>OW285212.1:10000000-11370762 GCA_935421205.1 Xylocampa areola | reverse complement strand
AAGGAGGTAAGCCCTTACATTCATTTTATAGCCTGCTCGCACCCATACTGCTGCCTTATCCTCGTCCCGTTCCAGCTCAAAGTTGGAACGGTTTTCCCTTTTATCTCTGGAATGTGCGGGAAAGCGGGTTTTGGTGTTTAAACTCTCTCTTTCAATTTGTAAGCGCCTTGTGATTATTGCGAGGTGATAACGCGATAAACAAATAGGGCGCCACCGTACTATGATGAATAGGAAAAACAAAAAAAAAACGTGATGAGCTACTTTGATTATTATTGAATATATACTATGTTTTCAAACTTTTTAGAAACTTTTTTAACTCTAGGCACATAATATTTTCTTGTCATATGAGTGCAAAACGTAATGAAAGTGCTTTTTTATATATTTTACAGTTGTAGACATCATTTCCCGCACTTTTTTAAATTCTTTCATTTGTAGTGTAGCGGGAAAATCTCGCGCTATGAAATGGTTGTAAAAATATTGTTAGCTTCATATTTTTGCGCCCCTTTATGAACCAGCAGCTTTAATTACATTTTTTTTTTAGAATGCTCATATTTTTTGATGACATATGATTTTGTTAGAGTCCTTTAAAGCTTTTGACGATGTCTCTTAAGAATTTTGTTTTTGTTTAGATTATGCACGTTATTAATCTCACATACAACATTTAATAATAACAATCATTACAATCAATTGCCGCATGTAAGAATGATCATCACTTGAAAACGGCTTGATTGTTTCTTTTCCTTTTTTTTTTGTTTATTGTGTTCGTAACTTTAATCCCAATTTATTTGGGGCGATTTACATGTATTCTTCTTCCACTTTCTAATTGTTTTTGAAATTGCATGCTGCTAAAGTTTTGGCAATATTTTATGACCGACCGCCTGCCTGACGTCAACCCTCATTGGGAATGCTGTTGTTCAAAGAATATGACAGTCTTTTTTTGTAAAGTCGGAGAGTTGTATTACCTTATACCTATATCAATATCAATAAAAAATGTGACGTTCAGTTTGACAGTCCTGCATCAGTGCGAAGGCGGGGCAGGACACCAAATAGTGATAAATAAATTAACTACTAGGTTACCCCAAAATTAACAAAATATTGCCACGCTCACGAAACCAAAAGTTAGGCGAGAAGTTTTTTTGTGCTTTTAATAATTCCGAATATTTCCTATCATTTTAGATTTTAGCAATTAATTACTAGTCGAAATAGTTTTATCTTGTTCTATAGATAACAATACATGAAGGACTGAAGCAATGTCATACAAAGGATGGAAAAATACTCCAATTAAATGCAGACGATGCAAGGTAACCACAAATTGGCAGTATCAAGTAACAACACCCTTATTCCATAAATAGTTGATGGGTGGACTCCCTAGCAACAACTTGTAACAGGGAAATATTCTGCAAACATGTTTCTTACAGTACGTTTAAAATTTTATATCGGGAATTTTCTAGAATCTACGGTGTTCCGTAGCGAGTATCTTTATTGATATACATATTTATGTGTATAGAAACGCATTATTATAACGCAGGTCAGTTCCTGATTTTCCAACCACTCTATTCCATAGTAACGACTCCGGAGACTATCTCATACAAAGTTCGATCAAAACAGAGCTTTGAGCTTTTATGCCAAGTACACTTACCTTGGCTACTTATGCAAAATAATCTTGTAGGTACTTAATTTAAACAAAGACTAATAAAAAATTACGATCCAAAATTATTGTTTTGAACAAGAATAGGGAGTATTTTCATACTTATCGGAATTACAAAACAGAGGAAAACTTAGCAAATATCTAAAGTCCTATTCAGCTTGTAGTCATATCATTCAGTAAATGGCAGTCAACACCAACAAACATTTTATTCGGTTTCAATTTGTCTCGGGAGAATTGGGAACAAATGATCGGGAAGCTCCCCTAAGTCAATGCCAAATAGTACTAGGCGGACAGAAAGGTGTAGAAGGTTCGATTGCAATCCGGGTAGGGCGGCGCGGCTTGTGGCCCACGCACCCACGCACCCACACTCCTGACCGCGAACACGGATCTGACGCAGTCCCCAATGAAAATCAGTTTTTCTCGCACCCGTCGATAGTTTAAAATTAAACGTCATTCTGGCTGCGGTTAACACTTAATTTGTGCAACGCATAATGTTATTACTTTGCAATTCAATTTATTATATCCCTGATACGATTGTTGTGATAATAATCGAAGCTCTTAATGAAATTAATATCCGATGTTATTTGGAAAAATGAAAGACAGTTTTGGTTTAATGGATTTAATTACGTGTAGTGATGTTTCAGTGCGTGTTGAAATTTTCAATTTACAATCATTCATTTGTTTTTATCAGCTGACCATTGGTTTACAATTAGTCGCTTTTTAATTTTGTTAATTGTTTTTGAAGAGTATATTTCTTAACTAGAAAGTTTGACATGAAGTACTCCAAAGACCAGTACATAGTTTTGTATAAAAAGAAACAGTTAAACTTGGACTCGTTGTCCCCCTGATTCGTCGGACAATTTGGCTCGAATTCAAATCGGTATGAATTTTTATCATTACGAGAATCACACAAAGCAAGCATTCTAAGAACTTAGAACTTTTCAAAATAAGAATAAATTGAGAAAACATAATTTTGAACCCTGAAGTCTTTGATTCTAAGTTATAATCATGAAATTATTAAAAAGCCATATGTACCATAGTTTTGGTTCTAGGTAAGTATTGACATTATTTAAATATAATGTAGACATAAAACCTATATTTCTTAAGCTATTTCCAAATTTAACTGTACTTAAAAAATGCATTGCAGAATAACATATCAAAACGGAAATAGATTATTATTATTCAGTGTTTTATATTGTATAAAAATGATTCCTATGATAGTTCTATGTTGGCTCCGTGTTCAATATAATTAATTTAAACCACAAAGTGATATAATGACACAAATTAAGCGTAGCATCTGTTTATCTGTATATATAAGCTTACGCCCGCCGTCGGACATCGATGATGGCACACCGGTACATGAAACTGAAAACAGGTATTATTTACAATCAAGTTACAGACTACTAAGTGCAATACACGCAATTACTTTGTTTATATCTAAAGGTACTAAAGGGGGTAAGGAAAGTTTTTTTTTGTTTGTAATCGATAAACTCTGTAACTACTGAACCGATTTTAATAATTCTTTAATCATAGAAAGCTTCTTTAACCTAAATTAACTTAAGCTATATTTTATTTCGGTAATAATAAGCAGTGCTACTTGTGCTACGCTGGGGCGGGTTGGTTGTTAAGATACGAGCGGTTTGGTGACATTTCGATATATATCAATCATGTTAATAGTACCTATCCTAGGTACTAATAATTATTGAAAAGTGTTTTGCAGTTTTTGTGATGGCAATACAAATCAAAAATCTTCATATGTAAATCATGATCTCTGAAGTTATACATTTTATTAGAATTAAAAACTATTATTATCAAAAAAAAAATGTTATATAATCCTATCTACAAACAACCGTTTTGTTAAAAAGTCTTTTGAAGATTTGTTTGGCAGTGTTTTGTCTTGCTCACAGACACTGGCTTCCTCGAACAACTAAGCCTACAATAATTTATGAAAATGGGCTTAAAGTCTGCCTTGAAAACTTTCTGATAAAATGATATGTATCACTAAAAAGTAATTAGGCAGGCATAAGACAGCTTTTACAGTCTGAGAATACACTGTCTTTAAAGGTTTGTTTCTCAGTCATCATCCTCCTGCCTTATATCAATGTAAGTATTTGGAGTCTGTGGAGCATATTCTTCCATACATCTCTATTAGTCGCCATCTCACTATTCACTCGCTTTCCAGACATATCATCTTTGTAACATAGCCATAAGGCAGTATGAAATTATATGAATTTTGACTTCCCATACATAATTTGTACCACAAGTGCGTCGTCGTCATTTATATTCCTTCAGGCGACCCATGTCTCTTAGGCAAAGTTACTCAGTTTCGTAAGTAAAATGTTTTAAATTTCAGCAGTGAAATATAGTATGTATAGATGATCGCGTTCCTGGCATTGTACATATAGCCTTCGCTTGAGATATATCGAGATATAACAAAACAGGACGAAAAAACGTTTTTTATTTTTAGTTTGAACTTTGTATTTTTCCATTACCACACCAAACAATGTTAATTTATTGAATTTATTTCCCACATGGTCTTTTTATACTCACATAGAATAAACAATGCAAATATATCGTTAGTTTTATTCATTAATTATTTCATTAAATAAACAAAGCGATCTGTCTCATCGAGCTTTCACAGGTCAGGTGAAAAGGTTTAAAATCTTGATAAGGCAGATCGGCTTTTTTTCTTTTTATCAGAAAATTATCATACATGACTTGCAAAAGCGTCTATTAATTAAATATAATAAGAGACATACCAATTCCTATAGTGTGGGCTTATTACTGAGATATGGGGTGATTTTTTCGGGTAACTCGACCATAAAAGAAGTAATCTTCAAATCTCAAAAGAGGTTCATCAAGGTAATGTTTGTTTTAAAAACCATAGAAAAATGTAAGCCGTATTATCTATACTTATAATAATATCGTAACTCGAAAGACCGAAAATTTCAAATTCACTTTTTCTTTTTTTTTTTCTTTCGTAATGTATTAATCGTAATGTACTCGCATATTAGTATTAATCGATACTAATGCCAAATCCGTTGACTTTAAAATTTGAGTATTATTGTCAAATGTAACAGACAGAAACAAATGAATAGGCATGCGCAATAGACAACCACTGTTTGATTCTCAGCTCGCTCAGCACAACGCCTAAAAAACCCGCACAGTTTTTTAAGCCCATTCGAGACTCACCGCAATCTGTGGCTAGGGACTTTTTCCACCACCCGCTAACTAAATGTTGCCTAAAGAGAACCTGCCTTTTGGGCCTATTCCTGGCCTATATGACGGTCCCTTAAGCGACTTCGGACCGAAGTGGAATCTCAGTATGTGCTACATTAACGAAAAAGCCACGGGATGTAAGTGTGGAGACGACCCGCAAACAATGCCCCACCTGCCTAGTCTTGCTATTAGTGTCCTAACCCGTATATTGAGTGAGCACTGCTACTAATAACTCCATAGACGTGGCAAAATTTTGAGCACACCAAGTGTGAATCTAGGAAACCAAATAATTAAATTTGTACCACCGACACGAAGAAGAAGAAGAATCTTATAATAATTATATTGTAAAGTAATGCCTTCTAACTATAATATCATCATCCCCTTATCCCAATATATTTGGGGTCGGCGCAACACGTATTTTTGCATGTACTCTCTAATTGTACTGGCATGCTGTTAAAGTTTTGCCTATGTTTTATTACCGGCCACTTGCCTGACGTCAACCTTCATCAGGAATACTGTTGTTGGTAGTAACCGCCACCCATACGGTCTCCTTCTATCTATGTCACAGCATATGTAATCCATCCTTCTAATTATAATGTTTCGATATCGCTCTAGATTCACACAAGTCTTCTGAGTTGTGTGAATAGAGTGATCGCGGTGAAGATGTCATGTGCTGTCGTGCGCATCGAGGCTCAGGGGACAACCTTTTACAGTTTCCCCAGGGTGTGCCTTAATAGGCGTTGTACAGTAGGGGTTCCGGAGCTGGTCCCTTAAAAAGACCCAGAGCGCCCCTCTACGTGCTGATGATGACCACCGGGGTGGTTTTAGCGAAGCCAAAATCACACACCCCCTTCTGAAGGTTCCATCCAAAACCAAAAACAGGTTCACATTACTTAATTTGGGAGTAGAATATTGCCTATTACTTCTTAACGGAAAACTTAGTTCTTACTGTTCTTATTCACAATATTTTACACTATAATTGGGAAAATGGGCCAGCGAAAATTTGTTGAAGAAATTATTTGTATGCCTATGCGAGTGACCGAACCGATACGACTATCTTTGCAGTTAATAACAATGTCGTAAAGAATGCAATTACCTTAACAATTCAAGATAAATCTTTGAAAAGCATTAACGCATGCTTAGCGAACTCTAAAGTTATTATATTTAATGGAAAAAGAAATTAATCCGGGAGGTGCAGGTTCGAATCCTGTTCGCGACCGTATTCTTTGTAAGTAATAGGTAAATGCATTCTTTACGACATTGTATTAACTGCATAATTAGTCGTGTCGGTTCGGTCACCCGTATAGGGACTGAATTGATAGCAATTACGTGGCCATAAGACATGTTAAAATATGGAAGAAGAATTCGCGGTGGTGACCAGAGGTCGAGATGGCTTAGTGGTCAGAGCGCCTGGAGTATTTATCCGGGAGGCACAGGTTCGAATCCTGTTCGCGACCGTATTCTTTTTCCATTTAATATAATAGCTTTATATTGACTTTATTTCATTATCTATTGTATTTGGACATTTTGCATACATTTAATGGTTTTTTCTATTTTTGACCTATCGTCAGATTTGAGTATGACTTAAATGTCACCAGCTAAATGTAACACGCCAACTTTCCTAGAAATTTTCAGAATCAGTGCGACTAAAGCATTAGAAACTATTGACGGTACTATAAATACACGAAAGTTATTGAAAAAATATATTGGATTTTTAATCAATCAATAAATTTATTTATTTGTCAATAATTCATATTTCTTTATTTGTTTATTAATATAATACAAGGAATTATAAAAGCTACTTGTAGGCTCTTACGCGTTACTTAAACTATATGTTTACAAAACAGTTGTCTATTTAAAAAAGGGAATAAATCATTGCTGCATAGATATCATATTTTCGACTTTATTTTCTGTAACATCTGACACTGGTTGTGCTCAAATTAGGCCACAATTTACAAATCTAGACAGTCTACAAAGACTAAGTTTTAAAATCAACTTAATAAATAGATGTTCTTGTAAAAAAAAGCGCGTCAGGCATTGTATACATGCGGCTATTACACGGTTTACCACAGATCTGCATATTAGATTGTTCCATGAATTTTGTTTTCGGTGTCGGTAGCCGACGGACAGTCGCCCCGTACGGCGGGCGGCGCGGCGGGCGGCGGTACGGCGATGTGATCTCGAACCAAACTTTTACAGGCACTACTATCCCTCAAACTTTGCATCAATTAAATCGATCTTCGGAGAAGCGAACAACAGCTCCGTTCGAAATTATCGAGTTTTTTAGAACCATCTGTAATACCCGCCCTTTGACCTTTATGTTTGCGCAGCTTTTGATTTGACCTATTAGCTGTTGTAACAATCGCTTTAAATAAGTACCTGTGATATAAAGTATATCAATCAACAAAACAAACGAAAAAAAAAAGGTACGTGTTTATAATATGCAAACCATCGATCAATTGTATGTAATGGTACCTAATGACTGAGTAACTACATACCTATAAAATGATTGCCCAAGATATCAATATGTATTTTGCTGTATATGTAAATAGAGTGTAGATAGTAGAACGTGAAATGGAAAATTTACAACTGGTGCCCCATTTACTAGAATGCAAGTTCGCAAATGATTTGTTACATTGCGTCTTGTAGGGTACTTCAAATAGAGAGAAAATACACTCAGGAAGCAATGTAGCACATTTGTAATCGGCTTTACTTCCCTGGCAGACCCCGTGGTCACCTCTAGACGCACCTGGCGCCCTCGAAACAAGCTCACATATAAATATATATTTGTCCTTTATATCGTCTTTATGAGCTTATTATATTGTATTCTATAAACCTACCCATATCAAAAGAAAAATTGTTGCTTTTGCACGATTTACTTAAAGTTAATTGAATAGATACGCATCTCTTAAACTATAAAAAAAGGTTTGTTACAAAATAAAAGGAGTTTTAGTGGCATAATTACATTTTGTGCTTTTAGGATAAATTCAAGTGCCCTTTAATGTTTTTGAGAATGTAGACAGTAATGGATAGCAACAGCGAGGTGAATAGTACATTGAGTAACATATTTAGACATTCATGGAAAAGTTTTGTTTTGAAGTGTAGGGAGCGTCGTTTACAGCGTTTACAGTGGCTGTGTCGGGTACTAGGCGAGCAGGGGCGGGCGGGAGGTTTCGTGGGACGGGGCAGCCCTGTCTTGCACGCGCCGCCGGCATACATATCTGCACGCAGTTGCATAGTTACATTGCACCGGTGAAGGTTGCACTCGTTTACACCGCGCGGCGTATCTGTAGGCCGCGTACGTAGCGGCTACGAACCAAGCCTGTGAGTCTTTACGTAATATGTGGATGAATTGGATTTGAGGCATCGGGTTCTATGTAAAGCCTGTATGCGGGTTATGAAATGAATTTTTATCTCATGCGGTGAGATTACTTATGTGATTTTTTAACAACTAAGTTAATGGATTTTAAGCTTATTTAAGTTTTGTCTTTCGAGGCTCTTAATTTCAGTCTATATGTTAATGTTTCTGTTACATTACAGTTGGAATCGATGTCCTTTAACAAGTACTTATGGCACATTTTCTTTTTCAACTAGGGTATATCAGCTCGTAACAAATTCAAACCATTATTTGTAACCGGCCAATCAATACATCTTAAATATTCTCCAAGGTCTTGAGTAAAGGGTGACCAAATAAAATAACTACCGTCCCCGCTTTTATTATTTTGTAAGTTTCATGGAACATTTATCCAATATTTGTGAGCCAAATTGATATAAACGTGTTATGAAGCGAAGAGGAACTTACTAGAAACTTACTAGTAACTTTATAAAGTTACAGAGGAAACTTTGTTTCGTAGGCGCTAAGGGTAGATAGTTGATCGGAACGTGTTCCTGACTAAATGCATTTCACTGCTTTATTACAAACTATGATATATCATATTCTTTTTTATATATACAATGTTGACTTTTTTGTATCTTTATCATTAATTAAAGGGAGATTTTTCAGTAATGAAAATGTGACCCTCATAATTGTATACAAATAAAAAATATTATACGTATAAAAAAATCTGCATCGTTGATCTCAAGCGCGACTGCTAAGGATGAGGTCTCGGGTTCCATTCCCGGGTCGGGCAAAGCGTTATTGAGTTTTTCTGTTAGGAAATTCTCAGTAGCAGCCCGGAGTATGGCATTGTGTCCGGTAGATGGCAATAGGCTCACCACCTGTTGTTACATGGGACTTAATAACAGCATTGGTGAAATGTGGGTGAACAAATGTGTACACCTCTGCCTATCCCTTCGGAGCATACAGGCGTGATGCTATTGTAAAAATAAAATATTAACTCAAATATAGGCTAAAAAAGACGTGTAACCTGAAATCCGATTTTTTAAATTATATTAATAGTCAGTAAATTTTAATCTCAAATAGAAAAACCACTATATGCCACAAAAACATGGTAAGAACAGCCACTTAACCCCACGGCATTACTGTTTTGAAATCTCACAGCCTCTTACGCAAATTTTCTTTGCAACGGCAGCTATCAAGTGGTGGTTTAGTTAACCCCATCTCAAATGTATACTCTGTATGCACTTATTCGCAAAAGAGCAAGAAGTGACACATAAAAATCCTGACTAACTAATGCTTAGTGAGGATAAGTAACCTTAGCATACCTCCAGGCATGCCAAAGTTGCTCAGAACTATCCAGGCGTCCGAGCACGGATCTTTTCGACAAACTTGTGGACTCGATAAAAGTTTTTATGTATTGACTTTTATCGTTTTATCATCAGTGTATGTCAAATTTGACGTTTAAATCGACAAATGTGTCGATAAAAAGAATCATGCTTGCACCGCTGGTCTGAGATAGGTCTTCTCCACTGTGTTACAGATCCTAGGTTTTGATTGTATGGAAAACGTGTTATTAGACCGTATATTTCAAAAACGTAGCGGTAAACACAAGAGCTATATAGTATTTTACTTTAATTATCGGTAAGTACTATCTTAAAGTATGATTTCATTAATTTATCATATAAAATAGTCTGTCACTAAAATCTATAAAACACGAATTGTAACTGCTCCACTCCATTACTTGACCAGTTTCTATATAAAGCGGTAATAAAACATATAGTTACGTCAAATGATCGTAGTAACAAGAAAATAGTAAATACTTTCACGTGCAAGCTTTACACGATAATCAATTAATAAAGCAATTGTTGATATGGAGGTTGTGTTGTTAATAAGAACAATACGACACTGTTAAAAAAATTTGCAAAAAATACACGATTGTGAGCAGGATTCGACCCTGCGCCTCCCGGTTAAATACTCTTATATTTATATATATTATAATAACTTTCGTGAGACACATTCATATTGATTATTGTTCAACGTTTATTACTCAAGTCATGCGCTGAGCCCGCGGCGTTTGACTCGCGACATACACAAGGGCTCCGTTCGAGTTCGAAACTAGTCGGACAATCCCGAAAAATGCACGTGAGTAATAACCGTTGTACAATATTTAATAGTCAATTCTATTTAGAATTTGCTCTCTCTAGAGCCGTGACCAGCAATAACTTAGCTACAACATGAATTAATTCTAAAATAAATGTTAAAAAAGTTTAAAGCAATTAACTCATTGGCATGGATGCCTTTCAACAGTTTAATTAGATTAACTATAAATAAATTATTGTAGATAAACGTATCCTGATTAAATAACACGAATAGCTACTACTAACTGCTTAATCATTCATTAGTGAACGAATGACAGACAAGCAGAGCTGTTACTCATTAATTCCTGTTTGTATGGCACTATAAAGTACCTGCAAGCTTTTTTTGAACGTGTCCAACGGGTCTCCACAATTAAGGAACCATGTATAGTTTGATAAGGTGGTATGAGTTTACATTTATTGGTTATTTATAGGTATATCGGAATATTTACGAATCACATGGTGGGCGAAAATAAATTATCCCTCACTAAAAGTGTTGGTACGGTCAGCGACAGTTGCGATTAACACCGACGCATCGAACATTGTGCTGATTATTGTTAAATGATAAACATATATTTTGCATTTTCTGTATTTATGTAATAACAGAAATGTAATATTTTGTAGCCCAGATAGTTCGATTGCAAATTTTTAATCCCGATGGATATTTAAAAAAAGACATAATGGTCAATATCTTTTTAGCTGACCAGACGGCATACGATCCATCAGCTCGTTTCCTCCTATCACATAAAAAAAAACAACCAACGGTGTGAAAAAGGTGCCTATATCTTAACTTCTGCCCCTCTTAAAAATATAATGCCATCACCAATTCGTTATGCGTGTCGAGTAAATTGAGAAAATTGCCAGCCGTGGCCTGAAATGATGATGACTCTGACTATCTTTGACAAAAGTCTTTTTAGATGATTTGTCTTATTAGTAAACAATCGTAGCATGCTTTTTTGATGTACTTTATCATTAATATTATGTTACAAGTGAACTGAATTGGTCATTACACCCGAAAAACTTAACTAAGACCAACTTAACTATAGCAAAAAAAAAGTATAAGTATTATTATTATTATTAATCATTTTATTTCGGACAACTATAAGATCCATAACTTGTTAGTAACAGTTTTGCACTTAATACTAGTGTTAGTAACTTAAACTAAAGACAAGAACGTACGAAGACCACCCATCAACTCGACACCCTGAAACTATGGAACAAGTCTTCGCACAAATTGCCTTATTATGGCGGAGGAAGTATCTGTCGCCACAGCCTTCAGGATGCTATTGCGACCGCCTCTTATTCTGCTCAGGAGTGAGGCCGTTTTTTTTACGAATGATGGCATGAAATCCGTCGGTATGGGTTACTGCGAACATTTCTGAGGCACTACACAAGTATATCTACAAAATAAAAATAGCAGTCATAGCCTAGTGGTGTGACCGTTGGACTGGCAATTCAAAGGTCGCAACTTCGAATCCAAGGCACGCACCACTGTGTACATATTAATGAATTATCACTTGCTTAAAACGGCGAAGGAAAACATCGTGAGGAAACCAGCTCACCTCAGTGATATTCTCGATTTTTTCCTTTACCTGTGAGCCCTTGCTTCTTGCCAAATTCTATGATTCCAGGTCAACTGTACTCAATACGTTTTGACTTACTAGCGAAAGTCAAAATATGCGGCATTAATGGAAGTATTTTTTTATTGTGCTTACTTAGTAGCATGATTTTTTACAGCTCCAAGAGATCGTAGAAGTTTTTAATATTCATTGCAACTTGATTCCTCTTCGCGTTCCTCAGAAAAAAAGAGTCTTTACAGACAGACGACAAACGGAAAAAAATATATATCTTGTAAGGGTAATTTTTGAGAGACGGAACTCAATAATAAAGAAACTTACCAAGGTTACTAATTAGGTACGAGGTACGATAAGTACTTAAGGTATAAAATAATTGGATATACCTAGTAGGTACTACTTGTTTGAATGCTGCGCACTGCGTCCTTTGAACTTTCATGTTTTCTCGGATTCCGAAGGGCGAGTGCGTAAACCACCCTACAAACAAAGTAGAATAGTTGTCTAATCGTAACACGCAGATTTTTAACATCTTCCTTTCTCTTGTGTCTTTTAAAGCTAAACTAAAATAAGCTATTTATTTTGCTGTACCGATCTCACGTACAATGCAGGTACTTACTTACCAAGATATGGTTTCGTATTACTGAGATAGGAACAATACTTACATTCAGTTATTTTTGTTATCCTGCAAGGACGAATGCGGAACAACTTGGAATAAAGATTAGCTCTGGACTTTATTTAAATGGACAGGGATACTTACGATGTTGGCTTGCTTCGAATAAATTCTGTAGTATGTTAAGACAATGTATCATTAGTCCACCCGCCACATTTATTCCAAATGCTGTCATTCGATATACCATGATTCTCTTTATTTTCTAAATAAACTTTCATTCAAATGGTAATAATATTTATTATTCAATTTACTCGACTCGTAAGACAAATTGGTGATTTGGCAGCTTTTCTTCGAATCTTCAGAAATTATTTTCTATAATATATCTTCTTAGTTAATGGTCAATCTAGTGTCCTCATGAATGAGCTGGTAGCTAAACTATTAAATAATAACTGGCACTAATCAAATTAGTGCCAGTTATTATTTAATACTTTAGGTAGGCACAAGATTATAAAAAGCCAGTGGTGCCTTGTTGTGTGTAGGTAGTGCCTTGGGTTCGAACTTGCAACCTTAGATTTGCCAGCAAATCGGTCATAGCAGTGTGTGGCTATCACAAACCAAAATTTTGATACTATGACAGAATATCTGCCATACCTAAGCTATTACAGATATAGTCGCATTGATAATACTGATATAACTAAAACTGTTATCCGAATAATTTTGTCAAAATTCCAAAAGCCGGAGAAGTTAGCTAACTTTCTATATTCCCGTTAAACATTCTTGGGGACTAGTTTACCAATATATGTGTTGTAGGTGTAAGAAATTCAATCTATACACAAGTTGCGACGTCGAGTGTCGGACGGTAAGCCGCGCGACCGTCACGTTGTCGTCGACCGTCAATTGTTTCAATTTTCCTGCCGCATACTTCGCATCAAGTAACTGAACTTTCAGAAACATCCACGCGGTAAGGACAACGTTAATAACCGCAGATTCTTGAACATAAACACGAATTGTTTAGATAAAATGCAACTTCCTCTACAATCACTCTATCTTGGTCATTGTTACTTATATAAATATGATAGAAATGGTAGAAACAATAATAATGAAACTGCAGAAATTACTAAGGTGACGAAATTTTAAACCACATAAGCGTTTGACAAAAATATTCCAATGAATAATAAATTGTTTAAAAAAATCAAAACTTTGTCCGTCCCAGGAATCGAACCCGAGACCTCAGCAATCACGCTTGGGTTCACTAGACCAACGAGGCAGTCAGGCCTATCGAGTAGTTTCATGAAATCCTTCGTTCTTACATATTATTGGAACAAAGTTCCTTATCGTGCGTTGCGAAAGGGGGCTAGACGGAAAAAATTAAGACGAAAAGTTGTAACGACACTTTTTGCTATAGTAAGCTATTGTAAGCCGTGCGGCGTGCGCATGTTTCTCTGTCTGTCTCTCTCTCTCTCTTATAGAAAGCAAGCCAGATATATATATATATATATATTTTTGTTTTTTATAATTTTTTTTTTGTCTTTAATGTCGTTCCATCCGGGTGTCCCTTGACACCTCTCAAGTTTTTATTGTTAGACAATTCCAAATATTAAAGGCGCAAATACGCAGAACCTTTGCTCAGATTGCCTGATCGATACAAAATGGGCCGCTAATTTCGTAAATGTATGTGTGAATGAGATTTTACCTCCACATGTAAATGGATGACTAGAACTAGAAATTTGATCAAATAATTTACATGTTATGATTGTTTCTGTATGGCAGATGTTATTCGTACTTCGGTTATCCTATTAATATTATAAATCCGAACGTTTTTGAGGATGCAAGGGATGGGTGTTTGGTACCCTTTCACGACTAGGTACTGAATGCAATTGGATAAAATTAACTTATAGATACTTTTTGTACCGGTAAGACCCCATTCTGAAGTCCAAGCAGAGGAAGTCGCGGACAAAAGTTAGTTATATAAATCTAAAAGTGTTTCAGAGATTTTTAGCGTAAATACAACCTGGAAAAACGTGGGAAGAAAACACCATATCCAGAAGAACATATTTAGAGCTAAGTATTAAAGTTAAAAAAAATACACTAAATGGCGTTGACATCGATTTGGTAGTGGTAGGCCGCGGTTTTTATTGGCGGTCGGATTCACTTTAATGACACAAATTACCTACGCAGACTAGGCCGCAGGAAAGAAAATTGTATATCGAGAATAGATAAACAAGTCGATTCTTGATCATAATAAATATATCGTCCAATGAACAGACTCAAATGTATGCTTTTGTTATCCTTGTATGCTTTTTGTCGGTGATATTAACTACCTAATAATACTTATCAACATAACTTTTCGAACTTTATTTAAATAATCATAGAACTGATGAAGGCAATAAATGAACACATTACAATAAAAAACTATATAATACCGAAGTATGCAAGTGAGTAATAACCGTTGAACAATAATTAACATTACAATAAGTTGTAATATGTTAATTTATTGTACAGTTTCAATTCTTCTTATCGTATGGTTGATGAACAACCTAGCGTTAGAATTTAAACCACCTTCTTTGATATTGCTTTACACACCATCGAGAAAATCTCCTATAATAGATACTTTATCCAAGCCTGTAGTAATACAACGTTATCACTGGTAACCACAATTTCAATAAGGATCATACAACCAGGCGGTACATTAGCTCGTCAGTCATGTTATAAAATACTACCGTCTGCCCGCGACTACGTCTGCGTGGTCTTCAGAATTGTATCCAGCCAGGATAATAATCTGTCCTATGTATACTAAAACTGTAAACTATCTGTGTGCCAAATTTTATTCAAATCCGTTCAGTAGTTTTTGTCTGAAAGCGTAACAATGTCCATCCATCCATTCTCACAAACTTTCTCATGTATAATATTATTAGGACAGGAATAAATGGATGGCATTAAATATATCGATACACCACTATTTAGTCTTCACAATAATGAAAGATGGCCTACTTAAGAATGAAGATTATTAAAATAAATATTAATTTAACAAACAGTATTTCGACACAGTTTTGACCTCTCTAGTGAGCCATTCAACGGTAAAGATTGCAATCGGCAGAAAACCTTTATCGCAAAAGTTGTTTTATGTTATGCATATAGCCTAGGCACGCCAATGGTCTGGTTTTTTGGCCTAGAGTATCATAGACCGGTCTCCATAAAACTGGTATTGGAGTATTATGGCCTAAAATTTGAGGTCAATTCTGATTCACAAAAATAAATGAATACTTAATTAAAATATCGATATTGCATAAATAGGCATAATTTATGTAATCTAATATTTATAAAATGCTACGTTGTGAATCTTTGCATTTATTACAACTATTATCAGACTAAATGAATCCCATAAAAAGCTGTTTCTATGGAGGAACCAAAGCCATCGACTAACAGCGTCGCATCGCATACTTTCCAAAGGCTATTATTAATTATTATTATTAGTTTTTTTATAAAACACGTTGCCCCACACTAGGAATTTCTTCCTGTATCGCGGGTGCGTTTACAGACATATAATCTCACAAGCACACACACAACCAGACCCGGAGCAATTATCTATAGATCGTACAAATATTTGCTCCTTGCAGGAATCGAACCTGCGACACGCAGCGCAGCAGTCGGTCTCTCGACCACTGCGCCAACCGCGCTGTCAATTATTTTAAGCCAAATGCCGCGGCTACAATGTTTTCTAAAAATTAATTTGTTTGTGGTCGCGCAGTATGCCTTCTCCTTCCGTATATGTCTATCAGCCGTCATCTCGGTATTCAGGCCGCTTCTATGCGTATTATTTTTCTGATAGCTAAATAACATATTACCTACAATAAGTAGGGACGAGTTTAAATCACAACAGATTCTCCAAAATCCTATCTTTCATTAATTGTAGACCCTAACTCTCAGTGATACAAAACTTTTTCGCAAGCACTTCACTAATTGGCAACTGACATCAGTGACCTAGTCATTAGTTCATATTATATCAATTAGGAAGTTGTACGCATGGCCTGAGTCGAGACCCAATCGAGTTGTGATAGGCATCTGTGTATGTAATGCGATGTTACGCCGACACGGGGTAGGTACCTACTAACTACACTGTACACGCTTATTAAAAATTAATTCAAAAATAATTTAATTGGAGCTGTAATTATTACAGAATTAATTGGAGTTTCATGTTAATTGCAACATTATTTAAAATAGTGAACATGAAGTTTTTATATTTCCACTCCATATTATGTCGATTAAATTAAGCTACATTTCGTAGACCTAAGGAAATACGGGATTCCTATCAATGAGCAACACGTTAGTTGTCCACGAATAACTGAGCAATAATAAGTGACATTACAGAACATACAACCAACCAAATTGACCTCATATTAAATAGCAATCATCAATGGCTCAATACAGATTTGTACGAACCGTATGCTTTCATGATGTCCCGGACTCTAGAAATATATGGAAACACACCCCATGTATTTATTATAAGGCTGAGACTATACGCATTGCTTGCTCCCCATTATCGTAACACACTTTTTGCTGGCGACATTTAGAAGAGCGTGAACTTTTTCGTTTAGCATCTATACTTTTTTTAACAAAGCAAGTCTTCAGTTACGTCACAACAAACCTATACAGTTTAAAAAATATTAATTATCAGCGTCGCAAACATTCCTCTTTAAATTACCTACAGACTAATCAAGTTATTTCAGTTCCATAACGACTTCTCTACGCCGTTAAGCACGAAATAGAGTTATGTATTTCGATATATCTGCTCGTTACCCAATTATCATTCTCCATCGTTTAATTTGATGCATGTAACATGCAATGAACCGACAATATCGAGAATTATAGATATATCGGTTAGTGTAACACGCTTTGATTGAATAGTTTTGGTCCGGGTTCCGACTTCAGCACCCAGACTTAGTTTTACAACTTTATCTAAAGCTTTCGACTCCCGACACTTACAAGGAATACCGTTTATTTCTGTTGACTTCGTTTCCCGCCGAAGTGAATTTAGGAAAGTATCGATAAACGCAAATAAACATTGAGAACTTGAACATTTGTCCGTGAGGTAAGTCCTGGCCACTACGTCGTACGTATTGTTTGTTACAATGTTCAGATAAAGCTATTGATATGCTCTATTGCGATACATCGTTTCCAACCTTTTAAGAGAAACTATTATAGTATACATATAGATTTCATAGGTTTTTACTAACGTGGCAGCCGAGTAATTACGGGCCCGTCTGCTGACTTGTAGGGACTACAAACCAGGCATGACGTTATCACAGACAAACGGTAAAAATAAAATGTTTAGGAAACCTGGACTTTACTATAAAATTACCGTAATGAAATTTTCGTGCCTTCTCTGCATGAAAGATAGGTCTTTCTCCCTTATGTACGTATGTGGGGAACTCATCAAGGACGCTGTGCCGGACTCCGGCAGTGAAACGGTTATGGGTTGGTTATGTAAGAGGAAGTCAATCCAGTAGCATCGGTGTCGCTGTTGATTCCACTGAAATTAATTAACTTAATTGAATACTATCTTAAACATGAAAAGACTAGTATGAAATAGTTTTATTTTTTAATAGAAACGTTGTCCTAACCTAGGAATTTCTTCCGTTACAAACACATAATCTCACATGCACACATAATATGAGATTATGTAAAATGACGATCGTACTTTAAAGCTTTTATTCACACCTGTATCTCCTAAGATCTTCGAAATCTAACCTACCGGCTTTAAATTTGTAATATAATAAAACCTTCATGTTCATTATTTTAAATATTTGCAATTAATATGGAATTGTATAATTCCAATTAATCCTGTAATAATTATTACAGATCCAATTAAATTATTTTGTATTACATTTTTAATATACTACTACGAAAAATAGGCTAAAAGTATTCCTTACTTATCAACACACTGCTGAACATTTACGACATTTATTGGGTAACAGTAGGTTGTTATTAAATTAAAACCAAAAAAAAACCTTTTAAAAAGAAAGTTTTATTTAAATGCTCTAAAAAGAGGAAAATAACATTTTCTTTTATAATTTTAACTATCAACTTATAACCTCATTATACACAATTTATACGATCATAAAAGCTTGTCGCGCGATTTACTTGTGTAAATAAACTAGTACCTATTTAATTGAGTAACTTAATCTGCTAAGTTTAATTGTTTTTAAAATACGTATAGATAACAGTTATGCTTCAAAAGTTACAGAATACGTAATTACTTATTTACTTCAAAAGCTAGCGAAATATAATAAGTAAGAATTTATATTTGTTGAATACCAAAGCAAAATTAACAAAGATTTCTGCAACAGACTAATGTGAATCTGAAGGATTTTTCTCATTTAAAATAAGCACAAAATACATGCATAAATATGTGGGAAAACACGGAGCACTCGTGGAAAGGATTAATAAAATCCTCTTCAACACCTGAAATACAACAAAATATATAGGTAGATATAAAGAATAAGCATATTGAATGTGATATAAAAAAAAAACACAAATACAGTAATAAGCTTATGCCGAACAAAATAATAACCACTAGTTTCGAGATATCTTGCTACCCTCCCCACGTCGTAATAACTCAAATATTTATAGAAACTGTATTGCTGAAGTCAAATAACTTACACTTGAACTGCAGTGATCGATTCACGTTAATGAATCATATTTCTTATCACCTTGTGAGGGCTACCAATTTTCCCAATTGAAGGCTTTGTCCTTAGAGTAATTACACCAATTCTATGGCTTTGTCATATTTAGATACCTGAATTGTCATACCTGCATTAAAATCTAGTTCGCTGTATCTTGATTGTTTGTGCAAGTGCAACTTTCTTAGTCTGTCTTTAATACCTTGATATAGTTAACCATGAAAACCTTCAATCAAAACTAAAAACTAGCTTAGCGGTTATATATCTACTATAATCAGTCTCATTTATTTTGTCAGTTGTCGGTTACGGAATAATAAGAGAAGTTTTAAATAAAAAGTACCTTCAACAGATCTGTTGTGTTAATTTCTCTTTTTCTGTGAGTATTGGTATTGTATCCTTATATGCTGTGGTATATATGACTAGTTTAATCGCGCGGCGTCGACCGCGTGTTTTGAATCTTTGAAATGTAACCTTGACGCTAAAACAGCCATAGTTTATTTTTAGCCTTAAGCTGTTGCGTCAGTCATTAGCAGACACAATAGATTTTTATTGTTACAACGTACAGATCTGTACGTTACTGAGCCGAAAGGACAGCGATATTTTTAAACCATTTATTAGTTGAGGCTTCAAGAAGTAAGAAACTAATAGACACACTGTCGGATTTATAATATTTGTACGGATGTACGGATTTGTTGTGGCTAGCGCCGTGTCCGCACGCGCGCACGTCCTCGTTAGTCTGGCACCTAATTGTCGGCGCTCGCGCTCACATTATCACGTCCGCACAACTGGCTTACCGTGGTACCCCCATCCCCAACTGTAAACATGTGCCAGCTCCTATAACTCTCTTAGCTACGTAGGAATTTTCCAAACTGTATTCTGTCAATATTGATATAAAAACTTAATCCAGTTTTGTAAATATATTCGCAGAATGGTTCAACAAACTCTATACAAGTCTCAGAAATGAATAAATTTTACAAAAGCTGCAATTAAACATAAAGTGTAACCTAAACTAGTTGGAAAATTTCAAGTATCCGAAAATTTACAACACTTTCGGTGAAAACATTTCGACTTTATATATACTTAACAAATTGTTGGCAAACAAAAGTTACAGCAAAGTCAAACCTTGGTGACCTAACTAATACTTGAAGGGAGCTATCGGTAAATAAACTAAAGCCTGTCCTTAATCGGGGATCGGAGACTAGGTCAGGTCCAATTGAATGTATGTTATTAGTAAACCCGTTGATGCCAACTTGGATAACAAATAGGGAGTTTATTGTAAGATGTTTTTATCCATCGTCCACAGTCATAAATTGTAGAATATTGTTAAGGGAATGGAATGGAAAGATCAAATTGCAGTGATTTGTATAGGACTTAAATAGTAAGCCCACGAGAAGTTACACCAAAGCTCATCATAACCATACATACATATATGTGTAAATCATACACAAATCTTAAACTTAGAAATAATATACGTACTTATTTAAAATTGGAATCAAACTGTATAGAAACTTATGCAATAGACAAAAAGTGTTTTTGTACAATTTGCTCGATATCTTATAATAGTGAGTGAATACGGGACAACCTGTTGGCTGTTTGAGATACTTAGCTGGCCATATCTTAGGTTGACTTTGTTAAAATTGTGACTTAATTGTTTGCATCTATTATTAGAACGGTGCATATCCTTATCTTGTACGTTGGTGTATATGCATCGGCATGTGTCGCAGCATAGACTAAGAAATCCCACATTACATCACGCCACGGGAAATCTGCTAATTTTAAATCTATACTTATTATTACTTACCTAGTAGGTACTTAGCTGACTTGATATGAAAGCAAGTAATTTGATCATATGTAGTTATGTGTTCTGTATGTGGCTTAACGACTGCTATCAATTATTAAGAATAACCGGGACCGATGCGTTAACGTGCCTTCCGAAGCACGATTCGATCATAAAGGTAATTAAATAAACACGAAATAATCGGCGTTATACATAAACAATACATATACCTATCTGCAACATACTTTCCTCATGTTATAAATGACTTCACTGTGTGTTGTGACCTTATTGAAATATTACAATTACACTACATTTCAATGTAATTTGTGGTATTCTTACAATGCTGTCTGCGTTATTTAAAATTATGGTATAATTTCAGCCAAATTTTATATTTTTCTTGTTGCCTTTCATATTCTGTAGGTAATGACATTTTAATTACAGAACAAGCCCTAGTAAATGGCATGAACTTGCAAGTACATCTGGTAAGCATTCTCACGACTACATTAAGTAATTTTGTTAAAACACGTTATTGTAAATCACGTAAGATTGAATATTCAACAAGAGTGTAAGTAAGTATGTAAAATGCACTGAGTTTATGATTAATTTGATGCAAATAAATGAAAACTAGTATTACGTGGTGGAAAAACAGTTACCTGTTTTATTGCAAAAAGTTAACCCATGTGCGGTAAACAAAAATGAAACAACTTTTGATCGAATTATTGTATAAAACTTTATGTATGCGGAACGGTGTAAAAGGTGCGGTGCGTCTGCCAGGCTGACGTAAAAACTAGCTAGTTAGTGGAGTTTACACAAACACTGGGCTTGTTAACTGTAACTTAACTTGTTAATTTTGCTGCGGTGCGCTTTTAACGTTTGTCACAATTGCTACTTCTGTCGGCTACGTGAACAACAAATGACAAATTCAGTGGCCGACCTCTAACGTAAAGGATGCTGTGGAACAAACTAAATAAATTGTCATCGGCACAACATACGAATGAAGCTTCGTTAGTAAGTTTATTATTTGAAATGAAGTTCAAACACGTTCTAGAAAACAATTTCAGCTATTAGTAAAAGCTAGTCACTTTGTAACGTGTAGTAGCTACGACTTTATGAATAAAATGCAACTTTCAAGTTTCTACTCTCTACATCTCGAGAAGTGGACGGGATTCGTTTGAATCAGTCGATAAACTCCAATAAACGAGAAGGTTCTTTGCGATTTTGCTAAAATATGAAGGGACGCCTGTAACTCCGTAAAATATGAACGATTTGATTCAAATCGTTATAACATACACGCAGTTTTATTTTTATTTCATGCATTGGTTTTATTATTAATTTTTAATGTGCACACGAGCAATTGGACTTTTACCAAAACTAAAAATGTTCTATTTTTTCGTTTTTATTGTAGTTACGTACTACGTGTACTTGGCTACGTCCCAGTTACAATGATTATTTACACACTGCATGCCAGGGCTGTGAGAGCGACAATTATTGTAAAAAATATTTTAGATACGAGTACCTAGGTACATTCAGAAAACGTTAGTATGACAGTTCTGCTTGGCGGTAATAAGGGATTTATGATAGGTATTATAGGTACTAATCTACTATAAACAATAAAGAAACATTTAGTTAGTTTTTCTTCGCTATTCTTCTTTATAATCTGATATGTGTAATACTAAAACTATAAATACAAATACATGTTTATTACTAAAACCAAACAAATAAACCTAGATCACCACTTAAATGTTGTAGTTTTTATTTAATCTCGCTGTTACGCACATCACTTCGGATATCGACGTGTGGAAGAAAATACCAGCAGTGTACTATACCTGATAATAATAATCGAATTTGTATGACCACATAGAAGCGACAGAAACTATAATTCCTATTCTATGAAATACTTGAGGCCCTGACATCGGTCCGGAAAAAACAGGACTAAAATCAGGTCAATTGATAAAACAACTATCACCTTCTGCTAACCTATTTAATGTTCAAGGGATTTGCGAGTTCAAGGGTCCATAAATATAGGTAAAGCCCACTGAAACCGGATATTTTTCCACAACTGCCCAAAAAAAGAGTGTCATTATACAATAGTGACATATTTTTATCATGAATCAGATATTTATTATCACATTTCTCTTTAAATTCTCTGAAATAAACCCGATCTTTTGAAGGGCTTGCCTGGTGTCACAGGTCCTACATATTAGGATTATCAGCTATAATATTCCTTACGCGAAGCCAAGGCTTCCTTACCAATACTTTTGATATTTATTAATAAGTATAATTTTACCAAAAACTAGATGCACATGTTTTTCTTTTGTGTAGAGCATCTCCCAGTTAGTAACCGTTTGCTTGACCGGGTTGTCCTGTGATTGCCTTGAGAAAAATTAAGTCTCCCAGCCAAGGCATTAAACTTATAAACCAAGCGTCGACAACATGTTAAGGGCATGACCCTGCGGTGTACGGGTCTTGGCTTAGGGCGTCGCTGGTGGTAGAACAGCAAGGGATTGGTTGGATCGGATTCATGGACATGTTCAAGGACATGCTTTATAATTGAGTTTTGCTGAAACTGGAATTATACATACATACATAAAATCACGCCTGCTTTCTATTGGAGTAGGCAGCAACTACCGATTTCCACTTGCTACGATTCTGACACACCTTTTTCACTTCATCTATATTTACCTACTGTAATTATATTGAATCTAATAACTTTTCCCGTAAATAAACAAAAACAAATAGGAACATACAAAACTTCCTTTCAACGTGTCATATGTATATTTAAATCGAATAGTCAAAACTTATCAAACACTGGGGAGGCACTCCAGTCTTGTAATGGGGGGAGAGTGCAGAGGGTGGGATAAAATTGAAAGTTCTAGGGCACGGGCGCAAACAGATAGATTGCGCCTTGAACACTATTCCGGTTGGAAATCAGACCAAATTTACATCAACACCAGTCTGGCAAATGCAGATTTCACTTTTAATAAATGGAATATCAATTTCTCGTTGGCGCTTTTTATGCTCCATCGTATCAAATAAAGAAACTTTATGCTTTATGCATAGCAACCAATACGTACTTTGCGTACGAATAGTGTCATAAGGATTAAACCTCAAACTTTAATATACACCGTGTTCTTCACGTTATCAGTTATCTCCGGCAAACGCTTCTATAGATTTTACAAATAACATCTTACAAAGGAAATAGTACTTAAAAAAAAGCTTAACGCAGCCTTCGTTTCTATGATATTTGTAATTTCATATAATAAAATTTTTATTGAGCTATGCAGTAAGAAAGGGCCTATGTTGTCGATTAGTGCAATTACAATGATAAATCTATCAAATGCTATCTGCTATTATATCTAATTCGGATGAAGACGCATGCATATCGGGTGATTTACGTCAAGGTATTTAGTAAGTATGAAAATGATGTCCTTAATGAAAAATGTTTATTTCGATGGTGTGAACATCTGGTCGAAGTTTATGTAACTATATCGTCCGAAACACGGTGTATCTATAAAGAAATTTGGTTTCAAATTCAAGACCAACCTGTATGTTCCGCCAGATTTCTTAAAAATTTGTCACCGTCGAACCATTTGACATTAATGCTAGCTAACTACAATTTCTAAAATAAATCTAAGGTAGAAAATTTGATGAACAAAAGTAGATTGAAAACTTGTATTGAAAATTTCAAATAAACTTATATACCTGTTAATTGAGTGTCACGTCCGACTCCTTGGGCTTACATTACTTAATAAATCCAGAAATGCAACTAGAAAGTCGTTAACTGTGCTTTGACATTAAAAAGAAAGTCGAGACCTCCACTCACAGGTTTTCATTTCAGTTTAAGTCTGGGGTGCTGCTTTTGTGACTGAGTTCGCGTTCTCGTGTGTTGTAAAGGTTGCCCTAGTGCCGCAAGAAAACATTTCTTTATCTCAATAATAAGCCTTTATTTCTTTGACGTAAAAGTCTTTCGAAGTTTTTTTTTATAATTTGTTTATAATATAAATTACGTACCTGTTGTTAAGAGTATCGATCTGTTTTATCTTTTGCGGCATAATGCATTTTATTTTCCAATCTGCCACGTTATTAAATCGTCCGCGTACATCAACAGGGTCTGTATGCACGAAGGGTGTGTATGTGTGGGTCGGCACGTGTAACAGAGGTCGTTTGTGATTCTGCGCCCCTAGTAACTTGCTCCCTGCGCTGTAAACGATCTAGTTTGCGAGAACTTTGAAGCGGAAAATTTATCTGACAGCTAAGCGAAGTGTATACACAGCACATCAATTTTCCTGGAACTCAATTGAGGTGTATTAATTGTCTATAACTGGCACAAACTTCAAGTAAAGGTCTCGTTCGTGACCGTTAAAAATTGATTGAATAATGTAGCACCTCATTGCTTTAGCGGGCGGTTGGCTATTTACTACTTGTGGTTTCAACGAATGTTACTAGTGATGATTTTGAGTCTTCTGTTATTTTGAAAATTATAGTTCACTTGTTGCTTCTTCTACCATAACACATTAATTTAACATTTAAGGGGTAGTAATTTAAAATCTCCTTCTATTCTAAATTGTTTTAATTTTACATAGGTTTATTTTAAGAGTTAATTTCACAAGAAAATCCTATTTAAAAACTTATCAAAGATCACAATTTAGATATAAAAAATACGTTGAGTATAGCCAATGCTATAATAAATACGATTAAAGATACTTCAAATACTCAAGGGATTAAAATGTAATTAAAATGAACATTGATTAATCCGCGTAAGTAATATGCGTGCCTTGTGCATTGGTGCAAACACAATATAGGTATAAATCAGTGATATTGCTAAATTCCTAGTAGGTGTTAAAATAATCCCCAAATCATCATGTTTCTCGTAATTAACTAGCTTGCAGATAAATTAAACAGTACTTGTATGTCACGCAATCTGTATGTGTAAGTTAGTGAGGGCTGCAATCAAGCCTCTTCACTGATGGCCGTGAACCGCGGTTACACCGAGCTACGATAAAGCAAGCCAAACTAGCGGGACCGCTACGCCTCGCTACAGGCGCACGTAGCCACTTCGTAGAACCTATACTTATATAGACTACATTGGATGGCAAATTCGTTCTTATGTTGGTGTCGTAAGTTCTTAATTTGATTAAACTACCTGCTGTAGAACCCCTACCGGCGAGTTACAGGCTTGACTGACAAGCTTGATTGGCATTTCGATTGAAGCTACGGAGAGGTGTTATGTGAATAAGTATTTTTATGACTGCAACGAGTTATACAGATTACACAAAATACAGTTTTCAATTATATTCGATTGTAACATTATAAAAGTATTACAATATCTAGTGCCTGCAATGTACCTATGAAATATACGGCAGATAAAATATAAAGGAAGAATTATTTAAAGTCAAATAATACTTTTTCATTATAATAAAACAACTTTTAACCGGATTAAGAGCGCACTTTGCAGCGTTCGTGGTCGCAGGAGGACAGTCCTCCTGCGACCACGAACGCTGCAAAGTGTTCGAAACGTCCGGAAAAACAAAAAACCAATAATACACGCGATTAATCCAGTTAAAAGTTGTTTTATTATAATGTGTAGTGATCGCGCAAACCTAAGATATTACAATACTTTTTCATCCATGGCTTCTGAATTAATTGTTATCAAGTTACACGTATAAATAAATATTTTAATATTTAGAGATTAATATTTTTATTGTGATAGGACGCAAATCTATAGGCAATTGAGACAGCTCCAAATCGTAATGCATAGAAATATTCACTACTGTATTGACAAAACTCTGTAGTACAAATCGGCCATCACAATAATTCACACTAATGCTAAGTACTAATCTCAATATCATTTTACATTGCTATGCATTCCATGTCATGATATTCACAGGAGACCATCAGTATCCACAATAAGCCATGAAAAAAAACGATCAACTACAAATACTTACTTAATCCCGTATAAACGGTATATTGATTTATCTATTATGATATAATTGTTGCTACCACCGACAGATAATTGGCGAAGTTGACTTATTCCGATATTAATTAATTTAATTGTATTATTTTAATTGAACCTAATACTTCAGTTTTATATGTAATATAGTACAGCATATTTTCTTTGACCTGAAAAGCCCTGCCACTGATTTTTGAATCGATGCCAAAGTGGGCAATTGTGTGACTTTACATTTACAATACGTGGAGTGAATAAAGCTTTTGCAATTTTACACTGTCTACTGCAATGTTAAGTTATCTAATGCTAAATATTTATTACCAACAAGCACTTGGGTTAAAGTGAATGAAAATTAGATACTTAGATTACTTACAGATATATTATATACTGCTGTGCCCCGCGGTTTCACCTGCGTTAATTTCAGGAAAAACCTACTAAAATATATTCCACCAGCGTCCTCCCCCTCATGACCCGCCTTGCAGATCATACTTGCGCGCGTGGTACTTGATCATTATTTTGTTACGGAGTTATTTTAAAACTATGATATCTCCTAAGATATTCACTGATATCAAGGGCAATTTTGTTCAAGACTTGTGATGAATAACATATTTATTTGGATAAGGATTATTATCATGTATAAAAATACACCTACGCAAATAATGTATAATTTTAGAACAAATTTGATTACAAGGAAAAAGGTCACAGTGACAGTACAACCATAAAAGATAGACAAATGCTGTCGCGGACTTTTTTTTTGAACTTTTAAAGGGAAACATCTCCGCCATACATAATTTTTACGTAATTTTAACCGTTTACGCAGCGCACGCAACGGAAGCACTAAAAACGAATATTATTTTCCCGTTATTGCAACATTTTTCATTGATGCTCCGCTCCAATTGGTTCTAGCTGTTGGTGTAGGTGATTTTATATAGCCTATAACCTTCCTCGATAAATGGACTATCCAACACAAAAAGAATTTTTCAGTTCGAACCAGTAGTTCCTGAGATTAGTGCGTTCAACCAAACAACCAAACAAACTCTTCAGCTTTATAATATTAAGTATAGATTATATTACCTATTACCTAAATTAGCTAAGCATAGCTGTCGGATAGTAGTCCGAAATCCGTTGTCATACTTTAGGGGGTCAATGTACTCATGTATACGAAAAAAAATTTAAAACAAAAATTGCGAAAACGCGAAAAAAAAACAGCTGCTCGATACATTTTGGTCGAGTAGGTATGAACATGTCTATGGAACAGCACATATTTTTCAATTACGATATTCCTACTTAATACCTTAATCTAATAAATTAATTAAAATAATAATGATTTAAGTTTTAGTTAAAACTATTAAACAAAAAAAACATGAATACAAAAAATTACTAAAGAATCTATAATCTTTCACTACAATGAATAACAATTTCTTCAGAAATGTACTTAGTTAGAGTCTTTCGGGGCAAGTTTGGTAAATTTTTGGTAAATAAAAACAACACTTGTAAATAAAGGCTCACCACCACGCATAACATGTAAGGTAAGTTACGACTATAAACGCACTGTTTTTATATAAGATATTTATTATGCTCTAAATTTAAATAAAAACCGAAATGGAAATCGTAGAAGTTTTCATTCAATAATCAATTAATTACACAAAATCGGAATGCGCTCATTCGACCTTCACTGTGGGTAAATGTGCGCACCCGTATCCCCATACGGGTGCGCACATTTCTACGTAATTCAAATATCTACGTAATTACGTTTATGCATATGGGATAAGTAAACGCATTGCTTGCTACAAACAAAATTAACACAGTGATAAAGAAAAAAGGTTCTTAATCATAACAAAACTTTATTAGTCGTTGGATATCATTAACAATTGTGACATAAGTTATTATGTCACAATTTTTAATACAAAAACAAACACTTGTTGCATTTACAGAAACTTAGTTAAGATAGAATAATACTTAAATTCCAAGATTTTTCTTGGAATTTAATCTAATCTTCTAATGTTATTATAATAATTTGATATTAATGATGATTAAATAATAAACAATGTTAATTATTGGATGTTGGCTGACACAGCTGTGTTCAGTTTAAATCTTTTTCGAGAGCATGACCCACTATAATACCCATACCACAGGAGCAGTTCTCTTGCTCTTCCTCTCTACTTATGAGTGCTCTACGTCTGGATATTTGTTCTTCGGTAACTGGTGTAAGTTCAATTTATTTCTTATGAAATTTTAGAAATAGTTATCCATAGCTGAACACTAACTTGCAAAAAAATGGCATAAACGGATCTACGCATGCGCACAGTTACCCGTGCACACTTTCCCGAAAACATTATTGCTAATGCGTACTCATAGAATAGTTGAAACCTAAGATAACCTTATTAATTTCCATAAATAAATTGTAAATAAGTTATAATAAAACAACATTTAACCGGATTAATCGCGTGTATTATTAGTTTTATGATTTTCCTGACGTTTCGAACACTTTGCAGCGTTCGTGGTCGCAGGAGGACTGGACTGTAAATAAGTTCTTCATAAAAAAAAAACAACTGACTGATATTAGGTCTCTAACGTTGATGCTACACGATTTTCCAATATGTAAAAAACTATGGCTGCAAACACCAAATACAGTTTTTGACGAAAAAACTGTAATCCGACTACCATACACCATTGTGTCATGTTTGCACTAGTTTACCACCCAAGCACCTCTGTTAAACCCATACTAACTACCACTCCCACGCTTCCCGTTCTGGCAATTTACGCACTGCGATCAGTTACCCACTGCGCTCAGTTACCCCGAATGACTCTACATATTTATGCTCTGGTAAATGAAATATTTTAAGCATACACTAAAATTTGAATATACATGAATAATACTAAATAAAACTTTTTATTGATTGTGCTAACACAATTTCTAATCTTTCTTTGATATCGGTTAATATAATTGTTTGCGGTTTGTTGTGTTGTGACAAACTGGATCATGATTGGTGTCCATTGTCTCTTTGGTTCGTGCGCTGGTCAATTTGTTCCATTGTTACAATATACGCACTGTAAAGTCACAAAATGCAACGTTGAATTTTATATGTAGGTACCTGCACCGTAGATATGTTCTAACTAAATTAATAATTTATTATTCATTACGATCATCCTCTTATACTAATTTAATTGGAGTCGACGCAGCATTACTTATATATTTATTATTAAACTTTAATTTTGTGACAATTTAAAGTTTCTTCCATAGAAGAAACCTGTAAGTACTAAGAAAAAACTAAATTAGAAATCCTTTAACTGTTTGGTACATGGACAGGGTGATAACCATATCACCCCGAAACCATTCAGATATGGCGCTATTTTCTATATTTTTGCTAGATTCTGTACAGTTTTTATGATGAGGGAGATTAGGTGTAATTTAATTCATATTATGTTTTGCAAAGAACAAGGACGAGTTCTGCGTTAAAATAAGTATCTGACTCGGGCAACAGCACGGAAAAGATCAATAATAAAATTCCTAGAACACTTGAAGCCGACCAGAAGACGCACAATATCTATCAGATATTGTATCTTTCATCGGTGACTTAAAATCACTTTATTTACCACTGCACTTAATTTTGTTTCAAGCTAATCTGCCTTATCCTATCACGCAGACGTCGCTTGTTATTCATCTTTGTAGATGACCGTATTTCCATTATTATTAAAGAACATGGTATATGGTTTTCAATTATGTAGAATCGGGTTCCTGTATATTATACATAAATATGTATTTTTATAAAGGCTAGCTACATAAAGTGAGGGTGTAAAGTGTAATGAATCGTAACTCGTTACTCGCGGAGTATGGACGCAGCCTATAATATTCACACGTGATGAAAATAACAATTTTACATTACCGAGTCAGTTGGCGGTTTTAATTGACAATATAGCTACATCGGCGGCATTCATCAACGCAATTGCAAATAAAAGTGCTATATTCAGTGTAATTATACGAATTTGCCACCAATTTTTATTTGTTAATTGGGGAGTGCTTTTTTTTATTCGATTTTACAGTTACTCGGTTATTGTGTTTCTGCTTAGTTAACTTGCTTCAGAAAAATGATGAACTAAACTTATCATAGAAAACAATTCTCGACTTTTACTAATTACCTACGTTAAAGGACTTACTTGAAACAAATTATTTGATGGGTGTAAGTTTAAAGTAGATTGCAAGATGTTTCTTCAAGATCGAAGAGGGAGCCTTTATTTTGGGCTTATGCACATAATATTTAACCAAAGCGATAGGCTCACCACCTAGGTATTTACCAGGACTTGATTAACAAACGGCATTGGTGAAGTGTGGTGCTATGTTATTTACCTAAAAACTATATGCTCACATGAACTTAGTAAGGTACAAAGGCTATTATGCTAAATCATCATATTCATGTGCTAATCTTAATTATTATACACTTGCATTTAATGAATTACTAAGTAAAACATAACAAATAAGACTGGAATCAATTTATATACTAACTAATATTATCGAAATAACTGTATGCACCAACAAATCTTTTAACCCAGACAACGTTGCTATCAAAGTATCCGAATACAGAATTCGGTATTTCAGTTACTGTCCATGAAAATAAATCCAATGTTACACAAACACTGCCTATGGTACAGACAGATGTTTCTTTGTTATGCAAATGCATGTGTGTGTCCCCTCGGCTGATGGCGGGCTCGTCCGTCGTACCGCTGAAGGCTATGAGTCCGATACCTGTAACCCGCTACAAGCTAAATGGTCAATTATGTGACTAAACCGACCACAGGCATCCAAACACAAAGCTCGTACGAATTCGCTTCCGAGTCCAATCCATTGTTCGACTTATTCAATCCAATTAATATGCTTAGCAGCATACTCGGTTATGTACGTGCTTATAAAAAGAAATACTATTTTGCATTATAGCTGAGTAGTTTCTGTGTACTTGCGTAAAATTAGTTAGAAAATTTTGTTAGTTTGCCGTTATCCTGTATAAACGGGATATTTTCCAAAAATCTGTTACATTACGTCCTTGAAATAAGGAAGAAAAAGGAAATGTATATCATCCATTAAATATATCATCTTTTCTTAAATTAAACAATATATTTTTTGTCACATTCTTAACAGTTGTCATTTAAACTTAACAGAATTTAAACTTGCGTGTCACGAAGTTATAATTCCATTTAATTAAGAGGACACAGAAAGGGAAACTTGGTGAACTATCTTATGACATAGCCATTTCGTTGATAGATATATGAAAGACAATTGCTTCTCCATTTTTTATATTAATAATGGTATACAAAGAAACATGAATTAACAATATGTTAACTCTAGGTTTCTAATAATACTCCTCCTGAACGTATTTCGGTCACGGCGGTGTGTCTCCACGGAGTTCAGCTAAGTACGCAGAAGATATTATAGTGCACAAGTGTATGCGCAAACACAGGTGCATTCCCTCTCGCTTCACTCTCATATTCCGATGGGACGGCAATCCGACACGACCGGAGAGAAATCAGGCGCAGGACCGACAGCTTTTAGTGCTCTCCGAAGCACGGGGGTATGATACCCCGGAGTTTGGAAGTTGTCACACTTCCAAACTCCGGGCTACTACTGAGAGTTTCCTTACAGGAAAACCCATTAACATTTTTCCCGATCTCGGAATCGAACCCAAAACCTCACGCTCACTAGACTAACGAGGCAGTCAAAGGTTTCTAATACATAGTACACTTTGGTCTATGCATGCGCGGCGTGCGAAAGAAGAGGCACTGAGAAAACCGCCAAATAGCTTAATACTAAAACATGATAAACTAAATAGCTTTTGTATTTATAACACCATTAACCAATTTGGTGAAAAAGATTTGATAAATTGAATTGCTTATTTCACATATTTAACTCTCATAACTTATATATTCACAAACATGTTATGTCTCAACACAGATTTTTGATATCTAAAGACACTAAGCTGAGATTTAAAAAAAGAAATCTAAAGTTCTACATTGCTTTTGCTCATGGAGTAATTATAATTGCTTCATGGCTTTTGCTATATATTACCGTACTACTGCGGCAATGTTGTAAACAGAACAGAGTTGTGTAACAAATTGTATTATTTATAAACCTAAAAGTGGTGCAATAAGAGCTACTTTACAAGTAGGTGTGTCAAAACAAATGTCCCTATAAATGTATGTTTTTTTCTGAACAAATTTATATATCCGTTGGTAGCTAGTGATTACTTTAACGTTAATTTAAGTACTTATAACTTCTTTATGCATTTAGATCTTGATTTAGATAAATCAATTGATTGGGCAGAATATACGATCACAAGGGTATGTTAATGTCACGAAAATTAATTTATCCAGGTGTATTGGTGCACAATACAATCTGTGTCGTAATACAACGGCATTTGCCCCGGGTAGCATGGGTCCTGTGACATGCAAATCTTGGTGATAGTATTAAATCGGATAGTCGGAAGTGTGCGGCCGACTCGATACTGTTTAATTGATGTAACAAGCTAGCTAGGGTACGTGGGCTGAATGATGGTACCTTTCTACATACACAATTGGTCATCACAGCTTTGTTAATTCTATTGCAAACTCCTTTGTACCGCCTCTGCGAATGCAACAAACGAACTGGGGGCGCCGCTTCGTAATACACGATATTTTATTACTTAAACATTGGTTATACAGATAAGCCAGCCTTATTTCACTAGCATGGTGGTAGACTAGGATTATTTGGCTGTTTGTACACTTAACGAACTCCAATTACACAAGGAATGGCACTTCCCTTCTTTGGTTTTCCGATGTTGCCTTGATATTTGGCAACATTCTATTTTAATATAATCAATAAGTATTATTTTTGGAATAATATTACGCCAACTCTGTGCATAGAAATTATATAGCTGAAAAAAAAACTGAATTAATAGATATATGATACTATCACCTATTTATAAAGAAATACATACCTATGTCTTATGTTAACACTAGCTGTGCCCCGCGGTTTCACACGCTTTTTTTCTGTTTGCTTTGCTCCTAAGGGTCGTAGCATGATGTTAAATATTCCTCATAAATTTGGCTATGATATACAAAAAGACTTTTTCGAATCCAACCGTTAATTCCAGAGATTAGTACGTTTAAACAAACAAAAAAACTCTTCCACTTTATGTTAGTATAGTTACAAATTATGCACGAATCTTCATAACGTACACAATCTGACAGTGTCCTTCAAAATTTAAATTCACCAGCTTTCTGTAAACCAAGGTGAATTGGCCGGTGAATACATTTGGTAATCGAAATTGTTATTTGGATTTACACCAGTTTCTGATAATCCGTTTATACAGGCCGAACTTCTCATGAATCAATTTTATTTGCCGGAATTAAATATCAAGTTAATTTATGTAGGTACGTTTTATAAAAAAAAAATGTATTTATTGACAGAAGTCGAGATGGGATAGTGGTCAGTGCGCCTGGAGTATTAATCCGGGAGGCGCAGGTTCCATTCCGGCTCACGACCTTATTTTTCTTATATATAACTTCAATATTGTGGATATTTTGTTGATTTCTCTTTTTTCTATCTTATAATAGGGACAGGGAAAAAGTATCTTCGTATTTTATATACAGATTCAATATTTTTTGACAGTTTAAACGAGACCTCACTACCTACAAGATGGCAACAAGTTATCGAACACATATGTATTATAATTAAAGGATAACATCAGAACCTGGCGCATGGATAACATTTGGTGTGACATAGCTAGCTATGTCAATGCTAGCTATGCTATCTAGATAGAAGGAGACCATATCGGTGGCGGTTAGCACAAACAACAAAATTCCCAGTGAGGGTTGACGTCAGGCAAACGGCCAGTCATAAAACATAACCAAAACTTTAGCAGCATGCAATTTCAAAAACAATTAGAAAGTGGAAGAACAGTACATGCTACGCCGACCCCAAATAAATTGGGATGATGATGATGTGTGTGCTTTAAAGCCTTTAAGAAGCCTTTAAGCCTAAAGCCATAATAGCCTTTTTTTATATTCGTAAGACACATTCATAGTAATTATAATTACCTAAAATATTATTTATTACCTACTCACTTTCTTTGATCCTTTGTAAGTTACCTACGAGTACTTACAAAGGATCAAAGAAAGTGACGAGTACCTCACTTATTATGGCAGTATAAACCCTATTACTCTAAATATTTTGTTTACATTATCAACCACAAAAAAGTACGTTTCACGATTAGTTACTGGTGTTGTACATTATTCTAATTTCCGGTCCGAAAATAAAATAGACACTTTGAGATGGGGCAGAAAAGGGCCGGAAATACTGTAGCGACAGGAAAACTTTCCTAGGCGACCTACTCTTAGAGCTTTTCCAATCACAAATGTTGAATAATAAAATGTGAATTTTCTTGATTATTTTTGTATTTAATTAACAAATTACTCAGCTCATGACTAAGGGCTCCGTTCGAGTTCGAAACTAGTCGGGCAAACCCGAAGAATGTACGTGAGTAGTAACCGGTGAACAATAACTAAATTACTCACAATTTACCTATACCTACATGCTGCGAGTACGTTGAAAATCTTTCAGAGGGTTCGTTGAAAGACTACTATACTCCTATCTACGCACCACTTAGGATCTTTTCTTGCTCGGCATTGTAATGCGGTATAGTGATCTATTATTAATTTAATAAGTAGGACACGTACAAAGGCATTAGGTATCAAGTCTTCGTTGTTTGGATTTACTGTAATTCAATACATATGACGCATTTATGCAACAAAATATAAGTGCAAATCCAAAAGGTATAAAATATTTGAAATCCGAAAACTATCCATCAACTGCCTGGAATACAAGCCGCGTAGCACCTTAATATTTATTTAAAAATTTCAGCACAGTTTTGATTTTTAAAAACTCATTGCTTAGATCTATCATTTTTGTGATTATACATGACAAATAAAAACATGATCGACAAAATATGACAAAAAAAACTTTTTTTTTATAATTATTGTTCACTGGTTATTACTCACGTGTATTCTTCGGATTTGTCTGACTCGCGACATTGCCGCGGACTCAGCTCATGACTAAGGGCTCCATTCGATCTCGAAACTAGTCGGCCAAACCCGAAGAATACACGTGAGTAGTTACCGGTGAACAATAATTAATATGAATATGCCTCACGAAAGCTATTATACATAATTTTTTTTGACACAAAAAAATTACGTCTTTGTTGTTCGCTACGCATGCATGAATGCATTAGAAGGATTTATTTGTATACGACAAATAATCATTTCAGTTCGTTAAGTTATTTATTTTTGTCCCCAAATCAATATTAATTTGGGTTATAAATAGGAAAATATTTTATCTAAATATTATGGTGCTTGGCAACTTCTTCAGTGCCTCTCCTTCAACTACGCGCGCATATATAGACCTTAAACTCGGCGTTCAAAAAATAAATTATTATGAATTATTACATGATAAGTAATTTTATCAATCTTTTCAAGTGTAAAGTTATGGTAGTCCTTCAATCCAAATTTTCTTTTCATCTTTAATGAAAAGAAAATTTGGATTGAAGGACTAATGTTCGGTGCTTTCATAGTTTATTACAATAACTTCATCTAATGTTAATAAGTTACACGGAACCCTTGGTGCGCGAGTTAGACACGCACTTACCGTCCAGTTTCTTTTTATTTTATTATTTTGTTTATAGCAAGCACAAATTGCAAATACGTAAAACTTTATTATAAGTACCTACATCTAATACAAGGACCAAACCTATTCTTGTACGGCCTTAAACTAAGTATGTGTTATACCGATGATAAGAATTGATCCTGCAGACATTTATCTTGTATGTAGGTACGATATGCTATTCTAAATATACGTTTAAAATAATTAAATATTTTAATATGATGATTATTAGTTTTTCACAAAAATTAAAAACTCTAAACATAAAATTTAATAGCAATAAATATACATATTCTATGAGTTACAATTATCCGGATAATTGGTTATCCGGATAACCTTGGACCGGTATTAATCCAGATAATTATTAATTCAAGATTTATTGTAGGTAAATCTATAATATAAGATACATACTTTTATTAAATAACGTTAGATGCCTTGCCCAATATTTTCTCATCAGTATGCCATTAATTATTTCTTAGGGAATAAAATAACCAAATGATAAGATGCTGTACCGTTATACTTATCTCATCATAATAAATATAACATAAAACATAACATGGCATCACGCATGTAGTCCCCGAAGTGGTAAGTAGAGTTGTACGTGGGTACACCCACATTTCACCCATGCTATTATTAAGTCTCATGTGTGATGAGCCTATTGCCATGCTATTATTAAGTATTCTTCTTCTGGTACCATGCTATCTTGTGCCAGTCTGCAAAGACTGGCAGCGTCTTTGATATTAGTCCAGCATTTGATGTTGTCAATCCAGGCTAGTTTTCTTCTTCCCCTGTTCCTTTTTCCGTCCATCTTGCCTTCCAGTATCCTCCCCAAAATGTTATACTTTTCGTTTCTATAAATGTGCCTCAAATATGAAGATTTTCTTTTCTTTACTGTATTGAGTAACTCGGGGCCTTTATTCATTCTGTTTAGAACTTCGATATTTGTTACTTTATGTCACCATGAGATCTTCAGCATTCTTCTATAAAGCCACATTTCAAATGCATTTATTTTTGCTTCTATGTTTTTGGAGATCGTCCAGCCTTCCACTCCGTACAGGAATACCGATAGCATGTAGCATTTCACCATTCGCTATCTTAGTTTTTTATATCTTTGTTTGGAAATAGCTTATTCATCTTCATGAACGAACTTCGAGCGATCTCTACTCTGATACGTATTTCTCTGTCTGGATCCCATTTCTCGCTAAGCGAGCAACCCAGATATCTATATTGTTTTACTCTTTCGACTGTTTTGCCGTTGATATACAGCAAGCTCCCTTGCACCTCATTCTTGCTTATTATCATGTACTTGGTCTTCGCTATGTTCATTTTCAGGCCGTATTCTTCTACAACTCTGTTTAGACGGTCCAACAATTTTTGAAGATTTTCCATTGAGTGTGCATGAATAACGGTGTCATCAGCATATCAAAGATTATTTATTATTATTCCATTCACACTGACACCAGTTTTCACTATTTCCGAATAAAGGTTGAACAATAGTGGTGATAGATAGAATACAACCTTGTCTTACTCCTTTCAGGATCTTTAAATCACCAGTGCTAGATGTTCCTATTCTAATGTGAGCTGTCTAATTCCAGTACAGATTTCTGATGATTCTCTGATCTTTGCCGTCTATCTCCGTATTACTAAGAATTTGTATTAATTTATCGTGTTTTACGTTGTCGTATGCTTCCTCGAAATCAATAAAGCATGCGTAGACGTCATTGTTAAATTCTAGAGTTTTTTGTATCAGCACCTGTACCGCGAACAAGGCCTCTCTTGTTCCATACCATTTCTAAACCCGAATTGATTTTCTGATATGTTTTAATCTATTTTACTATATATTCGCATATATTATGTATTATTTTAGGAGTACTTTCAGGGCGTGACTAATAATACTTATTAATCTATGGTCTCCGCATACCTTTGCGTTGGCTTTTTTAGGTAACGGGAGGAATGTGATTTGAGCCAGTCATCTGGAAGCTGTCCATTATCATAAATATCATTATAAAACTTAACCAATAAGTGCATGGTGTTGACATCTAGAAATTTTAACATTTCTGCATGAATACAGTCGGGGCCAACAATTTTTCCACTTTTCATCGATTTTATTGCTTTCTCTACTCAGTCTTAAGAATTGGTGGGCCTTCCAGATATTAATGTGTGTTTGTAATCAACTCTATTCTCTCATCATCAAACAGTTGCTCAATGTACAGCTCCCATGTCCTACACTTATCTATATTGTCTATCACGAATTTATTTTGGATTTCCATTAAGATTTCCTATGTGTGTTGGTAAATTCTTACAATTTCTTGTGTAGATTAAAATTATCTTTCTTGTCTTCTAGCTTCTCTATTTCTGCACAGTATTTGGCCAAGTAGCTATCTCTGCTTTTTCTAATTTTAATTCTGATCAACCCATCTATTTCTTGATATTTATCTTTGTTCACTTCTTTAAATTGTCTCCTCTCTTCCATAAGGTCCTGTATTTCTACTGTTATCCATTCAAATTTCCTATTCTTTTTCCAAAATCTTATGCTTGTCTTTGCTGTTTCCGAGAATGTGTTTTTTATTTTATTCCATTTAATATCCACATTACTCTCTGTCGGCGACAAGACCCCGTCTGCGCTTCATGTCACAAGTAGTGGTAGGGACAAACCAGTTGTGAATAATGTGTTAGATATTTGAAAGGAAACGAGATAGAATCTTATTAGATTATGTTTTTAATTCTCTCGTTGAATTTGTGAGGTTAATTTATGTTTAATAGTTATTATTAGAATCTATATTTGACGAATTTCTATAGTTTATAAGAGAATTTTTAAGTAAAGATTCGTATCGAGTATAATTACGTAACTTGAAAAAGTGATTTTTTGTTTATATAGATATCACTTTAAATTTAGTGTATAATAAAAGGTCTTTTCATAAAAACAATATTACAAAAGGAATTAGGTTAATAGGAAACTTAGTTTAGCAGATATAAGGAAAAATGTATAAAGAAAATTTATCTTGTTGAAATTGTATAAGTATTTGTTCTAGAATTTTTTTATTCTTTAGAATTAAGTAATATATGATGATTTTATGTTATAGATTAGCCTTCTACGAATCGAATCATATATAATATGTAAGGGTTTTGTGATAAAAATAAATAAATAAAGGCTCCAAAGGTTTCGGCTCAAAGTAAAAATAAACTGCAAAACAGGCCAAAAATGCGCGGGTCTCGTTAAGGTAAGGACGGCCCGTATATAAGGCGAGTAGATGGCCGACTCAAATCAGTAGCAACACAGCCGCCGAAGAGGCAACAACTAGAAGAAACAGGAAGCCGAAACCTAAGGAACCGAGAAAATTCAAGAAAAGTGTTTTATTTAGGCGTCTATCCTATCTCTTTGCCTCGAGGCCCTCCGGGATCATTCTGTACTCTCATACCTACGCATTCAGGGGTGCGTGGTGACGTACGTAACCAGCGTAAGGGAAGCAAGGAGCGTACGTCAAAAAGCTGGGAGATTGTCCCAGGACGACAGTGCGGGCACTGGACGTGTCCCTGCCGTCCGAAACAGTTGGTCCTTCGAGCCGGATCCCTGCGAGAAGAGTGCAGAAGAGCATAGAAGAGTTCAGAAGATTGCGTTCAAGATGCCGGTAACCAGGTCACAGAAGGATGCTCCCTCACGTCCCGGGTCCCGTCCTACGGATAAGGACGCGACAGTTGAAACGTCGGGATCAGAAGGGGTCACGTCTGCGTCAACGTCGGCGTCATCGGGAACAGCGACCACGAACACTTCTTCAGGTGCTACGGAGGGCACAACGACTACCGAGACCACGGTTGCGACTGCTACTACGGCGGCGTCCGAGAAGCACGGACAGAAGAATGAGGCCGCACAGAAGGAGACGACCAAGAAGACTCCAGAGGATATTCCAGACAAGGGCGCCCGTGGATCCGCCACAACCCTTAAGGGAGTTGGTCGTCGCGCCAGGTCAACGAAGACCACGAGCTCCTCGGCCAGAAGACGCGAACTAGAAGCCAGAGAAGAATTAGCACGCCTGGAGTTGAAGCAAGCTCAGGCTGCGGCGAAACTAGCCCGTGTCAGATTGGAGATGGCACAGTGTGAAGACGAGGACTCCGTGGATGAAGACCAAGAAGACAGAAGAGCACAGGTGCAGAACTGGATCGAGACATCCGTATTAGAAGAAGGCAACATAGAACAACCCGAGCTACGAGGTCAACACCCCTCAGAAGAGCCGCGGAAAGTGAAGCCTGAAGAGAACTCCTCAGCGAAAGGGGGTACGAGCGAGGTTCAAGCGTTGGTGACAGCGCTGACAGAAGCCCTTACCACAAGAGGAGGATCAACGGCGCAGCCGAAGTATATTCACGAGCTACCATACTTCGACGGCAACAGCAGCGAGTGGTTGGCCTTCAAGGTTGTCTATGAAGATACAGCGCCGATGTTCAACGACGTTCAAAATATGGCTCGATTAAGAAGAGCGCTAAAAGGCAACGCAAGAGAAGCTATCAAGAGCCTGCTGTACTCTGAAGCCTCTCCGTTGGAAGTGATACAAGCTCTTAGAAGAAGATATGGAAGACCTGATGCGCTTGTACTGGCAGAATTGGATAAGGTCAAGGCGTTACCGAAGATCTCAGAAAATCCAAGAGATATATGCGTCTTCGCGAGCCAGATCAACAACAGCGTAGCAGCAATAAGGGGTTTGAAGAAACCACAGTACCTGCATTCACCTGAGATGGTGAAACAAATTATAGACAAGATGCCAATAATTCTCAAGTTCCGATGGTATGACTTCACGGCAGCATCGGACGAAGGCGAGTTTTCCGATCTGACAATGGTCTCTAAGTTCCTGAACATTGAAGCAGACAAGTGTGGGGCCTTCGCGACTTCAGAAGAGAGGAGCGGGTTCAAGAGGACTCATCGACAAGCGACGCATTCAACAAGGGAAAAGGACTTCAAGGAAAAGGATTCAAGACAGACAACAGAGAAGAATTGTCCTATGTGGTCACTTCCTTGTAGACTGTCAGAAGTTCCAGAAGGCGTCGGTGCAAGATCGGTGGGCAATGGTGAAGAAGAGTCACGTCTGCTTCAAATGTCTTCAGGGGAGGCATCGAAAAGAAAGCTGCAAGAAACCACCGTGTAAGGAATGCAAGAGGTGGCATCATCATCTGCTGCATGTCGAGTCGGAAGACAGGAACTCGGGAGAGAAGAAGATGGAAACCCAAGAAGTGGCAAACGTCACGGCATCGGTGAATGCAGTTAATAACGCTAAGGCATACCTGAAGATAGTTCCAGTAGAAGTCTTCGGGTCAAAAGGATCAAAAAGGATACTGGCCCTCATGGACGAAGGGTCAACAGTGACACTTATCGACGAAAAAGTGGCAGAAGAAGTCGGCGCTCAAGGCAACAAGGAGGAATTAGCCATCGAAACAATGGGAGGCAGGCTAATAAGGAAGAAGGATTCTCAGATGCTCGACCTTGCAGTGAAGGGGGTCCATCAAAGCAACAAGAAAACCTTGAAAAGAGTCCGGACTATCGATGAGCTGAAGCTTGCCCCGCAATTCCTAGAAAAGAAAAGGATAGAAAGTTGCAAACATTTAAGGAAGATCGCCGACTAACTATTCTACGAAGGGGAGTCACCACAGCTGCTCATAGGTCAAGACAACTGGGAGCTGATCGTGACTCAAGAAATAAGAAGAGGGAAACCTGGAGAACCAGTTGCTTCAAGAACAGGACTTGGATGGGTGCTCCACGGGTCAGACGCTGGAGCTGCAAGGGTAGTACACTTCCTGAACACGTGTCTACATGTCAGCACGCCAGATGAAGAAATGCATCAAGCCATCAAGGATCACTTCGCAATCGAGGCGCTTGGTGTACAACCGCGAAGACCCACTACAGACTCGGAAGGGAGAGCCCTCACCATCCTAGAGAAGACCTGCAGAAGACTAGAAGATGGACGGTTCGAAGCTGGACTACTATGGAGGAACGAAGATGAACAGATGCCTGAAAGCTACATGTCTGCAAAGAACCGGTTGTTCAATATTGAAAAGAAGATAGACAAAGACCCTCAGCTGAAGGCAGAATACGGCAAGCAGATCCAGCATCTTATCGACAGCAAGTATGCAGAAGAAGCACCTATTGGGCAAGAAGACTCCAAGAAAAAATGGTACCTCCCTCACTTCTCCGTGGTACATCCAATAAAAAAGAAGATAAGGATTGTCTTCGACGCGGCAGCCAAATCAAAGGGAAGAAGCCTCAACGATGCTCTACTGCCAAGACCAGACCTACTGCAGTCACTCTTCGGGATACTGCTGCGGTTTCGACAGGGACCGCTAGCGGTGGCAGCCGACATCAAGGAAATGTTCCTTCAAGTTCGGATCCGGCCGGAAGATAGAGATAGTCTGCGATTTCTGTGGCGCGGGGATCGTCGCGACGCGCCGCCAACAGAATATAGGATGACATCGGTTATCTTCGGCGCAACGTCATCTCCAAGTACAGCTATCTATGTCAAGAACCGGAATGCGGCGGACTTCAAAGAGCAGTATCCTAAGGCAGCAAGGGCAATCGAGCTGAATCATTATATGGACGATTACCTGCACAGCTTCCATTCAGGAGAAGACTTCAGAAGAGTGACAAAGCAGGTGGACTTCATACACAAGAAGGCAGGCTTCGAACTCAGGGGATGGGCGTCAAATCAACCTGAGCTGCTGCAAGACGTGAAGACCGACACCATAGAGAAGACAGAAGTAGACCTTGGTGAAAAGGAAGAGAAGACACTGGGACTGCGCTGGTTCACAAAAAGGGACTCCATCGGCTTCAGGGCAAACCTCCGGAACACACCGGAAGAAATAGCGAAAGGACTCAAGGTGCCTACGAAGAGGGAAGTCACCAGCGCAGTGATGTCGACCTTCGACCCGCTGGGATTAGCATCACCAGTACTCGTCCAAGGCAAGAAGCTACTTCAGAATATATGGCGAAGTGGCGTCGGTTGGGATGATGATATAGAAGAAAAGGAGTACGAAGCATGGAAGATTTACTTGGAGAAGGTGAAGCTGCTCCAAGATCTGCAGGTTCCTAGATGCCTGGCACCACATTGCACCAAGGGGGAGCTGCACACATTCACGGATGCGAGTAAAGTGGCGTATGCAGCAGCAGTATATTGGAGGACAGAAAACAAAGATGGTACTTACCACGTCAGCTTAGTCGCGGCGAAGGCAAGAGTCACTCCGTTGAAGCCAGTATCCATCCCACGACTCGAACTGCAGGCAGCCCTCCTAGGAAGCAGACTGTCGCATTCAGTGGAAGAAGAAATGGACCTGAAGGTAGCAAGGAAAGTGTTTTGGACAGACTCCAGCATCGTACTTTCCTGGATAAAAACGGACCCGAGAACCTTCAAGACATTCGTGGCTCATCGCTTTGCGGAGATAGAAGATCTCACCAAACCACAAGACTGGAGATGGGTGCCTACAGCGCAGAACCCTGCAGATGATGCAACGCGCGACGTACCAGAAAGCTTTAACCGCTACCACCGATGGTACACTGGACCAAGCTTCCTGAGACAAGGAGAAGCGCATTGGCCAGCACCAAGAACCTTCAAGAAGGAAACAACCGGTGAGGAAAAAGCGGCGGACGTCGTGGCAGCAGCAAGCACCTCTCATCCATCACCAGACCCGGAAAGATTCTGGCGAGCTACAGCGAGAGTACTGCAGTTCATTCAACTCTGCAAAAAAAGGGAGAAGGTTAACGTCTGCAAGAAAGATCCCACCTGGAAAATGACACAGGCCAAGAAGGCGAAGGCTGTAGAAAAACAACAAAAACCTTCGAAAACGATAGAGAGGACATACATACCGTTGGATGCCGGACTACTAGAGCAAGCTGAAAGCCTGTTGCTAAAGAAAAGTCAAGATAGAAGCTTCCGAGAAGACATCAAGAATCTGCAGCAAGGGAAGCAATTAGAGGGCAGCAGCAAATTGAAAAGACTCGACGTAGTACTGGAAGAAGGTCTCCTGCGGCTGAAAGGAAGAATCGACGCGATACAAGGTGTGACCAGAGATTACAAGCGACCCATCGTGCTCGACAGCAAGGAAAGGACAACACGACTTATAATAGAAGAGTTCCACTGCCACTTCAATCATGGTAATCACGCAACGGTGATGAATGAAATACGACAACGCTTCTGGGTACTGGGATTAAGGTCAGCGATCAAGACAGTTCAGCATCAGTGTCAGTGGTGCAAAACAAGACGAGCAAAACCGCAAGAACTGCCGACGGGCAACTTACCTGCTGAAAGGTTGATGCACGGGAACCCTCCCTTCACGTGCACTGGTGTAGACTACTTCGGTCCAATGACGAATACCGTAGCGAGACGGCACGAGAAAAGATGGGGGGCTTTATTCACATGCCTCACAACGAGGGCTGTGCATATTGAGCTGACTCCTTCGCTCTCGACCGACAGCATGATCATGGCACTACGACGATTCGCCGCAAGAAGAGGAATGCCGAAGAAAATCTACAGTGACAACGGGACCAACTTCGTCGGCGATAACAAAGAACTGAAAGAAGCGCTCGACACCTTGAAGCAAGAAGACCTCACCTCAGAAGCGGAGAAGATCGGCGTGCATTGGAAGTTCATCCCTCCTGGTGCGCCAAACATGGGCGGTGCATGGGAGCGTTTGGTGCGATCTATCAAAACCGCACTAGACGCCACACTCAACGAAAGGCATCCACGCGAGGAGGTGCTCCAAACTCTCCTCCTGGAGGCCGAGCACATTGTCAACTCTCGACCTCTCACCCACCTCTCCGAGAACCCTGAAGAAGAAGCACTTACACCGAATCACTTCCTCATCGGGCGATCCTGCGGCGCTGCAAGAATCGGCAGCTTCAACGACAGCGAGCTCACGGGCAGACCTACCTGGAAGGCAACGCAGCGACTTGCCGACCACTTCTGGCAACGTTGGCTGCGAGAATACTTGCCCACTCTGCTGCCGAGGAAAACAAAGGGAAGGATCAGCACCACAGACCTGCAAGTCGGAGACATCGTGCTGATCGTCGACCAAAGCCTACCAAGTTGCACCTGGCCACGCGGCAGAATCCTGCAGGTGTATCCTGGGCCAGACGGGCGAATAAGGGTCGTTGACGTCGAGACGCGCGGAGGTGTGCTGCGAAGACCAAGTTCGAGAGTGGTGCTGCTGGTGCCGGGAGTATCGCCGAGCCAGGAGGATGGTGCGATGCACGAGGGGGAGAATGTCGGCGACAAGACCCCGTCTGCGCTTCATGTCACAAGTAGTGGTAGGGACAAACCAGTTGTGAATAATGTGTTAGATATTTGAAAGGAAACGAGATAGAATCTTATTAGATTATGTTTTTAATTCTCTCGTTGAATTTGTGAGGTTAATTTATGTTTAATAGTTATTATTAGAATCTATATTTGACGAATTTCTATAGTTTATAAGAGAATTTTTAAGTAAAGATTCGTATCGAGTATAATTACGTAACTTGAAAAAGTGATTTTTTGTTTATATAGATATCACTTTAAATTTAGTGTATAATAAAAGGTCTTTTCATAAAAACAATATTACAAAAGGAATTAGGTTAATAGGAAACTTAGTTTAGCAGATATAAGGAAAAATGTATAAAGAAAATTTATCTTGTTGAAATTGTATAAGTATTTGTTCTAGAATTTTTTTATTCTTTAGAATTAAGTAATATATGATGATTTTATGTTATAGATTAGCCTTCTACGAATCGAATCATATATAATATGTAAGGGTTTTGTGATAAAAATAAATAAATAAAGGCTCCAAAGGTTTCGGCTCAAAGTAAAAATAAACTGCAAAACAGGCCAAAAATGCGCGGGTCTCGTTAAGGTAAGGACGGCCCGTATATAAGGCGAGTAGATGGCCGACTCAAATCAGTAGCAACACAGCCGCCGAAGAGGCAACAACTAGAAGAAACAGGAAGCCGAAACCTAAGGAACCGAGAAAATTCAAGAAAAGTGTTTTATTTAGGCCTCTATCCTATCTCTTTGCCCCGAGGCCCTCCGGGATCATTCTGTACTCTCATACCTACGCATTCAGGGGTGCGTGGTGACGTACGTAACCAGCGTAAGGGAAGCAAGGAGCGTACGTCAAAAAGCTGGGAGATTGTCCCAGGACGACAGTGCGGGCACTGGACGTGTCCCTGCCATCCGAAACACTCTCTGAGTATCTTTGAAAAATAGAGCCTATTTCTTGATTAAGAAATTTTTCCGTACTGTGTTTGACATCTATATTTTTAAGTTTTGCAATGTAAATTTTTTGACATTATTGATTTTTCAACGATTTTAAGTTTTAGGCTAATTTTTGCCACAAGAGGGTTGTGAACCGAGCCAATATCAGCACCAGGGTATGTTTTAACATTAGTAATGGAATTTCTGAAGCGCCGTTCTCAAAATGTGGCCTGATGTATGCTGAGGTAAAGTCCAGGTACTATAAAGTCGTCTCGGTGGGTGTTGATACCATGTATCGGTTATAATCACATGTTTTTCAATATAAAACTGTAGCCGTTCGCCCCCTTCGTTTCTTTCTGGGTGAAAGAAACGAAGGGGGCGAACGGGCTCCATAGTGTCCTATAACTTTTCCTTCTTCTCCATCGCAAGTTCCAATGGCCGCTTCGGGATCCAAATCCTAGGCCGAATACTAGTGGTCATACATAAAAATACATAAATACACTACTGAACATCATCTTTCTAATGATGAGTGGTCAAGGAGGAGGATATCAACCGCTGATGCTAACTTAATATAGGCCTGCCATCCATCTAGGGTTCCCTGATATGTCCAGGACATATCAGGGAACCCCTGACCCCTTTGGAAGGCGTCTGGGATTTTCTGGGTGGAGTTGCTATAAACCAGTTCGAGTAAACTATGGACTGCTGCATACAGCCGTTTCATACAATAATGGCAGTCAATGGATTTAAACGAGATACATACATAAACTCACGCCTTTTTATTCCCATATGTGAAGACAGAAACTACAAAACGACGCCTGCTATAATTTTATCAATCTTTTATAAAAACATAACTATAGAGGTGTACCGCGGCGATGGATTTGTTTATGTTATTCCATCAATCTACGTGACACGACGCCAATTACCGCTGCACCTACGTACTCTCTCTTTTGAACTACGAGTAATTTAAAGTCATGGCAACTTTCATTATCATCATCATCCCCTATCCGGAACATGTTTTTATAGAATAGAAACATTTCTGTCAGCCGTCATCTCGGTAGTCACAACTTTTCTACCCATATCATTTTTACACAATCCATCTATCGTTTTCTTGGTCTTCATGTAGTCTTATAGCCATCCACATTTATAACTATTCAAAACTTTCTTTAAAACAATCCTAATTCTCCGCATCAGATGTCCATATCATGGTAAACGAATTTCACACAACTTCTCGGTCACCGGCCTAACTTTCAGACTTCCTTTTATAAACTTATTTGTAATGGCAGTCTTAACCTGACTTTATTCGTAAGCCTTACGACTCCCGCAGACGAGCGGTTGTTGTTTGCTGGTTATCATGCGGTACTTGTCACTTTGTTAAAGGTGTTTTCAGGTAAACAAGCTCAACAGGTGACTCTTTACGTACGCCTCCGCAGCGGGGCCGACGTTAATATGCTTTTGTCCAAAAGCTAAAAATGTTGCTGTGATCCTATCTCATTTTTATATGTGCATATTAATTTATATTTATTGATCTATTTGAAAGAAATATGTACTTTCAATTCTAAATAGAGCAATCAAAGTACAGCTCAATAGATACAATATTATATTTTTTTATGTTGGACTAGATGAAATTACCTATGAACTTATTATCTTGCTGATTTGATTTTTAAATATACCTATAAAAATTATTATAAATACTTCATACTTTGGAAAAATTCCATACCAGCAACATTTCACGTCCTTTGTTTAATTGTAATTGTTTTTAATAAGATCTTACTTAAAAAAGGCATATTACATTACAAAAACTTTTCTTTGTTTCAGATAAACAAACTGGAAAACTTCACCACAAACGTACGGAACAAATAATACCTACAGTTCACATTCAAACACACTCGTGAAACACTATCAACTAGATTTCGTTAGCTTAACAAAACCATACCGAAGCACACAAAACTACTTTTCATTCAAACTATGCGGAAACATGGCAAACAAACACCGACTTCAACTTTAAGCACGGACATTACGTCACAGGAGGGAAACTCCGACACGTAAGCCTACACATACAGCAGAAGCCACACTGTCTTACATCAACATCACACTTACACACACAGCTGACCGTACCAAAATACTTATTCGCACACTGATTTCATTTTATCCTCGTGTGAGTTAAACGAGAGCTCTTTAGGTGGCATGCTCGCCTAGTACCCAGTGTAACGAAGAGGTGGCACAATTGCGCCAAGTGCCACTTGTATCGGTTACGTTGAACACAACCGCACACATACACACCGCTTAATTCATAACACTTGAATGAATGAGTACTTCGCAAATTCACAGGGTAATTAACCGGCATACCAAAATTAATAAGCGCGCAGCCAACGTAAATCGGTACTGATTGGTTGCGAACGCTGAAGAGGGACGGATGAATTTAACTACTAAGGGTGAGTTGCGTTACTGTTTACTATAATTAACTCTGCGAATGTCTAGATCTACAATAAAAAATCACAAAATAAATAACATTAGAGTGTTGTCATAAGTCCCACATCGTTACTCTAGTAAAATCAAGAAACAAACATAGAAGTTATATTTGACGAAATGTTCATCTTTTTTTTAAAAAGGGACTTACAGAAAATTAATAACATTTTTTTTTTAATAAAACATTATAAATTCCAAAAAAAAAACTCGCCAGTACTTGCTATTGCCGCTTATTTCGGTCTAGATTACTTAATTGTTTTTCCTCATCTTGTTTTTAATTCTCTCAGAAATAATTTTCGCTAATGTGATTTTTTTAATTATGAGGACTGAATAGCATTATATATTACGCAAAAAAAAAACATGTTTTACCGATCCGATCCACAATCAGATATAAATATTACCAATTTTTATGTAAAAACGAAGGTTGAACGGGTAGATGCGTACGTATAGGTAGGTACGTACATTTAGCTTTAGATTATGTAAATACATATAATAATAATTGTATATTAATGTTATCAATTAAAAACGAAATAAGGATTTCTAATAATTCTCAAAGTAAGTGAGATGAGCAAGTCGTTTTCTGACAACAAATGCTGTAAAGAACGTAACTTGTGGAAGTTTCAAATTAATAACTAAACTATTGCAATTAAAATATTATTTCTAAATATTCGCTGTAAGATGCACAATCTAATTATAGTTGGTATTTAAAAAATAGTTTCCATTTCATTCTCAAATGAAATTAATGAATTTGACTGACATAATTATTACCTTTTAAAGGGAAGTTAAATAATACATTAAGAATAATACATTTTGACTGACCTGTTGGTCTAGTGGTTAGTAGCCCTGACTGCTGTGCCGGAGGTCGTGGGTTCGATTCCCACCCAGGACAAATGTTTGTGTGATGAGCACGATCATTTGTTCTGTGTCTGGGTGTAATTTATCTATAATATGTATGCATTTAGAAATATATAAGTATGTTTATCAGTTGTCTAGTACTCATAACACAAGCTCTGCTTAGCTTGAGACTAGACGGCGTTGTGTGATAGTTGTGGAATATTATTATTATTAAGATGGTACGCGACATGTCAAGATTTTATAAATTTTTTTACCATCCACTAACAAATTGTGCGTAAAATATGCGTCAATTAACAATTGATTTAAGAGGGTGAGAGTATTGACAGGACTCCCGTGATGCCCGTGACCACTGGGCTGTAAAGCTTTACAAGTTTTTACACGCTCCAACGACCACACTATAGGACAATATTATTATAGTAATACTGACTTTCATCACATTATTAAGGACCTACCTATTGATTCAATATTGTTCTTTATTTTTGCTATACGTCAAGTTTCTTTCAATGAAAGTAAAGGATTACAAAGGAACTAAGTTGAACGAGTATTACATGTAGAACTGCCATGGTAATAATTCTCTCGATTTCGTATGTTCCTTGTAACAGTCTTTTACTTACAGTAGTAAGTATTGTTCTTTATTTTTGCTATACGTCAAGTTTCTTTCAATGAAAGTAAAGGATTACAAAGGAACTAAGTTGAACGAGTATTACATGTAGAACTGCCATGGTAATAATTCTCTCGATTTCGTATGTTCCTTGTAACAGTCTTTTACTTACAGTAGTAAGTATATCTACCAGCCACCAAAATTCTGAACAAAACGACCGCCGCTGACAGCCACCATCAATCTGTTCTAGCTTAAGAAAACTACTACTATCGTCAGAACATAAGCACGAGATTTTACAAGAGCCAATAAATATTTTATGTACATATATCGCCTCATATATCAAACATATATCTAGGGACCAATAACTGATAATACTTCTAAGCGTCTAATAAATGCAACTCTACCAAGAGTTCTACTCCCAAACAATCAATAGACATCGCTAATTCCTGTAACTGTATCTGTTTTGAATAATCGTACCAAAGCCGCAGGATATTTGGACAGTGTCCATTCAACTAAAAGTCCCAGTTAGTATTACTTGTAGATACAGTTCCTTCCAATACAAGTTCATTAACTACTATTCCATAAGTGAAAACTTATAATATAATATAATGCTAGTTCTCAAGTCCTAACCAAGATCTGGACATCATGTAAGTAAATTAAAACTGATACTTAATTAGGGAGGCAAACTGTTTCTTCTTAATATAGGTTGCTAGGAAATTCACAATAGCAGCCCGGAGTCAGGATGTTGGTGGTATGACACCCCCGTGCTTCGGAGAGCACGTAAAGCTGTCGGTCCTGCACCTGATCTTGTTCCGGTCGTGTCAGATTGCCGTCCCATCGGAATATGAGAGTGAAGGAACTGAAGGAAGAGGCAGTGCACCTGTGTTTGGGCATACACTTGTGGACTATAATATCTCCTGCGTACTTGGCTAATCTCCATAGACATATGCCGCCGTGACCTAAATACGGTCGGGAGGAGTATTATTACTTATTACCAGTATCATTTATTAAAATAAAATTTAAGACCAAAACAAAATATTTAAATATATAAAAAATATTAGGCCACCGGAATCGGGAATAGGGTCCAAGCTACCGGTGGTTAGGGTTCCAGAGAAAGAAACCTCCTCACAATGCGTGCTGTATCAAGGAGTACCGCTTTCTGTATCAGGCCTTTGATCCAGCCGCCTAGCCCAAAGCCTTTTAAGATGTTGATGATTGATGAATGATTGCAGAGTCCACATTCCACATATCGACAACCTCGTGCGCCATATCAAGATATTTGATTTATTTATCTTTCTCTGCGACGAGGTTCTCTTCATGAGGGATAGTGATATCAACAATCATTGTGCGGCGCTCTAATCGATCTATCACCACTATATCAGGCTTATTGGCAGCAATAGTCCTATCAGTGATGATAGATCGATCTCAGTACCTACAATATGATAACTCAAAGGTGGAAAGGCTATTTGGATCAAGTGTAAATTCTGTTCTTTAAAAAAATAAACCCTGATATAACTGATTTTAGAGTCATTTTCATATTACACAAAAATGTCGTTCAGATGAATTAGCCTTTCAACCATCGAATGGTCATTTTCAAGAAGGTCAGGCGTATACCATATTTATTATTATTATAGATAATACAGCCAAACATAAAAAATATATGTAAAAAGCACCCACATTTTTATATCTTTATATTTGGAATACAAGTAGACTAAAGAACTTACTTTTCAAAACAATTGAGGTTAATGGTTTCGCAGTGACACAATTCTAAATTTTAAACGAAGCACCACTTATCAAATAGTCAAAAACTAATTCAATATTTACCTAAAAATTATCAGTTTATATTAGTTATACCCGAAGATATTATTGCAATTTTGGATTCCGGGAAGTGACAAAATCTAGAGAAGATTATAAGAATATCTACATTATCTACCTATAGGACTAACTAGTACCTACTACTTATCCCCAAAGGACTCAAGCCGTTGCGATGGCTATATGAAAGGTTTTTTTTATAATTTTCTCGATTTCTTCAAGATATTTTGCCTACTTTTACGTAAAATAGAAATATTTATTTACCTCGTTATCAATTAGGTTACATAATTATGTTAACTGATTGTTAATTTAAAAACAGACTTTTCAAATAGGTAATTACAAAAAGAGAGGTCTGAAGTCCAAACACTTGAACACCATATAAGTCCTTTTCTTCTAAATAACAGTGAAAATCTTTGAGAGGGTTAGATACAAAAAAGTATATTTCATTTGGTTTTATGAGAAAGCCAGTACGTACTACTTGCGCAGGCGATTTTGTCCCACAAGTTACGTTCAACAGCGCACGCAGTGACGAACGCATTGCCCACTTTGTCGCCATGAAAAATTCATAAGAGGAAAAATCCTCGCGATTCCGCCTCTGAATATTCGCAATGTACCCCTTCTGGTATACAAAAATGCTGGGATGAAATAGAAGAATGTTATGTCGCTCTATGAATAACTTATTTTAAATATCTTCTGTCACATGGTAAAACTCTCGGACATGTAATTGCTTACATAAATAATTACTAATCACTAAAATAATCAATTTTATTACAATTAAATAATAATAATAAAGAATGGTGTACGATCTACATCTACTGTGTTCGCAATATTTAAAATTATAGACTTTAATTGAAATTTATGTTTACAGGAACGTGCTAGCGAATCAGCAAACTGCAAAGCGAATGTTCAACTTACATCCCGTACACACGACACACACACTCACCTACACTTTGATAAATATGCAAAAAACATAAAATGGCTTTTCTGAAAACAAGAAATATTATAAATTTTTGGAAGAATTATGTGCCAACACAGCTTTGATATTTGGACAATTAAAAAAGATATACTTACACGTCGACTTGGGAACCTCCTCCTTTTTTTGTCGGTTGAAAGATAATCATTACATATTGATAAAGCTGTTATGATGATTGGGGTTTCATCAAAATAATCATTCCCAATCATTCACACAAAAAAAAGTATTATTTAGTCCTGGGGCGCTCACTTAATTAGATATTTCATCTTCAAAGCAATTCATGAAGTTTGATATATAATATACTTAATTAATAACCTATTGAACAACAGTTTAGACAAGACTGAAGATTAAAGTATATCCAAATAAGAAATATACAAACAGTTGGTTAGAGCAACCGCATAATCGGATCAACTTTGTTTCGGCACAATAATAAGGTTGTCTTTTTAAAAGCTACTACTGAAAGAAATCGTGCTTTAAAATTTTCATTATATCAAATAAACGCTCTACCAAATATCCATGTTTATGGCAAGAAAACACTTACAAAAAAAAAAAACCACTCATAACTGTAGATCTTCTCATAAAATTTAATTTATATCTTAACTAATTCCAATGTCAAATCAATTTCCACCTGAGATTGCGTTTTAAAATAAATTTACCTACATCAAGATTTCATGTAGAGTCTTAATTCTGTAATTATTATTTCAAACCTATTTGGTATTTACCTATTTCCAATGTCAATAGAGTGGAGCTACGTCCGTTAAACAACTGGATCCATATGCATCGTCAAAGAAAGTATCTAATTAACTTTAACAGAAGTTACTAGAAGTTTACTTCTTCTTTGATAAAATATGCGAAAATGTTTTTCGAACTGACATCAAATAATTACACACTTAGTAACATAAATCACATTATGGGTATGACCTTGATTTCGCGTTCATTGTTCTGTTGTACAATCCAGCTATTGCCACGTCTATTGTAACAAGCCGTATAATAACTAATATGGCAAGTAATTATTCTATCCATATGCTTAGGAGACGATGAGTGCAATTTCCAGGGAATTAAAAAAAAAACATTTCCTACCTAACCTTATAATTTTAATACATTTCCTGTGGCAACAGTTACTAATAGAGTGTTCATTCATTCGTACGCTGCCTAGGGTGAGTACGAAATTTAAGAATAAAAGACTAGAGCGGAATCTTCTGGATACGTCGATAAAAAATCCGACTAATCAGCTGTCTAGTCAGCCTCATGTTTACCAATTAGTAGTTCAATCATCGACTTGTTGCTTGTAAAACTAGGCAGTAGTTAATGATCTTGATTGTGAAAAATTTCACATTATACACTCTGCTCAGTTACTCGTATTGTAAAACTTCAAGATGCCAAAGTCTGCTTCAACTATTTATGAAAGTATTTGGCAGGGTTAGTAATCTTATCTTGAATATCTTGATAGATGATGATATCAACAAAGATGAATTTCGTTAATGCAATGAAGTAGGTACATATCCGATAGGTATATATATTTGTACACATATTTATACAAATAAGGGCTGTGAACACAAAGTGAACTTTAAGGAAGTAGATGATTGTGAATTTGTTTTTTACTATGTGGTTGTCTTGTGATCGCATAAGGTTCGATTAGAGTAAAAGAGAACTAAAACAAATTGACATAATCGGTACGGATAGAAAACAAATCGACACAGAAACACGTTGAAATTGCTAAGCGAAATGTACGGCAAATTTAAGCGATTTACAGGATCATTGAAGAAAATGAGAATCAAGAGTGACGAACCATTCTTGAAGAATAACAACTTCACGCTTTGCGCATATTGCTGGTGCGAATGTGATATGTACACGTTAACCATGAACAGGTAAGTTAATTGATGCTACTATAATGAAATTAAAACTCAGAACCAATAAATTTATCAAACATAGGTACCTACCTCAATGCGGCTCATGTAAATGCAATGCCATCGTAAATATTAGATATAAACAAGGTTACGTTAGGTACGCCGTATTGTAAGTATTTAGACACCGGTTAGAATCGGGCTAGAACTGGAAACCCTTAAATCGACGTGATCTAACGAGTAAGTAGGAAGTTAGATTGGCTGTGATATAAAAAAATGTGTCGCGCCGAGTCGTCGCCTCGCCTCGCCACGTGCCCGACCGACCTGATGAACGCAAGTCGGTGTTATTTGCCGCATAATTTACATAGAGATAGATCAGCGTCCCGTGGGTCGTGCACCCGTTGAATTTCTATTGTTTAGATTGGAAAACTAAGTGCGCCAATGGTCGACTTTCCTCTCACGTCATTATTAGATCGCAGGTGTCGTGACGTGACAAACGTTGCTTGTTGGAAACCGACAGAATTTTGCTGGCTGTCCCAAAGGAAGGAAGGCCGCTTGACATGAGATGGAACAATCATTACTCACAATGCTTATGTGTTAACAGTTTCGCTACATTTAGGCAGCAGTGTATAAAGTAACTTTACTTATATTACCCATATATTACCCATATAATTTATAAATACTCATTATAAATTGTAAATTGTTCAAAACAGTAAATCATATGCAAAGGAACAGAAGTAATTGCACAAATGTTTACATTATAGTGATTAATTGAAACTGAACACTACAACACAACCAGTTAAAGATGTGGAAGCTTAGATGGCGATGGGGTTGAGAACGAATCGATTACCTAATGGCGCTGTGACCACCCGGCCCCGTAGAGATTGACTCATTTGCACTGCATTACATTACCGAGTGACACGGACAGCCACTCTCATCATCGTGGTAATGAACAGATTGTTGTTCACAACACTCGAGCAAAATTCCATTTCAATTGCTTGATACGTTTCTATTAGGTCTTACAGCTTTGAACATACGTGTTGATTATTGAGTAAGTATCCTGATAAAATACAATTGCTACATTGTACCTTTGAGGTTTTTGGGTTTTTAGGACAATTACCAATAGAACATCAATATAATGATCAAACGGATATGATTTAATGAATATTTTGTTTAAATTGCAATTTCTCGCCTGGTGTTCATAAAATATTAAATGGAAAAAGTATATAAGTATCCGGAGTATTTATCCGGGAGGCGCAGGGTCGAATCCTGCTCACGACCGTATTCTTTTTCCATTTTTAATATTATAACTTTAGACGCTTTTACGCATAAGCATGTGTCATTGCTTTTCAAAGATTTATCTTTAATAGTATATTCATTTTTATATAGGTTTCCCTTCCTTAAAAACCGGTCAAGTGCGAGTCGAACTCGTGCGCCGAGGGTTCCGTACCTACCCATTATACCGCCATAATAAAATTGGTATCATTTTTATTGGTGGCTAAGTTTTAAATGTGTGTGTATGTGTGCTGTAATGGTTGAGTTGCTTACGTGCGGTAGTACAGGGCGTGGATGATGAAAAAAAAAATGTTTACTTAAGCCAATGTTTTCCAACTTTAATTTTCATTTTTTTTTATGTTTCCTTTATTTGTGCTGCAAGACCCTGCTTTTTGCCAAATTGATCGTGATTCTAGGTCAATGGGAACTACCATATAAGTTTTCGACCTAAAACCTATAGGGTACTTCCGGTTGACCTAGAATTTTCAATTTTGGTTAAAAGCAAGCTCTTACAGCACAAGTAAAGGGAAAATTCCGATACTTACAAGTTTTCACGAAAATCTAAATTGGCCCATAGCTTTTTATCGTGTTGACTCAGGACCATGTATGATTTTTATACACTTAATAGACCTCAGCAGCTGGTATAAATTTCAACTTGCTAGGTCCACCCGTTCCTGAGAAAATTGGACACACGGACAGTCAGACGGACAAGAGAGTGATCTTATAAGGCTTCCTTTTTTTACCTTTTGAGGTACGGGACCCTAAAAAGGAAAAAAGGACTGCGAAGAGATCACTTCGTTGTTTTGATGTGTTTATCAAGATCCTTTTTCTCAAGAACGCTTGAAGATACCCATCTTACAGATAAATCTTTGAAACGCAACACATGCGTAGCAAACTCTAAAGTTATAAATTTTGGTGGAAAGGAAAATACAGACGTGAGCAGATATCAAACCTGCGCCTCCCGTATAAATACGAAAGAAGTCGAGATAGCTTAGTTGAACAGCATCTGAAGTATTTATCAGGGAGGCGCAGGTTCGAATCCTGCTCAGGACCGTATTTATCTTTCCAAAAAAAATTATAATTTTAATATAAAAAAGTTAGATCTTAAGGGACCGTCCCTTGGAGGAGATGGTGTAATTTTGTTTAATATTGTAATTAGAGCCACTTATGAGCAAGTATGCTGTTTTTCAAAAGGGTTTCGCCATTGTCTGGTACCTTTAACAGGGGTACGTGGTATAGGTAGAGTATAAGTTTGAGAAACCTAGACTTAGGAGATTGATTTTTATTTATAGCAGCTCCAAGCGAGCGTGGACCTAACTATTTATTTTATATAAATTTCAACTTGATACCTTCACGCGCTCCTGAGAAAAAGGGGCTTGACAAATCCTAAAACGACGTAGAAACTCCGTTAGAAATAGAATGCAAATAGGGCGAGTGGACGACGTAGCATCTCATATCTCATACCTATTCAGGTTCTGAGGTTGAACCTTTATACACCTAATAACCTTGGTACTTTACCAAAAGTATGAATCTTTAATAACATTGAGAATCACCTGTTCAACCAGGCGTGTTCATTCTCTCTTTCCTTCGTGTGACGAGTTGTTGGGACTGTGCCAAAACGAGTGATATCGTAGACGTTATCGGGTTGAAAATGTAAATACAACTATTAGAAATTTATATACCTCATTGCAATAATTTAGAAAAAAATATTTTTATCTATGTGTGGTATAGGTAGGTTTATCTACGTAGGTATATGGTTCTAATAGTTCTCAACAATTGGAGCTCGAATGTCAAGCCAGATATCTCCTTCATCTCAATATTACGTTGAGCACCACATTGGCTAGTGTAACGCTCCTTAGAAACAGACACGAATAGAATACTTGAGCTGGCTCGAATAACGTTGCAGATCACAGGTAGGAAACATCATAGCGTATTGACAGTGACACTGAGCGCATTTACTTCAATGAGCTAACAAAATATATTAAATTCTGAAACATATTTGTATACATAGTACTCTAAGTTTTAAAAATGCCCGAGTAGGTACAGCTGGAAAAATCGTCACATACGGTACACAATTTTGTTATTTACTATGTTAGACTAAATCGAGTACGGTATCTGATACTCGTTTACATGGACAGTTACAGTATACCTACGGAACTGTTTGAAGATTCACTATTCACTTATGTACAGTTTATCTAAGAGACTATGCAGGTACGCACAGAAGTCAAAAACGCATTGATTAATTATTATTAAATAAACAAAGTTTAGACGTAGTTTGTTACATATTATCACAAAGAATTAGATTCGATAGTGTCTGTCTAATCCAATGGGTAAGAAGCGTAATTATTTGTTTATTTAAGTATCTGGGTCATTATGTTACTGAGGACTTTAAAGATCATTTAGACATTGAATGTGAACGTCGGGCTATGGCAGTAAGGTGTAACATCTTGGCCCGCAGGTTCGCTCGTTGTAGTGTGAAAGCGAAAATTAGGCATATTGCCAGTCATTCTACACGACCGCCCTGTAGACTAACTATTCACGAGCTTCGGTGGATGTTTTACCTGTGCAATATAATAACGGTTTCAGGATACTAGATACAGGGCGGGGTGGCCGCATTTTTGTAGTGCATCTGGTATGTTTGCCGACGCTCATATTGATGACTTCTACGCCATAATCAGAAAGAAGCATGGGGAGTCATGCTTTTCTATTACCACTTTCAGGATATCATTACACAATTTTATTAAGGTGTTAGTAAGGCAGCTATAATAATAGTACTACTTACTATAGTTATGTCATTTTGTGTGTTCATTACTTAATTAATAGCTATAAATTGATACGTTTGCAAAAATATAAATCCTGTTATCCGAAATGAAGGTTTATTTAATTTATAATGACTTAAATAAAACCAAAAATGGAATCTTATTTAATAAAAATGAAACACTTAAGGCATAATATCTGGAATATTAAATAGTTGTCCCGTTCCTCATACCATCCACGCATCCGAATCCAATATATTAGCGATCACGATGCATTGAAAAAAAATTGATAGTTGGATTTGTAAAGCACGAATTTCATTCGTTATTTGTGAACAGTTATTTTACTAAATATGGTTTCATTGAACTTGAACTTGCCCACATTAGTATTACATATTTCAATTTTATGACCGAACTTGGTTTTTTGTTGCAATCCCGAATAAAACCACTTAGTAACTATAGGAACTCTTAACTGTAAAAACTCTCCACTTTGCATTGCTAAACTTGTTCGCAAAATAGATTGCGCCTAATTCTTCTTCCCCAAAATTATGCGGGTTGTTGGCAATGGCTAATGGATATTAATACTAATTTAAATATTATGGAATAACTCTCTGTACCTATGCAAATAAAACCTGCTCTAAGAGCTCCTCTGAGAAACTTTGAAGTCATGGGTTTTCGTCGAAATTTCACGATAAACAAAGCGTACCGCAACATTTTACATAAACGTAATGGCATCACGCCTTACGCCACAGTAGGTACACCTCATCTTGCTCTTCTGTATATATATACAGAAGAGCAAGATGAGGTGTACCTACTGTGGTGAGCCTATTGCCATCTAGTGGACCAAACTCCGAACTCCGGGCTGCTAGGTACTTAAAATAACCTAACAGCCAAGGACCAACACCCAATGACCGCCTGACTAGGGAATCTAACCCAGTACCTATCTCAGGTTCAGCAGCCGTGCTTGCATCCACTAGTATCTTTATGATTAATTAATCTTATTAAGCCAACCCACAACTACCCCCTGAGCTAGCATGGTGATCAACGCTCGTCGCTCCTCTGTATGAGAAGAGGCCCTCGCCCTACATTGGGACAGTTAAGTACTGGTTATGTTTATTTGATACATAGTTACTTGTAGAAGAGATAAACACCTACCTACTTATTAAATTTACAATATTAAATGGAAAAAGAATACGGTCGCGAACAGGATACGAACCTGCGCCTCCCGGATAGATACTCCAGGCGCTCTGACCACTAAGCCGTCTCGACCTCTGCTCACCACCGCGAATTCTTCTTCCATATTTTAACACGTCTTATAGCGACGTCATTGCAATCAATTCAGTACCTATACAAGTGACCGAACCGACAAAGACATATCAAAGACATATCTTGAATTACTTATTAAATAATTATGTTTTAAGCTATTTTTATGAGATTTCAATAAACCAGTGTATTTATTAAATGTAAAAGTAGAATAAAGATACTTATTATGTCTAAAATAGGTAGGCATGTACTCGTACGTTTTAGACCTAAGGAGTTGTCAAAGCCATATTGACTCAATCGGATTAAGTTCAATGAACTTTTCTGCTCGTGATTGGAACTAAATTATCTAGCACTCAGTTGTCATAAACTCATAAAACATGTTTCACAAAGTTAGATGGGTCATGAGTTAGTTACACGCCAAATTGAGACAACACGGTTTCAGATGAAAATCACGTTCCAAGACATTTAGGCCAAAAAAACTCATATCATCAAAATAATGGATGAACTCATTTTTTATTCAAAGCATGCAAACATGAGGCACTCGCATTGAGCTTTATAACAAGTAAATCTTTGAAAAATATAGTTACTAAAAGGCTTTATCTTCATTATACATTTCAATTAAAAGAAATAAACACATTTACCATCAAAAGTTTTTGCCTCAATTAAAAGCTGCTTATTTATTGCGTTGACTGTACATTCATGCATCATGGGATCATTGAACTATTGATAGGTAGGTAAGTAGCTATAAAAACCTATTTCTATTGGAAGTGGTAGCGCCATCTTTCCAAGTTATAACACAACACGACAATTCCAAATAGTTCCCCTCTCTCTATAGGCGACGATTGTAGAGGGCGCTGGGCAATCGGATGTGCATGTGCAAAAATTGTGTTAATAATGTCAAGGCCAATGCTAAAATTAAATAATTGTCTATTTAATTTATGATTTATTAGAATAAAATCAATGCTTTGTTTATATTTAGTAATAATATATATGAATCAGTCCTGTAATTAAATAATTTGCCCTATATTTTCGACTACTAGAGTTGCTTCCGCGTCATAACCTCTTTGCAAAATAATATCTATGGATCCAGAATTAGTATTAAATTACGGTGCAGTATCACATAAAATCAAATATTTTACGTGTGCATAACTTTCTTACGGCTTATTTTATAGTTTATTAAAACTTCAGACTGTTAAATACTTTTAAATTGGTTATTCGTTGAAAATTCATGCTGCAAAATTTGAATTTAGCGCCGCAAAGTGAGAAACGCATGAAGTTCGCGTTGCGAATCTGGCCGATTGATGTGAAAGATATTCCGAAGGCCGTGAGTGAACACGGAAATCGAGATGTGTGTGTGGTCAAAAAGACAGTGCAAGGTAGGGGTCGGGTGGCGTTTGTGATGGCAAAATTTTTGCAAATGGTGAGTTAGGAATTATTGACTTGTCGAGTCTCGGGTTTCGTTTTGTTTTGTGATAGTGAATTATTTGTGTGTTTAGCGGAATATTTGGTGTTTATTGATATTAAAATTCTTAGATTCTGTGATACGGGATCGGCAAATGGCGCTACGAATAGCCAAAGTTGACACAACTACGCGTTTAGAAATCCCATACATCTTCGGTTGCCAATTTTTAAGCACGCGGCATGACCTGTGATAAACAACAAGCAGTGGTGCATCCTAAAAATCTTCGTATCACGCGTATGGACCTAGCAACTGGGACATCCAGCTTGGCGATTATAACGGTGTCAGCATGTTGCGATTTTTTTGGCGAGCGGTACTACTTTTTTAAACTCGTTTATAGAGGCGGCTAGAGGTTTCCGCGTCCCGTAGGGTCGGTGGCCCCGTGATCTGGCTTCTGGAGCTAAATTACATAATGTAATAGGTGTTGTTTGGAGCATGCAACAAGTAGATATGTGTCGGCGGGCTAACTGTCAATGTGGAGTACAGTAAGCTCGCTGCCCGCGGCCCCCATTAATTCGAGCCGCTGATGTCACTTATCTCTCCGCTCTCCTATCTAGGCCCTATGGCCGCCAATTTTTTTGCACATAGTATCATAATGTAAATTTGATAACCGGCGCACGTCTCTAATTACCACTTGTTTAAATACTAAGTGATGCAAATCTAGGTTCGTTTACAACAACTGTTAACAAATTAAATTTTTAGTCCTTACATTGATATAACCTTGTAATTTTTATGCTTGTAAATTTTTCATAGTACTGTATTACCAACAGTAATGTGGTTCAGTGATGATATAGTGATATGGTAATTATTTGCAGCACGGTCACTGACATTAGCACCAACAATGGACCAGCAATTCTGCTTGCGCTGGAACAACCACCCGAACAACCTGACTGATGTGCTTGCGAGCCTGCTGCAAAGAGAGGCCTTGTGTGATGTCACTCTTGCCTGTGATGGGGAAACAGTCAAGGTACCTATTTATTTCATATTCTCATGCCAAAATGTTAAATATTACTCCTTTGAATTATTATTTTGTTATTTCTAGATTTAAACAATTAATTTTAATTGCAAAAATTCTAAATTTACACACATTACAGTAAACATGAGTCCTGTTTTGTATCCACATGTTGTATATTCATACTAACTCTAGAAAATATTCTGTTACTAGTTTTAGAGAAATTCTAGTCACATGATTCAATTGTTTAAAAAAGTTAACTTATTACAATCTCCTTATAATGTTATGTCACATTGTAGGAAGTGTATGTAAATATTGATATTCTGTTTGTTGCACTCACATGCAACAGTTTATTATTATGCCACAACAAAATGCATTAAATAGTAAACAAACATGAGTAATACATTTGTGTGTTGTTACCTATTGTTGACAATGCTTTTTGAATGATTTTCTTCTTGCATTTCCTAAACATTATAAACCATTATTAGTAAATTTAATAGTTTATTTTAGATGAAACACCTTTTTTGTGTTTTATGATGTCTTTTTTCATTATTGTTAAATTATACTTCAAGCAGTAGCAATTCAGGGTTTCGTTAAAACTTTATTCCAGCATTATTAATTTATTACTTACATGATAAAAAATAGTTACATATGAAAAGTGTAGCAATACAATTTAAAATATGATATTTTATTTGGAACTATTGCTGATTAATTAATTCCAAGGACAGTAATAAAGGTGCCTAATGATGTGTGCCTACATAACAGCTAGATAGAGGAAGATAAGGCACAAAATCTTGATTGTCATTACAGTCAAATTGCTACCTTAGGCCATCAAGTCAAGGCAGTCTTCATTGTAGATATTTAAATATTTGCTAATTCCACAAGGTTATTCTTTCACAAAATGTTTTTTAAGCTTTAAACTATATATTTTAAAATATAATTATCTAAGACAATGTTCCTGGCTAAATACATTATGATGTGTACGTATTTGACTTTTGTGAATATGGCTTCACTTAAGATTGTTTTTTTTTTGTATTTATCCACATCACCTCATATAAATTTCTTCTTATGCAACCGAGTTCTTGTATTCACAGTAATAGTTCATATAAAATATGAACTCCTTGCTCTTAATTTTTTAAGAATATAGTATAAAAATTTGATTACCAAAGGTCAATAACACATGTAGACAAGCAACTTCCTTTATATGCCATTAAAATTTAAATTCAACAATTAACTATGAAAGTTAAAGTTTTATGCTAATGAAATGCAATTTGTTTGGTAGGTTGAAAGGAGTCTGCAGAAGATATGCATGTTTTTAACTTTCTAATTTTTTTATTATACTTGTTAAGCAAGTTTTAGGGTCTAGATCTAGACAGACATATTAACAGTATGTATGTCTGGCTAGCCAGGTGTAGTGTTACAACTTTACACTTTAAGAATGAATGAAAAAACAAATCTTGGCACTAGTTTACTGAATATAATTGAAGCAAATCTACAAAAGTGATAATGTTATTTAATCATCATCATGAGTTCAATCATATTTTTTTTTTCTTGAAAGCTTAGGAAATTGTCCTTTAAACAAGAAACTATGAAAGGATTGGGGTATGATTACGTGTTCATTATTCCGTAAAAATGTTTATGTTCATATCGTGAAAATATCCTCCTTGATAAGATAAAGCCATTCAACCGTAAATCGCACGCCCATGTTCAACCGTCAGTTTACGCCTAACGAAAGAATCAACTTGAAGTTCACCTTTGCTTTGAATATCGGTTATAATGACGCCTCCAGCTAAATGTTTTCTGGCCCTTTAAAGTACAAACGCTTTGATAAATTACTGGATCATAAGATGGTGATCTCAGCGTTTCTCATGAAAATATAAAACCAGTATCACATCTGCATGTCCCACAAAATTTCCAATCAAATGGTTACCCCATTTTTTCATTAACAATAAAAGAAACTAAATTGTTGTTATAATAAAAGAACTTTTAACACCAAATTAATCGCGTGTATTATTGGTTTTTGTTTTTCCTGTTCCTATGTTACCCGGGACCAATGTAAGGATTCTAACGATACCATAGGACATCTAAATCGGTTCAGGCGTTTAGAAATTTTGGTGGAAAAAAGAAACTCACTAACATTCATCAACCCTAAAATATATTTTTATTGGGCAGGCGTGAAAAAATTCTTCGTTTCTTTAAAGTAACTCAAGAGACTATAATAGACTTAAAATTTTTTTTTTACTGTGAACTAGCATATATCGTCCCACTTTAGTTGGGTTTGGCCCAGCATGTCCTTTTCCAAACATCCTAAGTATCTATTAATAGCTGTCCGTCATCTCAGTATTCTACATGGACTAAGATGTGACATCAATAAATAAATTTTCGGAATAACTAAGATTCCTCTGTAATAATAAAAAACGTTCCTAATTAAAACTGTATCCTTATTATCGATCATGACATTCAGGCATTTGTCTGGACTAAACGACAGAGAAGTCTCACCACTCGGTTCCTTTAAACCTTTTTGGTACGGTAACAAGTTACAACAGTAAATTTTACCGTTCTTCGTTGGAAACATGTAGAATAGGTATGTGTATCTTCCGAAAACCAGCACGATTTCTGATATATGTTTGACAATTACAACATAAATTTTAGTGTTAATCCATTTCACGCTAGTCCCATACTAAAATAATTTATCTATAAAAAGAATTTGGAATATCAACGCAACTTGACGGATAACTTAAAAGTAATACTTCCATAGACGCTTATTGTTTTTTTAAGACTTTCGAAAAATATTAGAATTTCGTGCTAGGTAGCAGATAAATAATAATTAAGTACGGTGTTAGTCTGTGGGAGACCGGACTAGTAAACCTGCTGCCTACTCAGTCTAGCCAGATACCGCTATTAGCTTCACCACATTCTTGAAGCGAATGTGTTACAATTCACTATATAACATCGTTTCTTTTGCAACAATATGCATACAACAAATACGTCTCTGAAAATCACGTCCACGAAAATAGGACATAGCGAGGAAGTAGACATTAACTAGGACGATCTTAGTAAACCACTGACATAAATAAAGCTTATAGTGAAAGTAAGTTTTTATATCGAGCATTACTATGCTGCAAAACGAAAGTATCTATCGACCTAGGGCTTATTTTATTCAGTAAATATTCTGTTTACCTATATGACGTATTAGCTTCTGCCTGCGACTTCGTCTGCGTGGACTTCAGAATTGGGTCCAGCCGAGATAAAAAGTGTCCTATGTGTTAATCTAGTTTATAAAATATCTGTGTGCCAAATTTCATCCAAATCCGTTCAGTAGTTATTGATTGAAAGAGTAACAAACATTCATAAATTCTCGCAAACTTTTGCATTCATAATATTAGTAGAATAATAAAAGTTGCTAAACGCTTAACTTTCTGTCCTAGGGGTCGACGGTTTGACACGCTTTCGGCACAATTCATAAGGAATAATAAAACATGTATAAGATAATCATAACTAAATAAATAAATAACAACAATAACTGGCTCAGTGGTCTAGTGGTCCCATGCGCGACTGCTGAGCAGGAGGTCTCGGGTTCGAATCCCCGGTCGGGCAGTGTTATTGAGTTTTTCTGTTAGAAAATTCTCAGTAGCAGCCCGGAGTTTGGAACTGTACCCCGTTGATGGCAATAGGCTCACCACCTATTACATGGGACTTAATAACAGCATTGATGAAATGTGGTTGTACAACTGAGTATGTACACCACTTCGGGGAATACAGGCGTCATCACGCCTGTAAACTTACGACTATAAATCTAATCTATATGTTGTATAAGATTTATAGTCGTAAGTGAATGGAAAATACAATAAAATGTCATACTGAGGTATTGATTTGGTATAAAATAACAGCTGATTGAGCTGAAAATGCGTTGCGAGAATGTATCAAGTTATACAGGTTGATTCATTGAGATGGGTCAATGGTGACAACTCTAAAACATGTTCGTATATAATATTGAAAATATAAAGTACTTTGTTCCAAAGAACCTTCGACTTTAAAAATAAGCACGGCGTTTATTAGAAATATGCAACCAAGTGCGATTCGGACATGCGCCCTGAGGGTTCCGTATAAAATATACTGTTTATATAACGGTCTTCGGATTTTTTCCTATACTCTTTATGTGAGGCCTTGCCTTGCCAAATTTCATGATTCAACGCCAGCGAGAAATACCCTATTTATAAATAGTAATGTCAACTTGATACCTCTCGGAACTCCTGAGAAAAAGGGCTAAAACAGGCAGACAGACGACAATGAAGTGACCTTAGATGAAATGGACTCGGTTTTTATTATGTGACCTTTAAAAAAGAAACGAAACAATTTATTAAAAACACAAATAGCCTACACGCGATAAAGAAGATCATGCCATACACAAACATAATGAGCAAGATAAAAGGGCAAACAATTTAACAGATAATTAAAAAAAAGTCCTGATTGTTTCAGATTCTCATAACTCATCTGAATAAATCACCATGCATATTACTAATCTCCACTAGTCTAGCGATATTTAGGAGAGGCACGCGAAGCAATGGACAGCGATAGGGCGAGTTTATTGATTGATACTGAATCAATCAATAAACTCGCCCTATCGCTGTCCTGTACGTACTGACGTTAACAAGGTCTCACAGTCGGTTCATCATTAAAGGAGCTCGTAGGTAGATAGCTAACGGGTGAATCGATTGATCTGCAAGGTTAGTCTATCGGCCCATACCAATCTCGAACCATGCCTCGGAAGGCGTGAAGAGCACGAGCACTATAATATTGGTCGCGGTTGTATTATGAAAATGTAACCATTGGTATGGCTGATAATATTTTACTGTACAGCTGAGCAGATAAATCAGCAGACGTATTGACTATCCCGGCTAACATCGAATTGATAGTCACTTTGTATTGTATGTTTGTCTGTTAAAAGCAAAAATATTATAAAACCTACAACGCAATATTCTGCAGAGGCACAGTGACCATTATTTCGATGTCAACTGAGATGGCCAATACGCCTGCACCAATTGTTACCATTGCTTCGTATGAATACTGATATTCAAACGCACCTAGCTTGTCTATGTCCACCTCAACAAAGTTGGACAAGGCTATCCAGTCGAGAAAAATACATTCAAACTATAAAATCAAGTATCCTGACAAAGGCAAATATTAAACAACAAGTTATGTTTGAAAACCTAGTCCATGAAAAAATCACTTACCACCTAATTGTAATAACAATAGGTCTGCCAAAATGGCAGTTATGCACTGTTTCTATATAATGCTAACAGAATCGTAAAGACCTTCACATAGCTCTGCATCATTTCTTTTGTTTAACTTACACGTGCTATTTTTAAAACAAACTTATGAAAAAGTGTTTCTTTTTTTGTATTGTTTCAGGCACACCAGACGATACTATCTGCATGTTCCCCATATTTTGAAACTATATTCCTACAGAATTCTCATCCACATCCGATAATATTCCTCAAAGATGTAAGATTATCAGAAATGAAATCACTTTTGGATTTCATGTACAAGGTACTAATATGAACATATATAAAATTCAATATGAAACGTGTGCTAGAATAGAAAACATAATGTTTTTATTTATTTTTTCAGGGGGAAGTGAATGTTGGCCAAAATATGCTACCGATGTTCCTAAAAACTGCTGAAAGTTTACAAGTTAGAGGTTTGACAGAAAATAATACATTAAATCCTAAGGTAAGATTTTCACAAATGAGCACTTTGTGCACGCCGCGTATTATCTAGGCCACTTTACTAGGAAATTTAGGGTTTAGACACCTAATTTAAATTTGACGCAATCACCTGATTTTACTTATTTCGGATTGTTTATTGCCAAACTTTTGCAGCTAAAAAGTATATCTATTTATTTCCAACGCAATTTAAGCCATCGCAATAATACATTTGCATGTCCAAATAATATTATTTCTTGTCCTAGTAGTCCTACCCGAAGTCACACTGAAATCAAGGAAAAAGTTATATCGCATTGATTAAAAACGTAAATTTTGGACCATTATTACGTGGTTGTTAAAAAAGCACACGTCATTCAAATTTGTCCAGAAAATATATTTTATAAATTAACATATTAGACATAGAGATACAAGAAATTAGGAAAGCTTTAAGCTGAAAAACAAGTCTGAGATACAATATGTCCAACATTTTTTACTTAAAAAGTAGCACGCATCTATTATAGATTCTATTAGTTGGCCTTGAACTTTTTGATAGGGCACTAGCTTTACCTATAGTCATCTGAATTACCAATTTTTATTTGCTCCATTAATACCAAATTACCTAAAGCCACATTAGTTTGTCTGGCATTAAAAATACAGTATTAATGTGTTTTGTTGCCTCGCGTACATTGAAAAGATAGTCCTAATTCAAAATTAAAGCGATGACGTCACAAAACCGTTACACTACACGGAGAGATAAAAAGATATGCATCCATAAACGCATCAACTCTATAAAAACCGTTGGAATATTAATGTTGTTGTGAGAGTTAATGTTTTATTTAGGACTCAATTTATAAAAGTTAATATAATATTATGGTGGGAAAACAATGTCCATTGTTGCATGTTTATTTTATTCCTAATTATAATTTTTCATGGTATAGAGTAATGTTATCGATAATTATTCCAATATAAGGTTAATCAAACTCATTATGTACTCGAGCATTATAAAAAATATGTCACTTCTGTTTTTTTACCAAACTGTTCCTTTAGTATGATAAAACAAGAGTAATAAATTTTATTCAAATTTATGCTTATTGAATCTTTTTTATGAGAATATACGTAACTTTTACGTTTTTTTACAATTATCCGTTTAATTGTCAGTCGGAGGATCGGTCCACTCCGTCAGTGAGTGCGGAGAACCTTTCCCGCTCGGAGTCGTTCGCCACGCCTCCGGCCGCGCACTGCGCGCCGCCCGCGCCGCTCACGCCGCTGTCGGCCGCGCCGCCCGCGCACCCCTCGCACCCATCGCATGCAATACCGCCGGAGAAGAAACGTAGAAAGAACTCCACCGTACCCAGAGATGACGTCGACTTTTCCTACAGGCACTATGAGGTAAACTATCTGTCTTATGAATATTTCTGACATTCCATTTGACATTTTGTGAATAATTCATTGTAAATGTGAGCATCATATAGGATAAGTACTTTTATATCATGATTCGTAACTGTCTGGTGGTTTTGAGTATTTTAGCTGGCCTACGCAAATGTCCTGCCGATCTGGTATCGTCTTGCGACGGGTCGTTGAGTTCCCTTAATTATAGTCGAGCTACACGATGACTGATGCATACGTGCCGTCAGTAAGGAAAGGTCAACTTGAAACTGCTATCTATGGCTCTTTCTTCAAAAGGCCACTCCAGACGCCCTACATGATTACGCTCACATAGCCTTGTATACTGATGTCTGGACTTTAAAAGAGACTGTGACCTCTGAGTTTGTTTCGGCTTTTCTTCTCAGAGGTAGTCAGACAGGAAAAGCTTTTCTAGTTTTTAATTTGACATGTAAAAGAGTTCCAAAAAATCCTATTTACAGAATAAATGATTTGAATTTAAAATAGCTAACTTAAGTTGAGGAAAAACAAACAACCAAATCTGCTATAGATTAAATTAGTTTTCAAGGAGTTGACAACGTTGCGTGTCACCTGTTTGCTGCGGTGGACTTTAATAAATACCAGTTTGGTGGTTTTGGGGCGAGTTGTCACCTAAATTAACCCTTTGCGCTGCGTTAAGGAAGCTGTCCATGGGATATCGCCGCTGTACAAGGCATACCTAATATTTTAAAGTGTCACAGATGTAAGACACATGCTATGTGCTATACAGGGTCACGTGAAGTCGGCGAAGTGCGGGTCGACGGGCTCTGGTTCGGAGCCGTCCACGCCGCCGCCGGCGCACACCCCGCACCGCGCGGTGGCGCGCTCGCCCGCGCACACGCCGGCGCCGCACGTGAAGCAGGAGCCCGACTCGCCCTACCCGCCGCACGCGCCGCACGTGCCGCACGCGCAGCACGCGCCCAACATGCACCCGCCGCCACCCTTCGACCAGACGCACCTCCAGGTCAGTACTTAGTTGCCACTTGCTTGCCCATATCAATGTTTGCGGCTCTTAAACAAGCCACGGTCTCGCTTGGTTTGTCCTGCCTTCTGCGCTTTTCCTTATCTCTATGAGGTGATCTTTTTCTTCTGTTAATATCCCGTTTTTTTTTTCTAAATGTCCGCGAATCTGTCGACTGGAAGGAAGGGATCTGCCCTAATGAAACCATTGCATCACAAAATTTAAGCAGAGCCTTTCCTTCTTTGTTGGCAGAGTTCAGGATGGAATCGCGCAGCTGACGCGGAGGAATCTAAACGCCAGTATTTGGATCTAAGCATTAGTCGGCCCGGTCGCAACATTCTGGCTTCGATACTCGCCCTACCGCCCCAACAGATAAACCCGCCTCCAAAATCGACCAGACAATCTCCTGTAAATTCTAAAAAGGGAGGGAAATTCCGTTTTACTTGGTTATCGCTTTACCCGTGGTTGCAATACGACAAGTGTCACAATATTATGTACTGCACTTACTGCAGAAAATGGTCACATGAGCTGACCGTCAACAGGACGTCCTTCGTAGAAGGCAACTCAAACTTTAGGCTTGAAATAGTAAATCATCATGATAGGTGCAAAGCTCATAAATTTTGTAGAGAGCGCGAACACTCCAATAATATAAATTTATTGTCAAGTGGTGAGACAGCTGGCAATACATAGTAAATTAACAAATAGTCTTGTGTAAACAAACGTTCTCTACATCCGCAGAAACATTCCATCTGCCGATAGATAGGCAGTTGTTCCTTTTTCTAGTAGAAATGTTTTAATTCTATCTTCAATATATCTCTTGTTTCAATCTGTGAATGGTGCTTATACTGATGTAAGCCTTTGAATAGACATATTCATTATAGTGATCGTAACTTTGTACACAGTGATCCGAAAGACTGATTTCTAAATTAGATTCTCCCTCTTCGCTACTTTTGATAAATATAATCATATTTAATCGTTGTAATTTGAGTAGTAAGCGTTTCAAGACAATAGATATATTCATACAAAAAATATTTGTTAACTTAGTCGTCCTGTTATTTAATATTTAAAGACGTTTATATTTTTGAAAAACATTGCAAATTTTATGTGCTACACAAACCTTGTCTATAAATGAAAATAATGTAAAAACAATTAGAATTAAAGTGATTGTTATTTGGACTCCGTTTTATTTTTTAATTTGGCTTCTATACAGTATGAAAAATACCGCAATCATCATCGTTGACAGGCCTCCTCTCTTTTATGTCTGTGCTAGTTGCATACAGATCTTTCGAGCGATCCTTTGTAAGTCCCCATCTGGCTACTAGTCTGACAACCAATCAATTAGAACTACTCCATCTGCCAGCACAACGTCTTGCTAATTGTTCTTTCCACCGAAACTTTAGAGTCGCAATATGCTTTCTTTGACTTCAATCTTACGTCGAATCTGTATAACGAACTTGATCTCGTAACGATAGGGTTAACATAGCATGATCCATTGTTATCTGTAAGACTTCGACTTTGTACACAGCAGTATGTGTATAGTATCTTTAGTATGTATTTACGTTTCAACCTTGTGGGTCATAGTTAGCAAGACATTTGGTTTTCAAGCGTTATCTGTTAAGCCCTAAAAATATCGTCTAGTTTGCCGAACGCCGCCGAGCCTAGTTGTACGTATACAACTAGGCTCGGCGGCGTTCGGCAAGTCTCAAGATTATAAATAAAGAAATACCGTATTATCAGCTTATATAATTATTTCATGAGAAGTAGAAGTTTATATTTATTTCACGATACCAAGTTCCTTAGCAAGTCCAATATAATATTTGTTAGGATGACAATGAGGCTCCAAAAACAACGATACATAAAGCAATTGCTGATCTTCCAGGGTATGGGAGTAACTGAAATGGCATCAATATTGACCCAGCAAAGTCTTAGCAATGAGTGCAACGACAACGAACCGATGTTGCAGCCGCATCCAGACCAGACCGACACCATCGATGGTGAGTTATTTAACGTTTCATCTGCGACCACCAACCGACCTGTGAATTGTTTCCAAAGTAAATGTTTATAAGTACTGTACAGCTAATTTACATCAAGATACTTCTTAGTTTTGTTGGTGGCCGTCACAATTACTGTGCTGATCAAACTCCTTGTCAGATGTTAACATTCAAATCGGCTTTTGTTTCCAAATGTTACCCATATGAAACACAATTGGGCTAATACGGTTCGGCTGTCATAGCACAACAGCCTTTTTTTTGCAACAAACAGTAAAAATAATGATCGATATGCTAACAATTGACAGAGAATTACTATTGCCTGTATGTTTTAAAAACACGTCGTTAGAAGCTTATTTTTTTATTATTTTTGCTTCTCGTAACCAATACAGAAATTTTAATTTATTTTCTAATTCATACTGAGTTAAAATTTCTGAGACTACAGGTCACTAAAAGATGCATGCATAACACCCGCAGCATGTCACTCATTGTTGCTTACCATTCCATTGTTAATTTGCACTAATCAAAACCGCTTTTTAACAAGTTTTTTATAAGTCTGGTATGCTTTTAGATATTTTCTATTTACTTTACTTATTATGAAGAAAACGGTGTCATAAGATTTCTTTTTGATAAAGATTTGGCGCCCCCCGAGGGTCATAGGTCGTGCAATATTTACACTATTTTAACTAATGACTATTAGTTAAGGCTCGAAATTAAGATGAAAAGTATCTTTTATATATATATATTAGTAATTTTAAGCAAATAGTGACCAACTGGGGTGCTTGACACCCCAGTTGGTCGTGAGATAAGTATAAATAAGCTAGCGTTAGGGTTGCATGTAAGAAAAGGGACGTGGAATGTTTTCAAAAGGTGGAAGTGAGTTTGTTGCTTTCTATTACGGTTGAAATTGTAAGTGAGAAATTAAGCATGCCAACTACAATATGCCAGCAGTGAAGATATTACGTATCTTACAGGTGAAAATTATGGCGTTGATGAAAATAAAAAACCATGGGAACCATTTACGAATAAACTAGCGAGTGTTGAAAATGTTGTCAAAACATTTGGTATGGCATTGAGCAACAGACCGTACAGTGTTCCCGAATCTTGTAACATTTGTGGCAAACTAGTAAATAATATAAAAAAGCATTTGAAATCTCATAATCCGGAGCAGCACAAATGTCCCATGTGTCCTATTATACTCACGCGAGCCGATAACCTAAAGAGACACCTTCGTATGAAACACTGTTCTGTTTTAAAATCTGATAATTTGTCTAATATACAGAAAAAATGCCAACTAACTTGACAAGTTTAGCTTGTTAAGAATTAATGGATCTCATTCATTTCATAATTGTCAATTTGTTTATAAATATGTATTACGATATACAACGCAAGTAGATAGCATACATGTTGTGGTTATTGTTTTTATCTTCAGTACTCTCCGGGATTAATTTCTTATTGTTAACTTATCCAATACAGGCAGGATTAACTACTAACTTACTAATTCGCCAATTTAACACAATGCGCTTATTCAGTTAGACTAACAATTGTCATTTTGTAACTAGAATTAAGGTGTGGTGTGAATAATTTTGTTAAGTTTATCGTTTTCATCCTTTTCAAAGGAAATCACAACTTCATTTCAATTTAGTATTAAACATAATATACTCTTATAGGTACATAATACATGAAATTGTATAGTTTAAAAATATTATCATTTGAAATAGCTAAAAGCGCTTTTCCCAGATGCGAAACGTTCAACACGGCACATCTAATTAAGCTTCTCTACGATGTTGTGAATGACATAATTTAGTTTGGAATTGAAATGCATTGAAATTATTTCTCGCAATACACAAGTGTTGAACGTAATGCTAGGAAATCGGAAACTAAATAATATTTATATAGAGTCGCAGTATCGCTTCAAATTAATATCTTTTTTTCTTTGCTCATTAATTAATCAGAATTTTGTGTAATGTGATTAAGTATTATTGTGCTCAAACAAACTCATGTGATAACGATGTATTTCATTATTTATTTAATTATTTGTATTAAAGTTAAAACCAAATTGCTTTGCTGTGAACGAGGTTAAGTTTAATGTAATTAATATTATCAACTCAACTGATCAGCCTCTTGGAACAAACTGCCAGCCTCTTGGTATAATGTGGTATTACTTCAAGTGTAGTTTTACTAATAATATTTAAATTATATGGGAATAATTGAAGTTGGGTGACTTGTCCTCTCACAGGCGCACAAAATGTTTACGTACTATTTATGGATGTGTTACATTTTGCATTATAATCTTGATAATTTAAAAGATAGCAGATCAATTGAGGTGCCTTGTAAATTACTTTAAACCCAAAAGTTTGTACAAACTTTTGATCTCTTGTTGTTCCTCGTAGTATAATTAAATGATATCAGGTGCACTAACTGATGTCGTAAGACTGATTTTTATGTGATTTAGGAACATACCTCTTAATTTTAATTTATTTCCCATTTTCTTCGATTAATTCGTATGTAAGTCTATCGTTATTGTGTGTTTGTTGCAAATATATTCCTTTATTTATACCACTTTTCTTTTCATTTCATCCTCTGTCCATGCTTTCTTTATATATAGCAGACCTATTTCTCTCTATAAATCGCCTTCTGCATTACAGGCTTGGTGACAGTAATTAACAAATGTTCATGCAAACGTAACACTGACAATAACAAACACCATTTCTTCAGTATCATTGATTCATTTATGCATGGATCTCCATTGAATATTACTATTATGTTACAAATAAATAATTTCCAAAGTTTTTTTATTTATATTTTATTAAATATTATTAACGCTTTTAAACTATAATAGTTCTAGGAAAGGCATAGTACAGCGTTAACAGTTAATATTAAGGCTTAAATAGTGCTAAACTACAATTATATATAAACATTGTTTGAATCGATTCTTATTTTTGCAAAGTGTTTTCAAGTCGTTGAATACTATAAAAATATAAATTGTGAACCTCGGAATAAAACGCATCACGTAGCTAATGCCCCAGTTCCATCAGTCACTAATAAAGTGCACGATTACATGGAGTCAGTCCTCGTTAAGCGGTAACATTGTGGGGCACGCGTGGCAGTTGGCACTGCGGCATTCGGTCGCGTGACGTGTACCGCAGTAGAGGGACGAGGTGTGTGTGAGTGTGTGGTGGGAGTGACGGATCGCTGGTTGCAGGCTCGAAGGGCTGGCACATGCGGCTGACGTTCGAGCGAGTGGCGGGCGCGCTGAACCTGCACCGGTGCAAGCTGTGCGGCAAGGTGGTGACGCACATCCGCAACCACTATCACGTGCACTTCCCGGGGCGGTTTGAGTGCCCGCTGTGCCGCGCCACGTACACGCGCTCCGACAACCTGCGCACGCACTGCAAGTTCAAACACCCCGCGTACAACCCCGACACGCGCAAGTTCGAGCCGCCCGCGCCGCCCGCGCCCGCGCCGCCGCACGCGCCGCTGTACGCCAACCCGCTGGACGCGGGCTTCGATTGATTGTCCATGTACTGGCTCGGCCTCGACGCTCTGTGAGCGCCCTCGCCCTCGCCAGCTCAGACTCTGTCGTTGTTGATGTGTCAAAATTTTAACGGACCGTCTCGCGTCGAAACCGCTTCCTATTTAGGATTAAGCTGAAGTGCTATTACTTAAAACGGGCCTTTCTTGATGTAGCCCGCACACGGCGGGCGACTCGTTTTAGTATCGTCTCGGTTGTGCGTTTGACTTGCCCCAGTGTGATCTTGTATAAGATTTTTCGTCTGGAATGTACCTATGTCGATGTTACTGAAATAATGACTCGAAGCGTATATAGTAGGTAAGCAAATTTTTTTCTATACCAATCGCTATACGGGAACGGGCAAAAGCAATAATATGATGTTAATTTTACTATTACCATATTATTTTTTATATTGTATCGATAGGAACCTTAAGATATTAAGAATATACATTATATCGAGTAGCGGTGCGACCGCGAAGTGATGCTGGCTATTAGCAGTGGCCCTAATACGGGCACACACTTTCTTGTTATATTTATTCATTAGATAGGAAATTATGAGTTTCCTGTAGCTAATTGTATTTATGTTATTGAATCCTATGGGTGGTATGGAACGACATCAGAAGGATATTTGGGGACTGGCAAGAGATTGTGATTAGTCGTTGGTCAACGACGTATAAATATTGACTGAATCTCAGTGTAGATGCATTTGTAACTCTATGAGGCCTTTGCAAGATGGATAATTATTAAGGATTTGTGATGTATTAAAAGGATAGCGCCTAAGGAAACATACGAAAAGATTTTTATACTAGACTAGTTGATCTATTTACGGAGATTGTTTTTTATACTTAGATATATTCTATTGTCTGATTTAATATACTTTATATTTATATAACTGCATATATAATATGATTTATTAGTGTTGTTTGTTTTTAATCGATTCATCATATAGTAACATTGATTTCGTTTATATTGAGTTGAAGGTTAAAAGTAATCGAGTTGAGATGTTAACATGTTTTATTATTTTATCGTTGGTAGGTGTTTAGTTGTGGTACCGGCGACGCTCGAGCCGCGGCCGACCGTCGCCCACTCGTGTGATCGGTGCTTGGGGTCAAAGACCTCTTTCAATCAATTAATATAAGTTAGGACGGAACGTTTGGAGGTTGCGCATTTAGTAACTAATATTGGCATTCTACGATTGGGACTAACCTAGCGTTTATGTATGTATTTTCAATTAAGGTTTAAGATTGTTACATTTTTAGCTAAACACTTAGAGTGGTACGGTAACTGAAATGTGATAAAAAGGAATGGTGCTAGAACCAAGAGTGTTAACACGCTACGATTCGACTCCTATTATAATATTATTAATGTTTTAATGATTAGTTATTTTGCATTAAATGTAAGGCATCTAGCATCCAGTTGAGGTCGCATCTGTCTGGTCAACGGGTAAATAATGCATGGATCGTTACACGCCTAGAGATTACAGTATCACTCGAGATTTTACCTTAATTTTTTCAGAGATCTTCAAGTTTACTAGTACATAAATATATGATGATAAGACACCATTTACATAATATATGAATCTGATCCTTGCCTACCAAATATAAACGTTCATTGATGGAGTTAAGAATTTATCACATCCAAATAGTGAATCCATGATCGTTTCCCATAACTTTTGTTGTGGCGTTAGTGCTGTTTAGTAGCTGTGAACATGCAATTCCACTTGTGCAATTTTTTGAAATAGTCATAACATAACTTATAGCTAGATTATACAATTGACTATTGAATATAGGGGCCCACTCGATATATAAGCACGAAGCTCATGCGTCCCTGTATATAATTATGAAGTCACCAAACATTTCTTCCATAAAGATTTTATATTTACTTTAAGGATATCAAAGATTTTTATACCTACTGTTCATAGTAATGTGGGCGCTTATTATTTGATAGCATTTCATACTCAGTGCAATATTACTAGTTATTTAATTACGTAACCAAACTAAATGATATTTTAAAAGTATATAATTAATATCATTGAAAGAGAGTAACTACCTATTTGTATTTACATAAGTGAACTACTCCTAATTTCTATTTCTACTTAGTGAATCGCAGTTTGGGTTACGGTGATGTACAGGTTTTATAGCTGGTAATATTAATAATTAGCTTGTTTACCTCTGCCAATCGTAATAGTTATGTACTATTTAATAATTTATTGTCGCGCAAGTTAAAGTCTATTGTTGAGATAGATCATAGCTATCCGTTACGGGTCCCATTGCCCCGCGAGTCGATGATCGTGCTGATCTCCCAGTATGCCCACGCGTTAAACGCTTCATCTAATCGTGAATGCATTTTTATATTACTATCACTCGAGACCAATTTTTAATATTGAATTTGCTATAGCAAATTGATTGATTAGTAACATAGAATATTATTTTAGATATTTTAGGTTAGGATACTACGATAGTGTCTGGCCAGAATATTTTGGAGTATCACACCGTTTGGCTCAGAAAATATCTACCTTTGATCTCTTTTCAGCTTTCAAAAAGTATGCAACTTAATAATTGTAATGGTGACCACATTCGGACTTAATGAAAGCTAACTTTATGCCATATGGAATTTTATACATAAGGTTAACGAATTACTAAATTTAGTCTTATGAAATTGAGGTCTTGTAGACCTAGTCACTTATTTGGCCAATCTATTGAATATTCCAATTTATTGTATATTAAAATTTACATTTGTATCACAAGGATGTGATCTTATCATTTGAATCAATGGAGTGCAGGACGAGCTCTAAGGTTATTTTCAGGATAGCAATGGTCTAGTTATGTTTATTTTGTTTCTTCTTTATAACATTAGCAAATTTGTTATAGTGTCGTATATCACAATAGTGTAATACTAATAGGGAGGGGGTGTCAAATCGTGTACCTCACACCTGACGAATAGTCTTGTTATATTATTACATGAAATTTTATGAACGATTTGTTGTTTATGAATATTTTGTTTGATGTCTTGGTTTGATGCCTCCGTTAAAAGTTTAATTTAAATAATTTTGTTTTATGCAAGCAGTTAATGCAATTTTTTTTTTCACATTGTTTGATGTTATGTAATGCAATTTTAACATGTTGCAAACTCCTGCATTTATCTGTTGTATTTATTACTAATTTTTACATTAAATTGTGGTATGTTACAAATCCGTGTAGTTTCAGTTGTGCGTTTCACATGCTCCACACCCACCCGCAAAGTATAGCGTTTATATACTGTACAAACCTTAAGCGAGGCTGCATTTACATTCTGTAAATGCTATGGCCCATCTTTACAAGAGGCGACGGCATTAAAACGAGTCGATTTCATGGTCGTGCTATCGTTGTATGCGAGAGCGGCTCTTGGCGCGTGGTGCGGATGTGTTCGGCCAGGCGTGATGGCACTGGCGGGTTGTTGTTCGCAGAGCGCGCGCACGTGCCGGCCGCGCCGCCCTACTCGTACCACAGCATGTTCGTGGCCGTGGCCGAGAGCGCGGCGCTGTGGCGCTGCAAGTCGTGCGGCAAGGAGGTGTCCAACCGCTGGCACCACTTCCACTCGCACACGGCGCAGCGCTCGCCGTGCCCGTACTGCCCCGCCACCTACAGCCGCATCGACACGCTGCGCTCGCACTTGCGGCTCAAGCACGCCGCGCTGCTGCTCAAACACTAAGTATCCGACACGCACACAGACGTCACAAACGCCCCCGACCCCTGCGATACTCGTACCGTGCGAGTGCAAGTAACATCTGCGCAGAATGTCTTTGTTTCTTGTTAAATGTGAGTAGTCTTTGGTTACATTGACGTGCGTCACGCATGATTTCGATAAGTAATTATAGTATCTAATGTGTTTACCGCACGTTTTCGTGCGTTATATATACATTGTTCTTTATGAGTAAGATTAAATTTTGTTACGACTAATTTTAACTAACAGGGTAAATTAAACAGTAAGACATTGGAGAGCTCTTATGAACGATTTTAGGCACGGTTTAGTTAGTCTCGTTTGGAAGGGAGTTCAGCAATGCTGATCTTTATACTAAATAAGTTGTTTAATTTTTACCTTAATTTAAAGAAGCATGCTATTAAGCAACCTTTTTATTTTCGACATGAATGTAGTAGCTAATATACGCACTTTCAATGTGTATTTATATTATCTAGGTAAGTGTCTAAGGTGAAGCATTAATTTGCACGTAATTAATTATACTTATGGAATGTGAAGACTGAAATGGTAACAACTTGTGATTGATATTAATATGGAGACGGTATGGTCTGATGTAAATAATTTGTAAATTGGTAAATAATAATCGTCAAAATTTTAGATAAAATCAAATCTTGAAACTTAATGCGTGTTCAAAATTCAACTTAAAATTAAAACACCATCTTATAGTAGCCTATGTATTATAAATTATATTTTTGTATTAATATTGTCCGCGGTTATCGCATAATTTTAAGAGTACCTAAGTATTAGGTGTCTACTTCAGACTTGCAAAAATTGTAAGTATATCAACATTCCATAATGTGTAGGATATTATGTGAGATGAATTTTTAATGCTAGCTATCTTCATTCAGATTTTCTGACTTTTGGAATCTTCTGAAGATATAATTATTACTAAGAAAAGCTTACACCCCTCTTTAAATGTGAAGTTTAGATAGTGTTGTCCACGCAAATTGTGACTTATTCCTCGTTACTGAAAAAAACATGTTCGATTGTTTAATGATCAAGCAGCTATGTAAATTAATTCTCAATATAAAATAAGTGTCGTATACTTGGAGACAGATATGTGAATTTAACACATTGTATAATTGTCTAAGTAAATATTTAGCTTTTAACGGTCCAATATATAATAGTATTCATAATTATTGTATGTCATATTGATGTAGGTACAGATTGATATCTCATTGAATCTCGTAAAATTTCAGTCATTTCATTTATCAGTATTATATCTTTAGATCAATATTTATAGGTAGTTATTAATTGATGTCATAAGTCCCAATCTAAGAATGTAGGTTAGTTAAAGTAGCATTGTGAAGTCATCTGTTATAAAGTGCTTGGCTAGTCACACCCACTTTTTCTAGTTAATATTTTTATTGTTGACATGTGTTGTTCCTTTTTATGATTGTTTTATTATCATAGTTTTAAAAATATCTCGGTCTGATTGTGCAATATTTTTCAGCTGCCGTAATTGACTAATGTTTTAGGGTTCTACAAGTAAAGTATAAGCTTTACTTGTATGATTATAAAATTAATTCACTTATTTAATGCTCTAAATAAATACATAACTACATCACTTCAAACTGGTGTTTCTTTTAGCTTATACTTAATAAAAACATACACACTATAGATATATTAAAAATATTATTTTATTGCACGTTTATTATCATGATTATGACAAAATATACAGTAGATGTGATTTATTTACACATTGCACAAATATCACTATGAGTATTTAAGTATAAATACTAGCTTACTATTAAATTACTCGCGACTCATCTCAATCTTGACACACATACATTCAGACTGAATTAAACATGGCAAAGTATGGCAAGTTTAATTCTCTAATACTAAGTAATAATAATTTATGAAATAAGAATACAATGGAACATGGCAAATTAATACACAATTCAAAATCTGCATCGGGCAGTACAATCAGGACGATAATAGTCGAGAGTTGAAGCTAATTATCTATCACAGTTTATTATGTACGCCCACCTTTAACAGGAATAATGATTATAAGGTGCCTACATTTATAGGAGCTTGCCCTAACAGTACTACTGAAATGGGCTGACTCATTTACAGATTGGTAAATTTATGCTACTCAGTTATTTCCAAAACACCAAAATACTTTAAGAACTGGCAAATGGCAACTCGTCGCGCCATAATTCAATAACAGTTAATTCCTAAGATATCCTAAGTATTCGCTTCAGAGTTTGAGATATAACTTTGGAAGTGTTAAGTGTTTTTCCTACAACACTTGTTTCTCAAACAAATATCGAATAACAATAACTATTTTTACAAAACGATAATTCTGCCCCAAAAATGAAAGAGTACTGGTAGACTCTTAATTAATGATAATTTCACTGAAGTTCTTCTAAAATAGATATGATTATATCCCACTGTCAAAATACAAAACAAAAACTTTCGACCGTCTCTAAAAGAAACCACATTTCAATCATAAGAAGCAAATGACATCTTATTTTTTTAAAGGTTCAAGTGTTAAATTGCAGTCTTTTAGATGGAACTGTGCGGTATTATTACAGTCAATGAGAATACCGCCTCAGGTTGAGCTTAACATAATATTTTCATATTTTTGACGTCGCGTTTATTCATGGAGCCTTTCAACTTTGCCGCTCTCGCCGGGCGACCCCACTACAACGCTAGCTTCGCTAACTTTGTCCTCACCTCCCTTGCCCGACTCATGTTCACTGGAATCCTCTTTTCCAGAAGTATCTTCATCAGAATCATCTGATTCTTCTTCATCCGAGTCCATCTTTTCCGAGACGCTCTGCTTGTTTTTGTTCTTTTTAAATTCTTCTTCCATTTCTTTGAACTTTAGAGTGAGGTATCTGGAAACGATATTAAAAATTATTTGTAGGCATAGTAACTACACTGCGGTGCGAGCATCAAATTTGACATAAAGTGTTGATAAAACGGTTATCGTTTTATTCAATACATTAAAACTTTTATCGAGTCGACAAGTTTGTCAAAAAGATCCGTGCTCGGACGCTTTTCAATAAAAAAAAGCTTAGATTATTACACTTATACTTATTCTCAGTACGATTGAACAACAACATTATCACGATCTTTGCAATAAAAGAAAATCCAAAAACCATCGAATATTGTCCTTTTAAATATTTACCTTAAACTGCCTTGCATTTGGACGGAAGCAATAGGAAAATTATGATGGAAGTAAGTATGGTGCTATCCGGTAAGCTCTGAATAAATATAGGTACCTAATACACATACAATTTTAAGAAATCTACACTACGGTCAGCTTATGGCGTTCCAATGTTAAGCAATAACTCTTCTAGTCACTTACTTATCAACTAATGGTCCACTGTAATCCTCGGGGAACTTCGGTGAATGTGGTAGAATGTACTTGTAGAGACTCTCGTTGAGCACGTAGAGCTGAGTGGTGGCTGCGCATCGCACGTTGAACCACCAGTCGCACGTCAAGCCTGCTTGCGAGAATATCGTGCCGTTTGGGCACAGGAATGATGCTTGCCCGCCGTTGAGGTCGCAGTAGTGCCATACCTGACATAATAATCATCTTACTTGAGAAACTGACAATATGTGGGTAGGTAACTAGAATTACACATTGAGATACTTGTAGAGATTTGATTAATGATTGTTTTATTATAATAAAACTAGTAGTACTATTTCTGTACTTTACCTAGTATCGATATAGAATCCGAAACGATATTTTTCTGTCTGTATGTCCGACCGCTTAGCTAGCTAGCTCCTTGAGAACCAGTTGACAAATTTAAAACGCGCTTTGCCATCTAAGTCTTACACAGGCCCGCCGTAAGCGGGCGTGCAAGGCGTGCACCGCACGCGGGCGGCAAATCTAGGTATACATCACGTAATATTCAAAGTCATTGTCATAATACCCACCCCAACTACAATTACTATTTTCCTTTATATTTTATTGTTAACATCGCCATCTAATGGCATCCATTAAAATGCAACGCCAATAAGTCCGTCGGTCAAACCACCGCGCCTGGCCACCGAGTGGGGGCGCGCGCGCGCGCGACACTCGATTCGATGGAAAAGAATCTAGGACTCATGCCTCTAATCCATTCAACTGAGGTTTAAAAAGACGTCCAACAGGAAAGCAATAGGACCGGACGGCATATCATATCAGTGGAAGCCTGGAAATGCTTAAGTGAATTGTATTTCTCACCGGCCTCTTCAACAGCTTTTTGCTCTCTTCAAAAATGCCAGACGGTTGGAGATTGAGTACAATAGTTCCGATCTATAAGGGGAAAGGTAGTAAGTAGGTACGTGTGTAACAATTACCGCGGAATCAAGCTTCTGAGCCACACTATGAAGCTATATGAAAGAGTGATTGAGAGCCGTCTAAGATCTGAGTGCTCATTATCTAAAAATCACTATGGCTTTGTACCTGGTTTATTAACCACTGATCCAATGTATGCTCTAAACACGATTGCTGAAGAATATCGCGCTAAAAACCGATCTTTGTTTGTCGCTTTCCCAGATATGGAAAAAGCATTCGACCGGGTCCCAAGAGACACGATCTGGTGGAACCTTCGCAAGAAGAACGTCCCCGAACAGTATGTGGATGTTATCAATATGTCGACATGGATTGGGATGCGAGATCAATGGTACGGACAGTGGCGGATGAGACTAATAAACCGATAGCGGTCACAGAAGATGTTCACCAAGGGTCTATTCTAAGTCCCTTCTTATTTTGCTTGGTTTTGGACTCACTCGCAAAATTCAGCGACGTGGACTTTCTTCTTATCGTGTGGTTGATGAACAACCTAGTGTCAGAGTTTAAACCACCCGTAGGTCTCTGACATGGCTTTACACACCATCAGAAATATCTCTCAGGTGTGCTGGTTTCCTCACGGTTTTCACCGTTATAAGCAAGTGATAATTAATTTATAATACACACATCGCAACTCGAAATAAGCGCATACGCACTTCGAAAACTCAGTGGTGCGTGCCTTGGATTCGAACTTGCGAGGTGTAAACGTAGTTGAGAAAAGTAGCAAGTCTGCAGATTGATCAACGACTACGCAACCAGTGGTGTGAAACAAAAGTTAGTGTCTGCTTGATTGGAACTAGGCCCTGATTGACAGGTATTCAACACTTGTATTTAATTTTAATGAAGTATTACAAAGTTTCATACACGACATGATAATATTTTCCGAAATCCACTCGGGCCGAGTTTCGGGCGCAGCTAGTAGATATTTACCTACATTACTTTTGTTCACTTAAAAAAACAACGACAAAAATAACAACGAAACTGGGGATTTACCTATCTACATATCAAAATAAACGATTTTTATTGAATTTGCACTGGAACAATAAATAAAAATATTAAATAACTTATTGTTTTAAAAGCCATGCTTCTATACAGTAACATTTAGGTGTAATATATAACTTTAAAGTACCTAGGTTCAGTTCTCATCTTACTTATAGCCTAAATAGGCAATAACTTAGGTTTAAGCCTAATGAAAAAGTAGACCAAAAGCGGTTGCCCATTTCAGGCGACATCCTCTAGGGTAGGTAAGCAATTACCACAAATGCAATATGCATAGACAGACACCGACAGTTGGCCGACCTACTTTCCCTTTATAAAACACAGTTTTTTTATAAACATTCTTGTTCGCTGCATATATTGTTACCTGACAGCGAGTCTCGGGATCTGCAAAGAAACCTTTGTATCGTTGGGTCTTGCAGTCGAACTTGGTGGTCGGGATTGTGGTTAGAATGGGGTAGTCGACGTCTGGCCGCCCTGGAGTCCCACCTTCATCGTCTGATGACTGCTGCAAGGGGAAGTGTTGGCTTGTTCCACCGTTCGATGGAATATCTGTAAGCATTTAATTAGGTATTTACTTAAAATACAGTAAGTAAGTAGCTATACATATTAATACGTTCCAACACATCCGTGTATTATCACGTATATACGAGTTACTTTAACTGTCTCATGGTTTTTTTTTTGTTAATGGCTCAGTTAAATATGTCCAATGTCACATTGTTATAACCTTTATAACGAGGCGAGACACACAGTTAACAACGTCAATAACGAAACCAAAATCAAATATCTTTAGTTGGTGTCATGTAAATATTACGTATAAAATGATGTACATACTTAGTAGGTATAGGTAACGTCGGCAAGGATGTTCCACACAACCGGCAAATCTGTTTGGCAATACTAAAGGTTTAAAACCTTTAGTATTGCCTGCGTCACTGACAAGTAGGTATACACCACTATTTTTACCCGACTGTCCCAAAGAAGATATCTAGGATGTAACTAACGCTGAGCGTAAAATATGTTAAAACTGTATGTTATTTTTTTGGAAAAGGTCTCGTTTCTTTTTTTTCATCTTGTTTCCAGCTTTTTAGTGCAGTTGGGTATTTTGTTTTCAAAGAAGTTGTTTTATTTATTTTTCTAACAGCCAGCGCAAGGTGGTCAAAATCACAGTTCGCGGTATGATCATAGTTCTCTAGTAAGATAAAGTAATTTTTTAGAAAATAACATTTACCGATTTCTTCCGAGAACACTAAAATACGAATTACCAAAAAAAAAAAAAGAATCAAAATCAATCCTTATTTGGCGGAAAAATCAAAACATACAAGATAATAGCATACGGTCGTATTGAGAACCACCTTCTTTTTGAAGTCGGTTAAAATGCAGTAATTGTGTGCTATGTCAATTTTAGTCAAATTATCATGGAATTAAAAAGCGAGGGAATTCGCCAGAAATAAATTTATTTCTGATTTTATAGGTGGTAGGTAAAAGTTTCTCCTTTATGGGCTGGTTATGTTATTTTAACACCTATAGGGTGATTCACTGAGATGGTAATAGGAAAAGTTTACCTTAGAACAACCCACCAGACCCTGGGAAGACTTTTTATAAATCATGAGGACAGTTCCTTCTCTCTAACAGTTTAATCATCTCAATTAATATGATGCATAGGATTGTATACATCCACCTTTTGTACCAGTATTTGTATAATGTTTAGATAACTTACCATCAAGATGTTGAGATGGTGGGTCTACGGGCGCAAGATAAGGTTCTGCAGGTAATTCTTCGTCACTCACGTGTTGTTCACTTTCAAGGTCCGGTTGAGCGTCTATTAAAGGTTTTGCTGTTAATTTAACTATTTTCGCAGCTACAAATGGTTTCGGAGTACTTAAGACAGGAGCTTCCGGGGTGTTTTGCTGAGGCACAGCTTTTAAAACATTTAAAACTTGCAGTAAAGTTCTTATCGATGAACCGACGTTTTCCTTTGTGATGGGCTTCGGTATGGACTTGTTCAACTGAAGCGAATTGAGTAATGAAGCTAGAGGTAAATTATTTGAAGGTTTTACTGGAGGAGGTTTGTACGTAGTCTGCTCTACATCGTATTGATAATAATTTGGCTTGAATTCGTCAAAGTTAATATCCGGCGCAGATTGCACATGAACTTCCGGATGTTTTTGGTGTACATAATCAGAAATATCAGCATCTGGTGCACTTGTCGAATAAATTGCAGCTTCCTCAGAATAGTGAGGTGAATTAAGTATTGGTTTAAAGCCACTGTGTATTACTGGTTGCGCCACCAACAGTTGAGGTCGTTGTTTCTCGTAGTAACTTTCCGAAACAATTGTGGGTTGCTTCCTGATAGGGGCCTGTTGAACTTTAATAGTATCATACACGTAATGAGGTCGAGCCGGTCGTGGCTTTATATAAACTTGCTCTTTAGGTATTAACACAGACACTGGTATTGGTTTTTTCGATACATCGTATCCACTTTCGTTTTCGGGTACTTTGACGGGAGGAGTTTGCTCATAAGGAACCAATTTATATTTAGTTATTTGATCCTTCTCTCTCTCGGATAAATAATATCGGATGTTAGGTAAGTCCTCGAAACTCAAGTATGGCTTTTGAGTCGAAGTTAAAAATTGTATTCTCGGTGGTTTTGGAATTTGCTTATGAACCACTCTGCCTGTGTCGTAATCATTATGTACGAATACGTTATATTCCGACAGTAAAGGATTGTAATTTGGAGTCACTTTATTTGGGATTTGATATACTTGGACGCCACCCTTGTAATACACTTTTGTTGGATTTGCGGATGCGATATTATGTTGGGTCAATCTGTTCCCTTGATATCTTGGAATGTTTCTATTTGAGTATACAATTTTTTTCGGGTCTCTGTGATTGGCGTGAGCTATTCCTCTAGACTCGACTATTTCCGCCTTTTCCACTTGGACATCTTTCACATTATCAGTCGTGGGACTTGCTAAGTCGTTCGCATAGTAAAATGTCATATAAGGTATCAGTCTTCTATATCTTTCATTGATAGATAGCTTCGTGGAATTATTATTATTAAGTTTTCGTTTCTTTCCGCGACTTGTTCTTGTAGTCGTCTCCTCAATTTTAGATTCCATTGGCACGAAACCATTCTGTACATCGACCATCATCCCTCCCATCATTTTAATTTCAGGACTATTTCCATTTGATGTTATTGTGATGGATGTGACAAACGTAGGGATAACTGAAACAATAAGATTGTTTTAATATTCACTGTGCAACACGTTCATTAAAATAGTTATTCACGTTACATTAGTCGGTTGTATGAACGATAGAGCAATTTCCCAAGCACGAAAAGACAATAGGTAGGACCATTTCGAGGTTAAAATTGCTTTTCAACTTGACATTGTGCTGGATATTATGATGCAGTAAGCGTTCACACTACGAGATTACAAAATTGAAAACTATACAGATTAATAATCATATTATTGTTAAGTAACGCTATAAATCAGTAATTGATAAAAGCCATATTAGATATAATTATGTAGATATCTGCTTATTACAAATTATCTATGCAGAGGTAATCCCCACGTTTCTCTATTACCTCGTAAACATCATCCTGTGCCAATAAAAAAATCATTTTCACATATCAGCAATGCAGCATGATATAATCTAACATGACTTTCTGTCGAACGCCAATTGTACTTGAATATATTACCTAGTTATCTACAGCAAATTGTTTCATGGTAAGTACATGTAGAAGTTAATTTTCTAAGTCTAATCCTATCAGTTAAAGATTCCAGACTCCTAACGGATAATTGCAAACGATCACTGATTGTGTAATAATCACAAGTTTCACAAAGAAGATATACCTATTGTTTGTGTCATTTAAAAAAAGGGATATACCTAGTTTATTTATTTTAAATAATTATACCTACAGTGGGCTTACTCTTGAAAATAATTCCGCTCGATTGACATTGGAATTAAGTCAGTTCGTACTTTTAAATGCCAAAATGTCTAAAAAATAATTATATTTTTTTAAATTATTATTCGGGATATTATGAAGACATGATTTAAAATTGAGGCAACTGTAATGTAGGTAAAGAGTAACCCCACATATAAATCTTTCCAATGTATTGACGTGCGTAGCGAACTGAAGTTATATTTTTTATGAAAAATTATCTCATCCGAGAGGCGCACATTCGAAACCTGCTCACGAACGTATTTTTCAGTGTTTTTCTTTCCATACAAAGTTTGGTATACCTAACTAGAAATAATTATGTAAGTACTTCATTATTGCAACTTCATTTTAAGAAAGTTTAAATGAAGTGCTCACCCGGTCATGTACCTACACCATCATATCCACAAATAGGTAGGTATCTATCTAAAGTTCTAATCATGTTTTGTTACACTGTTTTTCCTTTAATACATAATCAAAGACGATTTCATGAATTAGCAGTTCGAATCGGCCAATTATTTATTTCAAATTGAGTTACCAAAACACTGCGCACCTGCTCAATGCTCGTTTGTTGCTCAATCGAAATCTTAAAGAGACTCATCGCTTTTGAAACAATCATCTAATTGCAACTGACCATCATATTAATCAATATCAAATTGACCTATATAACTACCGAGGTCTCGTAACCGATCAACAGACACATTTTACTTTCACTAGCTAGGATTCCTGTTTCGTCGGTTAGTGCTTGATAAATCTTTAGGTATGTAAGTAGTACCTTTGGACCAGCTATGAATACCTGGTTCGTATTATGAAATTCGCTCTCGCTTTAACAATTGTTTTAGTAAGACGATAGATAGAATTAAGTCACATAAGTAGGTATCTATAGTATGTTTCGTAATCAAGGTATCGTGCCCTACTTATAGTTAAAATCTATGTGCTGTGTTCCCTCACGTTGAATTTATTGAAGTTCCAACTACCTACTTAAATTTCTTGATGTAAGGCTGTTATGTTCACACGAACAAAATCAATCTATCCGTTGCTTTTTTATGCAATGTTACATACGTCCGGACATCGTAATTTCCTTGTTCTACTAGTTGTAATATTATTGCACCTATTATTCAATAATTGCAGAGCCCTTCGCGGCTTTGTATTGACGTTTTTAATTAGGTACCTAATTATTTACGGTTGCTGGGTATCTTTCGGTTTTTATAATTTTAACACCGCACCGACAACATTTTGAGCAACAATTAAAGATAAATTTTTGAAAGTATTAACGCATGCTTAGCGAACTCTTAAAGTTATAATATTAAATGGAAAAAGAATACGGTCGTGAGCAGGATTCGAACCTGCGCCACCTGAATACTTATATACTTTTTCCATTTAATATTATAACTTTTTTAGCAACAAATTCCTGTCAATCGCTGTAATTGCGAATCCCGTCATCTGCCACGGCACACAAGTTGTAAAACTTTTAATAAGTTTATCTAAGAATACCGACATAAGTAGGTATACTTATCACGGTATTCTGAGATAAACGAGATTTAAGATTTATGTGTGTGTTCAGAAAAATCTTTTAAAGATGTAAAAATCTAAGTAAATTAATTTAATTTAAATAGCACACGTTAAGCTTATCATTTAAAAAAGTAAACACGCACCCACTAGGCCCTTACTCAATTAAAATTATATCATACTTAAAAGCTGATGTTACAACCGCTCATTAATTGATAGAGGCGATTACGCTTCATATACGTAATCAATTACATATCTAATAAAACATTTATGGTCTACTCCATCACTGTCGAGTAAATACTATTTGACCCCGATGCCAATGCAAGAGAGATGAATCTTGATGATACGGGGCTGTACACAACGGTAAAACACGAGAAACGTGACTAAAGGGATCGTTCCCAGTCGTCAAGGCAACCGAAGGCAATCAATTGTAATATCGCCACGCTCAATATTTCAATGTAAAATAGATGGAGATATAATGTTAGGACCCACCAACATCGGCTAAATAATTGCAATGATCAGAACTTTTCAACTCTACGTCTCTAAGATACCCATACCTGGAATTATTCTTACGATCTTTCCAAATATCATTATCATACAAAAAAAAGTATAATCGCTATAATTAAATTATGACCATTGATAATATTATATACATACATAGCATCACGCCTGTATTCCCCGAAGGGGTAGGCAGAGGTGTACTCAGTTGTACACCCACATTTCACCAATGCTGTTATTATGTCCCATGTAATAAGTGGTGAGCTCCGGGCTACTGAGAATTTCCTAACAGAAAATCTAAATAACACTGCCCGACCTGGGAATCGAAACCGAGACCTACTGTTCAGAGACTACTTTCCATGTATAATGTTGTCTCGATTTTATCCTTAAAGTGTAGTGTTTTATTCTAAAGTTGTACCTAATGGTGTTCAAACTTATTTATTGTAATAGGTATTCCAAACCCTAATTTGCTTACGGAGCTATTTCTACTTGGCGTTCTGCGCTAAACGTCCTCGATTACACCCCTGCAGTCAACAAATATTTATATGAACTGTAAAGTAGGTACCTATATGAATCTTGATGATCAAAATATACACTGTCAGTTTTATTGAGAGTCGATTTATTACCTACTACTATACTATTTGGAAAAGTAAACTAGAAACATTATAAGAACATAAAATCCTAGCAGCACGTGCAAGCGTTTAAAGCTAGTTCCAATTAATGTTCATCTTCGAATTTTGAAATTATATAATATTTAAGATATTGGTAACGCTAACGCCACACTATTTCAACATAACTATAACTTACATAATTAAAATTGCATACTAATAACACTGTCTTAGATGTTGCAAAAGTATTGGTAAGTATTATCTAAGCTCACAAGCTTAGGTACTTCGTCTAAAAAGTAGGTATAGGTATATTTTATTAGACCTACATCGAATTGTGTTCAAAGCGACAACTAAATAAATGGTACGTAAGCATTTTAGAAAGGCAGGATCGTTCGTGTGTTGAATACGGGTAGAGCCTTGGAGAAGTGACTGGCTCTACACGGAGATCCGTATCCTGACTGACTAACTTACACTGATCTAGCGCTAGATACCTACCGTTAATTAACCTAATATTATTCAAGATACAATTTTAATTTGGTCAACCGGTCAACCTTTACGGCTTTTAGATTTTCTTCTCCATCCCACCTTTTATAGGAGGGACAATACTGTATACGGCTACGCGTTTATATAACCTAAGACCAGGGCATGTTTAACAGAAAAGATAACACATTTTTTTTTTTTTAAATCTTTTTGTACAAACACCTTACATTATACCTAGTTACTATAAACAACGAAAACGCTAGATTTTCCAGTTCAATAGCTGCCAATTAACTCAGGCTGGAAGTAGTTACGTCAAGCAGCGTACTGCAAAATACCTTGACCTGCAGGTAATGATAGCGTCCTTCTGGCTTTTAAACCATTAATGCCGATGGAATATAATACAACCACTGTTTAACTGCCAACACACGTTTGAAACGTTCAACTGCACGAAAATGCCCTTTCGTTAGAAACAGTATGAAATATCAAATTACATTTTAATATTGGCGTCTTTTATTGAGCCCGTGTAGGTATTAATCAGGTTTCTACATTGGCACACATGCTTTTCTTTATTCAGCAAAACAATTAATTTCTAAGCTCGTCTAGCAACTACCCTTAATTAGTAAATAATAAGTCCGTTATTTGATATGAAATCTGAACAGGATATTGATTTAATACTTGTGACAGTTATAGGGCAATCAGTCTCCGGTAACACGTCAATATCATTATTAGATTTCATGAACGTGAGATCAAATGACCTGATACACTTAATCAAACACTACAATATCCGCCGAGTCATACTTTTTGCGCGACGCTAATGCACAAATGTAAGTGTATTTTTTGTATCGCGAATGGCGGAATTAAGAACACTTGAGTAAGGCAGTGAAGGCCAGATCATGTAAATTATTTTAATAGATTTATAAAAAACGTTACAACGTTCGTTACGTATAAGTCTAATAAATAGTTTATAATTATGATCTGCCTAATATTTCTCAGTTTCTTGCCAGTGTTTGGCACAGTTTTTCTAACTACCATGCCATACAATTACGACGTCACTGCGTCACAATGTGGAGTCAAATGTTGACAATAAGTGGAATTTCAATATATTGATGATTGGTTATTTATGGTTTTACTCACGTGAATCACATTTCTCAACTTGTTTCCGTAACTAGTTGAGACAACAGAGCCCTAGTCATGCGACGGCTCCCGAAACATGCACGTTTGTAAAACCATAAACGTCATAACCCATATTTTTCCCTTTTGAATTAATTTCGAAGGTCAATATACAACAAACATAATCAGAATTTGTTCCCAATCTTGAATATAGAATAACAAAAAACGCTAAAGGGTCCCCGCAACTTCAACAAGACTAGCAAGATAAATCGTGATCAGTGATTCATTTGTTAAATTATGCAGTCACGATTGTAATACATCGCAGAAAACTTTTTTACGTTAAAGATACTATATAGTTGCTTTGATTTGTCTTCTGAGTTGTTAGAATTTTATTATATGTGCTTACCAAAACATTACAAAATATAGAAGCATTTTATTTCTTTGTAATAGGATGTTGAGAGAGGGCTGATACTTCTATTCGAAGATAGTTTGCTGTTACAAATTCTCAAGTGACATTTTTAGTTATGACACTCTTGATTCTCATTATAAAGCTATAGTATAAAAAGAGAGAATCTGCCTCGTTAGTCTAGTGGTCCCACGCGCGACTACTGAGTATGAGGTGCTGGGTTCGATTCCAGGGTGGGCCAAAGGGTTATTTCGATTTTCTGTTAGGAAATCCTCAGTACTAGCCCGGAGTTGGGAATTGTGCCCGGTAGATGGCAATAGGCTCACCACCACCTATGTACATGGGACTTAATATCAGCATTGGTGAAATTTGGGTGTGTAACTGTGTCCACCTCTGCCTACCCAACGGGAAAGACAGGCATCACACTATGCTATGTAATAAAAAGAGAGAAGTGATGTGACACCAGGACATACAAAAAAATCTTTTTTATGTCCTGGCGGTGCTGTGGCCCGCAGGTAACCTTGGGTATTTAGATATTCGAAATTTATCTAATCTTTTCTGCTGTATAGATCAGTAGATCATCGATGTATACTTGTATTAATAATATGTTGCATTTCCACCTTCTATGCTTCTATATAATAAAAAATCTAATGAATATCCGGTAAGCAGTGATAGGCTAGTGGTATGACCGTTGGACTGGCACGCACACACCACTGACTCTTCGAATACAAATGACGGTATTAAAAATGAATTATCACTTGATTATAACGGCTATGGTACACATCGAGAGGAAAACAGCGGCGGTGTGTAAAGCCATGTCAGGAGACCTACGGGTGGTTTTACTTCTGATACTAGGTTGTTTATCAATCACGTGGTAAGAATAATATCAGATGCAGCTGAATTCAAATATTGTGTAAAACAGTTTTGTCATCTGCAGATAGCTGGGCCCTCGGTCACGCTGCGAGGGCTCACGCACGACGGACCGTGCACAATGCGCACGTCTCTCAAATTATAAGTTAAACTCATAGGAGACATCAAGATAACAAATCAGATGCTAACATAAAAGGTGCCTCTAATCTTTTAGTGTTCTAATGTAAAAGTCATAGATAACACCGATAAAGTCATTCTATACCTAATTCATAAAATAGCTACATAAGGGAATTTAAAATGTCGGACTTCCAGTTTGAAAAATATATTTTTAGTATATTTAAAGAAATATTAATGCATTATACGGCGCCAATCGTTGGAATCATATTGGAATCGTTTATATAAGACTAGCTTCTACCCGTGACCTCGCCTGTGTCAATTTCGGATATAACCAATGTAAACTATATCATAAAGGAAATAATATAGGTCATAAAGAAAATGGAATGGCTTAGGGCCAGGAATTTATTTTGGAGTGTTCTACCCTATTTTTACGTATGGAACAAGTACCTATTAAAAATAAGTTCCCTTCTTGGATAGGGGGGGGTCAAACCCCAAACCCTTTACAGATATGGAAATGCTTTTTTTTTATTACAGCTTTCCTGCCTGTCAAGGCCGCTATTGTCAGAACCGATTTGAAATTGCTAACTGCAAATATTTCGTCTCCTATTTTACATGTGGTCAACTTTCTAAAATAATCTTGATACTTGAAAACATACGTAGGTACGTATCTATTTCTTAATTACTAAACGAAAGCTGGTTTTCCGGATTTGCATAGAATACAAATTTTCACGCTAAGTAAGTATGTAACCCCATTAAGCATGACATTTTCAAAAAACATTCCTTAGTGGATGCCTACGCTATAAAAGATAGGTTACCTATAACTGTCTATATTTAAAGAATCTATAGCTTCAGGAATTTAAGTTTTGCGTTGATAGATTCGTCAGTCAGTCCTTTTATTTAAATTAAACGAACCGAAATAAATCTCATTTAACCTTTACCTAATTATATATATTTCATATAAATCGCTAGCTTAATTAACTATCGAAAAGACAGCCAACTTTCTTAAGATTTTATTAAGTTCAATGAAAGTAAATATAAACACCAATAGAATGACTCAGCAGCAACTAACGGCAACAAATTAATATGGTTATAGATACTTTAATGCACGAAACAGACACTCTTAACTAAATTGCCAAAGTAGATAATTAAATAAGCAATGAACGGATATAAAGCTATTTTATTCGTAATTATTACACATCGCATATAAACCAAATTCGTATGTCGGTACAACTTAAATCGGTTCCTTTAGGCAAAAATATAGCTGTTATTCAAGACATTTCACATCCGATAAGACCAAGTTATTATATAGTACGTATTAACTTTCGCTCGAGCGAGTTTTGACAACACATTGTATCGATTTCCATCCGTTTGTCATCAGCATCACTGTGCCATAAAGATACAAAGCGATCGTTAACGACGCCAGAGAAATTGAATGCGTGATCAGGCGCACTTTCACTTGATATATAAAAAGTTAATATCGCGCATCCTGAAAGTGTGGATGCCTTCTACCTACTTCTCATTATTTATCAAGATAAGAAAGTTATCTGCGCACTAAATCAAGTTATGATGCAAAATAATATATATATTTCCTACCAGTAAAATTAATAAAAATTGTTACTAATATGCAAGCTTAGATACTCGTACATCTAAGATGTTTGCGTCTTGTAAGGTTATCCTAGTGTCGCGTTATTTACCATAAACAAAAACACAAAGTTCGAGAAAGTACGTGATTAAGGTGAAAGCGAAACTCGGCCACAGTGTGCGGGACAGACGCCAAAAGTTATTACATAAAACGCGTCTTGGTTACCGATTAGGTGCGATTGTGGCGGACGCAACGACCCGCAAGCCACAACTGCCGTGTGACATACTCGTACACGAGATGACCGTCAGCCATGCCGCATAACAATGCATCATGTATTTATACTATGACAATGAGTATTTCTGGCTAACTTCATGGTAAATATGAATAACGATTTTCTACACATATTTTTATGACTAGACGTTAACTTGCTCAAAAGGTCTAAGAAGAAAGCGTATAAAATTTAGCTTTCCCAAATATCAAATTCGCCTGCACGCAAACCAAAATAAGATTACTAACGAGTGGTGAATTCTTGGCCAGTCATGTTCAAGGTTTGTAAATCGGGGTAAAAATCATTGCAATCAAAAATTATTTGTTAACTTTCCAGTAACCAGTCCAATACTTACTGAATAAATTCCTATGTTGTTAGGTACATAACCATCAATGGTCCTTTAAACGGGTACTTTATAAAGTATTCAGCAGAAAGCTACTTCATGTGTTACTTATTCTAAAAATGGCAAAAGATATACATGTTAGTTTATTTTTAAAGGCCCGAGGTACTAGTCAATACTATTTCATAACCACAAGGCTGCAGCCGATTAATTATAAAGTGCTTCCGCACTTACCTATGTATTGTTGAAGTTTAATTTACCCCACATTTCAATCCTCCAACAACGAATATGTATTCAATAAATTGAGGTGCTGTTAGCCCGTTGTGCCTAATCCCTGGTCGGTAAACAGCGGTGGAGTTTAACCAGCATCTAGCTATGATGCATCTATGAGCATATAACCACATTATCGTCTTTTAATTTAACCTAATCTACATGGTGCACTTAGAAACATTTTCATCGCGTTATGAGCATTTTCATCTATCGTATCCGTGCTTCAGATGAGCATTACACCGTAGGTCCCATTTGTTGTTATATTCATTAATAACCGTCTCTACGCCTAATCATAGGGCTACGGGGTGCGGCTTTATCAAGTTGGCACCTAACCATACCAAAAAACTCATACTTATTTTACACAGTCATATTTTATGCAGTCCGACTAAAGCTGACTCTTACCTGATCAGAATCATTTATTGGCTTGAGATATGGTGTTTTACAGTTCTTACAATAATTAAATACTTAGTACTTCATCCAAACTAATATTATAATTGTGAAAGTATCTCAGTCTATTTGTTTGTATATACGCCTAAACCGCAGAAGCAGGTTTGATACATTTTTAAATGTAATGAGTTAGATTGGACCTTGGTTAAGGACAAAGGCTACTTTTTGTCGCGCAAACGAAGTAGGGAGCACCAGCCAATAATTCATAAAACCTATATGGTTAGGTTACATTCTTCAATATTGTAGATATCAAAAATTATACTTTGAAGGAGAGACAATAAAAGCTTTTTGTCATTATTACGAGTATAGGCGTGATATGATGTCCCTTAAATTGTTAATTAATCTTTGTAATTACGTATCACACAAATTAAGTTTCGTAAGTGTTTTAGAATGAAACAGTGATACTCTACAAATAAATGTTTAATTTCCAGTCTTTAATATTGCACTATTCTCATTGTATTGCATACAGAACAGAATTACGGTCAACATACGGAAGAAAAAAATACTACCAATACAACAAAAAATACTCGCTCCACAAATAATGGAGCGAAGAATAAATATGCGAACATTTAACTTCTTCGATGTGCGAACACGAATAATTAATTTACATAACAAAGTCACAATAGCAGTTTCGTTATATCGATACAGCCTTCCTTACAAAGTTAACTAGGTCAAGATCTCCATACCTTATTCAAACAATTTTACGCATCCGATGACGTTCGTCTGCAAATTCATATCATGGTCAAACTTACACTTTTTTAATTGTTTCATTATTCTGTCAAGCTATCTAGATTTTCAATGCTAACCATTCCGTGAGACCGGTGGATGCACCGACTTTTCACAACTTAATAGGCCCTGCGTATACTTCTAATGGCAGTTAATTGATAGGTGCAAGTGGTCCAACAATGTGTTGCCTGCTGTTTCTACATCGCTCCCCTATCCATTCCATTGTTTGTTAGTCTTATGGCGAAATATTGCTATTCTTTTAACGGACACCTACGAGATGCCTATCCTAAAGCCTCCATAACTATATTATGGTAATTAATCTACTGAAATGAAATTGAGACGACTTATTTGCAAACCTTGGCTGCATATTTGATACAATGGAAAGGAATAGCGCTAGAGCGTACAAGTCAGTAATTGCCAGAAGCATGGGACAAACGATGCGTGATACATAAATACATACCTAGTTAGAATTTATAAATCCAGCCAATTATAATTTATTTAGTCGTATTGTTTTTACATAAGATGTTCATTTAAAAGTGAAACTGTCAGAAATTATTTCCTAGGTTTAAGAAAATATTAACTTTTTATATGTTTTACATATAATATTCGAATTTCGAAAATAGATTCGTAGTCATACTTGGAGCCACAACGAGATGAAGAGTACGCGCGACTAATCTATTGTTATGGTTGAAGGACGGTAAGTAGACCAACACTACGCCATATCCCTTTATCTATTCAGTATGCACATAATAAAAACATAGGTAATGTGATACATCACCTTAATTGTTACGTAATATACGCGTTAGAAATCCAACTATTCAAATCTCTATTTGTTCAGTGCTCCTAAATCACGCGTAATAATGGAAATCTGCAAAATAACTTGTTCAAGTTATAACGTCAACTTAATTAATCAAGTTTTATTTAAGGATTGGCACAATAAAATGTCATTTACAACGTCCGTAATCTGTTGAGTGGCTAATTACCGGATACAATAGCAATACTATTGATAATAAGTACAATTTTGTACGTTCGCAAGTGCCTATTTTTATAACAAATTGAACATTCCAGTAGGATATTGCAAAATATCAATATTTTGTAGATGTCGCGTTTGACCAGGGATTTGCCTAACTATCACTATAGGATCTTAAAATTCGGTTTTTTTGGTATAAATACTTAAATTATTATTATTAAACTAAAACATAGTAAGATCAAAATAACTCGCAATAATCCCTATATTTTTCGAAGCGTGACGATTTGAGCTACGTCATCCTCGTATCTTTTCCATTGTTGTTCTTCGGCGTTAAATCACCGAAGCATCATAAATAACATACGTACCACTAATACTACCAACAGTAATACCTCATAATTTTCCAGGTAAGTACGCTTCCGTCAGCGTCGGATCCGTTGCAGCATGTCTCAACAATTACAATGGATGTTGAATGAGAACTCAACGCCGCTACTTCTAACACTTGCACTAATTAACCGAGTTAATTACAATGTAACAAATAGACGCGTGTCGCGTGCTTCACTTAGCAGTTCAAGGCAATGTTTGTTTACGTAAACATGCTATAACGCGAGAATGACGATGCAGTTTTAAACTTGCACCATTAAAAACCATGCTTCTTTGGCTATTACATGTTTCTTAGATTAGTGAACAAATCTTATTTGGTTAACATCTTTGAACTTTTGTGAACTTGTATGTCCTGAACTAAAACATAGCGTGCTAATTATTTAATATCTCGATCTGTAAGATCTACATGATGTACATATTAAAAAAAAAAGATGTGATTTGCAATTAATATCGACACAAATTTTAGGTATCTTCTTCCTCCAGCCAACCAAATGTATTGCACCAACTTGGCATTTTCTTCAAATATGCTGCAAAACTTTATACTGGAAAAAATTTAAAACCTGAGTGGCGTCAATAAGTCTGTTGAAGGACATAGATATTGATTACCGTGGGAACCAACGAGTCATTGAATGTAAACCGCCAACTATTGTACTCTACTAATTATAATTTATGCAACTTAGGTAGGTACGCTTAGTAAGAAGCCTAGTTATAAGGACAACTCAATAATTGCTTAATTGTCAATTATTGAGTTGTCCTTATAACATAAACATACATAAAATCTTCCAAATGCATTAACGCATGCCTAGCAAACTATAACGTATATTATATATTTTTTATGGGTTTGTTGTTTATATGAATTATTGCTTAGGTTATAATATGGTTTTATTTGATGTGGAAAATCTACTCATGCCAGCCTAGAAATGTTGCGGTTAGAATAAGTGATTATAAACAGTGATAAATCCCATGTCATAACTAATAAAAGTTTTGCTTACTTGACTTTACTTATGTATCTACTTTTATGGGCGGCATAATCGCTTTAGCGACAAAACTCATAAATGTTCGAATAACAAAACAAAGTACTATTATGGCCACACTGACAGATTAAAGGGTATTAGGTAAGAAATTGACTCCTAGTCTCCTACATATTAAATAAGACCACTAAGCACTCTACTTGTCATTCTATCTTTCTGTCAATCAAGGATGAATTTTGGATCGACGCGTACTTACTTGCGTTAGCTGTTTTCTCGAATGTATTTCAATTTTTTTTTGTCCATGTTCATATTTCTCAAAATTATATTTTTTATTGTAAATAGTGATAATTAATTGTGGAAAGAAAAATCGGGTCGTGAGCGGGATTCGAATCTGTGCCTCCCGGATAAATACTCCAAGATCCCCTATCTTGAGAAGGCGCAGAAGAGAGGAGGCTCAGGTTCGAATCCTGCTCAAAACCGTATTTTTGTTTCCACAAAAATATTGTAACTTTTGAGTTCGCCACGCATATCTACGTTAATGAATAAGTTTGTAAGATTTATCTATATTAGGAATTTCATGATAAAGCAGAAGACTGTCTCCACCGTGGTTAGGAATAGCTAGGCAGATTTGGAGAGAAACGAATTTCATTTCGAAGTCGTATGCAAATAAATATTTTATCCACAAACTCTTGAAAACAGATTATGTAGCTGTGAAGATTCGATTGGAAACGGTGGGTATGATTTCTCTATTAATTGAAAACCTGTACTAAAGACTCTCACCATAACAAACAAAGGTCCCAGAGTCAAATCACAAGAAACTGCGAAAACTATAAAAGTATATATCTAATATTTATTTGACAGAGAATGGATTGTCAATAATCTTTTATCAATTTCTTACCCGATTAAAATCATATCTTGAATAGGATATCAACATCGAGTATCGAACGGTGCTCCAATTTGTGAGCTGGCTAATCTGGACATTTACCTATACATAATTGACCGAAGGAACCCGAAGGGTGTCGTAAGTAGTGGAGCAATTTTTATTTGTAATGTTCACGACTAACATTGATTTAGGTATCTGGTTTGTAGAGTTGACTATATTATGTATATAAAAAACATTGTGTTATGGTCATACGTTCCTCATTCCAAACTCCTGTAGTAGGTAAGGGACAACACTGAAGCATGTTATGTTGGCATGACGCACCAATTTTCCATTCTCTACCTGACACAAAAATACTAGCTGAATATCTACCTACACTGCGTTTTACACCCAAGACACGGAAGTAACAAGCAGTATACAAAATCGTAACCAATCGCAAGTTTCCATTCGTGAGTCAGTCGAAAATAATTGCATTTCAAACCTAAGATTCATATCGTAGACTACTTAATTTATACGTAGAGATTGTGCTACAAACCATGGTGTATTTATGTAATATGTTACAATAATGAATCAGTATTGTTGAATGGCGTGCATGGCACGTGGACGTGGCAACGGTGGTCAGTGGTCATCGCGGAGGTCGCGAGGGTCGCTCGTCCGACACAGCCGGTGAAAGCGACCCATCCGTAACTAACACTATACTCGCACACTATAATCTGTCTCTATTACGACCACATACAAGGTTGCCAATCGATAGTAAATGCAACGAGGAAGTTATTATCTCATTAATCCGACCGACACAGGGTGACTTACTGAACATTATTTATGCTGACAGTCGTTGTTGATCAAGGCCAATCATTATACATTTATTTTATGTTTAATTATTGATTTTAAAAAAATTGTTCAAGCGCCAGATATTTCCTGCATCGGAAGAATAGGATCTCACAATCAATATTTGCATGAAATACTATCCAATGTCATTTCATTGTCTTACATAAGCAGGATTTGTAGATTCAAATAAATAACAAGATACTCATGAGTTAAAAGTTATGAACGACCTAAACTTTCTTTTCACAAACAAAGGTCAAATAATATATACAAGTAAACTTAAGCTAGTGAATAATATAATATACCTATACTTAACAAATATATATATTGAGCGTTGAAATGCCAACACAACTCATGTTTATGTGGCGAGTTGATGACCTCACAGGAAACGACTATACAATAGAGCAACGGCATCTACGAAAAATGTTAAATTTAACATTTATCCCATCCGCGAAATATATCTAATACTTTTATAGTTTCAAGTATTAGGTATGGAGTACCTGACACCCTCTATAGAAAACGGAGCTCATTCATCATCATCATCATGCCCCTGCCCTTATCCCAATTTATTTGGGGTCGGCGCAGCATACCTGCTATATCTGGCATGCTGCTAAAGTTTTGGCTATGTTTTATGACCGGCCGCCTGCCTGACGTCAACCCTCTTTGGGAGTGCTGTTGTTGGTGGTAACCGCTTATTACCCTTCCCTATATTTCATAACTTTTTTAAGGAGTCTGTGTAGAGCCGTCTTATCTCGTAAACCTACTTTAGTCTATATTGAACAAGTCTGAATCATACCATTAACATTATTTTTGCATTCACTACGGTTATTACAAGAACGTTGAAGGATACTTCCTATTATTTACCAATATCAACAACATCGTTTATATTATTATTTGGCTTGTATATTAAATATGTATAAACATATATATATTTTTGTATAAAAAATTCGTGAGACATATTCATATCAATTAATGTTCAACGGTTAATACTCACGTGCATTTTTGACCGGTGAAAAATGGGTGAACATTAATATATATATATCTTGAGTTCTGAACCGCGGAAGTACTTTTTAACTGAGCATTTAACAAAGTTACGTCTAGTAAACTGAATAAGTAAAACCCGTTTTATAATTTCGTACTAACTAGGTATACATTAAACTAAATATAAAAATGAGCTAATGTAGCAGGTAGAGCGACCTTAAGTCGAACTTCCCGATTAGGTATAGTTTAAAGCATTGTTATTCTACTTAACTTGAACAACCTAGTGTAGTGTCAGAATTAAAGCCGCACATAGGTGGGCCTGTAACATGTCTCTGCACCCATTGCGGACGTCTCTGAGGCGTGCTGGTTTTCTTTCTACGTTTTTCTTCCGGGATTTAAATAAGTAACAATACGTACTTTGGCCTATCTGGCTTCTGTTCGAAGTGACGAAAAGTACTTGCCGTCAGCAAGACAGTTTTCCTATATACCTGAGCCTTACAATAATTAAAATTTACTGCGCAGATTATTACGTAACTTGCTTATTCAAATATTTCTAGTAGATCTGTAATTAGTAAGTGGTCAGGCGTTACAGCCCATTCATTAATTTTATTGGACAATTCATGATTGATTGATATTACTTGTTTGCAATTTTTTCAGTGCTCGTAGCTTATACTGCCAAGTATTTACAAGTTGTACTGACTAATAATGTACTTAGTACACTCTTAGTACGTTTATTTACACTCAAGATCCTATGTAAGAACACGATGAAACATATAAATTTAGGCTAATTTTGAACAGCTACTTACAAGGAGAAGACGATTGGCTCTAGAGCCACTCGTCTTGTCTCGTTCTCGGCTTCTCGGTCCTACTCATTATTATTTTATAATTATTCTGAAGGCGCGTGGCGTTGCGTGACCGTTGCATCAAGATTGCATCACAGCGTGCTTGTGCATCGCTGCATTGAAATAAAGAATTTCTTCAAGTTACTTGTATGTAGGTAAGTTGTGACTAGAGTTGTCAGGTTGCCCTAACTCTAATATAATACCATAATTATAGTGCCCTACTTCTTCCTACTTTGTATTCTCTTCTTAAAGCGAGTTTGATAAACAGCCTAGCTAAGCCTACAATCGCTTAATACACCATCGAGAACATTTCTCAGATGTACTTTCCTCACAATGTCTTCCTTCAACAAATTCCTTAATTTCTAATATAGGTACACATTCGAATCTTGGAATTTTGCCTTGCCAGTTGGCCATTGATACTTACGACATACTATCCAAGATCATCACTGCTTTTCCTACTCTATTATAACAATTCTCTTCTGAATGCCTACTAGTAAAAATCATAACTTTTAAAATTAATAATGGTAACTAAGATATCTTTTTAAAAACGTTTTAAATATAATTAATAAAAATTAAAAAAATGTGAACGGTGAGTTACGCCAATTAACGCTTCCTCTTAAAACTCGTTTTGAAATCAGATACATAATTAGGAAGAGTTAAAGAAAGTTTCGGATGAAACCAATTTAATAGACACGATAAGCTATACCGTCTTCATTTACTCTACGTTATCTTGTTGCAGATTGCAGATGAGCCAATTTCTTGGCTCATCTGCAATCTGCATCAAGCTTCTTCTAAGAAATTAAATTAAGATAGAGCAAAGACAACAAATAAACCTCGCTGTATATAGGAACGTCAGTTGAAAAGGTAAGCAAAAACTACGTTAACGCTATTTTGTAAATTGTGATGGCAACTGTAAGTACTTTTAAAATAAAATCTGCAGTCTGTTATATGGTAGACTGTAATTTAACCGGTCTCAGGTGTCTTAACATCGTGTATAGATCAATTAATAGCGTTCATCGCGTTTAATGTTTGCGAGAAACTAGGTAACAGGGTAAGCAATTATGATCACTTAGTTACCTATAGCTTTGATATAAGAAGAATCAGCAAGGAAAGTATAATCATGACATAATACTTAAGCTGTAAGTTACACGCATTTCATACTAATCCGTAGCCCTGTAATAAATGAGCCGATGAGTGCAAAAGTTCCCTAACTTTTTGAGACTTGTGTCTCAAAAAGTTTCAAACCAATTGTACATTACACCTATGTCAAAAAGATAGGCCACTTTTGTGTTGACAGCCTAAAATATAAAAAGCACGCGAACCGTCAATGAAAACCGTCTAGTTTTTAAACAGGAATAATCGAATTAAAAATCACGATTTATACTTTACTATCTTATACAAATGTAATTACCTATAGATACCTGTAGTAGGATAGATATCTTAATAAAATTATGCTTTATTATACCTCTACACCGTAACAAAAACAACACTCGCTAAGCCCGCAAGATGTTAGGATTAAAGTGCGGGGATTGTGTAGTGACTTTTTATTGACTGCACAATTTGCGGACTTGACCCGTACCATATTATACAATTTAATGTGTACAACTTATTACTTGGACCTAACATAATTGCGGTACTATACCCAAATAATTAGTGTAGGTAAAACTTCAAACAGCCAGCAATAACAGTAGACATATCTAGATATTATCGATTTCCTTCGGCTTGCATTAAAGTTGTAGAAAAACTAAACAACAGAATACTGTTATACACCTACGTTCCGCCGATACAGTAATGAAGTCCCATATAGATAGTGACACACTGAGCTACTACTGAGATTTTTCTCAACAGGAAAACTCACTTGCCTAACCCGGAAATCGAATGCAGGACTTCACGCACAGCAACTAGAAGCAGTAAAAAAATAAGGATTTTATTAATTAAAATATAAATTCGATTCGACGTTTGTGCTATCATATCTTGAATATTTTATATATTATGATGCTCTTTAATATAATATGTATCTATATCTCAGTTCCTCGCATTATAATACAACTGGATTCCGGGTTGTGGTACAGACCATTTTTGTTCATATTTTAAATTTAAATACATTTTAATGAATGCATTTAAAACGAAATGAATTATGAAATAAAATAAAAAACTTTCAGGAAGAGATGAACTAATAATAAAACGTTATGAAACATGTAAAAAGCATTTTGGTTAATAAAACGTATAAAAACTTTAAGCTATTGTTTAAAAAAAATGTTTATTAAGTAACGGTCGATGACACAAAAACAAAAACCCAGAAATACGACTGAAAGTAAAGAATGGACATTTCGACATGTTTAGTGACCAGTCATTACATTATCTTCATTATTATGAGCATATTAAGAGACACAAGGAAATAAGTATTATAAAACACAAATGACACCTACTAAACAAAATGTAAATATAATCTCTCTGTGTAGGTATGTTCATCTCGGGGTGTAATAAAATATCGATGATTACAACACACTGCTACAATTCTAACATCATCTTTAACCATATGGACTTAGGGGCTTTCTTCGCAATATATTACGTATATCATTGCGGAAATGAAAATAAGCTCGTTGCGTTTAACTCGCAAGGGAAAGCTATTAAGTTGCGGAAAAAAAAAAGCATTTTATTTCTTTGCTTTACAAATGTCCATCAGATGACTAAGGTACTGTACTGTCGATTAGTGTATTCTTACTTACTACACTCTACAAGGTACCCAACATTGAAGAACAATTTGCTACATCCGACCACTTACATAAACCAGTTTCCTGATTTTCCACTTCGGAACTAAAGACACTTTTATTATCTTTGTTTCGGCGGAGTTCACTTTAGAGTGAACTACATCCTTGATCATCAAAAGAAAAAATCAATTTTATAATTTATTAATTTCTTTAATTAAATACTTACTAATAATATACCATTTGAAATGAAACCCTAGATTATCCACGTTACTCTCTACAATGCAATTTATTGCAATAAAACATATATTTTTGAGAATACAATTAACGATTTTTTAGTTCTCTTATATAAAACATACCTTTGAACACGTTTCGTGTATTAATACACTCAGTTTAAAGTAGTGTGTGCACCTGTATAATTATATGCCAATAGTTTCTCACAGCCAAATAACTACCAGGTCCTAAATTCTGTGGCAAATACAAACTACAGCAATTTAAATTCGTGGTCTCGTGTGGTTTCATTATAATGACGCCAGAATTTTTATTCACAATGTATTGTTTTACATTTCAAATTTATATGAAACCACGTATCGTGAGGTGTCGACAGTCCAGTAAAAAAAGACATTGGCGTCGAAATTGCGATATACTTAACCACCCACTTCTAACAAAGTTTATCTTCGTATAACAGTTGCGACAACGGCAGACAATGTTATGTAAATATATTGTGCCCTAATATATATCTGCTGGTTAACTTACCCACTTAAGGTAGGTTGCAATGCTTTCATTTCAAGTTACACTTATATACTCATATCATCATGTCATCTCTCAGAAGTTTGTACGGTCAATGACAAAAGTCGCTAAACACATGCAATTTTTTTAATCGCTTACCCCTTTGTTATTCGCCTAACTATCTAGAATACAAAATATAAAAATCTTGTCATCTAATAAATACCGAAAATGCAAGAAGTAATTTCATCATATCACAATACCCAGCACTACAGTCGGTACAGTTTCGATGCGTGTTAATCGACTTCTGGCGCTGACTGTACTTAGTGAGCATCCTGCTTTAACTATATAGTTTAATTAAAACCTCGTGCAATATAAGGTAATGTAAGTATTATGAATTATAAAAATCTAGTTTTCAATTTTATTTAAATGTTTTTTAAGCCTTCTGCTTAATCAAGATTTGCACAAAAGATTTTTATGAAAATCTGTTGCGTAATTAACTAATTTACATTTCTTACTCAAATTAATATTGAATACAAGGTTAGTCTATCTAGCAAAGAGTTTACTTTACTTTATATAAAATGTAGGTTTCAAGGAAAATAATAATTAGAACGATTTATAGTGAGCGTTAAGTACCAGCACCACTCAGATATTGTTTCCTTGGCACAACAACTGTAGTCATAAATACGATCGCGACACAGACTCAAAGCACCACCAGTCCACGTATTCAATAAACAGCAAGTTTTTTCAGTAGAAGTCATTGACAATGACAACGGACTCTATAGCGTCTGTTGTTAGTTTTCGTGAGGTCGTTGTGCAATAAACGAGCGTAAAGGAGGTCCGCACGATTAACATAATTAAACGCAACGACGGTGCATAGCTGATGTACTTTAAGCGTGATTCCGGTGTTTTTCGTATTGATTCTAAGAAAATATTTCGATGAACTTTGAAATTTTAACAAAAGCTTAGTCTAACAAATAATATGTTTCTGTTTATATTTCTGTTTTTTCCCTCACACGTTTTACAGCTGCGCTCTTCTATAAGTAATGGGTCACTTAGACTTAAGTTTATAATGTGATAACTTCATGATTGTATGAAAGTACTCATTGTCGAAGAGCCAAATAAATAAATGAAGTGAAGATTAGGTTCAGAAAAACGGCCGCCAATAATTTCAGCGTGAGACCATAGTAAAATGACATAAATTCAATGCACCACTTGTTTTTTATAAGGGTGTTCAACCCTGGGTGATGGTGATGAGCCACAATGATAAGGAGTGGAAGCACGATGCACATTTTCTTTCATTTATATATTGAATATTTTTTATAATGTTTCAAACATAGGTAATAAGTTCATTTAGACATATTGCACTTGGTACTTACCGCATAAAAGCAGCGCTAGCATCTCCATTTTGCAATCCATTGTTAATTTACTATTATTTATCAGGTACCATTCATGCAGTCTTATTCAAAGTTCACGTAAACAATGTCATAAATATTTCCCGCGTAAAAATACAACGGTCGATCTCGCGCATGCGTCTAGCGCGCCTCGCGATACGAATGTCGAATGACCGCGTGACTCGCGAGTCGAGAAACGCTCCATACAAGCAATTTTTCATCAGTATAAAGCTTGGTTTAAACTAGTCTTGCTATGTATCCAAATTTCATATTTCGAAGATTACGCATTACGCATTTTAGATAACAGTGGACGGGGTATGAATCGGAGTACAATTTGTAAGATTTCTTTAACGCTTTTTTACGCAAACATCTAGTTCAAGCATCCTCTAAAGCTGCTTTACCACTTGACCCTCTTATATTGATAAATATACCTACTCATGTTTGCACCAATATTATTATATACATGTCGCAGACGGATTGTAGAATCCGCTGTTTTACAAAATCTCTAGCTGCTTTACAAAACAGTACTGTTTTATAAAATAGCTGAACGTTGTTCAGCTGGATTGCCATTGCGATACGTTTAACAAAACTGCTTAAACCTTTAGACGTAATGCAGAATGACATGTCTACAGTGGGACAGGTTTGTTTATTGTATAGGTATATTAAATGGATAGTCACCGTTCAAGTAACAAAACGATACTGTATTCTGATTTGACTTTCCGTGGCTGGATCGACGGTCGACTATTTTTGTGTCTGTAAGGTTAGAAAAAACCTAAACACGAAGAGGATGACAGATGAGGGGCCAGTGAGCGAGCGTAACGAGCGAACAGCCCCCGTCATCCTCTATTTTATTTTCTTTCATAATCCCGATATATTGTCGACTATTATAGTGGTTTAGTATTATGTCATTAAAAAATTTCATCTTTTTTTTGCTATTGACAAGTAAAATAAAGTTAGGTTATTATTGTTAAGACATACAGAACCATATGCGACAAAATTTCGAACGAAAATCAACAATCTGACAGTTCGTTTCACACTGTTTTACATAATCTCTGATCTTTGACCCGCTGCATTGATAAACGCAAAATGTTCATACAATTCTGCGTGTTATAGTTCAGTAATTATGTAAAACCGCTAAATGTCATTCAGCTGTTTTTCATAACAGTACTGTTTTCTAAATCAGCTAGCAGTTTTGTAAAACAGCGGATTCTACAATCCATCTGCGACATACATATATTATACGATTCATGCCAAATATTGCCGGTAATAGCGCTACGTAATATCTTTCTTTGAGCATTACACGCAGTTATCGACAATGCATGTAATGTTTAAAAAATACATTTATCTGTCAACTGAGAATGCGTGTTATAGACACATTACTTCATTTTATATAACAATAGTTATTACACGAATATTATAGCCATAGCCGCTTTTGGATTTATCTCTTTTTCCGTAACTACCGAAATGTGGTCTATTTAAAATGAACTTATTTAAATATCTCTTTTAATCAGTTCCTGACACATTCAAATATAGATATCTCTTTTTTTTCTAGCTCTCTTCTCGTAGATCTGCTAGAAGAGATTTCGGAAACAAACAACACCTTAGATCAAGCATATTTCCTATTTTTTCTATTACGTTTCTGACTGTTCCTTTGTGTGTACATAAACTGTTAAATACATCAATATTACCAACTAATTACAAAATAAATTTCGGAAGCGTTTGTTAAAAATAATCATCAACCCGTATATTACCTTTATACGATCAGACGAAAAAATGCATAGTGACCAAGAAACATTTCCCACGGCTGGCACATTCAACGAGTCGGCAATTCATATCGACGACCCTTGGTTATGAATCGACATTGTGTGGAACTATGGAACAATGCTAGTTATTAAATGTGTGTTCGTGTGAGAATGCATAGCTATAGGTAGGCCATAGCAATAATGTGAGAGTAACGTCTCGCTCTAGCTTATGGTCAAGGATAAAATAAACAAGATTTATTATTTCAGACAGTTCAGAAGGACTTGAATGAAAGTGACTGAGATGATGTGAATGACGACCGCGTAGGAAAGAAAGAAACAGTTACAAGAAGAGCTAATCTACGGTAAGGGGACAATACTAAGGAAATAAGAATGATCATGTTATTATATTTTTATTACTGTCGTGTCCGCTACAAGTCATATAGGTCAGCTTCCATGTGCCTCCGGAGTCCGGCTATGTCTCGAAATGAAAGTTAATTAATAAACAATATACCTATTATATCGAGACCGGCTCCAGTTTCAATGAAATCCAATACCTGTCGAATATGACCGAATATTAAAACTGCTTTAGTAGTCAGTAGTAATTATTTATCAAGGATATCCCGGATTCTTGAGTGAACTTTGGAGGCCATTGAAGATTCTTTAGAAATCTTTAAGGGAACTGAATAGATAGCAATGACATCACCAAAAGATCGCATTAAAATATGTAAGAAGAATTCGGGGTAGCGAGCAGAGGTCTAAATGGCTTAGTAGTCAGAGCGCCTGATGTATTTATACGGGAAGCGCAGGTTCGAATCCTGCTCACAAAAGTATTATAGGTTTCCACATAAATTCATAACTTTACAGTTCGCTTCACGTGCGTTAATGCGTTTGAAAGATTTATCTGTATTCCCTTAAAGAGTTTGGCTAAATAGCCACATATTTAAGCACGTTGCCAATGAAGTGCCAACATCGTATGAATATGAATCGATTGGCGTTGTAGTTAATAACTAGGTAAGTATAATAAACTACATTGATGATTCAAACTACGCTGCGAGAAAGGAGCAATGACAATGAATATTTATGAATATGTATATATATAGCTTCAAACAAATAAATGTCTTATGTTATTATATTATATGGAAAAAGAATACAGTCGCGAACAGGATTCGAACCTGCGCCTCCCGGATAAATAATCCAGGCGCTCTGACCACTAAGCGATCTCGACCTCTGCTCACCACCGCGAATTCTTCATCTATATTTTAACACGTCTTTTGGCGACGTCATTGCTATCTATTCAGTCCCTATACACGTGACCGAACCGAGACGACTAACTTTGCAGTTAATACAATGTCGTAAAGAATGCAATTACCTTAACAATTAAAGATAAATCTTTTAAAAGCATTAACGCATTAGCGAACTCTAAAGTTATTACATTAAATGGAAAAAGAATACGGTCGCAAACAGGATTCGAACCTGCGCCTCCCGGATAAATACTCCAGGCGCTCTGACCAGGCGCCTGGAGTATTTATATATTTGTGTTAAATCGGTGCAGGATCAACTGATTAATGTTATGCTGCACTCGCCACATGCCGCTAGAGACCACGTAAAACAAAGAAGATCTATGACAGAGAGAGTCAGGTGGACTGACAACTATATAGTCTTACCACGAGATATCATGTATTCGTGTTACTAAGTAACTGAGTTGTGGAGGTCTGATAGGCAATCGTTCCATGTAAAATACTGGTATTAAGCTGCATCCGGTTAGACTGGAAGCCGACCCAGACGCGTTTGGCGAAAGGCTAGGCAGAAATACTTTAAATCTGTACAGTAAATAGTATTTACATATTATCTAATATTTTCGATTGTTAAAAAACAGTCATTAGCTCTGCATAAAATTTTTAACAATCTATACCAACAATAGCGACATTTGTGAAAATTTACATAAATGAACGTTGTCACCATGTGAAAGTTCAGTGTTGCAGAAGATCGCTGTGTCATAACTTCTTATACAGAACTAAACGCAAGAGAAGGTTCAAAGAATACGGTCGCGAACAGGATTCGAACGTGCTACGAACGTGTTAAAACATGGAAGAAGAATTCGCGGTGGTGAGCGGAGGTCGAGACGGCTTAGTGATCAGAGCGCCTGGAGTATTTATCCAGGAGACGCAGGTTCAAATCCTGTTCGCGACCGTATTCTTTTTTCCATTTAATATAATAACTTTAGATTTCGCTAAGCATGCGTTAATGCTTTTCAAAGATTTATCTCAAATACAATTATTTAGGCCAAACAATTTATGGATATAACAAATTATTTATAATTTCAATAATACTAACAAGACGAAATCAGCTCCCCTAACGGTGAGCATAAAGAAATAAATAAAATGGTTAAAAAAAATTAAATTATTGTTTAATAAATCCTTATCACAATGTGTACATTGACCCCTTAAAAAAGAGTTACCTAACAAATTAGGACATTTTATTGTGATTTTTTGTACATGTTACAGCCATGTATGAATGCGTTTACAAATTGTCACGATATGGCAAATAGTTCAAGCCTAACTCGTACATATCTTATTGAATATTCCTTACAAAAATAAAAACCATAATTTATTTAAAAGCTTGAGAGCCTGAGGGGCTGGTGGCTAAGAAACAGCCGCACAGATTGATCGTGGTTAAGCTGCGCTTGCCACGGTTGGTAGCAACCATCATTTCATATCAAGACGCCTCCGTGTCCTGGAGTGCACGTTAAAAACCTTGGATCCTGATTTGTCAAATGCCTTAACGTCTGACAACCAGTCTTACCACGAAATCATGTTACCAATCCGTGGTTACAGTGAAAGCCGACCCCAATGTAGTTGGGAAGACGGCTAGGCAGATATTAGACCTAAAGCAAACGGACACCAAGAATTAACGACCATGTCTTGTCTTCAGTAAACATGGTCTCTATATAATCCATTACACAAATTTTCTCTTGTAATTTCCGACGAAGGTAAGTGATGCGTGCTATAAAGTAAGTACGAACTTCATCAATCAAAACTTAGGCGAGAGCGGATTAACGCAGGGGCTTTTATTTTGAAGCAGTGTCTCATTCCGGCTTAGATAATCTTCTTGGTACAGCCGCGTGGAATCATCTTTCATCATAAAAGTCAACAGCATTTGGATTAAAAACGTCTTTAGTGAATTATACATAGCTTTCACACGTAGATTAATTCTCGTACCTCATAACAAGGATAGACTCGGTAATGTATAGCAATATGAGCCTCACCTCTACATTTTTAATAGTAAATCTTTCTTTATATTAAATAAGATAATATAGTTAATATTTCCAAGCATCAAAGAAGGTACTTGCATTGCAGCTGTCATCAGTTATCGTCAGTTAGTCATATAATATAGGTAATATAAAGGGATTTTGTCTCAGATTATAGGTACTGATTACCGAATTCGTATCAAAGGTCACGCACCACTGACTTTTCGAAGTCATATGCGTATTATAAATAAATTATCACATGCTTAAAACGGTGACGAAAAACATCATGAGGTAACCAGCACACCTGAGAGATGTTCTCGATGGTGTATAGAGCCATGTTAGACACCTATGCGTTGTTTAAGTCTGACACTATGTTCGTCGGCCATGCGATAAGAATCATACTCGAGTTCGGGTACTTCGGGTACTCGGACCTGAAGTACCCGAACTCGGGTATGATTTAAGTTAAAGGTAATAGATAATTCGAAGCTGATAAAATACCAGGCCTAATTCACAGAAACCGTACAGTAATAAACGTCCGTAAAGATAATGATTTCAATAATTGATGTATTATCATTATCATAATTTTACTGACATTTTCCCTAACAAAGCCATGTCACGTTTTTGTCAAGGTCGGTCCTCGTACAAAAGTAACTTATAGATATATACAATTTTAGTTAGAATCTTAATACATAGCGCAATAATATGCATTTGGTAAGTGTATAAAGCAGGCATTTTACACAATTGATACCTAGAGTTATTTCTTTTGACCTCCACGCTAAGTGAAAGTGAAAAGTAACAAAAGAACGTATTACCACTCATCGCTATGAAGAAACATCTCGACTCTAATTACACTAATTCATGCAAAACGGTCTGATATGGGCGAAACGTGATAAATTACCAGAATAATATAACGATCGATATGCTCTTAATCGTACTAAGGGTGTCTGTTAAGTACGCTATTCAATAGTATACTTTTTTTCAGATAAATGCGAAAACGCCTTTAAAGGTAAAAGTGGGTAGGTATGTAAAATTTGACTTAATTTCAATTATATTTACGTCAGAAATAAATAAATATTTCCGACATTAACATAATTAAACTTTAAATGTTGCTAATCTATCAGTATTTAGATCATAATTCACTAAATCTTAATTTTAGAGATATTACAGTAGATGAAGTTACAGCATCGATCACAGATAAAAAGTAAATGGCACAGCATCAATTCATACAACAACAACACAAAAATCCTTTTATTAAGAAAATTAATTTACTAAATACTTACATCGAAAGAGAATAAAAACAAGGTACAACTGAGCTTATCAAATATATTTACTAAATCTATTTGGAAGCAACTTAAGATCTGTACAACTTAACAAAGTATAGGTAACATTTAATACAACAGTATCAAACAAAGTTTTAGGCTGTGGATACCTCAGCATAGATATTACATAATAGGCATGATGACAGTATTAAATAATCAAAGAATAAATGGTTTCAGAGAAAAATATATGTACACAGGATTCTAAAAAATTACCTAGTTTTAATATAAACATTAAAATTAATAAGATTTTCAATAAAATAAAAGTATAAAATACTGCAATCGGCGATGTTGACTGTAACGCCAATTACAGCGAATGACGTCATGCCTCAGTGAATGTCAAGCACTGCCGTACGTTGTGCTTGAAATTTTGTCAAATCTTATCGAAGAAGATAACTTAGTTTATTGCTGATATAATGTGTTTTTCGGAAATAGTAGACGTGTACCTACATTTTAAAAGGAGATTTCAATATCAGTCATCATGCCTATTATTATATTTATACACTCTTTTACAAAGTTTAGAACAACATTCATTTTAGCAACCTGCATAAATCCCTTTTATGCTAAATGTGTTTTATTTCAAGATAAATCTTTGAAAAGCATTAACGCATGCTTAGCGAACTCTAAAGTTACAATATTAAATGGAAAAAGAAATTTGTTTTATTTATTAAGCTATTTACATCTCACTTTAGAGACTGAATAAATGACGATCACGTCACCACAAGATTTATTAAAAAGGTATAGGAAAGTCACGACTTGGCGAACTTGCAAAAAAGCAGTTGGAGTCTTGGAGTGCGAGGTGCGAGTTCAAACCCCGTTCGCGGTCTTATTTTTCTATCCACAAAAAAAATACTTTATCTGTGAAGTTATCGTTACTCATGGCAGCAATAGTGTTAATATTTACTTAACTACTCGTAGATACTTATACCTATTACCTGTTGATTGTGTCAATATACTTACGTACTGACAATCTTTTATTATGATTTATATACCAACTTGATAATCAAAAGTACTCATGTAGTATCAATAATACTACATAGGGTGATACTGCCTTCTACTTGAGTGACACTATTATACCTAAATAATATATAGGTAGAGCTTATATTATTTTACTACTTCTGTACGTATGCACCTTCTAAGACACACGATATACCTTTATAATTAAATAGATATATATATATATAGACAATATATGTGTATGAGGGTTTCAAAACTTACACTTCAGCAGAAGTTCCTTTATACAAAAAAAAGTTCTTAGTTTACTTTATAATTTAGAATCAATCATACTTCCATAGTGAACATCTAACTCCTTATAATTCATTATCACAGTGAGATATTATGAATTGATACATTTAATAATAATGCCGACACACTACAATATATGAATATGCTTGAGCATACTCATTAATTGTACTATGTCGATTTAAGTCCACTTTGTTACATACATAGATAAAACTTTTAATATTTTTTTATTATAATTCTTTATTGTACGTAGATGAAGTAACATACATAGATACAGTTAAAATAAAAATATACAAAGGCGAGCTTCTTTGTCGCTAATTGTATAAGACGACACGAACTAATCAGATAATGTAGTTCCTCACGAATTATAGCTGAGTTGCCACCATACCCTTTTTGTCCCCGTTGCATCTCTCGCAAAATTGTGAATAAAAGTCACGGCTTTTTATTAGTGATAATAGGTATGATGTATAGGTGAAGATGTTTAGGAAAAACCTTATTGTTCATTCATTTTGTTTACAGTTTAACATCTTCAACTTGTCAACTTATTAAGTAAAAAACAAAATCATGAAGCCAAGTTGTAGCATTCCTTCTATCAACACAATAAACAAATACACCGTCACGTCTATTTTCATAAAATTATTTAAACATTAAGTGTAGATAGGTACCTACAAAGGGATGGAATTTATAGAGTTCATTACTGTATAGCTTAATCGTATTCAAGGCATTTACCATTTTGAAAACGGCCATGTTTGTCGTTGAACTATGTACTTTAATGGTGATAGAAATTCTTATCTGGCAACTCATGACTTAGGGCCTTAACTAAAGAGAACTTTGCTACGGTGGAGCATTGAAATAGACCTATGCAGCGTATCTTCATATCGCTACAAAGACACAGAATGCCATAAAAAAAAAGAATTACAAGAATATTTCCTCGACAAGTTTCTTGTCTATCAGCCGGTGTGGCTTCGGTCGGGTCTGTTTCCTCCGCCGGCGGTAGAGGCGCGCATTGAGCTTGTACAGGGCGGGGGACAGCGCGCATCGTACGTTGAACCACCAGTCACATGACGCCACCCCCTGGGAGAACACCGTGCCGTTGGGGCACAGGAACGACGCCTGACGACCGTCGATGTCACAGTAGTGCCACGCTGAAATAAATAAATACATAGGTATATTGTAAAGAGACTCAACAATCCCAGACATCTAATAAATAATCTATGATCTCGTGGCATTTTGACCAACAATATGAATATTGATTTCCTTTTATATTTTGAGAGTCACTAGTTAGCATCACTGCTGAAATGGTAACTAGAATACACATTCATATGAGGGCAAAGATATTTCAAATGAAAGGTTACTTGCCCGTCAATCTATATACCTATCTGAATTCTGATACATACAAAATATTAATAAACATTGAGAAAATATCGCTAAATATTCTACGAGATAAAAATAATATGATAATCTATAATTTATTATAGATTTATGAGTTCTTAAAACCCGTAGATATTATTAAGGAACATTTTTATATAGCAGAATATTTTGAATAGATTATTATGTATTTATTCATATTCGAAATGGGCAAATCGGTTGGATTATTTACTTGTTCCAAGATAACAATATTATAATTGAACAACTATGCCTCCACGAAGCAAGTTTGAAGCATTCGTTAAGTGGTGATTCTTCAGTTTTAACGATGCGGAAGTCACTCTTAACGATGTTTTTTTTTCTTGGCGACTCATTAAATCAATTAACAATGATATATTAAACATCGGGTTAATATTTAACATATTAGTAGACAGATTAGACTCCATTATAAATATAGCTATATGCGTACCTTAATAACGACTTCACGATTTTGACCAAACATTTTCATGTCGATATCATCTTCCGGGTTACTTTACGTTATAATTATATGACCTCAAAGTATCATAAGGTCAGAGTAGTAAATCATTACAGCATGGCCAAGGTCTAAGCTAAAGAATCGTAAAGCAATCAGACAATAGAACCACAAAAGATGAACAACCCACATATAATTAATTTTGTGTTGTCTATTTATTTTTTTAGTGATAAATAACAACAAAGCATTCCTTGTCAAGATTCTGAGAATAAAGGCTAATCACCACCCACGTTAATCTTATAATTTATTGTATGATTAACATCATATGTTTTGAAAATATACATCGGTGTAAATCAATACACAATAGAATGTCATCACTCTAATCACAAGGTAAGGAACACATATGACATATAATAAAATATCGCAGCTTGAACAGTTTAGGAAAAGGCATAAGGCAAGATTATGTTACATCGAATAATATAAATCATAGATACATGACAGTTGGTGAGAAAAAATACCTAAGATTGCTGCTATCGCAATGTGTTCGTATTGTTTTTTCATCTTATCTATTCTTTTGATTTGATAGTTACCTTGGCAGCGTGTCTCCATATCGGCAAAGAAGCCTGGATAAGACTGTTCATCACAATAGAAGTTGGTGTATGGCACTGCACCAAGCACCGGGTAATCTGTGCCTGGTTTACCTGAAATAGCCAAATTTATTTTTTATTATATATGTTGCATTAATATGACGTGTGGAGTATAAACGATTATATTTATTGAATAGATTCAGACACCACCAACTACTCTACTCGTGTTTCGCCCCACTATTTTTGGTTTTGGTTGAAATTTTTTCACCGCTTGCGTTTGTGCATGCATATATTTGCTTGCACAGCTAATTGCACGACTATACTTAATATTGTGGAACTAGCTAGATGTTGTATAAATTTGCATTCACGATTATATTTATTTATATAAACGATTATATTTATTTATATAATCGATTATATTTATTTATATAAACGATTATATTCATTTATATAAATCATTATATTTTATTATTATTTAAAAGGTTTTTGCATGAATGTCGTTGATGTCTTTTGTATGAGATATTTTTCAGAAGTCCTATTAGCATTATTTTTTTAGTTTTTATTCGTCTTTTGTTTAGAGATACTTTTCTCAAAATCTGACACTAACCTTAAACTCAAACTCTAAACTACAAAACACACTAACTCAAACTTAAACATGCAATGCAACATAAAATTAACCTTTTATACACAATGTAGTTTAACTTTGCTGAAACTATTTTAAATATACTTCCTACTATTATAGCACTTACTGTAGGTAAGTATTAAGCTATATTTAATGAACACGTTTTAGAGGTTAAAGGTTTATAAATAATTAAATCATGTATCCGGTTACCTAGTTCCCACACAGATAATGGACACGCCCCATGAACAACGACTACTCAACACCATATAAATTATACTATATATTAAAAATACATACTTTTACCTTTCAACATACGGCTTATCTATATCTTTACGCTTGTTTCCTAACATTAATTTTAGGACCACATTTGGTTGTGAATGCCTTATGTTAAGAGTTAAGAACTTGTTACAAGGTTAACAGAACTATAAAGACAATGTCTTCCAGTATCATGACAAATCAATTTGAATAATTAACTGACAACAATCAAATAATAATAATTGCATAAAAAATATTTTATAATCATCGTATACGTTCAAAATCGTGAGAAAATCATCGTCCCGTTCGATCACGAGCGACTCTTGCGCATATTAGGCCGCTCCCGGTAGTTACACAGATAACGAAAGTTCGCTTGCAGTGACCACTTTCACTTCAAGACTACTAACAATTCTCGACTGTGCAAAATAGCATTCTAGACTTAAAAGTTAAACATTTATAGCGTCACGTTTGTATTCCCTGATGGGGTAAGCAGAGGTGTAACATAGTCGTTAACACACATCTCATCAATGCTAAATTGAACATGTTCTGGGTACTATTTAATCGGTATACAACATTATCACATTTTTTTTTTAAACCTTAGCCCACCACAGGAATTTCCTCCTGTATCGTGGGTGCGTTTACAGACATATAATCTCACATACTCATACACCCAGACCCGGAACAATTATCTGTAGATCATACAAATATTTGATCCGTGCAGGAACCGAACCCGCGCCACGCGACTATCCAGACTATGGATATTTTTGTAAACGAAAACAAATGGTGCCTAATAGTTCATATAAATCCATGTGGTACATTCACCTTTGATCCCTATTTATTTCCAGCACAGTGAGTGCAATTACTGTGCTCGTCGCATACATACAGAACACAGGCGTCCTTACCGCAAACCTTACGCAATTATAGAATATAGATTTCCTAGTGAAACATTATCCGTCTTAAGTAGTAAAATGAAATTTATTACATAGAAAGGCGTCTTCAGGTCGACTTGAAGGAATTCTCAAGATATTTACCCATATTCTCGGAAATTGTTGACATTCATCGACAGACTAGCAATTTTAATTAATAATTTTGATAATATATACATAGGTAGTTGGTTGGTTTTGCCGCAATTTAGAAGTAGTCTTGATGAGTTAGCTCAAAGAGCAAAACATAGGTACCTACTTGGTATATGTGTCTACCTTCGATCACATATAAAAAATTAGTGATCGAAGGTGCCTACATATTGATCTGAGCTTATGACCTACTTAATTATATCCATCTGATTTAATTCTACTACGACCAACATCTTTTAGCGTTATTAGGAAGATAAATTAGAATTTCTAACAGGTATTTCATACAAACACTCAAAATCTGTCTAACTTCGAATAGTGCGGCCTTTAACCAGAAAATTGCCGATTTCCTCTTCTTTTTCTACAACATTACAAAATACTTAAATTAGATACCTACTTACTAAACACGTTAACTGATGCGTAACAAGACTTAACTTAGTGAGGGAAGAGTAATTATTAAAGGTACCTACTAGGTATTACCATCTAAACTCAGTGGAACATCATAAAATTCTACTTGATTTAATTACACTCCGTACAAGACATAAATGTACACCTAGCTTTTACTTTTTCTAGTTCTACGATTAAAGGCGGAAAAGTGCTAATGCTGTCAACAGAGCCACAAAAGTGGTTTCGTACTTATGGCCGGTACCGTGTTCAACTGTTCAGTCAGACTTTTATTCCAATGGCTTAACTATCAACTAGCTAAGTTAACCATACATACATAATTATGATATAGTCGTACGTATTAATGACTAGTTGTGCCTGCTACTTCGTTCATGCGGGATTTGGACAAATTGATAAATCGTGCACGATATAGAAACGGAACATACCTACACGAAAATTTAAATTCTTGTTTTAATCCCTGAACTTTTTATTTAAATCCGTTGAACCGTTTCGGAGCCTATTCAAGACAAAGTTTCAGACGAACAAACATTCTACAAACAGTAATATATACACATCGTCTAGCAGTTAGTACCTAATTAATTTTTCAGCAAATTCAAGCATTTATTTTGAAATCACAGACAGACGTTTATTGGTATACCTAGATTGACTTTGTCGTAATCTGTTGACTCGCTTATTAGCAAACACAATAGATTTTTATCGTTATAAAGTATATTTGTATACTTCTCCCGTTCGAAGAGTCAAGCTCAACTTATTTTGAAAACTAGCTACTTATCAGAAAATACTTTCTACAAATTGATAAACAATCCCGCTAAAGTTTGACGCAACTCCTACAATATTTCAAATGATGTAAGTCTAGGAACTGTGAGTATTGTGTATTTATGTACATAAATACAATTTACAAATGTAGCAAGCAATTCATCGTAAAAGGTCGAAGTGCGAGTCGGATTCTCTATATTGCCACTATAACTAATTCAAGATGTTATTATAGCGCCATAAATTATCGACATTTGAATAACAAAAAATAGTAGTTTTAAATGTAGGTGCTTAAGAGAATATATTTCAATCAAAATGTGTATTTAGGGTTAGCAAAATTCAGATCGTCACTTCCATATTAAGACATAGAGAAAGTATCTAAGAAGGGTGCAACTTGTACATAAATGCATGACCACCATACGCATACATTTATGTGCCAAGAGTGTCATAATGAAACCATTCAGTCGATGTTTAGATCAGGCAATTCATTATTCTGCAAACGAAAACGAAACTCTCAACATTCATCAAGCTACATATAAACTATGATAAGTATCTAAAGTGTTACTGAGTTTTACTGTTTGGAAATTCTCACTAGCAGCCCGGAGTTCGGAATTGTGTTCGGTAGATGGCAATAGGCTCACCAGATTACATGGGACTTAATAACAGCATTGGTGAAATGTCGGTGTACACCTCTGCCTACCCGTTCGGGTAATACAGGCGTGATACTATATTATGTAAGAATCAGTAATACTATATCGCTTTAACGATTTTATCATTTAGTAATATCTTAGGTTTGCGCGATCACTACACATTATAATAAAACAACTTTTAAACGGATTAATCGCGTGTATTATTGGTTTTTTGTTTTTCCTGACGATTTTTAAATAAACGCCTAAAAACAACGCGTAATTCTAAAATAAATTTGCCTAAATTAAAGCATGTTGTCTTCATATTAATATAAGTCCGAACTGACATATTTCCAATGTCAATACATTGGAAATATGTCAGTTCGGACTTTTAAATGCAAAATGTCTAAAAAATAATTATAGATTCGGGATGCGAGCGGAATTATTTTCGAGAGTAAGCCCATCGGTCTACTTTAGTAAAAGGTCAGCAACGCAACAGTGAGTCCCGTCAGTACTTAGTCATACTGCATATATTCTAGATAGCAAATCAGCCTGTTAACCTTCCACATTATTATAAAAATAAACGATGTTCTAATCCTTCGTGACCAAACAAGAATTTACGGACGAGCGCATAAAAGATCATCAGACGAATGATATGGACGTGTAACTATGATCTAACATTCGTTAAATGTTTAAAATCTGCGGCGATATCTGTGCCTCTCGTAACATGGTTGCATTATGTTTTGTGATCACGATGATAAATTACTGACATCTGACGTAATGTAAGTAAACGGTTACCATTACGAACAAACCCATATGTAGAGTGCATACGCTGGCACCGAAAGATATACATATATAAGTAAGACCTTCCTAATCAGAACTATTATCAGAATTATGAACAAATTGAAGAAAATGTCATTCATAATGAATTTATGATACGCAAAATATATAAAAATCTCGTGTCATTTCGCGTTTGTTATCGAACTCCTCCGAAACGACGTGCCCGATTTTTATGATGTTTTTGGGTGTATTAGGTAGGATTGATTGGTAGATCGTAGGCTATTTATATATATACCCCTAGGTGATAAGGGTGGCCCTATCCATCCTAATTTATATAGCAGAACACCGTTTGCAGGGCACAGCTAGTATCTAAATAAGAATAAACAATAAACAAATTCGTTATCGAATAACCTACTCAAGCAAGGATCCATTATCGCATTAACTTCGTGTTTACTACTTCCTATTAATTATAACATACCTGCTATATTAGACAACTCATTCATGTACCTATATTGTTTAGGAAACAATATTTATTTGCTAAGGCCTCATATTTCACGTAATCGAAGTGCGAAATAAAATGACCCTACCAAACTTACTATAGGCGAGGACAGGTTGAAACAAGGTCAGCAGCGTTTACATAATAATTCGAGATAAACCACTACGTATTGACAAAAATTGGCTTTATCTTTTATTTAACATTGACAATGAAAATCGATTCACGAGATGTTTCTAGAATCTTACCAAAGTTATATAACTTTATGAACATGGAATAAGGTGTGAAACAAAACATCGGAAGCAAATGTGCTCTTAATTTAATTTTAGTATCTAAGTTATAGACAGTATTCGCCTCAGATTTCAAATAACGTCACTAATATATAACTAATTTAATTTAGGGGAATTATATGGCTGCTGCCATCAAAGTTAATGTCATTAAAGAAAAAAATAAGTACTTAAATATGCTTCTTAAGAAAAGCACAGTATTCACATAATATATTAATTTCAATTCTGAAGCTCATGTAATGTAATGTGACCATGCAAGACATTATAGCATAACTTCATTAAAACTCAATTAAACGTTCACAACCAGTATCTAACTATAAAATATTCGATAGTACCTCATTTTTGTACTTACATGTACAGTAGAATACACTGAGTAGTGTGCAAACAGTGTTGGTGCTTTATAAATATTGCTTGTTCGAATGGCATTTGAAATGAAGACTTAAATCTTACGTTGATGTGTGACACAATATTCACGTTTAATGTACATCTTCATAACAGAAACCGGCTCAACAGGATACTCAAATGGAATCATTATTAAATTTATATTTAGAAGTGATTCGATTACGTTCAATGTTTACTCAATTGGACTAAAATGATACTCTAAAGTTATAACTTAACGTACATCTACTTTGTCCTAAATCATAATGTACATGCTCGTATAATAGACCTAAGTATATGTATATTAATATTGTAAAAAATAGATATTAATAAATAACATATACCTAACCGTATATATCATATAATTTAATGAGAACTGTCAGTCTGTCAAGAGCTATACAGAGGCTGGACAGTGTGTTAGCGTTATCTTTATCATTAATAATAGCTACATATGACCCGCGCGTGGCGCAACGCTGTTATAAAGCGGTGGCGCAAGCGCAGCGAGGCGGTGACGGTGTCGTTAAGTAGACGAACCGACGTATACAATATTATTGCATTTTGTATTCTATTCACTTACAAAAAAGGGCTTATTTTGAAGGTCGCAACAATACAAAACCAAGCCGTGTTGTGCTCACATCAATAAAAAGACATAAGAGGTAGACTAATGAAGAGGTTATTAATTTTAATAGCTTCTTAACAGGGTTAAGTTTACAAAGCGTTGAAAGTGAAGGCTTCTCATTAATATAAACATTCTTTCTCTGTAGCCCTCTAAAATATTTTACTCTCAATAAGAAACATTATCGACAACAATTAAATAACAATTCCACAATAAATGTTACGATAATCGCACAGCCGCGCAGGTTGTACGGGTCAAACACGTCTTGTGTATAAATATGATCGTCGTGTTATCCCAACACCTATTGTTCGCTGTCGCCCACATGATCGGGGTACGCCTCGCCAATTATACATCAATACCGCAAGCATTGTTTGGAGCCTATCAAAAATTGCTTACGTGATCGTAGAAAATAATTACTATTGTCATAGTAAATATCAGCAATATTGCCCTAACAAACCAACCTTGGACATATAATAACAAGTCAGAAATTTTTCATAACGTTAACACAGAAGTGAACCTTTTTCCATTAGTAATTATAAATCTTTCTAGATTTTATTAAATTATCTATCCTAAATAGTATTAAGTGTATTATTTATTTTCAATCGAAATTTTCAATACAAATGGAAATGATAAACATGGCGGTTAAACTCATGATTTATATTATTAAGAATTGCTAAATTTAACTACCTCATTGGTCTAGTGGTCGCAGGCGCGGCTGCTGACCATGATGTCATGGATTCGATTCCCAGGTCGGGCAAAGTGTTATTGGTTTTTTCTGTTAGTAAATCCTTAGTAGCAGCCCCGAGTTTGGATAATGTCCGGTTGATAGCAAAATTACATGGGACATGCATGGGACTTAATACAGCATTGGTGAAATGTAGGTCTACAACTGTGCCTAACTCCTCGGAATACAGGCGTGATTCTATGTAATAATTGCTAAATTATCAATAATATTATCAGTATAAAAGCAACTACAGACGTAATTTTAAAAAATTTCGTTGTGGTCTTGGATGTTCTCTACATGTATGTTGCTATGGTTGTCTAGCTGGATTAAAACCAGTTTACTGGATAATTTTAAACCTTTTAAGATGGTTGGTGTGCATCCAAATAAAAGCAAGATGGGTATGATATACGACTAAGCGATCTGTGGAAGTCTGTGATATTCGCTGCTTAATATGAAGGTTGAATACGTTTATTTTTATTGACAACAATAACTGCAAATGTTTTAGTCGTTGTGATAAAGAAGCTTGTTTCAAGCGATTAAGTTGAATAGACGTGTTGATGGATGTATAACAGATTAGTGTTGTGCACACACATGACTGCCTTCATGGCGACCTCAGACCACGTACAGAATGTCAGGGCGATTTGCTCAAACGGCACAATCTAAGTAATCGGAGCTCTCTTCATGGCAATCAGCGAATATTAATCAATTACACATATCTAAAACTATTGCGGATGGATTATGTAAAGTGGGCTGGCTCTATAATTGTGAATATTCTTCTTATAGTTCTATATAAAAGAGTTTCTAAAATCGCAGTAAAGTCCCAGCAGAAGCACCTACAATTATTAATAATTCGTTTACCGTATTAGATAAAAATATTTGCATACAATCAATAAGATAACTAGACACCGCTACCATATAAGTATGAAAACAAGCAAATAAAGAAGTAACAGAACCCAATTTTAAGACTACAAAAAAACTATCAGCTCTTCGTATCGTGTCAATGATATCCCACTAAAAACATTTCATGTAAAGTTGGTTGCCAAGACACCCAAGGTCATAATGCTTTCACTGATAAAAAATTATGAGATCTCTAGTAGAGCCAAACTCTGCTCTCTCAAACTGAGCTGAGCGTGAAACTAAAACAATAAAAAAAACATACATAAATTGGTCTTAGTATCTACTATTAACAATGAATATATGTATAGTAGGCTGTTGACCATATATTCATAATACATAACAAAGATACCACTATGTATGGACGTCTCTTAATTATTTGATGGTCGTCAGGTAAAATAGGCGCATCATTGGAGAGTCATGCACGCGGTTGCGTAGCTGCGAGACTGACTCTTCAAAGCCGGAAAAAAACTATTTCGACACTATTTTAAGTGTACATCTCTACAAGGCTGTGTGGTGTATCGCTTCTCGGTATTTCTTTATTAAGTAAGTATAGTAGTTAAATCATAATGAATACTAATCCAACTTCTAATTGACTCTTTACTTGAGCACTGGCATTAGAAAGATGCAAAAACATGTTTTATCTATCATTGGCATTTCAGCAAAAATAGCCTTATAATGTATTACAGGAAACTTATTTTCGAAACAACGCAATGTCAATCATTTCGCCTTTCCTTCATTGTATTGAACACTAAGCAGTAACATAATGTATAACTAAACGTGTAACCTGTCAATATAGATACTGATTTCCAAACCGCGATGCGCGCAAATGCAGTTGCACGATACATTTCCAATGTAGACTTAGGCATATTTACTAAAACAACGTTCGTTAAAGTTGTTTATTTTTTGTACTAAGTTTTTTTCGTACCACTAAGGTGTCAAGCGGTTGATGGCAATAGACTCACCATCTATTACATGGGACTTAATAACTGCATCAGTGAAATGTGGGTGTACAACCCAACAGTGTATACCTCTGTTTGCCCCTTCGGGGAATACAGGCGTGGTCCTTTGCATGTACCTACTAAGGGGGCAAACAAGCATGCGGCCTACCTTATAGTAAGCAGGCGGTTACCGTAGCCAATGGGTAACCTACTTATTTACAACACTATGCTGCCGACCTTATGAGAGTAATCATTGCGCCGATAAAATTTAAGATACAAAAACGGTCCCTCCCTCCAACGCTTCTTGGAGGAGCACTATCCACTGGCATCTTTGCTTACTTAGCACAGGCTGCAAAAGAGCAGTGTTATTTGGCTACTATTTTATACAAGGTGGGCGGAACTTTCCCCTGTCGGGCAGCATCAGTTTTTCTGAGCCCTACCTCTCTAAAAATAACATTTGGTAGGTAGGCATACAATTTCCCACATTGTATGCCTACCTAAATGTCACAAGAAAGATTTGAAATATTTATTGCATTTTAAGCAAGACAGCTGATGTAAAATACCAATAGCTACTTTATGTACGTGTGTTAAGTTTCATCTAACGTGATGTTTAAAGACTAAAACCTTTGTCACAACATGACGCATCCAATAAATAATATTTCGTTACTGAAGAAGTTGTACAAATATCACTCTACGCTATAAAATTCGAACTGAAATTGCAGACCACCACAGATACACGATGTTTTGAATGACTGAATATCAATACGTAGTTATTTAACTCGCATGAAGTAAGCAAAAAAATATAGGTAGTATTCATAGTACCTACCCCTCATGAGCCAGATAGAGAAAGATTAAATTCGTGTGACCAAGGCATATCGATTAAAATGCTATAGACTGGTTCGAAATTGTTCCCTTTTGATATAAGTGGCCCGAAATCTATAAAAAAAGTACTTATGTACATAAAACTATGTTAGGTATGACTTTTAAATACGCACCAGTGCATCCCCCCTACCATTTTACGAAATATATGGCAATATTAGTAAATGAGATTAATGGCCCGTACGTAAGAACATCTCGAAATTATAGAAAATACTACTCTTTTTTACGATTTTAAGACTGTAATGCGCATATGTTATACCTTTATGAGGTACACAAGCTTTCATCGTTCATCCACAGCGCATGCTAATGAATTACGTAACTGCCCGACATACACTGGGTGCGTTGCCCAAAGCGGTGCGCTATGATTATGACCTCGTTCATACCGCAGTAGGTACCACATATTATGTGTATGTATGTGATTGTTAGCACAATTAAGAGCTAAGATACAGCGCAAGAGTAAGTCAAAATCTCACAGAGCAAGGCTGCGCGACGCACGCTGTCAATACGCAAGACCTTCGCTGTCATACCAATTCCTATTCAACTTTATACGAATATGTACCTAAATTTTAGTTAGAAAGGAAAGAAATCACTGAGCTATCAAGACATAATTTAAAGTGAGCCTATGTACTTCGGAATGTGTCTAATTGTAATTATTAATAAATCATGTGAACGTCCATCGATTAGTAAGCAGACAATTATTGTGAAGTAATAATTAATATTTCATAGGCTAACACCTAATTACGTATTTGGGTAAGCATGCAGTTGGCGTGATGTTCGGTGCTGCAATCAGAGGAGTCCGTAGGACTTAAGCCAATAGGCACTATTTAAAAAGACGATACATTTGTAACAGGTATTGATATACTTAACTACTTCATTAGTCAAGATGACGCAAGTGGAGCTCCTGAGCATAAAGTTCTGGGTTCAATACCCGAATAGAGCATAATAGGTTATTCTGCTGGGAAGTTCTCAGTAGCAGCCCAGAGTTTGGAATTGTTTCCGGTAGATGTTATTAAGGACTCATTAACAACATTCGTGAACTATGGATATACAGTAATAAGTGGAACACCTCCATCTAACTAAACCGTCAGGGAATACAGACGTATCACGTTAAAGCTATATGTAAAAGATAATTATGGTGTTCAAAATAACACAGCGGTTAAAATCCGTAGGTAATTAGCAAACACATGGAAACGTTTTATGATAGAAATGATTACAATTTAATTTAATTTAGAGACGGTCAATTAAGGGATGTAGCAATACTTAAACCAAAAGATAAACGCACAAGATATGCACGATCTTAATATTCGCAGATGCGCTTACTTTGTGAAAGACATTTTGAAGGTCATTATAAATACTCCGTGCATAATGCCTGTAATCAATCAATCCTGTAAGCATGTTTAGCAATTATTATCGACTAGTTAATAACAAAGTGCCTATATACTTCAATGAAACATGAATGAATAGTATCTTAAACGCTCTTCACCTGCAGATTACTATTGTAAAACAGCATGTAGGTTAAAGTGATATGACCTCATTGAGGCTACAACTTCTTAGTACATACACGCTTAGTACTCAGAATCACGATCACGAATTAAGTATGTATTTAAGGGAAAAATAAGAGTTACTACTGACTGTTGTCAAATTAAGATCTATGACAGCCGTTACAGGTAGTCAGAGGCCTGAAAGTCTGGCAACCAGTCATACCACGAGATATCGTGTTACCCAGTAACGGGGTTATGGAGGTCAGATAGGCAGTCGCTCCATGTAAAACACTGGTATTAAGCTGCATCCGGTTTGACTGGAAGCCGACCCCAATGTTATTGGGAAAAGGCTAGGCAGATTGACTAACTAAACCAGTCAAACTCGATCTTTGAATTAGATGACATAAAAATGATGTCCTAAAAACGTCACACGACAACAACATCCAGATCCCGTTGAAGAATAAATAAGTAGTTTATCTGGACAATCCACTAAGGCTCGGTAGCACCAGCATATGTTTAAAGATTACTGTGACGACAACGTTTTACTTTATTATTTTGAGAGCTTTTCTACGTAAATTAAGTCAAAATGACACTGTTACATGTTAGTTACAGTTAAACTTTAACTGTAACCAACAAGTTGGTGCAATTGAGCCTTAGCATAGCATTATTTATTAATAGAATATAACTGCAGTATCATCTTGCATCAAATAATGATTACGCCTACTGTCAGTCATCTAATCATTTAAATGTAGAGACTATAAAAGGTAAAAAAACTTGTAATATCTAGGAAACCAACCTCATATTTCCAAAGTGCTACGTAACATTCTTCTATTCTATAAGGACACGAGTTTTTTGTTTCATTCTATAACGTGATTGGTAAAGACATAAACTTTGAAGAATTTAGAAATAATAATTATTTTAACTTTTATCTACAAATAGCAAGTAGACATTTTAAGATCCGCGAACACGTCAATAAACTTTACAAATGTCGAGGCCACAAATACATGTACCAATTTAGTCGTTTAGATAAATTATGTCTATTATTTTCAGATTAAGAAAATGTTATAATTATAATGTAAAGTCGTTTCAAAAATCGCTTGGCAACTCGCAAGAGCTTTGTTGTAAATCCTGGGCTTATTTGGGGGTCGCGGTGATTGCAGCTACGATCTCGAAACCCCAGTAAAGATAAACGAAGGACCGCATGGTGTTTTACCGGTAGAAATCCGGCACAACGTCCATGATAGATTTCCCACACAGAAAAAGGGGGAATATTTAACTTTCAAAAGGAACTTTGGTTCATATATTACAATTATCTGACTTATTTATACGACGTCTAATTAGATCATAGTAGTACATGGGATGGGATCTTTTTTCTGATTCCATAGGTACTAACAAAACATACTTTCCATAGGTATCGGCAAACATCAAAACATGCGAGTTCACCTATATATTATTTAATAATTTAGTCGTCTTGAAAGAGGAGTGATTCAGCTTTTATAATAATATCAGATCCGAAAATAAGTCCGGTTTTTAGAATAAGTAAATTACTTATTTGGGAACCAGGTAAATAACCTACGTTTATTACCTTTTTTTGTAATTTTTATGGAGATCAGTTACGTATTATTTACCTAACAAATTAACAATGCTTATGATGCGCTATTGAGCAATCATCGACGAAATGAGACAATATGATGTACTACAATAATAATTATAAACAGGCTATTCAATTTCAAGTTACAAAATTATACGAACCTATATTATACTATCTTACGTACAAACAATGGCACAAAATCACAAACTAATATTTAACAAAATAACCACAAATATTTTGCCTTTGACATCGCTGTCGGCTAATCATTTATGGCAATTTTAGTTTAATAAACAGACACCAACCGCAAAAACGTTGATGACTGCAAGTAATTTATGAATTTAAATTCAAACGCGTTATTTTCTGTGTAACTACATGTCAACTTATCTTGATAGCTGGTAATGATCGCATACGTAAATGACAGTGGGCCTATGAATCATGAGGGACAATCATGAGATGTAATGTGCGGTTATAAACTACAGGTTGTTGTTGAAGTTGAATAAATCACAATAAAAACGCAATCCTATATGTAATACCAGATAGTTTCGCTTACCGGGTATAGCCATTCCCAGTTCAAGGTATTCCTTTACGGAAGGGCTAAGGAACGAAGACGGAGCGGGCGCGGCATCGGGTTCCGGGTCTGGTGCATCAAGAGCCTGCGCTGGCTCACGGGACACCGCGGCGCTGTCTGCTCGGACTCGCTTCACGCGACCGCCATCTTCAGACCCTCCTGTAAAAAATGTAAGAACCCCGGAGAAATGTCAAAACATTAAAGTTATGAAACTGTACTGTATCTTTAGGTCTAAATCTGTATACGGGTGTACATTTACCAACTGGGTGGAAATTGGAAGCACTTTGCTGGAGAGAAAATTAATTTGACATAATCTAAACAGTTATTTTTTACAGTACTTTCTTATTCAGCGACCTCCTTTGGTTTCCACCTGTAAATATATAGTGCATACCACAACATCGTTTTTTTTAGCTAGAGTTCGGGTGAAAAAAGGGCAGCAGACTGCCAATCGGTGTTAAGGAGCAACTTTGTCTCTATTGAACGTCTGTAATAAGAACGTCTGTCCAAAATAAGTCCAGCAGAAACTACTAACTAAGTAACCTTTCCTTTATATAATCTCTCGCACTAACCACAATTAACAAAACCAGAAATTAAGAGGTAAGTTAATTTTCCGAGCATAAAAACTATAGAACAACAGCCGCTTCGGTTCTCTGTGCTTTTGGGAATAGAACTCATGGTAACTTAAGTTAGGAATTATTGATAAAGGTACCTTCTTAGTAAGTACCCACTTAGTAAGTAACTTACTTATGTTCGAGAGGAGGTTCTTTTATGTGTCCAGTTTTACCGTGTGTACAGTTGCTGGACACATGGTCCCCTTCAACTAATAATATTTCAACTAATATTGACCATAAATTAAAATGCGTATTCATTACAAACAATACAAATAATTTAGTTTTGACTTTTAATTGGTAATTATATAAGAAAGAAAAATAATTATTTTAGTCTCAAGGTGTCTAAAATCTTACTTACTTACGAGTATATGCCAAACTGAAACGGCTGTTGTTCAATAATTCATGTCAACGAATGTTTTAAACTAATTGAAAGTTAAACTGAAGTCCTATATCCTAAAATATCAATAAAACAATAAAGGCTGAATAACTCACCGGTTACCACAAATAGCGACAGCAGCACTGAGGTAAATAACCCAAAAACCTTTCGTTCATGCATCTTGAGTATTAAAACAATCGTTAAATACAAACTCAATCACCAAAACATATGTAAACGCATGTTTAACTCAGCCGTGTCACAATCGAAAAGGCTTCAGTCGGCATTGAAGTAGATTGAAGGTCTCAGAAAAGGATTGACGAATTTCGTAATACGACTTATGGCTCTCTTGGTTGATTAATAACCGCGCCGGACGCGAGTTTATGTGTACGGGTTTACTTTTCTGGCATACCGATACGATTCGACGTGCGCTTTCGAAGGCAGCCGTGCGCGCAATGTTCATGCAACGCGCATAACATGAAGATTCTATACTAGAAGTCGCAGCTGACCTCTAAACTTCCTCGATTACTGCATCACGACATCATGGGAATAGGATAAAATTCTATTAAAGTCAAAGGAGTGATCCTTTCGATTCAAATATGGTCTTATGTGAGACAAAACACGACTCTACTATTTGAATTTTCTTGCTGTCTAATACAAATATACCTAGTGTTTTTATTTTAAATCTAGTCCCACCTGCTCGCCTGCCCGCTATGCCTCACTACCTGGTCCCGGGAGGATCAAATACGACCTTAAGTCGAGGGCGCCAGTGTGCCACTTACTGGTCCAAACGCATTCAGGAAATTAAATATTCAGTCATTGACACGCAAAGAAGAAGAAACGTAGTACACTGCTGGACATAAGCGTTTCCTTTGTAGGAATAATGACAGTTTTTGCGTTGAAAAGATACATGGTAGAGCCGAGGTTCAATGGGGTAAGCAAGGAAACAATATGACTGCTTCGGCGAAGGCGTATTGAACGCCACTTGTTAAGTGTTAAGTTTGTAAATGTATTTTTTTATGATATCATTATGTTTAGATAACATAACATAACATAGCATCACGCCTGTATTCCCCGAAGGGGTAGGCAGAGGTGTACACAATTGTACACCCACATTTCACCAATGCTGTTATTAAATCCCATGTAATAGGTGGTGAGCCTATTGCCATCAACCGGGCACATTTCCAAACTCCGGGCTGCTACTGAGAATTTCCTAACAGAAAAACTCAATAACACTTTGCCCGACTCGGGAATCGATGAATGTTTAGATGGCATTCTAATAACCTCTTGTAATAAAATATTACCAACTGTACTTACAGTGTACATGCAGTGGAAGTACAGACGGCTTACTATTACAGACCACCGCGTGCGCAGTCAATTACACATTGCCTATCTTGGTTTGAATAAAATACTTTATGAAACTTCATCAGTTCCCCTTGCGGCTGTGAAAGGTTTTGTAGTTCAAGAAAGTGTCGACCCCTACAGCGCCAACTTTGGGATAGAGCAAAAGGAGCGGTTGCTCTAAGCGTCGAGTGGCAAGAGGCGCCAAAATGCAAAATGCGAAGAATACTATTTCGAACGGCAAAATAAATTTGTCGATGGCGAAGCAAGTTGATGGCGCGTTTTGAGAAACAGATAATCTAATTATCTTCTCTATTAATACTAATTTTAATAAAACTCACAAGACACTTTTTCTGTATATAAAATGTTATTTCTAAATTTAGGGTCGACTAGGTAGGTTATTACTGGTAATTTTTGAACACGTAGACATCGTTTCCAAAAATTGTGTTTCGTTCACTTATTACTTACAAGATATCATCTGAGCTGGTACTATCAACTTGTTGGCACTACTTAATCATCAAATGTGCCTGGTACCTATAACGGTAGAAGTGATTCCGCCCCCTACTCCTTAATAAGGCTCGAGTCAACCCAGTCCAGGATATAATATCAAAATGGATAAGGAACGGCATTTCCATATTTTGAGAAACAAAAGCATTTTTTTAGGGAAATTATAAGTGTAACAGCACAAATTTTCTTTAGCACCTGCAACCTAACGTCTTTTTTGTATGTAGGCAACGAGTTAATGCAACAGCTTCTATTATAAATCATCTTTACTATTCCAACAGAACAATCTCAAAATATCAAAACACCAGCGTTAAATAACGAACGTAAATTATTATGACTCAGAGCTACCGATAAATATATTTACCTCTGAATTGATAACTCAGCGACTAATGTTGTAAGTGGGCTTCTTTATATATTTTAAAGGTTCAACATCTGTCTGCAAATAAAATCAGCCTCAAAATTAGCCATCAAACAACAACTAACTTAATAAAACATTTTTAGTTTTTTCAATAATTACAGTATGATATTTCCTGATATTGATTTAATCATTACGGAATTTTTTGGGTAAGTATAATAGTCAAGTCATCAATTACTGGTAACATTATAAATAGATAGGTGGTAACATGAAATTACGAGCTTTCATTGACCATAATCTGATGACACTAATAAAGGGTAATATATATGTTATATATGTTCAATTGTAGTAGATTCACTCATCAATTACTTATGCGTTATATAGTAAATATATGAAATTAGAGTACGTTGAAATTATTTTACAGATGCAATTGGTACACTTTTAAGTAGCCGGCAATGCGCGGACATATCATAAACTAGCTGTGCCCGCAACTTCGTCCGCGTGGATGTCGGAAACTAACCCTCAGCCTGTGGAACCCTAATTCGGAGTAACTTAGGCTAATTATAACAGAGGCGGCGTTAAGCGTGGGCGACGTGGGCCACCGCCTACGGCCTCGCGGTACAAGGGGCCTCGCGACTCAAAAATGTTTAAAGCGAGAATAAAACAAAAAAAATTTGGAAAACGGTTGACCCTAAAGGCCATCCCTGTAACTTCCCGCCAATTCCAATTATAAAACATTTTTTCAAGTTCTATGAACGTATTTTTTAAAATATCTCGTTTTTGATATCTCACGAAGAAATCGACCGCTTCTGACCAGTCCAACAGCGGTCGCAGTAGTTTTTGAAGGTTAAAAGCTGATTAGTTTTTAAAATCGATCGGTAAAATCATTCGAGAGATCTTTTGAAAAAACGTTTTTTTTTTAATTTTTTCGTTTTTAATATCTTACGAAGAAATCGGCCGATTTTGACCGGTTCAACGGCGATCGACAAAGTTTTCAAAGGTTAAAGGCTGATTAGTTTTTGGAATCGATCGGTAAAGCGATTTAAGAGATTTTTTGAAAAAACGTTGTTTTTGAAATTTTTCGTTTTCGTTATCTCACGAAGCATTTGGCCGATTTTGATCGGTCTAACGGCGATCGACGTAGTTTCCTGAGTTTAAGAACTGATTAGTTTTTGGGATCGATCGGTAAAGTCGTTTGAAAGTTATTCCAAAAAAACGATTTTTTGAAAATTTTGTTTTTGAGATTTCTCGAAAACCAACGAACGAAATCGGTTGAAATGTAAAATAGTGTGTGTAAATTATTGTCCTAATAAATTGATTTTATTCAGAATCCTCTAATTTTTTTAAAATATTTGTATGTAAATTGAAGTAAGTAAATAATGCAATAATTTTTTTACTTTTTAGTGAATTTTTACATATCAGAAAGATGTTTGGAATCGGTTCTTTTTTTTGTTAAAAATTAATTTATTTTTTACTTTTTAGTGAATCTTGCGTTCCATAACTGATTTATAGGAAGTGAATATGGGTAGACCTACTCAACGCGCTGTCCATATGAGACAGGCCCATTTAATTGAGACGAGCAAAGAAGGAGAGAAACGCCTATATCAAAGTAGGAAATCTAGATCTAAGGCTATTTCAAAAGAGAGTAGTGAACTGCGTAAAACAAAATGAAATTAATTAAAAAAAAAAATTAAAGTCTGACTAGCCTATGTTTCTCACGCGACAATGGAAGGATTCTAACGATACCCCATACATCGAAATCAGGTCTGGCATTTAGAAGTTATGGTGAAATAGGTAAAGAAACTCACAAACATACTTACATATATACATACATACATACACTCCTTTTTTGGGTAGTCGTGTAAAAAGAGACGTTTGAGATTGCGGGCTTACACTAAAAAGTATTACTATTAAAATTAACATAAAAAAATGACGGAGTTCCGGTGCTTATTTTTGAAGCTGGAAAATAGGCAGTTCATTAGAACTATTCTAGAGACCGTAAACACCACTGGAAAGTCACAAGAAACCAAAATACACCATTTCGTTTACTTGGATGACGTATTATTTTTCAGTTATTTTGATTTAAATACCAAAATACCTAACCAATTTTCATAAAATTTCAATGAGACCAATCTAAAAGTAAATCCTTTAAAAAAAATTTTTTTTTCCAAATCGGTTCTTAAACGACGGAGTTCTGAGGTAACAAACATAAAAAAAAATACAACCCAATTGATAACCTCCTCCTTTTTGGAAGTCGGTTAAAAATAAAAAAAAAACGTAAAACTACATTTTGCAAAGACTTTCAACGTATTAGGCATTCAACTATAAACATTTTTTATTTATGATGGCAAGCAAATTTCTTTTTTCGTACGCCGAAACTATGGTCTATTTGCGCGAAGGAAGGACTGAACTCCTTCAGTCCTTCCCAAGGAACATAATACTCTCTACGAGTCCTTCCTGTCCTCACTGACGAAGTTGCCAAACAGCCTTTTATTATAATAAAATAAAATTAATACTTTTATGATAACAAAACAGTAGAGTTTGTAGACAACAAAATTCTTTGCTATTAATATTTCAAAAAAAATCAGCAATTAGTTTTGGTGTCTATATTCACGAGTTTTCGAAAACATTTATTTTGAATATTTATGAAACACATTAAGTGTTATGATAATGACCAAATTACCTAACATTTTTAAGGTTACCAAAAATGATGTTCTTAAAAAAGTGGATGGAATAATTAGGTCAAGAGAATATTGATACCAGCTGCGATAAAACATTTGTATGTTCTCTACATTTTGAAGTCCTGTATTAATAGAACTCTGGATATAATAAGACTTCAAGACAATACAATACCTACAAAGCTTCTTAAGGTAAATAACGAAACTTGCATTACTTACACCCATATGATATGGCCTGTCATGGCTCCTAACCGGCTAAATCTTCTTTAGACGAGCGGTCATTACCGTGGCCGCGCACAACTTTTCAGAAATTCATAAAGACGAGACTTACCCTCCTGACCTCTTTTTTCAGGAACGCGTAGAGGTATATAAAATCGTGAACTTGTAGCTATATCATAAAAAAAAATACAATTACAAACTTACATTTGCAGTTGGATTATCGAACTTGTCGTTTTTCGACATTTGAGAAAAATATAATAAGACAACAATATCAACTGCTGCCAATGAAGGTGATGTAGAAAATATTTGCATGGACAATCCTGAATCAATTCAACCTGGGACGGCACCTATGGCGAAACGAATAAATGTTTACTATTTTATTACATTTGTGTTGTTAGTACATAATATGTAAATGTTTTATTTATGATTCCTAAAGATTCCGGAACTCCAAGAGCAGTGGTTATTTAAGATTCAGTTGAATACTCAAGATAAGGTGACCCTTTTGATAACGATTAATCGATTTGATCGATGTAATAAAAACGATTAACAATTTATTAACTGTCATGTAGTCTGTCACTAGGTAATGGGCGGGGCCTACGCCATTTTAGTTTCTTTTTTTTGTGCACCAAATTATTGTTTAGTTCAGGTCCTCTACCTATTCTTTGGTCATAGGTTTTAACCAACCTTGACATTGGCAGAATCATCGATAACCCGATGGAGCCATAATTATCTAAAATTAGAATTGGAATTGGAAATAAAGTGAATATTCTCCCATTTATAACACAAGTTAATGCTAATTTATTGATAAAATTAAATAATTTGAGGAATCGAATTGTATAATTGTCATATATAATTAGCATTGTCAAAAATGTTAAATCTCATCAAGGAGTTTTCAAACATCAGAACTCTTTGCTGAGGTGTAAAAGTAAATTTAAAGCTGTCACGCACTGTTTTTGATATCGGCACTAAAGCGGTAAACATGAAGAAAGAACACATGTGATTAACAAGCCTCATTATGAAGTTGTGAATCTAAAAGCGGTGCAATAAGAGCAAGTGTTGAAAATTGTATTTATGAAATATATTAGAATACTAAAAAATCATTACACACACTACCAAGCGTTTGATACACACGCACATATATCTTTGACAATAGAAATTTAATAACTTACAAATTAAAAATTTAAATGGTCTACTGTTGAATAGGGTTATTGACGAAATTTCACAAAGGGCCTAAATTTAAAGAATATGGTACACATTACCTAAAAAAATTATTTTGCAATTTTTTGTGTACCTATTGATTAAACAACAGCTGTTTAAAATTCAAATTTCAAAGGTCGTGCCAAAAGGCGCGATAATGACGATCGCCATTTTGTGACGTCATTACGCAACAGAACCATTGCAAACAAAGGAAATTATTTTGTAAATCATAACATTAGTACGTAGTATACCAATACTTCGAAAATTGAACTGAAATATGAAAAAAGTGGTTGCATCTTGCTTCCCAAATATCAACAAATTCATCGATTTATTTTGTGTCATGTGTCACAGTGACTGCAAATTGACAATCAATCGTCTGAGTAGTGACGTCACGCAGTCATTGGTGTTTAGAGTCACGTGACACATAGATTAAAAATTACGAATTTGTTTATCGAATTAAATGTATTTACGAGTTATTAATATTATTTTCAAAAATACCAAAGAGTCAAATAAAATACATTCTATCATTATAGCTAAGTTTCATATTTTATTTCCATCAGTGTCAAATACCCTATTTCGGCCAGTGGGCGACCACTAGTATATCTAGCATAAAAATGTCCTTACATATTTTTGATTATCCAATACCATGGTTATGCATAAATGATCATGGCAACATTCAAGGATAAATAATATGGTTAATTTTTATGGTAACATTGGCAACATTCCTGATTTCAGATTTCTGTTGTTATGATTTTCTGAAGTTTATGAAGGTTGTTGTCGATTTGCCGAGATTCCGAGAAACTATAAAATATTCACAAACAGTGGATAAATTATAACGACCGGACCGGTTGTTTTGTATTGTTTATTGACTTTGTAAGTTCATCCTGTAATGAATAATTAGATTAGAAATAATACATTGTCAATACAACGACTAATCAAAATGGATGACGACTTGAAAAAGTTTTGTCCGAATTGCAGTCAACTTTATTCTATTCAATGTAAGTATAATGTTTTTCTAAATACATACCTACATTATTAGGATGACACCAATTGGCATAGTAGAAACAGTTAAATGCGCACTTGCATAGTTACTGACTACAAGCACGCCTAACCGGCTTTTACGGCTGTATTTATTATTGTTTATGTAGCATAGTATATCTCTTGTAAAATTGCAGAAAACGTAATTCTTTATTTCTTCCCTAAATCTATCAATAAATCCCTCAGACTTTTTTGTGGGTATGTAAAATTTATCTCCTAAATTGACTAGTATCCCATCTTTGTAGGAACTGAACTCCAAAGCTTACTTCAAAGCTAATGAATGACCTCATTTATTACTGAACATTTGTCCTTTTTTTTCATCAAAGGAACATAATGTTTAGGATAGGCTGACCTACATTAGGAAATAAAGTTTAGCTTGCTAACTAATAACTTCTTTTCTATATAAAATGTAGATTGTAGAGGGTATGACAATGTTTGTCTTCTATATTTAGCAGGTGTAGTGTGGCATCTAAAACATTTAAAAGATTTGATTTGGTGTTGGAATGTAAATTTATTTGAATCAATAACTTTTTAACATTACTGATAATCAATTAAATATAGAGCCTCACAGCCTGGTCAATAATCTACTGTCTTCTGTGTGAGGGTCAGAGGGTTGTCTCTGCATCTGCAGTCTTATTTAATTGCTGGCTTATAGCAAACTGCATAAACCTGAACAGTTTTGTTACATAACAAATTTTAAAAATTATAAGTTTATGGAAACCCATTGTTTCTGAGGAACTTTGAAAGTCTAGTGTCATCATCATCATGCTTTGTTGTTCAACAAATACTGCTGAATTGCATGTACTCACCTGGCTAATATTTGTGGTCTGACCTTAACCTTTAGTGGGTTGGACTTTAACCTTGTAAAGAACCTTGACCATATTATGACTATAATTTTGACTGGGTCCTAAAAAAATCTGAAGGTTTTTGCTCTAAAACAATGCACTACCATAATATTATACCATATATATTAAATCAGTAGGGTATATTGGAAATTGTTAAAAATCATTCAAATTAAATAATACAGTGCGTGATTTGGGATGTTCATAATGATATGCTAACAGTAAGCAGTACTTGATTGATCAACTATGTGGGATTTTTTAATGTTCTCAGTAACATCATCTAAGCTGAAAGGAAATTTACCATTATTCCTACCATGTGGCCATTCCATGTGCGAAAATTGCATTGTCAATATCATAAAATGTTTGGAGCCAATCGAGTGCAAAGTTTGCCTCCGTGATGCAGATGTAAAAACTACTGATTCCATAGAGTTGACTCAAAATAAGTTGAAGTTGCACCAAAAATTTCCTATGAATTTTCATATGGTTGGCGAATTAACTGCTAATCTAATGAAGGTAAGACAAGATTTATATTTGTTTGTTATGAAATTCTATTAAAATTTTTAACACACATCTGTATTAGTAATATGTTGTATAAAATGAGTTAAAATACTTATTAATCTGAATGTGATTACTTCTTAGGCTTCAGATGCCACTTCAAAGAAATTAGAAGAAGATCATTTCATTAACCTAAAAGCTTTGATGAAAAGTGATGCAGCTCAAGGTAATTTGGGTATATAAAAAAAGTTAAAGTATATAAATATTTGGTTTAGGTTTTCAATATTAAACTTTGTTTATATTACAGGTAATTGCTTAGAATGTCATGCAGTAACAACTAAAATGTGCAAACAGTGTATAACCATTTTGTGTGACATTTGTTTTAATAAAACACATAAGAACTTTGTTATTTTCAAGAACCATGTACTTCAAAGCATAGGTTGGTATCTTCATAAATTGAATTTTAATCATTTTTTTTTATTTATTGTTGAAACAACTTTTTATTTTCTTCAGAATCAACTATGCAGCCTAACAACTGTAAGGTGCATGTTGAGAAGGCACTGGATTACTATTGCAAAGATTGTAAGAAGTCTATATGTATGGACTGCATGATGGTTGGTGGTGAAAAGTCTTGTAAGAACCATGATGTTGTATCTTTGCAAGAAGTTGTAAGTATTATAAAATGTTTGAGAACTCAGCAATATTATGATGGGTATATTTATGTAACAGTTTTAACTGTTTGAACAAGAGTTTTTGGTTTAAATCATTAATTCGTTATTTATACAATTGTTTCAAATTGTGTGTACTTACTGAATCAGTAGCTACTAAAATTGCTAACAGTATTTATATTTCAATATCTAATTTTGAAATTAATGTAAAATAAATATTTATATTATAATGTATCATATGACAAACACAGCACAGTTGAAAAACTAATGATTTTCTTACAGAATGAAAGCTTTTTGGATGATTTAACTGAAATATCTCCACAAGTAGATGAAATCTTCAGAAGGCTCACAAAAACAGCAGTTGTATGTATTTTTACTGTATGGTTGGTTATATAGTTTTCATTATTTTAAGATTAATTCTTTTTTATTTCTAGGATATTGGCCATTTACTTCATAACTACGAAAATGATACTGGGTCTGCCAAAGAACTAACAAAAATAATAGCTAATGTGGAGCAACACTTTTCTAAACTTTGTTCTATAGTACAGAAACATAAAGATGAAATAATAAATATAATTTTGTACTTGAAATTCTCTGAAAAAGTATCTCTGCAAAAAGCTAAGACAGAAGTTGCCAATGCAATAAAAAAAGCTAATAATGTTTTAAATACAATAGCAGCTGCTACTGATAGCAAAAAAACTAAACAGGCAAGTCACCTATTATATGTCACATACAGAAATAAGTTATACCATGAACTTTGTGAAATTAATATTGTACTTCTTATATTTTAGATTAATTTACCAGCGCTTTTAGAGGAAGCTAAGCTAATTGCTGATTCTCCCTGGTATCTTAATAAGAATGAAGCAAACAAAGAATCTCTTAAGTAAGATAATCTTCTTCATCAATAATGATATTCTAATTGTCAACAAATTGACAGGCTTCTAAGAATTTATTAGTCTCATAGAGATCATCTCTTTTAAAAAACTGCATGACACCCAAGTAATTTAAGTACATATTTTTTCGTTGCTGAACTCTATCATTGAATAATCTGCTATCCAGGTTTTTGTTCTTATTTTCTGTTTAAAGTTATAATTATTACATTATGAATATTCTTGTTCCTGACAGAGTGACAGTAAATGAGGATTTATGTTCATTGATCAGTGATTATGTGCACTTGGAAGGCAATGTGAAGTCAGTATATAAACTATACTCTACTTCAGAATTAGGCGAAGATGTCGAAATTCCATTAGCACCAAATGCCCCTGTGTATCCACCAGAATTGCCTAAAGGTCAGCATTTCAGACTAATTTGGAATTTGATATACATTAGCAGCTTTCTTGTTCTGTACTAATAAATACATAATTAAAGACTGATAGTAATAGTAGAAGTGTTAAAATTATCCATTCAATATGAATTAACTATGCTAATACAATTAATTCTACTTTTTTAATTTAGATGCTAGGCAGTCAAACAAACCTAGAGTGGAGAAAGATGATAACAAAGGGCCAGCTCTCTATAAGAGTGCTCCTAAGTATCGCAGCAAGAGTGGATCTATTTCATCTCTAAATTCTAACAGCAGTGACAACTCTAGCAAGAGTTATATAACGCAGAGTAAGTAACCCTTTAATATTATAACATTTTTGGGTGATCTTTCTGTTCACAGGTATTTAGTAGTGAACTGTAGTGTGTATGTTTATTGTATTTTTTTTTTTGGGATTCTCCAAATATCGAAGCATGACAGAGCTCATAATTAAAGGTGTCTATAGTGTTGAGTCTGAAATTAATAGGGGAACACTGATGAAATGTACGTACCTGAATAATAATACGCGTTATATGGCTAATCTTTAAGTATTAAATTAGTATAAACACACATCAGCTAAATGTGCTTGATGCTGGTTTCATCTCGCAATTAATATAAAGTTTCGAGATGTAATTTATTTATTACTTCTAGCTGTGCCCGCGATTTCGTTCGCACGGGATTTGGACAAATTGCCCTTTATATATCTTCTGAACCCTGATATTGAAATGAACGAAGATTTAAGTTAAAATTCCTGTTTTAATCGGATTTCGGAGCCTATCGGAGGCAAATTTTTAGACTGACGAATAATTAAATAGCGGTTAGATAAAATATGTATGAATAGCGGTTTTCACATTAATAATTTGAAATCACAGAGGGACACTTCAATTTTATATATTGGTATAGATTCTTAGTCCCCCAATTAGTTTTCTTTTTGCCATTATGTTCCGTGTGAGTATACTTATATGTCGCTGATGGATTGTAGAATCCGCTGTTTTACAAAACAGATCCATTTTATAAAACAGCTGAACGATGTTCAGCTGGATTGGGTTTGCGCTACGTTTAACAAAACTGCTAACCACGTTTAAACTTAATGCAAAATGGCATATTTACAGTCGGACAGATTTATTTATTGTATAGGTATACTAAATGGACAGTCACCACTTAAGCTTAAGAAAAGTTACTGTATTCGGAATTGTCTTCTCGTGGCTGGGACGACGGAGTCCCGCTTCGCGGGGCTCTTGTACATGTTTGTGTCTATAAGGTCAGAAAAAACCTAAACACTAATAGGATGACGGGGTAGTTCTCTCGCTACTCTGCCTCACCGGCGCCCGTGATCGTCTTCAAACCTAAGCTGTCCATGTCAGAATACACGGAACGGCCGAGCTCGCATCGCTCGCCGATGCGTCAATTTAATTTATTTTCTTTCATAATCCCGATTTAGTATCGATTCTTTCTCTTCTCGTGTGGTTGATGAACAGCCTAGTGTCAGAGTTTAAACCACCCGTAGGCCTCTAACATGGCTTTACACACCATCGAGAACATCTCTCAGGTGTGCTGGTTTCCTCACGATGTTTTCCTTCACGGTTTCAAGCAAGTGATAATTAATTTATAATACGCATATGACTTCGAAATGTTAGTGGTGCGTGCCTTGGAATCGAACTTGCGACCTTTGACTTGTCAGTCCAACGGTCATACCATTAGGCTATCACTGCTATGCCTAAGTATCGATTAGTATAGTAGTTAGGTATTTGTCATAATTTTTTTTTATTGTTATATTTTTTGCTTCCGAGTTACAAAATAAAATGAAATTCAATTATTGTTGATAAGACACACAGAACCATGTGCAAAAAATTTTTAACTAAAATCTGACGTTTCATTTCACGCTGTTTTACATAACACCTGATTGTTGACTCGCTGCATTGATAAACGCAAAACTTTTATACACTTCTACGTGTCATAGTTCTGTAATTATAAAAAACCACTGAACGACGTTCAGCTGTTTTACATAACAGCACTGTTTTGTAAAACAGCTGATTCTACAATCCATCTACGAAACATATTTTTTACCTTACTTTATCATTATATATAGAGAAAAAAATGTAACAACAGTAATTATGTAGCAAATAATTATTTTAGATAACAACTATCAGCAGCAGCCTATTGTTCAGCCAGTATCACCATTTGCAGAAAGTCAGCACCCGCAGCAACTTCGTGAAGGTATATCAACATTAATACACTAAATCTATAAAAACATAACAAAAAGATTTTATGATACTAACCTACACTTATTTTAGGTTCCCAAGAGTTAATCTACATTTCTCATATCGTGGATCCTCATAACTTCTTCGTACAAAGAGCTTGCTTCCAAGGGCTTGTTAAAGATATGTTACGGGAGTTTCGAAACGCTGTATCCTTCGCTAAACCATCGGTGAATCATATAACGCCGGGTAAGCATTTTGTAAATTATAACATGTAAGCTGATTACATAATTTATTGTTGGTCAGCTGTTCAAGTGTATTATTGTTCTAATAATGTAATGTTGTATGTGCAGGCAAAACATACTTGGCGTTCAATAAAGCAGATAATATGTGGCAGAGATGCCGCGTTATTGGTATTGACAATATCAAAGACAATAATAATCCAATAATTCAAGTTTTCTGCTTTGATTTTGGAAGTATTGAGTTTGTATCCGTTGAAAAGTAAGTCTTATATTTTATGTAATTAAAGAAAGTATTTCCTTTGCTAACTACCTAAAAGTTATTCAAAATATCGACAAATCTACCCGAAAATGTCCGAAAGTTATAAACCAAACACTCGGGTCATTGAACTTGAAACACCCAAATACAAGCTGGGTGATGTGTACCCGTGGCATATTTAAAAAGCAAACTAAAAAAAAACAAATATGCTTAATCATGTAAATTTACTTAATACATTCGGGTATTTAATAACAAAACTTGCACTAGAGAACATTAGCCGGCTTTGTTCTTTTTATTTTTTTATGAGTAAACCCCAAACGGCTCGAAGAATAACTTGTTGGTATTGTCAAAAGAGAGTGAATACCTTTTTTGTTGAAAATAAAATACGCTCGTGAGCAGGATTTGAACCTACGTCTCCCAGATAATCTCGACCTCTGCTACCCCGAATTCTTAGAGTTCGCTATGCTTGCGTTAATGCGTTTGAAAGATGATCTATATGGTCCCAACTTGATTAAAGAATAGTACCTGGATCACCGAGCTTTGCTAGGTGTCTTTTTTGTAAAACCACGTCTTCTAAAAATTTAACCAAGCTAGACGATTTATCGCCCCCGAAACACCCTGCATAAAAAAAAACATGAAAATCGTTGGAGCCGTTTCCGAGATACAGATTATATATATCTATACAAGAATTGCTCGTTTAAAGGTATTAGATAAACTTGCCATAATAATAATATCTCCTTTGTAGATTACGTCTTTTGCCGCCTTCAAAAATTCAGTGTCCTTATCCACTAGCCATTAATTGTTCCCTGGCTAATTGTGTACCTATAACGGGCGCTTGGACCAGTGACGACTCGTTCCTGATTCAAAATATAATAGACAAGTAAGTTAAAACAATAATCTAGTACTATGCTCAAAGATGTATAAAAGTGTTGTGACTTGTGTTGACTGGCGGCGACTAGTCCATGTCATAAGCACTGTACGTGCATGTTGTGCGTAGTTTCGTATATTTACGTACCACTATGTTGACTATCGCAAACTTATTGGTCATCTAATAAGGTCATGATTTTGTATGCTGATTCCCTTTAATAATTATCCTTTCTCGTTATTAGATTATATGCTTAGTTATTATAGTGCAATAAATACAACGTTTAATATTTAAATTATTGCTAAATAGATATCGCCAGGCGTCTCCTTAAGGTCCTACCCTAGACATTATACCAATTTTCAAACGCTTTCAAATACATTAAAACGGGTAACCAAAAATCTGGAAAAAATATATGTGATACATTAATCTTTACTCTTGAATCAAGTACGTTAATTTTTTTCATAGTTGTTAAAATATGTAAAGAAATTAGTTATGATTACAATATTAAATGGAAAAAGAATACGGTCGCGAACAGGATTCGAACCTGCGCCTCCCGGATAGATACTCCAGGCGCTCTGACCAACTAAGCCATCTCGACCTCTCAAAGACATATCTTGAAATTAGTTATGATAATATATTTAAATATCTTCTATTTGCGTTGGGTTTGTTGGGTTGATTTGAGTTGCGATTTTAAAAAGATTTAAATCAATTTGGAGACATTTTTAAATACTAAAATCGTGCAACAGTACTAAGAATTTTTTATCTTAATTTGAAAGGGAACTTGAAATTTTATGGATGAAGCCCGGTAGCTCAATTTGGAGATTAATTCCACGGTATGTCAAAGGTCGCAACCTTCATGGAATACAGGCTATGAAATCAAATTTATACATCCATACTAATAATAGAAATGCGAAAGTAAGTCTGTTTGTTTGTTACCTTTTCACGGCTAAACGGCTGAACGGATCGTAACGAAATTTGGCAAGGAGATAAATTGTATCTTGGGGAAGGACATAGGCTACGTTTAGTCGCGCAGGACGAAGTCGCGGGCACCAGCTAGTGTTATATATTTATTATCTTTTATGGTTAAAATATGTTGTAATACTTTCAGTAAACAAGCAGTGATTCATATTCGCCGCATTATCCCGATATCGAACGTGGATTTCAAGCTAGAGTGTGATGTCACAACTTTCGAGAACGGAATCAGTCTTGCTCAAGTTTTAGTGTTCCATGAACGAGCTAAGATGCCTAATCCGAAACTACCGGTAATTTATTTTAATTTTTATTCTTCTTTTCTTTTGACAAATTGAAGTAACAATATAATGATTTTTGTTTGTAAAAAGGTTGTTATTTAAAATCGGGGTAGATCTTTCACCACATTTCCCAGGTTGTTTTCTACACAACCCTGAAACAGGTAAAGGTTAACGACTGCAAATGTTGAAACCTAATCATTTAATTTGCTTGTAATATTTTTTACAGTATCCACCAATAGCGGGCGTGAAGGAGAAACCCAAGCTTTATTTGAGTCACAATGATTTTCAATGCGAGTCCACGGAACTAGTTTGTATAACGCACGTTGTCAGTCCTGACAAATTTTACGTGAGAAAAGTAATTTTCCTTTTTTTTTGTGTAACTGAAATTATATGAGTTGTACAAAATATAGCAATGAAATAGAAAAATATTACTTTCAGCATCATTTACAAGGCGTCTATGAGAAACTTTCTGAAGACTTGGAACTAGAATATAGTTTAGCTTCCACCGTGGGAACTGTTTACTTACCAGAAATGGGTAAAAAATTCAATGTTGCTTTATCAGGATTATAATTACATATTCTCTTATGATATGAAGTTGATATTTGTTTATTTTTTTCAAGAATTACTTTTTTCTTACAGGTGTTGTTCTGTAGTTTTGTAATTTGCTACAGGTAGTTAGAAATTCGTAGGAAATCTATTTTTCTCTGTGATTTTTGTACCTATCGTTATTATGCGCGGATATCAGGTATGGTGTGTGCGGTGAACATAGAGAAGTACCGTTCGAATCCTACTGAGAGCGCGTGGGCTCGCGGCGTAGTTATGGAACTGCCGGGCCGCGGCCGAGTGCGTGTGTTACTGCCCGACACCGGGCTGTCGCTGCTCGTGCACTGGGCCACGCTGCGCTACATACACACCAAGTTTACCACTCTCAGAGCACTCGTAAGTCAACACTCCTATCTCTTAGCTAGTGCTGCCATGTGCTCTCTCTGGACACATTTGTACGAAGGTATTCAATCTGGATACCGGATTTGAAGCAATTTGTAATAACTATAGAATATTAAAATTCGCTTGTATGGTTTTACGACGCCAAATCACTATTATTTCTCTTTTTGGTTATATTCCTCTTTTTTCTGACTCTTATAAAAATCGGGATCCCGATTATTCTAACTTCGTGGTCCCATTTGGTATACTTACAACGGCAAATCTTCTCCCAGCCCATGAATAGGACTCAAAGTGGGTCAATTACTAAGCCGAACCTAGCTACAGGAATGAGATTAAGCACATGCTATTTGTCATTTAGACAAACCACTTTCACACGAAAGGTATTGTTTTATCTAGTTATGTATCATGGGGTCTGGTTTTCAGTTAGTCTACTCACAGCTACATCTAGAGTAGATGTCGTCGACGTCTCTAATGATGACTGAATTCAATTAATTTATTTCATAAAATAAGAATATAGTCCTATAATATTTTCGTATACAGGCAACAGAGTGCCACTTAGCAGGCATCACACCCTTCAACAAGAAATGGAGCACTGGCTCAGTTGCCCTGCTTCAAAAGTACGAAGGTAGTTTACTTGAACTCCAAGTGGAAGACAATCGTAACCGAACTAATCGCAGCCGAGGCTCCATTGGCGTTACTCTTTACAACAAAGCGGACAGCGAAAACGTAATTTGTATTAACAACGAAATGATCAAGCATAAATTTGCTGTTTCTTTTGGGTAAGATTTAAATACCAATATTATTTATACTTATTCATATTCTCACCTAGAATACAATATCTTTTTCAACTTTTGTGGATCCTCGCGAGAGAATAGAATTTATTTGTACCTGGACATGCCGCATACAAGAGGTTAATATCGTCGTCGTCACAATAAGTATGGACATGAACTCATCCAGTTTCCCTATAACGATTATAGTAATCATTACTGTTTCCAGAATTTACATGTTCAATAAAGCTCCTGTGGAAGAACAGGTAGTTACAAACAAGTCTCCACTGAGTAAGCCAAAACTACCTCAGCCGAAAAAAGATAAAGTCACTATTTTGAAGAAACAAGTACAAAAAAAGATAAATGATGAGGATTTACAGGCAAAAGATAAGGGACCTCTGAGGTTGGAAGCCAAAGTTCTATATTACCAGTCACCCTCACTCATTTACGTATCCTTAATTCATCAACAAAAAACCTTTAATGAGTTATTCGAAAAAATGCAGAAATATTACTCCAAGAATACAAAAAATAAACCTAAAGAAAATTGGAAGGTTGGCGATAGATGTTGCACACTGTGCAATCAATCACAGACTTGGCGTCGTGCAGTTATAATGGACCTTGAAAACGAAAATGCTAAAGTGTTCTATAGTGATTTCGCGTGTATTGAGACTATTCCAAAATCGAGTCTCAGAGAACTGACTTCAGACTTTGCACAATTCGGTGACGCAGCTATAAAATGCCATCTATGTGGAATCATACCCGCAGTAGGCGATGAATGGCCTTCCCTTACTAAAGAATATTTAAAAGAACTCCTTGATGTCTACAAAAGAGTTTTTATCACGAAATTGGGTAACTTCAAAGATAAAAGTATGCCTATTGAAATGTGGGTGTATCATACAGTACAAGGAGGTGCTTTGGAACCTAATAAGTCTGAGTGGCGCTGTTTGAACAATAAAATTATTGAACAAGGCCTTGGAGTACCTGACAAATCTCAAATGGTAACATTCATTTCATAAATAATGTGACTAAAAATAATGTAATATGTTAAAATATTTAAATCGTATAATACTTTTAGATGGCAGCTGAAGACAACACTGAAGACTCTGGGGACACACTGTCTTTTTTAAACATAACAGGATCAGTCAATGAGTGGTTGCAACTAGAGCCATTACCTATGGTACCCTTGAAGACAGTTAAATCTGATTGTGAGAGCAACACTAACTCACCATCATCTTTCCTTGAAAGTGAGGATAACCATACTAGAATCAAAGAAGTTCCAGAGTCTTCCAATATTATGTACATAACTGACTGGCTGCCACCCGAACCTTTGCCTTGCATGGAGTTTACTGGACTGCCAACGTAAATATAACCTAACTTATATTGTATGTAATTATAACACAAACGCGAAGCAGAATTGATAATGATAGTTTGAAAATAGCTCGCATAATGTGATTTGTGGCAAAATTCGCGCGTGATAACAGTATTTCATTTCCGCGTTTTGATGATTTAAGTAGTTTCTAAATCTGAATTGTATATGTTTTAGGTACATTGACAACGATGGTGTGCTCTACTTACATGACGTAACTCAACAAGATACATTAGACCTTATTCGCAAAGCCCTCGATGTTCGTTTCAAGGACCCAGATCCGAAAGCGAAATTCACAAAATGGAGTGTGGGCGAGCCATGTGTTGCGTTATTTTTCCTAGACAACCGCTATTATAGAGGCAGAGTAATAGAAGTAAACAAAGAAAATTCTACATGCCTCATACATTATATTGATTACGGTAATGAAGAAATATGTTCCTTTGCAAACTTACGAAAAAGTGTTCCACTCCATCAGATACCAACACAAGCTCACAAGTGTATTTTAAGTCGCATACGTCCTATTGGAAAACAATGGGATAGACAAACTTTGGACTACATACATAAGTCTGTTGTTGAAAAACAATGTTACGTAAAAGTTAGTGGTGAAGCAGTAAATGGAGTTGTGCCTATAGAGTTGAAATATGATAAGCTCTGGATAAATGATCATTTAGTCGACTTTGAAATGGCGGAATATATCGATGGAACCAAGGCTGTTATCAGAAAATTCGGTCCTATTGAGAAAGGAGTCGTTACAGAGGATGTCGTCAATGAATCAGATTCTGGACCAGATTACATAGTTGTAGAGGATCCCGACTCATCAACTGAAAAACTTTCTACATCCCACGATTCATTTGACATTAATTCCATGAAGGGCACAGACTGGAATAAACTTCTAGATGAAGAACAAACAACACTTGATGGAAATTACATTACATACCCAAGAGAAACAGACGAGGAATTTATGTGTAACATTACAATTATTAATGACGTAAGTACTTTAGAACTTAACATAATTACTGATGAAGATACTACTAGAGTTTATGAACAAATGTTTGAAGAACTGCAAAGTGAGTGTGTGAATATGTCGCCACTGAACGGTATATTCGAAAATAAAGCATGTGTTGCAGTTTTTCCTGAAGACGGTCGTTGGTACCGCGCAACCGTTCTACAGTTTAGCGAGGCTAAAAACCGAGTAAAAGTAAGGTATGTTGATTATGGTAATATCGAAGTTATATCTTTAGCTGATACAAGAGAGATAAATGAAGAATGGGCAAAACTTCCACCTGCCACAATATCGGCAAAATTGTATGGAGTGCAGCTTAATCCAGATGTTGATATCAGCCTCATTACAAAAGAATACACGCAAGTGTTTTTGGATCGCGGACCTTTTCATGTAAAAGTTATCAGCTACAAGGACTCGGTGCCATTAGTAGAGTTAAGGAATGAAAAAGATGAGTTAGTATATAAGAAACTCATCGAAGATAATATGTTTATCGAATGTGAATGAATTCTAAGTTGAACTTAATTCTTCACTTTTTTTGTTAGTTTTAATTTTAGAAGTCTAATAAGCGTTGACTTTCCTATTTTTTTCTATACTTGTGAAATACCAATTAAAACTAAACAGTTTTGTTAAACATGACATGATTATCTAAATAAAACTTCCGTTATAAAATAGTACTTATTTTTAATTGAAGTTATTTATCCAACCAATACAAATATTGAAATCTCACCAAAAAGTTGCGTAACGAACTAATTGGCACTAAATAGCTGTAGGTGTTTCTTTGGGACAAATTGCGACGAAGCGTAGCGGAGCACCAGTGCCCGATTCAATTTTCATCGGTAGAATCAAGGCAGTGCATTTGTATTCTGGAAATATCACAAAATATATTGTTTAGTGCATTTTTTATTATTATAATAGTTCATTAATCGAAGAATCAAACTGGAAGCAGAATTCTTATTCTAATTCAATTGTATTAGAAAAAACCAGTTCTCTAAAACTGTTTATCACTATCTAAATAACTGAGTTATAGTAAAAATACTCAAATTAATGCTAGGCAATCAATCGGAATAAAAGTTAAATTGAGCGCGGTGATTTAAAATAAATTATACTTGTTTGAAACGGTAGCGCGTTGTCAAAGAATTCCTATGACTACGTACCTTCCACGCTATTTATTTATTTATTTCATTGTACTTATAAATACCATTACAGGAAATCCCAATTAGTTTGCTTATCACCAGAAAATGTATGAAATAACTTCGAATTATAGAGAGACAGTTCTGTCATCAAAAACGAATAAAATCACTACCAATGTATTTGTACTCGAAGCTTACACATATCTCCAAATTATCGCAAAATATGGTATCCGTTACATGCATAACAAAACACAATATTCTACAGTCTACAATACGCACCGTGAATGGGTTTATCGATTTTAACATTTTCTATGTTATATAAGCCAGCTTTAGACAATATTTTGTGCACTGCGAAGTCTTTTGAAGAACCTGGGTCCACAGAAGATAAATCTACTCCAATTCCAATTATATTTTTATATGACGACGTAATCCAATCTGCTACTTCCGCACTTATTCCTGAAACACGTTATTATGTTAATATTACCACCTTGAACTTACTAGGGAGGCATTGCCATGAGGATGGCGAAGGCGAATCAAATGGATACTAAACAAATGTAACGCACAAAACGGTAACAAGCAGATCAGGATCCGGTAATTATTTGTACACATAACTTACTCGTATATGACCTCGTAACAAGACCGTAGCCAGGAATTTACTTCGGTGGGGGGGGGGAGAATTCTACTATTTGTTTTTCACGTGTCGAACAATTAAAAATCATTTCACTTTTCTAGCATATTTTCCGAGGGTCGAATCCTGCTCACGACCATTTTTTTTTTCACTATGTTTATAACTGCGTGTTCGCTACGATGAGTTTGATTTATCTGCATTTCAGAATACTTTGTCTTGCCAACCTACCTGGAAATCTCATAGTATTGGTTTGCTCATCATAACCCAAGTACTTCTTGCGATCACTGAAATGTTTGCTCCATCCAAACCTAAATATTAACACGCATGGTTTTCCCATATTGTCATTTATCATGTTATCTAAGTCATGTTTATACAGCACGTAGTCAGGATTGTCGTTGACTTTTGAACTGATATCAGCAACTATAACTGCAAAAGAAATTATTACATTTTATCACTTCTGTAAACCTATTTTAAATGAAATACATACATATGAATTGCTTTCTTTATTAATTTAGTCGACTCGAGTATCACTGTTTGCCGTTTGACGTTATTAACCGACTTCAAAAAAGGAGGAGGTTTTTTTATATAAGTGTTGCACATACGCGGTACGATTAATATATCCAAAGGCAAATCTCCAACACGTTTGCCAGTTGATGTGAAGTGATAAGGTGCGTCGATATGGGTGCCTCCATGTTCTCCTGCTGCAAACTCGTATGCTGCATACCTGGATACAGTATATGTAATTAAAGATATAGATAGCTATTACCTGCGTACCTATTGACTAACTCGGTTACCATCGTGACTTTCAACACTTTGTCGTACATTGCGTCGTACGTTACAGCTTGTCTATGATGAACAAAAATATTAAAAACATGCGGCGCAATGTACTACAAAGTGACAATCAATTCGTTGGTAACCGAGTTAGCCAATAGGTACGCAGGTCATAATCAAATAAGCCAATGATGTTGAGTAAACGATGCTGGTATCCATGACATGAGAGACAAACAAAAAATCGGGGGCATTTCAAAGTCGAATCCTTTGCGTGACCTCATACATCCTAGAAAAATATCGTAGGCGTATGCTAGGAAATCTCAATCAAAGGACACCGGTTCGGAACGACTCGACTTACAGCAAGAAATATTGTCATTGATAGACTAGGGTGGTTATTCTGAGTAGTGATGAAGCCATATTAATGTTATTCTGATTAAAATGCCAACAGACAATTTGACTGGTACATAGAATATTATAAATTTTTGACTGCCTCATTGGTCTAGTGGTCGCAAGCGCGGCTACTGAGCGTGAGGTCCTGGGTTCGCTTCCCAGGTCGGGCAAAGTGTTATTGGATTTTTCTGTTAGAAAATTCTCAGTAGCAGCCCGGAGTCAGGAAATTGGTGGGAGCACGTAAAGCCGTCGGCCTTGCGCCTGATCTCTCTCTGGTCGTGGCGGATTTCCGTCCCATCGGAACATGAGAGTGAAGAAGAGGGAGTGCACCTGCGTTTGCGCAATTACTTGTGCACTATAATATCTCCTGCGTACTTGGCTAATCTCCGTGGAGATAGGCCGCCGTGACCGAAATACGGTCGGAAGGAGTATATTGTAAATTTTTTATTAGGTTGATAATTCTCGATGAATCGTGGTCTGTCTTTCTTTCCGAACGCTTATAACTTAAGAACCAGTGTACCGATTTTGACGAGGTTTTCACTGTAGCGTAGCTTAGTCGCACAGGCAACTTCATAAACACATTTCATTACGCTATCACTTATAGACGCTGTTAATAGATTTTATTAGAAATATGACTTATGAATTCAAAGATTCAACTGATTTAGATAAAACTTTTAGTACTACGATCCATAATTGAACGGAATCGAGTTTAAATCTAGCATACACAACTTTTTGTTCTAATAACTTATTACAACGTTTTGTTCATAGTTACGACATTTCCGACCACCACGCGCATGGAGACGCGCGCACAGGCTAGTTACTTCATATGATTTTAATAACTAAATTGTTCCACTACCCCCAATATTTCCACCTCACGCAACTGTGACCGCATAGGTTATTTTCCTTTAAAAAAATCGTATAAAACGATTCGTCAAAAGCATTATTAAGTATTTTATTTGCTTATTTCATGTCGATTCTCCGCTTAGGCCAGCCACTCTACCCTTCGTGATTTTGAGTCATCCATTCTGATAAAATTGAACTGGACTGGGATTGAGGACGAATCCGCATCATGATGCCTATAGCAGGTAATTGGGCAGTTTTGCGCATTCATCTGCGTCTTTATGAGATCAAAGTTCAAAACCCTCTAGTATGATAAAGATGCAACACAAGATGTTGGATCTTTATCATACTACTACTAATGAAAAATATAATTACAACTTACCAAGATTTGTCGGCTCCTTTAAATTCTTCTGTTACTTTAGTGTATTGAAACGGTTGTGTACCCGGCCAATACACTGTTTTATTATCAAAAGGGTGAGTAAGGTCTATGAATTCATAGTTTCCATTAAATAATATTTCGTTCAAACTGTCACTACTAGCAGATAAAGGGGTTAACAAACAAGACAAAGTAGTTAATACTAGTGTTCCGATTGCCATCTTGAATTATACTGCCGTCGGGCACTTATCCGTTTTGCTCTCCCACACAAAAACGCCCTCACAATGCACGAGGCCTTGGATAATGAATTAATTTAAGACTTCTGCTTAAATATAAAAGTTAAATGTATTGCAATGAACAATGGTGTTAAATATTTTTATTTAATACTTAAAACATCATTGTGAATCAACCTTTCAATATAAAAAAGTCTTAACAATAGAGACTGTTTTGAGAATTAAGTATCGCAACTCTCTCTATGATTCAACATTGGAGCTCTGGGCTGGGTTCGATTCCCGGGTCGGGCAAAGTGTTATTGAGTTTTTCTATTAAAAATTTCTCAGTAGCAGCCCGGAGTTTGGTAATCTATCCTCATGTGACAACTACTGACTGCCGGTAAATAAATCGGTTGTCATCTCAAAGAGGCACATTTCATCAAGAACAGTCTTTAATAGCATACGCATCCTGATAGAGCCCAATAATAGGAGTCCGAATTGTTAGTGACTTTCGTGGACTCTGGAAAACCTTGTGACACGGTGAATGGAGCGCGATGGGATCAAAACTTTGAAGTTAGTATTATTCAGGCCCTTTAAATAGACAGTACCTACTTGTAGGGTGGTGCAGAGCAAGTTCTAAGAGCAATAATTTGTATAAAGGTTACTGCTGGTGAAAAACACGTCTACTGGCACCTATGTTATTCATAATTTTGCAAACGACATAATAGCGGCTAAAGTGAAGGAGGTATCATGAAGGAATGGCAGGCTGAGATGCAAGCCAAGATAAAAAAAAAACTGCAGAAGACAACAGAGAAAAGAGAATCGCGTATTACAATATGAAGGCTTTTGGCATACGAGTATTGAGTTATATGCAAACAGTCGATCTTCATTCGCTGCTATAAACCGTCTCTGATTTTACGCCAGTCACTGAGAAGTTGTGTGTAAATCGTTTGTCGTGGTATGGACATGTGAGGAATGATGATCATGTGACGAGGAAATTTTTAAGTATTAATGTGTAAGGCTACAGGGGCGTACCCAGCTTTTGGCCCGGGGGATCTGAAATTTCTTAAGCCGAGTCACCCGTGCTTGTTTGCCGTGCCGGTCCCGGCTCCCGCCTCTAAATTGCAGGGCCAGGGAGCAGTCTTTTAATGGCAGCCTGGCCTGGCTTAATCTTGATCTTTTTGCCGTAGATCGTAAATATCACTCGCATAGTGTGTTTGTCGCAAGAACGCATATTTTATCATTATTATGCTACGAAAGGACCATACTTCTTGCTATCGTCAGGATGAAAATTGTGTTTGGAATTTCGTCAGCATTTCAAGAAATCAAAACGCAGTGGTTCCACAAAGTATTTAATTCACAAAGTTTTGTGAATTCGCGGTATTTTTTATCTGTAGTTTGGTAGGTTAACTGAACCTCCTGCCTTGACAGGGCGAGACACCCCGAAACATGCGTGCCGTCGTATAATAACTATATGTTAGGTGCGACAGGGATAGCACGCAAGTCTAGCCGTGAATATGCAGAAGATATGTAATATCTAATATCTTCTTAAATGTGTAATAAATCTTCTGCACATTCACGGCGAGAAAAATCAAATCATTGACTCGGATTAACTTAGATAGTAGAATAGGTAAATATTTACATGAATATGTATATTTATATGTTCTAATGTAATATATTATACTTATAATGCAAGCTCAAGTCCATTTTACCTCATGTGGGTATTACATTTTTAACCTACTGATTTTTTCCTTTTCTTAAATTTTTCTACTTAATGTTCAGATTCCATCTGGCAGCACTGATTGGATAAAACTGGAGAAGACCTACAATGCTGTGCTGCCAAACGCACGATTTAAATCGTATTTATACGATCTTTTTAGCTTATTAGTACGATGTACGATGAAGATCTTTTCAAATATCTTGTTTTTCAAAAAAACGACACAATGAACATAGAAAAGACCTTACATTTATACAATTATATACAAAACTTAAAAATATTATTTACAGTGAGCAATCTACACTCCATAAAATAAAATATTCGATTAGCATAATTGTTGAGTGGATAGTACCGTTTGTAATTAATAATTTATCAGATTGGTCATATATTAAATTATTGTTTGCTAATAATGGCTGATTGTAATAGAACATCGAAAAACTTTAATATTTTTCAGTGGAATTGTCAAAGTCTGCGGCCTAAACTTTTAGTGTTTGAATCGCTCCTCATTCAAGAAAAAATTCACATTGCTGTCTTAAGCGAGACATGGCTCGAGCCCGACAGCGGACTAACACTGAGCGGTTATAATGTGTTTCGCGCGGATAGGCATGATGCGTATGGTGGGGTAGCTATTCTCACACATAGATCAGTTAAGGCGCAGCTTTGCAATACACACAGTTATAATTTGGGTATTGAATTAATACATGTCAAGATACATGATTGTCAGCATATTGAGAACATTATATCGATATATTGTCCTTCATCGGTGTCAACAATTCAGAGCGATTGGGATTATGTATTTTCATTAGCAAGTACTAAAACTCTTGTTTTAGGGGATTTTAATGGCCACCATTCTGTATGGTCATATAAAACTGATACCCGGGGCAACCAAATATTTGACGCAATGTTAGATCATAATTATACTACCCTAAATGATGGAAGCCCAACAAGAATTCGTATGACTAATGGTGCTCTTCAAACTTCATCACCAGATATATCTTTTAGTTCATCGGACTTAGCCTTAACCATTTCCTGGAAAACCATTAATGAAACGCTTGGAAGCGATCACCTGATTATTAAATTAGCTTCTAATAGAGAATATAATCGCGGCAGAAGTATTAAAAAGCGAAATCTTAAAAAAAGCGATTGGAATTCTTATAACTCATTTATTGAAAATATTTTTAATGATTATGATATGCCAGAAAATATTCAAGATGTTTACGATATTTTCATTGATACTATAGAAAAAGCGGCGACCGCCCACATTCCATTCATTAAAAAATCACAACACATTAAATTTATCCCTAAACCTTATTGGAACGTAGAAACTTCAAAATCCGTAGCAGAACGTAGACTTGCCTTAGCAAAATTTAGAAAAAATCCAACTCCCTGTAATTATGACATATTAAAAAACAAAATAAGTGATTCGCAAAGAGTAATACGTTCGGCAAGATCGAAAAATTTCCGAGAATTTTGCACGTCTATTGAATATTCTACAACATCGAGTCAAATGTGGAACAAGATGAGATGGGTGAAAGGACGCCAAAGGGTGTCTTCTATACATATAGATAAACAAAAGGCTGAACAATTGTTGATAAATTTAGCACCGGATTATGTATGTCCTCCTCAACCCAGTTTTAAATCCTTTAATTCTAAATTACAATCGAAAATTTCCCTCCATGAATTGGAAAACAGTATTAAAAAAAAAGATACCGCCCCAGGATGCGATGAAATATCTTTTTCTATGGTGAAACATCTTCCGCGAAATGGTAAATTATTGTTACTAAATTTGTATAATACATGTCTAAATGATGGATTCGTTCCTAAGCAATGGCGTGAAGTTAGTATATTCCCCATTCCCAAATCAGGAAGAGACCTGAACTCAGCTTCTGCCCTTCGTCCTATTTCACTGATATCGTGTATTTGTAAGATATTTCATTCAATACTGAATAAGAGGCTTGAGTGGTACTTTGAAAAAAAACTACTGTTTTCTGATGATATGACTGGGTTCCGAAAAGGTCGTTCTTGTATGGACAATTTATCGCGATTAGTAACGAAAATTCAAATCGGTTTTAGTAAAAATTATGCAACTATTGGATGTTTTATTGATATCGACAATGCATATAATAATATAGATATCATAACCGTGTTGAATATTTTAGACCAAATGGGCGTAGATTCTAAAATATGTATATACCTATGGCATTATCTTAAACACAGATCGCTGAAAATCCTAGTCGATGATGTAGACATTTGTCGGAATACTGGCAAGGGTTTGGCTCAAGGTGATCCACTTTCTCCTTTATTGTTTAATATTGCCACCATTAATGTTTGCAAGGATATTAGAAACGTTGATATCTCTCAATATGCCGACGACTTTGTATTGTATAAATCTTGTAATAATATCCAGAATGCAGCTGATGAGTTACAATCGGCTCTTAATAAGCTAAGTGGGTTATTCATTAATTTAGGACTCGAAATTTCTCCACTTAAAAGTAAGTTTTGTATTTTTAAGAAAAGATCATGTAATAGGCCAGTACGTATAGATCTTAGTATAAATAATATTTCACTAGAATTAGTCAATAATGTTAAATACCTAGGCTTGTGGTTGGATCAACCGCTTCGTTGGGGAAAACATATAAATGAAACCATCGAAAAAGTGTTGAAATTAATTAATATTTTTAAAATTTTAGCGGGGTCGAGTTGGGGTGTGCATCAGAGCCATTTCAGACGCCTTTATATTTCACTAATTCGCAGTAGAATTGATTATGCTAGCTTTCTATTTGATAACAGCTGCAAATCTAACTTAAACAAGTTGGATAAGGTGCAAAACCAGGCGATGCGTGTCATAGGAGGATTTATTCGTAGTACACCCATACATGTTATGGAAAGCGAGCTGTGTCTACCCCCCCTCCATATTCGTAGAACTTATTTAGCGGGTAAATTTTGGTTTAAGTCTAATTCCTTTTATGACAATAAAACAATTAATCTTATAAAAGAATTATCAGATCATTCTCATAATCAATATTGGGTTAGGAAAAAAATGCCACTTTTAGTTTTACTGCATAATTTATTCCATTCAGTCCCTGTTCACTGCAGTAAACTACTCGATATGTATTCTTTAGATACTTGGGTTAGTGGTATAGGGCTGTCTCAGGTGCTCTCTGATAGTATTCCGTTAGTTATAAAATCTAAGCGAAGATCACTGTGATCGCTTCATTAATGAACAATATTCTGGTTATAATAGGATATTTACAGATGGGTCGAAAGATGATACAGGTAAGGGGGCGGCATTTTTGGATTCTTCATCTAATGATTTTATTAAGCTCAGGATTGAGTCCGATATATCAATAATGAGTTTAGAACTCATTGCTATAGCAGAAGCGTTGTCCTATATTAAATCTACAAACTATCAAAAATGTGTAATTTTGACGGACTCTAAAAGTTCGATTCAACATTTGGCTCGGTGCACTTCGCCAGTGCGAGGTACACCGATAGCCTATTCAATATTGAATTCAATTCTTGAGCTTCAATGTTTATCTAGAATAGTCGTGGTCCAGTGGATACCATCTCACATCCAAATAGCAGATAATGAAAGAGTTGATTTTTTGGCAAGACAAGCATGTGTTGATGGTGTTCAGTTGACGACGGTCCCCACTTATCTAGAACGGGTTAAATTAGTTAAACAGCTGTGTATAGATAATTGGAAAGAATATTTCGATAAACGGTCAAAAGAAAAAGGCATTTGGTTTCGAACGATCCAACCGCAGCCTTCTCAATATCCCTGGTTTGATAATTGTATTTTTTCGAGAAATGAGTTAACATTAGCACTAAGAATTCGTTCCGGACACATTCCATCGAAGAAATTTGCATTTCTTATGAAAAAAAAACAGAGCCCTAATTGTAACTACTGTGGAGTGGTCGAAGATGTGCATCATCTGTTGGTTGAATGTGTCCGAAATTTGAGTCAGCGTAGATTAATTTTGGATAATATCTCTCTTAACATAGGTTTATGTAATAGCATATTAGCATTTCCTTTATCAGATAAAGCTAGATGTTTATATAAATTAGTCGATGAAAGTTTAAAAATGTGATTATTATAATACTATGTGATTTGGTTTCTATGGGGTGGCATAGTCGCTTTGCGACAAAACCCTAAAAATAAAGAATAAAAAAAAAAAAAAAATCTTGTCTTTATATCTTATAGTCAAAATTAAAATAATTAAAGATAAATCTTTGAAAAGCATTAACGCATGCTTAGCGAACTCTAAAGTTCGTAGAGGTCGAGATGGCTTAGTGGTCAGAGCGCCTGGAGTATTTATCCGGGAGGCGCAGGTTCGAATCCTGTTCACGACCATATTCTTTTTCCATTTAATATTGTAACTTTAAAATAATTAAATCAAATTGTCTATAAATAAAATAACAAACTTAAACGATACATATACTTCTTTATATTTTAACGCATCCACAAATTTTCTATACACGCTACATATATAATTTATAGTCTATGGCATTCACACTTCAGAAATATGTAGTGCTTTAGCTCAATGCTATACAATACTCTACATTTGGCGCGGGAATTCCCCGCGCAATCTTACCGTCTCGCTTCGCGGTTATTACACGACTGCCTAAAAAAAGGAGTGTTATGTTGATAAGGTTGATGTATATATATTTGTCAGTTTCTTTATTCCACCATAACTTTTAAACTCCTAAACCAATTTAGGAAAGCGTTCCTACATGGCAGGGGTGCTTCTTAATTAATTTCATCTTGCTTTACGTCATTCCCCTCGAAAAATAAAACTAACTCTGGTTTGTGTTGTTTGATTCGGAGTTTTGAATGTAAATATGTCGTACAAATACCATATTAATAAGTTTTGTGGTGCTGGTGTATTCTGCTTTGTGTGGCTTTCATTACGAAATGTGGTTGGTTTCTTCTTGTGTTTATTCTGTAGAAATAAAGTACGTAAATTTATTTTCTTTCATGTATCGATTTTGAGCCATCTAACGAGATGTTGGCCAAATTGAGTTTAAGTATGTACAAATTAATTACTTTGGCTCCCATGCCTACTGCTGCAATCAATGACTCCGATAATGTCCGTGATTAAATTAAATTGTAATAATTATTTGTTTCTAAGTGCCAAATATAATATATCACGTCAAATATTGATTTTTAAATAGAATAACATTGCACTTAAAATTGTTAAGTAGTATTTTTATTGTAGAATTTTGAGCAAATACGATTTTTCCTAGTCCATAGTACGTACAGTTCAAAAAATATGTTGGCAACCCTTACAGTGATCGTAATTCTTGTCAAATAAGCTCAAAAATGTCTGGTCTGTCAAATCAAAAATAGGAAATAAGTCTGCAGTTTTGGTTAATTATTAATTTAAAACTACTGTTTAAGACTGATGTCTTTAATGAAAAAGACTAGAAATGATGCAATTAAAGCCGCGGTCACTTCCTACTTAGAACGTCGGAATTATCCTGTGAGTGCAAGTTGGTGAATAATCATTTCTTTGTTATGAAAGTGTTTATTATGATGTTTTTGTATATTTTAGGACATAGACGTATTTAGCAATAATAATAATCTAAGCAGAAGTGCTGAACAAATGGCTGTGGCAACAATAGTTCAGTGTGAAGCAAGTCGCGCCAACTCCATCTTATTTTCTTGCATCAACAACGACTCTGGCCAATACGACATACAGTACACAAGGTATTATCAATCTTTTATACAATAATACATTAAAAGTTACGATCATTCTATTAATAAAGTCTGTCTGTTGTCAGGTACTTGAATTGTTACAATTCTTTACATCACTAATATAAAAATATTGAAACTATTTAAATTTATCACAATATACTTTTAGGTTGGTGAACTTCATAAAAGAGATTAAGCATGAGAAAGTTAAAAATGAATTGCTTGGTTTGTTATGCCCGCTGCTCTGCCATTTGTACCTAGAAATGTTACGTGGTGGTCATGGGGGACCTGCACAGATGTTTTTGAAGAGACATTCAGCCACATTACCTCAAAAGGATCTATCATATCATCAACCTATAGATGGCAATCTACCCTCAGCATTATACAGACCCAATAGCTTGGAACAGCTTTTCAACTCCTTACAAAATGGTACAATAGACAACGAAACACCAGAGAAAGATTATATGAATCAAATATTAGATGATATTGGGTCTATTTACACATTACAGGAAGTTGAAACTAGACCATCTATTGCTGCCTTCCGGTATTTGAATCTATTTCTTAACCATTTATTGAAATAAATTTTCTCTCTAATACCAAATTGTGTTATGTACCTAAATTTTATTTTTATTTTAGGTCATGTAAATATGATATCAGTTTATCTCAAGATGCCCTTAATATGTTAAAAGCATATTTAGCTAAGCATGGCCATGTTCTCCTGATACAAGTTCTTCAAACATGGTTCCATATTGATATTAATAATGATCCTAATAAGAAGAATGCTGTAAGTATAAACTAAAGTCTTGTATTTATTTGCTGTTTGCATTTTTTCTGACATATTTATGTAGCATAGAAAATAAGGCATGATACATAACTATAGGTCGCAGCACGGATCTTGGGTGCTAGGCAAAATGGGAAGGGATAGTTGCGCAGGTATACACTCAAGCACACACTTACTAAATTGTTTTTGCTGGACATAATATTATTTTCCTCTAGTAAACTGTGTTCATACTTATAAACGTAATTTAAAAGATTAGTGTGAGAACTGGTGAGAACTAAAATACCTATTCATAAAAAATGCATGTTGGTAGATAATTTAATAAGTTCTAATTAGTTGTGTGTACAAAAAATGTTTATTATTTAATATTGATAATGCTAGGAATCACTAACACATTACTAGATTAAAAAAACATCTTATCTCTTGTCTGTAACATAAATATATTGTTATAAAATATATTGTTAAGTTATGTGAGCGCTTAATTGAAGTATTCTACGCAATACGAGGTGCATGTCACGGTGTCACCAATGCGAATGAAACGTCACGGTGTCACCAATGCGAATGAAACATCACACTAATTAGCTAATGATAGTGTGATGCACTTACGCACCGCACGCGGCGAATAGTAATGGTCGTTATTACAATAACACATTATGTAATGCATTATTCTTCCGTTATCTATAAAACACCATTGAATACGAATCTGTTCTGTTATTGCAATAACACTGTTGTCTGATAATCTTACGAAACGATGATCATAATGACAACTAACAATAATTGACACTGACATTTCTAAAACAACAGCGAGTAAATATAAATAATTGTATTATTCAGATAATGTTTACGATTATGATCTTACTATAAAAGACGTAAAGTATACTTTAACTTGAAGGGTCTCGATAATTGCCTTGCTTGTTATTATCCGTCGATATTTAGAGTTACGATTTTGTGCCTATTATATATACCGTATTTTGAATACGAAAATGAAATAACAAATTATTGCAGTTACAGATTTGTTGCCAGTGTTAATTTTCATTATGCAATCGTGTTACTGATTGCTCCCCGTTATGTTTTAAAACTTTTAGGTTTTGTAGTATTGTTGATTACTGCGCGCGTATATTTTAAGTGGAATAGTAAAAAGAATCATGGCGAATTCGATACACACAAAATTTAGAAATAATTTTTGAGAAGTTGGAATGGCGTTTTATTTGATCTTTGGTATGGAAAGAACAGCTTTGGGAATTTAAAATATTTATTAAATCCCGAAATAATAATATAATTTATTTTAAGATTCATACCTGGGTGATATAGTCGCTAAGCGACAAATGCATAAAAAAAAACAAAAAACCTTAATTCATTAAGTACATTTCTGAACGCGACAACAATGACAGCTGATTACTATGACACGTTCAGAAGTTTACTCAATAGTCAATTTTTTTTAGTAATATTATATTTTATTGGTTTTAAAAATATTTTGAATGCTAAAAGTTATTCTTTGGGACCAACGATAGAAATTACAAATAATCGAACTTAAAAAAAAACATATGTATGGTTTTGTACAAATCTCACCATGATTCTTTGTTAGAACCTACTCATAAAAAGTTCATTGCCGAGCGGCTATATAAATAATAGGATAACGATAACAGTTTACAACCACATTTCATATCATTCCATAACATAACACGTTAATGCATTATTAAGATCTAGCCGTTATTACCATTGCTAGCCTAAAATCTAATTGGTCGCCGATTATATTTTTTTATACCCATCCCTCCCCGCTAATGGGACGTAAATTTCGACTTCTGCGCATTCAAGGTCAGCGCTCAAGATTCGTGCTGAGACCTATAACTTCATATTTTTAACTGACGTCCAAAAATATTTTTTTTTTTACTTTTTTATGTTTGTTACCTCAGAACTCCGTCATTGACCAACCGATTTGGAAAATTATTATTTTATTTGAAAGGATATACTTTCAGTTGGGTCCCACTGAAATTTTATTAAAATTGGTTTGGATGATTGGTATTTAAATCAAAATAACTGAAAAATAATATCTCATCCAAGTAAACGAAATTGTGTATTTTGCTTTCTTGTTACTTTTTAGTAGTGTTCACGGTCTCTAGAATAGTTCTAATGAACTGCCTATTTTCCAGCTTCATCGTCAGGTGATGATGATGAAACCGGAAGATAAACACCTATTTAATACTTTTTTGTGTACGCATTCTCAAACCTCTTTGTTTTTAGGATTCTGTTTACACAACTGCCCAAAAAAAGGACTGTTATGTTTTTAGGGTGCATGTACATATGTAGGTATGTATGAATGTTTGTGAGTTTCTTATTCCACAATAATTTCGAAATGCCTGAACTGATTTCAATGTATGGGGTATTGTTAGAATCCTTACATTGTCCCGAGTAACATAGCGTATGTTACGTCAGTCAGATTTAAAAAAATTGTAGGCGTTTCTCCCCTTGTTTGCTTGTCTCAGTTAAAGGGCCATGTCTCATATGGGCAGCAAATTTTTTAGACAATTAAGAATAAAATCAAAATATTAGGACAATAATATACAATTATTATAATTTTTGGAGTCAGTGAAAATTTTTAGGAAGTTTCCTAAAATTTGCGGAATATATTAGGGTAGGAAGGTACATTGACAATCATTATTAAGATCATGTAACAATACCTAATTGAACCTAGATATAAATGAATACAACAATTGGGCGTTCATAAAAAAAAAGGTTTTTTTATTAAACTTTCGATCGGTTTTGTTCTTCTAAAAAATTTGGATTTTTGTAAGAAAAAAGTAAATAGCACAATTATTTTTAATAGTGGAAAGATTTTTGGAGCTAGTATTTTTTTGTTTAAAATTATATTGGTTTACCATCTACAATAACTGAATAATGTATGTGACCAACACATTGACTACGACTGATGACTAAGTTTATCCAAGTTTTATTTAGTTTGAAGTGTCCAAGACCTAAAGAACAATGGCCATTTTCCTGCTTGGATTAGCAAAATCTAAAAAACCTCACTTCACAAAACATAATGTTTTATTTGCTTAAATAAATATGACGTGCATAGCAAACCCTAAAAAAATCCTGCTCTCAACCATATTTTTACATAATATATAACTATTTAATAAAATAATGTTCAACATTTTGGGCGACATTCTCATTTTGGGAGCAATTTATCATTAAGTATGCCTAGATTGCCGAGTCCCAAATGACCATTGTTCTGTATTAGTTTTATTTATGAAAATACAACTGCAATATAAGCTTATGAACTACATACAATGTCCCACAAAACTGCTCAATCAGTTTGACTGTAGGATCAACAAAAGTTTAGAATAAACAATGTCTACCGTACACTACGTTTGTTACCTCAGAACTCCGTCATTTATGAACCGATTTGGAAAAATATTAATTTTTATTTGAAAGGATTTACTTTCAGATTGGTCCCATTAAAATTTTATGAAATTTGGTTTAGTAGTTTGGTATTTAAATCTAAATAACTGAAAAATAATACGTCGTCGAAGTAAACGAAATGGTGTATTTTGCTTTCTTGTGACTTTCCGGTGGTGTTTACGGTCTCTAGAATAGGTCTAATGAACTAACTATTTTCCAGCTTCATCATCAGATGATGATGATGATGATGAAACCGGAAGATAAGCATCGGAAATCCGTCATATTTTTTTTTGCTATTTAATACTTTTTAGTGTAAGACCGCATTCTCAAACATCTCTTTTTACACGAGTGCTCAAAAAACGGAGTGTATTTATGTATGTATGTATGTAAGTATGTTTGTGAGTTTCTTTACCTATTCCACCATAACTTCTAAATACCTGAACTGATTTCGATATATGGGGTATCGTTAGAATCCTTATACTGTCCCGTGAGTAACATACGCTAGTCAGTTTTTTTTTTTTTTTTAAATTAATTTCCTCCTGTTTTACGCAGTTTATTACTCTCTTTTGAAATAGCCTCAGATCTAGATTTCCTACTTTGATATGGATATGTCGCAGATGGATTGTAGAATAAGCTGTTTTACAAAACTGCTAGCTGATTTACAAAACTGCTAGCTGATTTACAAAACTGCTAGCTGATTTACAAAACAGTACTGTTATGAAAAACAGCTGAATGACGTTTAGCGGTTTTACATAATTACTGAACTATAACACGCAGAATTGAATGAACGTTTTGCGTTTATCAATGCAGCGGGTCAACGATCAGAGATTATGTAAAACAGTGTGAAATGAACTGTCAGATTGTTGATTTAGTTCGAAATTTTGTCGCATATGGCTCTGTATGTTTTATAAAAATAATAACCTAACTTTATTTTACTTGTCAATAGCAAAAAAAATATGAAAATTTTTAATGACGTAAATACTAAACCACTATAAATAGTCGACAATATATCGGGATTATGAAAGAAAATAAATTAAATTGATCCATGAACGAGCGAAGCGAGCTCGGAAGTTTCGTGTATCCCGACACGGACAGGTTAGGTTCGAAGAGGATGTCATCCTCTTCGTGTTTAGGTTTTTTCTAACCTTACGGACACAATAAGAGGAGCCCCGCTAAGCGGGCTTCCGTCGACCCAGCCACGGAAAATCAAATCAGAATACAGTATCGCTTTTTTACTTGAATGGTGACTATCCATTTATTATACCTATACAATAAACAAACCTGTCCCACTGTAGATATGTCATTCTGCATTACGTCTAAAGGTGGGTAGCAGTTTTGTTAAACGTATCGCAATGGCAATCCAGCTGAACATTGTTCAGCTGTTTTATAAAACAGTACTGTTTTGTAAAGCAGTTAGAGATTTTGTAAAACAGCGGATTCTACAATCCATCTGCGACAGATATATATGGACAGCGCGTTGAGTAGGTCTACCCATATTCACTTCCGATAAATCAGTTATGGTACGCAAGATTCACTAAAAAGTCTGAAATAAAATAATTTTTAACAAAGAAAAGAACCGACTCCAAAAATCTTTCTGTTAAGTAAAATTGCACTAAAAAGTTATAAAATAATTGCATTATTTACTTACTACAATTTATATAAAAATATTTTTTAAATTTTAGTGTATTCTGAATAAAATCAATTTATTAGGACAATAATATACAATTATTATTATTATTGGAGTCGGTGCCAGTAAAGGATAATAAACGTGTAAGTACATTCATGAAGTAGCGTATTACGTTCGCTTTAGGCAGTTGTTGTGTTCATTTGTAAATAGGTTCAATTAGGTATAATACATTATCGTAAAAATAATGATGGTTAATGTACCTTTAAATATACTTTGAAAATTTTAGGAAACTTCCTAAATATTTTTAAATTTTATCTGGCACCGACTCCAAAAATAATAATAATTGTATATTATTGTCCTAATAAATTGATTTTATTCAGAATACACTAAAATTTAAAAAATATTTTTATATAAATTGTAGTAAGTAAATAATGCAATTATTTTATAACTTTTTAGTGCAATTTTACTTAACAGAAAGATTTTTGGAGTCGGTTCTTTTTTTTGTTAAAAATTATATATTAACTTACTTCTAATGTACATAATAAGAGATCATGTTTGGTAAGGTATATGAAAGGTTTAACAATGTTTGACATAATTCATTTAATTCATTCTGTCTTACTTATTAGCAGTTACTGTTAATATTTACAGGAAGATGAAGAAGAAGAAATGGATGAAGACATAAATGTTACCAGGACTAATTCAGAAGAGAAAATAACAGACACTAATGGTAATTAATAAAAAAAAAAAACTGTTACAACCTTTTTAAAAGTAATAAGCCCCATTTGATTTAGCACCTTAGTTGTTAATGATCACAAAATATTACGATTTTCCAGATATATTTGCTGAATGTAATGGTCATGCAGAATATATCAGTATTGATAAGGAATTAATGGAACTCCAAGATGCAATTAAAGGAGTTAGAGAGTCTACAGCACCCCTTAAATTGTATAAAATAGCTGCACCGGATACTCAGTAAGTGAATTCAATAAAATTATTATTAAATGCAATTGTAATCTCATGTCTCTCATTATGCTTTTGTTTACAGTTTAATATGTGCAAAAACCGATCAGTATTGTAACATGCTATGTGGTGGGTTCAGCAATTCTGAGATCAGGTTATGGGATCTTGGTCAAAATAATATCAACAGAAGAGTAAATCGGAATATTTCTGAAGTTGAATTAGCATGTTTAGTCCCACATGATCTAGTCCCTGATGATGATACTTTGTAAGTATGTTCTAATAAGATATCTGCAATATACTGTATTAAAACCGGTATAGTAAAAGGTTTCACTTTTAATGATAAGGTCATCTAAACACCCCCATGGTATTCTTCAAGTACTATGCATTGGAAAATATAATATAAGAACTAATTTTTTATATTAAACTAGCTGACCCAGCGAACTTCGTACCGCAATTTTTATTCTGTTCGTTTTTATTTAATTTTCTTTTATACAAACCTTGTCCCGATAATACAGAAAACAAAAAAAAAAAGAGTTATCCAATTTGGTGCAGTCGTTCGGAACTTATGCGCGTAAAAACATTTCGGCGATTAATTTTTATTTATATAGTTGATATTGCATGCTCTCCACATTCATAATTGAATCAGCTTTGATCATTCATATTGTGCGTGTGTGTCAAATCCATCGTGGATGTTGTGCCTGAGTCCTCCTGACTAAAAACCACACGGTCCTTCACTAAGCTTTACCGGGGTTTCGGGATCGCAGCTGCATTTACCGCTCCACTCACGCTTCTCTCTGGTTAAGGACAGGAAAATAGCATGAATTAAAATATATGTTTTAATTAATTCAGGGTTGTTAAGCTTCAAGTCTGTAGAGGATCCAGTTTTTACTGAACCGGATCGCGTCGCGTTGAATAATTTTATGAAAGAGGTGAGGTGTTATGTCCAGTTCTGAGTTCGACAGAGCTATACTGTAATATCTGGTTACAATGCAAAACTCAACTACTCAAACCGGAGCGTCCATATAAAGCCTTAACGTTAGACGAAAGTGTTTGTGTGTTTTTTAATAGAGTGATATTTTTCTAGACAAATTGGTGCTGGTGTTGCATTGAGAGGACATTCTGGTCCTGTACAAGCTGTAAGTGTACTCCCGCGAGAAGAATTAATTGTGTCAGCCTCACATGATAACACTATAAGAGCTTGGAGTCTCAGAGATTATTCCTGTGCTGCAATTTACAGGTATGATAGCTATAGAAACTAGAAGTTACTTGTGTGTGAAAATTAGCATTGCTGTGTTAATAAATAACTTGATGTTTATTAATTTGCAGAGGACATAACTATCCAATATGGTGCATGGATGTGTCAAAAAGTGGTCTCTTCATTGTTACTGGTTCTCACGACAGGACTGCAAAGTTATGGTCTCTTAGTAGAACTTTTCCAATAAGAATATTTGTCGGCCATATGTCTGATGTTACAGTAAGTCCTATAATTCACAAATAATATTTTACTAGTAATTTTTAAGCTTTTGTACCTTCAAAGGAAAAAAGGTACCCCTAAATAATCACTTTGTTGTGTGTCCGTTTGTCTTACAATATCCTTTTTCTCAGAAATGTGTGGAAATATGATGTTGAAATTAATATCAAATATTTAAGCCTATTGTCCCGTGGCGCTGTATAAATCCAAGCTTCTAAATCAACGTAATGAAAAATGCTGCTATTTGACGCATAATTTTACAATCACCAATAATTCATTCATTTCCGTTGAGCTAGAATAATGAAATTTGGCAAGAAGCAAGGGTTTACACAAGTAGGAAAAAAATCCGAAAGTAGTTAATTTATTTGTAATTTAGTAAGTATAACACTAGCTGCTGATTTTGTAGAATCGGGTTGTTTTGGTATTCCGTCTATTTATCACATATTTATGCTGTCATCTTGATATCAGAAATTAATGATTATATCATGAAATTAGATTGCCGAACTGTCAATAGCAATATATTTATGCTTGTGACTGTACGTATCACTATATCAGAGCAACCTTCCCGAAAAGGATTGCTTCCCAAAACGACTACTTACTTACTATCAAATGGGCCACCTCCTAAAAGGTATACTTCCAAAAAAAAAAAGCACTGCTCAAAAGGATATCTTTCCAAAACTAGCCCCAAAGTGAAATGCGAAAGAAATATAAGACTGGACGGAATGACTATCAAAATTGTGTACAAAAATGATTTATCATTGTTATACTGATCACACTTTGTATCACATACTCATAGAATTGGAAGTAACATTGCAATGTTATGTAAATTAATTTATTATTTTTCTAAAATATCCACTATCCACAAAGTTAGGTTTAGTGGGTGAGTTTAGATTTTGTAGATATTCCAAAAGTTGTACTTTTGGGAAAATAAAGGGTTCGGACTCAAAATGTCCGCTTGGCAAAATGTCTACACGACGCAAAACGTCCACTTCGTAGAATGCCAAGTTCACTTAATGACAACTTCTTAAAAATAGCTAAGTTGACAATTTGGGAAAATTAAAGATGACCTTGTGGAATGTTGACATTTTGGGAAGTGGGCCTTAATTGCCACTTGAATTTATATGACAATTCTGTTCTGTTTTTCTTACAGTGTGTCAAATTCCATCCTAATGAAGTGTACATAGCCACTGGCGGGGCCGACCGTACTGTTCGCTTGTGGATAGTTTCTGACGCTCGACTCGTGCGAATCTTGTGTGGACATCGTGGCGTTGTGAGAACACTCGCCTTCTCTCCCTCGGGCGCTCATTTAGCTAGTGCTGGTATGCAATTCTAATATATAAATAAAACTTTAATTTATATCTTGAATTGCCGCAATTAATCTTATTCATAATTTTATATTAATCATTAATATATGATTTGACTAACATGAATGGAAAAACCTAGTGTGCAATAAGTGTAAATGGTATGAAATGAAATGAAATTATTTATTTGCATAAATGTGGTTATAAAAGATATTGTTTTTTTTTTTTATGTGTGTAGAGACCTTAATTTGGTTTGCATATTTATTCCAGGAGATGACAAGAAAATCAAAGTATGGGATTTAGCAGCATGCACATGTATTCATGAGTATAGAGGACACCATGGGAAGGTTACTGCACTGGACTGGTCCTCCATAGGGAAGGCCAGCTTGACTAACAGGGTTCTATCAGATCCCAGTGACTCATCAGTCGACAACTCTCTGCTTTGTTCTGCTGGCATGGATGGAATTGTTAAAATTATGTCAGATTGTAATTCTAAAATTAAGTAAGTTTTTTATTTGCTGAAATATTATGTAGGTACTAGCTGTCTTTGTAGTTTTTATAAGCCAAAATAGATATAATTCTCTAAGACATACTTTGGCTTAGCATTATTTCTGTCACTGTCACACAACTATCAAACTAGAAGAGCAAAATAGAAAAAGGAAAGCCAAAGTATGTGATAGTGTTGGTGATAATTAAATACCGCATAATTATAGCAATCATTATAAATACTGCTTACCTAACTCCAAGAAAGTTACAAGAAGTTATAATATTTAAATGGCCTCAGATATAGTAAAATATACATGGAGGAATCATAAAGAAGTATGTTTTATAAAGTGTAAAAAAATTGGGCAACTATTAGAATTTTTAGAATTAAATAAGTTTGTATTCTTGTTTGTACCTTTTAACAATAAATATTATGCTATATTTACAACTGTTACATAATATGCTGTATTAAACTGTCAAAGATTTTGAGAGATTAACTGTGCATTGCATTTTCTGCTTTCACAATTTTTTAACCTGTCTACAAGTAGGTATGTGGAGTTGAAAGGCATAGAATATGTCAAGTAGTAGATTTTTGATAATATAATACTCTTTGTTTTTTCAGGCAAATATCAACACAAGATATTCAATCATCAACTTACAACACAAAATGTTCCTATTTAGTAGATGTCCAAGTTCATCCAGACTGGGTTGTAGCCATTGGAACCAAGAGATAAATAATAAAACCAATCCACTGCCAAATTAATATGAATTTAACTTGTAACATTAAATAAAAAAATACAACACTAAAACAATATTTTTTTTTACTACACTAAAACGTAATTGAACATTTCATATTTATATTAATGATGAAACCAAATAGAACATAAGACAGTAAAAATGAATTCCATGATTGAATATTTTATTTCAAACTTTTTTGAAAAAGCTGCTTATAGTAGACTGTTTCCCTTTTTGTGGTGGTGATACCTTCTTCTTCTTCTTACCCTTGTTTTCTTTTGGTGATGACTCAGTTTGAAAGTATCTCTTTTGTTCAATATTTTCTTCAATTTTAATTTTCTTTTCTTTTAAAGTTTTACTGTTTTGTTCAACTTCTTTAGCATTTTCTTTTGCATCTTCCTCATTTTCAGAACAACTCTCATATACTTCTTCTTTTTTAGTTAAAATATAACCATCCTCATCAGTAAAAGTCTTATCTACTATCTTTCTCCTTTTCTTAGGATTTATTATACCTGATGTAATTTTAACTGTGTTTACTGTTGGTGTTGGAGGTATCTCATCTTCAGACTCATTATCAACATCCATTTCATTGATAAATGAATCATTTTCCTCTGCTTCACTCTCACTGTCTGATACATGCAGAAGTCTCTTGCGTTTTTTATCTACTTTAGCATTCTTCTTTATTTGAGTGAGAGAATTATTATTGCTAGTGTTACATATAGTACTTTCTTCAACTTGGGATGCTATTTTGTTATCAGAATTTGAAGGCTCAACTTTAATAGTTTTTTCTACTTGTACGTCAGGCTTTAGAATCTTAGTTTTTTTAGCTTTCGTGGAATCACCATTAACTTTGTTGAAAAATCCAACAATACTTTTTGTTGCCGGTTTATTGCTATTGGTTTTAGTAGATATATTAATTTTTGTTGTATCTTTCTTCGGAGATCCAATTTCAAGTTTTAAATTGGGTTCTGATTTTATTTCACTCACTTTCGTAACATCTTTATTTTCTTTTTTAATTAATTCGCTTGATTTGACTTTTGCTTCATTCCGTTGAATATTTCTCGCCAGAACAGTTGAATTTTTAGACTTCAAGTTCTCTATTTCATCACCAGACCTCTTTGTGCAAGAATCAGCTTTTATCAATCCAGTACATAAAGGTAGATCTTCGAATTTGTTTACTGCAGTCAAAGCAACATTATCTACTGACTTTAACCCTCTACTGACGCAGTACACATGCTCATAGAACACGATTTTCAATGTTTTCTTTACAGTTTCTTTGTCAGTTTCAAAACACACAGTAGTACATCCACTGTTGTTATTCAGTAAACCAGATATCACATATAAAACACAAATTTCTGTTTCTGGCTGGTGTTTTCTTATGTCTTGTATAATTTGACACAATAAAGATTTCGCTTCGTTGACATGAATGCACAACTCCTTGCTAAGGGAAATATACGTAACTAACTTGTGTTCATCCAGAATCATTTCTTTTACAGCTTTTAAGTTTATTTTAATAGCATTTTCTGCCATGATTAACGTTTCTAACAAATCTCGCGTTTACCTTTTGCCGCACTTCTTATGTCCCGTTTTCAGTTTGACAGTTTTTTTTTTCTGGCTTCTCACTACTCGTGCATTTAGTCGCGGAGTGTGTCATTGTAAATCTTTACTGAAATGAGACTTCAAACTGGATTTGACACTATTTATCTGAAAAAGACTTTTCAAACTGGATTTGACACTACATAACTGAAAATGACTTAACTAAAATTAAAAACGAGAGACTTATCAGAATATATTGGAACGACAGATGAGGCGGTCTTCACCTCACTTCCACATTTGTAGCCTGCCCGAAGAATAAAAAAGATGACAAGTATGTCCAATGTGAATTTAGTATGCTATATTCTAGATTTGGCTTAATTTTAAAGTATTTTTATGTCATTAAGCATATTTATTTGCTGTTTATTATAGTATACAGCATATGTTTCTAGCATATAAAATAATTATTAAATAAAAGTTCTACGATCTGTTTTAATACCGTTATGCATACGTAATTGATTCCGTAAAAAGTACATTCCATGTAAGATTATCTTTTTTCCCGGCTTTATGTTGGCACCCCTGTCTCTTCAAGTGAGCCTCCCTATTCATTTCATATCTTTTATTATTACAATATTCTTGTGTTATTTATTGTGTGTTTTACATTCATTTTAAATTCAAAATAATTCCCAAATCGTAGTAATCTGTACCCACCACTACTAAAACGATTATTTAACCGACTTCCAAAAAAGAGGGTTTTGTATGTTTGTTACATAAGAACTCTCGTCATTTATCAACCGATGTGGAAAGATATAAAAATATCTTTCCACATCGGTTGATAAATGACGAGGAGGTTGATAAATGGAAAGGTTATGCTTTCAGATTAGTCCCATAGAACATAGTCGATTTTAATGTAAACTAAATTTTGTGGATTATTAAACATTTAAAATTAAATGACGTTTTATTTGACTTTGAAAAAATACAGCATAATTTTTGGCAAAATTTTATCAGCAGTTTAGCATAAGTCTCGTTGGCAACATTGAATATGACAAAAATGTCAATTTTGACAAATCAAAATCATTCTACTTCAAACAAAAGTACCAAATATAACTAGAATTGTTTTTCTTAAGAGAATTAATGTTAATAATTAATTACGTTTTGGTGTTGTTTTATCAATATTTTATGCAAAACCACAAGGAATGTAAGTTATTGGTATCTTTTTATTATGATTTACCAACGTTATTTTTGACACCGTTACATCATTTCTATTTGTATCAACACGGAGTACAACTTCGGAATTACTTTCAGTTTTCTTAAGTTTAGGGATTTATTTATCTATCTTTATCTTCTTTTTGGCAGACCGATTATTGAAGAACACGTAATATTTTTGTTAGTAAACAATCGAAGTGAAAATGCCAGGGTAAGAAACATCTGCGATCGTGGGAGTGGTTAACCTACTTGTACTGATTGCTCATAAAGTCATTACAGGCGCCTCCATATGCATATTAAATAACATCAAATATATATAGGAACAGTCCCACCTATTTCAAATATTGCTGTCTTAATATGAGAAGATAATAATTTAAAGATCTAAGTGCTTTATAAAATAGATAATAACATCATTTAAATTAATTCAAGGTTGTGTACAGAAAGTGCTAAATAGCAGTACACTGACAATAATGTGAACTAAAAAATATTTAATGTCTATTCAGATATGTTGTTTAATATGTATAAATCAATAATTGCAGTATGTATTGACAAAACATTGCTCATAAAACATGTTATTCATATGTATAACCCAGTTATCACCAACATTTAAACCACCAGCAAGCTTGTATGAGTCACTTATTTAATGCTACTGTATTAATTTACCTGTTACCATACCAGACATAAATGATGAGGAAAATAACTTTTTTATTACATTATTAACTCATGAAGGTATTTAATTTATTAACTTTGGTACATTCATAGTTAACTTATAAGAACCTGTTTCACTTTGTATGCAACATATTTAATAAATTAATTTATTTTATCTTTTTATTTTAGTTATAATATAGATTTATGTATACATTCATACATATAAATCCGGTGAATCCGGTACTAAAATAATTTCAGATGAAATATGCAAAACTGACTCACACATGAGGAATGTATGTACCTTTATAGAAACAATGATGTTATTATAATTCCTGATCCTTATTTTTTACTTTATGGCCCTACTTAGATATGAGATACATAGGTTTTTACTACTTACAGCCTAGCTTTACTTTTCAATTTAAAAGAACACTAAGGCCATGTATATACAGAAAAATGTGTTTTACTAGACATTGGTAATAGAGAAATTATTTAAATTCTGTACTTGGGCAAAAAAGCAAGATATATTTTAATTAAGAAAATTGTCTACTTTGACATATAATAATAAGGCTGTTTGGTATAATGTCTCATAAGCACTAAACAGCCCTACTACATCAATCAAATGAGAAATTTTATTTTATAAATATAGTTAATAAAGTGCAACAGGTTCGAAGTTTCACAGTAAATCATATAGGTGGGTAACAATATTGTTTTTGCAGATTAGCAACAATGTCTCTTGACAACATGTTCTGTACCCGTTGTGGGGATGGCTTTGAGGCCAACGAAAAAATTGTCAACTCTAATGGGGAACTGTGGCATACAAACTGCTTTGTGTAAGTATTCTATAGTTAGTAAGTAGTAAATTTGACAAAAAAATAGTGCACGGATTAGAAATTCTGCTAAAAGTAAATAAATTTATTATATGTGAAACTACTGGACTGCCTTGTTGGCCTAGTGGTCGCAATTGTGGCTGCTGAGCGTGAGGTCCTATGTTAAAACCCAGGTTGTGTGAGGTGTTTTCCTGATATAGATGTTTTATCTCACGAACGCCGGTGACCCATACTTGTGTGTGTAAGTGTACATGCACTCTGTCTTTGCGTGCGTAAGCTCAGGAGCGTCCAGTCGTGGCCGAATCGCCGGCCGAGTCAGTAGTGCTTCTTGGTTCGCGCCAAAATTATTTATCGAATACCGTCAGCATGGAAGGTACGAAGAAATGGAGAATTAATTTTAGAAAGAATTTTTAATTCTTTAATTTTAATAATTTAGAATTTTAGAATTAATTATTAATTAAGAAATTACAAAAAAACAAGTGAGACATGGTGTAATACTTGCAATAGTGTCATTAAAAAAGAATCTGAATATATGAAATATTTTGACACTGATTCTGAATTAATAATAAATTTACAAGATGACAGTGAAGAAGAAACTGACTCTGAAGAAGACTCTAGTTACGATTCTTGAAATACTAGCTTAAATAAAATATAAATTGTATTCAAGATATTGCTAAAATTAAATGTTTCTTGAAATTAAGTTTCTTTTTTATTGTATTGTATATGTCTTATCTATACACAGCAAAAATCGAATAACTTTATTATTTTTTCATTAGTGATGAGCTTGCTAACGCTACCGGTAGTTACGCACACAAGAGCGCGTGTCTACACGCATTACAACTACAAGTATGGCTCACCCGCTTTCGTGAGATAAAACAACTGTACAATATTGATAAAAGCAAAAAAAATAACAATATGTGTCTGGTCAAAAAAATAAGCTCACCACCTATTGCTGTAATAGGTGGTGAGCTTATTGGTGAAATGTGGATGTGCAACAGTAGTAACTTTTGTTTCAGGGTTAAATGTTTTTTTTCCATGTTTTTTGTCTGTAAAATGAATATGTGATTATAACATGGGCTCTGTTTTCTGTTGCCACTGTCAACAAACTCGCTATAACTTTGCTTTGAGGATAACAAGTATTTTGTAATTATGTTTACAGATGTGCACAATGTTTCCGTGTGTTCCCTGAAGGTATATTTTACGAGTTCGAAGGTCGTAAATATTGCGAACGTGACTTCCAAGTTTTGTTTGCGCCATGTTGCGGAAAATGCGGTATTTTATTATTAACATTCATATTTTTAGAATAATAAAAATTTAATAATTTTTTTATAAAAAAAATTAAAAAGGCATATTATGCTAATTAACAAATTATCATTAACTAGAAATTAAAATATCAGAAGAAATTAGAATTTCATTCTTAATCTGCTTTATCAGTAAACTATACAATGCAATTCCATAAAATGATACTAAAAAATAATTAAAAAAATGGGAATTAAATTGCTTCGTATTTTACATACATGTTTACATTATATTTTTTAAGAGATATATTTAATTATAAGAAGATAATCTCTTGGAGTTCTCCCTCAAATGATAATCAAAGTCTAAGTAAACATAGTAATTTACTATGTACTAGATACTTTATAATATTTATGATTTCAGGCGAATTTGTGATCGGTCGCGTGATAAAAGCTATGAACGCGAACTGGCACCCTGCGTGTTTCCGTTGCGAGGAATGTAATGTAGAGCTTGCCGATGCTGGCTTTATCAAGAATGGTGGGCGCGCTCTCTGTCATACCTGTAATGCGCGAATTAAGGCCGACGGACTTCTTAATTACATGTGCCATAAATGCCAGTAAGTTTATCTACTATTTAATAATATAAGCTACGAATAATACGATGGATAAAAAATTTCTTTGTATTTTTACTCTTTTGTTCAAAAATGAAGGGTTTTCTCTCAGTCATAAGTGTATTTAACAGTTTTTCAATATAATAACGTTGTATAGATTTTTATATGCATACAGATGTTGGGACCATAGATTTGAAAGATATACTGTTTTTTTTTTAAATATTATTACTTTCATAAAGTGGTGTAATCGACGGCGAGCCGTTGCGTTACCGCGGCGAGGTGTACCACGGCTACCACTTCACTTGTGCGACGTGCGGCGTTGAGCTCGACCACACTGCCAGGGAAGTCAAGCATCGCCCTGGGTACGCTGCCAATGATGTGGTGTGTATTTTTCTGATTATATGTATCCGATTTTTTTACTGGTATTTACTTCAACAACCCACACTTGTCGTATCTCTGCATGTCTGAAGTAAAGAACTCGACGCCGAATCATATTTAATTTGTTAGGAAAAGCCACACTACAGTGAAACAGAATTCAGCCCCGGGTGAGGGAGACAGGATATTTAATTACGGAATGTAAAGGACTTCAGGGAGAGTGAAACAACAGGCTGTTACTGCGCACGATCGATAGCGCCGAATTTATCGTAGAATGCGCAGCAAGGTTGCGTTGCGTATAATCGTCGTAATATAACTGTGCATGTCTGAAGTTAGTCATTCGTAACGATCGCGCATGCGCTCTACCGAATTTATCATAAAATTGAGTACCGCACAACGTACTTGCGTAATATTTCAGACGCACAGTTATAATACGACAAATGTACAACTGCAGACATAGATATCTATTATCATCAGGGCTGGGTAAAATACATGCTTAGCTTTAATTAAAATACAAATTAAAAAATACTGTATCGCAAGTAATTAAAATACGAAATACAAATTATCTTTTAGTAAGGTATTTGAAATATAAAATACGGTATTTTAGCTATTTTTAATTGAAATACGAAATACAAATTACAGAATAAGTAATCTAGACCAGCACGGGCTGAAAAGTAGAGGGAAACAAGATAAATTAAGCAGTAAAACCTGAGTTTCCTTTCATGAACACTAGATTTTTTAATGTACTGTCGGACAAACAGCCTCTTGTTGGAGAGTGAATAAAACCTGCTAAAAGTCTTTCTACAGGTCCTGATGACCGCAAACTTGTGTTTAATTGTATGAAAACATTTTTTTTTTGGATATCGCTCAAGAATTGAAAGCTCTTTGCTTCTATCATTTAGGAAGCTGACCAACTCTAACTCCATTTTAAATGTCTGTGGTTATCACTGTCTCTGTTCTGAAAAACAATAAAATCATCACCTTCTTTACTAGTGGTGCTACTCCTGCTGCTTCCAGGCATTATTTCATGTTTTTTGTAACTTGTCTCTAAGACATGAATGGCAAGATTTTGAATTCTTTGCCTCTCATCTGTTGTGATGCTTTCTGGCAACCAACGTATTTTATAACTAAGGTGGTAGCATGACGCCAATATGGCTCATATGTGAGCCTGAAGCTGCAGCCTTCGTGAGTGTGACTGCGGCGCGAGAGTGTAATGATGGTAAAGCTATTAGAGTTGGCAGCACTGCACCTGTTATGTATACTGTACGCTATGACTATATTTTTATTTTTTAATTTGTATTTCAATTAAAGCTAAGGATGTATTTTGCCCAGCCCTGACTTTACGTCAAAATTGGCCAACAAACCGCAAAAAAATGAAGGGTAAATGTATTTTAATGTTAAACTGTATTTGAAGCCTCAAGTATTTGAAATACAAATTACATTTTAAGGAAGTAATTGAAATACAAATACCAAATACGTATATTAATTACAAGTAATTCAAATGGTGCTCAACCCTGATAATCATAATACATATAAATACTAATATACATTCCGCAAAAATAAGACCTTATTCTATGTGTATTTTGGTTTCAGAATAATCTCTTCTGCCTACGTTGTCATGATAAAATGGGTATTCCCATTTGTGGTGCTTGCCGCCGTCCAATTGAGGAGAGGATTGTTACTGCCCTTGGAAAACATTGGCATGTTGAGGTGTGTATATTTACTTCCCATATATATAATTATACAGTGCGTTGCTGAAGTCCGAAGTAATACCTTAAGGGCGTGTAAGGTGCCCTAACAACAATCCTAGGGCATGGATGTTGAAACCTAACCCCTAATGGTAGTGTAGTAAAATACAGTGATAGTTTTCACTAAAACCATTCACAACAATTATAGTAATATAGTCCGTAATATATAGCTTGATTAAAATTAGAAATGTCAACAAAAAAAAAACAAACGACTACAATGCGACTGAACTTTGTAGTAACGTCATATCGAATGAATTTAAATTATCATAGTATCTGTACCATAGCGAACGGTGTTAACATTTTTCTAAGTACTGTGCACCACATCAACCACATGTAAATCAGCATAATATATAAAATCACCGTTGAAACTAAAAAAAAAATCTACAAAATAGTTTCGAAAATTAACCTATTTCTCTACGACGTTTTCACAAGGTTACACCTTGTTGCAAAAATGTTAGGGATTTATTTTATTTTTATTCAATCGATTTACTTTAAAAGAGCCTTTTTTTTATTATCTATTCCCTTTCCAAGAATAAGATCTCGTCTTCTTAATTATAGATTAAGAATGTGCGCATTGACGAGGCATCTTTCTTTCTTGTTTGTTTAGCGATTCTGATTTCAATGATGCACTATTTCCGGGGATATTAGCAAAGTACGCAGGAGATATAATAGTGCACAAGTGTATACGCAAACACAAATGCACTCCCTTTACTCTCATAGACCGATGGGACGGCAATCCAACACGACAGGAGATTAGGCGCAAGATCGACGACATAACGTGCTATCACAACACCAAACTCCGGGTTGTAACTGAGAATTTCCTGATAGGAAAAAACCCAATAACACTTTGCCCGACATGGGAATCGAACCCAGGACCTTATGTCTATATAATGTGTAGAGATAAAAATCCTTCTATCAGCCTTAATAATTATGTAATTTCATATTTATTTTCCAGCACTTTGTGTGTGCCAAATGCGAGAAACCATTCCATGGTCATCGTCACTACGAAAAGAAGGGTCTTGCATACTGCGAGCAGCACTATCACCAGCTGTTCGGAAACTTGTGCTATGTGTGCAATCAAGTTATTGCTGGCGATGGTAAGTATTCCTCCAAAAGTTATAACTAAATAGTTACAAGTTATTGGTAATTTCGTAGGTACTCGTTTTATGTGAAATGTACTAGATAATGTTGTCCTATCCATATGAATTCATTTTTTAATCAGTTAGATCGTGTAATTTAGTTTTTCTTTTATTATAAACATACAATTTTCTTTTTTAGTATTCACTGCTTTAAACAAGGCTTGGTGCGTACATCATTTCGCCTGCTCCGTGTGCGATGCACCACTGAGTACTCGAAGCAAGTTCTACGAATACGACGAACGCCCCGCTTGCCGCCGCTGTTACGAGAAATTCCCGGCTGAATTGCGCCGAAGACTGCGTCGGGCTCATCACTACACTATCCGACGTTAAAACACGATATTTGAAATTGAACACAAAGCACTTTAAAAATAATTTCACCCAAATTTAAAGCAGAATATACGAATCATATTATGGTGCTTCGTGTACAAACAAGTACAACACACAATTACCACTTGTCATAGACCTATAAATTTATTTTGGACTACCATGTTGTGCGTTTCAACGAACCTTAACGGCGTTTTAAAATTGTTTACTAAATTTCTAATCTCTTAAATTTCTGCCTTATCGTAATGATATAACGTGCCTAATTAGTAAACTATAAGACATTGTTTTAATCAACTAATTATTTAATTTAGTTTAGATACATTATAAGGTACTGACATACATATTTATAAGTATATTATTAATAGATAGTAAGTTAACTTTCATTATCATACTAACGATAAAAAAAATATAACATTATATTATATAGATAATTTATTTAATAAAAGATATTTGCAATATTTTTGTTTCAATTTCATAATGTCTCACATGCTACGAAGTCGCTAGGACTATGGCAGGCAGTCAGTCTTCCAACAACCCAGTGTAAACGCCTAGCGGTCTTAACAGTATCGGAAGTCGACCAAATTCGGCATCGAACGAATAAAAACAGTGATAGCTAATAGTTTATTTTTCGTTATCATGCATATTAAAGATTATTTATCACTTGTTTACAAATGTGACGGAGAATATGGTAAGCGTATGGTAACCAGATCAGTGGGCTTACTCTTGAAAATAATTCCGCGCGATTGACATTGGAAATATGTCAGTTCATACTTTTAAATGCCGATATGTCTATAAAATTATTATGGATTCAGGATAATATGAAGACAACATGCTTTAAAATTGAGGCAACTGTAATGTAGGTAAATTTATTTTTAAATAACGCGTAGTTTTAAGGCGTCTAATTAATATTGGAATTGGTATTAGTTTCAAGAGTAACCCCACAGGTGGGTTACTCTTGAAATTAATACCAATCCCATTCCAATTCCAATATTAAATAGACGCCTTAAAACAAATGTGTAATATTAAAATATTTTTTTACCTACATTACAGTTGCCTCGTTTTAAAGCATGTTGCATTAATAGTATCCCGATTCTGTAATATTTTTTTAGACACATTTTGTTTTTCCAAATTACGGGACTATAGTAGAAAACAAGCGAGACTGATGAAAAAAATCGGGATGCGGAAAAAAAGCGTAAGTAATAAACATTATATTATTATTTTTTCGCTCGCCCGTCTCGTGCGATTCTTTGTTCAGTGGCTGGCTAGGTGATAAAGTGGGATTTTGGGCATCTCGCTCAGGGCGTCGGCGGGACACACCCTCCCGCCAATACTGAGACATTTGGCAACGCTAAAACCAGCACACCCGAGATGTCGTCGATGTGGTGTAAAGCCATGTCAGAGACTAGGGGTTATTTAAACTCTGACACAATGCTGTTCTTCAACCAAACGTTATGAGGTCATGAAAAATGACCGTGGAATAACTATGCAGTGAATGCATTACTTGCTTCTGCTCTTTTATCAAAGATCAGATATGATATCTACCAGTTTTAGATGCCACGGACATGTGAACATTTTTGCACCCAAAACGCTGTATCTATACTAATATTATAAAGCTGAAGAGATTGTTTGGTTTAACGCGCTAATCAATCTCAAGAGCTACTTGGAGCTACAAGAGGTTCGAATTGAAAAAATCTTTTTGTGTTGGAAATTTCATTACCCATGCCATCAAAAATAAGCAAAGTAAAGACCCCTCGCTCCCCTGTAGTGCTTACGTAATACTTGAATGGCTCCATACGTGTCGGTTCGATTCTCAAAAATCTGACTACTGATTTACTTTTTTTTATAAGAATGAAGGTACCTTTTCTTTGAGGATAATGTGCTATCTCATAGTCAGAATTTCTTTATTATTGAACGTCAAACGGTAAAACGCTAAGGCTTTTTTGGGGCTGTCTTAATACAGCCCCAAAAAAGCCTTAGCGTTTTACCTGGGAAGAAGCGGCACAACAAACTACCCATAATCATACTACTAGTGCCTTCAGTAAATTCATAATAGGTCTTTCCCTCCAAGTAAGGTTCAAAAATAGCACCCTAGATAGATAGGCGATGAGTATTTTATTATCTGATGAGAAAATAAATGGTGAAGTCGTTTATCAGACTTCAAAAAAGTGGAGATTCTCAATTGGACTGTATGTTTGTTACGCGATTACCGCTAATTATGAATTGAATTTGATGACGTTTTTTATTTGTTTGGCCTTCCAAACCTACTTCAGATGTGGTCCGATATTAATACGATATCGAAATTGATTCAGGGCTTTTTGAAAGACATGATGACGTTTTGGGTTGTGGATCCCTTCAGCAAAATTTCTACTTTTTAAGTTTGTATATACATGTAGGTATAGTCTTGAAGTATCTCGTTTTTCTAAAAAATTACTACCTACGTATATTTTTTAATTGCAAACAATTTTTTTATGTTCAGAGGCCATTCATTTAATAAAAATAATTTGTATGTGTATGTGTGTGGGTTTTTATAAATATTAATTGATAAACAAAAGTGTTTGGTATTTTATGTACTAAAAGAACTATGCAGTTTTATCAGAATCGCGTTAAATATCAGTTACTAGATTCGTGACTATAACTATAAGTACCCACATAAAGTCGTGATACAGATAAATCTTACAAACGCATTAACGTATGCGGAGCGAACTTTAGCGTGTCTGTTTTGGGACAATGACATAAAATTCAAGGTTAAATATAAAATACCCTAATTTACATAAACGTTATTGGGAAAGTACCTTGTTGATTGCCATCCTTAAAAATATATAAATAAATAGCCGTATTCTATAGGGAATGTATTTTATTTATACCAAATTGTAACGGTAACACTACAATAAAACACCGTAATACTGCTAGACATTGAACAACGGTAAAGTTATGTGCAGTTGAAATAGTTAAGAATTATATAACAGCGATGTGCATTGCTTTATATTTACAAATATTATGGTAAAATAGAACACAATCATACACTCACAGAAGGAACTATTAACAAAGCATTTATTCCAAACAAAATTGAAAAATGAGAACATCACAGAACTGTAACATATATCTCAAATGATAACAACAATTTCGTATTATATGAATGTCTGGTCTGAGGCAAAAAAAGCGCCGCATTTGTAAATATACCAAATAAAATACCCAATAACTTTATTTTAAGCCAATTACTGTACATGAATATTATCTGCATTTTTAAATAAATAATAATCGTTTTCGATTTCAACAATTTACTTTATAACTAAATTAACACTATTTTATTTTACATATTACTCATCAAGTTACATATTAGAATGACACAATCAACAACACTACATTGTCGAATTAGTTTTCATACAAAACTTCTAATTCCTTTTGAGTTCCATGGTGTTGAAATGACTGGACTCACAATACTTTACAGAACTTATTGAATATTGATTAAGTTCTCACAGGTTTAAGGATTTAGTTGTCCTTCTTCATCCTTGTGTTAGTCATTCTGTAGATGATAGAGTCCCTGCCTGGATCCATATCCATGATTGCATAAACGATGGAGATAAGAGTAAACACCATTACCACTCCGAACCATAAGATGATGTTGAAGATAGCAGGGTAGTCGGCAGAGTAGCTGTCCTCGCTGTCAGTAGCCTAAAATAATAAATATTGCTTAGCATAGACGAATCCTAATTACGTCTAATTGTATCTTTATGCTTTAATGTCACAGACACTAGAGAAATTTATTTTTGGATTGATTTCCACTATCGTTTTGTTAAGGTTTCATAAACTTCTACATAGGGTAAGGTCCGGTTTAAGATGGTAGTTCAAATAATTCTACATTCAATAGAAGTGCTAAAGACGTGGGACCGTGACGTCTCTATCTATATTACGTCGAATATAGTATGCGATAATTGTGAAAGTATATAGCGCTGCTGGGCTTTCATGAGTGCAATTTTGAGTAGCACTTTTTGAAAATATATCCTTTCGTTTACACAAGCCTTAGACAATAACTCCAAGACTGTTAGAAAGCCTTTTATTAAAATTTCACAGGAGATATCGCGGAACAAACATAAAAAAGAAGTACAAACAATATTATCAAGGTATTCTAAGAGTCAAATTTAGGCTGTATTTAATTATGTGTGATGATCATAAATTAAACAAGAGTTTAAGCTAAGCTTACTTGTGGTGTATCAGAACTCTCAGGAAGTTCGGCCGAGCGTATGGCACGACGTGTGTGAGCAACGTCAGTAGTGACAGCTGTTACCAGTACAGAGCCATCGTAAGCCTTCACAAACGCATTGCTGAGATCTTGCAGAGCATCACCTATAAATGTTTAATAGTACATTATGATACAAGTAATGACCAACTTAGGGCAAGTTGGTCATTACAGTCGAGGTTAAATTGCTAACCGAGCCTTGGCAAGGGTAGCAATGACTGACCGAGACTTGTCGACTATTACGGCATACGACGTTTTTCAACACACTTGTGAGGAATAAAATAACATAAAATTAGATTTTGCAAAGACATTCAACTATAACATTTTGTAATGATGGTGAGCGAATTTCTTTTTTCGTAAGCCGAGTCTATGGTCTATTTGCGCGCTAGTGGAAGGACGAAGCTGACTCACTGATGAAGTTGCCAAACAGCCTAATATTATAATAAAACTAGCTGACCCGGCAAACGTTGTTTTGCCATATAAATAAAAAAAATTGGGGTGGACTACCCCTAACATTTAGGGGGATGAAAAATAGATGTTGGCCGATTCTCATAGATACCGGATAAGCACAAAAAATTTCATCAAAATCGGTCAAGCCGTTTCGGAGGAGTATGGCAACGAAAACTGTGACACGAGAATTTTATATATTAGATATAATTAATACTTTTTTATTGATATCACAAATTAATACTAATTCGGCTACAGAAACGTATTTTTTTATTAATTATTTAATCTATCACTGTATCTGATTACAAAAATGGGAAATTTCAGCAAAGAGTTTGTAGACATCAAATTTCTTGTTCAAGTTCAGAATGTCCAATTCCCAAAATGTCCACATACGCCATCAATCCACATATTTTAATAAAAAAATCATTTTAATTTTACTTTAATTAACTCTTAGAAACTCAGCGATATAAAAATGTAAACAAAACTATTCCTTACCCAACAGCTTTTTAGCTTCTTTGGTTTGGAGGGAGTTAGGGCCATGGAAGTCGGATAAAGCATGGAGAGTGCGAACACGGAAATTGTAGAAATCAATTAAGTTGTCAGGACTGATAGCTCCATTCAGGATCTGCAAATCAATTGTTTTAGTTATTGTGGTTAAAAGTAGTACTAATAATACACAATGTGCAATGCAAATATTTTACATTGATCCATAGGGGATCAATGTAACCATGTAGGTATACGAAAAACTTTTACTCTGGAACCAATTTCGAAAACGCAAATATAAAATCAGCATCACATTGTATATGTTATGTATATTAAATCTCAACAAAGCAATTATATTTAGTTCTTTATATTAAAATTACGTATATAAAGAGTAGTTCAGCTTCATATGTATACATTTTTTATTACCCTTTTGATGATAGCGTGCAATGTCTCAAGCTCGTTCAAAAACTGGTAGTCTTCTTCTACTCCATATTTCAAATGAACAAGGTTCTGTTTGGTACTCTTGGTAGATGTCACATCACCAAAGACATTTTTAAATGCTGGAGTATTTAGCTGCAAACATTTTTTCAACTTTACAACATATTCAATGACTATGAGGCACTTACACCATTTTTATGCATTAAGATCTTGACAAAAAACCCTTGGTTCAATAATTTATCATAACTTTACAGAATTACAAATATCTTGTCAAAGAGCCGTAATACAAAAAACATAGCATCACGCCCATATTCTCCGAAGGAGTAGGCGGAGTGTACACAGTTGCACCACATTTCGCCAATGCTGTTTTTAGGTCCCTATTGAGCTTATTGCCACCTACCGGCCACAAATCTAAACTCCGGGTTACTACTAACCTAACCCAATAACACTTTGCCCGACCTGGGAATCGAACCCAGAACCTCGTGCTCAACAGTCTCAAATGGAATCACTAGACACTAATACAAAACTGAATATTTTGCCTTTAACTTACGACGATTAAATAAAATAAGAACATTAGACTTTAACTAGCAGCCACTTTCAGAGCGAGACGGGATAAATTAGGTGACGTCAAATTTGGCACGTAAATTAAAATCTCTGAATATTTTTAGTCGACCGTTTCGGTGGCCGCTGGGGTCAATTCTTAAGTAGCAAACTAAATTTAGAACGTTCTTGTATTTTACTAACAGTTACGTTATGAGCAAAATGGGACGAATCAAGAGGGATGTAAAATTTAGGCACGTCAAATTCAAATCTCCTAACGTTTTACACAGTTTTAGGTAGCCACTAAAATTTTAAACGTAACACGAAAATTTTATGGAAATTTTGGTTGACATGATTAAATTTGAGTTTGACGTCATCCCGTCCCGCTCGTATAGGAACGGTTAGTAAAAGACTAAATTTTTTTTTTTTTATTTTATTTATATAAATTTTGTTTGTATAAATTTAAACAAACAAAATTTAACATATTAGAATGACGCCACTGTCAGAGATGTCAAACTAAAATTGTATAGAATTTTAAAGGTGACGTAACTTTAGAATTTGACGACTCTTAATTCACCCCATCTCGCTCTTATTGTAAATATTACGAAAATACAGTAATATTCAAATTTTAATAGGCCACATCATAATTAATGTTATTGATGTAAAAATTTGTTTGGTCAATTATATCAATATTTACTTAGAATGGCAATAAGAGTTAATAAAGTAAGGAGCATAATTAATGTGATTTCATATAGTAATCAGTAATTTTAAGATATAAAAAAAACAATCGCAATTAAGAAACAAATACTACGTCTATGCTAAACAAAATTGCCCATTATTTCTTAACTTTGACCTTGGACATAATCTCTACTTATTATTACTATGGCACTAATTTTTAGATTTTCACCCGCCCGCAATATTTTTGCATGACCTATCCTATCCAATGACACCCTACACCATGGGATAGAAGAAAAAATCATCGCTTTTTTACGTGTATGGGATAATACAGTACAAAAAAAACAAGCTTTTTGACCACAAAGTGCAGCTGTAATTTGTTACAGCTTTCTAGTACTTAGCATCTCTGAGCTAAGGCACGACTATACAAACGGACGGATAGACATGGCTAAACTAGGTATATAGGTTCCTTGTCTAACTACGGTAAATAAATCAGTACGTAAGTAAATTACAATATCTACAATTGACCATTAAGGCGGTCCAAAACCTGCAAGAATACCACAAATGTTATCACTACACTTTTTATCGTTGGCAATATTATCAAAGGCGGACTAAAATATTTGACACGTGTTTCGGGTTTCATATACTCTAAACATTGTTGTATAAATTTGATTGGTATATCGTGAAGCAATTATTAGTAATATATCTGTGAAACAATACAATAAAAAACTACATGACTCAAATATATTATTGGTTTACATTACCTCATTGCCATCAGAAAGTTTAACATTCACAATTTTGTTGCCCCCATTAGTGAAGCGCTGCTTGATCCTGTGTTTTACACTCTCAAAGGTATCTGGCTCAATCTCATCTACATCCAGCAGGAAGCTTTTCGACTTCAATCCTGACTGTTATAAAAGATTTGTAAAATTCAACAAGTACACAGGATATAAGTCTTAATTATTTCATGTAAATAGTCATTCCAATTTCTACACATCAATTTAGAACCTTATTACTATAAAAAAACTAACGCCCACTATATACCTTTTAATTGCTTGACGTTTCGACCAGGTTGCACTGAGCGGCGTCACAAGCACTTCGCTATACAGTGGGTTTAGATAATAAAGAAAACATGGGGGTAAATGACGAAAAATCGACCACACCAATGACGGAGTAAACTCACTGCATCAATCTGCTTGTGACCACGATCAATGCAACCGGGTCGAAACATCAAACGATTCAAAGGTATTTATTGTGCGTTCATTCCTGTTAGTTTTATAGTAATATCATGCAACGCCATAGTTTAAAGTTAGTAAATTCCTGCCTTTAAATACATAAACATACTCACAGAGTCACCAATGCTAGAAACACCATCAATGTAAACCTCCACGACAGCTTCAGGTGTGTTGAATGGGTCAACAACATATAGACCTTTCCATTCTGAATTCTGTGAATAATTTGAGTGCTACAGTTATACATACACACTACTATTATACATATACCAAATACTTTTTTGTGTACTATATACTACTAATATATATATTTTTTAACTTAATCTCCGAAGTTACTGTCTACTGGGTAAAAATTACCACTATCGAGCGGCTTGGCGCTCTAGGAGTAACTTCAAGTGAATAGTTACTGGACCCATACCCCGCTCGGCGACCAGTGTCTTGCGCTTGACTACAGTGGATGCGTCAAGTAAGTATGCGTGGTATGTGGTAGCGACACTTGTTACCTATATATTTTTTCTTGTAGTCATATCCCAATATTACGTATACTTTTATGTATTAGAGTTCTACAATTATGTCTGAGTTGAAAAGATCTTTAGAGATAGGACTATAGAAGAAATACTTTAAGATGAAGACAGCAAGGCATCAAATGTTTCAGAAATAGAAGATTATGAGGTGTGGAGTGGAATAGAGCAGGCCAATCAGGAGCTCCCAAAGCCAGTTCTCTTCAAAAAAGATTTTTCATATTGAACATCCTCGCAAGATAAAAACTAAAATTAAGTTTATTCTTGGCGATGACACCGGAAATGACCAATCAAATTTATTCATACCTTAAGCCTCTACTTTTCGTAGCGAAGTTTGTGACTGGAGGAAAGACAGAAAGACAAATAGTGCTTGCAACAAGTATCAATAAAGAACTTGCCCTAAGCATACTACTTTCATTTATAGAGAATGATTGTCAAAACTGCCGTAAATACAATTTGTAATAATACTAACTCTATATATTATAATTGATCTTAGATTTATATAATTCCTAAAATGTTTTCTTGCATCGCTGTTTTTAGTAAAAGATATAAATAAAAGTCTATATGTTCGCAGATCTTTATCATAGTGTCTAAAAAGAGCATAACTAAACATTTGATCGATATTACAGTTATTTTTTATAAATAACATCTAAAAAATGATTAACATAAACCTAATATATAAATACATACACCACTTTCCAGATATCGCCGATAAATTTCAGGGTGCTTCTTACCCAGTAGCAATTATATGTGATCGGAATTGCCTAACGACGAACGCCGAGTTGATAACCTATGTTATCAGGGAAAGTGTAATGATTCTAATGATACCCCATGCATCGTTTAGGCATTAAGAAGTTATGGTGGAATAAAGTAACTTACAAACATCATCCATCCATTCCTTGATCTGGCTAAGGCATTTGACAGTCTCTATCCCCAGACTAATAGATAAGCTTGAAAGAATGGGAATAAGAGATCTACCACTAAAACTCTAAAGTTACAATATTAAATGGAAAAAGAATACGGTCGCGAACAGGATTCGAACCAGCGCCGCCCGAAAAATATATAAATACTCCAGGCGCTCTGACCACTAAGCCATCTCGACCTCTGCTCACCACCGCGAATTCTTCTTCCATATTTTAACACGTCTTATGGCGACGACATTGCAATCAATTCAGTACCTATACAGGTGACCGAACCGACACGACCAACTTTGCAGCTAATACAATGTGGTGAAGAATGCAATTACCTTAATAATTCAAGATAAATCTTTGAAAAGCATTAACGCATGCTTAGCGAACTCTAAAGTAGGACGTCGCCATAAGACGTGTTAAAATAATATTTATCCGGGAGGCGCAACAGTATTCATTTTCATTTTAATATTGTAACTTTATAGTTCGCTAAGCATGCGTTAATGCTTTTCAAAGATTTATCTTGAATCACCTAAACTCTACTCGGACTACCTCAGCAATAGGTTGCAGTGTGTTAAGGTTGGAGAGTGGATAAGTCGCGATATTCCCATTACCTATGGAGTTCCACAAGGGAGTACACTCGGACCTACTCTGTTCCTCATTTATCTCAATGACCTTTGTGACTTTAAGCTCCAAAATGACAAGATCGTTGCTTTTGTGGAAAAAAACTTTTCATCACGCTCAGAGTGGTTTTAATGCTGTCAACCACTAGCTTAGAAGTAACCTCTTAACACTTAATGTCGACAAAACAAAGTTTGTTTCATTTACTCTCCGGGCCATTCCAACAAAGGATGAAAACGAATATTCTATTAAAGCACATTCCACTATATGTAATAACCTATCACCTTGTAGCTGCCCTTCTCTTGTACAAACTAAAACCATTAGGTATCTTGTCATCATAATCGACAGCAGACTCAATTTTGCACCACACATAGACCTTGCTTCTTCTAGAGTTCGTAAACTTATATATATTTTTAGAAATCTCAGGCATATAGCAGATCCCAAAGTACTCAATATTATTTACTCTGCGTTATGTCAGTCACTGTTAGTTTATTGTATAACATCTTGGGGCGGAGCGTGTAAAACAATAATATTGAAATTGGAGCGGGCTCAGAGAGCTCTGCTTAAAGTTAGTACATTCTTGCCCTTTTTTCATTCCACAACACATCTTTACCAAACCTGTGAGGTACTAACAGTCAGGCAACTTTACATACTTTACACTGTCCTCAAAATGCATGGACTCCTTACCTATGACCCTTAGGCTCTTCTACATAAGCGTAGGAAACATATGGTGTGTGTACCAAAGGCTTGCCATACTCAGTTTGCACAGAGAATACTTACTTTTAGGGGTAGCTATATATATGATGCAGATGGATTGTAGAATCTGCTGTTTTACAAAACTGCTAGCTGATTTACAAAACAGTACTGTTATGAAAAACACCTGAACGACGTTTAGCAGTTTTACATAATTACTGAACTACATATAACATGCAAAATTGTATGAACGTTTTGCGTTTATCAATGCAGCGGGTCAACAATCAGAGATTATGAAAACAGTGTGAAATGAACTGTCAGATTGTTGATTTCAGTTCGAAATTTAGTCGCATAAGGCTCTGTGTCTTTTAACAAAAATAACCTAACTTTATTTTCATCAGTCATCTGCTAAATCTCTAAATGAAATTTCTGACATGCTAAAATCAGAAAGGAAGCTACTCCTCGTACGAAAATAGCTGATGAGAATGTACGTGAAAATATCAATGACAAATGCTACATACATATATGCATACATTAGGAAATTTCACAGCCAAATGGTGGCCCAAGTTGGTGCGAGTACACCACAAGAAAGCTTCCACACATTTTTCAAATAATATTTGTCTGAACCTTTGTTGCACAGAAAGTCTGAACCAATAAAATATTGGTCAGCGAGAAAAGTCATTTGGGGGACACTGATTGATATAGCCCTACGTTATTTATGAGTGGTCTGGTCTGTGCCCTCCGACGTCTTTTCTCATCTAATTAATAATACATTAAACTAAAGCCATATTCGCCATTATCAAAATTACTGTTCTGGTATACTTAAAAATTGTAAGATTGAATAAAATCTTAATATATATAAATCTCGTGTCACAATGTTTGTCCTCAATGGACTCCTAAACCACTTAACCGATTTAATAAAATTCGCACACCATGTGCAGTTCGATCCAACTTGAGAGATAGGATAGTTTAAATCTCAAATTATAGTCGCGTGCGAAGCCGGGACGGACCGCTAGTAATAATATAAAATTGAAGTGTCTGTTTGTGATGTGACAATAATAGTTTTTATAAAGCTTATATAGTCATTTGCACGACATATATAAAATTTTTGTCTATCTGTCTGTTTGTTCCAGTTAATCTTTGTAATGGCTGCACCGATTCTGATAAGATTGCACTGGCAGGTAGCCGACTATAAGAGGAGTAACTTAGGCTAATTATAATATAATTATGCGAAGGGGAAAACGCGGGTCAAAGCTTAGTTTTAAATAAAATCAACGAGTAACATAGCGTTAATAGTATAGAGAGACAGTCGGTCAGCGAGTTGTCTTATGGTTAATTTTCATTTATCACACTTACCTCTTCAACAGATAGTCCAAGAGAAGCAGAAAAGATCTCTTTTAGAAGACTTTCGACTGTTTTGCTTGATCCCGAAAATTTAAGGGAGTCTGGGCTGTGAAGGATATTAAACTCTCCGCCAGCATTGGATCCTAAAATATAGCAAATCAAGTTTTATTAATTATTGGTATAGCAACCTAAACAATCGTTAAAGATTAAAAGAGTTATAAACTTACCAATTACTGATAAAATGAGAGAAATCCAAAACAGAGCCATGTTCACAGCCATTTTGTTCGAATAAATGTGAATGACTGTCATATGATCTCTGTCTTGCCATAATTTACATTTATTTACTACCAACCAAAGAACAATATGAAAATCGACTAAAAAAAGAAACGTATTACCGTAAGTATCTTATCAAAGCAGCACATAATATTATCAAAGTTTATCATTCGCCACATTTCAAATGGTAATAATTTAATTTGTAGCAATAGTGTATTAATACTGCAGCGCGCTGTCTAATCGGGCAATGCGTTTAGGACTGACCTCAGGGACTGACTGTGGTCCAGAAGTCTGTCAAGTGCCAGAGATGTCAATGTGACATTCTAGTTGACCTTGACCTTGTCAAAGAAAAATCAATTTTCTCAGTCTCGTACTTTTCTAATATTTTTAGTTTTTGTTCCGAATAATATCGTTGCTTTAGATTTTATTTTATAGAAAGATTAAGTACAAATCTCCATTTTTATAGTTTTAAGTGCTTCATTGAATCGTAACCCAAATTTGCGCCAACATTTGCCTGTAAATAATGTCTCATAGAAAATCAATTGCACAAACAACTGATCTTTTTGCTAGGGAAATTGATATTGAAGTATGTTTAAAAACATTAAAAATATACCAAAAAATGGAAGGAGATGTGAACGGCGTGGTTTGGGATGCGTCTCTAGTTCTTGCCAAATATCTTGAAACAATGAGTTTGCATAAACCTGATTTTCTTAGCGGCATTAAAGTTTTGGAACTGGGTTCCGGACTAGGTGTTGTCGGCTTAACTGCTGCTACATTGGGGTTAGTTTTAATTTAAAAAAAAAACATTCAATATATTTTTAAATATAAATAAATCTTTATTTTTATAGTGCTCAAGTAACATTAACAGATATACCAGAAGCCATACCTTTACTTCGGAAAAACATTATTGAAAATAAAGCCAAGATAGGGAGTATGGGGGGATATGCTGTAGCCGAGTCCTTAATATGGGGAGATAGCAGTTCTCTCTTAGATGAAGAATTTGATATGGTTGTTATGGCTGATTGTGTATATTATGAAGAGGTAATATTTCACATAGCACATAGTTAAACTTATGCTACTCTTATAATAAAATCAACATAATATGTAATAATTGGATTTTCAGGCTGTTGACACACTTATTGAAACTGTAGAACATTTAACTAAGTCATCAAAAAAGCAGCCAGTTATGTATCTTACACAAGAATTAAGAGACACTGAAGCGCAAAAGAACCTCTGGACCTCATTTAGTGATAAGTTGATAGAAAACTTTTATGTAGAGAAAATTCCTGAAGAAGAGCAGCACAAAAATTACAGGAGTGCAGATATAGTTTTGTTAAGGATAAATAAAAAATGATATCCATATTATGTATGATATTGGATCAACATTAATATTTAAAATCATGATACATACAGTATTTAAATTTAAATCAAGTACCTATAACTTATATAATAGTGCAAGAAATTTTAAAAGGTATACCTTATGTAATATACATACAATAGTGGGTGATACATTTTTGCTAATATTACGTTATACTATTAGTGCAGCTGTTATCATCCAACATTTATTTAAAGCTTTAATAATTGTAGTTTTCTTATTCAGTAAGTTATAAAAATAATTATTATGTTAGCTAGTGCCTGCAACTTCGTCTGCACAACAAAAGCTAGCCTTTGTCATTTTACAAGGTCTAATCTAGTCAGTGTCGAAATTCATAAAATTTTGTATAGTAGCTTAGGTGTAAAAACCAACAATAAAACAAAACAGAAAATATTACTTTTTATAATGTAAATGTACCTACATTGTTGGTTTGGATGTATCCATATTTAATTAAATAATTATTAATGAGGTCGTGTTTAATTGCTTACATACCACTAATATATTGTAAATCAAGCCAATGTTTATATATATTTAACAAAAAAAATGCAAGACTAAGTGTTACATGGTTGACAAAACTAATTATAGCAGTTTATCATATTCTTCTTTATTAACAAGCGTGCGAACATTATATTATGTGACAACAGTTATTCAAATTTGTTGGAGCCCACAACATTCAATTATATGTAATTAAAAAAGTATCTACTAAGGAATCAGCTATCTATAAGTTCCAGACCTCTAGACATGAGTGCAATATAACAAAACGGATATACAAATATAACATATCATATCGTTATGCCACAAGCAGAAAACGGATTTTACAATATCGCTCAACTCATATCGACCTAAACGAAACACACTCAGATATCGTAACTTACATATAACCGTTCGAGTAACTAACGTAACTTCTCATATTCATATCAGTTGGACTGAGATATTCGCTGCCTCTCAGTCCACTTCAAGACGTTACCGATTGTGAAAATAAGACAAAGCGAATGTGACTCAGCGTTCCCTGTTTTCGGTTGCCAAACTTTAGTGAATTGTGCTCCACATCGATATTAAAAAACGTTTTTAATATCGATATGAAAACTTAATATCAGTTACGTAACCGATATCTGAAAAACCCTAAAACGTCCATGTCTATAGGCCTCCTCTTTATTGGTAAGTTCTAGTTACTTTAATTTATCAAATTCAGCAATATACCGTCTTATATTTTTTTGTATATTACCAACAAAAAATAATTATCATAGATGCTGTTTACTAGTGAGTATTATAATATTATCTAGTTATTTACCACAGCAGTACAAAAAGAGCTGTATATGATAGGCGTTGATAAAAAATAATCGGTGAGAGAGATAGACAAAGGGTTAAGCAATAAACGAATCAAACAACAAAGCTAAATGAAAAAGTATTACATTTTAACATTAATACAATACATAAAATATTCTATGTACACTCATAATAAATTTTAAAAAGAAGAAGACCAAGGCGTTAGGAGAAAGTTCAAAGGTCGGTCATATCGCTAAAAGCGGTCTCTTCCAGACAACCTTTGGATGGCCTTATTTCGTAAGGACTTGATCAAATACGTCAATTGGATAGTATCGTCATCTTTCGGATTAAATCTGGTTTAATGACAAACCATTAAGTGGCTAGATGGCTCTGTGCTAAAATTTAATCGATATTCAAATAAGTGTTTTTAATTTTGTGATAAGCAACTAAAACTTACACTTTCTATTCTGTGACTTTGCTTATTTTAAAAAGTATTACTTCGTAATATGCTTTTTGTTTAAAGTCTCACTACTATTAATAATATCAACAGTTGGTGCCGCAAGAGTATTCATATTCCCATCTATTTTATTTATTAATACAGGTTCAGATTATGACATTATATACTTAAGAATCTTGAAAACTACAGTCGTGATTAGCGATGTGATTAAACGTTAAAAATGATTAATAATTAAAAGATAAACAAGCAACCGCTTAAATTTAAGTTAAAAATATTACTGTTAATAAATTCGGTGACCGCTTATCTTGTTATTCGTTGTTTAGATATAACATTTAAACGTATTTAATTATTACGTTAAAATTAATTGTCTACAATAATTATAACGTATAATCAAACAATATAATAAAGAAACGGATGGCCAAATGTTTTACCTTCTTCAGTCAGCTGACTTGCTTGGTGTATGTTTTGGTATAAGTTTAAACTTTAACGATATTTGGAATTGTTGTATAATAACTTTCAAGACGAAGAGAGAAGTTGAAGAAGTGTCCAGCTATAAGCAGCAAATTACAGTTCAAAGATCCACCAAAATAGCGCTAATGTAACAAGGGGGTATGATACTAATTTAGCAGTTATTAAAGTAATGAAATGTGCTAAGACGCAAAATTAAAAATATTTTATACTTATTATAATTATACATAATTATATAATAAGAGGTATTTATTGCGCTTTTATCAAGTGGAAGTCTTTCTTTCCTTTTTTAATTTAATATCCTACTCCAATAGCTTTTGGCGCTATTTTTATAAAATCTACCCACTTATTACCGTAGCGCCACCTTATTTTCCCTTTTAACAACGGACACTTTTTCATACACTGAGATGATTCTCCGTACCCTCATAGTTGTCCTTTCATGGAATTCTAGTCAATGTTTCTTAAATAAGGCAAGGGTTGTAAAAAGGTCTATGTAGCTACCATGTAGCTACTCTGTGGTACCTGTGACAGAAATTACATTTGTCAGAAATGACATTAAATTTTCTCGCAATCGCTTCTTTTATCGTTTCAAATTCGTGATTAATAATTCATTCAATAACATTATATTCAACTTTTAATTTAGATATATATATATAGTACTTATATTATGAGTGAGGAAATACGAGACGATACCAGGCGCAAAGTTACTTCTGTCGGTAACTCCTGGATAGTGTGCAAATCTAAATCGCATTCGGGACATGTTTATTATTTTAATACGTTAACTGGAGAAGCTGCATGGAATTTAAGTGATGCTGAGGTAGACACCCAATCTTTTATTTATACATTTCCCCTACGGTAACTCATTGACCTTTACCATAAATATGCACAAAAACTTTTGGTTACTTTATAAAAGTAATGTAAAATATCTGGTTAGGAGCACGCTTGTTCTATGCTACCGTCACTAGTAATGTTATAATTTTCTAATTTATTATGAGACAACAATATTTATTTTATTTATGTTTGTAACAGTGTGTCAAAAATAACTAGGTTAACATTGTTACTCTCATAGCAATTCCTTTAATGGCTAGTACTTTTGAAACAATTTAATTGAGGCAATGTGTTTTATAAATGAAGTGCGTATCCTTCACTCTCATATTGCTATGGGACAGCAATCTGACACGACAAGAGAGAGATTAGGCGCAGGACCAACAGCTTTACATACTCTCTGAAGCATGATCTGTTTGTGGATGAATGGATGAACATTTTGTCAGTATGTCTGAACTATGAAGTGGGACAAACAGGGTTAGAAAATGATGTTTTAAACATTGATAATTGTTTTAGTTATTATACTTTTAAAAGTAACATTATTTTTTTATTGAGTGTTAAATTGGTTTTTATGCACAATTTTTTTTTATCTGCCATAGCAAGCTGTTCTTTTAATTTTTAATTACATTATTTCACATAAATTATTACAATATAATATTATTTTCTGTACTATAATACCTTATATTTATAAAATCATGTACTGCAAAATACCCTTTATTTATATCAATAAAGTTCTATATATACTATTACTTAAATTATTTCAGCTTCATCTATAATGGTTTCCCAACCATATAATTTCTCTTTTTACATATTTCAACAGATTGAAAAGGCGAACCATAGGACAAAGCATCTTGAATGCTTACCAGGTGCCAAACCAACAAGATGTCCAGAACCAAAGGATAAACCACCCAGTGCACTTATAAAATATTCAAAACCAGCTCAGAGAATCTTTCATGAACCTTTTGTAGTCAATACAGTTTCAGAACAACAATCAACAGTTTCAACATTCTCAAATAATTTTAATAATAATGCTAATACATTTAACAATATGAATCAAATAGCAGCCTTAATGCAAGCCCAAATTAATAATGCTCCATCAGTTGATCCTGTATGCAAAATGAATTCATACAATAGTACTATCAGTACATTCAATCTAAATACTTCTCCTACCATTTATAACCCTAAGGTTTGGGCTATTCCTCAAACACAGCAAATTTTTGTTGCACCACCAATAGCTCCTGTTGTCAACCACAGTCCAGCTCCCCTGAATATTGCCTACAATAACTTAACACAAACTTTGTCACAACCTGTCTCAAGGCTTGTTTTAAATAGTTTGAATAATGCTAATCCATCTGGAACAATTACAAGTGGACTGTTTCATCCAGGACATTATAATTCCGGACAAAGTGGTCGGCGGAATATAATTAAAAGGAATATATTTGCAACTAAAAATGATTTAAGGCAAAAGTTATCTGCAAAAAAAAGATTTAATACATCATTTGGTATTTCTGGAGGTTAGTGGCTTTATTTTTTAAATGAATTTTCAGAAGCCCTTCTAGGTTTCTTATGGAGACTGTATTGGTTTCAGTTATGTTTGTTTTTTAGACTTCTTTAATTAGGACACCAAAATATCTCTAAAATGTCACGAAACTTTTTCCTTTATGAAATCATTTTTGTTTTTTTAGTATCGGGTGTAGTCAAATCTAATCACATAAGATATGATACATGTGCTCATATTGCTAGTACAAATGAAGACGTCGATTCAAATGATTTAACTGACAGAATTATGGTATGTATGTGCTTTATTTACTTGTAACATTCAACCTTTTAACATTAAAGTTATACATTTTTGTCGAAAGAAAAATATGGTTGTGAGTGATTTTAATACGTCTTCTGGTGACGTCATCTCTATCTATTCAGTCCCTATACAGGTACCTGAACCGACATGACTAACTTTGCAGTTAATACAATTGTACAGATGTGATTACCTTAACAAATACAGATAAATCTTTCAAACAAATTAATGTAGCATAGTGAACTCAAATTCAAATTATTTATTGCACTCATGTGGTAAATTTATGTTACATACAAAGAGTCCAGTACCTGACATGAACCCTGTAAGGGCACAGCAATATATAAAGTTGTATGTTTTTGTGGATGGTTCCACTCGTGAAACTCGTGAAACATTTTGTGTATTTTTTTACATTATATTTCTCTTATAGGAGAATAGATCTATAGAGACACAATTACATGAAGACCCAACTAGGATGGATTTGGGGCCTTTGAAATGTATGGCCCCTCCAGACTTCAATTCAGATGCTTGGTTTATTGTGGTTGATCTAGATGTACTTCTTAATGAATTCAAATTTCTGAACATTTTAACAGATTCAGGTAATTGAACCTTAATATGAATATAGTAAGTAATAATAATTCCTTTAATTATTATTATTTACTATATTCTTTCATATTCATAATATTTTTTTAGCTTTATATAAAATGTTTTTTTATACTTTTTACGGCCATGTAAAGCCTTTTTTTTATAAGGGTACATAAAACAATTATTCACACGAACGGGATTAGAACCCGCGACCTTTGGCAGTCCGTGACATCGTTCTACTAACTTGGCTCAGTTAGTAGAACGATGTCACGGACTGCCAAAGGTCGCGGGTTCTAATCCCGTTCGTGTTCGTCCATACAACTTGTACACATGATTAAATTTCGAGTTTCCTTCTTTTCGTCTCAGGGTTAGAGCTATGTCACGGACTGACAGGTTGCGGGTTCGAATTACGTTTGTGTCTATTATTTTTCATTGTGTTCTTAGAAAATATTAGATATATGTTTATGTAATCTGTTTTTACAGACGACCAGTGTCACCTGATGGTCCCTAAACGAGTGATGGAAGAACTTAAAACCTATGTCACTTGTACTGAAAATATTCAAGCTCGACGCATTTTGCGATTTCTTTCGCAGCAAATTGAGATTGGTTATGCTTTTATGGGTAAGATATTGAAGTAATATATTGTGACTGTGTTTTGAGTACAAAAGAGATTACCCAATTATTACTTTAATGTAATTTACTGATAATCACGAGGATGACTTACTGAGAATGGCGCACTTAGAGAACCATACCATTAACTTTTATTGTTTTATTGACATGGCAGCGGCCAGCATAATATGTATAACTAAAAAGATGTAACCTTGTGACCAAAGATATTAGAAGGAAGGAGAAATGCTGTGTGTTTAAAAATGTACGAGAACCTTGCGATCCACTTTTGCCCCTCCATTTAATGAGCACAACAATAATAATTGGCTACTCACGCTAAATAAACCAAACCCACAATGTTAGTACTCAATAATGCCGATCGTAGGTACCGCCAACGTAAAAATATTTAATTCCAATATGCCAAGTAATTGTCGATAATTGTTATCGATATTTTATTTAACACTAGCTTCTGCCCGTGACTTCGTCTGCGTGGACTTCAGAATAAGGTCCAACAGGGTTAAAAAGTACCCTATGTGTTAATTCAGGTTATAAACTATCTATGTGCTAAATTTCCTTGAAATCCGTACAGTTGTTATTGCATGGAAGAGTTAAAAACATCCATACATACAAACTTTCGCATTTATAATATTAGAAGGATTATAGTGTGCTTGATTCCCATTAGTCTTCAGATTAAACCGTAATTAAAAAGTTTAAAATTATAGAACTTATTATTAATTGACTAGCTGTGCCCGCAACTTCGTCCGCGTGGATGTCGAAAACTACCATTCAGCCTGCGGAACCGTAATTCGGTTTTAATTTGAGAAAACAACCTACTAAAATATATCCCCCCCCCGTAGCGTGATGTTATATAGTCGAAACAAAAATAAATTTTCAATTCGAACCTTTAGCTCCTGAGATTAGCGCGTTCAACCAAACAAACAAACAAACTCTTCAGCTTTATAATATTAGTATAGATGTAACCGATTAAGTAAGTTTGCTTATGCCCTTTATCATCTCTCAAAGAAGCTTCATATGGAAACGTTATTGAAAGCTTACCATGGTCCAGTGGCGTCAGTTCTGCGATAGGGTGTTATTTTTTGGAGGCACTCTACTGATAATGTGTGTGTTTAGGATGCCAAAAAGATGTATACGATCAATATGTGGTCTTAAAACAACAGACGGCTGTGTACCTTTTTTCAAGTCTTTGAAGTTATTAATAGTACCATCATTGTATATTGTCGAAACTGCATTATTAGTTAGAGCAAATTCCCATCTGCAGTCAAAAATAATCCAATGCGTTCTCAATACAAGCTGTGCCATATAAAATGTAAAAGTGCTTTGTTTCATAAGAGTTTCTTTGGCGTTGCGCCTAGACTATATAACAAGATACCTAATGTTATTAAAAACATGCCATTAGTTATATAAAAAAGGGCTTAATAATATGCTTATTGAGAAATGTTATTACACAGTAGACGAGTTCCTAAACGATAATTTTCTTAATTTCTGAAATTTAGCACTATAAATTCCTAAATATGATTATTTGTGCCTGATATGTTAGAATTATAGATATATTTTTAAATTAAGTAATTTAATCTCCTTTTTATAACACATTTGTACGTCGCAATGACAAAACAGCGCACTACCTATAATCTAAGACCTACATATGACCTACAAAAGGAGTACGTAATTAACAGAAAAAATTACAAATCAAATTATAATAACATTTAAAATTAATACAATAGTTACAAATATCCATATTGTATACCATTTTATAATTAAGTACAGTTATTTTATAAAGATAGTCAATATAATGCGTAGAATATGCGATCTTATCGCTAGTAACGATCTCTGAAAGACAATTGGACGAACAAAATTAAAAATCATGGAAGGCAAACAACGGGACACGGACTGCCATGGTATACTTGATGTATATCTTCTGTATACAAATGTACGTGTGCGTACCTATATTTCACTTTTTAGCCAAAACTACACATCACAGAGCATTGTGTGAGCATTGGTTGTAGGGATGTAAAAGATACAGGGGTTGACAATGTATTTTTCGATAATATGTTATTAATTCGTCTACATTATTCTGGACTGATCTAGAACGTTCTCGATTTGTCACATTTAGAATAATCTGAAATATTCCGGATAGATCTATAAACTTCGAGAACAATCTGGAAAGTTCTAAAACATTAAACGGTTTTAAATGAGTTGAAAATGTTTTGATTGAGTCTATCATGTATATTCTGGATATATAGAAATTTTAAGAATGGTCTAGAATGCTCTAAAATATAATGAGATGTTTTAATAAAAGTAAAAATTTATGAGGAATTTTCGATATTCCTTATAGTTTCGAATTTGGCCATCCACGCCCATTTGAAAAACTTACCTGTATATTGAGTATTTCTGTAATACTATAACCTATCCATAATATTATTTCTCATTTTAGCTGAAGCACCTTCAGAAATCGAAGGTGAAAGCATGGCAGAGGTAATACATGCAACTTGCATAGAACTGTCAGAAAACAAATATCATTTGGTGAGTTAGAATTGCACTTTTATATCTATTCACGCGACTGTCTGTGTAGATGTCGGAAAATTACATTAATGCCATATATACAACGTGTAATAGAAATTTGTTATCATACTTTGACGTGTCAATATACCTATGCGGACGAACCACTTTTACTATCGAACAAATATTAAAGCTCGAAAAAAAAAACAGCTGCTCCATATAGTTTGGTCGAGTAGGTATGAACATTTTGATGGCACCTTTCGAAGTTGGTTCGACAGTAAAAGTTGTCCGTATGCATCCGGAATATCTAATAATATCCGGACCTCTCAAAGTACTATAGACTTCTGTTATACGTTATATTTATAAACACAATGCCGTAATAACTCAAAATAATTAAAAAGAAAATGCAAAACGTTTAAGTGTTTACTGGATTCGAACTCTATACCTGTCAGTCACTGACTGTCGACTGGTTATAGAATATGATGCACTACTCTGTTCCTACAAGTGATAACGTGTTGATAGGTACATATTTATTTTTAATGGTTGTCCTTCAAATGTCCTTGCAGTGAAGGTCCAGCAAAATTGGTCATTTATTCAACTGTATTTAAAGGTTTTTATTTTCTTCTAAATCTGTTATTGTATCTCGTAGCTACATTATAAAAGTATGACTAATCAAAATAAGTCATTGGGCTGTGCATAAATGTAAATACAGTGCCAAACATCTTGGAAATCATAAAACCTTATATTTTTTCATTAACCAACAGTAAATTCCACAATTTTTTTTTTTTTTTTACTAGAGCTTTTCCTTGGACCTATAAAAGACTGGACACGCTGTATATAGACAGAAAGACCTTATCTTGTTATAATATAATCTCTTAGTTGCCTTTTCCAACACCCAAGGTGCAGACCATAGGAAAAAAACTAATACTTAATTTGTTTTAGATCCTGCTTTCTAATGACAATGAGTTATTGACTTACAAAGACTCGTCCAGTATAAAAATATTTTCAATTGATGAGGTTAAAAATCTTTTAACGCACAATCCGAATAAACAACTGGTGCCATCGGTTCCTAAAAAATCTTTTATGATAGACCAACTAATTAATAAAATAAAAATTACTGTGCCAAATGATGCTCCACAAAGTATAGATACTACTAGTCCTACAATTCAACAGGATGACAATTTTGAAAATATTCCTGTAAAAGACTTTATATCTTCACAAACTAATAATGGGGATAAAATAGGAGATTCTACAGTATTGAAACGCACAGTTGATGCGGGTATTCAAACCAATATTGAAGACATTAATGCTAGTACCCATTTGTCAAACGATACAGAAAATAGAGATCTAAATACAATTTCAAATACTTCTCAAAATACAAAAGAAACAATGAAGCCTCCAGTACCTTCGGTTTTAAATGTATCGGATAAAAAGAGAGAAATAAAGCTAAAACGTAGTACATCCAATCAACCACCAGTGCCTGCCATCGAAAGCGAAAAGAAACAGTTTAAGTGGCGTAGGAGAAGAAACACAACGCCTCCAGTAACTGGCAATACCATTTTATATACCGTTACACCGTCCTGTGTAAACCAAAACACAATTCCCAAGGAAGTCGAATCTCCACTAACACATAAGTTCAACGGAGATATATGCAAACACACAGAGAAAACTGTATTGAATAATAATCCTACATTTGTTCGAAAAGAAAATAATATTTTAGAAGACAGTATTGAAAGTAGGGAATCTAGTATTTACACCGATCAGAGAAATACTAGCACCAAAGATAATGTTACTATAGAGGAAACTTCAACATCTGGTATAATATCGAATTCTGAAAGTAATATAGATGCTGAAAGTATCTACAGCATTTCCATTGTAAATAACCGACAGGCAATCGACCATGAACCATGTATGAATAAACCCATGTATGAAGTTGATAGTATATCAATGGAAGAGTATTTGAAAGTGAAACGTGATGAATGGGTATCGAGATATATTCAGATAATGGAAGACGTTTTGAGTCAGGTGTTACAGCAAGACCCATCGTTTTGTCACAGTGCAATGCCACCCCCTTGGACATTGCACGAAGCAGCGCAATGTATTGCAATCAAATTTTCTTCAAATCAAGATATTAAGGGAGCTGCAAATAAATTATCACATTTACTCTTCTGTGTTAGTGACGCCAAGGGTAAGCAAATTATATTTCATTAAGTTAAACTAAGATTAAGGTATACTCAAGAATAAATTTTGATTACAGGCAAAATAACTATGAACATGACACCACATCAATATATGCAAATGTATAGCTACGGCGTGCATTTACTTGCTGCAATAATGGTTAGTATATTTTATATTCAATGAAATTTTAACTGCATTTGATGGAGTTGTTGTGCTTTTGTTATTATATTAATATTTGTTGTTTGAACTCTCATTAGAACGTGACAAACAATTGTGAAGATATAAAAATCGCCGCAGACTCATTAAAAAAATTGTTAGATGATATAAGAAATCCGAACATGGATAGCAGTACAAATGATAATTTTAACGATAATGACCAAAACTCGCCTCATTCACAAATAAGTGATGAAAACAACCCACAAAATTACACAACAGTACATACAGGTAATTCCATAATCATTCTTATCTACAAAATCAATAGAATAATTTAATTTTGTATAAGAAAGTAGTAAGAATTTTACGTGATTTCACAACTCTTTAACGGTTGTCAAATTAAGATCTATGATAGCCGTTACGGGTAGTCAGAGGCCTGAAAGTCTGACAACCAGTCATACCACGTGATATCGTGTTACCCAGTAACTGGGTTGTGGAGGTCAGATCGGCAGTCGCTCCATGTAAAATACTGGTATTAAGCTGCATCCGGTTTGATTCGAAGCCGACCCCAATGTAATTTAGGCTAGGCAGATATATATAAAACGCTTAATACTATGATTTTTGATATTAATTCTAAGATGTGCTGTGGGACAAGTTGAGGGGCACGGGTGTGCCGGCGGAATACACAGCGCTCCTCAGATACTGCTAAACAATAAAAAAATTATGCTCACCAAATGGAGTGTGGTGTAAGGCATGGGGGTTAAGCTCACCTCTGTAATATAATTTAGTACCTGGATGATTCTATAATATGGCACTGGTTGGTAATAGCTATAGGTACACTTAGATAAATAATTTTATCACATAACGTCATGCATGTAATTCCCGAAGAGATGGGCAGATGCGTAGATGTACCTATGGTGCTACCACACTGAGCCTCGAGGGCGGGCTTAGGCAATTTAACTGTGTTTATGTCCGACTATTAAGTATCCTTACTAACAATACTTATATCGTAATCCTAACTAATCCTATCCTTACTAATATTATAAATACGAAAGTGAGTTTGTTTGTAACCTTTTCATGCCATCACCTCTGAACCGATCATCCTGAAATTTTGCATATACGTTGTCAGGTGTACAGAAACGGACATATGGTATCTTTCATCCAGAAAAAAAGTAAAAAAATTCCCGAGGAAAACAATAATAACGTTCTTATGATAATAGATGGCGCCACGTGTCTATCGAATCAAATTCTAAATTAACGCGAGCGAAGCCACCGGTAAAAGCTAATAGACTATAAGTACATTCTGTTACTAACCCATCACTAAACAACCTTTGGACTGTTCATGTCTGAAATAAAGATTTATTATTATAATACTAAATTAGATGAAGTCTGCATTCATAACATTCGCCGAAAGACAATCAATAATGATACTTTAAGTTGTGGATTAGTACCCTCTCTCTGAGCAATCTGGTATACAGAATTTAATTTGCAGATGTACCAGATAACCTTGACAATAATGCATTACATGAACAAAAACCTGCACATAGTCTACCCGAAGAGGGACATAACCTGAGGCTGAAGAAAAGGAAAATATATAATGTAAGTTAAAAAAAACGGGCAAAATTGTATGCAGGATTCGAACCTTCGCCTCCCGGATAAATACTCCAGGCGCTCAGACCACTAAACCATCTCGACCTCTGCTCACCACCGCGAATTCTTCATCCATATTTTAACACGTCTTTTGGCGACGTCATTGCTATCTATTCAGTATTCCCTATACAGGTGACCGAACCGACACAACTAACTTTGCAGTTAATACAATGTCGTAAAGCTGCAATTACTTTAACAATTAAAGATAAATCTTTTAAAAGCATTAATAATGCATATTTAGCGAACTCTAAAGTTATAATATTAAATGGAAAAAGTATACGGTCGTGAGCAGGATTCGAACCTGCGCCTCCCGGATAAATACTCCAGGCGCTCGTATCTACTAAGCCATCTCGACCTCTGATCACTACCCCATCTCTGCCTATTATGATTGGTGACGTCATCGCTATCGTCATCTATTCAGTTTCTATACAGGTGACCGAACCGACACGACTAACTTTGCAGTTAATACAATGTCGTACAGATGCGATTACCTTAACAAATACAGATATATATTTCAATCGTATTAACGCATGCGTAGCGAAATCTAAAATTATAAATTTAATGCATATTGGGGATGGATGAAAGCCATTTTTCGATTCAGGGATCCGTTCGCGAATTATTAAAAGCTCTACATACAATTGACATAACGTATTTGTAATTCTTAGCCAAGTCTACTTTGATATCATCACATAGCACCTCGATTTGATTGAGGTCGGGATGGTACACAGGCTAAAATCCGCCTGATCTATTAATACGTATTGTTTTGGCAGCCTTTTGCTATTAAAAGCATTAAATCTCATTTTGCAAGATTTCCTTAAATAGAACATCATGTTCCGTTACTCTTTTATTACCTTTGTATGAACCCTATGTAGGTTTTTTTTGTACAATAGGAGTGTCACAAACAAATTTCCCAGACAAAGTGTCGTGCTTTCTAGATACATTTTTGTTACTTTTTAGGAGGAATTACAGAAACCTGTAAAATTTATTCGGAACGTAAACATAGAGTCTTCGTTCTTTGAAAGTTTAAACCTGAAAAGAATAAATGCCATGAAAAATAGTCCTAATAAAATGAATGCCTGTGATAAGGCAAATGCAATTCGATTGCATGGCAACCAAAACTCATCCCATTCACAAACAAGCAATGGAAAAAATCCACAAAGTAATAATGAAAAAGAAACAGATAGTGGCATACCAACAAAGCAACTTACTATTATTAGGAACTTCACTATATGTCCAGAACTGGAAGATAGATTGAAACGTAACAACAAATCTAAAGTATATGAAGATCACGATGACGATTTAGATTACGATGAGGACTATGGTGAATATCTAACAGACGAGTTTTGCTTGGGAGATGAGAACTACAATGTTCACCATAATAATGCAAATATAAATGAAAGTGATGAAACAACGGATCCAAATTTAAATTGTGAACCTGAGACCCAAAACGTAAATGAACCGCTTTTAAATAATGATAATAGTGAAAAGTTTAAATATATTATGTGTATGCTTTTACAAGAAGTGAAGAAGGCTTTATGTCAAGTCAGAATTTTATGGTAAGTGTATTCAAACATTGACGCTTAATTACCTGGCATTTAGATTTTTATGAAAGATCGAGCTTATTTTTGATATTGGTTTTTGTAGTGACGAATGTTATGAGGAATTAAAGAATCCAGAGCAGTCGACGCACCAGAAAAGTCAATTACGGAGAATGGCTGAAACGGCTCATTTATATATGATCCAACTATGTAGATCGTTAGAAAGGTAAATTCAGCAATATTCGGTTGTATATTTACACTTATTTTAGAAAGAATTTTCAACTTGTGTTACTCTCTGTTGGAAGAAACGTTACCGGTTATCCATATTACCAACCGGCTTAAATGAGCTTCAGCGTCACCGAGGAAATCTAAGTTTGATGCTGATGCATGATGACTGATTTTGAAATCTCCTTTTATAATATAGGTACACGTCTACTAACTCCGAATAACACGTTATCTCACCGATAAACTTAGTTTTAACGCAAATAATTGCATTTTAATCTATCTACTTTAAATTAAGCGCGAAAACGCTCGTTGGTGTCTTGGCGTCCATTGTGACGTCACGCCTCGGTAAACATTGCACTGTGTCTATGCTGCACGAAGAAAGTTAACAAATTAATACATATTTCGTGTGTTAAAAATGAATTCCATAGTTTACAAGTTTCATCGAAACGCATTTTTACAACAAAAGTTCAAGCAACACGTGCGGCGATGATTGACATTCACTGAGGCGTGAACTCATTCGCCGTGATTGGTGTTTCCAGTTAACATGGCCGATTGCAGTATTTTTTACTTTTATTTTATTGAAAGTCTTATAAATCTAAATGATTATACTAAGATTAGGTAAATTTTTTGAATCCTGTGTACATATATGTTCCTCTAAAATCATTTATTCTTTGATTCTTTAATACTATCATCATGCCTATTCAAGATGAAAAATTTCCTTCAGAAAAGTACTAAGTAGACTCTCGTTACCTGCTGTGCTTGAGGCCCTGACTTCGAGTTCCGGGTCGGGCAAACTTAAAGGTTTTTCTATTAGGAAATTCTTAATAGCAGCGTAGTCAGGAAGTTGGCGGTGTAACACCCTGTCCTTCAGAGAACACCTTAAACTTTCGGTCCTGCAGCTGATCTCTCTCCGGTCGTATTGGCTAATCGGATTGCCGTCCCATCGGCTATGAGAGTGAAGGAAGAGGGAAGGAGTTCATCTGTATTTGCGCATACACTTGTGCACTTATAATATCTTCTGCTTACTTGGCTAAGTTCTACGGAGATAGGCCGCCGTGACCAAAAACTCGGTCGGGAGTTTATTATTATTAAATGTACCTACTTCTACTATATAGGTAGTAAATAGGTTGTATAAAGTTACAATTGTTTTTAGTATGCTGAATCATGAGACGAATAATCAAAACGTGTGTAATTTATTGAAGCAAGCAGATATTAACACTGGCCATGTTGACGATAGGCTGCTGTTGCGATATAGGTAAGCAATTATATGTTTTTTTATTCTAACAAATTTTTGCTGTGTAAAATGCGTGTAGAATTTTCGGTATTTCAATTGCTTTTGTCACTGTGTATTTTTAAAACATGTATTTATATATATAATTGCGATACATAATTATTGTGGAATAAGCTGAGCTGCGCTGGCGACTCCGTCCACGTGGATGTCGAAAAATAACACCATGTCGTAAATGAACACAATATAAAGTAAGACGTGTTTGCTGGATTCAAAGTCCTCCAATTATCATACCGCTCGGTTTTGTATATCGTATATCTATTATTACTAGTGGTCGAAATTAGACCATAATTAATTAAATTTTATATTAGAACGTTATTAAAGTTCTATTGTCAAAGATATATTTCTGTGTGTGTCAAACGCACACAGAAAAATTGTGTGTGTAATGTTTTATTTTATTAATTTAATGTATTTCTAATGCATATTATATAAAAATATTAGCACTCTGCACTCCCTCTGAATATAAACTTTAACTGTGCCAAATTTCATATTTCTTAGTCCGCGTAATTTTCGTAAAACGGGGTACAAAGTTTTTGCTTCACATATTAATATTGAAATTGTTTAATTGAAATTGTTTATTGAAATAATTAGTGCACATACATGTTTACAGTTTTTTCTTAATAATATAAAGGTATATAATAATAGGATTATACCTGAACTAGGATAAACCTGTATCTCAGGTATCTGAAGTGATCTTTAATATTACAAATATTTCCTAGGAATAAGTATATCTGGTGAATAACTTAACAGACTAAGAAATGGTTAACTTTAATTAGTCTGTTAAGTTATTCACCAGATATACTATATAGATGTATATATTTTTTTGGAATAAAACTAGTAAGGTGTGGAAGTTGGAATATAGGGACGATGACTGGCAGAGGAAGGAATTAGCGGATGTATTAAAAAAGAGAAGGATAAACATAGCGTGTTTGCAAGAGGCGAAGTGGAAGGGTGCGAAAGCTAGAGAGATAGGCGAAAAATGCAAGTTTTACTACTGTGGTAGTGATGGGAAATGAAAGAGGTTGAAATAGTGTTGGATAATAAGTTGAAAGAATGTATGACGGAAGTCAAAAGAGTGAGTGATAGGTATAAAAGTGATAGTGGAGAGATTAGTGGTAAATAATTTTTTTTGTACCCCGTACCCCGGACTGGTTGTGACGATAGTGTTAAAGAGAAGTTTTGGTAGGAATTTGATTATATGATGATGGATATGCAAGAGAATGAAGAAGTATATGTGGGTGGTGATTTTAATGGCCACGTCGGAAGTTTGAATGAAGGGTGGGATACGGAAACCGTAACTCTGATGGTGAGACACTGCAGCAATCTGCTTCTACTTTTGACCTCGCAATAGCAAACACATGGTTCAGAAAAAGATCGGAACATCTTATTACATACAAAAGTGGCAATTATGCAACACAGATCGATTACTTCGTTATTAAAAGGGATACTATTAATCAAGTCAAGCACTGCAAAGTTATAGCTGTCGAAGACCTGGTCTCACAACACAGATTGTTAATGGAGTTAAAAGTGTCTCCCTCAGTAGAAATAAAGAACGACCGTCACCTAAAACCAGATGGCGTAGGTAAAAGGAGTATGCAAGTATATTTATGAATCAGGTGGTAGATAAAATTATAGAAATAGAGAGTATGGAAGGAAAATCTGTAAATGAATGTTGGACTGAGATGGCGGATAGTATTAGAGGTATAGCGAAAGAAGTGTGCGGAGGAGGCGGGAAAGGCATAATAGACAAATACACATGGTGGTGGAGTGGAGAACTAAAAGAATACTGAAAATCGCGTTTAAAGAATGGCAGGGTGTGGAAACGGAAAATGAATGTTGGTTGGTTGAAAGAGGAGAGGAAGACGATTTACAAAGAATGGAAAAGAAAATCAATAAAAGCGGTAGTAGTTTCCAGGGCTAAGGCACAAGAGACGTTATATAACTCGCTAGATTGTCCTAGAGGCCAAAAGGAACTCTACCGGATAACAAAAGAAAGGGAAAACTGAATAAGGGTTATAACTTTGATGAAATGTATGAAAGACGATACAGGATATTGACCAAAAATCATGATATAAAAGGCCAATGGAAGGCACCTATATTTTGAAAATTTTATAAATGTTAAGAATGTATGGAATGGTCTGCTAAATGAGGCACAAGTAAGCATGGGTTTAGTGAATGAGGTTAGTATAGATCATGGGTTCCCAACGGGGGCGGTACAGCCCCCTAGTGGGCGCTGGAGCTTTATGAATCTAAATGTTTTTCGTGGGGGCAGTAAGCGGGTCCAAACGCAAATGGGGACGTTAATGACAGTCAAGGGGCATTACTGAACAATATAACAATAGTCTTACATCTTGAGGGAGGTTTTTTGCGGCATAAACGGCCGTATCTTTTGATGACGTTTGATTTTTTAACAGCTTCAGGGAACTGTACACCTGAGTATTTAATTTCAACTCGATACCTCCACGCGAGATAAAGGGCCTTGACAGACGGACAGACAGATTGACAACAAAGTTTTCCTTTTGAGGTACGAAACCCTAAAAAGAACGATTGCTTAAAATACGGATTAACGACGTATATGACAGAACGCTTATGGTCTGCAGTGAGTTGTTAAAAGCTGCGAATGATCATGATGAAGATCAATTTATTTTACATATCTCTTCTTTCCCACCTCGGACACAAAACACTCCACCAAAACTGAAAATTGCGGAAACGGTTTACCAATACAAAATCACTCTTGTTTCAGATTATCTGTTTCCAAATGCAAGGATCACGCCGAAGAGTTTCGAAATGCGATACAAAATATAATTTCCGCCTTCAACAGTTAAATGCAAGATTTTTTTATGAAGTGTTAACTAGCCTTCTTGTGCATTTTCATTACTCGTAAGTATCACTTACAATGAACGGGATAAGTCTAAGTTTTGATCTAGGATTTAATTATGTGTTAAAAGATAAGCTTGGTTGCTTGTTTATTTTGATTCATAATGCTGAGAGACGAGTATTACTTTCTACATATATGAAATATCATTTCATGTCATTTTAAACGTTAGATAACATTTGTACATACTTTAGTTAATAAGGTTACAAGGTGTTCATGGGTGTAGCAGGGACAGGTTTAGATGTGAGAACTCATGTTTAGTGAAAGGTCCATATGTTGAATTATTAAGTCATAGAGAACATATTATTATTTGGCTGGTCTAGAGTACACCCATGGTAATACCATATTTTTATATTTCAACGGCGTTCGTGTTTTTTTGTCTATTAAGGCTACCATTGATTTCATTTTATGTTTTAAAATTTTATTTTGTGAATACTTAACAGAAAATGTTTTGAGGATGTGTAGGTATGCAATAAAACAATTTTAAAACTTAACTGTGTATTGCTTTACATGATATAAAAAAGTGAACTTAATTTTATATATCTAACGATATTGACAATTATTTAGACCTGTAATTGTCGTAATATGACTGCATGTCTGAAGTTAGATCTTCCTAACGATCATGCGCTCTGCTGATTTAATCATAATACTGCGCAGCAGAATACAGACGTTTATAGTTATAATAAGTACGACGACTGTATCCACCATACCAGGCATTCATGGAAGCATTTGTGCAAACCTTTTTATAACCTTTTTAATTCGCAACTTTTAAATCATCGTATGTTATTTAAGGATTTAGCCACAATGATGATTAATAAAATAACGATGGCACTAAATTAGTGTACCTATATTATAAAGACAATAATAGTTAAAATATTTTAATTTGACTAGAGTAGTGCTTATAACTAATTGAATCCTCTTCCCTCTACCATTCCCTGAGCGCAGTACCTCGGGAACTGTACTACTGATAGTAGGAAATCAGTGAGGCCCTGAAATTGAAACAAAATGACAGTCATACTGAGGAAACAATAAGAATGCACAGAATTAAAACAAAGGAGGAGCGGCAATAAAAGTCTCGAAAAAAACTGTAAAAAGATTGGGGAAAAATCGAAAACTGTCACATATAAACAAGTTTTTTTATATTTCAATATGGAAGTGAACTACGCAAGTCAAAAGTGTTAAAGTTATCAGCAGAATATCTAATAGTACTACGTACTTTAAACTAATAGTTTAATAATCGCCCTGTATCACTTATGGGTGACTGGACAGGGAAAGGGATAAGATAAAAACACGATTAGATATAAATACCCACGAAACGCGTACCGGCTAAACTAAGTTATTAGTATAGTCTTTACATGATTTTAAACTATCGTTATACTTTTTGGATGTGCACTAAAGCTTTGTGTTTTGTATATAGGTAGGTCCAAAATTAGAGCTACTATGTTCATATTTTTTCATTTACTGTTCATCAAAATAATCAGGACGATGTGTATTTTTCAGTTGAATGGTCGAAACATGCTGATTCCAAAAATATCTTTAACATGGCTGATTAGATTTTTATATTAATTGTGTTGACATTATCTTGTATATTGTTTGCGTTAGGTACATAAAAGTTCATGATCAAATAGCGATAATGTATAGTGAAGTAAAATTTTGAAACCGTTGAAAAAGTGTTCATCTTCATGAATATAATTATGCTCCATGTAGGTATTTGATGAATGTTTTAGCCGTTTATAGATTTAACATGAAGTTCAGAACAATTCTACAAGGAAGTCAAGTCAAGTTTGAAATCAGCATGTTTCGGGTACGTTGCATTGAAAAGTATACCCAGCAGTGCAGTGTATTATTAAAATCAATCAAAATCAAAATTTCTTTATTCAAATAAGGCTAAAAATTAGCGCTTTTGAACGTCAAACATAAAGACAGCCCCCAAAAAAGCCCACCCTTCACCGGTCCTAGTGTTTTAGCTGGAAAGAAGAAGCGGCGCAACAAAGTTCCCAGCAACACGTCTGGTATAGGTATTAGTAAACAAATAGAGGAGCCCTTTGAAAATTAACACGTGGAACATCAAAAGATGCCTCGAAAAGAGAATATTTATCCAGCAAAGATTCGGTACAGTCGCAGAATGTACCTTTTGCAAAATGCACCGCATACGCAAAACGTACCATTATGAAATACACTTTTCTGAAAATGCACCTTTCTCAAAGTGCGCCTTTCCTATTATGCCCATTTCTCATAATGCAAATTTCGCAAAACGTATTTTTTTTCTACAGTAGATAATTCTTTTAAAGTGCTACAGGTAATGAAAAGGAAAATGAGTGATTGATAATCGTATTTATGATCAAATCATGATTTGAAATATCCCGAGTCGAACTAAATCATTAGTAGAGTATAACCCTTTAACATATATTTGTGGTACGCACCGCGTATCACATTTGTAGTTTTGATTTGTAGCAAAACTGATTTACTGATCTATTTTTTTAATATACTATTCAACTTTGTAGTTTAACTAAATAAAATATACACCTAATACGTTAAAGGTTATCTTTTCCGCTCGACACAACTTTTCTTTAATTTTATCCTATTGTTTTTCCAAAATTCCCACAATTATTTTTTAACACCTATTTGTTGCATGCTTGTAAAAATAATCAATAGATGGCAATACCATGCATGTCGTATTGCCATCTAGTGATTATTTTTTCTTAAGATTAAACACGATTTCGAAAATACTAACCGTTAACGCTTCTATACAGACTGTGAAGGGTAAAATGATGATGTAAATGCCAGCAGCTATGCCCGCTATCCAAAATGCCACGAATATGAGGATTAAAAGCCAAATTATCGAGAAGATGATGTTGCCCATGTTGCTCTGAAAAATAATAAATTCAAGGGTAAATTATCCATTCAGATAACAATAAGGAAGATTCGATCAGATTTCGTTATCAAATAAACACATTTCATAGGTTGCGCTCTATCGATGGGTGTCAGAAAAATCGGAGCGCCGCATCGGGCAGTGGGGTTCCGTTTTAGAATAACATTCTAGGACAAGAAAGGCTGTAAATCAGCTACAGATTTTAGCCTAGGTACCATAACATTAATAACAAAATCTACAAACTAACAGACTTTTGAACGCAGGTATATTTTAGTTTAAGTAACGTAGAATGTAAACCTCACGAAATTGGCTTCGTTTTATTGTTGATTTGAGTGATATGCCAGATTTTATCAGGGTCGGTGAACCGACACCCATACGTCTAGATTATGAAATATTTTTTAAATAACTGGAAAGAACTTGAGTCTTACGTATGTACCTTTTCAGGGTGGTTACGTATTATTGAGGATAAGTATATATCAACATTTTCAGATTATATCTACTATTTGTGCTTCGGTCATTGACAGTATTGTGGACAGTATTTAAAATTGTCACAGAGTAGTAATTTATTTATTTTATATTTTTTTGTGAGTTTTTGTCAACAGACGGTACGTACTAGAGTAAAGAGGTCAAAAGCCGTGAGCACAAGAGTGCCCTATATTTTTCTAGACACAATTAAAATAATTTCTCGAAATCATTGCCTTTTACTAGAGAGTATTAGATAATATTAGAAATCATCAGCGAAAAGCAATACCCTTCCGCTCAGCCACATACAAAATTATACTTCATAACAATAAAAATCTATTGTGTATGCTAATTAGCGAGCCAACGGCTTAAACCATAGTTGCCTTGAAGATTTATCAAAGGAATTGATATTATTGTTTTGTGTAACGAATTTTATACATGTTACGACCTATGCATTTGTAAATAAAATTGAAAAAGAAGTAGGTCCATAGATATGTGCGGGGTTTGAACCGCGACACTAACCGAATCGCGGCAATTCTCCAGCCAACTGAGCCATCGTATGCTGCCCGCACCTATAAGGGAACTTGATATTGGATAGGAAACTGCCTCGTTAGTTTAGTGGCTGCTGGGCGAGAGGTCCTGGGGCGGCCAAAAATATTATTGAGTTAGGTAAGTATTCTGTTAAATAAAAAAATAAAGAATTGCAGATTATAAATTAAGGAAGTTTACTTACGACCGTTGACCGGATGAATACTTATTCCAAGTAGTAAGTATTATTATTTATTAGGTAACGGGCTTCTTTGGTGTAAGTACTACAGTAGTTAATTAATATAATTATTATATAAGATAATGAGGACGAAGTGATAAATTAATGAGTAGGTTGACACCACAAGAAGTATCTTAGATAGGTATTCATTTGTACAAAACAATACCTACCTTTGGAAATGGTTTGTTATTAAAGTTATAGTCTTTTGATGAGTTTTTAATTTGTTTTAATAACGTTAAAGCGTCAGCCATTATCGAGAAGAACAACGGAGTGCCAGAAGTTCTTTAGGCATATATCAAGATTTAAAAATATACTACCAAATCGAGCCTGAATCGCGCCCAGAAGGTTCTGTATACAATTTTATTTTTAAATCTAGGTAAACTGATGAACTTGGTCAGTTATTTTGATGAAAACAATACATCTACGAGCTAGCACTAACTTGTGGCCAATAAAGAATTTATTTATTTATTTTTAACACACATGTGTACGATACTTAGGATGATACCTGATTTATTATTAGGAGCTTAACAGTTGCAGATAAACAGAGGATACTTAACTCATCCAGTACGTACAGTCAACCGCATGTCCGTGTTAAAAATTTATACATTGACAACACCTTTAAGTTGTAGCAGTAAGGACGGTTTTCGTAGTACTACGTAATATTTCGTGTAAGTCGTACTGATGTACGGTTGACCGTACCCCGGGCCGTACCTAACGTTTAAAAGTCTATGAACTAGTTGGTTCGATCGATTTTAGCACACATTAGTGCTATTTATAGGCTCTCCCAAGTAGTCACTCCTAATTATTTATAACAACTTATGCGTTTCTAAATTAATTAGGTAAGTATCTATATCTCATAAGTCCGTTGTGTCCCTCTGCAGGACAAAAGCGTTTTATGTGTGAACCGTGTACCCCGTGTAACGGTGGACTGTGGTTAATTGTTAGTCGGAAAAAGGTATGTAAGTCTATAGATAGGTAAAAACAAAACTTTACAATGTTAACCTGTTTTGTAGATCAATGAGGATTAAGGATAGAATAAAAGACTCCGATTTCATTAATTGCCGAGATCCTAGATATTGCATAAGAAGGCAAATGTAAGCAATTGGTAATATACAGGGTGTCCCGAAACTCAACGTCAAACGGGTTTCGGGCGATATGCTTGGTTACTCCAGTTCTGGCAAAAATAAGAAAAAAAAACTTGAGAGGTGTCAAGGGACACCCGGATGGAACGAAGTTAAAGAGATAAAAAATATATATCTGGCTTGCTTTCTATAAGAGAGAGAGAGACAGACAGAGAAACATGCGCACGCTGCACGGCTTACAATAGCTTAATATAGCAAAAAGTGTCGTTACAACTTTTCGTCTTAATTTTTTCCGTCTAGCCCCCTTTCGCAACGCGAGATAAGGAACTTCGTTCCAAAAGTTATACCAAATTGGTTCATGAAGCTGTGGAAAACCTACTTTCAGTTGAAACCAAACATAAAAACCAACCTTTCGGAGCTCCTCGCACATATTGACATACAACATACACACACACACAAACATATATACAAACACACACTCATACACAAACACACACCCACAGACAGGCAGGCACACACAGTAACACAAACACATTGCCACTTTTTTGTTTTTTTGCCGCTTTCTATAAGAGAGAGAGAGAGAGACAGACAGAGAAACATGCGCACGCTGCACGGCTTACAATAGCTTAATAAGTATAGCAAAAAGTGTCGTTACAACTTTTCGTCTTAATTTTTTCCGTCTAGCCCCCTTTCGCAACGCGCGATAAGGAACTTCGTTCCAAAAATCCATGTCACTTGGTTAAGTGGTAATGACTGTAGTCACAATTTTCTCAATATCGCAGTGTTTTTTTTTTATCGTAATCCTAAATAACCATGCTATTAATTACAGTCACAAATCCATTATTGAGTATCAATATATTAGTTAAAAAAAAATGATTGATTGAGTCGTGGTTAAAAAAAGTTTTGCCAGCTACTTTGAAACCTCATCTTTAAAAAAAAGTAAAGATCATGAAGAAGAAGAGATTCAGAAGAAAAGATCATGGGCAAGTTACTTAAAAAATGGCCCATTTAATCAAGATTTCAAAATGGTACAACACTTGCTACTTAATTTTTCATAAAAATATGATTAATAATTAATTTGTAAAAGGACCCAAAAACAAACCAACAATTTTTACCTGATTAGTTACTACGAATACCTACTATTGCGTGCTCAAGAATTCATTCAAATCCCTTATTCTGTTTGTTATAGCTTTGTATAGATGTAGAGTTATGTATCTCCAAATATTTTGGGTTATTGCCTAGGTAGATAGTAGATTTGCAACTGCAACTACAACTACATTCTACCAGCTATTCAGTACAGACTAATCACGATTTTCCTTTAAAACGACCGACCTTAATTCCTTCATGATGTCATGACATGATGTCAGGGAGCCAAGATAAGAAACAATAAAGTGACAATTAGATATACAAGATTATTTTTAGCGGTAAGTAGTTACACGTTTGTGTTCACTTTGAGTAGGTACCTACTCTATTTGTATAAAGGAGGATAGATCTTGTCACTTTAATATGTGCAAACAAAATTCAGAACTAGCAAAGCATTAGCGGGTGGTAAAGCAATTACTCATACTCATTTCGTTCGATCATGACTAGATAAGTGATAAGGTAAAATATATTTTCATGTTTTGTTATTGGTATAACCCATGGACTAATGCTTCATGGTATAACCTTATTTTGAAAATGTTTGTAACAACTTCGATAGTACCTAGGTATATTAATTTCGTTATTTTGTGGCGAAATCTAATATATAAAATTCTCGTGTCACAGTTTTCGTTGCCATACTCCTCCGAAACGGCTTGACCGATTTTGATGAAATTTTTTGTGCTTATCCGGTATCTATGAGAATTGGCCAACATCTATTTTTCATCCCCCTAAATGTTAGGGGTAGTCCACCCCTAAATTTTTTATTTATATGGCAAAACAACGTTTGCCAGGTCAGCTAGTAAGAATATAAAGTTCTTTGGTTTCGTGCTTTATATGCTATTGTACTATAGATATAGAAAGCGCGGCTGTTCTGAGGTCCTGGATTCAATTCACATGTCGGGCAAATTGTTAGCTAGTGGGTTTTCTGTTAGGAAATTTTCTGTAGCAGCCCGGAGTTAAAAATTGTACCCTATAGGTGGTTTCAACAGAGGCACTTAATTATATCTCTGTTTAACTTTTCGGAGAATACAGGCGTGACGCTTGATACAACCAAAGCTTGGTGATATGTTATAAAATGTTAAAATAAATATGATGATATGTATCTAAGTAAGTTATAAATATATAAATTATAATATGTTTTCTTATAACACAGGGTCTTCGTTTTTGTGCAGACTTAAATAGGTATTGAGAACTTAGATTTCACATCAATCATATAAATTTACAGTGACGTGAATTGCAAACAAACAAAACTTTCCTGTCGCTTGTTTATACGATATTATCACAAAAAACAAGCTGATGTATATATATATATATATAAATATATATAGGTACATACATAACAGCGTTTTCTGTTTAGTATTCAGATCTGGTCAGTACTAGAAGTGTCTTGGGAATGACTTTACGAAGCTGCCGTACCTACCTCGGTATTGTAAATATATTGTGATTGTAGTAGAATAGTTAATTGTAATGTTGATTGGTACTAGTAGTTACTTATGTAAGTATATAAATAGTAAAATAGTAGGTTCCTACGTGTTTTTTTAGCTAGGTATGTATGTAACAGATACTTACCTAGACCGAATTTCAATATAATTAGGTACCTACTAGGTATATATTTACCTACTTGTATTGTATACCATAAAATACATAAGTATAGCTTTCATTATTTAGATTTATAGATATTCGTATGCTTCCCACCAATGAAAATCTTTACTAGGTAGGTGAAAGTTATCGGCGGACTTATCCAAAGCACCCACACAACATAACACAAGGCAAGGTCAACGAAACCATTAATTGGCCGTAGTTTACTAGTCTTCAAAAATATTACTTATCTAAACTTGTTCAAATATATATTTTATACAACTCTGATTTTAGCATAATATTATATGCACATAGTCAGCACACTTTCCTATATTGATGTTTCGGTTAAGTATAATATAAACAAATTAATTATAGGTACCTAGAATTAATGCAGTAGCGATAATAATTAAACATTTTTTAAATTGTAATGTTGCAATAACACTTTCGGGAGATATATTTTTCAACTTACCAATTATATAATAAAGGTTTATTTCATTTGTACCGATAGCCGAACCCTGCTCCTATAACTATCGGAATAGATAAGTAGGTACGGTATCTACCATGTAAACCACCTTGTAAATGAGTTGTTTGTTTTGTAGGTGTGTAATCATTCAAAACATCCAGTAGGTAGTAAGTATGCCTATTAACAAAATATTTTTCGTATGATATCATCACACTAACGTAGCGAGTACAAGAAGATTCATTTGAAGAAAAAAACCTTGTTAGGAATACTCTAACTATACTAATGGAACGCGCCGAGGTTTCTATTGGCTGATCATTTTTTAAATAGAACATGTATACAAATTATCTTACCGGTTTGTGTAGCGGAGCGCACAACACGATTTACAAAACTACGAGTTAGGCGACTGGTCTCGTCACTTTCCACTATAGGACTGACGATGTGAAACTAATATACATTGAGTAATACTTCGCGCGTACCCTTATCTGGATGACGGAATGTTGGTTTTACTATGTGCTTGCTTCGTGACGACGCACGGCCTGCTACTTTACGTTAAACCTGTAGTACGGTATAAACAACATTTAACCAAGATCATCGGAGCTGTTCATATTTTTATCGAATTTGTGCCAAGAAGTTGCACTTGCGTAGCTACATTAGTACAGTATTTTGGGATGTTTACGTTATTAGGTTTTCTTTTATTTCATACATAAAAATATGAAATAGGGTCATGTTTAGGATTACCTAAATGCAGCAGGACTTAAAAGTTACGAAGCTTTGATTTGCTTTTGCTTAGGCTTTGGTGTGAATATTCTTCTCTTGATAAGAAATAGTAAACTTATTAATGTGTATAGGTACTTTAGTAGGCACAGCTCACACAAAATGCATCTAATGCGGTGAGCATTAGATGCATTTTTAAGCCACAGCTGGTTAAGTATGTCTCAGATGCTTTAGTTATAGTTAATTTTATTTCTTCACCCTTTGATTGAATTAAGTGTATTTATAGATTACAGACCTATAAATTAAGTTATAACATTTTATTTTAAGTAACTACATTTCCAATTTATTTTTAACCGACTTCCAAAAAGGAGGAGGTTATCAATTCGGTTGTATTTTTATGTTTCTTACCCCAGAACTCCGTCGTTTATGAACCGATTTGGAAAATTTCATTGGAACCAATCTGAATCCTTTCAAATAAAAATTAATAATTTTCCAAATCGGTTCATAAATGACGGAGTTATGAGGTAACAAATAAAAAAATACAACCGATTTGACAGGGAGATAGATTGGACCTCGGAGAAGGACATAGGCTACCTTTTGTCCCGCAGACGAAGTCGCGGGCACCAGCTAAGTACTTTTATATAAATCTGTTCAGACATTGTCACGTTTTTAGGGTAACACAGAGATTGACAGACTAAATTCTGCAACACACACAACAAGACAAGTGTTAATATGACTCGCTCGCGCACCGAAAATATCGAATAACTTTCATAGACTAGCTATACCTAAAAGTTGAAGTAAGAAGTAAGTAAGTAAAAGTTAAGTTTGTTACTTAACTTTGGAGTAGGTAGCAAAGTACCTACCTACTATCTCTACATCGATATAGGCGACTTGCGAGAAATTACAAAACAAAAAAGATTTAATTTAAGTAGGTTCATAATCATCAATTCTCAGATATTTTGCTTTACATGTGCCTGTCCTGGCTTCTTGGCAAATTTCGTGATTCCAGGATAACGGGAATGCGTTAGCAACACTAAGTAGTCTGTGATGTGCGAGAAGCACTTAATAGCACAGATCATATAATACTATACTACGTAGATAGAGAATGAACCTTTGACTAGTACCTAGTACCAATAGACTATAATAAAACAAAGTGTGTTAGCACTTTATTATTTATGCTTGCGTACGACCACCCCACATAATAATATAGTTGTGTGTATAAATTTTATTTATTACTTTATATGTGTCTGCTGGCACGCAATTATTATTATATAAATAGTATGTAATTATCTTAATAAAGCGAGTATCTCAAGAACACGCGTAGTATCACTAAATTGGTGACCCCGACGTGATCGCTATCTAGCTTCGGACCCGGTTTCTGCCTGCCAGCTGGTGTAACTATCATCGTCTTCAACTTCGACGATATTACTACCCAGCTACGGACCCGGCTTCTGCCTGCCGGTTGGTGTAGTTACATCCATCTTGAAATAGGTGATATTCCGTGATCGCACATTTCAGTTGGCCTCCCACAAGCGGGCCTCACCAACTGAAATTTGAAGAGGCATATATTCACGAATATCATTAACAAATTTGCATTGATACTCCACCTGACATGGCGACAGGCAGACAGAATATCAAGGGTGTCATCTACATACCCCAACTGCAATAACCACAGTGTAGTCACGAGGTACCGCCATCATAGACAGGAAGACAAAATGGCCTGAACCCGTGACAAATATCACCGCTGAAACACACAAGGAGCGCCTAAGCGTAAACATGTAGCGAGCCGAAAGGTCCTGTCGTCCAACATTGTGCCTAAGTTGGGCGACGGAAGTGCCTGAAGCCATAGACCTGTTGGAAATTTTTGATACCCCTAGGTGATAGGGGTGGCCCTATCCAGAAAATGTATATTGTAGAACAACGTTTGCGGGGCACAGCTAGTAATGTACATATATATATTTGGAATTGACTATTTACTAGCTTTTTTATTCCCCCCCCCCCTTTTTTGTATTTGTAGACGCCATATTTAAATGTAGTAGCTTAAGAAACATCTGTAATTGAGAAAAATCCATTCAAATCTGCTATGTTAAAATCCATCGAGCCGTTTAAGCTGTAGGGCTAGGGCTTGAAGGAATTAGTACTGGAGTAGTTTTAGCGAGCGTATCCCTCTCGCCACTGGCATATAATTCCTAATCAAACCTTTATACCTTTTACCCTGTATGGTTACAATGATATTACACGATTAATATGTCACAATTTTATGTTTGTGTTTAGTTTTTTTATGTGTGATAATAATGTTAATGTAATTAAGAGAGCTATTGTTGCTTTAGTGCAAGTTCTTTTGTGCTTGTGTGTTACCACACCCCCCGTCAAAAGTGGCGTGCGAATTAGTTCAATATTTAGTCAGAAGCCGTCTCCTGTCTGGTCCTTTAAGGGGTAGGGCGTGTCAAAGAAATACACATACATACATACACCCGAAAAACATAACAATCCTTCTGGGACAGTCAGGCAAAAAATCATATGCTCCATAGTTACACAAAACCAGTAAACTAACGAGACAGTCAAGAATGAATATATTGAAATGGCACTACTTCCCGCTTCGCTACGTGCCTACGTTTGGAACTCCGTACACTACCTTGCTGTACTCCGCATTGCTGTTACTGCGGCGAAGCTGTCAACAGCCTCTGACACCACAGCCTGTCCTGCAGCAGGAGTGCAGGACGCATATCACGGCACGCCAATATTAATGACACTATTCCTCGTGCTCTTGCTACCGCCGGCGTTCCAGCCATATAAGAACCAAATGGCTTGGCGTGGCAATGGTAAGAGATCAGATGGCATGTCATTACTGCAGTGGAAGATGGGTATGCCTCTGGTATGGGACGCAACATGCGTCGATACCCTTGCACTATCCCATATTTCCAGCTCGGCGGGCTGTGGTGGTGCTGCTGCTGCTGCAGCTGCGGAGACGCTCAAGTGGCGAAAATATAATAACTTTATTAGTAATTATATTTTTGAGCCATTTGGAGTTGAAACATTCGGGTCGTGGGGTCCGAGCGCTCGCATTTTTTATAAAGAGATCGCAAGGTGATTGGTCGACACTTCACGTGACCTAAGAGCTGGTCTCCATTCGCACAAAGAATAAGTATTGCCATTCAACGTGGCAATGCTGCCAGCCTTTTTGGGTACACTCCCAGTTGACAGCGACGCGGACGAATTTTTCGATGCACCCCTTTAGTTTTAATTTTTATTGTATTAGTTTTAAATATTTACTCTGGAAATTGTTCGTATTAGTATATCAAATTATTGAAAAACATTAAAAAAAAAATGTTTAGATGTGTAACGCATATCGTCTATCTCTAGTTCTGGATGACTTTTGACTTTTCATTTTGTCAAAACCTGTCCTGTCAAAACTGAAAACTCAAGTCACAAGTCAAACGAAAGCTGGGGTTCAAATTCAAAAGGATTTCTATCAAAGTTCAACTTCAAACAAACGTCTAGTAAACAATACAGCACCTGTGTCTAATTGTCTATTCAAAACAATATACTTTTGTGTTAAATAATAAACACTCAATGTCTGTTGAATTTTAAATTATATCCAAATTTCATCGTGTGTTATCGTAGAAACTGGGTAAGAGTTTATTTTGAGCAAGTGACCCTATTTTAAAGATATGTAAATACTTACCTTTAACTTGGCATAGTCACCGACGAGATACTCACCGACTTCTTCTTTAATTAGTAAATATGGCCGGATATTTCGAAGAAATGGGATGGACAGAATTGGAAGATGGTCAACAACCTAACCATTTATTGGACATGGCTAGATTCCTTATAGATTTTGGATTATATGAGGATAATTTTACTGGAGAATGGCCCAGGTAAATTTATTCAATTACCCTAACTACGACAACCCACTGACTGTATGTTTCTTTATACAATATAGCTCATTCATTTGTGTAGCTGGTGGTGAACCTGATTAGGTGCTTATTGCCAGTTTACCTACCAGATCGTGATCCAATCATAATGTTGAAAATTGAGTAGGTAGGTATACTTTTAAATTATGAGGTTACAAAGTAATGTAAGTATTTCACCTTATACATTATTTTCATGACCTTGTTTTTCACAGGAAAATGGCCTACCCCTACTCGTGGTATATTTAAAGGTGATTTGACAGATTGGCAGCAACTGTGAACTGTATTTTGGTGTTATGCATTAAAATATGTTTAATAATATCTCAGCCAGTTTTTTCAAGTCCAGCAGTCTTCTTTAGGTTGCCTTGGATAGCTTTATATGAAGTTATTAGGCCTATTCTTGGTTGCAGATTGAAATAGACTATAATTATTTATTTATAGAATAATTACGACATACAAGTTACCGTTTGGACACCAGTCGGAGAGGCCAAGTTTAGCAAATCAAAATTGTGTGGCTGAGCTGATGATAATGAGAAATCGAGCTTTGCTTCTTTAAAAATTTAGTCAGATTTGATTTATATGAGTATCTCTAAATAGTTTATTTTTCTAGGCTTCCTCCACCTGCATCAAAAGAAGCTGTCTCAAAATTACCAGAAGTTACAGTAGAAAGTGATAATAAAAGCTGCCCTATTTGTTTGAAGAAATTTAGTATTGGAGATAAGGCAAAGGAGATGCCTTGCCATCATCAGTTTCATTCAAATTGCATACTGACATGGCTTGAACGGGTACTTCTAACACTTTTATTTTATCTAACAATAATGGGGTTGCATACTAAAAGGCAAAGGATCAATATTATGATTGAGTCGGCACCAACTGAGCCTATGTTTTTTTTAACTTTATTAAAGTTATAAATTTTCGTGCAAAAAGAATATAGTTGCAAGCAGGTATTCTTTTTCCACAAAAATTTATACCACTAAGCCATCTTCGACGTCGATTATCGACGAGTTGAGATGACTTGAGTGGTCAGAGCGGCTGGGGTATTTATCCGGTAGGTGTAGGTTCGAAACCTGCTCGCGACCATATTCTTTTTCCATACAAATGTATAACTTTAAAGTTTGCTAAGCTTGCGTTAATGCTTTTCAAAGATTTATCTGTATTTGTTAAACTTATTAATAATATTTGATGGATATTATGGATTGTTTTATATAGCTTCTTTAGCTTCAACATTTTGTATATGTGAGAACCCCGTAAACTTGTCAAAAGCGCAATTCTTATCTAATTATCTTTTATATTAGTGACTGCTTCCAGGATTATGTTGTTCTAAGTTTAAAAGAGTAACCATGGAGTTTCTTGCCGGTTATGGTGTAGCGAGTTGGTTTGCGCAGTTCTCCACTCTTGGTGATCATTTTGGGAAGGTGGGAATTATTTATTCGATCCACCACAACTCCTCAAGAAAGTCACTCTCTGGGTTACTGAAGTACTTAGCCCTGTATATGGCGACCCTGGGGTCATGAAACACCACGTGTGTCGCCGTTTCATCTTCCTCCATGCAGGCTCTGCAAAGAGGGCTGTCAGTCACTCCTATGATGTGTTTATTAAAAGACCAATGGCCCGTGAGAGCTGCTATGACTGTACGCAGCTATGTTTTGACAGTCGAAGAAGCTGCCTAGTGATCCGGCCGTTGATGGCCGAAAGAGCCACTGGCCTGTCTGCACTCACCATGGTTCGTCCAGACGTTGCTGTGTTGGTCCCTAGAGTGTTGTTTTACCAGGGTACGAAGTTGTCCAAAGGGGAGTAGTACTATGGGTTCCGGACCTGTAGCGGCCACACTTGTGCCCTGTCTTGCTAGCTCATCCGCCGCATGATTACCTCGGGAGCCGCTTTGTCTTTTAATCCATTGTATTGTTATATTATATATAGGTGCCTACCTGATTTAATTTCCGATGGCATTCGTAAATGAGCCTTCTATGTTTAGGTTTTCGGAGAAAATCCTGGTTCCAGTGCCTGTACCTGTTTTGGACCCATCCGTGTAGATCTAGTGTCGTGGGGTTATGACTCTCATGATGTGGCTCTTCATACAGTTGGATCTTATATTTCTTGTCAAAGATGATTTGCTTCGATATTCTGTAATTTTTGTGTGATTTGTTTTGTTGTTGTTCCGGAAAGGTAGTGTTTTCAGGCGCGCAGCCGCAATTGCTGCTTCTTGCCTTCTGAAAAGATGTAGAAGCGGCAGATCTAGCATGGCTTCCAGGGCTGCAGTGTGAGTAGTTTTCACGCAGCCTGTGATAGCCAGACATGCAAGGCTTTGGATGCGCTGCAGTTTGTTTGATGCTGTGGCTAGTTTGGTCTTTGACCACCAAACAACAGCCCCATACGTCATCATAGGACGGATCACCGTTGTGTACAACCATATTATTCTCTTGCGCTGCCAGAAGGTGATGCTTGTGCTCTGTCGATTTTGTTATCTATATGTTTGGTCCAGTTTAGTTTGCTGTCTAAAATTACACCAAGATATTTAACTACATTAGACAGTTCTTGTTCAGTGTTGAACAGTTTAGGCAAACGGTATGGTCCTAGTGTTCGTTTCTGTGTAAACATAACTAATACATTTTTGGTGGGGTTTACCGATAGGTACCGAATTCTCTGCACCAGTGTTTACAGTGCTTGTTGGGTAAGATTGTAGATCGTGCCAGTGACTTTCCTGGAGATCAGGATTGCGAGGTCGTCTGCGTATCCTAGTGTATAGTCTCGATTGGCTTTGAGTCTGGTGATTAGGTCATTGATGACCATATTCCATAGGAGAGGAGATAGGCCTTCCCTTGGGGGCGTCGTATCTCCTCTCCTGGCCCTCAGGCTACGGGCCTCAGGTCACCCCCTGGCCATCAGTGCTGATTGTCCGTTTTCCAGAGTGAGCCCAGATCAACTGTTTTCTGTTTTGAAAAGATTTTCCTTTCTTGCCGGTTCTTCTCCATAACCATGGAGGAACCATGCACCTAAATTCTGACATTTTATAAGTGCCTAAGTATGGTTTTTCTTCTGCTTATCACAAGGCTCTATATTTTAAACTCTATAGTAGGTAGCCAGTTGAAATTTTCAGAATATGTGAAATTTTATGTCTATTATGGCAATGCTAAAACATATAAAACGTCAAATTTTTTATATCCCAATGAAAATCAGGAAACGCATTGTTTATACAGATAAATCTTTCAAATGCATTAACACATGCACAGTTAACTCAAAAGTATGTAAGTAGTGGCTGGGATGGCTCGGTTAGCAGAGCGCCTGGTAGATTAAGCGCTCCAACTGTGACTGTTCAGTGCTTTCCAGGGTGACTTCTATTAAATATTTGGGTGTGACTAGGGATGATCAACTTACCTGGAACGCGCAAGTAGTAGTATTGACAACTAGGATCAGAAAGATGATACATATTTTCAAAAACTTGCGCACAGTTGCCGATCTAAAGTTTGACTTAAGCAAACTTACCAAGCCTTGTGTAAATGCATAATTAGATACTGCATTTCTGCAAGGGGTGGTACAAGCAAAGCTTCTCTCATAGTGGCAGAAAGAGCATAGCGCGCGGTGTTAAAAGTACTCATGTACTTACCATATAGACATCCAACCACCGACGTTTATGAAAAGGCTGGGGAACTTTCCGTGAGGAAGGTATATCTGTATCAAATTTTACGAAGATACCTCAAAAATTATGCCAGTAATTTAACCTGTACCATCAAGGCGAGTAGATCGTTGCCCTGGTGCTTCGTGTTAAATCAACCTTAGCACTTTCTTTGTGTATAATAAATGCAATAAAATACATAAAATAACAGAACGTAATAATAATAAATTTAAAAAAAACTTGAGAGGTGTCAAGGGACACCCGGATGGAACGAAGATAAAGAGAAAAAATATATATATATATATCTGGCTTGCTTTATATAAGAGAGAGAGAGAGACAGACAGAGAAACATGCGCACGCCGCACGGCTTACTATAGCAAGTGTCGTTACAACTTTTCGTCTTAATTTTTTCCGTCTAGCCCCCTTTCGCAACGCGCGATAAGGAACTTCGTTCCAAAAGTTATACCAAATTGGTTCATGAAGCTGTGGAAAACCTACTTTCAGTTGTAACCAAATATAAAAACCAACCTTTCGGAGCTCCTCGCACATATTGACATACAACATACACACACAAACATATACAAACACACACTCATACACAAACACACACCCACAGACAGGCAGGCACACACAGTAACACAAACACATTGCCACTTTTTGTTTGTATGTTAAACTCACCTTTAAGATTCTCAGATTTATTTAGAAGTAGTTTCATAAATTTGTGGTCATAAAATAATATAATATTACTGAAATGAAACGAAAGGACACTGACCTCTGCAACACAGTTCTACTAATAGCGCAGCGGTCAGAGAATTCTATGAAATATCGTTAATCTATTAAATTAATCAGGAGGCGCAGGTTCGAATCCTGTTCGCAACATTATTTTTAAATATACAACTGTTAAAGTTCTATAAAATATTCACCACTAATTTTAGTGTATAATTTATAGAGTTTTGATAGTAAAATGACTGATAAGAAAAACAAGGTAAACTATAATAACTTTGTATTATGGAGCCCTGACTATGTGAGTCGAATTCATACTTTACAATTTTTTACAATTTTAGCAATCTTTCACACATCTAATACCAATATTTGTGATATCTTCTTTCCAGTTGTCATACGCTGACTAACATAATATCAAACAGTTTTTTTTATCCCTATTTAGACCAAATTATATAAAAATCTTTTTTTCTTTTGTTTACAGACAAATTCATGCCCATTTTGTAGACATGAGTTGCCCACAGACAATGAAGGATATGAAGCATTTAAAAAGGAGAAGAAACGAGCTGAACAGAGAAAAGAAGACATAGATACACTTCATAATTCTATGTTTAGTTGATTTTGTTATTTAAATGATAACTTCCTGTAGGAAATACATTTTATTTGTTCATTTTGTGATGGTAACCTTAACATATTGTATGCTTTCCATTACAATTAACTTAAAAAGTTAATTGTTCATTAAATAAATATTTTTTGAGGATTATATTTGGGAGTGGATATAAAATTAGCTATGTATGTAATTAGTTTTATTACAAAAATAAACCTGTGCTCGTGGCTTAGTAATTAGCAGTTGCACATTTTGAACGGTTGAGGTTAAGCTACTATGTAAATATTACATAAATAAATATATTTATAGTTTAAATAATTATCTCGTACTGGTTGGGATAGTTTTACCAGTAAGTTAGTAAACGAAATCACATAATTACAAATAAATTACCATATTTTATTTGTATTTTGATTAGAATATTTTGGCAATGCCATTTGCATTGTAGGCATATAAAAGGCAACCCGATTGTGTTTTTTACACTTGTTATTCGAGAATGAAGTAAGAAGTACTTATGAACTAGGTAGGTTCATTGTTTTGCATTATAATACTTAAGCATAATTTCCTGTTTTATTTCTGTATGCGATACAGGTTCTGTTAGTGTAGTACCTACCACGTGAAATAGTTAACTTAAACAGGTTTCATGTACCTACTACTTTTAAATAGACCTACTAGAAACTAAACAACGCCTTAAAATTCGAATATAAAACTTGTCATCTAGACACCTATCAAAAAATTGGTTGTGTAAATAAATTTAATAAATTCAAAAAAATATAATATGAATAAAATTAAACGGTAAGTGCATTTTTGTTATCGAATGGTACTTAGCCGGTAAACAATATCATAAATAAACAAGGTATTTTTTTACATCCAGAGGCTGCAAATGCCCAGAAAAGTTGCAACAAATTTGTAGAAACCGTAGAGGAAAGCGTACAGATCTCAAAGATGTGGCAGAAATCATTCAGGCTCTTACGTACGAGGAATTCCTTTCCAGTAAGTGATGACCTTAACACAATTGCATAGGTACTTGTCATGTTCCTTGTACTCTATCATGGGGGACGGAGCTCAGAGGCTTTGCCGTCCGCTACAACCAGCTATATTAATCAATGATAAATTCAATGCTTCAAAGTAGGTACCTACAGCTTCCTAAGTTAACGTGCTTTCGTCGTACAGTCCGCGATATAAGTCGATTGACACGTAACGAAACTGCACCCACTGCTGTGCTGGTTATTTTGATATAATGAAATGATTTCTTAAATTTTTTAGTCTATGACAAGATTGTTATGTTTTGTACTCCAAATTGATAGATGAATAGTTTCTAATAGCTACCTAAAGCAGATGGTTTATATGCTTATTATATTCAAATAAAGTCATCTCTTCTATGTTTTAGACGCCAGAAAAAAGAAATTGTCGAAGCCACCAAAATTTAGAACTAAGCAGTTTAAACCACCGCATTTTAAGGACACATGCGTGCCGATGGCGCCATCTATGCACACAAGGTTGTTATTGTTCATTTAATAAGTGTATCATAATAATATAATGATAGGCGGAACTGGATAGGTGACATGGGGACAAGGCCCACCCAAAAGTATAGATTGCCTAGCGCCCATCCCCCAGGCTATACCTCTTCAGCATGGGAACCAACTTACATTACATTTTAACATATATCTTTGTAGAGCTGTGCCAGTGAGCTGTAGTTACAAATTATAGTTAAACATGTAGATATGCGAAATACAAGAAGGCATTATTCCCTTTCTGATTAGAACGTTCATGTTTCAGATTAAAATACATCGGTCATTGTGCTTTGGAACCGCCACGCTCTGACGCTAGAGCAAGGTAAGGCACTTAAAATTATTATTAAATTTCAGAATGGAACAGAATGAAACAGACTTAGAAAATCACTTCAAATACCAATTTGAAATGATTTTTACAAGTCTCTGGATACGAAAGTTTATTAAGTTTCTGTAAGTTTCCCTCATTACCTACAGGCGAACATATTCAAGATTTGATTTTATATCGTCATCGGATGAAGAAGTGGAGACTATTGCTGGTATTTTAAGGAAAAGGCGCAAAAGGAGTAGCTCTGAGAAGTACAGGAAGCGAGTTCGTTACTTCGACCTGATGCCCGGCGATATATTGCTGCCTACCCCAGTTCCTGTCATTAAGCATACCGCATCAGATAAATCTATCTTGAGTGTAAGTCTAATTAGGCTTCACTGGCAATTGATAAATAAAATGTGAACTGTATATTATAACATTGGCTTTAATGGTACGAAATACTCCACGGTAATAGTGAAAACGAAGTCATCATTTTCTAGGTACCTAGTCCAAAAATTAGTGGCGAGGTCATTCAAGCCCAAAGAGCTACCGTCAAACCTGCAGAACTAAGACCACCTCTACCCGCAAAATCTGGACATGAGTAAGAATTATATTGTCATATTCATACATCATACATCTATAATTATATAAAATTCCGGTGTACATGTGTTCGTTTTTTTTTTAAATATACTTTGCCCCACACTAGGTATTTCTCTTCCTGTATCGTGAGTGCCTTTACAGACATATAATCTCACATGCACAGACACACCCAGACCCGGAACAATTGTCTGTAGATCATACAAATATTTCCTCCGTGCAGGAATCGAACCTGCGACACGCGACACAGCAGCCGGTCTCTCGACCACTGCGCCAACCGTGCCGTATTCTTCACCTCTTAAAACCGATTATGTATTTTTTTGTACTTATAGGGTCGTCTGAATGGTTCTGAGATACCTACAGTTAAGCGGTACCCGGTAAGCGAATGTGGCAGGACAACGTCTGCCTACTGGGTTCGCTAGTATTAATTTAAATACAATAGTCCATTCCACTACGACGTGTTGCAATTTTGTTTAAATTGAAACTAGGCTAATTCCTGCTGAGCAAAGGCAAAGGCCTGCCCTTTTTCTTTCCAATCTGTGCGCGATTTCTAACCATACCTGGCCAGCTAACAGACCCAGATCGGCACGCCACCTGCGACGTCGCAGTATCAGGCGTCCAATTTTATTAGCAAATTCTAGCTGAAATTGTAAAACCTTCGAGTTGTCGACTATATCTCGCACACTTGCTGTAAGGTTTTGCGCATTAACACAACATATTGCAGTAAAATAATATCGCTGGCAATATAGCCGAGCTATACTTCTCAGCAAGATTACCAACAAGGTGCAATTATTATAGCCCGTTTACGTGCGGAATTAGATCTATCATTTTACACTTCGAATGTCAATATTAAAACGAATTCATATTTCAGATTGTTCAAGCCGCACAGTGGGATTGTCCTGAACAGAGATCAAGAATTTGTACCTGACGTTGTACATACGCCCGGGACCTCAAAAATACCGAAGTAATATTTTTTGTAAAAGTAGATAGGTATTGTTTTTTACACCTTTTATATTAACTAACATTTTCAATCTTTTATTACAGACCAAAGAAACCGAAACCATGCTACAAGGGAGGGTAAGTCTTATGATTAGTTAGCTAATATAATACTTTAATACAATTGATTCATTTAAAATTGAATCGAAAAGGTAAACTTTACAGATTTAGGTAGATAATTCGCGTTTGCGGTAGCTAACATAAAAACTAATATTTTGAGCAATATTCTTATAAATTTGTTTTCAGAGTCTGCAAAAGAAGTAAATGCCCTCGAAAGAAATGTCGGTATGTAAATTTTAAAAGGATTATTTCTTTTACTGAGAATATAAAATAAAAGATTTACATTACCGTTTACAGAAGATACGCAGCCGCGCTGAAAAAGAGGAAGTTGGCTATGAAATTGAGAGGGTAATTTACCATTTCCCATTTAAGTATAATGAAAAGCAGTTGGACGAATTACATGCATTTAACTAATTTCGTCTGCTAAATAAGTTGAAATGTATTAGTCTGTGATATGAAAGCTTTTGTCTTACTGAACGCTCTATAGTCTATATCTAAACAATTAGTAGTATGCCTGTTGTACTAGCACGCACCACTTTGCGTATTAGAAATTATTTATCACTTGCCTAATACTGTCAATTGATTCCTCACCAGCAGCCCCGTACCGAGAGACGTTCTCGATGTTGTGTAAAGTCGTGTCAGAAGCCTTATTTTTTATTATCGGGGGAAACCTTCAAAAAAGCGCCCGGCTTTTAGGGATAAGACAAAGGATAGTGCGATTCCTACTTCAAGAAAACTGATAGTCACCATCAGCAAATAGAGGTGGGCACTGGGTCCTCCTAAGAGACCAACTCCAGCACCCCTGCTCTGCAATGCCAGCTTCAAATTGCGGCAAGACGGGTTACACTTGCACAAATATAGCGGCAGTCATAGCCGCTTGCACCACCGCTTGACTGCGTATCGCCGTTCCCGCCGCCTAAACTTCTAGACTACGCTTCTTGCTACACTGTTACCACTTTAGCGGATAGCACGGATCCGGTCATAGGATCCCGCGCCCGCGTTCGCCAGGATATCCAGTGGTAGAAAGCGTGCCAGGAGAGCTACCGCTTCGAAAGATACCATTCGGTATCCATGTGCGATGTGATTGGCTATTTCCGCTGCAGACTGTTGATTTTAAACCGGCATCGTCGGCGTTCTTGCCCAAACAGGCGCCACACTTAAGTAGACAAGTAGACCCATTGATCGCACGAGCCCTGCGTAAAGGCGGCGAACTTTTACCTGACGTCCTCCAATATTGGGCAGCAGTCTGTAAAAAGTACCCACTGCCTTCTCGATACGGGCTACCTGGATGTCGGGTTGCTGTCGTTTTTTTTTCATATTTCCAGTTACTTTTTTAACACTGCATTGGTGACCATTGTTCTTTTTGGTAACATGTTGTATGTTGAATTAGTTCGTTTTCGTGCTATAATTTTAGATATCGTTACGAACGTCTAGACTTTGCTTCGAATTCTCAGTGACCGTCATACTTTTTTATTGGATAACTTAAGAATTAATGTATCCCATTATTCAGATATCGAGAGACAGCCTATACCACACTCGGTGCAACCGATGGGAAGCCAAGAGCCAGGGGTACACAGAAATATCTGAAGGATGATGATTCAGTTTGTGGCCTTGATGAAATACCTAGTCCAGAACACGTAAGTTACTATTTAAACTATTAACCCTTTTCCTGTCCAGTGACCTAATACACGGCGATTGTTTAATTGTTATGTTCGCTTCGTTGACGGTTAGAAGTTAGATTGAAGTCCCTGCATGCATTGCTAACTACACTACGTGCAGTAATTGGTATTCCTCACACATACAGAGTAACACTCCAGTAAAATATGGATACACCTACTCGCTGTTCTTAATCTTAAAATGCGATAGTTTGTCAGGATGGATAGATGTTTGTTACTCTTTCACGCAATAACTACTAAACAGACTTAGATGAAATTTCGCACACTGATAGTTTATAACCTGGAATAATACATACTATATTTTTCATCCTGGTTACACCCACTTCTGAAGTTAACGCAGATGATGTCGCTGGCAGAATCTAGTACATACATAATTATTGACTATTGTGTACGTTTATACATTTTGTTGTCAAATTAAGATCTATGACAGCCGTTCCGGGTAGTCAGAGGCCTGAAAGTCTGACAACCAGATACCACGAGATATTGTGTTACCCATTTACTGGGTTGTGGAGGTCAGATAGGCAGTCGCTCCATGTAAAATACTGGTATTAAGCTGCATCCGGTTTGACTGGAAGCCGACCCCAATGTAATTGGGAAAAGGCTAGGCAGATAGATAGTATACATTTATGCATTTTGACTGATTTAAATTTGCATTTAATATGATTGCTTCGAAAGTATTTTTGTTTTAAATTTCATGTATGGAATCTATTATATTTCAGGTCCACATACCGATGAACTTAAAAAGAGGAACGTTACAAACTCATTCGCTAACAGTTATCCCATGTACAAAGGACAGGAAACCTGATATACACTATGGTATTTTAACAGGGTCCTTTAATATGTATGATAATAAATTCAGTAAGTAATGGTTTATACAGTAATTTTAAATATATTGCGAGGAATGTGGCGATTGTCTCGCTATATGCATGCCTAAACCTAAGGCAAATTATTTTAAAATAAATACTTGCATTGTAACTGCTGAGGCGCGGTTGCTAAGCGTGAGGTCCAGCAGTTAGATAGCCGGGTTGGGCAGTGTTAATGGGTTTCTCTGTTAGAATATTCTCAGGAGCAGAGGTAGAATAGGTTCGGTAGAGGAAAATAGTTTCACCGCCTATTACATGCGACTTAAGAACGGTCTTGGTGAAATATGGGTGTTCAAGTACTTCTCTACCTAACTACTGAAGAATATCATGACGTATTCTTTGTTATGTAAATTATTATTACCTTTTCTGAACTAAGTTCTCGACACTATCGTTCAAGGTTTAGACCAGAAATGGTAGTCCATTTCTAGTCTTAAAGCCTGAGCGATCCTGTCAGAAGAGTCAAAAGAGGCCTATCCTCGTCACAAATTAAATCAAACGGTTCTGCGGTGTCTAACCTGGCGTATACTCTGTTGGGTTTGGAGAGCTAGCAACTAAAAAATATCATCGCACACTAGCAAAATACATGTACGTATATAAAAGTATTTGAATATAAAGTCCAGTAAATTATTTGGGTAGGGAACATTAAAGAAATATATAACTGTGACATTACGATTGCTTACACCATTGCCATGCCAAGTGTCGCGGGTTCAAATCCCGCTCCTCTTTATCACTTACAATGTTCCATACAAATATAAATAAAATAGGATAGTAATAGTGTATATATTACATGCATGTAACATGTGTATTGTATTGCAGATAGTAGATCGAGAGGTCGGCAAGCTTTGACGATGAGCGTAATGGCTTATTGTTTAGCATTTCATTACCATCCTAAACAGTGGACAATGAAGCTAATAGATAATTTAGTGGACGCTGGTGATCAATGGTATGTTTAATGTTATTTATTTGATCGTTTGTTACTGTTGTAACTTGTAGGAGTGTTTTGACAATTTTTATCAGAATATTATCAAGAATATATAGTTAAAATTCGATATTGATATATTCGAAAGTAAGATAAAGCCTTGAATTAAATTTAATTAATTTCAGGTATATACAATGTTTAGACAAAGTTCATGATCACTCTGCAGTTCAGGGTATATGTGAAGTATTGCCGTTTGGGAAGAAACAAATATTGATATTGAATACGAAAAGGATGCAAGTTTTGCTATGCGAACCAGACATTGTTGGCTACACGATGTCCTTAGATCCCACAGTATATAACTTGTGTAGGGGACTAAAAGCTTTCTTCAAAGAAAACAGAGCAGGTATTATGTTAACAAGGTAAGTAAAGCACTTTATATAACCATATATATATATATATATAACCGAGTCCCGTAGTGGTTTTATGGATAACGTGACCTCTCTTTCCAATCAGGGTCCTAAAATTAGTAATATGGAAAGACAGAATATGCTATTACATTTTCGACCCAGCCGGAAGAGATGCAAGAGCCTACTCTAATTTTGCAAATGGCCAAGCTGCTCTCATTAATGTAAAAGATATAGAATCCGTTTCTGAAATCCTTTTAGCACGCAGCATTTTGGAAGACCAGAAATTCGTTTTGGCTCCCATCAAGGTATTAAAAATGGCTGACGAGAAATGTGATGAAGATATGGAATCTGATAAAGAACTCACTCAAGCAGAAAAAGCCATGATGGGATACAGAATTTTAAATGAGAACTGTGCGATCGTCAATGCTAATATGCATTTAGGAGATCGCTGTTTCGAAGAAGCTAAATTTAGACAAGCATTGCCTATAGCCATTGTCGCAATGACTTACGCCAAAATATCACCACCTAACACGTGGTTTTCAAAAACATTGGACAAAATATTGCGATTAGGCAACAAGTTGTATATTGATTGTATGCATCCAAAAGTAATGATTGATATGACAATCGATAATATTCCAAATGAAATCATGGTCGGTCCATATGCGTGTGAGATTATAATATACAGAGAAAGAGTGAAAGGACAGCTTTTCACAACAAAGGAATGTTTGCTCAATATTAAAACTGGTCTCGAAGATTTCTTTAATCACGAGTATAACTGTGGGTTATTGGAGTTTAATAATTACATGCTTGCTGTGTGGCGGCAGAAAGATATGTTCTATTTGTTTGATCCTTATCCGCGTACAACTGACGGACTTAGATCTATGAAGGGTGGGAAGGGTTGTTGCATGATGCTTCTGAATCCGGAAACGATGGCTGCAGCTTTTACGAAAAACTGGGACTATTTACCTGCTACAACACAATTTTACATACACGCTTTTAAAGTGTTGAAATTAAAGAAGAGAGAGCCTAAGGTAATGTTAAAAAAATATTTTTATTATGAATTGCGTTAGGAGGTGGCGTGTTGAATTGCACAACTTGCTGGATGAATTATCGTACGTAATATTTGCGGGATACCTACATATTTCATGATCCGGTGATTTAGATGCATTTAAAACATAATTTTAATGATGGTAGCCGACTGATTCATTTATACATCATATTAAACATACTTGTCTATAAAGGTTTAAAAAGGTTTGTTCTGATACAGTGAAAGAACGCATCTCGTACAGTGCGAATAATTTTGCCTTTTGAATGCATTTATTACATTACTTTGTTGGCACTTACCTAATATTTAATAACACAATTTCAGACCACGCTGGTCCATTTAAATAAACAAGTACAAATGTATAAAGTAGGTATACTAAACATCTAAAGTCCTATCAAGTGTCACCACATGGAACAATCGCACAGTATGCTCAGGATACTGTGGGACCAATGACTTAGTTCAGTACACCAGTCGCTTTAGCCAAACTAGGCTTACTATTTCTTCTTGTGAACTGAACTCTTTCGTCGTCCTTATATTGATCAGTTATTGTGACGTCATCGACCTTAAATTTGTTTCAGCTACAAATAGTATGTACCTTGAGCGATGAACAGTTGCCAGGGGCTAAAGCAAAGCGAAGAGTACAAACCATGAGTCAAGCACATGGTGATGGAAGGGAGATTTATCACGATGTTCTTCCTATAGAAACTATAGATACGAAATCACCTGGAGTATGTATTTAGAAACCTGCTAGAACACTGATTCAAATCGTATGACTTGTAAAATGTGTTTAGTAACTTTGATATCGAAAAACCAACTCAAGTTAGACAGCATCACGCCTATATACCCGAAGGGGTAGGCAGAGATGTACATACACAGTTGTACACCCACATTTCACCAATGCTGTTATTAAGTCCCATGTAATAGGTGGTGAGCCTATTGCCATCAACCGGGCACAATTCCAAACTTCGGGGTGCTACTGAGAATTTCCTAACAGAAAAACTCAATAGCACTTTGCCCGACTCGGGAATCGCACAATTCCAAACTCCGGGCTGCTACTGAGAATTTCCTAACAGAAAAACTCGATAACACTTTGCCCGACCCGGGAATTGAACCCGAGACCTCCTGCTCAGCAGTCGCGCTTGGGACCACTAGACCAACGAGGCAGAGGACTCAAGTTAGAGGTCGCAAATAAGCACAAAATGTCTATATTTTTGGTGTTAGCTAAAATTAATTTGCACCGCATGAATACTTGCAAAATATCCGTTATCAAATACTAGTGTTGTGGAAAACCCTAATTAATTTCAACGCTCCATTCGGATATTTACAAGTGGTGCAAAAGATTTCATTGATCAGTAATTGATATTAATATATTTGAATCTTTCTGAGGTCATTTTTTATTTATAGACGCAAATTGACGAGGAACAAATGGGAGATATTATATCTTTGGTAGACAGTGTGCAAGAGGATTATCTTCCGCCGATACCTTTGAGATATAAAAAGCCTGTAGACGAACCTGTAGAACCAAAAGTTGGTAAGTGTGACGAGTACGATTATCGTACCCCAAATTTATTTAGTTAGTCTAGACTTAAACGGCCCCGGATCTACGATATTTCCAAGCCGTGGCAGAATCTTTATAGTGGCTTCGTTTCTTTAGCCACTTGATAATGGCATACCCTCTCTTCTAGCATTTGAGATAAATTATTTAGATTTTACGATCGGGAGAGTAAGAACCCTCCGATAAAGCACACTTATTACTTACTATCTCTTTTAAGTTAACTAAAACTTAAAAGCTTCCTAAACTTTTAAGACAACGGAAGACTCACCAAATACGTTTTATTTTATGGTACCCTATATCAAATGATTACAAATCAAAGACACTGTAATTTAATTAAGATCAAAAACTTTTATTAGAAATATTTTAAAAGTGAAACACTTTCATTCTTTACTTTAACTTTTAATGTTTTTTTTTTTCATTTAATATTATAACTTTAGAGTTTGCTAAGCATGCGTTAATGCTTTTCAAAGATTTATCTCTAAGTCAAGAATGAAATTGTTTCACTATTTTACCAATAAGTGCTATTTCAAAATAATATTTGTACTTAACTGTGGTATTATTTAACAAACATAATTACTAATTTCGCTGAACCCTGGTGACTTTTCTACGGAACCCAATTTAAGAATCGCTGCTATATACAACCAGTAAAGACTAAAAACAAGAATTTAGGATGTGTTCAAAAACCAACTGGGATGCGTTTAAAAACCAAATTAATGATTGATAGAACAACGTGCGCTAGATTTTAGGCGTTTTGCTTTAGTGAAACAAGTATTTTTTCCCGCAAATATGAATTTGGCGCCCACTTATTATCATGCTCAAAAGTTAATTCTAAAGTTTACTTTCCCGACTGCAGTGAATTTGGATTCGCCCACGGTGTCGGTGACGCAGGTGGTGCCGCCATGGCCAAAGCCCCGCGACAAGACTAACGAGCTGCCCGAGCCCGACCCCGATCCCGAGCCCACTCCCCCTCCAACACCGCCGCCGATGATGGTCATAAACTTTATTACTAGTTTATTGTATTGTGGTTTCTTGTACGATTTGGATATTAATTATTGCTTAACGGTTATTACTCACGCGTATTCTTAGGGATTGCCGGACTAGTTCAAGTTTGTCTCGCGACATCGCCGCGGGCTCAGCTCATGAATAAGGGCTCCATTAGAGTTCGGAAATGAGATCATCATGATCATCACAATTTTCAGAATTTGTCGATGGGTGACAGGGCAAAAGCGCTTTCACGCCATTCTTCCGCCTTTCGGCCAAACTCGTTCAACGCCAGATAGTCAAAGATAGAAAAAAATTTGGAATTAGGGATCGGGCATGATAATGACGGATCAACCATTACGCGGTTTTAACCATCATGGGTTCTTCAACAAAACACTTACCATGTTTCCCTTGTCAAGTCAATGTTTTTGATTCATCAATAAACATCATATAGTTATTAACTAATAATATTTTTATTGGTTATTTTACTAATATGAAAATTTTATTTTCAGCCACCGGAAGGAGGAGAGGAAGCGGTAAGCATCTTATCCATGTAACTAAACCAGTGGGGTTTTTTATTTGTAACCTACTGTATCCATATATCCACCAAATTATTACATGAACTAATAGGAAGAAGAAGCAGCTGAAGAAGAAGAGGACGAGGAGACAAAGAAGAACAAAGAGGAAGAGGCGAAGAGGAAAGCAGAGGAAGAGGAAGCTCGGCGCAAGGCGGCGGAGCTGCCCCCGCCGCTGCCGCCGCCGCCGCCCTCGCCGCAGGCCGAGCCCGAAGTGCCCGTAAGTTATACACCTAGCATTTGTACCCATATTCTTTCTGTCATGGTGTCAGATTTGTTTAAGGCATGAGGTATCTGACTTAGTTTAACGAGTGCAGCTGTCTTTCGACAGCAAGTGAGATCAATAGATTAATGTACTCACAAGGCGGTGACAGTCATTAACCGCAATGTCGTTTATCTACAAGAAATTTCAACGGGCTATAAATGTTTCGTAGTAGTTCGGTTTTAATAATAGGGAAAAGGAAGTGGACGAGCTAGAAGTGCCGCAGCCTTCCTCGCCGCAGGTCGAGCCAGCACAGCCTGCAGGCTCATTTTTTTTTATTTTACTTGTAAATAATATTATTGGCGTTTTTTTTTTGTATTTGTATGTGTAACATTAATGTAATTGTGCACTGGCGGTCAATTTGATGTGTCACTATTATCGTAAATAAGCCGCCACCTCTTTTCCAAATAATGATGATAGGAAAAATAGAGGGAAAGCGGTAAGACGGGTACTATATCAGGGTATTTATATTTATTATGGTTTTGTAAAGGAGAGATGATAAAATTAAATACGCACTGGCCTTAAAATTCTCATAAAAGAAAAATAATTATGTTCGACACATGTGCTGTCATTTCTACTGACATGCAAAGTAAAGGAATTTTACAATCGTAAATTATTTGGGGCGCTTTGAAATTAAGCTATTGCTGCAGTGTCGCGGCGGCAGTTACATCATGATTAAGAACGTGCCAATTGTATATACAACACATTTTACAGCAAACTGATTCTTATAACGACCGCTATGTATGCGCGGCTACACAACAGGGATATCGCAGCCACACAAAATATGCACGGGTTATATTTACACACGATTTCTAGAATCCAGATATCATATGAGTTGTGATCTGAAGTAATCGCTTAAATTCAAAGCTCCCGTAGCCGGCCTTTAAAATGGTGCTCCCAGAGACTGTGAAGTTGCTCGCACAAGTAAAATTTGTTTATTTACAGTATGCACAAATATATAAAAAGAAGTTAATTAGTGTTACGTCTTAATTTACTGATTATATTTCAGCTGGCGCCTATGCAATTAGCAGAAGATGAAGTCCAAACCCTGCCAGCACTCAATGTCGATCGCCGCGTTCTCCTCACAGAGGACGCTCAGTACCGTTTCAAATTGAGACAAATTCGCAAGAAAATGACTCCCCCTCTTATGGAAGACCAATTTGAAGGTACTCTAGAAGAAGAACTCGCTAAACCGAGCAATTTCAAGAACTTGCCAGATGCTTCGCAAATTGTTCGAGGAACAAGTTCGGTGTCGGAGTCGGGCGGGTCGGCTGTAGAAACTATTGATAAGCTGCCATTTGGTGCAATAATGGCTATAGTCACATCATACAAATATTCTATCAATAGTTGGACTCCAGGCATTGTTAATTTTGTAGTAGACACCGCTAAGAGGCTATACGATAACAAACAGCAGAAGTTTCAACTCGCTCCCGTGCATATTATACCTAAGATTGCGCTTGGACATCAGGTTTGTTTCAATCATATTTTTGCTAACCCAACTGTAACATATTTTTCAACATATGTACTTGGCTCGTAAAGTACTCTTATTCCATTGATTTTAGGTTCAAAATGCAAAACGAAAGCAGCGTAATACATTCATTTAAATCTATGAGTATAAGAGTTTTGAAGACTTTAACACTTGTTTTAGATAAAATAAAATAAATAGAAACTCTTTCAATTTAAGAGTACAATAATTTTTTTTTAAGAATCAAAACCGCCTTCAATTGAATGGTGGAAACAATATACGATTGCAGCTATCGCGGGTCATTACCTGTTAGTTATTGAAGAGTTCCATTGTGTACCTCCGAAGATCTTCATCAGATCCTAACATATTGTATTGTAGAACCTTCCCTGAAAAATATGTATTTAAATAACGAAACCTTCATCCAAATCGGATCAGTAGTTTTTGAGAAAATTGCAGACATATAAACATATCTAACCTCCTTTTTTAAAAAACATGCTGCGTCGACCCCTAGTAAATTGGGATAAGGGCAGTGGGATGATCATGATGTAATATTTTTTTTCCTCGTGTTTCTGTTGAGGATAGTAGTATAATGACCAACTTAGCTCACTTTAATTTAATATTACTACACAAAATAAATAAGTGATTGTTATGAAGTTTTGTTGATGTAGCAAAATTTATTGTTTTTAGGCATATCATGCTAATATTGATGTGGTGGGCGAAGGTGCTAGCTGGCAAATGGAGGATATACTGGCTCGAAAATTCTTCACTAAATATGATAGAGGCATGATTACAACAGCCTCATACAGTTGTGCGTTTTTCAAGAGGAATGGATTATACTATCTTTTCGATGGAACTCCTTGCAATGCCATGGGTTTGAGAGACGACAAATACAGTAGAGGAAAAGCTTGCTTTTTAAGATTCCGTACGCTACATGATCTTGTGAGCAGGTAAAAACCCTTAAAATATGGTGTAGGTATATTAAAAATTGATCCTTTTTTAAATATTAAATTGATTGCCCGTCAGATATTTAATTCCTTTCTAACACCTGGCTTCAAAACTTTTTTTACAGAATCAACTACAATAAGGATGGAAGAGCAGAAGATCAACAATTCATCCTAAGCAGAATACTAGTCAGGAGACTCCTAAAAGAGCCTCGAACCAAACTACCCGAAGACTATGACTATGCAACTGGTAAACCTGCGTCAAAAAAGTCTAAGCAAACTATTGTAGCTTCCGAAAAGGATGAAGATAGGCGACTTTCTATTGATTCGAGGGAAGTAAAGAGTCAAACTGCAGTCGGCTACCAACTCGTAGATGGCGTATACAGAATAGAAGGGACCACAGCACTGAATCAAAGGAAACCAAGCGACGATGTAAAAGCTTGTCATTTCATCAGCCTTATCGCTATGTTAATGGCAGCCATGCATCCCATTAGAACGTGGGATCATGTCATGGTAGATGTTTGTATCGAAAAGGGTCTAGAAATTCACGAAAAAGCTACAAACTTAAACGTTTGTGAGAAGAGAGTAATCAAGAATGTAATTTTGGACGGGAAATTCATAAATATCAATATTAAAAAAATTATCGTTGTCAATGAGAATCCACAGAAAAGACTTGAACAATATCTAAAAGCAGTATTGAGAAGACTTCGCTACGTTATCATAAGATACCCTCAATGCAGTATGGTAATATGTCAGACAGAAGGATATTACCATCTTTTTGATCCTTACCCGCCGCCTCATGAAGATGCAAGGGATGAGGAAAAAAGGGGGGAGCAGAAACTTTCCAAGAAAGGTAGCGCAGTAGCGACTTGGACGTTATACCGCTCTATGGATGCTCTTATACGCCGAATACGGAAAGTTGTACCAGGAACCCAAGCAGATAGCCCCGAATTCTACACTTTCGAATTGACATCCGTAAAGAGTGCTCCGCGGCATTCTGCTCTAAACTATAGACTAAGTCCACTCTTCAAACCTGACGATAACCCTAATTTACCATATTTAAAGCGTAGAAAACTACGACCTATCGTAGATGAGAAAATGTACTGGTTAAATATTCCGGCGATACCTTGGTCGCGAATGAGTGCCGTTAATGATTTGGGTCTAGATAGAAAAACACCAAAAACTATGTGGAAGGATTGGGACATCGAATTTCCTGGTGATCTGTATTCTTTATGGGGAACTATACATCCATTGGACAAAAGGTTTGATGAAATACTTCGTGGTAAACAATACCTGGCCACAAGTGTGGTTGCTATAGGAATGACTCAAGCCTGTAATATAAGCGCTTGGACAAGTGGGTTTATAGATGGAATAGTCATTGGCGGTAATAACTATCACAAAAAATGCATGGCAAAAGTTGGTGGAGCCCCTAATCACGAAATTGCACTTAACGATTTGGATGCAAAATTTGATGACATGTACCCATTCACATTTGCCGTAAAATTTGAGAAAATTATTTTTGGATTTGTGTACAACATATATCCCGATCGGTTCAATTTGAGTAAAGCATTGGCTTATTTCTTTGAGAAGAATACGCTTGGAATACTAACGAGTCCCACAAAAAACTTGGCGTTCGGAAGGATTGGCTCTTCGTACTTTATGTTTGATTGTCAAAGTTATGGCGCACCGATATTTAGCCCTGGTCAAGGAACTGCGTACATATTGAAATGCGAGAGCCTCAATAGACTTATTTACTGCATGACTCTAACGTTGAATATTCGAAGACATGGACAACAATTTCATTTATTCAGCGTGGCAGTAACAGTAACTGAAAAAAATAAATAAATTTATGGTGTGAATTTATGGCAAAATTTATTTATCTCTATATAGTTATCAGATAACACTAGGAAATTAAGATTAATTTATAGTTTTATTACACCTTCATCCACAGACAAACAAATTTTCTTAAACATGAAACTTGACACTGAACTGTAATCCTACTTATATCTTCAAATATATAAAAATCTCATGTCACATTGTTTATTAACGAACTCCTCCGAAACGGCTTGACCGACTATTATGAATTATTTTGTGTGTATTTGGTAGGTCTGAGAATAGGTCGTAGGCTATTTTTCATACCCCTAGATGATGTGGGTGGTAGGTACTATCTAGAAAATTTATATGGCAGAACAACGTTTGCGGGGCACAGCTAGTAATATATATAATAATATTATAAATGCGAAAGTTTGTGAGGATGGATCGATGTTCGTTACTCTTTCACGCAATAACTAATAACCGTTTTTTGATGAAATTTGTCATACCGATAGTTTATAACCCGGATTACCGCATATGATACTTTTTTATCCAGGCTGGATCCAATTCTGGTTCAAGTACACGAAGTGGCGGGCAGAAGCTAGTGTATAAAAATTGTGTTGAAGTTGTGAGGAACAATTATCACTTCAATGCAACAGTACCATTAAATACATAGGTCTTTTAAAATCAACATATTTTCTTCCACATTTTTATACGCATTCAAATAAAATATATAAAAGTAGGTAACGACCACGGAACCCTATCATACATGCCGTGATTGGATTACGGTACCTCATCAGAAAATTGTTTACCTCTTTATTTGAATTGGTTTCGTAGGTATAGTCTATAGGTACCAATTCATAAACACCAGATATTTCTATAACATAACACAGCATCACGCCGGTATTCCTCGAAGGAGTAGGCATTTTTTATCGATGCTTGTGGTAGGAGGTGATCAGCCTATTGTCATCGACCGGGTAACAATTCCAAGCTCAGCAAGCGTATTGCCTATTTCGGTTACCATCCAATTGATGCGTCACCTTGTAATATATAGAGTCGTATAGTACAGGTTGTCTATGAAGAACAATATTATAAAATATACCAATGTACTACAAACCATCAATTCGATAGTAATCGAGATAGCTGCTACTGAAATTATACATAGAACCCAATAACTTGTATAACCCAATAATTTACTTGCTTATGTCTACTTTCTTTTTCCATCTCTCCTCTCGGAGGGCTGCTGGAAGAGATTTTTTATGAAATATGTAGCACCTTTGTATTTCACCGTAATACCTAATCGTTTATCATGTGTGTACATAAATAAATAAAGAATTATCTGACAACGCCGTCCTTTTAAAATTACAAAGATTTATAATTCGCTACTAAAATAACTGTAAATTGAATTTTGTTAGTAGAATATATACTTAAATAATAAATGTTAAACATCCCGGGGATCAGAACTATGGTAGATACAAAGCCATGTTATGCCAAATACATCAATATAGTTGGTTGCCTTTTTCTGTGCTTGGCGGGAGCAGTGGCGGCGTAGCATGGGTTGGCACCCGAGGCGGTTTTCTATTGAACACCCCCAAAATATAACAAATTTTGCTATGCGACTAATTTAGAAAGTTCATGACTTAAATGTTATATCTGTCTAAGTGGAGGCCTTTTAATCCTATCAATAACACTATCCTACTATTTTTCTTAGCTATAGGACTATGGTTAATTGCTACTAAGCTGCGCGAGTGAGTTGTTAACACGTTGTCACCACTTGGTGCTTGGCCCCCGGTGCGGAACGCCGGGGCCCTTTACGCGGCCACTGGGCGGGACGCTCACTAGTCGCCGCGAAAGCGATTGGCCATAAGGGAATATCGAAAATGTATATACGCAACTATTTTCCAGTTTAATATATAGTAAAACTACTATTTTTATTTTAAATAGATAAACAAAAATACACGAATTTGAGGGATCTAACTAAATTTAGAAAAATATTACTCAACGTTAAACACATCACTAGCAGTCGGTTATGCACGGCATCGGCGTGAAGGAACTGACTGTTTTAACCAATAATTATGTTGTTTTTATCATCAATTATTTGAATAACTGTAATGCATTTTTGTTTGCAGTGTACAGAAGACTCCGTTTTTGATCTGTATCAATAAAATACATAAAAGTAATGATACAATATGTTTATTAAGTGTTTTTCTGTGACTTGTTTACTAGACATATTCGAGTATAGACGACATCGGCGCACAGGGCACGCTTGCGCATGTCGAGTATAGCCGACGTTGGCGTTCAAAAGGTTAACTCGGTAACACTTTGATGGACACATGACAAGACGGAAAACACACCACACCATTCTAGCTACCTATACAGGTAGGTTATTGTTTTGATTGCCATAGCTGTTATTTTGTGGACGTTCTCAAAATAGGACAGGCTACAAGCAACCTTAACTGACAAGCATACTTAAAATAGAGATCATCATAGAAAATATATATATCTATACTAATATTATAAAGCTGAAGAGTTTGTTTGTTTGGTTGAACGCGCTAATCACAGGAACTACTGGTTCGAATTGAAACATTATTTTTGTGTTGGATAGTCCATTTATCGAGGAAGGCTATAGGCTATGGACAAGGCTTCCCAAACTTATTTTTACTGTGAAGCCCTTGAGAGGGTGCCATTTTTTTTGAGACGCCCCCCTTCTTTGGCCAAAAAGTACCTACCAGTGTGTATCTGTGTAGTTATAGCTTAGTAACAAGTTCTAAAAAAAACTTCAATGAACATTTATAACTTTTTTATAGTGGACACAGACAGGTAATCTATGTGGAGCCCTGGGATAATGCGGTGACGCACCAGGGCGTCGCGACGCTCAGTTAGGGAAGCCCTGGGCTATAATATAACATCACGCTACGACCAATAGGAGCGGAGCTTCAATGAAAAATGTTGCACAAACAGGAAAAAATATTCCTTTTGAGAGCTTCCGTTGCGTGCGCTGCGTAAACGGTTAGTTATGCAAAAATCATGTAGGTACGACAGAAGCGTTCACCTTTAAAGTTCTAAAAAAAGGTCCGCGACAGCATATGTCTATCTTTTAAGGTTGACTCACTATAACCCTTTTTATAGTTATCAAATTGGTTCTAAAATAATGCATTATTTGTGAAGGTGTTTCGCAACTACGACCACTAAGCCATCTCGACCTTTGCTAACTACCCCGAATTCTTCTTCCACATTTTAATACGTCTTTTGGTTACGTCATTGCCATGTATTCAGTCCCTTTACTGGAAACGGTTCTTTTGACAAAAAATTATTACTTTAGGGTTCGCTGTGCATGCGTTAATGCTTTTCAAATATTTATCTGGACAATATTACTATTTAAATTAAACTAGAGCTATGAATACTATATTTTATACTGTTTAAAGGATTTTGGTGTAGGTGGTTTTAAAAATAAATGTTCATGCTTTTTAAACTTTATAAATATTACTATTAGACATGCTACAATCGACATCAGATATTTATGAACATCATTTCACACTCATTTGTCTTTCGTGCTTCATTTGTACCATTCATTGAAACTACTTGAATGACTCGGACCTAAACACGATACTTCTGCTGTAAGTTGGTGAGGAGTTGGGTATCCTGCAGATTCCAAGTGATAAAAATGAGGAACAAATTAGAATTTTGACAGATTTCAACCCAAGTAAAAATTATCTGACGATTGAGCAATTAGCTAGGCTTTCAGGTTATCGTTTCCTTTAGAGAACTGTATTTTTATATCTTGTTTCTTAGCCCGTGGCGATTTTGGGTACGAAATATTCAAAACCTAAATATTTACATTCATAATAACTATGGATATTTCCTCGGGTTCGACAGGTGGTCGCAGTTGCCAGTAGGCGACCGGCACAGTGGTAGAGTGATCGGCTGCTGCGCCACGTGACGCAGCTCCGATTCCCGCTCGTAACTAATTTTGTATGATCTACAGGTAATTGTAGCAGATCTGCGTGTGTCATGTAAGCTATGCACGCTACAATACATGAGTTTTTTTTAATAATATGAGAATTCTAGTCTGCCTATGTCGGCAGTCCCCTAAATCTTCGTATATATGTATTGCTCAACTATAGAATGATTTTTATACTCGGCCGAGCCGGGTCTGAGTACCGTGCCACGAGTAGCACTAATTTTTTAATTTTGTATGAAGTAGTTTGTGCTATTGTGTACACCACCCGCATTCCGTTTTTTTTTGTATTGGTGCTGGTTTCCGAAACTCATGGCTCATGGCGATTATTTTGCGATGGAATGGATTATTCGATCCACTTTCGCTCCTCAAGAAAGGCCAGCAGGAAATTGATCTTGCCGGCGACGTCCCTGTATGTGGCGTGAAGCATCACGTGTGCCGCCGTTTCATCTTCCTCCATGCAGGCTCTGCAAAAAGGGCTGTCAGTTACTCCTATAACAAAGAGGTGTTTATTAAAAGACCCATGGCCCATGAGAGCCGCTGTGCCTGTACGCAGCTGTTGCTTTGACATTTGAAGAAGCTGCCTGGGGATCCGGCCGTCGATAGTCGGAAGAGCCTCTTTGGTCTGTCTACACTCACCATGGTTCGTCCAGAAGTTGCTGTGTGGGTCCCTAGTGTGTTGTTTTACCAGGGTACGTAGGTGTCCGAAGGGGAGTGGTACTATGAGTTCTGGACCAATAGTGGCCATGCTTGAGCCTCTTTGCGAGCTCATTTGCTGCATCATTCCCTCGGGAGCCGCTATGTCTTTTGTATGGTTATGTTATTAAAAGTGCCTACCTGATTTAATTTTTGATGGAACTCGTAAATTAGCCCAGAATTGACAGTTTGACTGTTCAGGGCTTGTAGGACTGCCATAGTGTCCGAAAGTATGCAGACTGGATATTGTGTGACTTCTTTGGTCACGACCGCCGATGCTGCCAGAAAGATCCCCATGCACTCGGCCTGGAAAACTGTATTGTAGGTTCCTCGTGGTGTAGAAATGTGTATGTTGCGATCTTCCGAGAAAATCCCGGATCCAGTGCCTGTACCTGTTTTCCCACCATGTAGATCCAGAGTTCCGTGGGGTTATGATCCTCACGTTCCGGCTCTTCATGCAGTTCTTGGCCACCAAACAGCCCCATATGTTATCATAGGGCGGATCACCGTTTTGTACAGCTCTAGGATTATTTTGGGAGGAATGCCCCACCTTTTCCCTATCATTCTCCTGCACTGCCAGAAGTTGATGATTACTCTGTCGATTTTGATATCCATATGTACTATTCCGTAAGAGACTCGACTGCAAATAATCGGCCCAGCAAAGTCTAACATAAGTAATCTTTTAGTCGGATAATAGTAGTTAGAACGTTTAAAACCATACCCCAAGGTAATGAATTACTTGTAACCATGGAAATGCTTATCGTCGTCGTTCGTTGATCAATTGATTTCTATAGTAGGTGGCTATAGAAATGCATAAAGCGCTTGACAAAATACAAACTGAATACCTTTGACACTTGAGCTGACAAGTGGCAGTAAACCGTACCTGCTAATGGATTAGCTCCACCACCATTCTCCCTGTACCTAGTTCAATGGCTTCGGGATTTTGGATTATTTTATTACATAAAGTACTAGGAAATGCTCATATACCTACGCTGCACTATTATTATTAATACGTGTGGTGGATGGCTGTTGTCTGCGGTGCACATTATTTACGGCGTCTTTCAGTGGATTATATGGAATATGGGAACCTACTTAAACTATATCCAAACATGCCTTATTTGAGCATTACCTACACACAATTATCCAAATTTTATACATAAGATTACCTCACATCCAAACTAAAATCACAGCTTTGGTTTTTGTACTGTGCCATCATAATACCCTATGCATAGGTAACGAAAAAACTAAATTTATTTCTGATGTACACAGATTTATAAAAGTGGGTTAGCATAAATCATATCAATGTTAATGCTGAGGATGTATAGTGTACTTACTATTGATCATTTCATAAAACATGTTTTAGTGGAGATTGCACCTAGCAATTGATTTGATTACAGAATATGGCAATACACACTAGGTACATGGGCATACAATTGATATCATAAAAGCAATTTAATGGACATTGTAAAATATATATGGACATAATAAGGTATGCTGTGTTCATACAATACAATAAACTTGTATCAAATCTATTAAGCTGTTGTCTCGCTCATTAGCAGACACAATATATTTTTATTGTTATGAAGTATGTATTTGTATGTGGGTGAGCCAAAGGGTTAATAGATACAAAAGAAGTTCTAGAAGTTCCTCTATATCAATGCACTTGGTTCTATTTGTGGAACCAGAGTTTCAACAGTATTACAATGCTAATGACAATTTATTATTCAGTGATTATTTAAAATACAGATTATCATTTATAAATTTATTACATAGGTTTGCACTTTCAGCTGTAGGGATCACAGTGAAAAACATTTTACTTCTTAACAAGTCTTGAATATATTCAAATTAAATATTTCCTAGCTACAGATAAAAACCTGCTAACTCGCTTCAAATAAAAAAAAATGGTGTGTGTTACAGAGGCACAGATCAATGATTAAAATGAATGTAACATCTTCATTTTATCAGTGATTTTATTATAACTGTAAAAACCTTATACATAGTGTACTTTCCATGTGTTAAATATAATTATCACTCTGGGCTATTATTCAAGATCAGGTAAGTTTTCATCATCCGAGTCTGTTTCTAAGTCATCGAATGAGGGTTTGTCAGCCTTGTCACCACCGCCACCGCCCATCGACCGAAGCATTTCTTCTATGTCATATGAGTTGCCTCCACCATTCTCATCTTCATCATCTTCGTCTTTCCACTTATTAAAATCTACCTTGAGGTAATGTGGTTTCTTCTTGTCCTTTGTTAGTGATGGCCAGTAGGAAGCGTCTTTTTTTTCTTTGCGAAGAATCATTTCTATGCATCTGCCTTTATTCACGAAAGCGCTCGTTTCAGGGATCACAGCATCATATAGTGGTATAGTAACCTCATGAACTTTATTATCTGACGCATTGACTCCTTTGAAGTAAACCGAGTCCTTTTCTATTTTAATAGTTGGATCTTTAGATTCAATGCTAAACGTGAGAAATACGTCTTCTTTGCGCTGGGCCCATAGAACAGGAGGGGGAACAAGTGCTTCGTTAGACATGTTTATATGTGTAAATTAAGGCGCTGCAAATGTGCTGAGCGAAGAAATGTAATAATCGTTAGCTTCTAGACTAGATTCACTATTCGACTCACGAAATTTGATAATCTTTTCTATGTCGCCGCCTCGCCGCACCGATTCATTTATGGAAGACGGATACACAGATAAAAAATACGGCTTCCGTGATTTTATTCATGTCATTGTCTGTGTACAAAATGCATATTCTACTAAATCAGATTTAGGCGAATTGTATGTGCACAATGTTTAATTTATTAACAATAAATTGTCCGTGTTTAATAATATAATAAATAACTTATGTTAAATAATCCAATTACACCGGTAATTCTCTTGGACTTGCAAAATATTTTATTGTAATACTAGCTGTGCCTCGCGGTTTCACCCACGTATAATTATATTTTATTTTATTACCTATTACTAACCAACGTATCGCAAATAATTCACAGTTCATTTCGTCGGGCGGCGTTTATGCATCACACGGCTCGTTCATGCGAGTGTTGAATTATTTTCATTTTATATTATCTCTTAAACTATGCGTCCAAGTAACATGCCATAAAGAGCAAAGTTTATCTTCATAAAATTCTATTGATAATGAAGTAATTTCGTTAAGGATTAATATGCCATGGCTAATAATAATGCTCAAAAATCATTTTTTAATTATGAAGTAATAATTAGCACAAAGTACCTTATAGTGGCTTATATACAGTATGTAAAAAAAACCCTGTTGTTCCTGTTAGCTGCGTTATCAGAATCAATATTCATATGTAATAATATGCTTTATATGTAAAACTCTTCTATAAAAAAAAAACTAATTATATATTTATTATTTTCGTACGGGAGTAAAATGATGCAATAGAGATAAGGCACATTTCGTACAGGAATATTGATTTATTGTATAATTAAACACGATTAGGCACAAAACAAACATAATAGGAAGAACGTGGGCGCCGGTGAGTGGCGGGCGGCACGCGCGCGGCGTATCAATCGTCGTAGCAGCAACATGCGAACTGGCTGGTGCCGCGCACGCTAGCTAGCTAGCTAACCGTTAAAGCGGGCGGGAAGACAGGCGCGACGGCAGTTGGCAATGTATATTTTACGGACTGTAGAGGTCGGTAGTTTGGAACAGTTGCGTATCAATCGTCGTAGCAGCAACATGCGAACTGGCTGGTGCCGCGCACGCTAGCGCGGACGCGTGTAACCGTTAAAGCGGGCGGGAAGACAGGCGCGACGGCAGTTAGCAATGTATATTTTACGGACTGTAGAGGTCGGTAGTTTGGAACAGTGGATTTTTGTGGACGGTAATATGGCTGGTAGAATATTTAACATATCTTGTTACTTTTGTGTTCATATCAAAATAATAGAAATAGGTTTTATTATAATTCTCGCTAGATTGAATCGACAGTGAAATTTACTTTAATATTATGACATTATTAGAATTTTAGTCTCCCCTAAAAGCTGTTATATCGAAATAAAACAAAATCTACAGGCCTTAGGAGATCGGTATTCGTTACTTTAGTGGTCTTATCGCTTCTGGACGTCACATTGTGGATGGTTTTATGCAACTGTTTTTGTAACCAAGCAATTAAAATATAATATCAATACTATATGACGTCGCCAAAAGACGTGTTAAAATATGGATGAAGAATTCGTGGTGGTGAGCAGAGGTCGAGATGGCTTAGTGGTCAGAGCGCCTGGAGTATTTATCCGGGAGGCGCAGGTTCGAATCCTGTTTGCGACCGTATTCTTTTCCTTTTAATATAATAACTTTATTAATACTATATTTGTATTAAAAATAGTTCCGCCCATGAAGTAATTTGAATTATTTAGTACAGATAGTACTGCAATTAAACTGTAGTGGCTCTATTTCTGTACATCGCATCTTTTCCAAAATTTTAATTGTGGTGTAATTATTTAATGGCAATACAGAAGCCGAAAACACAATTTTTGGAAACAGCAAGCTTCTAAATTAAGAACTCTGATGGGGTTTTCACTGTAGCGGAGCATAGTGGAGCATAATACACTTAGGTGATAGGCGCTTCATTACGCTATCAACAACGCAACAGCGGCGCGCATAGTAGAGCAACATATCTTTGTGTATTTTATTAAATACGGTTGAAGTAATATATAAAATAAATTTTATTCGAAAAAAAAATTGCACTTTATTGTTAACCTTTTAAAATACGAAGGCAGCGAGCGCGAGTTTATTCAAGTGCGGACTGAGAGCGGGGGCACACGATGCGTTGCGGCGGCGGTACGGCGCCGGAGCGGTGTCGCTGCGTCGTCTTACATAGAAATATCTGTGGCATGTCACACGATGCGCTCCGTCGCCGCACCGGACTTGCAACCACCAAGACGAGGCGGGGAGGGGTGAATGCGTTGCGACGTCGGAGCGGCGGCACCGCTCAGTTGTTTTGCGTCACAAGGAAGGACACACGCTCGCTCGTTTCGAATTTTTTCTAAGTATTTTTGTTTATTGTGATTGAGGTTTTAAAAAATGAGTGCCAACCTAGATGTTATTGATATAGACTACCTAATTACATTAGTCCAAGAACGGGAAAACCTTTGGGATAAGTCCAATGAAGACTTTAAAAATAAAACAATGAAAATAAAAGCATGGGAGCAAATTGCCAAAATTTTATTTCCCGTCTATGATAATTTTGCTCCTGATATAAAGAACCAGATAGGTAAGTAATTATTTAATGTTTTTATGATGATCAAATCTTCTGTAACTGCCATTGTAGCGACCCTCTGTTGCTCATAAAATAGCTTGCAAATTCATCTCTAATGACATTTGCTGCTGTCATCTCTTCATCTTGAGGTTGTAATGAGTGAAATTCATCATCAGTTATTGCCAATTTATCCTTTTGCCGAAAACCATCCCGATCTGCGACAAAATTGTGTAGGACACAACATGCCTTCACAATGTCAGTAGCAAAATTATAGGACACGTCTATCGGTCTGTGAAAAATGCGCCATTTATTCGCCATAATCCCAAAAGCGCATTCGACATATCTTCTGGCTCTGCTGAGACGATAATTGTAAATCTTTTGTTTAACATTGAGATTGTTACCTCCATATGGACGCATAATGTGGTTGCTCAATCCAAAAGCTTCGTCACCCACAAATACATACGGGGTTCGTCTATTGGAACCACACAGTGGCTGGGGATCAGGCAATGGTAGGTCATTGTTAATGAGTTTCTCATATAGTTTTGAATTTTGAAAAACAGTTGAATCGCATTCTTTACCGTATGCGCCAATGTCAATAAAAATAAATTTGTAGTTTGAGTCCACAACAGCTAAAAGGACTATTGAGAAAAAGGCTTTGTAATTAAAAAAAAGCGAGCCACTATTAGCAGGATTACGCATGCGAATATGCTTCCCATCGAGGGCACCGATGCAGTGAGGAAAATTCGCCCTTAAATCGAAACTAGATGCAATATTTTTGAGTCTTTCTGTTGTTAGTTCGGGAATGTTGTCTTGAAGAATATTTTTCCATATAGCACGACAAACTCTCCTAATCATATATCTAATCGTAGATTTTCCCCGTTTGAATTTGTACTCCAAATCTTGTAGTGAATTTCCACTTCCTAGATACCTGTAACAAAAACGTTTATTTAAATAATAAAATCTCATGTAATCTTAATGTTAATATTTTATTTTTAGGTAATGATATAGTGAAGAAATGGAGAAGTGTCAAAGATAACTTCTATAAATATTTAAAAAAGTTAAAAGAAGCTTCTAAATCTGGCTCAGCCGCTAAAAAACTGAAAAAATATCATTTTTACAATCAACTTTTATTTTTAACAAAAGTGGCACAAAATGAGACAGACAGTAGCTTAGACGTAGCTGGAGAAACCAACACCGATTCTACAAGTGATATTGCACCGGAGTCTTCGCGTTATGTTCCTATCACCCGCAAAAGAACAATGCAAGCTGATGATTTCGAAAAGGAAGCATTAAAAGCCCTTAAGGAGCCCGAAGATCGCCACTTGTCATTTTTTAAGGGTATTTTGCCATCAATTCAAGATTTCACAGACCTTCAAACTCTCACCTTCCAAAGCAAGGTGTTACAAATTATCACTGAAATGCGGTATGGCTCAATGTCCCAACAATCATCATCATTTAGGTTTGAACAAACGTCTCAACAGCCTTCATCACACGGGTATCATACAAGAAGTTACAGAAGTACATACACTCCAACAGACTTGAGCTCAGATTATAATTTATTGACATCTCCAGGTGAAACATCTCAAGACAGCGTAGAGTACGATTTTGCAAATTTGTAATTAAGATTTATCAAGATTACTATTAAGATTGATTATGATTATTAACATTTCCTTTTTTGATCGTTTTGAAAATTAAAAAGTATTATTATTCAAAAAAAAAAATTTTCATTACTTACCTCAAAGTGATGCCCAGCATTTCTATTGGCTCCACTGGATTCCTCATGTTAGTGTACTGTTTCCGTATATGTGGTTCTAAAGATTTCAATAAACATTCGAAACTTAACACACTCATTCGAAAGAAATTGTAAAACTTCTTTTCGTCCAACAGCAACTCTTTATATTCTTGGAGAAAAAACTGTCCATCACTGTTCCTTAGTGCAATAAAAGGACAGATCCAGTATCGTCGTACGCTTCTACGTCGATTTCGGCGGTGGCGTAATAGTAGGGCCAACAATAGACGTCTTTTACGATCCATTTTCATTAACAGACTGTCCAACGGTGCTACGGCGCCGCTGCGACATAACAACGTTACGGCGCCGCACCGCTCGTGTGCCCACTGACACGGTGAAATCTTTGCGGTGCGGCGCCGCAACGCATCGTGTGCCCCCGCTCTGAGTGCTGTGACCGCTCCTCACTCCCTATCCAAGAGAAGAATGATTCATGTTTTAAGTAGAAGATGATTGTCATGTATAATGTACTCTGTGATGATTGTTTTATGTTGAGATAAATAAAATAAGAGAATTTTAAGTTGATTAATTAGACTAATCTTTATTTTTGTCTTGTGGTTGATGAACAACCTAGTATCAGAGTTTAAATCGCTCGTAGGCCTCTGAAATAGCGTTACACACCGAAAATTTCTCTCATGGTGCCGGTTTATTTAAGATGTTTTCCCCATGGTTTTCCCTCACTGTTATAAGAAAATGTTAAATAATTTTTAATATGTACTTAAATTCAAAATGTCAGTGGTGTGTGCCTCGGGTTCGAACTTGCGATTTTGACTTGCCAGTCTAACGGTCATACTACTACTAGGCTGTTACTGCTTATTAGAATTAGTAAGGATTGGCAATTGACTTAATACGTATGTTTAATTTTTAGGTAATATATTGTCAAAATATATTACCTAAAAATTATTGATAAATTTGATTTTTGCGACAATATCCTACTGCTATTGCAAAGGTTATTTGGAATCTAGATAGTTTTAATCAGAGTAATCAGTTGTTCCTTGGATCATTGCAATTTCCTTGATAGATAGCGGATGAAAAATAAGGGTATACACAAATATTCCGAAAACGTTTTGATTTAACTAACATGTAATATATTTAAAAAGTTTCCTTATATCTACAGTGATTGACAATTTGATAGGTAATAAGATTTTGTGGATCGGAAAACAGATTTTAATGACACCTAATTAATTAGTATATAAAAGAGTTAAATCACAGCTTTAATAATTATTTGAAATATTCACATTATGGCGATGAAAACGGATTCTGTATTTATTGAGCATATCTAAGTCACTACGCAAACGAATGTCGTCTAATTTCAGAACCACTAATTTCTACAAACTGCTATATGGGTGATTATAAAGTTGAAAACTAAGTACCATAGTATTCTTTAAACTCTTGAAAATCGAAATATAATAACATAGGTAGGTAAGTACATCTACTCGCTTAGAGCACTTGAAGTCTTTCATTCTAGGACACTTCTAATAGTAAACATTAAAACGAATTAAACAAATATTTACTGAAACAAATTTGCTCAATACTTAAAATAGCTAAGAACATCAAAACCAAGTTCAGATTTAGCATATGAAATTAGTAATACAATCTTAATTATTCATCATAAATATTATAGTCAAGGCGCATACTTTATCTTATAATTACATTTTTGTAATTAACTTATCCCTACCTGGCAGTTTTATATGGACATTCAATATTTATTATCCATAGGTACGTATTATATATTATATTAAAATAAGTTAAAAGTACATACACAACTCGCATACATTTCTATGTCATTTGAAATGCATGATGCTATAGTAAAGACGATCAAAGGAAAGGATCATTATAGTGAATGATGTGAGGTGTTTGTTAGAGAGAATAAATAGGACAACAATAAACAAAAATTCTAAAAATGGACATTGTACAATAAATTAAATCTTATACCTATATTTTTCTCTAGTAAAAGCCGAAAGTCTCTTGATTATACTCACGTTTTAGTATAATTACAGCAAAAATAAGTAAAGCTTTTAGTCACTAAACCACTAATAATATTCAGAAATAATAAGTATTTAACTTCATATATACATCTATAAACATTGAAATTACTCAAGTTATATTCTATTGGAATTTATATCATCACAGTACATGAAAATTACTGGTAAAATTTATAAGTGACAAATAGCAAACCCCTGCATGTACAGCGATAACACATGACATGTTACTTGCTAGAAAGCAAATATATCTGTATTTATTGCATAAATACTAATGATAAGTATTAAATATGCTGCATTATAATGTACTGTCTTTAGACAACTTCAGGCTGAAAGACGACAAATTCTTTTACAAGTGTATCAGATGATTGCCAGCAACTCTGTGAGCAAGTGAATATCAAAATAGAAAGAAAATGAAGATGTGTAAGAGATGAGTTTGTAGGCAACAAACGAAGTGTTTCTGCAAATTGTGGAACAAGTTGAAGTTCGCAGGTCAGTCTTGCGCCGCAACGAGTGCAGACGGTTGGCACGCATGGTGACTCTGGGGTACTGGCCGTGCTTGGTAACAGAGCACCGAGGACTGGTGGCTCTTCTCGCGAATACCTGTATAATAAATAAAGTATACATATAATAAACGAAAACAGTTACTTTATCTGAACATTCTTAAAATAAAGGTATTATGTCTTATTTTGCTTATTTCCTTTTGCATTGACTTATGTCACCTGAGTATTTGTCCCGGATGATTGCGTAGGCGGTTCAGGAAAGCGTGGAACAGTCGATCTCCATGTAATGGAGCCGCTTCTTCATAAGGTTCGTCATCAGAGCCCCCGCCACCTCCAACACGGTCCCCTCCAGACACCTCTATTTCTGGAATATTTTAGGATCAATATTATTAAATTATCACTAAAAGGAGAAAATTATCGATGTTTGTCTTGAAATGGGATAGATTAAAGCTAAATTTTTTAAGTGGCGTGAATAATGATGGCAATAGTTTTTCTAATAAGGAGAGGCTTAATTAGGAGCCTTACCATTTTCTCTCTTATACTTAATGAGTAATTCATTGGCTCTATCATCATCACCAGATGATTTCTTCCATTCTTCTTCGACAAATATAAACTTGGGCACAAATTGTAATGGTCCACACATCAGTCGACTTCTCAAGTCAGGAGGCAATTCTGCAGTCTGAAAAATTAAAAAATATTGCATTCTTACTGAGTAATTTTATATCTGGTGATAATTAATATTAAGTAAGTTTTAAATGTTACATTTCTTTATAATAAATTAAGGTGAAAACTTTTAGAAGGTACTGGTAGTTGCCAGTTTTGTTTAGTTAGTAGAATACGACGACGGAGCGGTTGGCGCAGTGGTCTAGAGATTGGCTGCTGCTACGCGTGCTGCAGATTCGCTTCCTGCGTGTAGCAATTATTTGTATTATCTACAGATAATTGTTTCGGGTCTGGGTGTGTCTATGTGAGATTAAGTGTTGGTAAACATCACTACTGTGGGAAAATGTTATAAAAAAAGAGTTAACTTTTATGTTGAGACTGTTAAGAAATAAGAGTGTAATATTATCATATTTATATGTATCTGCAACCAGATGGTGTAAGCATAAAAAAAAGATTAAAGTTATCAGCATACTAAGTAGAATATGTTAACAAGAAAATACATACTTGCTGCAGTAATGCCTCAACATCATTAGTAGGTGCAGTAGGCGTGTCTACAGTTACCAGTCCCGGTTCATCTCCACCCTCTAATTCTGCTGCTGCTACTGGTGCTCCAATAGCACCCATAGCTCCTGGATAATCAATAAAAACAAAAAAAAAGAAATTGCAAATTTAATTCCAATGGTGGTTTAAAATATACCATGAATCAGTTTTCAAATACCTTGGATAGGTGACATATTTGCATTGTGTGCATCAAACACTTGAAGGTTTCCAAAGGCTTGTTCCACATTTTCTAATTCATATGAATTGCTTTCCTCATCTTCATCAGAATTTCTGTTGAGATTGAATGAATGTCTTAGTATAATCAATAAAAATACATATATATGAAAACCTTAGGATGACTATGTATCTTTTCATATCACACGAAAATTAACTGGCTGAAATTTTTCACTGATTGGCTTATCTTGACTTTTGTATCCCTTTATGTTGTGACCCACCAGAATAAATATTATATGAATTGACTCTTAGATTAGCCAATCAGCAACAAATACAATGTCGAATTGCCCTAGAGAATAAACAATGACAGGAATTGATTTTAGAGGGAGGAGTTATAAGACCTACCTTTGAACTGCATTATTGGAACTAGGAGCATTATCAATATTCATAAAATTCCCATTGGCAGTATCATTATCATTTTCATCCCACTCATCAGCACCTTGGCACCATGACAGTGCTGTCTCAGTACTAGGTATAGCTACAATTGCACTTGATTCCATTGGCGACTTTTCTTGGCATTGGCTTCGAACACATAACCAACTAAAAAAGCAAAAATAAATAACTTCATGATTAAAAATTAAGTATCGACTTTTTTATTAATAATCAGGTCAACAGGTCGTCTTAGTGGCCGATAATAAATATGTTACCTTTCCGATTGAATCCAACAATTTGGATTGATACATGCGAAAACGTATAAAGTACGATGATATACTGAATTTTCAAGTGGTGCATAGCATTGTATTACAAGAAGCCTGTGCAATCCACATAGAGGACATTTGGTAGAAATCTGTAGGTTCTGAAGAGGTGGCCAGTCCTGTACAAAATAATATAAATAGTAAGTCCTAAACAAAGCATGTGGTCGATAGTATTTTTGAATCTAATAAGCTCACTAATTAAATAAACTTACAGGTAGACCCCCTATTTTGTTTACAGTATAATTTAATAACGTTTGATTTTTATCAACAATTGTTTCATCTTCGTAGCCCAAATATATTTTTCCTTGTTGTTTTGCCATTATTTCAGAATGAAAACCAAATTTTTAGATCAATCAATGCTATGCTAAGAGCGATCTGTCAAAATAACTTTTTTTTATTGGAGGTTAAGATTTCTATGTCAAGCAAAGGAAACTATTAAACAACCAATTTTTTTTTTAATTATCCGAAGATTTTCAAAGCAGTTCAATAATTTTATTTGAGGTAATTAGTGTACAGTAGAGTTTTATTCTGATAGCTTCCAGATATTTGTTTTTTATTCATCGGTTAGATATTTTTTTTATGCCTTGGACAGCTATGGCTATCAAAGTGGTTAATAAGAAGTAGACTGCAACATTATTACCCTATAAGTTCTGTAGGCTTATTCAGAACCATTTGAAAACTTATCCGTATCGGAACGGAAACTTTTTGAAGGAACGATTTCGGAGATTTTCGATTCCGAAGGAATCCCATGAAGGATGCTGGTATGATACGATCAGTATATATATATATATGTACGGTACGTCAAGGGTCTTGACTGCTTCGTTGGTCTAGCGGTCGCAAGCACGGCTGCTGAGCGTGAGGTCTTGGGTTCGATTCCCAGGTCGGGCAAAGTGTTATTGAATTTTTCTGTTAGGAAATTCTCAGTAGCAGCCCGGAGTCAGGAAGTTGGTGGTGTGACACCCCCGTGCTTCGGAGAGCACGTAAAGCCGTCGGTCCTGCGCCTGATCTCTCTCTGGTCGTGTCGGATTTCCGTCCCATCGGAATATGAGAGTGAAGGAAGAGGGAGTGCACCTGTGTTTGCGCATACACTTGTGCACTATAATATCTCCTGCGTACTTGGCTAATCTCAGTGGAGATAGGCCGCCGTGACCGAAATACGGTCGGAAGGAGTACTACTAGTACGTCAAGGGTCGCGGGTTCGAGTCCTGCTCGTATTTTTCAATGTTTTCCTTAGAATATTAAGTGTTTCTCTTATTAAATACTATTTATTATAATGTGTAGTGATCGCGCAAACCTAAGATATTACTATATTAAGTAGCGACATAGCAAATATATGTCCTGAACTGAACTGACTGCCTCGTTGGTCTAGTGGTCGCAAGCGCGGCTGTTGAGTGCGATCTCCTGGGTTCGATTCCCAGATCGGGCAAAGTGTTATTGGGTTTTTCTGTTAAGAAATTCTCAGTAGCAGCCCGGAGTCAGGATGCTGGCGATGTGATACCCTCGTGCTTCGGAGAGCACGTAAAGCTGTCGGTCCTGCGCCTGATCTCTCTCCGGTCGTGTCGGATTGCCGGCCCATCGGACTATGTGAGTGAAGGAAGAGGGAGTGCACCTGTGTTTGCGCATACACTTGTGCACTATAATATCTCGTGCGTACTTAGCCAATCTCCTCGGAGATAGGTCACCGTGACCGACATACGGTCGGGAGGAGAATATATATGTCCTAAAATAAGATATTCATCAGCTGGATACTCTACTAGAACGAGACAGGTATACCGCAAAATGAGACAAACAATTTTAAGGTCACCAAAACTGTATTCACTAGATTCAAGATAAATCTTTGAAAAACATTAACGCATGCCTCTTTTTCCATTTAATATTGTAACTTGTATTCACTAGATGTTTGGAAGAGATCTCTTTAGTGTTATATTTAACCTTCTTGGGTATTCACAGTTCCTATCGGGAGAGCATTTCTGTGTCGGATTCTAAATATTAGTTATATTTCTATGATTCTAAAGTATATGAAACATGTTAAGTAATGGTAGAAAATAGATTACTGTGGTAGAATATTTAAAAAGTGTAACAAAAATATTATTTTGATGTATTTTATAAAATATTATAAGTACAAATCTATAACATATCATGCTTTATCAATGGTTTTTTTTAATAAATTAACGTTTCAGCGACACGACCTTTCTATTTCATAAAAACTTGCTTTGTAAACGTGAAATGTAGAGACGTTTTTTTTTATGAAGGCTCAGAATCTGTATTTCTATACATTTATTAAATCCGTAGAGATGGAGTTTTTGTACATTATAGAGATTTCCAAAAAACATTGTCGGGGTGGTAAATGGAAGCCAACAAACACAAATTCCACTATTTTTGAAATATTTGACTGTTTGCGAGCATCACGTAAAAGGCACAAAACCAGTGTGGATAACTTTGACACAAACATATTGTGCTTATTTCGAAGTAATAATAATTTTTTATCATAATCGGTTTATTCTGTCCAAAGATAATTGAATTTTTAAGTTCAAGATAAACGTATCATTTATCAATCATAATGGAGATATACGTATCGACATCTTTTCACAAAAAATGGAATGGAATAATAACGAATATGTGGCTCCTTTCGGCTCAGCAACGTACAGATCTGTACGTTGTAACAATAAAAATCTATTGTGTCTGCTAATGACTGAGGCAACAGCTTCAGGTACCTAACTGATTATGAAAGGCATGATAAATTATATCAAATAAAGTTATTAATTGGATAAAGAATACGGTCGTGAGCAAGATTCGAACCTGCGCCTCCCGGATAAATACTCCAGCCGCTCTGAACACTAAGCCATCTCGACCTCTGCTCACTACTACACTATTAAATAGTTAACAAACTTGGGTTTGAGAACTCATAATAAATATAATATGCCTACTTACTTCATCGTGCTGTCCTTCAAAGGTGAAGCGCTATTAGGTATTTTTAACATTATAAATGGGTAGGTAGCAGTATGTTACTAAAATAAAATATAATCACAAAAAAAAGTTTTGCTTACCTAAAAACAACATAGCTTAGTCCTTAGTAGCTGGTCTGCTTTTAGGCTATTGGGCTGAATGTCAACATTTTTAATTAATATGAGTTTTCTCACACTCGGACATGATGTTAATTTACGACATCCACGCGGACAGAGTCGCGGGCACTTGTAGTAACTATTATAAATTTCAATTATATACTTACTTCGAAATATTAAGGCTGTTAACCTTTTTACCTGGAATAATTATTGTTGAATATTCTAAGTGAGAAATTATATATAGTTATTAAAAAAATTGGGTAGCAGAGTATTACAGTGCCTTACTCAGTAACATTATTAATTATAAATTTCCGATATCTACCGTGTACTTTAAAGATAAAAGATATTTATTCGCCAAGGATATGGTACAAAAGTTGGTAACTTAAAAGTATAGTTCTTAAACACATCCGCCTCTGCAAGAGGCAAACGAATATTTCTACATTGTTTTATAATTATAACTTAGGTATAACATGCTTCATAGAATGAAATCATTAGATATATAATAGTTTATTTACACTTTGTTTATTTTTTGTTTTCCTTTCTTTTTTTAGCCCGAACAATTATGAAATACTTGAATGCAATATTGTTTTTATCACAAAATCATTTTAATGGACGTATCGACTAAGATTAAGTAAATTAAAATTAAAAATACATCAAGGCTTGAGAGGCAGCGGCTAAAACAACAAAAATTTATGTAATAAATTAAGGTATTCAAGGTATTAAGGTATTAAATTAAGCACGAAATAATGATTTACAATCCTTATATAATTGTTGTTCACACTTTCCAATCCGTAACAACAAAATTTATACGGTTTTATTGAAATTATAGCGTCTACGGAGACTCATCCGACAGCAATTAGCTCTCGGAAAGGTTTCCGTAAAATCTATAATTCATTTCGAATCGAAATGTCAAAAGTTTTCTATGTCGGATCTGTGAATAGCGCTTAGAGGTTCTCATCGGAAACTTTCCGCACGGATTCGAAAACGCCTGTGTCTGACAGTCAGAACCACGGCCCTGAAGTCTGAAGATAATTATTCTTCTAGTTTTTCACCGACTTTGGTTGACTTACCGAGGTAATCAGACACGTATGTATGTAATATTATTGGAACTGCAATATATCCACATACGATAGATATTCTAAACAAATACTAATACAATTTTTTATAGGTGTGTGTTTGTTTGTTTAACCGTTTGTATGTATGTATGTTTGTCCTCGCATTTCTCGGAAACTACGTGAGATTTTTTTTTTATTGGCTTACGTTTACTCTTAGAGAACGTAGTTTTCAAAATATGGACTCTTGGTCAAATTCTAGTGCATGTAAGAAATAAGTAATATTTGAGATATTAAATGGAAAAAGAATACGGTCGCGAACAGGATTCGAACCTTCGCCTCCCGGATAAATACTCTAGGCGCTCTGACCACTAAGCCATCTCGACCTCTGCTCACCACCGCGAATTCTTCTTCCATATTTTAACACGTCTTATGACGACGTCATTGCTATCAATTCAGTCCCTATACGGGTGACCGAACCGACACGACTAACTTTGCAGTTAATACAATGTACGTTAATGCTTTTCAAAGATTTATCTTGAAATATTTGAGATTTTTAAATTCCAGTTTAACTGTGCAGGCAGCAGACACAATAGTCAAACAATCTCGGTGTCCCACATAGGGCACTGCACAGGGAAAGGATTAATTTAAAACTAAAAATAAGAAATAAAAAAGTTATTTAAAAAAATCAATCGACTTCAACAGTATTACGAAATAAATAATATTTTATAAATACACGATTTAACTAAGAAAACGAAATCAAAAGTAGGTACGTACAAAAGCAATTAGGGGCCTACAATGTTTTTAGTTGTTCTTTTTGTGTTTTTCGGCTACACTTAATCGGCCCTATCTGAAAACCAGCGCTGCCACATTTTTGGTGGGGCAGCATATGCTGAGATGGGGACCTTTTTGGTCTCGTACAGGTTGTCCAATATTATAGTTTTATTTAATTTTTTGTTATTTTATCCTTTTTTGTTGTTCTTTAATTGTTTGTTTTTTTTTCTTTATTGTTTAAGATTTTGTTTAGTTATATCAGACACCTTTGAGACTAAATAAATATTTTTCTTTCTTTCTTTCTTTCTTTTTCCACAATAATTTATAACTTTAGAGTTCACCATGCATGCGTTAATAATGCTATTCGACTGCATCGTTGGTCTAGTGGTCGCAAGCGCAGATGCTGAGCGTGAGGTCTTGGGTTCGATTCCCAGGTCGGGCAAAGTGTTATTGGGTTTTTCTGTTAGGAAATTCTCAGTAGCAGCCCGGAGTCAGGAAGTTGGTTGTGTGACACCCCCGTGCTTCGGAGAGCATGTAAAGCCTTCGGTCCTGCGCCTGATCTCTTTCCGGTCGTGTCAGATTGCCGTTCCATCGGAACATGACAGTGAAGGAAGAGGAAGTGCACTTGTGTTTGCGCAAACACTTGTGCACCATAATATCTCCTGCGTACTTGGCTAATCTCCGTGGAGATAGGCCACCGTGACTAAAATACGGTCGGGAGGAGTACCTAAGTTAATCTAAGACACCACACAATTCACAAACATACGGTGAAGTAAAACATCGTGAGGGAAAGTGGACTTAACATAACATAGCAGTAGGTAAATATCGTAGAATAGGCGTGTGCCTGTATTCCCCGAAGGAGTAGGCAGAGGTGTACACAGATGCACATCCACATTTCACGAATGCTATTATTAAGTCTCATGTAATAGGTGGTGAGCTTATTGCCATCTACAGGGCACAACTCTAAACTCCGGGCTCATACTGAGAATTTCCTAACAGAAAAACTAAATATCAATTTGCCCGACTCGGGAATCAAACCAAAGACCTCATGCTCAGCAGTGGCGCTTGGAACCATTAGACCAACGAGGTATACAACTTGGACTTGATGGCCTGAAATCGCCAACCCGCAGTGAGCTGGTTGGCGGTATGGAGTTAGTTCAATCGGGGTTGCGAATGCAGCTGCCATCCCGGAAATACCCGGTCAAAACATGGGATTCGATTTGGTGAAATATAATTACTTGGCGATATTAATTAATAAATCGACTGAGTCTTGTCAATCTTCAATCTTTTATAATAAAGTAGTAGAAAGTTGCAGTCCCTTGCAATCACCTGAGAACACGTGCTAAAACCGACCAACCTCTTTCATTCTTGTTAAAGATCATAAATTAATGATAGAGATACTATTAAAAATACCATGGTCGTCATATTTCATTTGGTAGATTGATTAACTGTATATGGATTATATCAAGTCCATACTAGTAACAGACACCATAAAGGATAAAAAAGACAATATAAACTAGGTCATTAACGTAGCTGTCCTCGAAGAGCTCATGTTTTGTAGAAATTAAACGGAGAACCTACGATATTACGAAATATTGTTTTCCAAATTAACAAACAAGTTTTGGGAATCACGTCTTGCATAATTGATGACTTTTGCACATAAAAAGGATTTGGCATTACGAAAAAGTTTGAAGTTCAACGACGCAAGAAGTGACGAAATATTCCTTTTTAGTGGTATTGTAAGTAGGTACCTACGCTTTTTTTTTAGTACGATACGCGTTATTTCTTACCTAAGCCCGATAAAAGTTTTACAAAAGGAATTTTGGGAGTAACCTACTAAGGGACAACGACAGTTCGACGATGAAGCGATAATGATAACATTTTACATTGACTGGAATTTGGGACCAGGATAGATTTTTATTAAATAGGCGCACCTTCTCCGGGGATTAGACCGGGTAGTAAGGAATTCTTACCTCACTAAACCGACGCTACTGGGTACCATAACATGGAGCGGCGCACCGGGTCCGTAGTTCCTCCTCCCTGGGGAGACTAAAGGCTGGTAGGCCTATGGTCCCCCCCGACGTCTTTTTCACCTTACCTCTCACGATCCCGCTCGTTGGCGGCTTCTATCTAGATCATTAGGATCTCACAGAAGCCGAATGCAAAATAGAACCATCGTTTTGTATCAGAAGGTAATTCTTTGGTTAGTTTAATAAAACCAGGTGGAGGAAGTTTCTCTCGCCACACATGCTTTTGCGGCTTATTAAAGCTGTTGCGTCAGTCATTAGCAGACACAATAGATTTTTATTTTTACAACGTACAGATCTGTACGTTACTGAGCCGAAAGGTTAATAAATTATACCATAATGCAATTACCTCAGTACTGCATTATAACATATATAAAAGAGACAGAAAGATTCATTCATAAACCTGGGTCTGTTTTATTTAGGCAACATTAAAACAGAGCCAGTTTAACTTTTGTTACTGACTGTACAAGAAACTTTTAATTTAAATACCTACTGATTACATTTTATAGACATTTTATAGACAAAATTTTAGTGTCTGTTTGTAATGTCAAAATAATTGCATTTTTTAAGCTCATAAGGTTAGTTGCCCGACAAATATGCCCAACAATCTGTTTTTAATTTTTTTATCTGTCTCTCTGTTTGTTCCGGCTAATCTTCGAAACGGCTGGACCGATTCTGATAAGAGTTAGTTTACTTGCAGGTAGCAGACTAGACTTCACCCACTGCAGGGCATAGGCCTCTCTCTGCTTGTGCCAATCTCCTCGCTCCTGTAACTTAGGCTAATTATAATATAATTATACACGGGTAAAACCGCGGGGCACATCTAGTTGAGAATATATATACTGATGACATAAAGAACCATCAGGTATGCATAGTTGCATACTGATAATTAGGTACCCGCTCATAGGTACAATGACAGTGATCAGAAATTACAAATTATCCAAATGGTGTAAATTAGTACATAGATAATATACTATAAACTAGGACTGTAGCAGTAATTCATTATAGTACTGTACGACATTGTATTAACTGGAAAGTTAGTCGTGTCGTTCAGTGACTTGTATAGGGACTGAATAGATAGCAATGACGTCACCAACTCATAAAAGTTTGCATGTAGCCAGATACCTATTATCTATGTGTTCGTATTCTAGATATTAATTGAGGCCTGACAAAGGAGCCAAGGCAAGGCAGAAACGAGACACTACTCCCTAGGTCAACGTTCTACTCCTTACGTAGGTACCAAACTCCGCTCATTCGGGCCTTATAAATGCACGTCGTCCCGTCACACGTTTCGTTCCTTTAGAAAATTGCCTAATAAAACAGTTTTGTTGATATAGTCACAGTTTAGTTTTGAATAATGTTTTGAGGACAATGTTGTGATAAAATATTTAAAATTTTCTTAAAAGGAACGGTCATTGCCTAAGCATAGATGTCATTTCACTCATGCGTGGGAGTTTCGAAGTTTAGTAACAATACTTCTTGTGCTGCACTCAGACACGAGTCAGACTCATAAGCGAAAAGTATTGAATTTAAACAAATTATTTAATATTTGAATTTGTGTATTAATTTAAATTATAATTTATAAAAAGATGAAGTCAATGGGAAAATATATATTTATTTTGATATCGGTATGTTAGTGCTCTTGGAGTTGTGTAAGTTGAATATTTTCTTAGCAAGATTAGTAATAAACTTCCTCTATTGTTAAGGTATCCATGATTGGGGTTCAGGATGCAGTGACGGTTAATCCATCGTTGTGTCCCACTAACAAGATAGCTCCACACCGGCGTCATGCGAGTTGGGGGCACAGTAGGCCCCGAACATTTGGCCTGATATACGAGCTACTTGCTCCCAGAAGGCCATTACAAGACGAGACACTCGACGGTCTCCAAGAACAACCCCAAGAAGATGACCCCGACGACTGCGGAGAAATAGACGACTACGACGAAACAGATCTAAGTTCCGGTCAGTAATGTATTTTGATAAGTATACTTACGTACCTGATGTCCCATTTCAATTTCAATACAACATTAGAAAGTTTTTTTTATGTCTATCTTCCTTGGGACGCCTTTCTGATTTGTAATACCAATTTTTACACCTTTAATCTTCACATAATTTATGATATGTAAATTTTAAAAAATACATCTATCAAACACATTACCTAACACAAGCGTAGCGAACTCTACAAATGAAAAAAAAAACTGTCCTGAACAGGATTTGAACCTGCACCTCCAGGATAAATAGAGCGCCTGGAGTATTCCGAGACACGTAGTATTTATACGTTATTAACAGCTTCGGTTCTATATAGATTAATAAATACCGAGTTATCATTATCTCATGATGTTAACTTTTTCAGTTACACCAGGAGCTCAAAGAAGAAAAGGTGATAGAGATCGCTTTTTCCTTGGCAACAACTACAATATGCCACCATATTACCCAGCGGCTAACAGGCCGCCATCTACGGGGCATCGGCCTCAGAGGCCTACAAGACCTCCATACAACTTTGATGGAGTATATGGCTCTAACTTTTATCGCCCACCTTCACAACAATATCCAACAGGTATGACTAATGAATTTTTGATTGACATGTCGTTTAATTTGTGTCTGATATTCTTTATAAAAATCGGAATAAACATTTATTCCAAAATCAAAACAAGGATATCGAGGAAGGCTTGGTTGTATTACGATAACTAGGTAAGACAGTAATCAGCGAGCCAATTAACATGAGTTTTTTTTCAGACTACATTAAACCTGTGAAGGAGCACTTCCTAGACAATCCGCAGGCATCTTACCGGCCTAGCTTGGTTGGTGGAGCTATTGGACACATTGTGGGTTTCCCTTCAGTGAGACCCACCACAGAAGCGACCCCACAACGAAAACCGCCGTCCCCTTATCGCTACCCCGAAAGTGATGCTCATACAAACAGACGGCAAAAAAAGTCTCAACAAAATAAGTCAACAAGCATAATTGGATCATTTTACGACTTAATATTTAATTAAATAATTTATTGATGTTGTGTTTTTAATTAAACTTAACCGGTAGTTTTTATATTTTCAGTGTAATAATTGTATTGAAAGTTATAACTGGTGCCCCAGTAATTAATCAAAGCTTTTTCGGAAAAGATGTCAAATCGTTATTACGAGGATATTTTATTCTCAATTAAATTGGTGCAACTGAGCCTAGAACAGTTGACCGACCCTGTTATTAGCCACCCTTGGCACATACCTGACCGAAGGTAATTTTTTGAAGTTAAATGTAGATCCAGCTATTTGTCGCTTTTTATATTATTAGATGTACCACCAAAAGTTGACCGTTGCGTGGAGAAGCATTATGCTTATTTTGATAATTTTATTTAGGTAAACTTAGGCACTGAATAATTCTTCTCCATTCGATATTCAGGCGAAGTTGCCTAAAATCAAACACGCTTTAATTAAAAATGATAATACAAAGGACACCGTAATTGAATCTAAAAAGTTTTCATGGAGCTACTGGAGTAGGCTATTTGGTTATTTATTACATAACATAACATAGCATGACGCCTGTATTCCCCGAAGGGGTAGGCAAAGGTGTACACAGTTGTACACCCACATTTCATCAATGCTGTTATTAATTCCCATGTAATAGGTGAGCCTATTGCCATCAACCGGGCACAATTCCTAACTCCGGGCTGCTACTGAGAATTTCCCAACAGTAAAACTCAATAACACTTTGCCCGACCCGGGAATCGAACCCGAGTCCTCCTGCTCAGTAGTCGCGCTTGGGACCACTAGAACAACGAGGCAGTAAGATATAGTTAGAGAGTTACAGGTTATATATTAGTAGATATATTTCATATTTGAGTTTGATTATTTAGTATATGAGATACGACAAATTCGCAAAATGACTGGTATTTAAATACAAAAACCAAATGGGCTCTTCTATTTCGTGTTTTATGTTGTAAGCTAACTAGTATGACCTTCCATTGTGTTAATATCACAAAACCTAATTTTAAAGGGGAGGTAGAAGTCAATGAAAATACCAAGTAGCAACCTTTAAATTCATCCATTGTCTCCTTGCGTACTTAGCGAGAATAAAAAATAGTGCAAAATAGCTCGCAGAGCAGTACATACGTTGTTCACCTACGTAATTCTCTAATGAGAAGCGCGTGACACTCTAAAACTGCGGATATACTCTACTCATATATATCCATCTATTTTTTCGTTGATTTGTCTCATTAATTCATTAGAGCAACATAGGTATTATGATATCACCACATGGCGTGCGTTTAAAACGATGTTAATCGTTTACGAGTGTCACTAAAGCGCACATGTGAATTTGAAAAGTGAGTGTCGTTTATTTTTGTAATAAAATAAAACATGAACTTATTCGTAATATGGATGACAACCACGCTCTGTGTTATGGCTGAACTAGTGCATGAAGGTACGCAACTTTATCCTTCAGTTGGTTACATTAGAATTATGATAATAAACTTGTGTTTAGATTGAGGTAACCGTTAAAATAAACCACCGTAACTTTAAATCTGGTTATTGGTACCTCTTCTCTTAAGATACATGATGTTTCAGAGCAGGTTTATGTTTGTAATAACTTTGCATACTTAATTAAAACTTAAACCCAGAGTTTGATTTGTTTGCGGATGGATGGAAAGTAACAATGTTAGAATGTTTGAAGTATTGTGAGAAGAATGCATGAATGTCTTTTTACATATTACAATAACTGTATTTCTTTCTATGTAATTAATAAATAAATAAATGTAGTAACGTAAAATAAGGAAGTAAGAAGAAAAGCTGCAAGTAAGGGCTTCTACGTACCAAATAATGATTTTAATTGATACTGTTCATCCATCAACTATTCCCTTAGTTGCGATATTGTTGGGTAAATAAAACATCTACTATCCCTCTAAAAACTAGATGTATATTATAAGTAACAATATTATACATATTTGACGGTTTTGATCCGTGTTCAGTAGGTATAACATACATAGCGATAAGTCTTAGATTACAGAGACTGATTATTTCGGCAATTGCCATAAAATTTATCCACTTATTGTTACTTACTTCTTTGTACAGGAATTCCACTAATATATCCATCAAGTAACGGCTAACTAAACATCAGTGACTAATATAGGAACTAGCAGGGGACGCTGTAAGGTTTGCGACCTAAGGTACTTGCGATGACTCATCATCTTGTTACTGATAACACTAATTGCGGGATTCAATGTTAGTATTACACCCTTTTTTTGTTAGTGGCAGCCGCCCTGTACACACCTCACAGGCATTCCCTCACCAATCCCGATGCCGAGTAAAAACAGACTGTCGTCATTCCGGCCTGCCTCGCCGTCGGGGCCCGTCGCGAAGTCTCCGTAATTGGCCACCCCGACCCTTGCTCGTACCAGCCCGCGCCGCTGAGCTTGTTGCTTTAAATTCGCCCTTAATAATAATAATGATTTGAATCCGATCCAGCCAGTCCCTTGCTGTCCTCCCACCAGCGACGCCCTAAGCCGAGGCTCGTACGTACCCCGCAGGGGGTGCCCTTAGCGTGTTGTCGCTTAGCTTATAAGTTGAATGCCCTGGCCTTAAAATTATTAAGGCAACCACAGGAAAGCCCGGTTAAGCAGTTGACAAGCTCAAGGCATAAAGGCATTACATTCACGATGTGAAAAGTGTATATCGCTTGATGGAGATTACTATGAAAAATAAAGATAAATTAAACTATACTTTTCTCTCATTAAGTACCTTCGGTCGCGAACTTAGGCGCCCCTCGTATGTAGTGATCTACAGGCAGGGATGATCCCCTGCCACAGTAGATGCGCCAGGCGCATTCAGTGATTGGCCACCGCGACGTGAGCCGTAGGTTTTAGGCGATAGACTTGTAAATCGTCCCCCGACCCAGGCAGGCTAGCGACAGTCTACACAAATGAGGTGGTCCATCGTTATCTTAGACAGTTTATAATTAGGCTGTTGATCAACAACATGACAAAGAAAGAAGAAACGGACTCTGTCCGCAGTCTGCTGGGATTGCGGCAATTTCAGCTGCGATCCCCCGATAAAGGTTAGTGGGGGAACTAATGGTTTTCAGTCGACAGGAGTCCGACACAGCTGGACGCTTTCCCACATATGAAAGAAAAAAATTAAACGAAGTACCTATTTAGGTTATATTAGGTATTCAGATATGGGTAAAATTAAAAAAAACTTAAACTTAAACTGCCTCGTTGGTTTAGTGGTCCGTAGCGCGACTGCTGAGCAGGAGGTCTCGGGTTCGATTCCCGGGTCGGGCAAAGTGTTATTGCGTTTTTCTGTTAGGAAATTCTCAGTAGCAGCCCGGAGTTTGGAAATGTGCCCGGTTGATGGCAATAGGCTCACCACCTATTACATGGGACTTAATAACAGCATTGGTGAAATGTGGGTCTACAATTGTGTATACCTCTGCCTACCCCTTCGAGGAATACAGGCGTGATGCTATGTTATGTTATGTAAAATTAAACTGGACGCTTTCCCACATATGAAAGAAAAAAATTAAACGAAGTACCTACTTAGGTTATATTAGGTATTCAGATATGGGTAAAATTAAACTATAGAGACGGATATTTGTTTTAAGGAACCATATCTAATTTTAGAAATAAGACAAACTGAATTCAGATATTTTTCAATCTGCATTTAAAGTGTCTTGCTTGGACGGGTATCAAACAGACCTAAGGTAAAGTAAAGTCAAGAGTATACAAATAAACTTAGTAGGTATCTTAAATGAGACAAGAATTGAAAATGTTCATAGAGATCTCTTTGATTTTTATCAGAGATATCTTAGAACGCCGCTTTTCTTTTCCCTAAAATGGAAGACATGATTTCTTAGAGCAGATTTCCTTGTGTTCAATCAAACTGACACATCTCAATATAAGTATTAAGTTTTTGTTTGTATGTTCATACCTATATCTGGATATTTTTGTTACAGAAAGCAATCCATATACTGAAGCCTTAAAACACAATAAGCAATGGCATAATGTTCATGGTTATGTTCAAGTTCGGCCAGGAGCACATGTGTTTTATTGGTTATTTTATGCGAATGGAACGAAAGTGCAAGCCAATCGTAAACCAGTAATAATATGGATACAAGGTGGACCTGGATTTGCCGCTAGTGGCATAGGAAACTTTGCCGAGTTGGGCCCTTTTACAATGGATATGCAGCCTCGAAATCATACTTGGGTATGTAACCAACATCAATATCGTAATAGTAAGTAGCCGTGTGACGTTTACTTCTGGATATCCCTCACTAGAAGAAGTTGATTCAGTGTCCCAAAAAGGCACGTCATTATCCGCCTAAAACGTTCAAAGCTTCGGTTAGAAAAATCATTGCAAAAGTGTTTGAAGATCCAGGGGTCATCCAACTTACTGATTACAAAACAAGAGTTGATAATAGCAGGAAAGTATTAGGTACGCCCTATCTTATTAGAGCGATTTAAAAGAAGCTGTGAGGTAAATTACGGAAATAATGGAGAATATGCATTGGCATCATACATAAAAATACGCCTGTTCGTAAGAGCTGATTTGCGATGGCAATTTTTGGTCGCTTACCGTACATTGGTACCTACAATGAGACTATATATATTTAATCGTTAATAATATGTAATAAATCACTTGAGCCTCCGAAAATTACATTATTTTTTTTACATTTAATTAATCCTTTTCTCCCCAATTCTCCGCATTTATTGATCTTTGTTATTATAAGTACATGTGTGTAGTAAGCAGGCTCCCATCAAGAGTCAAATGTTTTATGCCTAAAGCAAAAAACTAATTAATGTTTATTTTATCTCTCTCATCAATAAATAGTCCAGGGACCATAACACATAATGTAACAAATTGTGGGGAAGTCACATGTTGTTATAATAAACATATCATCTTTACGGAAGCCTAGTAATATGATTCGCGAAGTAATTATGATGATTAATTATTATGATTTGTATACATAGCTCAATTTACCGTAAATAACACCATGTTTGTTTACGTATGTATTAACGTGAACAACCTACTACGCACTTTTCTGACGGAATAATATGAAGAAAAATAAAAGGCAAGAGTTCTAAAGTCCTAAAGCAAAATTCTTAATTGCCATTAAGTTAAATGTTAAAGAGTGACGTTTTCATACAGGCCCGAAATTCTTTATATGATTAGTTTTGTTAAGTTCTTCGTAGAATAAATATTAAGTAGGTAAATAAATAAATGATTATTTCAATAAGTATGTAAGGCTGTACGCGAATTACTAAGAAGTAGCTAATCATTCTTTCAATAGCTGTAACAATCACCGCTTATGCCAATTTAGTCACCGGCTCCAGTATTAATAATTTATTTAAAAATTCCAGGTAAACGAAAGAAACGTGTTATTCATAGACCATCCAGTCGGCACTGGTTTTAGTTATGTCACCAACAGTTCACTTTATGCAAAATCGGATCGAGAAATAGGTAATAGGCTTGTGTATAATATGAAACTACATTAGATGAACTTTATACCAGATAAGTACAATGTTTTATTAATTGAAAGTTATAATTTTTTTGTGGAAAAAAATACGGTCGCGAGCAGGATTCGATCTTCCGCCTCCCGGACAAATACTCTAGGCGCTCTGATATCGACTGAGTAGTTTAGATCCGGGAAGCGCAGGTTCGAGTCCTGCTCGTGACCGTATTCTTTTTCAACAAAAATTTATAACTTTAAGGTTCGCTAAGCATGCGTTAATGCTTTTCAAAGATTTATTTGTGTTTCATTACTTATTCATTTACAGCTATGGATCTAGCAATGGCAATAAAAATGTTCTTCAGGAGACACAAGGAGTTTCGTAAAACACCATCATATTTGTTCAGCCAAAGTTACGGTGGCAAAGTGTGTCCAAGATTAGCATTTTACTTACACACGGTATGTATTTTCTAATAGCGGTCTTGAGAAATAAAACCCACCCAGGTTTAGAGGAAGAAGACAGTCCCTAAACGTCCCTACATGAAAACCATTGCTGTTACATAAATCCATCGAACCTTTTCTTTTCACTTTAAATATTTGTTTTACAGGCAATAAAAAAGAAGAGTTTAAAAATGAATTTTAAAGGAATCGGAATTGGTAGCGGTTGGGTGTATCCAAAGGAAAGCGTCTTAGTGCAGCCGGAATTTTTGTATCTTTCGGTATGTATATGTTACTGGTCCACAAGTAACAGAATCGATACCTATAATGCCACTGCTTCTGGGCTAGCTAACTATGCCTAGACCCGCCTCTGTGCAAAGTCGAATCTGCAAAATCGGTGCTGAATCCTTGCGAACATCGTTGAAACATTTAATTATCAGCAAAATTATACAAGTTTCTAATTTATTAGTTAACTTCCTTGTAAAGCGTTAATGTGTAATTGTTAAGGATTAATTTAAGCCATGATTTAAATTCCTAGGACAATTTTATATTTTCCTTATTATTTGCCGTTCGAGGAGCAGTTTTCGTCATGCTATGGTAATTACAGAATTTTTTATTTCCATTTAATTCTAGGTTTAAGTAATGCATTTGACTTATACCTATATTAACCCTTTCAAAGGAAGTTTTCTAATAAATTAGGACCGTATAAATGTAGTTAATGTATATTGCAACATACTTCACGGTAACTTATTTGATTTCAGGGTGCGATCGATCGGGATTTGTATTTGACGTCTTCGAAGCTAGCTAAGAAACTTGTTCGATCTATAGATTCGCGCAAGTATTTTGAAGCAGATCTTTACGACGATGTTTTGTTTCGTACTCTCAACGAACATGGAGAATTAAATTTCAACAATGTATATGCTCCCAGTCCGTATCCAGCACTTGAAGAGTTAGAGAAGAAAATGAACAAATATGTGAAGCCTACTTTGCACGGAGTAAACCAAACAAGAAAATGGTCGTATTTGTCATATGGCGCCTACCAAAGTTTAAAGCAAAGCTTCCTTGTGCCGTCGGTTTCTTTCTGTATGTATCTTACTCTGTTACTTAACCCGTTCATTGTCCAATGTACGACATATGGTACACAGCGACTGTTTAAGTATTGCGTCTGCTTCGTGGACAGGGAACCTGTTAAAAACATATAATATCCTAGCTTTTTAATATTGTAAGACCTACTAATTTAGTATTTTAATATTTCAGTAGAAACACTCTTGGATAAAACAAAATTGAAGATAGCAATTTATAATGGAAACTTGGACGTGGTTACGCCATTAGGTGGTAAGTTTACTGTGTGTATAAGTATAAATAAAATATTGTATTGTAGCTTGTCTGGCTGTAAACTGTCTTTGAAACAATGTGTTACTTCTACATCATTATGGGTATTGCGTTCAGATGAAATTAACGAAACGCAAAATATTTAAACTATTTTGATATCTCGTAGGTGCATCTAACTGGGTTCACAAGTTGAAATGGCACGGTGCTGCTGAATTTGCCACAGCCAAAAGACATGCGATACGAGGAAGCAAAAATGGGTATTATAAAGAAACGAAGAGATTGAGCTTCTGGTGGGTCTTCGGGGCTGGCCATTGGGTAAGTTACATTATACACGAATATAGGTGTATCTTCATTGTAATAGCAATTATTAGTAACATTGAACTATCTATCGATGTTTACATATGCAGAGCGATAAAATCAATCAAAGCTTTATCATTCCTCGCTCGATGAATGATCGATGTCGCGACAGATAGTGTATCAAGCGAGTAAGCAGATCGGTTTGGTGTTTTCGGAACATTCTACAATATACATTGTCGTCGCCTCTGCATTGTAACAATCCTAATCAGTTTTAAATATTATTTCAGGTACCCGAAGAAAATCCTGAGGCTATGGGACACATTTTAGATTACGTCACTGCGGAAGAGACTGTAGAGTCATCAAATTTTACTTTTAAACACCAAAAAGACTAACTAAAAGTTATTTATAATTCCCCCCATAACAAAGGGAAAACGATTATGACGTGTGTAGGGTGATTTTTGCTGGGCCGAGCCGGGTTCGAATCCGTACCATATCCGGGGCAAATTGAATACGAAGCACTTGTAACAAATTGTATTCTGCACTGTGCGGCGACCGCGTCCCTTTCGAGGCTCGGACGTAGTAATTGGCACGGCTCAAATTAGCAAAAATCATCCATGGTGTTGTATGTAATTATTAAAGGTGTTATTTCCCTCTTCCAGTGCAGCTATTTGCTTTAGAAATAAAATTGTAAACGGGCTTGTTCCTAGACATTTTAGATAGTATAGCACAGGATCAATACATTGAATCAAAATCGGGATACCTACTATAGCTCGTAGGTATCTACTTTTTGAAGAGTAACTGAATACCGAGTAGTGTGGACGTAAAAGTTTTGGCTACTTATTAAAAATAACTATTAGTTACTTGAAAATCATTACTATTAAATTCAAACAATTTTTTTTCGATGTACTAACAATGATTTAGTCAGTGTTAAATTTGTGTTTTAAAGTGGTCGTTTACCGTTATCAAACTGAAAGAAGTGGACTAGAACAGCAAATTTCTGTTATAATTAAAAAGGAATCCTGTACTTATGTTTTGTATGAAATAAAAATCAATGTTCATATTAAATTCGGGTATTTTTATGTTCAGATTACGTATTCATAATTATAATACAAACAATATTTTATGTACAATATTCAATTATGTATATTTCAATAACATTTATATACTAAAAAACACACTCATAATAACTCAAGCACCGTACTAACAACAATAATATAATTAAACAACAATAAAATGGGGGCATAATGTGGCATTATTGACTTAATTATTTACTAAATTTTGAATAAGAAAAACAATTTAGCGAATCTCATTTGGTTAAAACAGCAGTTATAAACAGTCGAGAGCATGATGAGCATAAACAAAGTTTTATTAACAAAAATATTACTTTATTACTTACTTATGTAATTTCAAAAACAATTAGAAAGTGGAAGGGCGAGCTATGCTGCGCCAAACCCAAATAAATTGGGATAAGGGTAGGGGGATGATGATTATGAGATATGATGCCTATTACTTAGGCTACTTCCGTATTTTACTTTTAAATCATCTTTATGTCATCGGTTGGTAAATCTTCTTACCGTAGTTGAATGCGTAAACCAAATAACATGCTAATTTCTTTTTCAGAATTAAATTCGATTGAATCTTTAAATTCGTAAGAAATATACATATATATATTTAAACCATAATTGCATTGTGTTTCAATGACGTCAAATAATTCAAAATATTGTAGGTAATAAAAAAAATATCGTAACAAATATTCTAAGGAAGGATTCATTGGGAATTGTACAATTTGTATTTATTATTTATTTATTTTCATACCGTAACTTAATAATATATAGTATATATACATATATATATATATAATTTTGTACACTATAAATAAAACCTGAAGATCTGATTTTGGCTAAGACACTATGACAACAAATTTTGTTAAGCTAATATAACTTATTCAAACAGCCAAGTTCATGATTTAGTATGGATACTATTATAATTATAGATTTCAGTTCATTTGATCTTGGTAATTTTTAATAATAAATGTGCATTACTTACGAAAAGGAACTTGGGATATTTTTTTTTTTTTTTTTTGCATTTGTGTAGATCTCTCCGATGAGGAAAACGATTAAAATTATGTCTCTCAGATGTAACATATCTTAAATAGTAGGCATATTCACACACAGAAACTAATATTGTTTTTGTTAGAGTTGACATATTTTAACCACCATATTGATAAATCTGACGTATAAACACTTCGTAAATTATAGCTGTCCCGTTCACTGGTATGTCAATGATCAAGACAGAAGATATCAAACCCACTTTAGTTACCAAGGGTTTATAATACGTTTATGAATATATTATGGATTTGTTATTGCTTATTCAGGCAGTGGTTTAAGCTTTATCGCCGGGTTTACTGTTATTTACATAGAATCCAGATAAATTATTTGAGCTAGCATATTATAATTTTAATTTACTATAGGTATATACTATTTGACCTTACTTCGAAATTTCTTTATTTGAATTTATTTTGTTGGGATTTTAACAACTTGCTTCCGACTATTATTGTCACAATACAACGAAAAGAGAAACAACGATAACAATTGATATCTTGAAGTGAAACATCAGTCTTTAATATAGTTCAAAAAATTATGTACGATCTTTGACTTTTATCATTTACGCAATAGGTAGAATATATTTAAATAACTGCATGTCCTTTTCAAGACACGTTTCAACTGACTTATTTGTTTAATTTATATGCCATTTGATAAAATAGTATTATGGCATTTGTTAAAACCGGGTATTGTGCCACAATTGACTTATATATATGTTATTTCATTACATATCTTTAGAATTTGACGTGCTTCAGATTGAACGACACAGCATAAAATTTCAGCAATAACAATCTGCCAATTTGTACTGATTCAAACGATGAGTAAATAATTAAATTTTATACATATTGCAACTAACCTGTATTATCTTCCATATACTCGTTGATACACCATTTTAGCCTCTAGCTTTAGTGTGTTATTTTGGTCAATTTGAATGAGGAATTCAAACCTATTCTACAATATTATTAGCTATGTTAGTCTCACTTCAGCATAGCAGGCGTCGCATACCCGCACCGGTTTGGTGTTGCCAGCTAACGCAACATTTTTGTCGCTGCATGCCGCGCAGAATATATGGCCACACCGACGGCAGTGGTGCTGTAAAAATAAAGCGTCTCAGTATGGGTCAACTAGCGAGGTTAGCTGTATGCGTAACTTTGACTCAATCAAATCATTACTGAGCATTAGATATATTTAATTCCTGTCAATTCTTAAGCCAGTTATTGCTAATAAATATCCTCAAAATGTGCACTTTTAATTGAAGTTGAATAAACAGTAAAAATATATTTACATCAATTACTAAAATCTATAATATTTTTTTCTCACATAATAACGTACTTTCCGTCTAGCTATGGAGAACTCCTTAGCACAAGCAGTGCAAGCGGAAGCGTCCTTATCATGCGTCCACGCGGGTTGTTCTTCCGCGGTCTGCGCCTGCGCCTCCTTCTCCAACAACTCTGCCAACTGAAGTTTGTTCTCACTCAGTGTAGCTCCGACTTCTTCTAGAGTTTTTTGAGCTTCGTTGTATTGTGTTTTTAAGGCGTGCTGCTCTTCTTGCAGCACGAGGTATTTCTGTAATATAGAGTTTGAAAAAATATGTTGTATACTCAACTACTTATCAACAAAAAAATGCCTATGTCGTCATATAAATGTTTTACTGAACAAAGAGTTAAGTCATTTCAGTAATTTAACCTATTACTACTACAGGGCCCTGGCCTTTTTTGGTAATTATTATTGTAGGGCTGATCTAAGCCAATCGAGCAGTGTAAGGACAACGCTTTGCTTATGCAACACAAGTGTTTCTCTTTCTGATATGATGTCGCTCGAACGCTACGAGCAGAAGAGCGAACAGTAGAGTGAAGCCGACAGCCCGCGGTAATACTGCTAATTGCTTCTTTATGTACCTATTAATAGTTAATATTCTTTTCCTTTATGGTGATTTCATTATTTTGTAGCGGAAAAGAATATGCTGTTGTTTTCTTGTCAGAATTATTTATTCACTTTTCATGAAATACAACGACGCAAGAAAGAATAAGCCCACTTCTTTTCACGGAATGGCTACTTTAATATGCTCTTTTAAACAATGTTAGGTGTTTGGCTAGCCTGAATAGTCGATTCATGAATATTTTATACAGGTTGTCCAGTAAATAGGACGACATACTGCGGAGGGTAATAGCCTTGGCCAATATCTATCAAAATAGCATATTAAAATATAGGAAGAATTAATACGATGTCAATATATAAGTTTAAAAAAAAGAACCGACTCCAAAAATCTTTCTGTTAAGTAAAATTGCACTAAAAAGTTATAAATAATTGCATTATTTACTTACTACAATTTAGGAAGTTTCCTAAAATTTGCAAAGTATATTTAAAGGTACATTAACCATCATTATTTTTACGATAATGTATTATACCTAATTGAACCTATTTGCAAATGAACACAACAACTGCCTAAAGCGAACGTAATACGCTACTTCATGAATGTACTTACACGTTTATTATCCTTTACTGGCACCGACTCCAAAAATAATAATAATTGTATATTATTGTCCTAATAAATTGACTTTATTTAGAATCCTCTAAAATTAAAAAAATATTTTTAGATAAATTGTAGTAAGTAAATAATGCAATTATTTTATAACTTTTTAGTGCAATTTTACTTAACAGAAAGATTTTTGGAGTCGGTTTTTTTTTTTTGTTAAATTTTTTTTTTCTTACTTTTTAGTGAATCTTGCGTACCATAACTGATTTATCGGAAGTGAATATGGGTAGACCTACTCAACGCGCTGTCCATATATGTCTGTCGCAGATGGATTGTAGAATCCGCTATTTTACAAAATCTCTAGCTGCTTTACAAAACAGTACTGTTTTATAAAACAGCTGAACAACGTTCTGCTAGATTGCCATTGCGATACGTTTAACAAAACTGCTACCCACCTTTAGACGTAATGCAGAATGACATATCTACAGTGGGACAGGTTTGTTTATTGTATAGGTATATTAAATGGATAGTCACCATTCAAGTAAAAAAGCGTACTCTAATTTACTTTACTGTATTCTGATTTGACTTTCCGTGGCTGGGTCGACGGAGCCCCGCTTAGCGGGGCTCCTATTTTTGTGTCCGTAAGGTTAAAAAAAAACTAAACACGAAGAGGATGACGGGGGCCGTACAGCCCCCGTCATCCTCTTCGTACCTAACCTGTCCGTGTCGGGATACACGAAACTCCCGAGCTCGCTTCGCTCGCTCATGGATCAATTTAATTTATTTTCTTTCATAATCCCGATATATTGTCGACTATTATAGTGGTTTAGTATTTAAGTCATAAAAAAATTTCATAATTTTTTTTGCTGTTGACAAGTAAAATAAAGTTAGGTTATTATTGTTAGGACATACAGAGCCGACAAAATTTCGAACTAAAATCAACAATCTGACAGTTAGGCAGTTCATTAGAACTATTCTAGAGACCGGAAAGTCACAAGAAAGCAAAATACACCATTTCGTTTACTTCGACGACGTATTATTTTTCAGTTATTTTGATTTAAATACTACTAAACCAATTTTCATAAAATTTTAATGGGACCAATCTGAAAGTAAATCCTTTCAAATAAAAAAATAATTTTCCAAATCGGTTGATAAATGACGGAGTTCTGAGGAAACAAACATATAAAAAAAAAAAAAAAAAAAAATACAACCGAATTGATAACCTCCTCCTTTTTGGAAGTCGGTTAAAAAGAAAAATATTTTTTCTTTACAAAGTGGTGAAAAAACTAGCGCAGTAGAGATTTTTCAGAATCAGATAATAAACAAGATTTACAATCATTACGAAGCGATAGCTTTAAACCTCAATGAGTCAGTGTTTCAGTAGATAGGTATTATGCGATGTGTACCTGGCCTATCGATTTGAGGGACTCCACTTCTTGTGTCAACATTGATATCTTATCGCGATCCCGCATCATGGATTCCTGTAATATTAAGTACATGAGAAAAAGATTAGAATGCACACATACTTAGGTACATATTAGTTTATTTTCATTATTTTAACGTGAATCGTCTCTGTTACTGCTTGTGTACTCTTTATCGTGGTGAGAATTACGCCATATTATGTTACAACTGTATGTACTGTACGCCATTAAATTGTATGTGTCAGTGCCTGTCCTATTATTATTTGTTAAGCACAATCATTTACTTAGTATAGGTCGGGATGTTGTTGTGATAACATTGAAGCTAGTCTAATATAATATTAGATTAACGTCTAATGAAAATTAAATTGAACAGTCTCTCAATAAATTATTGCATGCAACACTAGAATGAAAAATACTTACTTGTAGAGACACCCTCCACTCTCGTTCTATCCTGAGGTCTCCCTCCGCAGCGACGGCTCTCGTCTCCGCGGTTGCCGCCTTCTGTCCCAGCGACCGAGCACTGTCTTCTAAACTCTTTCTAGCTAACTTATCTTCTTGTAACCTATTCAGTGTGCATATGTACATCTTAATCATGGGTTAATTTCTGTATAAATGATTTCATTCAAGTATAATTATTATTATTTCACACATTTAAGTACAATTATTGTACACGGTTTATAAACACGTGAGGTTTTCGAGATTGCCCGAGTTCAACCCGGACAAAATTATATATTTCAATGAAAGTTTCGAACTCGAATGAAGTCTTTGTCAGATTACACTAAACCCACGCCCTGAATCATTGCAACGCAACGGCTTCGTTCGAGTTCGGAACTAGTCTAGCAATCCCCAATCATGCTCCTAATACGGCTTAACTTGTTAGTACTAGTTTTCACACAGTGTAGGTCTACTAAGCTTCGGTGATAAGAGTGTGTGCTTACTCAATTTTTAATTTACCATTTCTAGTCTTAATTTTTATTATTAAGGGTGTTTTCAACAATTTTCAGTTCAGATTATTTGAGGTTGATAACACATTGGATTTATCATCAGTATCTGTATGGAGTATGGTGCTGGTGAACAGTTTACTGTATGCAGTCAAATCTGGATAAGTGAGAAACCGGTTTATTTTTGCAGGCTATGGATATAATTGAGATTCGACTTTGTAAAACGAATGCATTTTCTATTGGGCTATACTTTCTACATCTTTAAATGAGTTTTCAACCAGCTTACAAGCCAATGCTAGTTATATTCCTGAACAACTGTTACTTAATTAGCTAAGTGCACGTTATATTTTTATGTGGGATATGGGTCTCTTTGACCTGGCTAGGTAGGAAACGTAAATAAGTGTCCATTAGTCAGAAAAAGTTGACAACCCGTTGCAATCACAGGTTTGACTTAAATTCTAGTAAATCTACAGGGCCTCGATTTCTTATTGTGCATAGATACTCAATCATACTAATTAGCTAAGCAAAGAAAAATAAATACTGATAGATTTCGATTGAATTTACTGATGATACATAACAATGACAAGATTAAACACTTGTGATGAATTGAGTATTGTTTTTATATTGTTTTCGATTTCAGGAATATACAAACGCTTAGTATGTTAGTAGGTATGTGTCACAATCAAGGTATTGTTTAGTCACACAAAAGCATGCAAACATAGAGTGAGATTGATAATGGCAAACCTACACAATCAACATAAAATTAAAACAAGCAATTCCATTGGATTTCAAGTTCAATAAAATACAGAATGCGACTGAATATGCTTTATTATAAATAAGGCTTTTACACAACTACCGCCTCGTAATTACAAAACTATGAAAAAGAAAATACCTAAATTATTGTTTTATAACATTTGTTGCTAGATATTAACGAGCACAATATCTGTATACAATAATAAAATGACAAGTTTTCAAGCACATATAGCTACCCAAACCAAATGAGATCATATACCCTTTTAATGTAATAAATCACACAACTCTATACAATGTAACTTTGATAATCACTGGAAAAGTATACAATATACCATTCTCTTCATTAGTACTACCAAATCCTCACCCTCTCTATTCTACTAATTTAGGTACATTTAATTAGTTTTTACATAACCAACAATATGTTCACTTAAATCATTTTAATGAAAGTAATTATCAAATACTTAACACAGAGACATATTCATAACTTTATTCAATAAATAAGATTTATACCGGGGAAAAAAATTATTAACACATCTTAAAACTGTAAGTGATTAAACAAAAAATAAACCTAACATAAACATAATTTGATAACAAAATGTTACAATCGGATATTCATTAAAATCACAGCAAGTAAGCCAAAGCAACAGTAGCATTACGTTTGACAATATGATCATTAACATCGGATCACTTTTAATATTATATCAAAATACTGATTTTTGCATTCACTAAGTTCATTGTGAGGGTTTGCCAATATCGAGCGAATGGAAAGAGTTGCCGCTAGTTGACACACGCAAGCTGTGCACTGCTCACACCTAAGTGCGTTCGTATCGATATGTAAAGCGCTTTACATTCAACAGCGGTATATTATATTATCCAGGTACTCTTTCAATCCTTACGGATGAACGCGAGCCGTGACCCGCCTGATGCGATGACATAATAAAATACTTTAGTAAAACCTACTTCTCATCGAGTTGATGTATGGTGCTGCCCATTGATTCAGTCTTTGCTTCCAATTTGGCTATTAGCTCAGTTTTATGTTTCAAGGAACTTTCACATTCCTAAAACAAGGCCAATACAGTTTAGCTGCATAAAATGACAACTCATTCGAGCTGAGAATGGATTATTTTTGTTAGTTCAAGCAGATTAGTACAGACCCGATACTGTTTAGTTTTCATACAAATAGATTTAATTTATTAATTTATTCTGAGGTTAATACAGTGGTAAATATAATATTATAGATTCAAACACTATGTAAATGCATATTACAATTCCATAACCATCATATTATCCTCAACATATTTGATATCACCATAATATTAGAATGTGTTAGTAGTTAATACATTAATAATTGTCTAGGAAACGGGAAACACCACCTTATTGTGATAATGGAACAATTCTATTTACATTAATGAGTTAATGACGAAGACTACTCTGCGATTTGATTTGTTGCTTTGTCTCTTATATTACATTTACGAAACGGTGGTATTTCTTGGAGATTCAGTTTTTTATGAGGCGGGCCTTCATCCTTAGACTTTGTGCCCTTTTGTGCTTTCATTTTTTCTAACTTTTCACCTAGGTTATTCTCATTGGTCGTGGGAGATCTGAGGGCTTTGACTAAGTCATTATCGGGTCCTAAGAAGTGGTTATATTTCTCAAGGTTGTGAAGTATTTTGCCAATTTGTTCGGCCTTCCCCTGGAGCCTCGACACCATTTCACCCTTCTGCGTCAGTTCCATCTCGCATTCCTTCCGTAAGACAACCGCGGCATTGTGAATACAGCATGGTATTAGTATCGGTTATAAAGTAATATATATTAAATTATATTTGTAATACTTAAGTGAATTAGTAAAGTAATTAAAATAAAAACCAAATAACGAAATAATGAAAACCAAACATACAATAACGTAATAAGCAATATTATAAATAAGTTATCATACAAATATAAAAAATATAATGCAAAGACAAAAAGGTTGAGTATTAATTATTTAAATTGGAGGATAATGAGAATGCATGGGCGGGAATCAAGCAGTGTTAGATGAGCACCCACGCTATACGGCCATCGCGGGGCATCGTCTTTGTTAAATCTCGTGACTAAACAGTATACACAACAAAATGATAATAAACTTGTATGACGGTGCGAAATTTACTATTACCAGAGTAATTTAGACATATTTACGAGTCGAAAGTAAGAGTAAATCTAACGGTTATCTACTTGTCTTGATCATCAACAGACCATGAAGTACGAATTAAGAAACTAGCATTGACGCAACAAGCGCGAGTGATCGGTCAACCAGTGGTGATAAAGTTAAGGGTACAAAATTATTTATTAACAACATGCTAACAGAATTAGAGTAAATAACTCACCTGTAATTTTTTGTACATCTCTAAGTTAATGAGTTTTATGTCGTCGAGTTGCCTTCTCAGCGATATTATTGTGTCTTGTTTATCGTGTATATCTTTCTCTAGTAATTTCATAGCTACCTCCATTTCTGCTTTGAGTGAAATCTGGAGTAGAAATTTTAATGTGCATTATTAGAAATTTGTCATTACTTCTGTTCCAGTTATTGTCCATGTAATTGCATAATGGTATAAAATACATTGTGACCCGACACTGCAATCACAGCCATTACAAATCGACCTTGACTTCAGTTCGAGCAGACAGTTATAAACCTCATTGTTGACGAGGCATCAAATACGAGTACATAGTATTTTTTACCTGCAAATCTAATTCTCGCTGCAGTTCTAAATATTTCTTCCTCTCCTCCTCCAGATTTTTGCTGGCCTCACTATCATTTTTGGATTTGTCAGAAGCAATGCTTTTGACGCTACGTTTCTCCTGAAAAATAATAGTGGCACATATGTTCAGACGGAATCGAAAATTTATTGGCTCTATTTTTAAAATCGCGCATAATATTTTCTCTATTTTGATTAGGTTTAACCACATAACGAATACGTTATACTATTGCAGATTTCGAATAAATTGAGAATTCATTTTCAAAACTGATTAGAAATTCAGACATTTAAATGAATTATGAGTATAATGTTAGTTTGCTAGCAACTTAATCGCTGATATCATCAATTGAGTCTACAAAAATAATTTTGAAGTATTTACAAAAAAATCTAATGTTTTATGAGAACAAGCGAAATGTATGAACATGTAGGTACAAAATAAATCTCACATGAGGCAAATCTGTGAATCCAGCGTCTCACCGTTATATTTTGCTGGTTATTATTTAGAGCCATAAGGATTTTAACTAAATAAATTGATTAAGTTTCAAGTCAGCCCATAGAATTGTAACAATTGACGTAAAACTATAAGTTACCGTAATATATTATTAATAATCTTGAATTAAAATTTATTCTTAAACGTAGTAACGAAACATTGTTACGTAAAGTCTTACCTCCTCATCAGACTGCAATTCCGTCACTTTCATCCTTGTATCTTTGGTTATATCTTGCCCTGCATAAAAACAAAATGCACACGTGCTTAGACAATATACAAATAAAGACACTGCAGCGTGATATATTTCCACCGGTTTATAAATAACTCACAGGATTTGGCCCAAAATGTGTGTTTTGTTTGACTTTTCGCTGTTGAGTTGCCCATTAATGCCGAGGTATAGCGCATAACGGTAGAACGTCGTGGTTAAATAATAACTGGCAATAATATAATGATGCGAGCGACTTGTCCGGCATACTAATGCCTACTAAGCGTACAATAGCGTCTGACTCATCAGTGCAAGGTGTCTTATCTGGCGGATTTTCTATTATTGTTATTCGCGCTGTGATTTCGATAGTAAACACCGATGACCATGAGAGGTTTTCCTTTCCGGTCGCTACTGTTATGTGATACAGGTTACTGGCGATGTATTTTTTTTTATCCACAAATGCCTCTATGGTAAAACTTACTTGGTAATTTGTTTATATTTCAATATTCGAGTAGGTCGAATCGAAGATATGCAATACTTTTGTTATTAATTAAATGCTACCCGGAGCATCTGATACATATGCATAGATTAATTGATATTTATATTTTAATTAACATTAAATTAATGCATCATCAGCATAATATGTCAAATAATTAACAAAAAAAACCTTTTAGTTAAACGTAAACAGTCAATTGACGTTGAATTTGAATTAGATATTTCTTTAATGACGTACCCAACGCATGTTTGAGTTGATTGTTTTCCTCAACTAATTGAATCATCGTGTTTTTAGAAATTGCCAAGTCCTCCTTCATGAGAGCATTAGTGGTTGTCAAGCTCTCGACCTTGGCTTGAAGGTTCGTTACTGTTGCGCTAAAATAAACACAAAAATCAAATCAACTGCCTTTATTTGTATGAAGAACTTATTGTTTAAAGAAAATTGAAAAATGTTTTCGTGTGAAATAAAGACTACGGATTACGGATTCTGTTTTAAGCTGTTGCCTCAGTCATTAGCAGACACAATAGATTTTTATTGTTACAACGTACGTTACTGAGCCGAAAGGTTATTAATAAGTAAAAAAAAAAACAAAAAAAAAAAAACAAGAGGATCATCAAGTAAACAGTATAGTAGAACAATTCCTTTAAATTTTTTGAGTATTAACGTACAAGATTGTTACAAAAATGAAGGATCTAGCTGATTTACTATACGCATAAATCAAATCGCTATTCCAACCGACATAATCCAGCACTAGGGAACTTTGACTTTACAGGACAATTCAAATTCATTAAAACACATTTGCAAAACAGCATATTTTGAAATGTTCCAATGCTGTTTCCGATCAAAAGATTAGGTATGTCAACATTTTGTCACAAAAAGGACCTCCCAATGACCGGTCAATGGATGAACTTGTTATAAGTAAAAACTATCCATAGCACCCATACCATTATAATCTTATATACGGAAAGATAAATTGAGTGTGAACAAAATCGGAAGCAATCAGTATATTATCAATGAATCACCTGAATGATTCTTTAAAAGCTTGCATATGAATACATAAGCATTTTTTATTACGGAAATACTTAAACTATTGTTTCCATTAGTGCCAGTTAAACCGCCATAGGTCTGTGAACTAGGTTAACCCTTTCTACTATAATGTTACCTCGTGACCTTAGTTTGAGTGACCTTTCTAGTTATGATTTATTTACGTTGTTTTAGAGTTGGCAACATAATTGGAAAACCACCAATATAACAGTGTAAGGTTCCAAGAGACAGATTTACAGATATTATATCATATTGAAACTACGCTGGTAGGCGTAGCATAAGTTCCTAATTGCACCTGTATACGATGCAGTATGGAATAAAAGTCAAGCTGCTCTAAAAATTTTATGTTTATGGACAATTAATTGCACATAGATAGCATATAAAGTATAGAGACCTTCTATGCTATGTGCAAGCAAGTTTATTAATGAAGTAATTTACTAATAAGTCACATTCACTCGTGGAACAATACTAAATAGAAAATTATTCGTTAGAAGAAATCATTAAATGTCTTTATTAACGTGAGAATGTTCGAACAATACATTTGAAACTTACTTGAGATGTCGGTTCAACTCCTCGATGTAATTCTTTTGATCTAACATTGTGTTGATGTGGCGTTGTTTCGGTTCAGAATCACCGTTGTTTCCATTACCGGCTAGATCGTTGGAAGAGTTACTTCCGCGTAAGTAAAGCGAGAAATCTATTACGCCTTGTTGACTGTCCAAATCTTCCTCCTGTACGCATCATATAAATGTGAAATGAAAGAACTGTGGAACTTTATACCCCATTACCTCAGTTAAGAAAAGAATAGATATCTACAATTAAGTATTTTAACAGGAATATTCATGAAGTATTTGTGGATAAATCTTCATAATTACCTTGACACACAAGTTACAATCCACAACATTAAGGCCGACCAGTAGACCAGTAATTATGACGGCTTCTTCGTTTAACATCAGAGCATGAGGTTCGAAATATTCTTCCAAAGTATCCTCACGATGTTCTAAGAGAATACGCAGATAGTCAGCCAGCCTTTTCTGCATCAAGGCCAGCCTTAGCCAGGCTCGGGCACGACCCATTGCCGTCCTAGAAAACATCGCGATATTAAAATATTAATATAACATTAAATATACATCGAGCGAGTGTTAATTACTCTGTCAGAAGTCACACAGGCATTCATTCTAATCGGACGGTTAATAATCTGCGATTTTAAGCACAAGGGACATAAACACAATAAAATTATTTGACAACTTCATAAAGTGAAGTTGGAAGTAATTTGGTAAATGTAGTCTTATATTATAACATACATTCTTCGAAATGTAATATATTTAGGACTTACTTGACAGTGGGAAGGTCCCGGACACTCGCCGTAATATCGGCGGCTTCTGGAGAGTATTTCTCCACCATCTGCAAGATGTCCCATAGTTCTTTTTTCGGACCAAGCAATCCCTGAAAATGTTTTTACCTTATATATATCGCATATTTGGCCAGGGCTAATAAAATACTTTTATAAATATAATAGTTATAACTAATTTTTAAATCTAATATTAATGATAATGACGTCATTTAATGGGCATTAATATTAAATAATTAACTATAAAATAATAAGTAGGTACATCATCAATTAAATACCAATATAGCCATTTTTCTAATTACCTTTTTCGGTTTGAGTCCATGACGCATAACATGCTCGAGAACGATGAAGAAGTGATGTAACGGCAAGTGATCACTATCGAGCATTCTACCATACCGGAGTGACTGTTCGATGAGCTCCTTTACAATCAATTTCGAGATGTTCACGAGATTGCTGCGTTCAATAACAACGGGATCTCGTGCTACAACAGATGATAATGACTTGTTTATATTGTCATTTTCATTCAAATTAATAACGTTGGATTGTTGGATAAAATTACCCATCAAAGTATTCATAGGATCTTCAGGTGAAGTGATGGCGCCTTGGGTAGACGGGCGATGGAAAGAATCCTGCATTTCCATATCATGCAGTTCCTTCAAACATAGCCATTCACCATCGACAGAAACCCGAAAATTGCACAGGTAGATAGTATCTTGTGCGCCGGCCATGTCACCGTCCGGATTGCCGTCACCCTGATGTTGAATAGCAGACGGAATGCCTAATTCAGGCAAGGGATCCACCCCATGAACCGCGGCAAGTGAACGCATAATAAAGCAGCAAATAAACTATCAAGCGAAACAATCAACAATGTCACGTGAATTTTGATCACCCTCTTAAATTCATTTCACACGATGCGCAACTTTGAAGGTCAAATTGAATAGTGTTTATCAAATCACTTGTATAATCGTACTAAGGAGACGCGTAATCCCGATCTCGAGGTAAAATATTAAATTTTATTTATATATAATAAAATAACTACGCACGACGAGAAATTTCACGTACTGTACGAGCGAAATGGTTTTTCCAGTACCTCCAGAATAAATATTGATTTCCCGGCAAGCGCTACTACTACCTACACCAGCGGGAAAATCAATACTCAGAGCGCACACTGCCATCTATACAACATATTAGAAAACAAGTAGAACCGCCAGTGACGGCGTTTGCTGTATACGAGTAGTAACAATTAGTTCATGTGAAATGAGAAAGATGTAGCTAGGGTGATTGTGTCGGTTCACGACCACTTAGTGGACTTCTAACCTTTAGGTATAGTAACATTGTTAATATACTAGGTGTATATTTTGAAGTTTTTTGGTTTTTCACTTAAATGGTATATTTAAGTGAAAAACCAAAAAACTTCAAAGTTCAAGGGCTGACATAATTATATGTATCTTATTAATTAATTATTTTATAATTAATAAATTAAATTAAAAATACAAATCTTATTCGAATCCAACAAACCCTGTAACATTTTGGATGTAATTTAAGGATCCAGTAGTTGGGTCTCGCGCTAATTAAGTTCGAGGCCATTTGCTTCCACAGGCCTCAGAACAGGCCACCTCCGGGATCCAACATCATTATTGGAGGTGTCACCATCGGTGTCGACGATGAAGTATCTGGGACTCATCGTCGGCAGCCGGGGGAACTTCGAAGAAAATTTTCGGCGCCTTACCCCGAAATTGATAGTTGCCGCAGCAGCACTGCGCGGCTGTGGCGTGGTGTGTGGCGACCATAACCTCCACCTCTGACTCGGTTTATAAAATTGCGACTCGTCTTGTTCCCACGAAACGCTTGTAGAGGTAGGTTTCTTAGTGCTTGGCGACCTTAGCTTTGGGGTATGTTGTTTTTACTGCACAGAGGGACTGGCTAACATCCTCCGGCTGTTCTCTTAGTCGCCTTTTACGACACCCACGAGATCAGAGGAATTGGTACTATTTTACTACCCTGAACCACAATGGGATACATCTTCAGAGTAGAATAGGACGGTACTGATAAATCTTAGAAAAGCATTAACGCATGCTTAGTGTACTCGTAAAGTTATATATATATAGATTTTTAAAGAAAACTATACTTTATTCTGTTCTTTTCCAGAGTATAAAATAACCATCACGTTTATGATGTGCAGCCGGGTTAGTTTCTTAAATGCACATTTTAACAAGTACTCACCATAAACCTTTTTCTTAGTTACCTCATTAAATTCCTACAACGAATTTAATGTTCGTGCGTTAATTCTATGGTTTAAGCGCGCGTAGACGGGGAAGCAGAGGCACTAACGAAATTGCCATATAGTCTAATATTAAAGTATAATAAAGTGAGTAGAAAAAAGAGGTCGGAATATCTTAGTTCGTAGAGCCTGGAATATTCATCCGGGAGCTGCAGATTCAAGAGTTCGCTACATATGCGTTACTGTGTTTGAAATATTTATCTGTATATTATAGTGATATTTTTCTATGTATAATACATAGGGTTCATTCCCGGGAAATACGTAGTTTTCTTTCCCGCGAAATTCAGGTCGAGAAAAGTCGAGAACTGATTTCTCGACTTTTCTCGACCTGAATTTCTGACAGCAAAAAGTACCCAGTTTTAAGTAAAAATTTAATTTGATTCTCTCTTCAGACGTACGAGGGCAGCATTCTTTGACATGGCGGTCGGTATCTTTTGATCGTACCGATAAACGCTCTATCTGCACAGTACTACCTGCGTTTCGTTTCATTTATGTTTTCACTTTATATAGCACGCAGTGGCGTGGGATATAATTTACGTAACTGGCTGCAGAGCACACTGTTACGTAAATTATACGTCCCATCAGACTAGATCATCAGACAGAGTGTGAAGGATGACGGAGTATACCTGTGTTTGAGCATACACTTGTGCACTGCAATATCTCCTGCACACTTGGCAAATCTCCGTGGAGACAGTGAAGTAGACCGCCGTGACCGGATATTCAGCTGGGACGATATAATTATGCATTTTCTGAAGCAACATTTTCTCTCAAAACTTGTTTCAGTTGTAAAATAATAGTAAGCTATAATTAATGCATTTTAATCCTAGTTTGTACTAAATAGTTTTAAAACTGATTGATTCCTGTTTCTTATAGATTCTATTGCAAAGTCTTTAGTTGAGGACTAAAATGGAAATTTTTAATGGTTGGAAATATTTCAGGAAAAATAAGGATGCTGAAAACGCGCAATGTTTAAAATGTCCCAAAACCATAGCATTTAAAGGTTCAAACGCAAACGGACTGGTTACGCATTTAGCTCACATACACAAAATTGATATAAAATGCCGAATTCGAGGAATCCACAGGAATTGACAATATTAGATCAGTAACATCTACCAGTTTGTCAAGTTTTAAAGTATCAGCGCCAAAAAAGAGCACATACCGAAATTTTAGTTCGGCCCGGTTGCCTAAGATAAATAATTTGATGAATTTGTTATTATAATTAACACAAATATAATTAAGAACAAACTTTTTTTGATGATTTCTGATGGTAAGCGATTACCGCCGCCAATGGACATCAACACACTTGTGACTCCTTTGAGTCATAAGAGCGTTGCCGGCCTTTTAAAAAGGGGTAAGCTATTCTCTTTCAGGATTAAAAAAAAAAAATGTGTTGGCTCCTGGTCTCATTCTAGCTGATTCTTGTTCGTGTTGTACGTTATTTCCAAATTCGATATATGCATGTTCTTACTGAACACCTAAAAGAGTTATAACATTCAGTTTCATAGACAAGATACTTAAGTATACTTATTATGACTATTGTCTTGGGTTAAAATATGCAGATAATTTTCCGAATGAATAATAGTATAGGTGTTAAACACCTACTCAAATTAATTATTCTTAAAACGAAGGCAACCTTAAACGCATTCGAAGAGATAAGAGATACGCAATAGAAAGAGTGTCTACAAGGTGCATCCTTGTATGTGAATATAATTGTAGGCTCTTAGCACTGTCAAAGATAAATGGCACTTTATAAAAATAAAAACATTTAAATAACAGCTTTTTAAAAAAAAAAGGTATTTTTCCTTTTAATTTATTTTTTACTTTTTTGTTATTCCCTGCATTTTTATTCTCAACGAACCCTTTCATTTAATACCCATACTATAGGAAAGCATAAAAAACTTCAGAAGTCCGCCATATTGGATTAAGAGTGATGTCAGAATATTTATCTAATTATTCTCGGCATGCCCTTTCATTTGACACCCATATTGCAGAAGTGCTTAAAAAATAACTATTCCGCGATCTTTGATGTTCCGCCATATTGGATTTAGAATAACGTCACATTATTTTTGGAGTTACTGAGACTAACTCCAAAAATACAAGCCGTTTCATTTGATACCCATATTGCAGAAGTGCTTAAAGAATAACTATTCCGCGATCTTGGATGTTCCGCCATATTGGATTTAGAATAACGTCACATTATTTTTGGAGTTACTGAGACTAACTCCAAAAATACAAGCCGTTTCATTTGATACCCATATTGCAGAAGTGCTTAAAGAATAAGTATTCCGCGATCTTGGATGTTCCGCCATATTGGATTTAGAATAACGTCACATTATTTTTGGAGTTACTGAGACTAACTCCAAAAATATAAGCCGTTTCATTTATACCCATATTGCAGAAGTGCTTAAAGAATAACTATTCCGCGATCTTGGATGTTCCGCCATATTGGATTTAGAATGACTTCATACAGCTTATTGTGTATTGTCATCCAAACTAAACGTGTATACACAATTTCAGCTCAATTGGTTGAAGATATCTGCTTCAAAATTGAGTAGCAAGATTCGTACATTGCAAGTTACATTAAAGCTTTTAAAAAACATCATTTCCGTTAACTGGTTCATCTTGATTTTATTTAAATTTTTCTAACAGGCAGCGAATTTGTCATGCTCCCCTTGACATCAATGCTTGCAGTACTGTCATGGATGGGGCGCCTTTTCCCTCTAAAATGGCGAGAGAGGCGATGGCTGATCTTTGCGTTATGCTTGTGAATGGGTGCTGCTTGCGGTGACTGGTCGTCTTGCTGACCTACTCATTTATTTAGATACATTTTTTGAATTAGCCATGATAGTCCTAGTTAATGAGCAGTTTCTATCTTTTGGCATGTGTAAGTGGGTACAACCTTCATACGGAATAGTTTTAGATTGGAGGCTTTTGATACTATCACATAGTTGCTTGAGTCATTTAATATTTTTATATATTTTTGCGTTGGTACATAGGTGCATGCTAGCTAACATGTGCCATAGACATTATATTTCATTAGTTAAAAATTATTTTATATAAATTCAATTTTGATTTGTATAGAATCTATAAATCATTATGATACAGACAGACGTGTTGCTGAGGAGTTTGTTGCGCTGCTTCTTCTTTCCAGCTAAAACATTAGGAAGCGGTGAAGGGTGGTATTTTTTGGGGGCTGTCTTAATGTTTGACATTCAAAAAGCGCTAATTTGAATAAAGAAATTTTGATTTGATTTGATTTTAATGTCAAGAGTGATAAAATAAACAATAATTACTTATCAGTGTTTAAAACTTTGAACATTAGAGCAAGCGGCACAATCCCAAGCATTTTTATATTCTATGTAGTCTTTCACTTTGTAGTAACCCTATACGAGTTACTGACAGCCCTCTTTGCAGAGCCTGCATGGAGGAGGACAAAACAGTTGCCCACATGGTGCTTCACTGCCCTGGGGGTCACCACATACAGGGCTAAGTACTTTGGGAACGCTAGGTACCCTCTGAGAGATTTCCGGCAAGATCAAGTTCCTGCTGGCCTTTCTTGAGGAGTTTATAACAAGGTTTACATAAAAATATATTATTTTAAATTTATTTGTAATATGACTAAAGTGGTTCGAAATCCCCAACTTCCCATAAATGCTTGTCCACTTAGTTATTGGCTGGGTATGTTACCACTTACCAATATTTAGTTTATTTTTCTGTCAAATCGAATAATATGCACACAACCCACATGATAATTTTATACTCAATAAGTTAAGTTGCAAGGAAGTGCAACAGTTTATAACTGTTTGGAATATAAACTACCGCTATTTATGTCTGTACTGTATGCCGAAACAGACAAACAGTCCCTGTAAAGTTATCAATGTACCGGGTCATGCGATATTGAATAAACAAACATGTTATTATTAAACCGTTGCGAATGGTAAGATTAATTTTAAGCTAATGTTGTTTTAAGTACTAAATGTATGTACTGTACTTACTATTTGAACTGTAGTAGTAGGATTTGTGTGGCCTGGCTATCAAAAGATCTGGCCATTTGTCCTCCCGGGAGGACGAAACCGACGGAGACCTTTCAAAAAAATGAGATTTCACTGAAGACGTTGACGTTGCTGGTGAAACTTCCACATCTCTTTCTTTAGAAGAAGCCATAATTAGTTCAAAATGTATCACTGCCCTATTACGATTTTTATTTTACACATTTCTAACAAAATACAACAAAAAGTAAACGCGTCAGTGATGTCAGTTTCAGTCATTGTCAAATCTAATCAGTGTTGTCCTGAAAAATATAGGCTTGCCGTAATGATAATCGAAAATTGCCGTAATTTTACGCAAAATATGAAAAAATGCGGTATATCTGTATTTCTTTAAACAAAAAATATTTAGTTATATTTTTTTGGTTTATATGAGAGATATTTGTCACATCAATTATAAGTAATTTTTTCATTATTAAAATATTTTAGTAGCGACAGATTATATTTAGATAGCCTCGGAGAGCACGTTAACTGTTAAGCCGTTGGTGCTGGTTGCCAAATTACAAACTCCGACTCCAAAATTAACAGATTATTATTATATATTGTTATTTTAAAATTATTTTATTATAAGCAAATTTTGATATTATTTTAAACTTTTTAGTGTAGTAGGTTTTGGAAGGCGGTTTTTATTTTTTGTTTAAAATTAATAATTGTTAATCTTGATTACAGTAATCAGTAATCATGATTACATGATTACACATGCTTGAGTTTTACCGACTTATTGGTCAGTGGGTCGTCTTGGGGGTTAGACTTTCAATTTTTTTTGTCATATTCTTGTTTTTGATCGTACCTTATCCACATCTAACGCAAGTTGTAAACAAAAATTTCAAAGTATTCCTGATTTTCCATCTTCGTTACATTAAAATTAATTTGGAAATTCTAAAAAGGATTTATAGGGTACCGACCGACTATATTCCAAAGACCAGACGCACTATAGGGGTGCGGGAGACGGTTTTGACGCAAAATGTTCGTCCGCTAAGGATACATCGATGGCTGCTACTGAAACTCCTAGACGAGTAGAACTAGGTGTGCCGCCGAGCTTGAGCACATTTTATTAGTCATGATGAGATCTTTCCTAAGAAATTGCTGGAGTGACCTGAAGGTGTACTTCGGTATCTGCTACTGGAACTACTAGACGAGAAGAGCTAAGTGTGCGGAGTTTGGGTTCATTTAGTTAGTTATGATGAAATCTTACCTAAGAAATTGCTGAGTGACCTGAAGGTGTACTTCATTGGCCGCAAATGGATCACTTAGAAGAGTAGAGCTAGGTGTGCCAATTAATCTTGCGCGACTACTAAGCTATTCCACATTTATATATCTCACGTTGACGACATCACCTTTCACTCTATCACACTCTATATGGCGACTAGACCTGGCTGAACGCATGAGTATCCGACGCGCGTAGGTTCAAATCCAGCTCACTGCCGTATTTTGATTAATTTCGACAAAAAATAATAATTTTGTATTTATTGTTACATTGTTACATTATATTAGTGCTATGTAATATAATGTTGTTTGTTTACATAGTTTAGTATTTTCAACCGTTACATCAAAGTGAAATCTTTATTGTTATGACAATAGTTGGTAAATATTCTTATTAAATTCTTATTACTTTTATGAAAAATACAATGTGAAATTTCTAAGTGTGAACCTTCTTTATTGCCTTTCTTAATTCTACTACATTATTTTTAAGATGGATTTCAAACTTTAAATAACCAATATAAAAAAAACTATTATAATAATAATTTTAGATAGTTCAATATTAAGTTGATTCTAAAACTTGCGAATGTTAATTTTCATTATCTATTTCTTTATAATTATTTGGAATTTCACACAAACTTTATTATCAAATCGATACTTATAACGCCATCTATTGAGATTTATTTACCCCATGATACGGTGAAGGCAACCCTTAGAGACCGAACTCTGAAAAAGAAAAAGAAAGGAAATATCTCTCAGTAGATGGCGTTTTAAGTATCGATTTGATAATAAAGTTTGCGTGAAAATCAAAATATAAAGAAAATAGGTAATGAAAAATTAACATTCTCGCTTTTTAAATCTAAGTACTAAAAACTATCTAAAACTATTTCAATAATATACATGTTTAAAATTTGTGCGTCTTTGGGGTTTGAATGTGTCAATAGATGGTGCTGTTTGCAATGTCTAAATGAACCATCATAAAAATAAAAATTACTATTGAAGATTTCACTATGATGTCACGGTTAAAAATACTAAACTATTTATCTAAACATACAACATATAGCACTAATAGAATGTCACTATAAATACAAAATTATTATTTTGAACCTACTGGATTTGAACCTACGCGCGTTGGATAGTCAAGCGTTCAGCCAGGTCTAGTCGCTATATAGACTGAAAAGGTGATGTCATCAACGTGAGATATATGAATGTGGAATAGCTTAGCTGTCGTGAAAGTTTCATCGGCACACCTAGCTCTACTCGTCTAGGAGATCCATTTGCGGCCACCGAAGTACACCTTCAGGTCACTCCAGCTTTTTCGTAGGTAAGATCTCATCATAACTAACAAAAAAATCCAAGCTTGGAACACTTAGCTCTATTCGTCTAAGAGTTCCAGTAGCAGCTGCCGAAGTACACCTTTAGGTCACTCCAGCATGTTCTTTGGTAAGATCGCATCATAACTAAGAGGACTCATCTATAAGTGGTAATTAATTATTGGTTACATTTGATTGATTTTGCCACAACATGCACTAAAACCTTGTTTTGTTTTAAGGGTTCATGTATGAATGTATTTCTTTATTCCACCATAACTTCTATAAGCCTGAACCAATTTACCACATTAGCAAATCGTTCTTAATCAAAAAAGTAGTTTAAAAAGTAATCAAAAAGTAGTCGTAAAAGTACTCAAAAATGTAGTCAAAAAAGAAATAAAAAACAGCAATCAAAAAAGTAGTCAAATAAAGTAATAAGTAATCAAAAAAAGAAATAAAAAAAGAAATAAATAAATTAGTCAAAAAAAGTAGGTAATGAAAAAAGTTATCAAAAAAGAAATAAAAAGGTAATCAAATAAGTAATCATGCTTACGATTACAAACTACTAATCAATAATCACTGAAATGATTACTTTTTTGATTACTTTCGTTAATCTGTAATCATGATTACAGATTAAAAAATGTAATCGTAATCGTTAATCTGATTACATTTTACCCAAGTCTGGCTTAGACTATAGTCTAAGCCTTTATATCGTAAGATACATATATTACTAATCTGTGGCCTTTACGGTTCGGTACGGTTGCTGTTATTATAAAGAGCGAAAAAAATAAACAAATGAATGAGTGAGTTAGAAATATTAAATTAGTGATTTTACAGAAATATCATCTAATTTATTTATTAAACTAAATGAAAATTTATGAATCACACATAAAAAAAAATATTTACTCAACTACCATTTTCAGTAAGTATGCTTTGGAATAAGGGGAAAGACATCTCGCCTCTTGCTGTTGTTAAGTACTCATTAAGCTTAGTTTAATTATTTATTGAAAAATAAACCTAGTTCCTTAAATAACTCTTTTTAACTAATCGTTAACTAGTCGAAGAAATGTTAATTAAAAAATTGGACTCTATAGTGCATGAATGTTTACACTGTAATAAAAATGATACTTAAAAAAATCTGTTCATCTGTTTGTTCCGGATAATCTCTGAAACAGTTAACCAATTTTGACAGGCCTGATGTGTTAAAGAGTAACTTAGGCTACTTTTATAAAAATATTTCGGCCTGAAATTCTATGTGCATCAAGCACAGCTTGTTCCATAAAAACTACGAGTAACTGATACTTTGCCTCAATATGTCATCACAACTCGGGTCCTCACGATACAGACACCGCTTAGTTTCGGGACCGCCGCGCCGTCAGAAATGCAATTACAACCATTTTATTATAGCATGATTATTAATATTTTACAGCACAGATTTGTAATAGATATATTGTATTTGACGAGTTTACAGGAGCGACGCTACATGGAGTTTAATCAGATCAGTCAAGGTTAATCAGATGAAGAAGATAAGAATAATTTTAATATTTCTTCTAAGGTTAAGCTAACCGACGACCAATGCCTAAAAAGCCCATGGGCTCGCAGTGCACTACACACTGGAAGGTGGTCCAGTGGGTAGTTATAGCTACGACATTAGTCATGTCCACCTAGGGAGTCAAAGTGGCTGTTAACAAACAAATAAAGGGCAACATACTTTAGTGGACAAAAAAGGTTAAGCATATCTAACTTTAAGTTTGAATAGAGATCCGACGAAGAATTTATGTTCAAGCACAGACCTAATAATATTTGTTCATGATGTCGGACGTTTTACGACTGAAGTAGCGGTGAAAAGTTAGCAAAATGTGGCGATGGCAAGTGGGGTAGCTCTGTTACTGAATCGGTGTCTAGAGATAGCTTGAGTTGAAGGCGGGAAAGATTCTGATGGTATAAGCACAGAACAGAGAAGTGTCTGAGAAACTTCCCAGGTAACTATAATACTTGACATTGTATATACTTTTTGTGGCATTAACAATAGATATACATACATACATATAATCACGCCTGTTTCCTATTACCATTATATACCTACCCGGTAGAGACTATCGATTTCCACTTGCTACGATTCTGAGACACCTCTTTCTCTTCATATATATTCATTATCCAGAGCCTCTGTTCGTCGGTTTAGGTTGCTCCTGACCTGCCATTTTTGAGAACGTCAGCAATTTGACTTCGGTACGTTCGTGGGGGCATTACTTAAACATAGCTTAAGGCAATATTATTAAAATTCTGGGAATGCAGCATACAATTCATAATTTTCACCTACAATTGTAATGTGGTTGTAGGTGTACAAGTGATACGAGGGCTGTTATTTTAAAGAGTCGAAAAAAAAAGTCTGTTGAGTTAAAACCTCTTTGCTTCTCTCATGTAATTATGTCATTAAGCCATCACTAATCATATGTCATTACAAATTATATTTCAGAATACATAAAACATACTTATAATATAATGAATTTTCAAACTACTGTATTCTTGACTCCTTTACGAGTGTTAATAGTAAATCCACTCATACCAGCGTCACAACTAACGATTACCAAAATACTGTCTGGAGTAGTTTTTGGGAAGAGTCAACTAATTGATTTAATACTATTAGTGTATGCGAATGAAATACACAAGGCACAAGAATTAGCACAAGAGCTTACTAGTTGTGCTTTTCCATGTTTTAATCTGATTAATATTACGTCAGATTTACCACTGTGAGTATTTATTTATCACATTTTATAAAAGTTACCTTCGTTCGGTATAATTTTATTATGTATTTGACACTTTTATTAAATTTCAGTTTATCTGATGCTGATGTCTTTTGCTTTATGACTAATTTTGCAAATCCAAATTCCCTCGATTTTGAGAACATGGAATCTGATGAACAGTTTGATACTATTTATTTAATTATTAAAATAGCTGCTAGCATTGCAAAACCGGTACCAGTTGAAGAGGTGCCAGATGAAAACGAAGGAATGAAAATCACAGCAGATCCAAAGGCGGAAAAATGGAAACCCATAATTGTCGGGGATGGTTTGCTAGTCATCGATATTATACGTATAATAGCAAAAAATTTACCTTTGGATATGTTTTTTGCTTCTACACCTCTCAGATCTATTGCAAAAACTGTTTTAAGTGACTACCTCAAGGTTATTACTTATTTTTTAATTAGTTATGTAGCTGTATTGCTCTGATAAAACCATTTTTTTTTCACTCATTGTAGTGCCTGAAGTAGGATTTTTAAGTACAATATGGAATAAGGGTAGGTACACAAGCACTGTGCGGTTACTTATATTACGGGCACTCGTGCGGTTATCCGCAAGGGTTTTAAGTAATTTTATTATTATTATTTTATCCCTGCAGCCAGCCCAAACGCCTCCCGAAGGAGGGATCCTTCAACGTTTCCCGTATTAGCTTCATTTTGTAGGGTGTCCAGGTCATAAATGAATCTTACAGTTTCTATCAGGGCCTGCAGCGTTGCCGGTTTTTGCTTCTCGGAGTCATTGTTTTAGTAGGTAAGTAATAATAAATAACAAAAGTCCTTCATAATGTTTAAGGTGGAATGTTATGATATAAATCGTGCTTATGTTTGGGCTGCGAACGACACTGTGTTTCATGCTGAAATCGCAAAGCCGTTTGTAAAATTCGATAAAGTAAAGGACGATTCGACCTGTGATTGGGATGCGATGGGGCCGGAATTGTTTGAGAAACTTAACTTGGAGCACATTCAATTCAATTCCTCTTGGATGAAAAGAGAATTCATCGAGAAGGTATGTTTAGGCCATTCTACTAATATGTTTAATGTATTTGCTAATTTAAATTACATTAGTGAATAAATCTTTGAAAAGCATTAACGCATGCTTAGCGAACTCTAAAGTTATTGTATTAAATGGAAAAAGAATACGGTCGCGAACAGGATTCGAACCTGCGCCGCCCGGATGAATACTCCAGGCGCTCTGACCACTAAGCCATCTCGACCTCTGCTCACCACCGCGAATTCTTCTTCCATATTTTAACACGTCTTATGGCGACATTATTGCAATCAATTCAGTCCCTATACTGGTGACCGAACCGACACGACTAACTTTGCAGCTAATACAATGCCGTAAAGAATGCAATTACCTTAATAATTCAAGATAAATCTTTGAAAAGCATTAAACCCTAAAGTTATTATATTAAATGGAAAAAGAATACGGTCGCGAACAGGATTCGAACCTGCGCATCCCGGACGAATACTCCAGGCGCGCTGACCACTAAAATATGGAAGAAGAATTCGCGGTGGTGAGCAGAGGTCGAGATGGCTTAGTGGTCAGAGCGCCTGGAGTATTCGTCCGGGATGCGCAGGTTCGAATCCTGTTCGCGACCGTATTCTTTTTCCATTTAATATAATAACTTTAGGTTTTAATGCTTTTCAAAGATTTATCTTGAATTATTAAGGTAATTGCATTCTTTACTGGTGACCGAACCGACACGACTAACTTTGCAGTTAATACAATGCCATAAAGAATGCAATTACGACGTTATTGCAATCAATTCAGTATAGGGACTGAATTGATTGCAATAACGTCGCCATAAGACGTGTTAAAATATGGAAGAAGAATTCGCGATGGTGAGCAGAGGTCGAGATGGCTTAGTGGTCAGAGCGCCTGCAGTATTCATCCGGGAGGCGCAGGTTCGAATCCTGTTTGCAACCGTATTCTTTTTCCATTTAATATAATTACATTAGTGAATATTGATGGAAGTTGTGGTGACGATTATGGTTTCTTGAGCACTAAGTTTCAGGGTCAGAATCAGAGCATACACAAACGATACTTATTTGATTGCCATTATATTAAGTTGAGAAGAGTCCTAGTTTTGTCCTGAAGGGAGACGAGAGGCTGCTATACTAAAAAAAACTGTTTTTTTGTTTGTTTTTCTTCTGTTACTTTTCTTGTGATGGTAGATTTTAGTATAACCAAGTAATTGAAATCGATTTTTGATGTTATTCCTGATTACTTATACAAAAACTTTAATCATATTTCCCTAAAGATGGTTGTCTCGTCATCGAATAACCCTTATGGCTGCATATTTAAAGCGGCGGAAATGTCTAAAACTATGCGTTACGTTTGGATGCCGCGGTATGATAAAGATGCACCCTGTAGTTATAAGAGTATGGGTTGCATTAGTGATGGTTCCTTGTTAACTATTAAAGGTGAGATAAAAAATATATGTATATATACATAGTTTATTGTTCTTGAAGAACTTCTAGTTACTATATAATTAAAAAAAAACTCCTTAGGAATACGCTACATACAAAAATAAAAGTAGGTACCTACATTTTATTTGTTAGCGTAGATTCTGATAAGCATAACTAAATTTTCAACACTCTTGCTTGTAAAATGGCTCTAATTGCACCGCTTTTAGGTTCATAATGAGGCTCATCAATCACGCGTGCTTTTTCTTAATTTTTACCGGTTTAGTGCGGTAATATAAAAAACACAGCGTGACAGCTTTACATTTACCTACTTTTAAACCTCAGCAAAGTTTTGATGTTTGAAAACTCCTTGATGAGATTTAACATTTTTATGACTAATAATATAAAAATTACAAATAAACATTTTGATTCTTCAAATTATTTCTTTTTATCAACAATTTGACATTAATTTGTGTTATAAATGGAAGGATATTTACATTATTTTAAAATATTATAGAATATATTTAGACGTCAAACCATAGCTAGCGTTCAAGCAACTTTGTCAAGTTAAGCCTCTGGTTCTACTTGCGCGTGTATAGACTATAGACCCGGCACACAAAAAAAGACATCGCGCGTCATTTTATCCGATTAAACTTAATTGTAACAAGTGTGTTGAAATAAGTCGTGTACTAGGTCGTATAAAACTCGTGAATAGAGACATCAAAACTATTTGCTGAAAATTAAAAATATTAAAAGCACACTTTCCTGAAATTTACAGTTTTTGTAATTGGATACAGTGTTAGATACAGTTGATGTTCCAATTTAAAAAAAAATGTTTCTGTAGACGAATTTGAATTCATTTGTGGTGCCAATAAAAAAAAAAAAAATTATAGTATTAGGCTGTTTGGCAAGTTCGTCAGTGACCCTCCTTCCACCTGCGCGCAAGAAGATCATAAATTCGGCTACGAAAAAAGAAATTCGCTCGGAATCTTATTTACAAATTTATATAGTTGAATGTCTTTGCAAAATGTAATTTTATGTTATTTAATTTTTTCTCATAAGAGTGTTGAAAACTTCGTATGAGCCGCGTGCCCACGTCTCGCCACGTCATACAAGTTTCGGTCGGTCATTGCTACCCTCACCAAGGCTCGGTTAGCAATTCAACCTCGACTGTAATGACCAATTTAATGCACTTGTATGTATCATAATGTACTATTCGTTTTTAGCTTTAATATTTTTGATTTATATACCTACATTCATAATATTGTTGATATTTCAGGACTATAATATAACACATGTATAATATATAATAAAACAACTTTTAACCGGATTATTCGCGTCTATTATTGTTTTTTTTTGTTTTTACTGAGGTTTCGGACACTTTTTAGCGTTCGTGGTCGCAGTAGGACTAAGGTATCAGACGTCTCAACAGTTTATTTAAAATGATTTCAGTCTACCGTACATTTAATTGTTTTTTTTTTTTTGTATTTTATCAATTATATGTACGGTAAACAGGACCTAATACACGCGATTAATCCGGTTAAAGTTGTTATATTATAATGTGTAGTGATCGCGAAAACCTAAGATATTACTATATTTCAGGACTACCCTATGTTTTGCCTTTGATTATCAATAAAAAATCATTTACTGTCAACACACGCTATGAAGAGACAAGTCACTTAAGACAAGAAATTAAGAGAATAAATGCGGCAATAAAAGAGCACCATCAGAAAGTGAGAGACAACAAAATCTAGATTTCTAACTTAAACTGTTATTTCTAACAATTTTATTTTTATTCGCATTTAATTAGTAAGTAGGTACTACTATTGCGTTGCTTAAGGGTAAGTAATTAATTATTATTAATAATACTTAATTAAAAGGTGTTAATTACTTAATTGTAAGTAAGTAAATTGTATGGTAGAGTACTATCATGCCATGCAGCATCACAAGTCCGATCATCGCGTCAGGAGATCGAATCGGTTAAGTAGCCATTTAACCGCAACTTCGTCATTCGAGACGCTTAGAGATGTTATTCAAGGCATATTGTTATGGTCTACACAACTTACGCCAAAAGATGCGTCCAATAAAATAATATTTTCGGAGGCGTTTAAAATTGCCATGCGTCTGCGGTTTCGCTCAAAATCAAATGGAGGACTTTCATGCCATAACTACAAAAAATTAAAACGGATCCCTTGTGATATACCTACATGTCGCAGATGGATTGTAGAATCCGCTGTTTTACAAAACTTTTAACTGTTTTACAAAATAGATCCGTTTTATAAAACAGCTGAAAACGTTCTGCTGGATTACCATTACGATTCATTTAACAAAACTGCTACCCACGTTTAGACGTAATGCAGAATGACATAATTATCTACAGTCAGAAAGATTTATTTATACTCAAGTAAAGGAAAATATACTGTAGATATTCTGAATTGTCTTTCTGTGGCTGAGTCGACGGTGCCCCCCGCTTCAGGCTCCTATTTTTGGGACTGTAACGTCCGACAAAACCTAAACACAAATGAGATGACGGGGGTAGTTCGTTCGTCATGCTCTTCGAACCTGATAGGTTACGTGTCGAAGTACACGGAACTCCCGAGCTCGCTTCGCACTGAACAGTTTGGCGTTCTTCATCTTACTCTTTTCTTTTTTACGATGATGCTCGGTATGGGATTTGCCTCAGAAATTGTTGGTGCTAGTGTAGATACCTTTTAATCAGTGGTGCGTGCAGGTAACTAGCACAGGGGCGAAAAAAAAAGAAGCACTACTTATCGATTTTTAAATAACTACCTAATTGATTAAAACTCTATCCTAGCACTAGGAATTTCTCCAGTATCTCAATATGCACTTACACACACAGACTCAGAACCATTCTCAGTAAGAAATACAAATATTTATTCCGCGTGGGAATCGAATTCACGACTTAATTCTCTATCACTATACCAACCGTGCCTTCAAGACATCTCTATCAGCCGGCCCCATCTTAATTGTTGTCTAGTCAAATCATCTTTTACACGAGCCACCCAGGCCGTCACGAATGCCCACTGGAATTGCATCTATCATGCGTAACTATTGAATCATAACTTATCTTTTTATATAATTTTAGTTGGTCCCATATTGCAAACAGTTTTTGGAGGAAAACGTTATTAAAAAAGCTTTTATACCGGCGAATCTTGACAGTGAGAGTGGGTCTGATTATTCTAGCATAGAGGATACTGATAGTGAGGAAGACGACTGGATATAATTTTATTTGTTTTTGTTATTATCTCCTACTGAATTGTTAATTAAATATATACTTAGTAAAAAGAAATATATCATTATACTGCCTTGTTTGAATTACTTAGTTGGCCATAAGAATCAGAATAATTCTGTTTTTGTTTCATACCTATTATTGAATAAATGGGCAAACGTCTAACAAAATAGTGTTCGAATATTACATGTATGAACATGTAGGTACATCTTGCTATTTTAAATTTATACATCTATGATAATTATCTACTATAACCAAAATTATTGTAAAAGCAAATAAAGAAACAAACAATGTGTTGTATTACATCAAAATAAAAATCCGAGCTGTTTTATTATAATTCGGATTTAACATTTTAGGGGATCTCTTTCATACAAAAATATTTGTCAGCATCTAAGAACTTTAGAATTTTCCCATTTGAATGACAGCTATTACAATGTACTCTGTGATGACAACAAACACATACGTATAATAGTCTTGTATGGCATTATAACATTCTAATGAAATACTTCCTTGTAAGAATTAAAATGCAGCAGTAAAGTTTATTGGCATACAATAGGCTGACTGGATTTCATTGCTATTTCTCATTACTGTCTGACTAAAAATGTCTTCCAGTTCTTACAAGTTTTATATCGTATTATTTATACCTATAATAATCAGTACCTAACTTGCCTTAGTTTGAGAATTTCTTTATTATGTAAGTATCTTATAATTTTTTTCTACGTAAACTCCACACGGATAACACAAAATTAGAATAAGTAGGTGTGAAACATTTAATTAAGCAGTGCTCGGATCAGTTGAGATTGTCACTTATTCACACTGGCAACACAACGAGCTAAGGGAAAAACAAATAAAAGCGCATTTACTGAGCGATTAATATTCGACGGACTACGGTCTCGGCTCCCTGACCGCATCGTTTGTTTAACCTCTTCTGTCAATTTGATTTCCGACCTCGGGGGTATGTAATTTCCATTACGGAGGCCAGACGCTTTGTTTATCTACGAGTAGTCCAATAAGCTTGGCGAGAATCTCTATTCCATCTTAGGAAATCTGGATGTATTCTTTTTTGGTTCAAGTTTTTATGATTATTGTAATGCGGGATAACTTTGCTTTTGTAATTCAACCGTTTTTATTTATCATAAATATAGTAGGTATTAATATACCTACCAATTTAATAATAATAAATTATGATACAAGTGCGCTTAGTTGGGCATTGCTATCCCAGCCGGTAGGCGGATATAGCTATGACCGAGACTTGTAGTGATCAATTAATTGCATATAGCATTGCAGCCGCATTGCTGACACTTCTTGCGACAAACCTGGAGGCACCTGAGATCCCCGGGATTCAATCTATTATCCTTCCAGTCATCATAACCACTTTCTATCTGAAGATCGAACTAAGCTTCTAGCATCTACGATTGATACAACTTGTCCAGAATTTTAATAGATATGGACCATCACCATAGAACATGTATTATTCTTTTTTTACCATGTCGAAATAACATTCAACGAACTTATTAAAAATAATCCCAATTCTTATTTTCTTATTAAGTAGTAGTCGCGACTTGCGAGCTAGGAGCTATTCAAAGAGGGTGGCTATTCCCCGGCGCGGGCGCGGCGGGAATTCGAATCAAACTCGTCTCATTAGCCAGTAAAGGAAAACTTGGATTAGTTGACCAACTTCCAGTAGTAGATTGCGCGGTGCGTTCGGCATCCGGACAGACTGTGTGCTGCAACTTTCCCTCTTAAAATTATAATTAAATTAATCTTCTCAAGATTAAGGTTAACTATTGTACTTTTGTACTATTGCTTATATAAACGAGTTTGCTTATATAAATGAGGTGTTTATGTGTTCCGTAGTGAACCGGCCATATTATACATAGAAAGGTGGTTTCAAAAATCACTTGGTACTTATTTACTAACACAATTCTGTCGTTATCATTTATGGGGACTGCCTCGTTGGTCTAGTGGTCGCAAGCGCGGCTGCTGAGCGTGAGGTTCTGGGTTCGATTCCCAGGTCGGGCAAAAAGTGTTATTGGGTTTTTCTTTAGGAAATTCTCAGTAGCAGCCCGGAGTCAGGAAGTTGGTGGTGTGATATCCCCGTGCCTCGGAGAGCACGTCAAGCCGTCGGTCCTGCGCCTGATCTCTCTCCGCTCGCGTCGGATTGCTGTCCCATCGGAATATGAGAGTGAGGAAGAGGGAGTGCATCTGTGTTTGCGCATACACTTGTGCACTATAATATCTCCTGCGTACTTGGCAAATCTCCGTGTGAGATAGGCCGCCGTGGCCGAAATACGGTCGGGAGGAGTATTATTTATGGGGTACATTTTTGTGTTGTTTTGTTGTATATGCTTGGTAAGATAAACAAATAGCAAATAGAGGTTAAAATAGTACAAATAAGGCCAGTTAAAACCATGAAAAGAAAATTAACTGCACAATACACCTTTGTACGATATCTCCTATATACGATTTCCATTGGCAATGATTCGGAAGCAGCAATTTAGATAGATTTATGCAGTTCTAACACAAATTCTCCGTGAAGCAGATACAATAGTTATAAAATCGCGGTGAATTACATCTAAGTTACCGGTCAATCAACGTGAACTCGTTTGTTCAAATGACAAATTTATTCATATTTGCTTGCCTTGCCTATTTCATCTAAAGATTTTCATGAGATGCATAACCAATAGGTATATATTATATAAAATATTCAGGTAATATAGATAAAAATGCTAAGAACGAAGTTGCAAACGTAATCTAATAAGAACTTTGTGACAGCGCGCCTGTATAGCCCACTTAAATAGATTGCGTAAGTACAAACCCATCTTTAAAATCAAAAGCAAGAAAAATATATGTCCAAAACTTTGTCGGTTGTTTTGTTTATCCTTTCGAATCGTAGAAGGACTTAATGCCACATTAGCACAGGGGAGGCGAGGCGAGGCAAGGCGGCGTGATTTTTCTGCCGTGGCAGCGATGTCGTGTCTCTTTCGGAGACATTTCTTATCTGTTCCAGCTTGCTTCTTGGATTTATTGACTTTTTTCCCTGCCTTAATTTCTAGAGATTCGGTCGAATGGCCCACGCCGGCACCGGAACATTAACGTCACCCTAGGGAAATATCTTTTGTTGTGTAGTATTTTTTAAACGTCTTTAATGCTTCTAAGCTTTGTCTTTGCGGTTCTCTTTAATCCAATTAAACTGTACAAGTTAATTAATTTCGTTTTGTAAATAACACGTTGATTTGGTTATAAAGGCAGTAATTACATGTTCTAATTTTGGAAATGGGTTCATGAAAGTGTATCACAAATTCACAATGCTATTTCTGTTCTTCTGAATAATAAAATCTTTTAATCGAGAGGAGCAAGCTGCGGTGAAGTTCATCATTACGAAGATCATACATATTATTCATGGGTATACCTACAACATGGAATTATGTGCCCTAGTTACAGGGCACTGATGATTATTAATTAACTTATGATTTTTAATCTCGTTAAGATTCGAAAATGTTATTATAGCTTAAGCCTAAGTAGGTTCCTACGTATTATATATATATATTCCTACCATTCGTTATAATCTAAGCTTTCGACCAATAAAAATTAACAAAATGTAATCTAGTATAAAAACTATGGAAAGGAATTATTCATGAAGGTTTAATGGTCTAATAACGTTCTAATCCTATAACATAAAGTGGGTTCCTGGGCATGGGCGGCGGGTCGAAAAATTTGTTTAAAAATTCAATACCGTCTATAAGAAACTCGTTCTGAGAACGCAACGGCCTGCGAACATTCCCATTTTCCTTTAATAACATGGGAGAAATTGCTCGATTAGTGCGAAAGGGGATACCCCTACCGGTACTTTCGATTGCGATACGTAGACCGAGGCGGATCTTTAGATAAATCAATATATAAGAGACGCAGAAATAATTAACAATTGCCGTCCAAAATTTGGTTTGAAAACTATATAGTCATTACAGTTTAGATCAAATCTTGAACAATGAAAAATATGAATGTGCCACATTGATGGACCTAAATAATTAAAGAAATCCCTAATGATCGCGCAGCGGTCACATTCAAAAATATTCTTCGCTCTTTTCAGAATTTATTAATTCACTAGTTTGCTGCACTTCGTAGATTTTATAAATGTACGAGTTTTAATAGGAGAATAAGGATATTGTATTTATCCTTGAGATGCCTCATGAGGACATTCATTCGATATTAAGATATTATGCGTTCTTAATTAACAGCTACTGAGACATGGGAATCGAGTGGTTATAGAATCAACTTTGTACGCAGCGATTGTTTATAAATTGCGTTACAGACTAATATTTTAAGGAGATAAATTTATTTAGAAAAGAATTCTTTGATTTCGAAGACGCCGCATACTAAAGCAAAATCCTATCTTAAGAAAAAAAAGTGGGGGAGTTTGGATTAAAAGCATTCAATTTAAATATCCCAGACCTTTGTCCAGTGAGTTTCCGTAGGCAACCGGCCGTGAAATTTCATTTAATCGCCGGAGAGAAGTGCGTCTCGGCTAATGCAGATTGCGAAGCTCGCCCTCGGGGCCCGGTTAATTTATAGCCCAACAAATTTTTATTCTTTCTTGAACTGCTCAATCGTCCATTTTTTTCTTAAGTTAATCAACTGGACTCCTTGGATTAGTCGTTTTTACCAAAGCTGTTAAAGGGTAAAGTGGAATTACTTTCCTTAAACCGTTAAGTATAGCCGTTAGCCGTTAGCTGTATTGTTATTATCTCTGAATCTAAGGGAGTGTAGCGATTATTTCATTCTTTCAGCAAAATTTCGCATTACTTGTTAAGTTTTTCAGCGGCTGTTGGTGTCATTAAACATTAAAATGAGTCTACAGTCCACATGGAACTATATAATTATTTTGGAGTTAAAGTATTCAAACGGATATATACTTAATGTAATAGTATAATGCGATTGTACGGGTTCAGAATTCATCAATCTTTTAGCTATGATATTGAATTGCTCGTATTGTGAATTTAACGGAATCCGATTGGAGCATAAGCTGCGAGTGAAACAGGTAGGATAACTACTAGTCGGCTTTAATGGAAACGTCGCTTTAAGAATTACTAGAAGTCAACCTCACGCAATAAATCACTGTACAGTTAGAATTTTATACTAAGTAAACAGTATGGAGACAGCTCTGTAAAATAAAGATGTATGAAATACGTGTAAACATAGAGCTTAACAATAAAAAACACAAGTTTGCGGATTGTCCCCGCGGACTTGGTGACCTTTTCTTGTTGACATCTTTATCGAACGATTTTCAAGATGTGAAGGCGTGGAAAAGTTAAATAAATCCAAAGCGAACATTAGATAAGGGAATGGCTTTTGTAATGTCTTCGGGACGCCGTAAATGCAACCGATGTGCCATAGATATCTGTCGGGAACATATGCTCAAAACACAAACTTTGTGTGTTGTAGTATATCTAGTGAAAATAACGTGGTATTGTAAGTAAATACACTTCATATTAGAAAATAATGTGGATTGGATTAATTTTCTCATTGCATCCAAATACCTATTATTTAGGCGGATATGTGCAGTTTGGATATATAATTATATTAAGCTCGATTCCTAAAATGACAAAAATTAAAAAAAAAACAAATAAATTCTGTTAGCCTGACCGCGTCAATTGTAAACAATTTCCCGTGGAATATTATTTGTAAATATTTTAACGGTTTGTGTTCAACGCGCGTGTCGTCATCGGATGACTGCAGTGGACTCTGGAGTACAATGATGGAGCTATAAAACAACAGCACCGGACATGCATCGCAGATAAATCAGACCATTTGTATCTACACGCGTGACAAGAGGCGAGCCTCGGCGATTCGATGTTTTCATTGTGTCCATGCGAGCTAGTATTTTATTGTAAACACGTAGTTCTGTTTGTATGTAATATGTGTGTATTGAACTGGGCGAGGATTGTGATTTGATTGTACCGGTTTTATAGATTAAACAGTTTAGTTAGCGCTATGCAAAACCTAGCGATCTAACCGTAAAGCCTGTTATTTTTTTATATTCGTTTGTATCTACATCACCATTTTAAAAACGACTCGTGTGTTTTGAAAACGTCCTCTTTATAAGAGTAAGCGCAATAAGTACCGAATAGTCTGTTCCGTCGATTTCTCCTAATGCGAGGTCGAGACACCTGCTTAAGTGTCTGTCGGTTCTCCAAAGAGATAAAGGTCTTTGTTCTAATGAGATTGGTATAAGTAGAATTTTATTAAAGGATCAGTCCCGAAAAGAACGTTTATTAGTTAAATTATACTTTGAAAGACAAAGTTGCAATGCTAGAATGAGAATGAGGAGCTGAGAATTTCGAGACAAAAGAAAAAATACTATGGAGATAGGGAATATAAGACTCCCTTACATAAAAAGCTTAGGTATAATTCTATTATATCTAATTTTACATTGCTTTTCGATATTTTTAGTACTAAAAGGACTTAATTACACTTTTTATTTATTCTGCAACAACATAAACATAATTATAACTTTAAAAACAATAATATTTCACGCTTCGCGTACGAATTTGTACTCTAAAAAATATTCAGTAAAAATTGCCAGCCAACAGCTACGCACTGACTGATTGATGAACGAGTAGATAATTACTTATTATAAAAGGCTTTGTTCGGAACATTTTGTGAATACAATGTCTAGTTCGATCGAGAATCAGTTCCGCCGGTTAGTCGATAAATACAAAAACATTTGGTGTTTTTAACTAGAATGGTTTGATTTTAGGAGAACGATAGTTGGGGATTTGATGCAATTGCCCAGACCGTCTCCCACAACGGTTGCACCGGACTATATCCCGAAACACGACTAGGTAGCTTCACGGCATGGCTTCGTCCGGTGGTTGGTAACGAGCCGCTGCCGAAACAAAGAAAATAATGCCTCCCACCAGGGTTGTGTTGCCTGTTTTGCACCACCCAGGGGTCACGTTTAGGGATTCCATTTTAAGTGTGCCCTCCTAAGGATGCGGGCAACTAAGCCCCATAAAAAATCGTAATAAGAAATCGTGGTAAGAAGCCAAAATAATTTTTGGCTTACGATACGTCTGGTTGAAGAAGAAGTCACAACAGCCGACAATCATATAATTGCAGACAGACTAAATTAAACAATAGTCAAACATCTTTGAAAATCGCATAAGTACCCGGTACGATGAAAGAAAGAGACCCCGTGCTCCGATATCATAGTTGAATCAAATGAGAGACTTTCGTCTTCACACCATTAGGGTATTTTTAAAACCGCTGGCGTAACTCTATCTCAACAAGAATTAACGTAAACAAGTTGAACATAATTCTTACTAAATTCTGCTGGGTTTATTCAAAAGGGTATAATAAAAGTCTAAATCTAATAATAAGGTACGCAGGTCTTTAACAATATAAACTATGATTGACGTTAAAACCAGCGGGTATAGTAAGTAGAGGCGAGCGATTATTTATGTGCAATGTTCGTCAACGTCAGCAAGTGACGCAGTGCAAGCAACCGCCGCCGCCGGTACTCAGCGACGATACGATACCGCGATAGGGTTGGTCACAACACTATGGAACATTGCGAGTAGAGCTAACGATTTATGATCCGCTGCTTGTATTTAGCAAACAAAGAGATGATTAAAAATTTTCTCTGAAGGAATTAATCGTCACTTTTATGGATTAGGAAGTCCATTGGCACAAAAATGGTAAATGTATTTTGGAATGGTTTAAAAAATACTTATAGGCACTAAATATGAATACTGGATATTTTGAATGGTATTTTATTTTCGTACCATTTTGTAGTTAAAATCGCGTAGCAATTTTGCATGGGTACTATATTTTACAACGCAGTTCTTACACCTTGATATAATACACACATAAAAAAGGATGTGCTCTAAAATTCTGCCCAACCTGCCAGAAAGTTGTGTGGAACATTTAAATAAAAAGAAGGAAGTAAAACTTTTAGTTGCAAGATGTCACATAAACACCGCCGGCAGATTTCCACATCAGATACGAGCTACGTAGATCTCGTATGCATTTCATTCGCTGCTAGCTGCGAGATTATGTTTCTGGCTTTGCGCTAACAACGTGTTTCAGAACATTTCGTGTTGAGTTCAGAACACGCTTCATAAAAAGTTTTTATATAGCGCTCATTTAAGTTCACACACACTAGTTTATTATTACATTTACATTCTAAAAATATAACAGTGATACCGATCTAATAGGTAGTCAAATTGTGGACAGACATAAACTAGTTACACCTATAAATTCGACCTGTAGATATATATATATATATACGTAACCAAAGAGCGGGTACTAAGCAAAATTAATCTTAGATAGTATACTATCTATACATTTAAATGGCATCCTTTATACCTGGACAAATAAACGTATGTACGCGTAGTAAGTGTCCAGCGAAATAGGATCTCTCGAGCTCAATGAAGCTGGCTTTCTCAACGTCGTTTATGGAAATGCATCAAAGTAGAGGGCTACGAGAGGGGTCTTGTTAGTTTGGTGGCTTTACGATGGACCGGTAGCAATTCGTCTCGTCAGTCTAGGTAGAGCTTATCGAGCAGTCCACACTCCGGTCGCACATGCTAACTGAAACTGATTTACGACACCGATGACAGTTTATTCAACAACGCTGGATATTGTTTATTAATTGCTACAAGGTTTACGATGATGTGGTCCCATGTTCGTATAGACCAGAAATAGCATATGACCTCTATTGCGGTGAACCCGATATGATAGGTGATATGAAAGGAAAGTTTTTAGGAAAAGTTAAAGTTGTGAATTCATAAAATACGCATAGCGTGCTCTCTCAAATAAAACGTGACACGGATCATCAAAGCAATAAAGTTGGGAAAATTAAGAAAAGGGGTGACGGCTCCTTATCAGCCCCATCGACGACACTGTTATGATGCAAGGGGAGAATTTGGCAATGAGGATTGGAAAAGTTGCGAATTACAAAAGTGATAAAATACGCACTTGTTGGTAGATATATTCGATACAATTTATCGATTTTATTCATGTTGACTATAGGCTAAAATGAGCTAAGGGAGCACCTGTCTAAAAATAAATCAATGAATGACGTAAAATATTATTAATAGTTCAATACAGAAGTTCAATACAGGTTTGACAAAAATAAGTATACCTTGTCTTTACCGTTTTGTTTTTATGATTCGCTATGGGGTATTATCGTTTAATAGAGTAAATTTTTATAAGGAATGCGGCCTAAGGGTCATATTAAAATATCAAGTAGTTGAAAAAGTTAGAATATTCTATCCGTTATAAAACGCTACGCATTCTTAGCTAGCTAGTGTTGGATTAAGACTTAGCTGGTGAGATAAATCATCATCAATTTATTATCATAGCTGAAACCATTTCATATTATTTTAAGTACTTACAACAAAATGCTTGATGTATTATTATACTTATAAAAATAAGTACGTACGTATATGTATGTACTCAAATCCCAATATCAGTAATGTAATTAATTGCCCTGGACATCGAAATGAGTCGCTGATAAACATTAATTTGTCAGTAATTGAATTTATATTGTTTTACTGTAGTGCTTGAATGTAAACCGAAAAGGATTTAGTTTATTTTAATGATTGTTTGAATCGGTCCGTGTAATAAAATTAAATATTATTGTGATTCAGGATATAGCTGTTCCAATTTTTTGTGTATTCGTTGATATTTACGGTAAATAATTCGAAGAAAACAAGATTCTGCGTCAATACAGTTTGCGTACTAGATTTTACGAAAAAGGAAGGAGTCGGCTCATATTACAAAATTTATAAAGACAGGGCAAAGGAACTTTGTGGAACGGTAAACGTTGTTAACAAAACAGTTACCTACCTAATTAAAGGTTGTTGTAGAGGCAGGAAATTTTCGCATTAATGAGTAATCCTAATCTAGCTATCGTATGTTCTCTTTCTTAGTTTCTTGTGCAAATTTAAAAGAGGACTAGGTACAGTAGAGTTGTGCACTGAGTGCGACAATTTCTACTCAAAAGTTTCACGTAGAACTCCTGTACGAGCTTATTTGATAAAGTAGTCGCTCTCGATTAATAGACATAGGTATACATAAAATTCGTTTTTAGTTGTTTTTCATAGTCAAGTTTGGCACCGAAATGCAGGACATAATTTACATTTAACAAGACCCACACACATAAACACGTGGGTGTTTTTTTAGTTAAAACTTGCGGTAATAGGACTTTTAATTAATCAAAAAAGAACTAACATTCATTTGAAATTACCTAAGCAGAGAAGAATTAATTTAGTTTTTTTGTTTGTATTTAAGGATTTTCAATGCAAAGGAATTTAATCTTATATATAAAATTCTCGTGTCACAATGTTAGTTACCTTACTCCTCCGAAACGGCTTTACTGATTTTTACCAAATTTTATATGCATATTCAGTAGGTCTGAGAATAGGTCATAGGCTATTTTTTATAAGGGTGGCCCTATCCAGAAAATTTATATGGCAGAACAAGGTTTGCGGGGCACAGCTAGTTATATTATAAATACGAAAGTTATTCTGACTATATGTTTGTTTGTTACTGATTCACGCCTAAATCGCTGAACTAATTTTGGTGAATTTTGGTAAGATAGATTGGACTTTGAAGAAAGACATAAGCTACTTTTTGTCGTGCAGGCGCAGTCGCGGGCACCAGCTACTTATTGTATATATGTCAATTTGTAAGTAACAAATTACTTGAATTTAATCATATCCAAATCAAGTAGCTAGGTATTATTTTAACTTAATGCAACGGCAAACATGTAAGTAGCTTTCAGTTATTTTTATTTTTAACATTTAATCACAAACGCGTCGTAGACTTCTGGAGTTTCATGTTTAGCAGGATGGTAGACTATTTACAAATACGCATCTGAAGGGATCTTGAAGAAGACCTTTTCTAACATTTTTGTAATTTGAAGTAACAACTTATAACATGTAAGGTTTGACATTCAAAAGAGGCCTTATCTAAGCAGATGTTGAAAGGAACGAATCATTTATTCTGCTATTTTTATTCCTTATTCAATACAAATACCTTATAAAAGCACTTTGATAGATGAGGTCGCAGGTTGTCTACGTTAATATTGTAAAAAGTTTTTGTATAACATAAATTCTGACCGCGAGTTTGTTCAGCACAATTTAAAGAGAATTCTTTAATATTCGATCTAAATGGGTTATTGAAAAGCTTCTTTGTATAAAGGTTCTTAGTGTAACATTATAAGCTTTTTTTAATGTTTATAACATCTGTTATTTATATGGGGGTGAAACTTGTAAATCTATTTAAGTAAAAAGCATTTTATGCCTGAATATCTGTCAGCGATTTTCAGTCCACGCGGCTGTTGAAAGGGGTAACGTACAAACAGATGTACGAAAAAGTCGTTCGATTAGATGGGTGTGAAATGAGCCGTAGAAATTGCACCAAGGGCTGTAGAGAGGTGATATTTGTTATTTTGTTTCTTTAAGTAGTTTCCCGGTTGTATATTTCGTTTATCAGGTAACCTTTGAAACATTCAATGCATCGTATAAATGAGAAATTAAAAACTTATTGTTTTTAAATGTCAAACGAAACTTTGACATTTAATAAACTTTGATGGCATGGTTAGCGCAGTGGTCGAGGGACCGGCTTTTGCGCCACGTGTCGCAGGTTCAATTCCTGCACGGAGTAAATATTTGTATGATCTACAGATAATTGTTCCTGGCCTGGGTGTGTGTGAGATTAGGTATATGTCTGTAAACGCACCCACGATACAGGAAGAAATTCCTAGAGTGGGACTAAGTTATTTAAAAAAAAATACACCTAACGAATTAACATTCAGGGTAATGATGGGGCTACCGCGCTTTTGCAGTGCGTCGGGAATGTTCGCGGAGACAGGTGTGTCCAGGTGTGTCTGATTTTTACGCACTTATGCGGACACGAATAGCGTCCCTAATGCGTCGAGTACGCGATAGCTCCAACAGCCTAGTGGCTATTATTGCCAATAAAATGGAGAGCCCAATTATGTGGCATTGGTTGACGGCTCACAGAGCGTCATTCAAATATATTAAATAATTATTATGAATGTAGAATATGTAATATGTTTTATTTGTTAATGGTATGTTTTATCTGTGTATGTTTTTTTACTATGGACTGTGGTCTGATAATAATAATAATAATTATTATTATAACTATTCAACTACCTATTATGCAATGCACGCCACTGCTATTATGAAGGTACTTCCAGATAGTTCATGTACGTCAATTCTATGTAAATAAATGATGATTATATTCCGTACTACATTAGATATTCTCTAATCTACTAGCTAGAGGAAACCCCTCGGAAAGCTAAGCGATAAATGCACGAGGTTAGTAGAGTTAAGTAGAGCTAATATACTAAGGCTTCATTCACTTGTATTGCCCGTTTCTTTAACCTCTTTGAAAGATCTAAACACTGAAAGATATCAATTACTTAGCAGAGTGAGTAATGTTACGCGAAAAAAGATTTAAGTAAAAGATGTTTTATATTTAAACTCATAAAATTAATTACATAAAATTATTTACTCTTTTAATTGAAATCTATCATTACAGTAATGAAGGTAGATTTGATTGATCAATGAATTTCGAAACTATGGTAGGTAATATTACGCAAAAAAAGATAAACATTTACTTAAATTTTTTTAGGAAACATTTAACAATATAGACACGAACGGGGCTTGAACCCGTGACTCTTGACATTCCGTGTCATCACTATACCAACTGAGCTACAGTGTCGTTGTTCGAAGCTATTAAATTTCAAGGTGCCTTTTTTGTCATAAGGAGACGCCTGACGATATTTATTTAACAATCATTTACAGATCTAATAAACCTACTACACCTGGTTCAAGCCCCGTTCGTGTCTGTTATTTTTCAATGTTTTCTTGTAAAACAGTAATTAAGATAGACATTGCATGGCCTTAATATGTATAAAAAATAACATTATATATAATAAACATTTACATTACCCAAAAGAGATAAGTTCATAGCAGTGTAATTTAAAGTAACTGCGAACAGGTACCTACTCATTCCATACCTTTTTTTTTGGTTTGGAAAATCCCCCATGTTGATTTTCCGGACTCCTACCGACTAAAGACCACACGATTCTCTACTAACCGGAAACAATACCGAAGTCCCGTGATCGTAGCTGCATTCACTGCGACCTCGGTAGGTTATAGTCCGTCAAGGCATCAACAGACCCCGAAATGTGTAGGTCGGCCTGCAAAGACACTTCATAGTGGCGCACGTGTAGAAGCGCGGCGAACCGTCTCGGGCCAGTCGCTGGTCGGGTCGCGAACTATCCAAGCTCGTTACCTGCAGGCCCGGGTTCTTAAGAAATGACAGGTAAAATTAAATATAACTTCGTTATAATAGTTGGGTAGGATAAGAATATATTCAAACATTTTATTATATTACTGCTCTTTGCAGCTCAGAGTTGAAAAACAAGTCCATGTAAAGTCGGTGCCCAAAACAACTAAAAAACCACACTTAAAATAATGAAATTATTATTAAAAAAATGCGGATTTAACTGCGGACGGGGACTCATATTTTTCCTCATATGAACCTGAACCCCAACTGTTCCCCACGAAGGTGTTATCGTATCCCCGGGGAGGGTTCATTACCCAGTCATATTGCGTTACAATGTGCGGCCCGCGCCGAAGACAGCCTCTTCCTGTTACGAGCACACTATGTTTTGACCTAATTAATACATAGCCGAGGGCCAATACGTGTACGTCACTAATTTTGATTAATTGTCGCACAAAACACAGACTTAATTTAACTTGTTTATTGTACATTAATATTAATACAACAGTACTACATATGGAATGTTTTTTTGAGGAAAATCCTCTACTCGCCCTTGTGAGTAAACATTTCTTCTTATTGCTGTTTTTGTCGACTGTTTCCTGGATTAGCTTCACTTTGCCATATATTTTCTGTTCCAAAAACATGGTGACGGTCACTCTGCGGGACACCAGTCAACCTTTTACAGAGATGGAACTTTATCACCTTGTCCTAGCTTTTAACAGTAATTCACGTAAAATCTGCATTTTCTTAAGTTATAAATGTTTGTGTAAAAAAATAAGATCGTGAGCAGGATTCGAACCTGCGCCTCCAAGATAAATACTCCAGGTACTAATATGACGTAATGAATTAATCTTTCCATTAAAATGTATAACTTTAGAGTTAGCTACGCATGCGTATGTGCGATGATGCGATGTGTTTGAATGATTTATCTGCATTTTTTTAATTTACTTTGTTATAAAAGCATATACTTACCGAAATAAGAAATGCTGTAATATCCGATAGGTACTATAGGATTTTCTGTGTACATACTACGCAGATTCTTGTAGATTTTTATTTTCAAGTTCTCAATGATTTTATTTATAAAAGACAAATAAGCTAGTCAATACTTTGTACCGTTAGAAAAAAGTAGTGACACAATAAAATCTGGATTATCTACATATTTATTCACTTTGATTTATGTAAGTAACAATTAAAGTAGCATTTTACATTACGAGCACATAAAATCAACATCAAATATCACATCCATCAAACATACGTTCTTTGAATATCGCAGCTGCAAAACTGTCGCGTGACGTATAAATCTAGTTCTATATTCAAAGTGATCACTGTATCTGGACAACCGTCAGTGTATAAGTTAGTGTGGATAGCACATGAATGGCACACATGTAAGTAATCCTATAATTACCTCAGTGGAGAGCGGCTCCGTTTTCATTGGCCGTAAAGCTCGATGGTTCTACTACAACACTGGACCTCCCCTATTGCACTATAAAGTGTCGGCTAATAGGGATTACTACACTTTCACGTGCTAGATTTAACTTGGATACAGATTTTGGACATGGTATATAAACAAGAGACTATGTTTTAGAAGTGCTGTCTGACTCAGATGTGTTTTGTTTTAAACCTGTGTGTTGGATGTCGCAAATAAACTCAGGTAATTTCTTTGTGTATAGATACTGCAACATTATCAAATTCTTGGATATATTCTAAGTATCATGCTGTTAAAAACCGTGTATTCTAATATTTCAAACAGAACAAAAATTAAAAAAAAAATACACGACATTCCATTGTATAAACAGTTTGTCTATCAACAGCTAACTTAAATACTACACTAAGACTCGAATTTATCCCACGAATAGAGTTATCCTTACGTTGGTATTATAATAAAATTGAAATAATATAAATATAAAATACAAGGACGTCAAAACGAAATGTTATTATCAACCAATACGGATTTTTATGCTACTCAAATATTTCGTCCACAAGTTTCAAGAGTTTATAAGATTTAAAAATGTTGTCATGCGGTATTGAGTATTACAGCTTATAAGTGTAAGCCGAGCGTTGTGGGGCTTAACGTTACTTTATTGTTGGCAAGAGATCAGCACGTGAAGGATGAAGGTGCGATGCTAACTTTCATGGAGATAAAACTTGTTTGTTAGTTATACCAAGGTGTTAAACGAGCGCCACACCGCACCACCCCCACCGCTTATCAAATCGTGGATGAAAATGATTACAATCATTATCCTCTTATATTTTACTATTATGAGAATGAAATTTTAAATTAGAATTAGGAGGGATGCAGTAAAAGCAGAATAAATTAGGATGTAAAATACCTATAAAACAGAATTAGCTTGAAATAAAGTTTTTGTTGGAAATTTGCTTCCTTCTCGTTTTCCGCAAGATGTGAACTAGGATACGGAACTCATTACCATGATGATGTAATAATTTGGTATAAACTCTATAATGGTTTCACAGTTATGTTTGTACTATTTCCGTTTAGTCACTGTCTAGTTCAAAGTGTAAATAGAAATTTCGTGGTTGAGGTAAAATTAGCGTGTGAGTTTATACGGGCATGTCCATTGCAGTGTTTGGAACAGGTCAGGACAGGCGGCCGACCGCAGTTTGCGCTCGCCGCATCGACTGCAACCAACTGGTTACCCGGCGGACTGACACAGGAAATTAATATAAATTCCTATCGCATAAACTCAAAACGGACTCGCTATGCTGTCACGCAGACAGTGATGAGGCCTATTGTGTGAAAGTGATTCAATCGAACCTCACTTCCCTAGTTTATTCACGATAGTTAGTTTGGATGTGGTGTCAACTGGCCGACTAACATAGTATTATTCTATTTAGGGATGTATGTGTATATGGTTATATACTTACCTAAGTACCTATATGCTTTAATAGGTAAATTTGAATTAGAAAGTTTATCTTTTAAATGTAATTTATGATTAACTATCTATGCTTTTAGACTGTAGGCTAATTTATAAAAAGAGGAGACATAACTTCAACAATCTAAGTTTGTTGCTCTTGCTCGATAGTAGGTATATATATTTATTCGACTTGTTGTATTGTTCAGTTGTGTTTATCCTGAAAGTTAATAAAACACTCATCCCATGTTAAAGTGCACAGCAGTCAGTTTTGCATACTGTTGAAATAAACAAACGTTTCCTAAATAAACACTTTACAACTCAATCCCGCCTACTTAGTGGCAATACCATCTGACAAAAGAGTGGAATTGCTGTTACCTTCAAAATGAAACAGTCGCTTTGTCGATTTTGCGGGGATCCTTGTAACGACACCTTTATTGAAAACGTACTGTTTGTGATTCGTGACTCTTTACGAGAGACGCTGTATGCGTACGTGTTCGGGTCACGACTTTTATTATACGTAAGTATCTATCTCCACGTATTTTTTGTTGTGCTACACGTCACGAGGGAATTAAGGAAAAGTTTTTCTGTTACTTTGTCAAGACTTTCCTTAATCTTATAATAGGTACTGCTGCTGTATTTAAATACAAGAAGGAGCTTTAATAAGTAGCTTTCACTTGAACCCGTCTTGACGAAAAACTTCACTTATAAAATCCTTGGCCGGGATTAAAAAAACACTTAATTGTGAAACTCTTATCAAAGTTTTCTTGGTGTTAAATAGTAGGCGGTGGGATTAAAAGCGTTTATTGGCTTGCTTAACTTTGTCTCTTAATGTCTTGAGGTGTCGTATTTTAAAGTCGTTGTAATTGACTTCTCTCGGCGCGAAGTTAGATACACTTAACAGAGCTTTGTATACAAGCTGAAGTGCAAGTCGGGTAAACATGGAACGACAAGAAAGTGCGAAACTTTTTTATACATGCTAGGTAGATAAATTTGAATAAGTGGTTATCTTGCCACATTGAACATGAACCAGAACGACTGTGGTTGTCAAGTTCATTTATTTCAACGACGGGCGTGATAAAATGGGCTGTCGAGATTTTAAAAATGGACCCTTAACCATCTAAAATGTAAAACCTTAATCGTTGCACGTTAGCGAGAGTAACGGCGTCCGTTGGCCACGATCATCAAAGTCGCTTATTGTTACGCTACGGTTCTGTAAAAAAGATTAGCACATTTGCCGTTAACGATCCCGAAAACAGGGCCACATCAGACAGCATCGGGGCCGGCGAAATAAAACGAAATAGCAATAAAAGTAAATCGACGGACCCGGCCCGGGGCCGCTCTACGTGCCGGATTAAATCAAACGTTATTCGTCTTAGCAAATTACGGTTCATGTTTTTGTACATTCCCAGGACTTGATGCGCGGAAATGTAAGCCGGGTGGAAAGTAGATTTAAATGCAATTTAGGAAATCCCGTCGAAGGGAATTCAGCTACTCTGTCGTGAAATAAATTAATGGCTACCTGAATGAAAATGCGAATAAGTTCATTTAGGTTTTTTATGTCTGGTGCGGGATGTTTTGAGATATGGCTGAAAGGGCCGACGTAAACCATTAGAGCTACAGGAAAATCGGTCTTACATTTGATTTTCTTCGTTTGCAGAGGTTGGGATAGCTCAGCTGGCAGAGCGCCTGGAGTATTTATCCGGTTCTAATCCTGCTCATGGCCTTATTTACCCATAAATATTTTTGACTTATAAATGACAAAATACTCGGGACAACTGAGGTAAGACTATACTATTACAATATTCTTCTTAATTTGATTCTTTTTCTTTATTTACACGTATTCGAGGGCAAAATATATATAGTTTAATACAATGTTAGAAATATGAATAAATTTTCTCTGCCTATTGAAAGTATTCTAATATATAAGCTAACTATTGTATGCGCTTACGACGTAACTTCCAGCGACCGAGGTTTATACGTTGCGTTTAAGTCCTTGCGAACAATATTAAAGCCACGATAAACTTAAAAACAAGTTTAATCCGGCTTGCCGCGGACTCCATACCTTCATCCCAGGCAATCTGCCTGCGTTGCCGTTTAATTTGCCTGCTTTAATGTTTGTGAAGCTATCATTTATTTATATTACTATTGCCAATTTTTTTTGTTAATATTGATCCGTTTGTAAGTTGCTGCTTAGATTTTTAGATTTCTCTACGTCCATTGTTGAAATAGTATAAAATCGTCATTCTTAAAACTACTTAGGTATGCAGGTACATATTTTTTTATTCATCTATAAAATAATTACTAGACTAGAGCGTTTTAGCTTGCGTATAAATAGGTATTTTTGTCGTCGTGAATCGACAATTGTATATTTATTCACTAGATGTTGAGATAGAGGTCAATCATAAGCCTATTTAGAATTATAAGAATATCTACAACCAGTGTTGAGAACAAAATAATCGGCATCAATTCAATACTGACCCATTTTACTATTATTAGAACCGTTTATTTTCATACAAATATAAAATGACAGCATAAACTAATTTCTAAGCGCGCGTATTTTTTCTCCATTGTTGTTGTCCTCTACAAAGTTAGTTGGTGGAGTGTTTGTTGGAAGTTTTCGGCATCCCGTTGTTTTTGAGGGCTCTAGTGTCTACGTGCGCGGTTACAGGTGATTTTCTACAGTTGAAGTGTTCGCGTGAACTTCCTAAGTATGAGCCGAATCGCAAAGTTTATCTTACTCGGCTTCATTGAGAAGTTGCATTGGCGATGTTTGCCGGGAGACAATGAGTTTGTCTTGTGACTTCGATATGCGTTTGAGACTGCGCTTAAACTATTTAAACTTTTATATGGTTCTGTCTACTGAGAGTCTTTTAATCCGCAAAGTTGCCACAGAATGGGTAGGATCATTTGTTCTTCTTTGTATTGTGAGAGTTTCAGAAAAACTGTCACGTTTGTTTTCATGTTTTTTTTTTGTAATGTGTACCTTGATCAGCAATGACTTTCTCTAATAGAAACGTAGATGTAGCGAACCTTTAGATACAATTATGTACAATAAATAAATATGTTATAACAATAAATCGTTACGCAATGAAATATACGAGATAGCATCAAGTTTTATACAAAAACAAGTTAACGTTGGCTATTAAGGAAGAAAAAAAGAATAGCCACGATCTTTTATGCATCACGGCACCTTCATAACCGACCAGATTTTAATGAAAAAAGTTTCCGTCAAAGACATTTTAAATGCAAAATATTAGCAGGATCTACGTGTAGCTAGATAGATTCATTTGCATCTGATTGTTTTAATTGTTTTTTTAAACAAAAAGGATTTCGAGGGAAAAGGTGAACAGCTTGTATAGTTTTATGTCGATGTCTTACCGTTACTGTGTGAGCGTGGTTCGGTTTCCGATTGCATTATGGCGGCAGTCGCTAGACATTACTGAAGCCATTACCTTATCTAAAGTCCCTCTCGGATTTATTTAGTTTTCCCTCGCCGCAATTTATCGAAAACCGCTCGATAAAGTTGTCAACAGGAATGGATCTGGAGCCAATTTTAGAGGAGAAAGCACCGCAAAAAATAAAACGACTTTTTGGTTCTACGTGGTTAGTTAAATCCTAGATGAGATTTTAGATATTATTCTATTTTGAGTCCTTTTTTGTAGGTGTTTTGTTGTACTCATGCATAAAATATAGCGGTAAATACGGTTTTGCGATCTCTGCCTTATCGTTCAATGTAGTGCAAGCGATTGTAGGCCTCTGACTTGGCTTAATAATTGCTAATAATGAATAACAGCGGGTTGAGCATGACTTCTGAAATATGTCCATTCATTTTGTGTCTCCGATAAAAGTTCTTCTAGCGGTCACCCATCTACATAATGGCCACATCATCCGACCATAGTTTGCAACCATAGCCTGTTGAGAGCCTCATTAAATGACGCACAACATTATTATACTTCAAAACAGATCTTGACTTCTGAGCTTGTTTCGGCATCTCTTTTTAGAGGGAGTTAGTTAAGAAATGCCTTCTAGATAAAAAATGTGACATGTAAAAGAGTTTTTTAAATATCTATATACAGGAATTGTGTATTTACTTATTTATTTACTACTTTGTATGATGTTCTCATCGCATCGCATTCTGTGTGTTTCTCTGTCATTCTTCTTCTTCTTATCATGTGGTTGATGAACGACCTAGTGTCAGAGTTTAAACCACCCGTAGGTCTCTGAGATGGATTTACACACCATCGAGAAAATCTCAGGTGTGCTGGTTTCATCACGATGTTTTCCTTCACCGTTTTAAGCAAGCGATAATCTATACTATACTAATCTATACTAATATTATAAAGCTGAAGAGTTTGTTTGTTTGTTTGTTTGGTTGAACGCGCTAATCTCAGGAACTACTGGTACGAATTGAAAAAATATTTTTGTGTTGGATAGTCCATTTATCGTACCGTAGGAACTTTGTACCTTCCTTCCTATTGACATCATGCTACGACCAATGGAGCGGAGCATCAATGAAAATGTTGCAAAAACTTAATTTTGATTTTGACAGCGTTATATGTCTATCTTTTAAGTAATATTAATCCTTATCCAAATAAATACGTTATTCATCATAAGTATTTAATTTTGAACAAGATTGCTCTTGACGTCATTTGATGTCAATTAATATCTTAGGATATGTCATAGATTTAAAATAACTCCGCAAAAAAATAATGATCAAGTACGTCATGAGGGGGGAAGGCGGTTGTGGAATATATTTTAGTAGGTTTTTTCCTCAAACCTTCGAACTTGCGACCTTTGACTTTTCAGTCCAACCATACGACTAGGCTATCACTTTCTGTATGTGTGGTGACACAACACAGATTGTTATTTGTGTATGTATAACATATAGTTTTTTTTTGTATTTAGGTACTTATTTATTTACTACGACGCATGCTTGACACTCGCATCTTATTCTCTGTGTGTGTCTCTGTCTGTGTGGTGACACATCACAAATTGTTATTTCTGTATCTTTAACCTGTAGGAAATTTGTTCCGAGACTAAATGTTTCTAGTTTCGGAATATATTTCTATAGGCTATACAAATGTTTACCTCAATATGGGAATTGAGTTTCGGGGTAGAGCTTTGTTTTACGAATGGGTCACCTGTAATATGGGCAGTATTTAAGTATAAAAATCTATTAAACGTCATTAATCTATTGGTTTTCGATAACGGCTGCTGAGCATGAGGTTCCTGAGTTTGATTCCCGGGTTTTTTTATTTTGTTTTCTGTTTAGGAAATTTTCAGTAGCAGTCTAGAGTTTAGAATTATGCTCGATTGATGGCGATAGGCTCACCACCTCGTTGAACTTACTTACTTAATTGCCTTCAGGGATACAATGAGGCTATAAATGTTATGATAAATTAAATATGAAGTGTTTACAGAAAATAAGGTCAATGAGCCGGTGCAGAACAGCAGTCTAGAGTATTTATTTTGTTCTTATACATATGTAAATGGTAAGAACAGTTATAATGAAAACAGTTATGTTTTAGCTGAGTTGTTTGAGTACAAGAAAACTGACGATAAAGCAACTCTATAAAGATATAGTAAATAAAAAATGAAACAATCTCAGAGACAAACGCTCTTTATTTCTAGACGTTCATTATTTTTTGTAACGTCGCTCTGACTTTCTGACGTCTTTATTCATACAATTACTTTGCCTAGGTCCTATTTGTAGAAAATTAATTGTACTTACTTAAATTATTTTTGAACTACGAGCAATAAATACTGATCGTCCGACATTCGTATGCTACAAGGAATACTTCGAGTACTGTGTAGTAAATCTTGATTAAGTACCATTTTATGTCATCTTAAATATTGCCGTTTTTCGTGATTCTTCTTCTGCCTATTCTTTTTCCAATTACATTGGGGTCGGCTTCCAGTCAAACCGGGTCTGCACCCGGTTTACTTAAAACAAGTATTTTACATGGAGCGACTGCCTATCTGACCTCCACAACCCAGTTACTGGCCATATCTCGTGGCATGACTGGTTGTCAGACTTTCAGGCTTCTGACTGCTTATAACGGCTGTCATAGATCTTCAATTGACAACCGGGACCGACAGCCTAATGTGGTCTCCGAGACACGGAGGGTTTTTTCGTGACTCAATTGTATGTGATTGGTTTGCTAAAAATTTTTATTATACTCAACAGTAGTTTAAAATAAACAGTCATACATATTTTTTAATAATTAAAATTCCGGGTGTTATTATACTGCCGGTATTATTATTATAAAAAAAAAACGTCGCAATTTTCGGTAACGGCGGCCCACCTCCACGGAGATTGGCCAAGTACTCAGGAGATATTATAGTGCACAAATGTATGCGCAAAACCAGGTGCATTCCTTCTTTCTTCTTCCTATTCTTTCTTAATTAGTCTGATGGGACGGCAATCCGACACGACCGGTGAGAGATCAGGCGCACAGCCGACGGCTTGACGTGTTCCCCGAAGCACGGGGGTGTCACACCGCTAACATAACCACTCTCTAGCTACCAACTCCAGGCTGCTAAGCTCTTGAGAATTTCCCAATAGAAAAACCCAATAACACCTTCCCTTTCCGGGAATTGAACCCAGGATCACACGTTTGCGGCCACTAGATCAATGAGCCAGTATTTTTTTTAATACAGTAAAACCCGAGGTTTGGCTAATTAATAACTTCTGTAAATAGTATTTCTTAGTAAACATCGAATTAATTCGAATTGTCCGTATCTATTTCGGTAATATTGTTCGCCAAACATACATACATGATAATAGGCATGATGACAGTATTAAATGGTTTAAGAGAAAAATATATTTACACAGGATTCTAAAAAAATACCTAGTTTTAATAAAAACTTTAAGATTAATAAGATTTTCAATAAAATAAAAGTACAAAATACAAAATACTGCATTTGGCCATGTTGACTGAAACGCCAATTACAGCCAATGACGTCACGCCTCTATTGAATGTCAATCACTGTCGTGGTGTTGCTTAAACTTTTGTCAAATGTTATCGAAGCGTGACGTCCCAACCATAAGTTATAAGCGGCGCCATGACACCCATGAGCGTTATCGCGCTTATTTCGAATGAGATAGTTTAAAATGCAATAATCTGCGTTAAAACTTAGTTTATTGCTGAAATAATGTGTTTTTAGGGTTCCGTACCTCAAAAGGTAAAAAAAGGAGTCCTTTTAAGATAACTTTCTTGTCCGTCTGTCTGACTGTCTGTCCGTGTGTCACCACCGATTTTCTCAGGAACAGGTGGACCTGGCAAGTTGAAATTTATACCAGATACTGAGGTCTATAGTCCCTATTAGGTATATAAAAAGGTCCTGAGTCAACACGATAAAAAGATATGGGCAAATTTAGATTTTCGCGCAAACTTGTAAGTACCAAAAGTTTTCATAATGTTGTTTTTTTTTTATTATGCGGAATTTTCCCTTTACTCGTGCTGTAAGACCTTGCTTTTAACCTAAATTGACAATTCTAGGTCAACCGGAAGTACCCTATAGGTTTTAGGTCGAAATCTATATCGTAGTTCCCGTTGACCTGGAATCACGAAATTTGCCAAAAAGCAAGGTCTTACAAGTAAAGGAAAAATTTACAGCACAAGTTAAGGAAAATTTTTAATAAAGGAGATTTCAAAATCAGTCATCATGCCTATTCCAATTGAAGGGGGGCAAATAGTTTCTATCGTTAACACTTTATTTCATATGGTATTATTAGGCTTTGGGCTTGATACTAATTTCACTGCCTCGTTGGTCTAGTGGTCGTAAGTTCGGCTGCTGAGAGACCTCAGTCTTTGGTTTGATTCTTGGGTCGGGAAAAATTACTGGGAACGTTGTCAGTCAGCCCGGAGTTTGGAGTTGGCTCGGTTGATAGCAAATAACCGCCTATTATATGGAACTTACTGAATGTATTCCCATGTTCAGAAATAAAATATTTATTACATAACATAAAATAGCCTCATGCCTGTGTTCCTCGTAAACCCTAGGCAGAGGTGTATGTGTACATGTCGCAGATGGATTGTAGAATCCGCTGTATTACAAAACTGCTAGCTGATTTACAAAACAGTACTGTTTTATAAAACAGCTGAACGGCGTTCAGCTGGATTGCCATTGCGATACGTTTAACAAAACAGCTACCCACCTTTAGTCGTAATGCAGAATGACATATCTACAGTGGGACAGGTTTGTTTACTGTACAGGTATATTAAATGGATAGTCACCACTCAAGTAAAAAAAGATACTGTATTCAAATTTGACTTTTCGTGGCTGGGTCGACGGAGCCCCGCTTAGCGGGGCTCCTATTTTTGTGTCTGTAAGGTTAAAAAAAACCTAAACACGAAGAGGATGACGGGGGTAGTTCGCGCGCTGCGCTCGCTTACTGGCCCCCGTCATCCTCTTCGAACCTAACCTGTCCGTGTCGGGATACACGAAATTCCCGAGCTCGCTTCGCTCGCTCATGGATCAATTTCGTTTCTTTTCTTTCATAATCCCGATATATTGTCACTATAGTGGTTTAGTATTTACGTCATTCAAAATTTTCATCTTTTTTTTGCTGTTGACAAGTAAAATAAAGTTAGGTTATTATTTTTAAGACATACAGAGCCATATGCGACAAAATTTCGAACTAAAATCAACAATCTGACAGTTCATTGCACACTGTTTTACATAATCTCAGATCGTTGACCCGCTGCATTGATAAACGCAAAACGTTCATTCAATTCTGCGTGTTATAGTTCAGTAATTATGTAAAACCGCTAAACGTCGTTCAGCTGTTTTTCATAACAGTACTGTTTTGTAAATCAGCTAGCAGTTTTGTAAAACAGCTGGTTCTACAATCCATCTGCGACATACATATAATAAATAGGTGGTGAGCCTATTGCCATCTACCGGGCACAATTCCAAACTCCGGGCTGCTAATGAGAATTTTCTAATAGAAAACGTCAATAACACTTTGCCCGACCCGAGAATCGAACTCGAGATCCCATGCTCAGCAGTCGCGCTTGGGATCACTAGACCAATGAGGTCGTCTTAAAATAAAATATTGTTAATTGATTGATTAATAACAGAATTAATTGATTGCTACAGTTAGTAAGTCCCATGTAATAGGAGGATACAGGCGTGATACTATGTTATATTAATTTCTTGTTGATCGTTATTGAGTTTATTTGAGGTTATAATGCAATATATATTAGGTACCCTTTAAACGCACATTAGTCACATGTAAAAAGATTTTTCACGAACAAAATCGACATTTATGTTCCAAAGACTGCCCGTACGCAAATCCCTTTGGGTGTAAAAAACGAAGGTTTGGAAAAGCCAAACTTACCAAAACGTTTTTAAGCTGTTTCCCAGAGATATTGGCGGTCGACGAGGCTCCAAGAGCATTTTTCACGGAGTCCCCGATATCGGTTTGACTAATATATAACAGCGGACATTTCGGACGCCGAAATTCGATCGTGCGCTATCTTTTAGATTATGTGCACTAATTCCTTTTCAAACGTTGGGTGTGATTTTCTAAAATAGAGATTTTAGCTACGTATTTCGACTTTATAAACGTATTTTGCAGTACAGTTTTATGTATTTTTAGATTCAGAATTGGTTATGGCTTTTTAGTTGGAATAATTAGAAACGTTTGTTGCGATATTAAAGTATAGGTTATGAATTGATGTTGAATTTGTGTTTTGGTGTACAATAAAGTGACTTTATTTTATATTATAACATTGAAGATTAACTCAGAAGGAACTTCATAATGTGCTCTTCTACGATGAAAGAAAATGGTTGCGTCATCTCTTATTTCTAACCCTCCATTAAATTTACAATAGTTGACCTATACAAACATAACTTCGGTAAGGCCAAATTAACAAGTTTCGAAGTTGTTTGACTAAAAAAATATATATAAACTTACTATTCTAACATTGCATAATACGCTTATACAGCAAAAACAGTTTTTAAAATTATTTATTCTCCTAAACGTTCGTGTGTGTCTGGAATGCCGTTGCAACATTCCTATTGATGTCCCCAAAAGAAGAAAGTGGTTTTATATCAATAACCCAAAAGAATTCATAAATATAAGATAAGCGCGGACGAATCCAAGGAGAAACGTTTCAAAGGAGAAAAGTATTGAATAAATAAAGAAATCGACACGTTTTCGCGAACTCTCAATTTATCTAAGAAAATTTTATTCATATCCGGAGAGGGGACGGCTTCTGAGGATCTCGACATATGGACACATGTTGAAGACACATAAGCCTTACTTATTATTTTTCCATTCTTTATGTGCGCCTTATCCGTACTGAATACGCTTTGATACGATAATTATGTAGCGCACCGTTTGTGTCGGATACGCGAGCTCCTTGGCTGACGAAGTTGTTTTGTCACGACTACGTATGTATATGTGAAAAGATTAAAAACTTTCTCCACAACGTCTTCCGAAGCTCTAAGCTCGCTGTCATAAGGCAAGTAAAAGCTCGAGTTGAAAAGCGGATTAGGCCCCTTAAGTTTGTTGCGAGGTAAAGTAATATTCCCGAAGACAACAACAAAAAAGAAAATCCTTAACCGTGCACTCCGTTCTGAATATTAAAACGTTCTCACTAATACTCTTGATTAAGTTTTCTCTCAATGTTTCCTCACTGCAACCCCACACAGTACGCATTTAAGATATAACGAGTTCCAGGTAGTTACCTGAAGCTATATACAATAATATAAATTAGTCCGGAATCTCTAAGTGTAACTCTTAAAACTAACCTCCTTGGATCTTTTATTAAATATGGCCCAAAATATTTCTCAGAAAATATGGTTAAAGAACAATGAAACTATTCACAACACTGTTTCTGCGTAAGCCTTTTTATCCGAGGGGATTCTCTCGGAGGGTACGGTGAATCCGTGCCCTGTTCTTATAATTTCCTTGAATGGTGAACATTTGATTTAAGTACCGTCCCAGGGCTAACAACGACTCTCCGGGGACCGCCCCGACTATTTCCTTTTGTTTTTGTGCCGGTTTTTTAACAACTTTTTCTCCAAAGGATTCGCTAAGAGGCCAGTACGAATGCGAACGTTTAAAGCAAATCCCGTGATTAGAGTCAAACGATTGACGTTCACCGTGGGATTTCCAGAGAAGATTAATGGTAGCTATCGAATGGTAATTACGGAAATGAAACGTGTAAGTTATGCAAATGGTGACCACAGAACTCTCGTGTTTGAAACTAATAGTTGGAAAGATCAATTCAGTTAAGATATGGTTATGCAGTGCGTTTAGTGCTAGTTATTAGTGCTTTTCCATTCTGTATATTTTCATTTTACCATTAACGCTTAAATGTTAGTAGTTGCGGGAAATCAGTGAAAATATTTGTTAGTTTATATCAAATATTGTACAAACAATAAAATCATAGATAGTACAATAAATTGAGCGGATAGGAAGGAGTCGTACTCAGCGCAAAGGCTTAACAAGCCAACTTGCGGTTTTGTGCATACATAACCTCGCTGTTATTAATCGTACGGCGGCAAGTTTATGCTGAGCCCGCACTTACCTCGCGATTCGGCACTACATTGTTAAAACTACAACGCGGAAAACAGCGCACTGCAATTTCTTGTAACGTATGAGCTGCGTGAAACGTTATTACGAAACTTTCGCTGTTTTTATTAATTGAAACAGGACTTTTGTTTTAACAACCCCGTTTAAAAGTTGTCTTATTTACGACACACACTATTTTATAAATTTCAACACGGTAGGTAATAAACAGGTGATGCTAATGCGGAAAAGTTTCACTGTTTTATAAACCCGCATAGAATAGTATCTATGTCAGGACCAAATACTAAAATAAATTCATGGCACAAAGTTTGTAGACAAACAATTTGGCAACCAAGCCAAAAACACCACGATTGTCTTCCATGCCAATGTCGTGGATAAATGAATATTCAATAATCAATTATTATTCCATTAATTTTACAGTAAAATTTGGGCTGTCGTGTTGTATGTTTCTGACCTGTAAATAATTTGGGTACGTACGCATTAGGTTGCAGCAGTGCAGAGTTTTTTTGGAAATAAAACAGGTCAGTGTGCAGTGTGCTCGGTGGATTTCTACCGATGGTTGAATTTGCACCGATGTCGTAAGCTGGCGAGCCGGCGAGCCATGTCCATGTGTACGCCCAGTTTATTACCACAGATGCAAGGCTTAGTTGTTAAACGGAACACACAGTTATAAAAAAAATACAACGAAACGGTAGTTTGTCTACATGGAAACCGTTTTGTCTGAAAAATTATATGCTTTTTGGAGGAATAGACTTTACAACAAAACAGCTGTTGATATTGGGTTTATGTAACACAATGATCCTAAGTTTTAAAAGAAATGTGTATTTATTTATGGCTAAATTGCAGCAAATATCTTCACATTTAACAGATAACTGACACAATAGTATCATCTGCACGCATGTTGTGACGGAATACGAGACGGCTCGGTTGAAAGCGTAATGCTCGTGGTGTTCACGTTCATGGTCCACTGACTGCTGTCCATTCAACCACTCGCCTATTTCGCCTCCTACGGAGTATATTACTGCATTTGAAATTCGCTTCAAGTTAACTGTCGGTAACAACCATAACGAGTTTCGTGCTTATTCCATATAGGCAACAGTTTTTTTTTGCAAAACAATAATAAGACTGAATAAATTATAATATTTTTGTGAAGCTTATTTACCTTTGTACAATCTTAACGTTCGAATAAGATTTAATATAGAGGATCTGAATAAATTACCTTAATTCGAATTATGTAAATCTTTCTTCAATCCTTATCAAAAGGAGATTTGCTACGGGCGTAGCGCAATGATCGCAGCAATGCTATAAGTGCTACGATAAATTTATATACACATTTATATAGGCGATTAATGTAATTAATACAACATTTAAAGTAATTTATTGTATTCTGTGATATTGGTGAGGATTGATCCTTTAGTTAACAATACGAGTGATGTTTAAATATTGAATTAGTCGTGGTTATAACAATTAAAATGTCTTCAAAGTTCAATTGGTTATATCAAATAAATGATTCCCTCTCCGAAAACCATTTATCAGTCCTTTGATATTACAATAACGACAGATGAAATCGAGGTTCAAATTAAAGCTTTGTTAGAAAGAATATAAATATTAAAGCTATTTGCGTACTCGCTAAGCGTCGATAAATAAATAAACGGATAATAGAGAAAGATGACTATCGTCTGCTCAATTAAAAATTAAGTTGGCGATACTTAATGAAAATACTGTATTGTATATAGGTACATTCGACACAGATTAAAATAATTCAAATCTTGGAACTATAAAAGGTAATGAGGAGTAATCTTTTAAAAAGTCTGAAAATTCTTTGATTTTCCGTACTATTAAAACTCTGAGAACTGTTTGCAAGTAGGTACCTTCTTTTTGTTTTCTCTTGAACCTTTTATACCCTCTTTGTCCGTCGAACAAACGGTCCTTAAATCTTTAAGGCCAGCGAAAAATTTGGCGAAATGTGAAGTATTCTACGAATCCATTTGCTTTTCATTGCATTTTGACATGCTGGAATTAATTAAGGTAATTTAACTTTGCATGTTAATTAGCCAGTTGTTGCAAGCTGTGAACTGGGAGTAAGTAATTTATTTGTTTATTAATCACCAAAATGTACACCAAATATTTGTTGATGATCCTGCACTCCCGGTGAATGTAATTGGATAAATGCGATCCACTTCATTAAGCGAAAGTTATTCTTGAAAAAAAATCCTCTCGATTGACGTTGGTATTGTCAGTTCGTACTTTAGAATGTTAAATTAGCATATACTCGTAGATAATTAAAAAAACAGGTTTGTTCTATGCACGCGCCTAGGGCTAATTATTTTGAGAGAACGCATTTATTTTAGACATTGCTATAATTTCTTCTTTCATTCGATTGGGCTTGAAATAAATTATTTTCACGAGTAAAAGTAAAGTAAGAGTTCTGAGTTTGCGGCGTTTTTTTTTTATCACAGCTAAATTCCGTAAGGGCTGCCGCAATCGTTAATCGCTTGGGACCACTAGACCAACGAAGCAGTATCTATGTACTGTGTAAGTTTTTTTTAATGTTTATTTTTATTTTTTTAATCTACATGTATATGCAACCACATTATAAGTACTTTAGTGGGTACTCTGCTGTGTGGTTATATGTATTATTCCAGAAAATTATCAAAATCTAATCAGTAATTTTTTTGAATGAGTGTCATCCATTCATATTCATAATAATATTTGTGCGATACAGATAAATATTTCGAATGCATTATCGCATGCGTAGCCAATCCAAATTTTTTTTTGTGGAAATAATAATGCGGTTTTTGGAGAGCGCCTGGAGTATTTATCTGGGAGGCGCAGGTTCAAATCTTGTACGCGACTGTATTTTACTTTCCTTAAATTCAAATTCAAATAATTTATTGCGAATATAGGTAGGTTGATACAGTTGGTGTTTACATAATTTATCAGTTATAGGACAAACATTTAGTGCAGCTATAATCCGCCATTTGGCATGCAATATTCAGAATATTTTACTATTTTTAATTGAACATGTATACACAACACATGATACATAATCAGAGATAATACAAATAAGTCCATTTAGGTAATATTATTCTAGTCAAGTCAATTTAGTTAAGAGTCATGTAACAACTAATTATGAATTTCATATTTGTCTTCGAGATATTCTTTTACACTGTAGTATGCCTTATTAAACATTTATAACTTTATATTAGTAGGATCTAGTTATATAGGTATAAGGTTATTTGAGCATATTTTGACTCAACGTAACAATGGTTAATGCCTTTTAACCTTAAATTATATTAAACGAAAAGTAGAAAAATAATGTACAAGTACCCAATAAGTAATGATATTGTCGGGTTTAAATAATAATATATTAACATTCTGAAAGTAACAGAAACAGTTCCATTCCAACAGATACGTTTTGTTAGGTATATCATAAAGGACATATCTATTTTTTCAGACGAATCTGTACTACCAACAAAATAAATTAGGTCACAAACGGACGCGAGTGCTTACAAATAGACATCAGAAGTACAGTGTGGTTAAATGTTTACACTTTATTACTTGATACCTTATACTTTAACATTTTTTATATTCGACCTTATTAATTACCTATTAATTGTAAACATAACATAACATAACATAGCATCACGCCTGTATTCCCCGAAGGGGTAGGCAGAGGTGTACACAGTTGTACACCCACATTTCACCAATGCTGTTATTAAGTCTCATGTAATAGGTGGTGAGCCTATTGCCATCAACCGGGCACAGTTCCAAACTCCGGGCTGCTACTAAGAATTTCCTAACAGAAAAACTCAATAACACTTTGCCCGACCCGGGAATCGAACCCGAGACCTCCTGCTCAGCAGTCGCGCTACGGACCACTAAACCAACGAATTTCTCAGTAGCAGCCCGGAGTCAGCAGAGAGTCAAGTTGGTGGTGTGACACCCCCGTGCTTCGGAGAGCACGTAAAGCCTTCGGTCCTGCGCCTGATTTCTCTCTGGTCGTGTCGGATTTCCGTCCCATCGAAATATAAGAGTGAAGGAAGAGGGAGTGCAACTGTGTTTGCGTATACACTTGTGCACTATAATATCTCCTGCGTATTTCGCTAATCTTGGTGTCGGAAAGTCGTCGGAAGGAGTAATATTTAAACAAAGAAAATAAGTAAATAAGGGGTGGGAAGGTTCCTATGGATTTATAATGAACCAAAGAATTTAGTTCTTGTAACAGTGTTTTTACCCGTCTGACCCAGAAGGAGGGTTATGTTTTTCGAGTGTATGTAGATATCTATGTATGTGTGTATGTATATTTCTTTGGCACGCCCTTTAGCCTAAACGGCTTGATGGATTCTAACTTATAACATACGAGGTGTCATTAGATTCGTCTCAATTGCAGGAGTAATAATAATATTATTATAAATGCGAAAGTAACTCTGCTTTTCTGTTTGTTACGTTTTCACGCCTAAACGGTTGAACCGGTTTTGATGAATTTTGTAGAAGGCCATAGGCTACCTTTTGTCGCAAAGATTAAGTTGCGGGCACCAGCTAGTAATAAATACATGAATACATATGCTTATTTCAGTTACAGGTACATAATAAATAAAATTATACATACGTAATTTTGATACATTAGAACATCACTACGATGTTTAAACGTCACTGACATTGCAATTTGTACACAAATGCTAGCCTTTATTTGTGACGTCATTCGCGTGGATTTGTGGCTTTCGAGTTGTGACAATATTATTGATCAGTTGAACGTGATTGAGAAACAAAGGGAAATATATTCAACAATAACATTTTTGGATTTATGATAATATCGCGGATAAACAGATTTGCAATATATGAAGGATTGGGATGACGTGCAAAGAATAAGCTATGCAAGCGTCTTGTCGATGTTATAGGGGTGCGATAAGAAATTTCTGCATGAACATAACCCAAACGATAAGAAACTGTTTATTTATGTTTATTTTACGAGCTTAAATAATCACTCATTGAGTGTAAATATTTAAATATTAATACTCTTTGTGACTACTAATACTAAAACTAACTACACACTACTTAACATAAAACTACTTTGTAGTGTTAAGCGGATAGCTGACTATTACGAGTACATTATATTTATCAAAGCGATCTTTATCCGAATTTCTAAAAAAATATACAAATTCCTAATTCGACTTGTTTCTTAACATTAAAAATCTACTCACTTCAGCATCCTAACTCCCACAAATAATGTATTCAAAGCTATTTTCCCTTACCCAAGAGTGGACTGAGCCAGCTGAAGAATTTTAGTATACTAGATAATTTTTTATCTTGTATAGCAACCTTCTTCATATACGTATTCAGATCAGATGCAAATAGGCGACATTTCAGTAAAGCCTAATAAGCATTTTGACAAGTGTATTGGCATTCAGATTTCAGGCATATGCTTTTTGACCCAATATGACTTTGAAGCGCTGTAGTTCTATTATAAAGAAGACTGTATTATTTCCCATTCATGCAGTACAAGTTAAATACAATCCTGTCTACCTAAACAATTGAAACGCTGGGATCATAACAGCGAGTTTTGTTCTACCTTGAATTCTTAGTATACGTCAGCGCAACCTTATTAATGAATTTGTAACAATGCGTAATAATTAACAATATACAAATAATTACCTATTGACCGCGACTTTAACATGTTATTAACTCTGCGTAATTACTTGGTTGATCTAAACCGGGGGCTAATGTGAAACCGTAATTGCATAATAATACAATTAATAATTGTGTATGCGTTGCCGGTATTAACTTTGACGTGGTGGAGCAACATTGGGATGCAAACACGCGGCGATATGCGTATCCTGTTAGAATTACTAATAGGTGAAATTTTGGTATCGGTAGGCATGTGCATATAAGCACATCCTATGTCCTACTAATATTACAAATTATGTGAAAGTTTGAATGTTTGCGAGTTGTGAATTTGGATGTTTATTAATCAATCAGTCAAAAACAACTGAACGGATTTCCTGTGGGAAAAAGGGAATTCCGCGGGTGAAACTGCGGGGTGTAGCTACAAATAATTGCCTTTTGGATAACTTATTAGACTTAGAGGAGATTCTAGATAAATAATAACCATATACCAATATTGTGATCGAACTGGCAGAGTAAGCTGAACGTCCTGCCGGGGTTGCGTTGTATGCAGTTGCGATCCTGTGACACCGGTGAAGGTATGCGAAGGATCATGTACTTCTATGTCGGTAAGAGTCTATTATGGATATTCCACCCTTAAAAAAGGTGTAGATGTAGTGATCGAAATTCAAAATGAATCCCTTGGGCGAATAAAGGTGTGATACGAAAATTATGTATGTATGTAATATGATACTGTGTAGTGTAATGTAGTCATGTCAATACATACACACATATATAAAGTCACGCCTTTCTCCCATCGGGGTAGGCAGAAACTACAGAACGCCACCTGCTACGATCCTTACATATGCCTTTTGCTTCGTCCACGTTCATACATCTTGTCATACATGAGCGGCGGTTGCGAGTAATACGCGCCTTACTTTTTTGGAGGATATCACTAATAAGGTCAGTTTATATCCTTCTAGTCTAGGGCGTTCCGGAATTTCCACTTATACCTTGTCAATACTTAAGTTAAATGAAGTATTATTTTTATCGACGGTACGAACTGGATTCTCACTGTACATTCTAGACCGCAAGTGCCCTAAATGGTGTGTTGTGGAAGGAGGTTGAGCTACTGCTATGGTACGAACCAAGGCGTTATAACTATAAATTGACAATGTTATTAATTTGTCTACATGTTATCAATTAATCAAGTTGATATTCTTGTAGACGTGGTCTTTTGCTTTATACCCAAAGGGTCTAATTTTTGCAACCATCGGTAAATTTTTTACCATCATCGGCATCAAGGCACTACAGCCGCAGATGGGCCTTGGCATAGTTGAGGGCTTTTTTCTAGGCTGTCTTATTTTTTACTTTGTCCTTCTAGCCTGTCTTTTCCATATTCCTAAAATCTTGTTCGACGCCATCTTTAGAACTTTGGCCTTCTTTGGTTCCGTTGACTTTCTGGTTTGCTGTCGAGTTGGTAAACATAATAGTTTTAATGACGCTAGGTTCTTTATACTCTACAGTACTATATACTATTTTATAGTAATATCCAGAGACCATAATATGACCAAAAAATACTACAAACTAAGCAACAACAACACCTGGAACGTTGCAAGTGGGACTGCAACTTCGGCTTAAGGCATCGCTAGGGGGCATGCTAGAGACGTGCAGGATCTGAGTGGATAAATGTTTGAGGGATTACGCAACCTTTTATACCGCTTACATGTAGGTAGCATGGGGAAGGTAGTCAATAGAAACTCTTTTTTTATTTTTTTCTACTGCAACAACTAGTTCCTCGAGGAAATTCATAAAATTCGAACGCATCGTTTTTCATTCACGATCATGGTACGAATTTCATGTCGTCTTTATTATTTATTGAGTAAAATAATCTAGGCATATATAAGGCTAGAGTGAATAGGTTTTTTCTGGATCTACGTGTTTCATCCTCGGCCACACCGTTGCTTACCTTCAGGCGAGTTGGGTGCCAAAAGTAATATTCATTTTCGATAAATAAAACTGACTAAATCGAAAGTAATTCAAAAATATTACCTGATAATAATGATTAAAAATAACAATCTGACTGTTCTGCTACAAGTACAAGTTGACATCATGCCTAAAATACGTCAAGATATCAAAATATGATAAAGAACTATAAAAATAGGTATTTTGCTAATAAACATGGTTGAATAAGTCTATTGAATATCGTCATAAAACTACAAATAGTTAATTTGTTTTGTTACAATTAGCTACTTTAAATAGAAAGTCGGATATTTGCCATTTAAAATAGAGTATAGGGTATTTTAAGCCGCACTAGAATAGTAAGCGTTAATAATTGTTCTCCAGGGCTATATATAAGGTATATATACACGAGTTGGAGGAGAATTAAATACTATAAAACGAATATAAATACGTATAGTGCGGCGCGTAACTGGGTTAATTAGCGGTGTTTACTTGCATCAGCCATGTAACGCCACGGCACTGCTGCACTTTCCTGAATGAATAAATTAGGCTGTGACCTAAGTAGAACTGTTGTCTAAAAATCTAGACATATTGTTGTGCCAAATGTTTGGCCTTAATTATTCCAGTAAGTAACAAAATTCTTTCAACGAAAAATGTTACCAAAAAGAAACACCGTTGAGGTATGATTTTTGTATTACACAATTTACTCAATTTTCAATTTTTATTTTTACCTGTAATCTAAAAGAGTATCGGCAGGCTTCATAATCCGCTACTTATTCTCTTTGTTTAAAATGCCTTGTACGGGTGCTTTTACTATCATTAAGTTGGCACTCTACACGGTCGTTTCACGTTGTTACGTCTCTTCAACTATAACAGCCGGCTAAGTCAGCTAATAAAAATTTGTCCGGCGAACAATTCAGACGACGTTAGTACCAAATGAATGCTCTAGTTCTATCATAAATCACAAGTTTTAATGGTTATTTATTCTGACTGTACGAATCGAGCGATGGCAATCAGTCGGGAGACTATTTTTATGACCTGTACCGGATGCGCCATAAAGCGAAGCATAAAATCAGTAAGCCTCCGAGGGAGAAATATAAAAGTAAATAACACTTAGATTGGAGATTTAGGCACCGGTGCAGAGGGCGAGACATCCGCTCGCCGCTCCAATGAGCCGTTAACTCAGGAAACTCCGTATTACATTGACCCACACTTTTGATCATTTTAATGTACACGATGAGGAAAATATTATAGATATTTTTCCTGATTCCGAATATATATTAAGGTAAGTCCGCTATTTCGTCCGCTTCAGTGAATATTTTTTTGTTCAATAGCTACTCGATTTTCAGTGGATATCTTAACTATCCAGTAAGCAGTAACGTAATGATTTGATGAACTACATCTAAAGTACATAATAATTTATGTGTAAATACCATCTCTAAGACTTAACTTAAAGGCTATAATCATAAAGGACAGAATTTGTACTATAATTATTGCATTATAAATCGATGATGGTCGAGTTTCAAATTCATGATCAAGAAAACTGACAGAATAATTCATGGCTTACCATATGGATCCATGTTTTTGTCTCCAACTTTCCCGCCAACAACTGGTCCCCTGAGACTGTATCCGTAGACGTTACAAACCCTATGATAATCGGGACGATACAACGAAGCCGATTGTGAAGGTTCATATCAACCCGATAAGCCGAATTTATGTGAATCCCCAACAAACAAACAAATGGAACATTTCTGCGTAGTCGATATCACCTATTACGATAATAACGATATCTACGAAGTACCTAATTGTTATGTTAGAAACATCCACTGTTATTACTTGTATTTTTCTCACATTGATTTGCGTTTTTCTGGCATTTTATATTGTGTCGTTTGACATTTGAAGGTGGAAAAACTCACCTATATCGGTAAATGCTTCTAGTAACAACTTGTACAAAATAATACCATAAATGTCAAGAATCTGACTTATGCCCAATTAAGTTGTTTCGCTTAAACTTTCACTTATTATATATTCATTGTAAATCTCACTGAATCCGGGAACGACGTAATAAACTTCAAAACAGATACCTATCTATTTGCCTTTGCCTTGTGGTAACCGACTGTAAATATCCATGTTTCCTCGTCTGTCATTGACATTCACGGCGTTCTTAATGGTTCGTTAATTCGGGCGTCGCTAAACGTTCGTATTGATCGGTTTTATCGCTTTATTGTTTTAACACAAATTTACAAGTGGGCTTTATAAACATGTCTGTTTAAATAGGGAAACATAGCAACGTTCTTAAATTATAAATTGATTTTGTTTTACTACCTATATTTGTATAGAGGCGGGTAATCACTACATTATGTTCGTTCACCTTCATTGTGTACACGTTAGCGACTCAAGTTTTCGGGACCGCATGTCAAAGTGGCGTAGATATAGTCGCCGGGCGGATCACCTTGTAGGTAGGTACCTACATCAATCACCCTGACATGACTCCAGTTGTTCGCCCAAATGGATTATAGGAAGTCGGCACCCCGCCCGCCCGAGGTGAGTTTCAGATTTGCCTCGCATCACCTATATGTAAACATTATTTGCCAAAGTGATACGGTGACACGGCTAACTTTACGGAAGGGTATCTTTACACGATTTTTTTGGGTATCGTCATACTTATACGGGACAAAAACACGTGTCCTTTATGTTACAAATACTTTGAGTCCTTTAATACATACCTACCCTTTGTTGACACTTCGTCAAAAAGAAGAATGTCAGAACAAAGTTGTAAAGGTTCGTGGTTATTTATGAGATCATTAGCGGGCCACTCCATGTCTTCGAATCTTGATCACGTTTTCAAACGGAACTCGATTGGGATTCGGATTGGGGGGTCGACCAATTATCATAATAAAGTGGCGCATTTCCTTTATAAAGTAGGTTCGTGTTATTACCGGGGACAATCGTAAATTATTCAGTCCTCACAAGAATAAAATTTGTATCGAGCTAGGTCACAGGTTCAAGGTCTACGGTATTGTACTTTTTCAATATCTTGACTACGTAAGAAATACGTATTTCATTCATTGTTGAAAAACTCAAACGTTGCAAAGCTTTATAAGCACTTAAAGGCACTCGGAATGTTTATACCTATTGTGTTGTTTTATATTGGGCTTTCTATTTGACACTTTAATACAGTTCTTACCTATATTAAAAGATTAATTCCACACAGTGGAAGGGCAAATATTAATACGCTAATGCTTTGGTTAATGATATATTCTTTATGCTGTTCGTACTCATTAATCGGCGATGCATTTACCTGTCCGTACTTATGTAGGTACGTGGACATTAGTCAAACCAGCGTTTAAGGCTTGCACTAGTCTCATGTCAGTGTCCGTTAATAGCGAGGTAGGGAATGTAACGATTAGGAGTGTGTGTGCTCTAGTAATATAACATTACGGGCATATATACATTTACAATATGACTAGAAATAAAACGAATATCCCAGTCTCGTAACCCAGTAAATATAGACACCTTACTCGTAGTGTACCTATATAGATATACCTTACTTATTCACTTTCATACCCCAACATTCTGTTGTGTGTGCATATTTAAAGCTCCGGTCGACACTATTTAGGCATTTTATTTTTGAGATTGAACCAATTAAAATCATCGGCAAATATTCTGGATGTAAACACCTCGAACCCGTAGTAAGCTTCAAAGGCATGTTTGCATGGCAAACAAGCGTAAATTACGCGGCAAAATGATAGACGAAAATTATTTTCGAAAAAAATTCAAAAGATCCAATTAGCCTCGGGCTCTCGAAAGGGTTTGTGGAATAGAAGGAGCAGTGACTAGCGAATACGGAGGACGCTAAAATACGGGACGAATTTATATCCGCAGCCATAACCGATAGAATAAATTATCATGGGAAAACTTGTTCTGGTAAACCATCGCTGCCTTGTATAGTGAAATTTAGGGGTGATAAACTTGATACGCTTTCTACCCTTTTCAGTGGCTAGCCCTTATATAAAACCGAGTATATAAAAACTTGAACAGCAGTTTACAACTAAACTGGGAAAGCGGCTTTTATGACTACAATTAATTAAATTCTAACTATAGACGTTATCTTCAGTAAAGTGTAAACGTCTATAGTATTATTTAACAAAAACATAATTTCACGCCTGTATTCCCCGAAGGGGTAGGCAGAGGTGTACATAGTCGTACACCCACATTTCACCAATGCTGTTGTCCCGTGTGTAAGTCCCATGTAATAGGTGGTGAGCCTATTGCCATCTACTGGGTACAATTCCAGACTTCGGGCTGCTACTGAGAATATCCTAACAGAAAAACCCAATAACACTTTGCCCGACCTGGGAATCGAACCCAAGACCTCATGCTCAGCAGTCGCGCTTGGTACCACTAGACCAACGAGGCATTTATAGTATATTTGCATAGCTAAAACTTGAAAATAAATAATTTTATAATTTTGTGTTTTAAGTACCTAAATGTGTATGTAGACTTTTATCTTAGAAGTTTCTTAACTTGGCGATACGACAGCTAAGTGGCAAAGCCATTAAAAAAAAAAAAAAATACTAGCTGATAAAAAAACAAGCTATAGAATTACAATACATATTGAATACTTAGGTTGAATTTACCAATAATGTACAAAACTACTTTCCACTAAATGTACGGGTACAAGATCAGTTACTATAGGCCTACGCCTATTGGATCCTACGAACCAATCATTAATATATTTTATGCGTTGCATCGATAACCAGTTAGTGCACAATGGACACTCAACAAGGGTCAAGTGGACGCGAGGGGGAAATTTAATTTACTGTCGGATCCCTAGTCGGAGTTTGTGCCGCTTTCGACTTAATTATTTTCGCATCTATGAACTACAATAAGATTGTATTGTTGTTACCACCAGATATTTATAGCGTTAAATATTTTAGATATGAAATTCAATACATTAAAAAAGTTTGGTAATTCACGTAGATCTTAAGGGGAAGATTTGTAAGAATATGTATTATCTATTATTTTTAAACTGATTTGTAAATTAAATTAGATGAATATATAACATACTTCTCACGACTGATGTGAGAATTAATAAAAATGGTTTAATTTAGAAAAGACTGCGGTGGATTATTGTCTAGCCATATTCACTTTGGCTGTTCGCGATGCTGATACAATAATTAAACAATTGCCGTGTGCCGAATATGACACATTAGACTATTAAAGAATTAAGAATATACCACCAGTCATAATGATTTCTAAATGTTACAAATATTTTAGGAGATATAATAAAACACTAATACCATTCATTACAGAACTAATATGACATATACTCGTATGTTAATCGAGATAGCAAAGAAAAATATGAGAAATTATTTGCTGTCTGTATCTGTAAAGAAAACACAACATTTATACAGATAGGAAATCAAGATGGTAAAAAAGTAGGCGACGTCTCGAGGGGAAACCCTAATTTCCACAGGATAAAAATTAGGGTTCCCTTGAGAAAAGCAAAAAATCAAATTCACGCCAACGCTGCCGCAAGCGAAAACTAATTATTATGATGTATATTTAAACTACTCGTTGTCTGCTTTTAGTATCTTGTTGCAGAAAATGTTTGTGAAGAAATTGAAAATGATCAAGGAAGCCTTCAAGAAGATTGATGGTAGGGAAATTTTATTATAATAGTTAAGTATTTATACCTTCAAAGAATATCCTATAAAAAGTTTCATTTTTAAATGGACGACGTTGTACTCAATATTAACGTGATTCCGCCTCGGTTTTTCCAATATTGTAAAGAAAAACAGGTAGACATAAATCGCTTATAAGGCGTACTTACCTAGTAAAAGTTTAACATCATTATAGTACCTATCCAAGCTATCGAAACAGGTAAAATATATGCATCCGGCAGGGCTGCGGGCGAGAAAAGCGCGCGTACAAATTGTATTCCTACATTTCTAAAAGCCCCGTTGCGAATACGACACGATAAAGTTTGTAGATATTTATCAAATCGTCTTTTCTGTTTCGACCAAACCGAACCAGGTATCTTACATTTTATGCTATTGAGGTTCGAAGGACTTATAAATGCCACAAAAGAATTGTTATTTCTATTGATAAATTTCATCTTTTCGGTTTTGCGAAAGGTTCAGTCCACAACATAAGTCCGTTGGCAGTGTAAGCGTAAGTAGTGAATCTTCCAATTAATTATTATTTATCTGGCGAATTCTGATAGAAACCAGAATACTTAAGGAAACAGAGTAATGATAACTTTTGGATCCGAATAAGCTTTTGTAATAAATAAATTAAAAAAAAGTTATTATATGAGGTCGAGATGGCTTCGTGGTCAGAGCGCCTGGAGTATTCATCCGGGAGGCGCAGGTTCGAATCCTGTTCACGACCGTATTATTTTTCCATTTAATATAATAACTTTAGAGTTCGCTAAGCATGCGTTAATGCTTTTCAAAGATTTATCGTAAATTTTAAAACTTGGAATTGTTACTTTACTTACGAGTATGTTGGTGACCGTTCTATTTTACGTAGCATTTGCATAATAGGTATACATCATTACCTCTGTATTCTTGACTGGGCAGTTCTGCACATCCACATTTCACCTATATACCGTTAGTAACTCTCAAATCTGGAACATTTATATGTAACCCATACAAATAAATGCGCACTACCACTCTGTTAAGATATAGTAAGAGTATACGCCACCATAATAAATAGAACTGCCTCATTGGTCTAGTGGTCTAAAGCGCGAATGCTAAGCATGAGGCCCCGGGTTCGATTCTCGGATCGGGCAGTGTTATTGAGTTTTTTGTGTACAACTGTGTGGAACTCTGCCTAACCGTTCGGGGAACACAGTTGTTATAATAAATGGAGTATAAAATAATACAAATAACTAAAGTAAATAAATACATACCCGTCAAACGTTAAAGTTAGTGCATTTGTGTATTGTATGATGTTGTGTCACTGTATTTTATTTTATCAAATATATTCTCCATATGGCACGTATCGCTCTGTTTAGGCATGGTGTTTATTTGATTTGAAAACACATCTGACAGATTTATTTGTTCCATGTAAACGACACAAGAAAGCACTTATCTGTGCGGAGGTGATGTTTTTGTTTTCTAACACGTTTTATTTGTACTTCCTTCGTATTATAGCTTGGAAATATATGAGAGAAAATTTCTGAAATCAATTTGTTCACACATCGTTGCAAATAGTTTGACATAGTCATCGCAGCTTTTTCCTAAGCATTTCGGGGTTGCCATTCGAACTTACTCGTAGATAACTACTAAATGCTGTCGAATATTTCCATGGTAATACCACTAAATATATATTTTTATATAACACCGTAGCATTTAGCTTATTTAGGCTTTCAACATTGACCTCGAAAATTGAGTTTCTATTCTAGTAAATTTTTGTACCTGTTGATTTTTTTAAAACTTAGATATATATTATTTTATATATATTACCCTGAATAGTAAAGGTATAAATAATAGAAAGCCCCTATCACATACTTATATAACTAGCGGATACCCGGCGTGTGCTACTACTTTTTTTTTCAATATTTTAGTGTTCTTAAACCATCTTCGCATTATTGCCTTTCTAATGAAACCGGTTTGGGGCACATCGGTTGCATGGTTTTAAAGTCTATAACGGACATAGGTAGAAATATTTTTTGTGTTTTATATATTAGGATTAAAAGTAGTATTTTATCATAAGTAGCATCATGGCTGTATTCCGAAGGGTTTTTGCCTTCCTTTTACTTATCACATGGTTGATGAACAGCTTAGTGTCAGAGTATAAACCTCCCGTAGGCCTCTCACATGGCTTTTCCCAACATCGAGAACATGTCTCAGGTGTGCTGGTTCCCTCACTATATTTTCCTTTACCGTTATAAACTAGTGATAATTAATTTTTAATACGCACATGATTGGAAGAGTCAGTGGTGCGTGTCTTGCATTTGAACTTGCAACCTTTGACTTGACAGTCCAACGTTCATACCTCCAGGCTATCACTGCTCAATTATGTTATGGAGTCCCGTGAAATAGGTTCACACTAATAATAAAAAATAAAAAAACTTTGCCCCACTTTAGGAATTTCTTTTGTATCGTGGGTGCGTTTACACACACATAATCTCACATGCACACACACTCAGACCCGGAACAATTATCTATGGATTATACTAATATTTACTTGCAGGAAATGAACCCGCAATACAAGCCGCAGCTACCGGGCTCTCGTCCACAGCGCCAACCGCGCCGGGTGAGCCTATTCTATCTACCTAAAAGGAAATCCAGTAACACGGTGCCTGAACATATTGGAAACTAGGACCTCACATTCAGCATCTACGTTTGCGATCACTAGACCAAATGAGGCAGTTACCTAGAATTTTATCGACATAAGTTATTGACAGTAAGTTCTTGTTGCCGAGTTGTGTTATTGCATGTCGTCTTGACTTTTTTGTTTTTGGCGCTATAAATTACTTTTATATATTTGTATCAGGTTGTTTCGTGTTTTAAAAGCATTTCATTGTTCGAAGCGTGCAACGTAGTTACGTCGAGAAAATGGAATGGTGCATTTCGCTTCCTGTGCCTTGGGCTGCAAATGAAATGGTTACGGAAGAATTTTTATGTTCACATTCTTTTCTAGAACTAAATCTGTGTTTGTTGTCATTGTTTATATTATACTTTGATTTAAAATAAATGGCATTTTTGTACCATCGGAGTGTATTATGCAATTGTAGGTTTGACGTAGATAAACCGCTACCTTACGTATCGCTTACTCTTTGGGTGATGGAAAGGAAAAAGAGGAACGCAATTTCGCCATACAAAAAAGATTTGATGTATCCTTGTTCTGGCTGTTACATCAATCACGCGCCACATTCTCGTCGTCGTCACTTGTGAAGCATAAATAAAGTATTGGAGGCTTCCGACATCCCGGTATTGATGTATTCACAACACAAACTGGTTCCTGCTTATTGTCAGAAACACCGTTCTATAATGTTAAAAGATACATTAGATTACTCGTTTTCTGGCAGCATTCGTATGGAATTATTACAGGGAATTGTTTACAGAATAGAATTATGGTTCAAAATATATTTTTTGTTTGTAACTTGTTTTCCGATATACGCCTGTATCGCTTTTCTTCTTTGTGAATGTCTAATAGAATTTAACATACTTTCACATTTGTAAGAGAATTGAATTCATAAAAACACTTTGTATATTGCCTTTTAGTCTAACACAGTCGTGAAATACCCCTGAATTATTTGAACACGCTATCACGTAACTGTACCTACACAGTATTCAGGTTGAATATTCGGGCTAGAAATGATGCAGAACAGAATATTTGTCTGGATCGAAGTGTGGGTGGAACGATCTGAGTAAGTCTGCGATAAGCAATACAAATTTTATACCTGTATGTATTGGCCTTGCATTTTCAACTTTAATTGTGATGCTTTAAGGTGTTTATTTGATAGAACTGTTTGGGTGGCCAATTGTAGGCGATATTACAAATACCAAGAATTTTAGCCCAATTATTACCTTGGTTACTCAAATGCACCTTTTGCGATGTACTCAATTGTATTTTACGTGTTATCCGATTAATCGAGGGCCAATTTAGCTGGTAAAGCTCATGTTGCCTGTCGTCAGAAAGTATTAATTTTAACACGAATTGACGTGAACGTCAAATATTATAATAAACTCGTTTGAATTACTCGTTTTGATGTTCCGATCGTATTATTCTGGTGGTAACGAAACACTTTTGTTATAACTTGGGAACATTATAATTACAAAAGATCTTTGTTCAGAGTATCTGTTACTTCTGAGTATTATGTTCACCTAAGCGATGACGCAGATGCTAAAAATTAAAAATCTATAAATAACGCAGATAGACTTCAAAACTTTTTTCTTATGTTTATATTAAAGTAATTTTTATTTTGTTTTATGTGTTTAGTGTGTAGTTAGTAAATAAGTTTATTTAATAGGTTAGTACCTAGTTAGTACCATATTATAGTGTTGTATTAAGTATATTATTTTAATAAAAATTTACTTCGAAACGATATTTTTTAAGTTTCAGTACGTCAATAATATATTGTATGTAACTTTCATAAATACGCCTAAGGTTCTCGATATAATTGCGAACTTCCCTACATACATAGGTATATACATGGGGACGGATTAAACTGAGAATGTACTTTTTAATAATTAATATAAAAACATGTGTTGTTCCACAGTACTGTTCCCCCGACTGTGATGACAATTCTTAACTGCCTTGTTTTTTACTTTTAGTCCATACATAGCAGGCGTGCCCTTTTAATGTTTTTTTTTTCATATCTCTTTAGGTACCACACAGCTACTATTTTTTTTAAATCTTATTACTAGTTTTGTTACCAGGGAAAACGCAAAGATTCTAACGATTCCCCATAAATCTCAATAGGTTCAGACGTTTAGAAGTTATGGTTGAATAAAGAAACTCACAAACATACATACATTGTATGTATGTTTGTGAGTTGAGTCGGGCAATTCCGAAAAATGTACGTGAGTACTAACCGGTGAACATTAATTGATATACATACATAAGTCCTGAAAACACAACACTACTTTTTGGGCACTCGTATAAAAAGGGAAGATAGAAGGTATTTGATTTTTACGACGTTTATAAAAGTCCAATTCTTTACAGGCTTAGAAAAGAAAATGATAAGTCGTTCGAATTTGTTATTTTCGCACTGGTAAAGGGTGTTTGCCGGCTTTTGTCAGAGTATGGTCAGTGTCTACAGAGCGAATAGTTGCCAGCGTGTCATGAGAATGCAGCCATGGCAACCTCATGTAAAGAACGAGTACTATACTAGGAAATGCACAAAACACCCGGCATTTTACGTCATGTCGAAAACTGTAAATCGCTCTTTCTGACCACAGCTATTTACTGTGTGCCAGAGCTCTAGTGGTCTAGCAATCAAACATTATGGCACGAACGACGGAACGGAAAACGCATGCATCAACTGTCTCTGCTTGTTTTGCAGCTTATCTGCCTCCACTCTATTTTATCGCGTGCGAAGGAAAAGTAGTATTATTTGTGTGGACTGCCTCGTTGGTCTAGTGATCACTAGTGTGGCATTTGAGCGTGAAGTATTTTTTTTCCATCCATGGGGAATCATGGGGAATCCTTCAAAAGGTCGGTAACGGCCTTTGGGTATAAGACCGCAGATTGTGGGATTTTGATCTCCATGAAAACCACCCCGGTGGTCACCATTAGCACGTGGAGGGGAGTGTCGGATCCTCTAAGGAGACCAGATCCGGAATACCCGATGCAACACTTGTTCAAGCACATCCCTGGGGTGAGCGTAAGGTCTTGGTTTGAATTCTCGGGTCTGGGAAATTCATGTAATTTTTCTGGTCATTTTTCTGTTTGGAAATTCTTTGTAGCACCCCTCTGGAGATAGGAATCAGTATCTAGTTGATGCCAGTAGGGGCACCAGTACATGGGACTTAATAACTGCATCAGTGAAATGTGGGTGTATACAACAGTGCTCCTCTACTTAACCCTTCGTGGATGCAGGTGTGATGTTAATTAAGTATGTTATCCTATGAGTGGCTCGTTATAGTAGAGTATTGTTTTAAGCTCGACTAGTACTAAAAAATATTAAGTCATCATCATCATCATCCGCCTGCTCTTATCCCAATTTATTTGGGGTCGGCGCAGCATGTATTCTTCTGTACTGGAATGCTGCTAAAGTTTTGGCTATGTGTTATGACCAGCCGCCTGGTGGTTTATTTAAATCATATAAATTAAATCTTTAATTAAATCAAAATAAATTAGTTTTGTTCACATATTAATTAATTTAACCTACGTAAATTTCTAATACTGTGATGACTGTAAAAATCTTTACTTTGAGCTCACGAGCTACAAGATACAAGCTACGCTTAATTTGTGGCTCACTGATGACCGTTTATACCACTGATGTTCCTTTTTGAATAATAAACATTTTTTTTGTTTTTATACAAAATGAATAAAAAAATTAAACAGGATTTGTCATCGCAGTCGGGGGACAGTTCTATCAAACATTTTCATAAAGGTGGGGACCTTTATGAAAATGTTTTGTTACGACTGCGATGAACATTCTTCAGTGCTGTTTATCAATGCTTTTAAGTTCACATATGGCAGGCGTGCTTTTTAATTTTTTTTTTAATTCGTATCATTTTGTGTACCACAGCTACTATATCTTTTTTTATCTATCTATCTGCATACGTTATTCGGAAAAATGAAAAAATTCGTACGATTTCCGCGACATCTAAATCGGTTTAGGCGTTTAGAAGTAATGATGGAATAAAGCATTTCACAAACATATCTGTTTAAGTACATACACATACATACAGTTATCATATAATGACTCTATTAAACATAAAAGTCACAAGTTATTATTTGAAAGAAAAAAGACAATGTTATTACGTAACTGATTAAGTTTTAAACAATTTAAAATCGATGTAAAGTAAATGAACAGATTTCGCGTCATGAATATGTATGTCCTTTGAAAAAGTCATAAAATTTGCGGTTGTGTTATTGGAGTTGCATGAGTAAAGCGTCGGCTCATCTCACGTTATGAACATAAAATGAGTAAATACGAACTTTTGGGGGGTGAACAATGAAAATGTCACTTTATGAAATGGGCCCGCAGTTGATTAATGGAGTTAGAGTGGGGCCTTGTTCGGACCTTCTTACTTGTTTATTCATTCATTCTGGAACACCGTCCGTGTGGTAGAACGTCGTAAATATAAATATCAACTGTGACGTGGTATTACTGGTGTGCCGCGTAATGTTAACTAACGATTTGTTTTGAAAAAGTGCATTTACTTTGATTTGTTGTACAATAAAAGCGTTATTATATAGTGTTTCAGATGGTTTGAATTGATTTATACAACTTTTTGCAGATTGCGCTGTTAAATGCAGCCATGATACCACAAACTTTTCCATTAATGACTGTATCTATGTTTGTTTAATTAAGTGCGTACGTAGTAAAGTTCATTGGTAAAGATCGTAGTCGACTATTAAAAATTGTGAGTTTGAAAATAGGTACCCATAAATCCAGAACATTACTTAGAGACTTAGATATGACTTACTTACATCAATGACTAAGAGCAACTAATGGAACATTGAGAATAGACACACAAATCTTAGTAAACGTCTGGAAAATATAGCAATCTATCAAGTTTCTGTTTCAAACTTGGGTGTTAGGGAATTAGCCTAATCTCAAACTACCCTAGTTTACAGAGATAGCAAAATATAACGGCCTTACTTCGTCGTTGACATGCTTATCTGTTATATTCGTAAATACTGTATTGCGTCTTAAGTTACGGTAAACAAGGGAATCTTATTCAGATTCGAATATAATATGAATAAGAAATCCCTGTGTTGCCTTTGATCATTGATTATTTCATCAGAGCGGGACAGGACAGAACAGTAACTATAAATGTCGTATGACGTGATAACAATGCGATAGACGGTTTATGAAACAGCTATGGACTTGATAAATGACCCGAGCTGGTTCGAGGCGGACGGACCAATTTATGCATAGCCGTCATCGGCAGGATTACAATGCTTCATGGTAAAATGACGCCGCGGACCGAAGAATACATTGGCCTTTGTTTATAAAGAAATTTATTCGAAAATCCTATCAGAAATAAACCAAAATGTTGTGAATTTTCATATACATTTCAACTAACTTAGTGACTTAAAGGTACTACTTGTGTATTTTGGACACAATCGTAGTTTTCTAACACTTACTCTTAATATGGGAAAGGTAGATATTATTTCCGAATATTTTCCCTCAATTTTATATTTTCGGTTATGAAGTCGCGAAAGGGGAGAACCTTTTGTATAAGGGGACCTCGGAGGTTCATAACTCTCAGTGGAAGCGTCGAATTAAAAAAAAGATCTCAATAGGGCGAGGAAAATGTTGTGCTTTTCCGTATGCGGGGATTTACAGTAGTTTCGTCAACAACTCTTTATACATACAGTTATATCAATGTACCCAAGTACTTATGACATACTAGATGACCAGTTGTACCTCGAACATTAAATGTTTGACAGGAAAGTAGGTAGAACAGTGTATATGGGCAAATGAAATTGTTGTTTTTACTATCCTCCTCGCCGTTTTCACCGTTTAAACCTTCCCTGGACTACAACAAACATTTCAAAACCAAAATCAGCTAAATCGGCCCAGCCGTTCTCGAGTTTTAGCGAGATAAACGAACAGCAATTGATTTATATATATATACTCGTATGTCGCAGATGGATTGTAGAATCCGCTTTACAAAACAGTACTGTTTTATAAAACAGCTGAACAACGTTCAGCTGGATTGCCATTGCGATACGTTTAACAAAACTGCTACCCACCTTTAGACGTAATGCAGAATGACATATCTACAGTGGGACAGGTTTGTTTATTGTATAGGTATATTAAATGGATAGTCACCATTCAAGTAAAAAAGCGATACTGTATTCTGATTTGACTTTCCGTAGCTGGGTCGACGGAGCCCCGCTTAGCGGGGCTCCTATTTTTGTGTCTGTAAGGTTAGAAAAAACCTAAACACGAAGAGGATGACGGGGGCTGTTCGCTCGCTACGCTCGCTCACTGGCCCCTTCATCCTCTTCGTACCTAACCTGTCCGTGTCGGGGTACACGAAACTCCCGAGCTCGTTTCGCTCGCTCATGGATCAATTTCGTTTATTTTCTTTCATAATCCCGATATATTGTCGACTATTATAGTGGTTTAGTATTTACGTCATTAAACATTTTCATCATTTTTTTGCTATTGACAAGTAAAATAAAGTTAGGTTATTATTGTTAAGATATACAGAGCCATATGCGATAAAATTTCGAACTAAAATCAACAATCTGACAGTTCATTTCACACTGTTTTACATAATCTCTGATCGTTGACCCGCTGCATTGATAAACGCAAAACGTTCATTCAATTCTGCGTGTTATAGTTCAGTAATTATGTAAAACCGCTAAATGTCGTTTAGCTGTTCTTCATAACAGTACTGTTTTGTAAATCAGCTAGCAGTTTTGTAAAACAGCTTATTTTATAATCCATCTGCGACATATATATATAAGATATAAGATAGATTGTGAAAACCATCTTAATACATTTTCTATTATGGTACAACATTTACAATCATTAAGTCCCATGAAATAGGTGGTGAGCCTGTTGCCTACCGGGCACAATTTCAAACTCTGGGCTGCTACTGAGAATTTCCTTACAGAAAAACTCAATAACACTTTGCCCGACTCGGAAATCGAACCTGAGACATCACTCTCAGCAGTGGCGTTTGGGACCACTAGACCAATGAGGCAGTACAGCATATAATAATTTTATTTGTCAAAAAATAATTCAAGTAGTGTACAAAAATAACTTTATGGAAAATCTATTACAAACATGTCATATGTATAGCTTCGATAAAAGAGTATCGCAAAAGCCCCAGAAGGTGCGCACTATAGAATTAAAAAGGTTCAGTAAATATTATCTTGGGTTGCTTTCAATGATATTGTATTTCGATATGACGCTGCAGAGCATTGAAAGTGGTGTTTAAATAGGTTGCTAATCCCACCAATATTGAAATATCTGCGACAATATTCAGCCCGAGAGCTGTGATCCGCTTTTATTAAAACATCGTTTTATATGAGGAACGGTAGGAAAAAATATTGTCTCCAGTTTTTATGACACTGTTAACAATATATCCAACCTAGGTAGCGATTTCGAGAAAGTGTGATTTTATTTTCCTTCTGGCAAAATGTAAGACAAATATGTCATATATTTTTATATATTTTCTTTATTAAATTATTGTATCGGGTACTAAAATATACATTTTCATTTTATCTCCATTGAATCTAGAATAAATAGATTTATATAGCTATCGTCTGCGTTAATTTAACATTGAAATGGATGTTTAATTAGACTTAGATAGGCTTGCAAACAAGAATCTCAGACGAGTAAATGTGTTATACAAATTCGGAATAAGCATTGAAATGAAGATTGTTCATAGTGTATTTAGATTGTAGTTTGTTGTTTTAATTATAATTATGACATTGATTTTATTCAAGTTCATTATGGAACTATTTGCGAGCCAATGAAAGGCTGTATATTAAATAAACAAAAGCAATTTCACCAACGAACTGCCGATGAGCCCGAAACAAGTCTATGTGGCCCCTTGGGCATAGTTAATTTGTGCAAAACTAGTAACTTATCGCGCCGAGCAATGCTTATGGCGCGAGTAGACAATGCGAAACGTTATCTGACTCTATTGTGACGTCAACCCTGATATTTGTTATTGTTTAATTTGGAAGTTTAAGAAATGTTTTGAGAGTGCTTTCCAGAATGTGTTAATATTAAGAGGATAGTCGCTAGGTTTATTTCTATTCAAACTCGTTCTAAGTGTGTTAATGAAGAGTCTCATGCACTGCTTGCGATATGAATCCTAGAAAATACGGATCGAGAAAATCCTGTGAGTGTATGGTGACATTATAATTTTAGATTAGACGAAATGTACTTGACAAGCGTTAATAAAAATAAGTACTACACCTGCTTTGGCTCGATTTTTTTCGAATTCAGATCAACGTGGTACGTTTTTGCTCTAAAGCAATAGGTATTCCCCAATTAAGAATCATGAATACCTTGGACTTTAATAATAAATAAATAATAAATATTCCACAACTATCACACAACGCCGTCTAGTCTCAAGCTAAGCAGAGCTTGTGTTATGAGTACTAGACAACTGATAAACATACTTATATATTTCTAAATGCATACATATTATAGATAAATTACACCCAGACACAGAACAAATGATCGTGCTCATCACACAAACATTTGTCCTGGGTGGGAATCGAACCCACGACCTCCGGCCTAGCAGTCAGGGCTACTAACCACTAGACCAACAGGACAGTCTCAACTTTGCCAGCCTCTGCTTGTTTCTAACTTGATTTCATCATCACTATAAGTATTGAAGCACAGTATTGAAGCTTGATTTCATCATCACTCTATAAGCCAATAACTGGCCTGTCCTGGTAATGGCATACAAGAACTTGCGTTATAGTTGTTTTAGTAAGTAAAATTATTTACCTACTTTTAATTGAACGACCTATGCTTCTATCTTAGGGAAACTGACTCAGTACTAAAATACTTATATTAGTATCAATTAAAATTCATATTTATCTGTTGATGCGTGGTAGAAAATAAAAATAATTTTTGTACAGGATTATATTATATTATAATATTTATAATATATATACTAACGTAGCGTACGTTTTTATATTACCTCTCATTTCACGTGATTTCCCCCCGGGAATACTTACCAATATATTCCCTTACGCAAAAGCGTGTGAACACCGATAATGCCAATTTATAGTATATACTTAAGCCTTTTAGTGGGTCTCTGTAATTGCTGCAACCTGCGAGCATCGTACAATATTAGGTGAATGCATAATTTTTCCGTGAAGACGGGAATGATTCCTTTTATGTTCCCACCTAACAAGTATTAATGGTCTCGGCCGCACTACCTTTGCAGAGATTCTGTCATTTGCGAGCAATTACTGCCGCCCTCGTTTACTAAATTGTGTAAGATATGATTAATAACGTTTTTATTAAGAATCCACTTAGTTTCTGAAGTTAAAAATGGGCGACGATCATTCTTTTTGCGAATTTTTACTCAAAACCGACTTGAGACGCTGTTTGAAATTCTAAAAAGTTGCAATACATTTAGCAGTGGCATATCTAAGTTTTTTTAAAGGGTTCCTTGATACTTGAAAAACTATGGCCGATGAAGCCGAAGCCGATGTTGTGTTGGTAACCCAACAATTCTGGGGTGGGCATAGTCTGTCTCTAAATTACTTTATTCTACGTTATAAATTTTAAATAAAATACATGCTAATAAGAGCTGGTCCTGCGAATACTGTGGTGTTTAAAACATTAAGAAAACCAAAATCAATTTTAAACGTTTTATTTTCAGTAATAAAGACTTGATGAATGTGTTCTCATATATCTACTATCAGGGGCGTCGTTATCAAAATTGAAAGAGTCCCTTAAATAAGAAGATTAATATCTACTATCAGCGATAAGTTGCTTAATATATCTACAGTCCTTTCAGTATTCATCAGTTATTGGTGATCAGCTGAATGGCCTTATGAGAAGCTTCTTTTCCTACTTATCGCGTGTTTGATGAAACTTGTTTTTTTATATATTTTTTATTGGGTGGTGAAAATCCATCATGGACATTGTGCCGGACTCCTACCAACCAAAAACCACACGGTCCCACTCTAACCTTTACCGAGGTCCCGTGTTCGTTGCGGTTATCACCGCGACCCCGGCAGGTTGATAAACAACCTAGTGTCAGAAGTTTAAACTGCCCGTAGGCTTCTGACATGAGTAGTCCAAGCATACTGGTCCAAATTGACATCGAGCTAGTAGCATTAGTATACGCTTGCAACGTAAAAGTTCACAGTGTGCTCTACGCTTTATGTATTAAGTAATTAATAACTGACTGCCTCGTTGGTCTAGTGGTCGCATTCTCGGGTCGGGCAAAGTGTTATTGAGATTTTCTGTTAGGCAATCAGCCCGGAGTTAGGAAGTTGGTGGTATGACACCCCCGTGCTTCGAAGAGCACGTAAAGCCGACTTGGCTTAATCTCCGTAGTAGATAGAGCACCCTGATCGAAATACTGACGGGAGGAGAAGAAGTATTATTATTAATAATAGTATTATTATTATAATTAATGACAACGTAGGGATGGAAATTCCTCATGTACATACATAAATAGCATTTCGCCTGTATCTCCCGAAGCTAGCTAACTATATTTTTATTTATTTATTATTTGTATCATAACTTTCGTGAGGCATATTCATATTAATTATTGTTCACCAGTTACTACGACTGGCGACATATCCGCGAACTGAGCTCATGACTAAGGACTCCGTTCGAGTCCGAAACTAGTGGGGCAAACCCGAAAAATGCACGTGGGTAGTAACCGGTGAACATTAATTAAATATTTTAAATTTCCATAATTATATAAAATTCATCAATTCAGACCATTAGTTCCAATTAATCGGTGGTGACCATAGCCATCAACTGGGCACAATTCCGTAGTCCGGGCTGTTACTGAGAAACAGAAAAACACAATAACACTTTAACTGACCCGGGAATCGAACTTAGGCCCACTAAACTAATGAGGCTGTCTTTAGCTCCAGTACCTACTTCAGTATTTCCTTTCGACTTAAATGTATATAATAATAATGAGAGTAAATACCGAATAATAAGATAATTCAAAGTATTTCATTTTAATCAGCTTTATTGCCTCTATGAACACCACAATGAAAAGCCAATATCTATTAGCAGAGGCGTGGGTTTTAGAAAATCCAACGGGTGCCCATGCCCATTCCACGAGTCGTTAAAATAACTAGAGAAGTGCGAGAAGAAAAATGCATACCGATCAACAAATAAACTACCTACCTACATAATTGTTAAAATCGCTTCCAAATCCGTCCGTAAAAATCATGTTATTATTGAACAGGGAAGCAGTAGGATAGAAAGATGTTGCGTATCATCACAATTACTTACACTCATTATCAAACTAGGACGCGTACATCGCAATTTGGTCAGCTTTTATGCCTATAATCATGAGTGCCCTGCACCCACTATTTAGCTCTTGTAAATAGTGTACCCACGTATTCGGTGCCCTTGCCTATCAGTTAGTATTTTATTCGTAAATATGTATATTCATCTGATCTCTACAGGCCTACCAAACTAGATGATCCAAAATAGCTTTAATGTTAACCTATACTTACGCTCATAGCATTGCCCCTCTCCGCTCCATGCGAGATATTTTCCACAGCAAATAAGCAACACTAACATCCAAATTCAGAAAATACATCTGACATAAAAACTATTGTTACAAATGCAGGCGTCGCGCTCCCGACGCTGAACATAGGCAGATACTCCGCTTCGGGCCATTTAGGAGTCATTTATTTTGGACTTAGTGTTGGGTTCAAGCTTTATGTAACGACGAGTTATTACGTTGAAAAAGATGGCTCATAATAGTTAGTTATAGGCTCAGCTTAACTATTAACACGAAGTAGATGGCTACATAAGTAAATTATGAGTTCTGCGTCGACTAGCTTTTATTTTATAATTATTACATAAAAGCTTTATTTTAGGTCGTTATTTTTCTGATACAAAGTAAATTGGATTAACACTTCGCAATCTAAAGAAACACCAAGTGTGGAGCAATCTGGACTACATCTAAATTGAAAATATTTTTCGTAATATTTGCATACTCGACTCGAGAAATCGATTTTCAGACCAGTTCCCGTTTGCAGAGGTGCAGGATAAAGGTCTTCTTAGAAATACGAATTTGCTACGCTAGGGAGTTTCATCTTACCGAATCTTGTTGGTGCCTGTGGGAAATGGTGAATGAAAAATAAAAGCGAAGCTCACGCCATCTTCGCGAGTCAGCCGCGGCCGGCGGCAAGTCCCGGCTGAAACCCAAGCTCACTCTCGTCTACCATCTTATTAACGATAATGTTGACTTGCTCGCTTTGTGCAACTCGGTTTACGCAAACTTGGGCTCATGTTTCAGTGGTTTATCTTCATGATGTGATGTAACGTCGTTCAATTTTCCAACTGATTAATTGTTGTTTGAACTTTGCGTGGAACTTGGTTTACTCAATGCGACTCAGAAGGCATATCTATCTAGTGAAAAGTTGTAAGAGTCCTACTTTAGTAAGAATAAAAAATTTCAGACTAGCGCTGTTAATAGAATGTGTAGATTTTTAAATATAGGCTACTGTTTAATTATTATTTATCGATATAAGATACCAACGTTGTAAATATAACATAGCAAGGTATCTTTTCCACCGTGAAGGATAAAATATAAAAATAAATGAAATGCGGTGGTATAATATTTTTGTTTTAGTCGCACCAGAAAAGCACAACAGAGGGGAAGTTATTATTTTAATGGTGGACTGGGAAGTTTTAAAAATGTTGTAGTTGCTTTCATCGTTAATGTGATGGGCACGAAAACTATTTTTTTTTTCAGATAGAAGCCGAGTGAAATATTGCGTTGCTTCGTAAATTATAACAGAATATAAAAGAATTCATTTTTACCTTGGATTTTGTATTACTTATACAATTTTACTTGAGAAGCGTTATTTTACAGCTCGCTTTTAATGAGAGACTGCTGGGATGGAGATAAAGGAAATGACTGACGCTTTAAATGTTTACTTTGTAGCTATATGACTTTAAATTTAAATGAGACTATTTTAATAAAAGGTAAACTCTTTATTTCTATTAGTAATATATTGTCTATTCGGAACTATGAGAACGCGAAAATCTTCCACACCAATATATATATAAGAATTATAATAATTATTTAATAAAGGTAACATGTCACAGACCGCAGATGAAGGAGATTATTAATTAATATTGTTTCATGCTAAAAGTTAATTAATAGGATAAATGGCAATGCGATTTCGAGTCAGTCAAAGATCTTATTAATTTACCATAGTATGTACAACGACAAATAATTGAATTAATCAAAATGTCAGCGCTCATCATCTTGTCATCTGAAACCTTGAGTTATGAAATGGGATCTCCAAATTGTGTAATGTTGGTCTGACTTGTTACGTAGGTATTACTTCGGTTGGTATTACGAAACTCATTCCAGGAATGAAGGTTCACTGTGAAAGTATTTGCGTGACCCTGATCAGACAAAACAGGACATTGTCGGGCCAGACGGGTCGATCATGTGGCGAAAATTGGCCGAATAGTTTGGAGCAATGATATGAAACAAGAACCAATTTGTGCCCTTTCAAGGATGTATTGTCCTTATCAATATACTAATATAGCATTCGGAATAAGTAATTACCACCTAGCAGTTATGGATTTATTAATTAAGGATAGGTACGTAGTTATCTACTAATTATCAGGTTTACAAACCGAAACGTTATCGATTAATACACGTATCAGCTTTGTACGCTATTACTTTTCTTACAAGCATTTCATTTTCAAAGCGACATTTATTATTCCTTTTCCCTCAGTTCACTTTTACAATTCGCTCGGAATAATACAAAACTGTTACACTGTTCGTATTTCTTCCTTCCAAGATCATCACGGAAATAAACAGTTTTATTGGCATTACACAGCGTAACAGATATCACAACGGCGTCAAATATCACCGACCACGATACAATAAACGTACCAATATTGCTCAACGACAGAGTGGAGCAGATAAATCCTTGTAAACAAAATTGTGACTGTCATCGATATCGTACTTTATGATTGGAACGCTGAAGGCAACATGAAATTCAAATCGTACAAAATTGACCGCATACCCTTTTCAAACGTATACTTATGTATAATAATCCTAAAACACACCCTAAATCCTTTCAAGCCGTTGGACAATGACTTTGACGGCGCGCTATTATTATATTTTATTTTCCCTCACGACTCCTTATTATTTTTATACTTTTCTTTATACGAGGATATCGGCAATAAAAACGAAATGTTTGTTGCTTGATTGAACCGCCGTGTGACGTGTTTTTTTATTTCATGTGTACTGGGCTGGAGATGACAATTGTATCTTCATTGCTATTATTAGAAGTGAAAAGACAACTTGATCACTCGATCTATGATTTGTATGTAGTATTTACCTAATCTGGCTTTATATGTTTAAGGAAATTGGTTCATAGCTAATTTTATAGGTTTTAAATTTGACAGATTGAGGTATCTTCATACTTAATTTGAAGTAGTGGTATCTTGATATCGTTAAATTGCGTCTACTTACATAGCTCGATCGATCACTGCCATTAAGTATAGCTACTCGTATTGTATAAGTGACCGTTCTGCACTCCACTTCGATTGCGCTGCGGGCATATTAAGTCATCGATCCCGTTTAATGTTCCGGAGTGACATTTACTGTTATCAAATTCCAATTATCCGTTAAATAGTATTATTATCTCGTACATATAAAATAACCTGCTTAAGGTATTAAACAGGCAATAAAATTACATCGCAAAGGTACAACATAATTTTAACATCATATTTATATAATTACGTAATTTATATTGTTTTACGCACATACTAGACGTAGTACTTTGTAGTTCATAAAAATGTTTGTGGGATACTAAACGATAAGTCAACTCTTAAAACCTTTAAAAATAATAAGGGGGTCGGTCGACCGGTAGCCACAGTTTCACAACACCAATTTACTACGATGGCCCGATAAGTAGGTACGATAAATTGATGGCTTATTTTATAATAATAAAGCGCGCAGTGTTGGCAAAATAAGCGCGGTTTATAGCTTATATAGCGCAGTGTGTTGGAAGTGGTGAACTTTGTTGCATTTTGCATAAAATCGATATAGGTACCATCATAGGGCGGTCGTAACCGTCCGCTTCTGATTGTTCATATCATTGTAACCCTTTACTTTTGAAATATTTTCCTTACTATTATTAGAGTAGGTACGGTACATATTTCTTTCATCAGAAATTCATTTACATAAATGTTTAAATTATTTGATCATGCCGTTTGCCCCTTTTACGGATATATCAGAGTTCAACTTTTAACAACATCAGGAGCATTTCATAAACTAAACCTTTACGTTTTATTTTACATTTCAGTCAAAATATCTATTATACAAACATTAAAAAATTTATAAATCAACAATGAAGCATTTTATTTTGAGATACATAAAACGAGCAACCAAAATGTAATTCCAAGAGAATAAATAATTTATTATTCGTCGTGAGTTAATGAATGGATGACTGAAATGAAAAGTCGGCTGCATTTAAACACCCGTAAAAAGACGTGTAAAAATCCCGACGTGTGTTCACACAAACGAGCGGACTCCATCCGTACGTCAGCCGACCGAGTTTTGAATAGACGTTACTCCCACGAATTTTAAAACCGGTAAAGCTATATTCACGCTCGTCAGTTACCCGTGAGTCTTGGCAGTAAGTGCATTAAAGTGTCTGTGCCCAGCCGCGGGGTGCCTGGTTGCCCAGGTACCCGCTTCCGCGTCCATTATTTTATGCAAAATAAGCCCGAGTGGGAGAACTGTAATAATTCTGTAAACAATAGAGCTTTGTGCCTCGTCCACGTTCACGTTTAACGTTTTGAACTAACGCGACGTGGTGATAACATTGCTGTTACTTATACTATAATAAGTTAAGGTGATTATTTATTCATATTGTTGAGCTATTAGGTAATTTAATTTAATTTCAATAGTTTGACAGTAGAGTTGGTCATAAGGTTTGATTTTACAAATGTTTCTGTAGTTCAAACTCAAAAATACAAACTGCATAAAACACGATTCAGTAAATTTTATTCAACCAGCAGTGTGAATAATTATAATTTAGAACGACACAGTTCATTTATTATCTTCCTGTTACATTTCAGAAAGTCTCTCTCAGTCTGGAGTAATTTCAGTGACAAATTATACTCAAAGGATTTAAGAAATTTCATTTATTATATAACTTTACATAAACAGCTAACTGCAACGGTCACTATACAAAGTTTTCAACGGAGAAATAGACCATTTCCAAGACATGTAGATCTTATAAAATATAGCTACTTGGAATGGTTCATTAGAAATCTATAGTTATAAATAAAAAACATGTCTTTGATATTCTATAATTCGCTATAACAATCCTGGAAATGGTACAAACGATAACCAATGTACTATAGGAGGATGTATCTTACTATGTAACGCAAGCTTCCAAATGCGTTAAAATTATTACATAGCTATTTATTTATATTACAAAGCACGCCATATTGTCTTTATTGCAGAAGTGAAGTTATTTACAAAACGTATTAGATTTACGTCAGCAAGAAACAAGTATAAATAAATATTTATTTCCTATCGCACATAACATCATATTTACATTACATGCGTATAAAGCTTTTCTTTAAGGAACAAATCATGTACGTATTTATATATAATGAACTCGATGTAGAAAATAAGGACTTCCATGCTCAAATGTCTACTTAAGGCATCAAACAGATCACAAAAGGCTACATCACTACAACGGTTGTGAAAATACAAGGGATATATAACATACAATAATTGAAACTTAACTAACTTAACTTCTACTATACATTTCACAATGTGTTTGCGACTAACGTCATGTTAATGTCACATGAATAGATAAAACAGGATAAAACACAACAACTATACAACATTGGTACTTGAACTGATTTCGCTTATAACTTTATAAGGAAAAATAAGAAAAAACAAAACACAAAGCTGAATTGATTTTCTTTGTCACAGCTACAAAGTGGTAAGTAAGTCGGTAGAACACTAGACAAGACCAACTTGAGATAACTTTCTATACTCTATTTACTTTTTACAAACAAGACCAATGGGGAATATGTGGTCATAACTTAATTCCAACTTAACTGGCCGTTTAACTGGCGAGTGAGTAATTGTGTAACGGGTGTTAATGGCACGATACTATCTTAATGCTGTTAGGTATATGACACGGCAAGGAGTTGCCGTGTGCAGGAACGTGAAAACTTATGCTGTAGGCATTTAAGTTTTTATACCACATAGGAATTGAACACCTGTCTGGGAAAGCCTATATATTATAATAAACGAAATTCAGAACTACGGAAACCCCAAAAAGACGTTCGCCTTTTATAGATTCCGTCAAAATCAGTATGTTGACGCAATTCCGATTCAAGGAAACCTTACAAACTAAACACTATTGATAAGTGATTAGATATGGCACATTTACCGTACAATTCTATCAGTCTTTCAATTATAACGAAACATATTTACAATTACTATCAGATAGATACTACATCTCCATAAAATATATCTTTACAAGTAAAATAAATTAATTTGATTAAAATAAATTGATCAGATCTTCGATGTTATTAACAGGTTTTTAAATTAACATGTAATCGAGTTACCCTATTACATAACGATTTGACTGAAACATCACCTATATCCTAGAGTTTATCACTGTAATTGATATCGTATCTCTTTTAGCACAAATGTCTCATTGGCACTATGATATGAGTTGGATATTGCTGACGACCGTATGTCAGCTAGCGATGAACAAACCTCCGGCGATGATGAGCAGAACTGGTCGTTTGATAGTTGATCGGGAAGACTGGGTCGACTCGTAATCTGAACCTAGGATTGCAGGAAAGAAAACACATTATTAAAAAGTTCAATCTAATCCCCCGAAGGTGCTTTAAAACAAAATAAGATTGATTAGTAGAAAATATATACCAACCAGGTTATTTTTATACAAAGTACTACCTAAATTAGCGCTGTATTGTGAAACATTTTAGCAATTTCATCTCTTTTTCGTGCCAATTATCTCCCAACTTTATCGACAGAACGGTACTGCAGGAACACTAAAAAGCTTTCAAACTACTAAATAATGTAAGTAGGTATTACACTTACCGACATCTTTCCACTCTTCCACTTCGTAGTCTCCTATGACTCTGTTCTCGGCGGAACTGTCCCGCCAACGATTTTTATGTTTACCTGACAGAAACAAGGTCCATGTGATAGAAATGTCCCAAGAGCGAAAAACGATGTGGAAAATGATTGCGTCGTAAAATTTTCTTACATGCTGCTAAGGGGCTATGAAAGTGGGCTTTCAAGTGTGAACGAAACATATGACGGCATAAAGAGTATAAAAGAAAACCAAAATCTATAACAATAAGAAGGTAGGTACGTTGGAAGTCAAAGCGCAAACAAAATCACTTTTTCCACAATAATATTACTAACGACCCAATTGTACGGAAGCATTGGGCTGTGGCGGCAAAACCAATAAATACAAAATCTACCATCGACCCTTCCGTGAGTCTGCGATGAATGTACAGTCGTGGCACGCCGTGGCATGCACTCAACTTTTCACTATTTATGTTCCTTATCGAGGTCTGGGCGCCAGAATTGATATTGAACTTCTTACCAACAGACGGAACAAAGCAGTTATGAAAAAATTATCGACAAACCGCAATTCGGTACTTTGAAGGAGCTTTATATGAAACTTTGAATCAAGGTCTATATAAATAATGTTTTCGTAGAACTAAATGAAACAAAGAACATTAATCTAATAGTTATTAACACGACAGTAAAAAGAAAACCTGAAGAAATTACCTTTTTTCCTTTGAGGAAACGTGGGGACGTAGTTGTCTGTAGTACTAGTAGTTGAAGGAGCGGGAATTTCTGCAACATTTTCTAGATTAGTTACTCGAAAATATTATCTAGTATTCTGGAAATTGTAAGTAAAGAAATGATATTCAAATGACTAGAATTACGTCATATTTAGATTACATAGTGAGGATAAGAATAATCTGGTGTACCGTCAAGTCGGATAAGTCCATCTGTCTCGCCGAGGGAGTTCTTGGCGACACAGCGGTAAGATGAAAAATCTCTTGACGACACTCTTCGTATAGTCAATTTCATTTTCCGACTATAACTGTCGTCGCTCAGTGACGTGATGTATTTATTTCCTGCAGACGGATAAACGGAGTCATTAGTAATTCGATTAATTGCTCATTCCGGAAAGCCGTCAGGCTAACTTATCAATTACGTAGTAAATCTATTACGGGTCGATTAATTCGTATTTTAATCTTATATTGTTTATAGATAAACGCAAAACTTTGATGTAATTACTGAGTCGTGTACAATGCGGGTTTCTTTACTTCAACCATATACATAGTGTTAACTAGTTCGCTAGCTTAGCTTCTAATTTACCTATATCGTTTCGTTAGCCTGACAGCGTCTGGTGTCTGGTGTTAGACCTTATTCAGGTTTCAAGGACGCCAAGGACTTAATTAACCGCCACGGCTAGATTGGGAGCATACATCGTGTTGTGGCTATTTTTCAACTCCGGGATAGGTAGGTATGTACAATATACAAGTACAAGTACATTGTGCTCGTAACCGAATCCATTTCGTATTTATAATATCGTGTCTTATTTCGCGTTTTGGCTGAGTCGTCGTTTAGATTGTTATATTACCTGATATAATCATGTCTCCGCGGTCGGTGGTCCAGTAGTTGATGGAAGAGGGGTATGCCTCTGTGTGGCACTCCAGCGTCACGTCCTGCCCGATGTATGCGGCTTCCAGTTGGTTTGGGATGGACAGCATAGGTGGAACTGAATTGAGAGGTTCAATGTTATTTATTTAATTAATTAGAAGTGTGAATCGCACTCTTGTTGTATTTTTAGTCCAAATAGAATTATCAAAATCGGACTACTCTGTAAAAACTTATGCGTCATACATTAATAAATAATATACTCGTATACCTATGCGTCGACTTGAGAAACTTCCCGTTTTTTTTGTCGGTTAAAAAGCAGTACCTGCAGGAAAACCCATTGATGTGCACCAATATGAACTAGTTATGCTTCCATTCTTGGCTATATAGATTTTAACGGTTTGCAATTGGAATTCGGAGGTTAATATTTGAAATAACAAGAACTCGAAACTGATACCTACACACGGATTTACTCCCCTTTTCAATACCGTTTAGGCGGTAACCTACTTAATTATACAAATGCGAATGAAAAAGGAAGGATTGAATGGATTTTGAAGAAATTTTAAGGATATTAAAGAGCGTTTCTTGAGAGAGATTTGATGTATAAATTATTACAAAATGACAAAAGGGGTTCGTGTTATAAAGGCAAACATGGAGCGCTGTGCCGCCGGTCCTTGGTAATATTTAATTTGCATCTTGAAGTTATGTTGAAAATGTTTACGACGGTTTTATGAGGGAAATGACAAAAAAATAATTAAGATCTTATGTGGGGGCTTACAAAACTTTACAACTTCAATATTTCGATTGGGACGTTATGAAACAATTTTAATAATAGTAATATCTAGGTTTTTACCCACACATTATCATAAAACATCAATTTGCAGCGTTCGCAGTTGTAGGATGTCCTGTTTATTACGGGTTATACAACAATTTTATTTGAAATAGAAAATGAAACTAACGTTAAACTTACATATTGAAAAATGCGGTCGTGAGCAGGGTTGGAACCAGCGTCTCCCGGCTAAATACTCTAGGCGCTCTGCCAACTCAGCCACCCCGACCTCTACGCACTACTACAAATTCTTCTTCCAAATTTAAATGCGTTTTTTGGTGACGTCATCGATATTTATTTATTCAGTAACAGGTGACTGAACCGAAACGACTAACTTTGCAGTCATTCAATGTCGTACAGATGCGATTACCTTTTTCTGTCCATACATACTTATAACTTTACAGTTCACTACGCATGCGATAATGTGTTTGATATATTTATCTGTATTTGTTAAGGTAATCGCATTTCACCTCACCCTCAGAAACTGCGCTTCCGGCTACTAGGCCAAAGACAGGCGAATGAAGATTCAAAATTGATCAGTAATTACAAACATCCCACAAGAAAAAAACCTTAATTTTTGTCGTCACACCTGGACTGAATTATTTATGCATAGCTGCCTCGTTGGCCTAGTGGTCCCAAGCACGACTGCTGAGCATGAGGTCTCGGGTTCGATTTCCGGGTCGGGCAAAGTGTTATTGAGTTTATCTGTTAGAAAATTCTCAGTAGCAGCCCGGAGTTTGGAATTGTGCCCGGTAGCTGGCAATAGGCTCACCACCTTTTACATAGGACTTAATAAGAATACAACTATGTACACCTCTGCCTACCCCTTCGAGGAATACAGGCGTGATGCTATGTTATGTTATGTTTATAACCTTGACCAAAGTTCTTTGTGTAGTACATCGAATGGTTGTAACATTAGAGCACAAAATAAAACAAAAAAATCTAGACTACTTCACAAAGTTTTTGCTATCAGGAGTTTGACCACAAGTTCAGAGCGGACGACGAGACCAGACCGTAATTTTATATTTTTATTTTAGTCTAGGTCTGTAAGTTAAGTGGCCACGAGTTAAAATAGTAAAATAATAGGAGCCGTAGGGGAAGGTTTTCTAGAAAGACTTTTTAAATATACGAGTCCTTACCCGTATTTTTCTTAGGCTATTATATATATTATACGGGTAGTTAATTGCAAAGCAAACTTCTAAAATGAAAAGCATTTTGTTTAAACAGTTTTTATATTCATTGTAACATAACATAACATAGCATCACGCCTATATTCCACGAAGGGGTAGGCAGAGGTGTACATAGTTGTACACCCACATTTCACCAATGCTGTTATTAAGCTCCATGTAATAGGTGGTGAGCCTATTGCCATCTACCGGGCAAAATTCAAAACTCCGGGCTACTATCGAGAATTTCCTAATAGAAAAATCCAATAACACTTTGCCCGACCCGGGAATCGCACCCACAACCTCATGCTCAGCAGTCGCACTTGGGACCACTAGACCAACGAGGCAGTCAATTGTGACCACTAATTACCGGTAAACGACATGAGCGCTCTTTCTCTTTCTTGGTGATGGTCAAAATAATGACTGCTACGACGCCGCCGAAATAAAACAAACTATAAGGCACAAAACAATTGCACCAACTAAACCGTAACGTAATGTTGTTATTTTGACTGAATTTACATAGAAACCATCACGGACCTTAAAAAAATACGGACGGAGCGTTGCGTACGACCTGTGAGAAACATGCCTAGTCATCCAATTTTGCTTGTCATACACGAGCGCCAGTACGGTGCGTGTGAAAAGGTCACAAGGTAAGGTTACATCCGTATTTTTTTCAGATCTATGATCTATGACTAAAAAGCTAAATGTATTCTAGTGTTGGAGTCGTTTGGGCCGACAGGTCCAACTGCTTAGAGTATTTGCGACTTAAATGACCTGGCTACTAAATATACCGGTCGTGGCGACCTGGCCCCTCTCACATGGTCAAAATGTCTGGACATCAAATGAGACCTTGATCTTTGAGTTTTGGTGTTTCTTAACAAATGTAGGCCTCATCTAGACATAAAAAATTCACGAAGTGTTACATAGGTCAGTAGTATCTATATAACCAAATTAGAGAATAGATAATGTTATCTTATCAATTAATGCTAGAACTGAAAAAACCATACTGAATATAAAAGTACATATTTAAATCAACTGGTTATAATTTTTTTTAATGTGTAATTGTTTTAATGGATATTTCGTATAACTGAAATAAAAATACATTCAGTATACCAGAAAAATATGTTTTTGCATAAAAAAATACATAGATTTTAGGTGTAAAAGAGTGTGTGTATCATTCGGCTAAATTATTGCTGAGTATAGATACTTTATTGATAAATTCTAACAATACCGAAAAACTACGTACCACGCACGCACGGGTACGTAGTTAACGCACGCACAGCTAAGAATGAAAAATGTTCCTATTCACAAAAACTTTGTGTCTCTATACTTGTTACATAAATAACTCAACGCGACATACATATCACATACCTTGACGAAGAAATGGTGCCCTACACACGTCGTATACATAGAAACGAACTTGATGCATGTATTATATTATCTGTGAAGAGTTATGAATGAACAAAAGCAGGCAGCGACGTGCATAAAGAATAACATTGTCATAAAGATTTGTCTCGGGTACTACCTAAATGTAATGAAAACTGACAGTGAATTCATAAGGAAGTCTCGTTGGTTAATCGAGTGAAAGTTACGTGAGCGTTTCACGTCTCGCGTAAGAAATGGAGAGGACTGTGAACGCGCTGAGATACGGAATGTGAATTAGGGGAAAGAAAAGCGTTTCATTGGGTTCGGTGGCGAGCGGTGTCGAGGTGGCGAGGGCGACGCGGGAGAACAGATAGTATCGCCATTATCGCGTCCGTACCGTATTCACGTCAGCATAATGCTCTAATTGGGCGCAATTACGGCCGATCCGGCGGAAGGCGCCGCCGTCAGGTAGAGACGCTCGTGTCCTCGTAAATACTCGTTAACGACACCCACCCCGAAGAAAAATAATATTTCTCCACGCTGACTACCGACTTAAGAAAACGACGACGTCGAAATGCTCACGTACTTACGAAAGGAAGAATTTGAGGCCAAGTTAACGGGCCGGGACGAATGTTCTGGCATATTCTATGGTCTAGAGATATTGAATGTAGGTATATTATATAATACGAATATCACTACTGATTATCTTAAATTATCTATAATATAAACGTTGTGTTCAGGTGTAACTTGAAGTTTGTACACTCATGTCTACGTATTCGTTTATGTAACAACATGTAGAGAAATTGCAAATGAACAATAATACATTTAATTTCTGCATGTTTGAAGCGAACATTTTTGCCACTTTTCTAAATACATGAGTAGATTGAAAAGTTTGAGACCTGATAGCGTAGAACAAAACAATTTAATTGGTTATTTTAGTCACTCCTACTTGATATATAGCTCCGTATTTCGGAAAAGGTTAGGTTGTTCTTTTTTATTTCAGTACTTACTAAGCTGAGCTTGATGATCCTCATCCTTCATCAGGGCTTGAACGTTTTTATTTATTTCATCCTGACCATATCAATCATCAATAAAAACATTGAGAATATCTGATGTCAGAAATAGATATATTTCCTATATATATATATGTATATATTTGAACTGCAGGTGCAAATACCTATTGAAAATCAAAACTGCCCAACCAAGTTGAGCCTGGCTTCCAGTCTTACCGGATGCAGCTTAATCCCAGTAAGTAAGTAAGAAAGTCGTTTAATTCTTAAAAAAATACATTTGTCTTGAAAATATAGATGATAATGAGCTACACAATAACATATTAGGTATATTATGATAAAATCATTATTAATATCTTAAAATACAAGAATCTCACATACATTAACACTATATGTCGTTTTGAAGTCTATAGGTAACTTTTTGTATAAATTAATTGATTGCACTTTAGTAGGTACCTTCAAGGTAATCAAGTTATGTTGAACCAAATTCCGTTTTGGGTGTATCATATGTTGACACATATGATACACCCAAAACGGCCTTTTCCACGTGTAAGTTCCTGTTTATCCATATCGGGCTCATATTTGTGTTTATTTTTAACTACATTACTTAATAAATCTATAATATAGAAAGGAATCTTTAATATGTATGTATTGCTCTTTTTTGCATAACAAATACCAAGCTTATATTATACTTGTAGATGTTACCCCAAAATTCTACATTATAACTTAATTTTGTCTCATCTAAAGCAAAGTATACCATCCTAAGTTGAGAAATCGTAAGTTTGTCCCTCAGGCAACTTATTAAATTTGTTATGGATGATATCTCTTCTTTCCAATTCAACAAGGCGTCAATGATGTCTCACAGAAATTGTACACTGTCAACTAGTACTACTTTGTTACCGCAAGATTCAACTAGGAGACAAGAGTTATTCTGTACCGTAGACTTGAATAAGATCACACAGACATTTCGTTCTATTTATATTTAATAATTAATTATATGTACCCGTTATCAAAACCTTTTAACAGTATTAATTTTGAAAAACAAAATTGTTGATAACTACTATCAGCTGGTACAATTGCGTTAGTGTCGGTACCAAAAATGATTAGCCGCGTATCAGAGATAAGGTTTTTTATATACTCTTTCAAGTCGTTTAACAACAGTATAAAGAAAATTGTGCCCAGAACAGAGTATTTTGCATGAAGCGTCTGTTTAACTCATTGTTAATTGTTGGAGGTTAACTCCACAATCTAATTAAAAGCTAACACGATATCTCTTGGTAAGACTAGATGTCAGAATTTCAGGCATCTTATTATGTAACGATTATCATATCATAGATCGTCGTGTCAACTGTACCGACGATTTAAGGTGCTGTCCGAAGCACTAAGTACATAATGACAATTAAAACTTAAGTATCTAAAATGTTTCAATATATTCTTTACTAGCTAAGAAAATATTAGAATATCGTTCTAATGTCTTTGACGATAACAAATTCCTATATAATTAGATTAGAAGTTTCAAAACTATGACAACGAATATAAACAAATTCATCATAAATCAATCGACTAAGTGCAGATTTTTACAATCCTAATCTTATTATTTTGATGTACATAGTTTAATACGAAAAGTCTCTGTAGATAATGTCTATGCATTATGTAACTATTAAGTTAAATGTTAACTTCTATGTATTATATTTTTTTAGATAAATCTAGTATATAAAAATCTCGTGACACAGTGTTTGCTAACGAACTCCTCCGAAACGGATTGAACGATTTTTATAAAATTTGTTGTGTATATTTGGTGGGTCTGTGAATAGGTCGTAGGCTATTTTTTATAACCCTAGGTAATAAGGGTAGCTCTATCCAGAAAATATATAAGGCAAAACAACAGGGCACAGCTAGTAATCTAATGAATCCCTATTTCCATTGGTCACGCCATAACTTGAAAACGACTGCACCAAATTAGATAATTCTTTTTTTGTTGTATTCGTCATTGTCAGAACAAGGTTTACACATTTTTTAGATCGTTCTGAAATGTTTTAACTGTATAGGTGAAACCGCGGGGCACAGCTAGTAATAAATAAATATAACAGAGCTTGCGTAACTTACCACGAAATAGTGGAAGTTGAAGGTAGCGTCTGTTCGGCACAGTAAATACTACACAAAAGCATCTTAATGGATTTCGATAGTCCTGCCATTCTGGCATCATTGTTGGGTATAATTTCGATCATTATAGTAAAGCCGATGATATAATCGTACTTAGTATCGCCACCTTTAAAAGTCCCATGTCATTACATCATGTTTAATTGATTTTTTGCCAGGACTTTTTGACCCTACTTGAGTTTAGCTGTGGATACAAATGATAGAGAATATGAAATCAAAAAATTAAAAACAACTAAAGATTATTGTTTACAAAAGAAAAGGTTAGAAATCATATAGGTAGTCTAGTTAACTTTTGTTCGGGTAACGGTATTACCTAACTCTGTATTTTTTGCTATTATATTATGTTTAAGGCGTAGTATAGTGTAGTAATTTAACCTTTAAAATACTGTATGTCATAAACTGGATCAAATAAGCAAATTAAAGCGATTATGTTTATGGCTGTAAATTGCTTGACCAGCTTTTAGTGTTTTATGAATGTGCCTAAGGTAACACACACACCTGGACAACCAATTAAAATACAATAAACTGACACTACCTTCGCAAAACAATCGCAAAAAATACTGGAAGAGGTAGAAGTTTTATGATGATTGAGATATATATTTTATTCAGAATACGACCAATACTAACAAGGGCTGACCATAATGATAAAATGATCAATCTTCTTATCGTGTGGTTGATGAACAACCTAGTGTCAGAGTTTAAACCACCCGTAGATCTCCGACATGGCTTGAACAATGATGAAAATCAAAATACCTATATATACGTAGATTCAAAAAATAAAAACGTCCAGTTATAGATATTGACCCAATGAGAAGGGAATAATGGAATAGTGAGGTACATAAAATAAATAAAAATAAAAATTGTGATGCGCTGTCTTGTTGAGCGCGAGCGAAAAGCTACATAGAACGTATTGTGGTTACATTAAATACCAAAATTATGTGAAACTAAATTCGATGAAGTGGTTCTATAGTTTTGTATTAAAACTTTGTCAATTTAACCATGTTATTAAGTATATCTAATGACTAATATAACTTTAATTTAGCAGTGAAGGCTGGATAAAATATGTATTTTAATTATATAGTAACTCAAAAGACGTTTTGCTGTTCATAAACCGGAATTTTTCATTCTCTTAAAACCTTATTAAGAACAATGTATTAACAAAGAATTAGCCAAAGCGGTCCAGCCGTTATCAAGTTATGCGCTTAACAACGAACAGTATTTCAATTTTATTTTTAACGTACTTGTTCGTAAAGTGGCTCTTATTGCACCTTTTTAGGTTCATAATGAGCCTTAATCATAGTACGTATACGCGCGTTTTCTTTAAATAATCTAAACTAAAACAGCGTGACACCTTTACATTTTCTTTTAATTTCAGTACAACAGTTTTGATGTTTAATTACTCCTAAATGAGATTTAACATTTTTGTGACTGTGCTAGTTTAAATATACCAAATAAACATTTGATGCTTCAAATTATTTATTTTTATCTTCAAATTAATATTAAATTGTGTTTTAAATGTAAAAATATTCATTTTTTTTTATTTTGATATTATGCAACTTCGTCAATGCCTCTCCTTCCACCTGCGCGCATACTGACCATAGACTCGTTACACGTTAAAAGAGATCCGCGCGCAATTTTATTAACAAAATAAGTTTATTCGATATTTTTTCCTCGCGGGTTTGATGAAAAACGTCGTATGAAATTCGTGAGCATTGGTCTTATAATGTCGGATCTGCCTGTGTTAAAATATCAAAACTATTTTCTGAAATATAAAATATTTTTAAAGTAAAGAGTTTTGATGTCTACAAACAAACCCTTTGTTGAGATTTACTATTTTTGCACGAATACGATATGCATTCTGCCTATAGAAGATTGATAAACAAACGTTGAACAGACAAGAGCTCTACTTATACCTATATGAATACTTATGTTACAACATTGTTGATATAACTAGTTCGAGGAATCCTAAGTACTACATAAATAGCTAAAGTTCTTCAATTTCAGCAGTAGTATTAACAAAACTTTTAATATTCTAGTTTTATTTATAGTACTGCTGAAACAGTAGAGCTCGTGTATAAGCTAAGTATAATCAGAGTGGAACGTAAGGGGTCGATCGAGGAGTTGGTCAAGCCAGATAAACGCTCTTGACTGACCCTGTATCTGGCTAGACCAATTAGATCTTGTGAGAGTCGCGCAACACAAGACAAACGTTTTTCTTCATTCGTGTGGTTAGGAGATAAACTATTGTAAAAAATGATCAGATATTCGTAGGCTTTTGAATTGACTTATGAACTCACCACCTATTACATGGTACTTAATAACAGCATTTGTGAAATGAGGATGTATAACTGTGTACACCTTGGCTACCCCTTCAGGGAATACAGGCATGATGTTATGTTATTAATTAATAAAAGTCAGAACCGAAGGCTTAGTATGCCCTCTGAAACAAAAATGCTCCTACCTATCACCAATCTATACAAATATCGCGCCAAGCGTTGCGTAACCTGATCAATCGTTTCCCGACCACGGTTTGCAATGAGCTATGAGTAGCTCATGACAAGAGTGACTTCAGGTCACGAGTAAGTTTAGTTTGTTTATATTCATTCATAGGTCGTGAACAAAGGTTAAAGTTTGGTGAAAGTTGTCTTACAGCGTCCCAGACAGCTCCATACTGCGCGATTGTCCGAAGCGGCACCGGACTGGCTTGAATTAATGTATTTCTTACTGGACATATCTCGGTTGGAATTATTTAAATTAAATAAGCAGCTACGAAGACATTCATTTTGTTAGTCCTCAAAGTTAATATTTGAAGGCTTCTTGGGAGTTTTTAAAACGCATTTATTATAATAATTTATAAGTTAATTTAAGTGCTAGTATTTGTGGAATTCATCTTGGATAATTTAAATAGAACAACTGTGTCACGACTGTCAAACATTCAAGAAGGATTAATTAAATAAAAGATAAAAGTAGTTTACTTTGTGGACAATAATTGTGTGACTCGTACAGCGTTCTAATAGAATAAATTTAGTTTTTCCTAACATTTCAGATACTGTGCATAGTTTATAGTCTTGCACGCAACGTGTAGTGATCGCGAAAAACTACGATACATATTACCTACTATGTTGCATTGGTTCTATTAAACTACTTTCTGAATGAATATTCTCGTAAGATTCATCCCGCATGCAGATCAGAGTATTATTTAATGCATGCTTGTTATCAGCGAATGATACTTCTGATTTTTCGAAAAATCATAGCATTTTTATTGCACACAACCGCAACATAAAAGTGGAGGTCTTTAGTAGACTTTTTTGTATATTTTATTGCTATATTCAAACCAGACATAATAAAACTTTTGTGTAAAGAGAGGAAACTGCGACGGAAAGGTAAGTAGAGATGATTCTCTGTACATACATTTTTAGTACGGGTGGGTACTATATATATTTCTATCGTGATGTATCTATTAATGAAAAATGTAAGTAATTTTATTTGAGTTTGCAGTCAATCAAGGAATTCCGTGTAGCGTATGGGTCTTTTATGGTAGTTTTTTGTTATGAGACATAATAACGATAGGTTAAACTGGCTTTTGCAATGTATTAAACACACAGTCAGTACTTATTTGTAAAAATGGACGTTCTATAGAAGCGACAAATATTATCGCCTTATTCATAATCGTGCTTAAAACTTCTTATAGCTATATTGTCTGTAAAGTCTGTTGTCATCTCCTTCCATAGAAGTTTAAGTGACAGGAACAGGTATAATTTTAGCCGCAAGAGCTTAAGATTTCATGACTACGGCCGTTTTGCCACAGAGTAAATAAAAGTACTAAGTAAATAAATACTAATATCAAACATATTCCTTCAATTTCTGTACTAAACATTTTCAGCACGCAAAACTGAGTAGTTCTAGTGTATATAAAAGTATTTTATCTAACAAAAAATTCAAAACCCCATTTCATTACAATGTTAATGTAAGCAAAGTAACTTACATTGCACCATAAGTACGACTCGCTTGCTGATCGATGGCGGGACCCCGTTCGAGGCGATGCACAAGTACGCACCCATATGCAGCCGCGATACTTTAGATATTGTTAAGTTTTCGCCGTCCACCACGTTCACTGCAACCAAACAAAACTGTTGTAATAACGTACCGAAGAACGAACATACATACATTAGAAAAAAGTAGATTGCAACATAAAATTCATATAACATATAAGTAGGTAAGTATTGGGGGTCCCGGATCAAAGGAGATCCGCGACCCCCAATACTCACTCTATTCGAAGAGATGAATGCATTCAAGATTCTCTATTCGAAATGACGATTGCATTAAATTTGTCTATTCAAGATCTCTACTCGAAATGATGAATGTATTCTAGTGACTTACTCTATTGGAAGAGATGAATGCATTCAAGATTCTCTATTCGAAACGACGACTACATTAATGTCTCTACTCATTCGCGCCTGTATGATCTTTTCACCCAGATGCCCCGATACTCCCTTTTCAAAATGAGTACTGTATTCAGAATTCTCTATTCAAAATGAGACTTCTATTTAGAAATATCTATTCGAAATGATAGATTTATTCAGTAGTTTCTATTCAAAAGTATGTATTCGAAATTATTCTTCTATTCAGAAAACTTGTGTTTTGATATGATTCATCTCTCTAGAAACCTCTATTCAAATGCGCTTTACTTCGCACCTGTATCATCTTTTCATCCAGATGCCCCAACACTCTCTTTTCCAAATGAGTTCTGTATTTAGAATTATCTATTCCATCTGACAAAAGTCTTATATTCGGAACGTTCTATTCAAAGAGTAGTGAGAAACATAATAACAAAAAATCCAGACCAGAACAAATATCAACTTGCTCGTGTGGGAATCGAACCCACGACATTTGGTTTAGATGGTTGAAGAACGTGTTATATTGCATCTAATTGTGATGTGCCCATGTCTTAACCATTAAGCCAAAGATGTCGTCAAATATGTAACAAAATAGCGAACCACTTCATCCACTTTTGTAACTATACGTCTGTACTACGACGTCATTTATAATTAATATGACGATAAATACATTACGACAATATGCGTTTAATAATTTTATTGATGATTGACGACTATTACTAATCCTGGCAACTGGCAGGCGTTGCTAGATGCGTTAGAAAGTGTGTTTGTGTGTGTGTGTGTGTATATGTATTGTATGTTGCAACTGCTTACAAACAGCATCTGTTGGACAAACCGCATGAGCTGTTCATGCTAACAGACAAGAGCTGTTCTGTGTGTTTGGAGAGCGGTTGATGCTATTTAATGTTAAAATTATAGGTGTTCCGGGTTCATTTATTTACGTTAATAGAATTCTTAGATTAACAATAATTTAATACGTACTATAATTAGTATGTTGTAACTAAGCCGAACTGCGTCTATTCATACAAATCGAATGACCTGTTTTGTTTTGCTTAATGAGATTGACTGTGTTAAAGGGCTGTTATATTAATGCCATTCTGCATATAGCTGATAATTTAAAAACCAAACCTCAAAGTATTTATTTCTAAACGAAATGATAGGTGAACCAAAAATAAAACTAAAAATTAGAGTATATATGACTTTTATTACTGCTGATTAAAATAAAAAACATTATTTTCTACACACCACTTATATAAACAAAATACATTTTTTAAAGCACATATATTGTTATGATTAATACAACTTATAATATCGGGGGAAGTTGAATAATTTTTATACAATGTTAATAAACTGGGACAGTTTTTTATTTCTAAATTATGTATATTACTATTATCTAAGATATCTTTTAACCATTTCACTTTTTCATTACCTTTTGTAAATATACACTTATTTTTTAAAAAATCAATTATGTAATTTTTATAGTTGACGTATGGTATAGAGCCTTCGTTCCAGTATATCCCTCTATTTCTTTCTATCCAAGCTATTTGCAAGCGTTCTTTCTTTGTTAAATCATAAAACGGTCGGGGTGGTTTTATCAATAGTACTTGTATGCGTCCTTTGCACATTATTGCTATTTCTTTTGGAATAAACTCGTTTTCATGACTTTTAAACCCTTGTACATCCACTATAACATTCATGATAATTTTCTCACAATATTGCTTAATGGTTTATATTCGAAAAGACGATCGTTTATGATCAGGCAATAAGCAGATGTATTTTCCGGAAAATCTTCAGAACATTCTACTTCCAATCGCACATCAACAGGTCCAGTTTTAAGTGAATCGTTCTGTCTTGAACAATCAATCACAAAAAGAGGAGCTCTTTCTTTGAATTGATTTAAGTCAAGCAAGGGATCAATGCCAAAGTTGTAATATGACTGACGAAACTTAGCATACATTTCATATAATATACTGTATTTATTATCATTAAATTTCAGATTAAGTGAGTCATATGGATAGTATTGCGAATTTAAATATAACTTGACATTAGTTACATTACAATGGTCAAATATAGAAGAACTTCTAGTTTTATTATTTCTTCGATTAGTTTGCAACCCAATGATAACATATCTTGGTTTCTCGAGTTGAGAAGTAGTCTTAATTGACCAAGAATGTTTTGTTGTTAGTGGTAATAATGGATATTCATATAAATCCCAATTTCTGAAAGCTATCTGTATAGAACGATCCCTCTCCAAACTCTTAAGCAATAGCAATTTGTTACGATCAGAAACTTTAATATGAGGCACACGCCATTGTATTTTCTGTATATCTAGTTCTACGTTATCACTTTTGTCCATAAGCACACAGCTCAAGGCAGAGCTACTTCGTTGTAATATAAGTTCGTGTCTGCAATTTATAACTATTTTGTTATAGTCTTCAGCAAAACCTAACATTTTATTTAATGGCACAATAACACTAAAATTTCCATATTTTGATTTCGAACCATTTAAGTTCCACCCCCAGACTGCTGCTGCTTTACTTTCACCTTCATTCATGGAGATATAAGATTTCAGGGTTGTAGTAATACCAGCATTTTTGATGCGATCTATTTCAACACCATTCAATTCATACCTAATATCTTGGAACAAATATGGTATAGGATTGTTAATAAAATCAACATCTTTTTTCAGTGATTTTCCTGTCGAATCTTTCGCAGATACGTTCACATGTCCTTCTATATAAATGGAACTACCTGACGGTAATACATATAAATCCTGTTGTTGTATGGGTATTCTGATTTCATCATTTTCTTTAAAGCTACTATTATATGGATTGTAGCTATGGATCTCATAACTCTCAATAGAGTTGTCATGTTGCGGTAAATCGGTGATTTGAAGCATATTATACTTTGAATCCAATGTCTTGAAGAAATCTTCTATTCTCTTTAGAAATTCTTTTAATTTTCACTGCACTAATACGTCTAACTTCTTTGGATATAGGTAGCGAAATGTTAGACTTTCCTCTCTCAATGTGTTTTTTATTAAAAATTAACATTCTTTTAATATAAAGAATAAATATTGTAAAATTATTTTAAATGAAAACTAAACTGCTAGTGCTTTTCATCACCGACAAGTAAAGAATGAAATTTAAATATCACAATTTCACCATTTATATTTTTTCTAAGAAGTTTTAGGTTATATAATTAAAACACTCATTTAATTATATGTTTTTATTGTTTTTCCAAAAAGACTTAAGAAATTTCAAACATAAGTGTCCACAATTATACAAATGATCACGTTGTATATTATCATAATTATACTGAATATTGTTTCCTAAGTATTTTATTAATTCTTTAGGTGGTTTTAAGTTTCCGTAACTGTCGAAATATTCAATGTAGTCATTTATTTTAACATAGGCTACCCAATGAGTACCTGAATTTTCAGAAGAATCAAGATTAATCACTCCACATTCTTTTGGCATTGGTGCATCAGGTAATTCATCTCTCATATAAACACCCCGAAAAAACGGGATATTATTCGAGTGCTTCATTATATCAATATTAGTTAGAGGTCTATTGGGCAGCCGAGAATTTAGTTTTTTTTCTGAGTAACATAAATGCCAAAACCTTCTTTGTAGGGTTTAAGTTGTAACCCCTTTCCAATAATCAAGGCTTCTATTTGTTTGTTGTGTCGTTCTGATTCAAGCAACTGTTTCTTAGCTGTTTTATATGCGGTGATCGCCTTTGCAATCCCTGCAGCACCTCCTGCCAAACTTCCAGCAGCAGATAAACCGGCAAATATTGGTACTAATGGTAAAAATCCTCCAGATTTCGGTACTGGTATAATCCTGGGTAACTTTATAGGCAAATCTGATGCGAATTCTTGGGCTGTTGCATAGGCTAATTCCATCAGTGCTTTCTTACATTTAGGTTTTAATTTTTTGATATGCTTCTTGGTATGTGAAACAATATTTTTTAATGTTTTCTTGAAACCGGCTCCAGATATTATTTTTTTGTATTTGTGGGGAGAGAGCATTTCTTTTTCGTTTTTACATGTGCTCCGTGTTGATTTCATTGTTATCTATTTTTCCTCCAAACCAATGTAATTATATATTTATGTGTTTATTCCTTTGAGAATAAATACGTAATGATTAAAAATGTTTTTGTAATTGCTTAAATATAAAAGTTATTTTACTACATTTGCTTTATCAATCCAGCTATTTTCACTGGTCGGGAGTCCCAACCATTTAACATATACCTGGTGTCCTTTTCGCTTCAAAATTTTTTCAACTAGGTATATGTGAGGATGAGAGGTTTTCTGAAGTTCTTGGGCATAAAATGCTCCTAGTATAGGTCGACATCTATTATCTTCAACTAAATAAGTCGTTGGATTTGTTTCTTGTATTTTTAATATCTTAAATATTTCTGTTGACCAATTCGGATAATAACCTTTATCAAAACATCCTTTGTATTTACTTATTCTCACATAATCTCCAACGCAAAAATTCTTACACATCATTTTTTTTCGAGATTGAGCTGTGTCTATGTATTTCTGTAATATATTTGTTTTATTCGTGTGATTTATTGAGGCTGGGGATTGTCCTACAGTTCTATGAACAGAATTATTGTATTCATGTAAGTTTTTGTCAAGCGTACCGTTCATCCATTTATAATTGCCATTCAGACTAAATTCTTTGTATAATTTACTTTTTAAAGTTCTTATAAATCTTTCAACAATAGAAGCTTTTTTAGTAGAATATGTAGAATAATGATTAATGCTATACTTATTGATAATATTTTTAAAACAATTATTATAAAACTCTTTCCCATGATCAGTTTGCAAATTTCTTGGAACACGTCCTTTCTCAATTAGAATTTGGAATGCTTTCGACACTTCTTGCTTATTTTTTTGTTTCAATGGAATCGCCCATGCATACTTTGAAAAAGTGTCTATTATTACTAATATATATTTGTGGCCTGCATTTACTTTTGATATCGCTTGCATATCCATCAAATCTGCTTGCCATAGATCATCAATATCTTTGAGTATTACCTCTCTTCTTGGAAAATTTACTCTGGCGTTTTTATGAATTTCATTAATGACGTCTATTTTGCTCATAATGCTTGCTTAGCTTTCCAGATATTTCTTTTAAAGTTATAGATTTTTCAACGTTTTTTACTTTATCATTTAATGTTGTAATCAATTTATTCAAATGCTCAATTTTCATCAATATTTGTTCTTTAAATTTAAAAATATCTATACTCGGTTTACTTTTTATTAGTGGGTCAGTATGGTCAAAATTGATTTCATTAATTGACGCTGATGTATTTCTATCAACATTCATGGTCTACACTTTTTATATAACTAAGTGTAAATGAAGTTTCAAAGCTTTTTATTATTTTATAATACCAGCTTCTTTTAACTCTTCTATAATGGATATAATTTCATTATCATGATTAGAATTACCGGCATTTTTAGAAGCAACTAGAAGTCTTAATCTGTCGATTAATTCATTTGGGTCATCCCAATAAACATAGTCGGTGTGACTTTTATATTTTTTCAATTTAGGTAAGTAGCCACCGGTTTTTGGCCTCATCACTGGTACTTTATCTGGCGTAATGATATCTTGAGAAAATAGAGGTTTAATAATTTGCCGATATTTTGAACTTTTGTCGCCTTTTATTTGTCCGTTCGGGTTAAAGTCACGTTTGTGAGCGTGCGTACTAATTAGCATGTTTTTATAGATATTTTTGTCAACTTCTGTTACGAGATTGAGGTTAGGTCTATTACGAAGTAAAAGTTCTTTTAGACCAGGAGTTAATTCATAGTTCTTGTCATTAATGATGACTTTAATGGATTTTTGTGAATTTTTTGCATTATTTGTAAAAGAAAATGATACTTTAGACTTTCCCATCATCAGATTTTTGTTTTCACTACGTATTCCAAATGGTACATTCATATTACTGTCATAAATTTCTATCATATCCTCTTTATTGAGTGACATTAATGTATCATTATCTCTTTCATCACTGGAGTAATTAAAATGTTGAGGGTCATCATTAGAATGTTTTTCTATAAATTCCTTAAAGCTCTCATAATCCAGAGATGAGCTACATCTTCTCATTGTATCAGTGTCAGCTTTAGAGATATCCGAAGTAGCGCTATTTTTATCATTCACTTTAATTAATGCTTGTAATGGATCTGTTATTGGTTTGAAAACCTTTTTAAATTTCAAACTAGCTGCATCTTCCTCATTTTGTAGTAATTTTATTTTATTTTTTATGCTGTCTATTGATTTAATCAATTGTTCTTTAATATTGGCCTCCATAATTATTCCTGATTAACACGAACCGTTATTTACAAATACTAGACCTCAATTGATATATTTTTACAATGAGTCGGTATTTATGCATGTTTTTATAAATAAATAAATACATCAAATCCTTGTCTATATCTACCCTCATTTAGTGGACAATCTTTATTTATAAATAAAAAGTCAAACCGATCTTGCCATATGATAGAGCAAAGTTTTTTAAATTGTAACCATTCCATGTCCGTATTTACGTGTTCGTTATATATATGTTTTAAGTTTATATCGTCTTGTTTAAAGATGATCATAAGATTAACATTGTCTCGTATAAGTTGCTTAGGTATTTTGGAGTAGGTTTGCGATAAGTAAAAACAATCAATCTGTTTGTGCCTCCCCATTGTGAAATAATTACGAATATTAATTTGATTTTCACATGCAACGTCATCAAAAATCATTACTGAATTAGATAAAGCATCATTCGGATGTATTACGTTTTTATTATCATTGTAGATAAAGAAGTTAGCACCGGGTATACTATGCATAACTTCTTTCAAAAAACAATATTTCGGTTGGAAAGCCGTCTTTGAGTATAAATAAATATGTTTAAATTTCAGTCCGTTTTCATGTAAAATTAAATTAAGCATAATGTTCGTTTTCCCACAGTTAGATGGACCACATATGATACACCTGATCGTATTAGGTAAGAGTGCACTATGTCTGACTTTGGTTGACTCATTTTCTAATTTTATATTTTTCACTTGTAAAGTCTGGTTTTGCTTGAGGAACTTCATTGTGAAATGTGAAATAAATAGAATTGACGTTGTATATATACTTTTTTGTCGATAGGATTGTGGTTTGGAGATAGATAATTATTAAGTAAAACAATCTTTTATGTATAAATATATATATATTACATATGCATTTACAATAAAACTTAATTATAATGCTTACTTAAGAACTATGATAACTACAATACAATTTTATAGTGACCCCAAGGCAATGTTTCGATCTGATTTGAGAGAACATATCTTTTATCATCGTTTCTATTCATTACCAGTTTGCTTATTTCTTGTGAATATAATACATGTTTAATTGACCTAATCAAATTCATTTTACACACCATGCTTTCGTTATTAAATAATGTATTATTGTAATGTGATATCATTAGTCTTTTTGTGACTGAGTTTGATATACCTTTTGCTTTTTTTATCTGAATTTTAGAAGCTAGCAAACAGTAAAGTTTTGCTCTTAAGCCTGTGAATTCATTGATCACATCACCACCCAGTTCATCTTTGAATAGTCCAGGTACTTTTGCATTTACCCGTGGAATTAAATAAGGGTTATCCACATCAAAATTACTCGTGTCAAATTCGTTTAAATTATTTTTTATATCATAGTAAATATCTTTAGTGTAAATTAAATAAAGTAAACTATCAGTGTCAGTGTAACAAAGCCGAACATTATTCATGTATTTCTCTTTTATACTATAATGATACTGATAAAGATGCAACTTAGCATATTCTAAAACAGTAAATCCTATATATATAGGTCTGTCTAACATAATCTTTTCGGGTTTTAGCTGAACAGCTACAAAGTTTTCTGAAAATATAGAAATACATTTCAGATTAGGTTTGCAAATTAGTTTTTCAGCACCCAGTTGTTTATTTGTAATATTATCTGTATCTCTCCATTTTGTGGCTAGTTTAATATCTACTTGTTTACGTTTATTTTCAATAGTTTTACCGAAAATGGAGTTATTTAACAGCTTAAAAAAGTCTTTTTCAAATGCAGTTATGGATGCTTGTCGAAAGCTAGTATTCAAATCAATATATTTTTTTAAATATTCCTCTTGTTTGAATGTAAGAATACGATGGACTTTTCTCAGAACAAGTCCGTGTCTTAAGCATTCCTTTAAATGACTATAATGTATTACGTAATGAAATTTATCATATAAATTAGCTATAAGTTTAGCGGTCTTCCCTCCTGGGGGTATGAATTTTTCTGGAGCGAAAGGTAAATCACTATGAAAATCATGTATGTTATCAGGATATTCAAGATCGACCTCTAATATAAAACCATATTCATTATCATCTGATACATTCATGACATTGAAACAACTTATTTCCTCCTGACTAAAAAGTTTAAACTCAGAAATAGGCATCTTTTTAGTCATTGCGTAACCGTATAAATTATTACAATCAAGATAAATCAAATAACTAGAAGGTTCAAGATCATTAAATTCTGGCAAATATACATTATTAGCTTTTGCATGACGTAGTGAGCACTGCGCCAAACCACCACGTATGCCCTTTTCTAGCATTTGATATATTTCTAAGTTATCAATTAAGTCAAGCTCAACACGTGTATAAAGTAACATAGCATCCCAGCTCAAACTAGGTGCTGTTACGTAATACGCAGGATCTAGTTTATAATACTTTAAACTTATGTTACGAAAATTTTCAAAAATATCACACAACAGTAAAACATCACATTTCATATACAGATCAGTATACTCTCCAATAGTTTTAACGTTAAATGTATCCCACACCGTTTTTGCATGTTTATATTCTTTATCGGTAATGTGTTCCATTTTCATTGTGTTGTAAAAACAATTTTTTTGAGGAAGTTTTGATTCTTCATACTTTTCCCAAGTGTCAACATAATCGTAAGGATAAATACCTTTATTTCTTAGTAAATGTATATTTTTGTTATTAAATTCAACTGATAAATGAACAAAATCTTGATCTGATAAACTTTTACTTAATACATCTAAACTTGAGCTTAAAAACTGAAATGAATCTATGAACTTAATTTGAATAGGACGGTTATCGTTCTCGTTATGTACGTATTTGGTAATAGTTAAATACTTTTCTTTGGATTTCGGTATAATTTTAATATGGCCCTTATATTTTACTAATTCTTTAATAAACAGATGAGAATCATAGTTCGATAAATTATGAAAAATCACAGGTACGAATGAACATACTCTAAACATCAAATTGCAGTGAGCATGTGCGGCTCCTCTATACTTTCCTGACACATGGTCGTGATCACGTACTTTATCATCAAATAATAAGTGATCACAAATATGACACGTATTAGTATTTTTAAAACTAATTTGTTCTTTTTCTGTTAAAGGTTTCATTGGCTTCTTAATTGATAATATTTCATTTATTTTCTTTACATCTTCTATTAATTTACTAACAAATACTTCAATACAATCTGGGCCTCTATATGTCACATATTTATTTTGAGTTGCATCGTGTGAACAACAGACATAATATCCAAAGCATGAGGGTTGATGTCTTTTTAAATTATATGTTTTATCAGATATTTTTTCCCGACAATTTATTAATAGGCTTTCAAAATCTGCATAAATGACATAATTAATTTTTTGTTTTCTTTCATAATTCTTAAAACCAAGTTTACTATTTTTTTCAGGTAAAATTGACAAAAGTTTTGAACATACGTGAGATCTATACTTCGTTTCACTGCTGTAATATTGTAAACATGATTCACACAGAATAAAATTACCCTTATGATTTGTCATTTGTCGGCGAACCAATCGTGACAGATTTTTAATGAGGCAATAATGTGATATTCCTTTCCTTTCCAAATATAGCAAATTGACATGAGTACATTTTCTATTATTTGTTAAATAGAGAGGTCCAGTTACATTTTCATTTTTACTGTCTACTCCGTAAATATTGATACTTATATTATTGTTTCTTTCAAATATTTTTATGTCTTGATATGTGACTGGGAAAGACATTTCTTCAATATTAAATACAGAACTGTAGTGTGGATACGAATTTGTTCTACAAACATTCGACTTACTAGGATATAAAGCGGCTACAATACTCCATAGAAAGCAATGATTGTCATTATTTTGTATATTAATACAACTTTTGGTATTCTTAATTCTTGTTGGTAAATCTATGTAAGTGCCACCTCTCAATGGACAGTATTTATTAACGTTAATTTCAAGATGGCTAAGTGAATGATAAGACCATCCGGATTCTTTGTGTTCGAATTCTGACATTTTACACTTTAAAAGTTCGATTACATTTGTATACAACTCATTAATATCAGTATTATTATAAATAATTTCATATTTCGTATTGAATGATTTCAATTGTTGCTCACTCGTTTTTAGCAACACAAAGTGGGCAAACAATTCGAAGTTCAACTTGACACAAGTATTTTTCAATAAGGACATATGTATGAGTTTTATGATGTCGTTTTTATTCTGACACAAAAATGCTTCGGGTGTGTGGTACTCAACACTTTGTGCAGGGTTTAAACGATATGTTACAATTCTATTTTTGAAAGCACTTGAAATTATGTATATATTCTCAAATTCGGTTCGTAATAAACTATTAGATTTATGGATATTAGTTCTCAAATGATATCTGAATTCATTTATCGGTAATTCAATTCGGCATTTATCACATTCTATAAATTTTGGATTATTATTATTTTGCCTTCGATGAGCAGACAGGGGTCGTGCTGTAAAATAAAACAAAAAGATAATTTGCTTACATGCGTACATATGTATATATCAAGTGTTACAAAAAGATTATACAAAGTCTAAAATTAATAATAAGAAATGTGGTTATAGGATAAATAAGTATTTTCAGCATAATACATCGACTAATAGTAACTACTAATAAAATCCACGGGACAGCGTTTGAACTCCTGACGAGTTTCATTTATATATTCTTTTAAATGCTGCCATGCTGTCGTGCTATCATCAGTGCGATTTTTTATGGTTACAATCGCATGTCTCCACCGGTTTATAGGTGCGGTGCGCTCGATTTCTCCACACTCGTAAACTTTAAGTTCGACATAATGTCTCCCCAACTTCTTATCATCGGTTTGCCTACACAAACCATTCGCGACTCGTCGGGTAAAATAAGAATGGAGCGGCGGTATTTTTTTACCCTGCGTGCTTCCTATGGCCTCTTGGTTCTGATCGTCGTCGCTGTCGCCACCGAATAGATCATGCAACGTAGGTTTCATGCTGGTGGAGATGGGGTTGATGGTAGTCTTCCTCTTCTTCTTCTTTTTATCCTCGACAGTTGAAGATTCTCCCTCCGCCGGTCTCTTCACTGCCAACGATATCTTGGACGAAGACGATGATTTCACCTTCCTCATCGACTGCTGCTGCTGCTGCTCTTCAGCTTCATCCTCAGAAGAGAAGAGATGGCTTGCAGTTTGCCTCGACCTGAAAATATAAAGGAAAACTATTAGATAAAGTAATAAATAGACAGCGTAGATGAATGGGAAATATAGTGAATATGTGACTGACTGGATGAAAAGAGTGCATTAAACAAATATTAATGAAAATAAAGTAACTAACTACATTAATTCATTGAATACTCTTATTGGCTAAAAAGATCAACTGTAAAGTGGTAACATAGTTTAATCGGGTGAATGAATGAGTGAAAACAAAGAGTAGATACAATTAACAAAAATAATGAATAGATGAGTGAATAGAATATATAATAATTCAATTGAGCTAATATTGATTGAAAAGATTAAAAGATGAATGAATGAATATGTGATATGAGTAAAAACAAAGAATATGTAAAAATAATGAAAAGAATGAATAGATGAAATGATTGAATAGAATAAAATAATAAAATAAAGCTAATATTGATTGAACATATGAATGATGTTAAAACATAATAACAAAATTACTTACATTTCAAAAATTTGTGTGTTTTTCTTGTTGTATACTCAATGAAGTAGGTCTGGAGCACAAAGACTTCAGGAAGTGATTTGGTAGCAGAGTTTGTTGCAGATGCGTTTATATACCCGTAAAATCACGTCACGCACATCCAAATTTGTAAATTGCTGACATACTAAAACCTAAGTTCATCACTAGGATTGTATACTCTGCAGATTTAATAATAAACTAACATCACGCGTGTATTTCGTCCGAGGAGTAAGCAGATTTCATTAGTTAGAAACTCCATACTAGGTAAAGTAATAAGGCAAGACCAGAGAATCGAACCCTGGAACCCGTACATGTGGTTATCTTGTACTGATAAATCAACACCATTAAAAACATACTTTTTGTATACTATATAACAAATAATAATTAAAATCGTTTCCAGTAAATTTGAGATTCATATGAATATACGTGAAAACAGAACCTTACTTTTATGAAGTCGGTTAATTTGCACAGAACTACAATCTTCATACTAATCTGTTGCTAAGCGAACCCAGTCGTAGGTAGAAGTAGACGAGCGTTAAAACCGCAGCGTTTTATACTTACACTTAAAATTTTAACATTAACAGTATTTTAATTTTTAAGATAATATATAAGATATATAAGAGGTATAAAATAATAATAATAATAATAATAAAATTGTATTTTGTTAAATGTAATGAAGAGATAACGCTGCGGTTTATCCGCTCGTGTATATCTTAACGGATCTTGCATGTAAGCACAAACCCTATATGGAGTACACGTGGAGGTAAGAGGAACGAACAAATGTGCGTTTCGGATTACTTACTTTAGAAAATTTGAAACTAAATTTCGATGTATTTTGAACCTTAAAGAGAAAAAAAAAAAACTGCGTAATATGTATATAAAGAAAAACTCAATTTTAATAAGCACACTCACATTGTCTATCTACTCTACGATGTCGGTAAGTACTCTTCAATAAAATTATATTTTATTTATTGACAAAATTCTAATGAAACATAATCGATGTTTGAAATGACATAATTTATTTGTTACAGGAATCCAGCGATATTTATATCCCCAATTCATCATACTCACCGATTCCGGCTGAACAAACCCTCCGTCGGAACGTGCTCAACTATTTAGAACAAGAGAGACCATTTCAGCCATTCCAGTTCGAAGATTCGGCTCAAAATTCCGACAGAAATAAAAAGCGAGGTAGTGCGATGATATACTCCTACATCAAAAAACCTACAAAGTCTGCAAGAGGCAAAATAATACGAATTGAAATTTTCGACGTCAAGGATTTCACCAAAAGTGCGGTATGTAATTGTAAAGCGAATGTATGCGCTCAATATGTAGTCGAGAATGTATTCAATGACGAGATATATAAAAGTGCAGATGAAATTATAAGCAAAATTCATAAAAAAATGTAAATAAACGTATGTACTTAATAAATATCTTTTGTTTTATTGTCTAGCGCATTAAATTGATTATCTGATAACTAATTCATTCTGAGAACATAATCATATTTTTATTGTACAGTCACAAGCATTATTATAAAGAAGTACATAAATAAGATGAAACAAATTAGTTTTTTTTTTTTCAAATAAACTATTCAAATTCAAGTTTCACTCGTTTTGTTCCTAAATTGTTAATCACATTGACATTTGTTTGAAAAGAGATGTTATTTTCTATGGTATTTGCATTCAAATAAACCTATTTGCATTCAATACATAGTTCCGAATATAAATAAATTAATATACGAGTATCGATAGCTGAGAGGCTCCAGATGAGTAGAAACAAGAAAGGAATGCAATCAACCGCCTTTACAGGAATGGTAATATGTAAACAAGCGATCGTAGCATTAGATTTGTATGAACAGACGCAGTTCGGCTTAGTATCAACAAAGTAATTAGAGTAAGTATTAAATTATTATACAAGAGAGACTATTGTAAGTATTGGGGATGAGGATCTCCTTTGATCCGGGCATGCATAAATTATTTCGAACAGGGCATCAGGAATCCATCATTTTGAATAGATTGACTGAATGGAGGAACATGAATGCAGTCATCATTTCGAGTAGAGATCTTGAATAGAGAAAATTAATGTAGTCGTCATTTCGAATAGAGAACCTTGAATGCATTCATCTATTCGAATAGAGTAAGTCACTAGAATACATTCATCATTTCGAGTAGAGATCCTGAATAGACAAATTTAATGCAATCGTCATTTCGAATAGAGAATCTTGAATGCATTCATCTATTCGAATAGAGTAAGTCACTAGAATACATTCATCATTTCGAGTAGAGATCCTGAATAGACAAATTTAATGCAATCGTCATTTCGAATAGAGAATCTTGAATGCATTCATCTCTTCGAATAGAGTGAGTATTGGGGGTCGCGGATCTCCTTTGATCCGGGACCCCCAATACTTACCTACTCATATACACACATACAACATCTATTATGAACACAAGGGTCTTAACTAATTATGGAGGTACTAAAATTGTCTGTAATTATAGGAATGAAACCTATCAACATGACTGAAAAAAAAAACGGGTAAAGTACGAGTCGGACTCGCGCCCTGAGGGTTCCGTATAAATTAACTTTTATTTTTTTCCTTTATTGTGCTGTGAGACCTCTCTTCTTGCCAAATCAGTATTCTACGAAAACGAGAAACACCTAATAGGTTTTGTTTTATTGGCCAATCTCAAAATATGCGGCATAAATTAAGCTAGAAGCTTCATTCATTGCATTCACGTGTTCCTGTGAAAAAGGACCTTGATAGACAGACAGACACACAGACAACTAAGTGATCTTATAAGGGTTCCTTTGAAGTAAGGACCCTAATATAATACTAACTCATTTATAGTAATGGCAGATATTATACAACAACAACACGTGTTGATAAAAACAACAAAGATACTTAAAATCTGAGTATTTTGTAAGAATATGTGTGTCGTTTCTACTATAATGGTAACCAAACAATGAAAAGATCGCATATAACTTTTATTTACCTTAGATATAAATATGTAAAAATTAAAGCTGTAAAATACGGCATTGTTGGATATAAGTGAATTATGGAGGGGCTTCGTAATTATTCGCGATCGATAGGCCATTGTTAATTCAATTGGGAAAATATTTCTGTTATGCGCTGGTTGCGGGTACAATTTAATAGTATTGTGTGGAACAATCGATAGGAGGCGTCATTTCGAACCCTTTTGGCGAGCCATTGGAATACGGTCCGGTTGTGCTAGAAAATGCTCGTTTTGTGTTTTAAGATTAGTTGTACTAATTGAGAATACATACATACATAGCATCACGTCTGTATTCCCCGAAGGGGTATGCAGAGGTGTGCACAATGATACACCCACTTTCACCAATGCTGTTATTAAGCCCCATGTGGTCGTGAGCCTATTGCCATCTACCGGGCTCAATTCCAAACTCTGGGCTACTACTGAGAATTTCCTAACAGATAAATCCAATTACAGTTTGCCCGACCTGGGAATCGAACCCAAGACCTCATGCTCAGCAGTCGCGCTTGGGACCACTAGACCAACGAGGCAGTAGTAATTGAGAATGATTTATTTAATTAAATATAATGTAGGCTTATGAACTATAACGTATAATGTCCCACAAAACTGCGCAATCAGTTTAACTGTGGCTTCAACAAAGATTTCATATATTTTTTCTGTGAAGTGTTTTTAATGTAAATATTATCATTTATGGTAAGGTATGTTAAAGGTATTTTATTTTTACTTTGAATTTACTTTTTTTGGTTTCGTGTTAATTGCAACCGATTAATCTGCTATGAACCCAAATCACAAAAAGTTAACATACAATTAAGTTTAATTAAGAAATGCGTTTTACTAACCGTTATATGTAGGTATAGTTTCTTTAAATGTATTTACTTAAGCTTTCGATTTCATATTACGTCCTATTGGTGCAAAAAATTATGTTATGATTTTTTTTATCAAGCTTTCTATTCACAAATCTATTAACATAATCCCATTACGAAATTAATTTCCCGTGATTCGTTAATTTCGTTCCATTAAAATGAGCTCAATCAGTTAAATATTGATAATTAGGAATTTAGGATAAAGAGGAGGAATTATTATAATTTGATTTAATTTATTATATTAAATAAATGTGCATTAAATTGTAGTTTTCGACTGATTAACGTTCGATTTACTTGAGTGGTATCGCAAACCCGTGGGTCTATTCCAGTCCATTTTTCGCTTCAGAGATTTCTTTCTTTCATCTGCTTTGTTTCGTTGAGAGAGCGTCAACATAATGAGCGTCCGGAACTAATGTTTTGACCGGATATTTATAAGAGTACCTAAATCCTTTGTTAACAGTGTCGGCTGTTCCTTCTTTTTCCATTTAAAAGACTTTCAACTTCCTACAAAAACGAAGTGTTTGGAGATAATTTCCATTAGGGACACGACTTGGCTCGTGATTTCTGAATGAGAATGTTTTTTATCTAAACAATATAGAGTACAAGAAACATAAAGGTATATACAGGTTCCTTTGACCTTTTTGAAAAACACGAGACGACTGATATTCTGTCCAGCCCTGGATGACTGATATCTTATAATTATGATGAATTTGGATAATATTACCTGATTCGCCATTACAATTGAATTCCTGTCCATCTTCTCGCCTCCACATGACGTAGGGTTCTGGGTATCCTGTAGCGCGGCAGACCATCGTCACGTTTGTGCCTTCGCGGACCACCATATCCGTTGACGTCATATTGTCAATGATCACAGGCGGTACTGATGACAAACGAGAATAAAATTAGTTTAATATATATTACACGACTGCCCATAAAAGGAGTGTTATATTTGGGGTTCATCTATGTATGTATGTTTGTGAGTTTCTTTATTCCACCATAACTTCTAAACGTGTGAACGGATTTAGATGTATGGAATATTGTTAGAATCCTCATCGCAGCCAGCAATCTGGGGATCCTTAAGAACATATTACATAGAACTTTACTCTGACTGCGATGAAAATTCGCTAGTACCTTGTTCCCATTCAACACTAATACAAACTGTTTTTCACTTTTTAATCCACACATGGCAGGCGTGCTTTTTAATTTTTTGTAAAAAAATAATAATATACGATACCTTCCGTTGGACATAAACGACTGTATATATTTGCATGTTTCATGATTAGTTTCTGATTAAAAAGGATTTTATCGTCATGAAATGAGAATCCCAAAAAATTCGCGTTTGTGCATCGGTAAACAATCATAAACATTATGACTCGATATGTATTAAATAATTAGATACTAATAATTTTGGTAAATATGATTAATGAGCCCACAGATTACATATTGTGATGCTCTATCATAGCTGTCAACTACTTAATTCAATTCAATTGGAATGATAGCGACCTGTACAGCTACTGCGTTGTTTAAATCTGATTTATAACTCGATTCAGCACACCTGAGTAGAAAAAAACCGTAAGTACCTTACGTAAACACAACAACGCTATAATCTTAACTACGTAGAGCATTTCAGGCATCAATTGATTTGCTAGATACACATTTTTATTTTATAAATGAGGGTAAGGTCACGATCTCACTACCTGCCCGGTGACCGGGTCCGAACCGCAACCACAGCAATGCCATATGAATTTGTAACGTTATTACACCTGAACTTGGGGAGGTATACTAAGGTATTTAGTTTCGGTATTTTAATGCCAAAATATAAACCCGCTCTTGGCTTAGATTTAATAGGTACGCATAATGATTGAACGAGGTTTAGTTGTTTCCAAATAAATAGTTTTCTCTTGAATGTTTTCAACTAAACAGGAAATCATCCTGCAAAGTGCAGAGTCGTGTAGAGTGGATGTGTAATTAAGTTATAAACGTTTTATAACTGCAAAACTTTTCCAAAAATGAAAGTAAAATCGCTCTAAAAGTTGTACGACAACCTGATAAAGGCAGTGTACTCACTCACTCACAACCTGTAGGTATCCCTTCCTGGATCGCATGGTGTCGGTGTTGACCTGGCACATGTACCCGCCGCGGTCCACCTCCTGCACGTTCCTGATGTGCAGGTACCACGAGCGGTAGTGGTCGTACGACAGACTGATGGAGGTAGTATACTCACCCACAACTTGTAGGTATTCCTTCCTGGATCGCATGGGGTCGATGTTGACCTGGGACATGTACCAGCCGCGGTCCACCTCCTGCACGTTCTTGATGTGCAGGTACCACGAGCGGTAGTCGTCGTACGGCAGACTGATGGAGGTATTATACTCACCCACAACTTGTAGGTATCCCTTCCTGGATCGCATGGGGTCGGTGTTGACCTGGCACATGTACCAGCCGCGGTCCACCTCCTGCACGTTCTTGATGTGCAGGTACCACGAGCGGTAGTCGTCGTACGATAGACTGATAGAGGTATTATACTCACCCACAACTTGTAGGTATCCCTTCCTGGATCGCATGGGGTCGATGTTGACCTGGCACATGTACCAGCCGCGGTCCACCTCCTGCACGTTCTTGATGTGCAGGTACCACGAGCGGTAGTCGTCGTACGACAGACTGATGGAGGTATTATACTCACCCACAACTTGTAGGTATCCCTTCCTGGATCGCATGGGGTCGGTGTTGACCTGGCACATGTACCAGCCGCGGTCCACCTCCTGCACGTTCTTTATGTGCAGGTACCACGAGCGGTAGTCGTCGTACGATAGACTGATAGAGGTATTATACTCACCCACAACTTGTAGGTATCCCTTCCTGGATCGCATGGGGTCGGTGTTGACCTGGCACATGTACCAGCCGCGGTCCACCTCCTGCACGTTCTTGATGTGCAGGTACCACGAGCGGTAGTCGTCGTACGACAGACTGATGGAGGTATTATACTCACCCACAACTTGTAGGTATCCCTTCCTGGATCGCATGGGGTCGGTGTTGACCTGGCACATGTACCAGCCGCGGTCCACCTCCTGCACGTTCTTGATGTGCAGGTACCACGAGCGGTGGTCGTTGTACGACAGACTGATGCGCGGGTTCTGCGTTATTATGTTGTGGTGGATGCTCAGGATTGTCTGTGTGTCAACGCGGACCCACGCTACCTGTATGAACATTTGTATTATGTTAGCTTTGACATTCTACGCTCATGTACCGCCAGCAACATATAAGGATCAATATTTAGTAATATTAAAATTAATTTATTACATAGAAGACAACACCGTAAATAAAAAAAAAAACACATCAAATCAAATCAAAATTTATTTATTCAAATTAGGCTAAAAAATTTCAAATTAGGCTAAAAGACGCTTCTTGAACGTCAAACATTAAGACAGCCCCCAAAAAAGCCCACCCTTCACCGCTTCCTAGTGTTTTAGCTGGAAAGAAGAAGCGGCGCAACAAACTTCCCAGCAACACGTCTGTCTGTATCAAAATTATTTATAGATTCTATACAATATAGTATAAATTAAAAAAGAAAATCCTTTTGTTTACTATACAGGATTTTCTACGGTGTTATAAAAACTAAACTATGAAATTATAACCCACATCTATTTTTTTTATGTTAACCTAATTGTTGTGCAGACTATTCGAGCAAGAGAAGAATACTCTATTATGTTTCCGTGTTACGTTTAGTTAGCTGTTCAATTTGCATATGTTGTCGCATATCTGTCACTAGTACAAACTTTTATCCAACCACGAACATATTACAGTTTGTGGTTGGATAAAAGTTTGGAGTAATAAGTAGTGGCATACGTGATGTTGTAATTTACGCACGTAGTTTGTGATCAATAAGAACTAACTCAGTGCTCAACACAATTTTTAATATTGAACCAAACAGTGAACGAGTAGTTTCGTATGAAAATGGAAAATAAGAATAAATTCACGCTTTCAGAAAATATATTTCCTCGCAATAACTACAAGCATATAACTGCATTAGAAAGATATACACGAATGAACGGGCACCAAATGTAAAAGTGCGGCAAACCAGAGAAGTAAGTACTTCCATTCAAAGAATTTATGGATGTGAATAAAGTTTTTAAGTATACACAGAAACTTTTATTTTTACGAGAGTGACAAACACTTTTAGGGTTTCATGAGATAGTGATCTGTTACAAAAAGTTATAAGTTTTATTGAGCTGAGTCACATCCTCACGCAAACTTTGTTTTATAATAAGAAAATCGTTAGGATACTTATCAATCTCATTATGGCAATCTGAAAGCTGATTATATGAATAAACAATTTGATAAATTCGTAGTGAATATTAAAAATATAGTTAAACAAAATCGACCTAAGAATAAATGATTAGTGATAGGCATTTTCTTATATAATGCCGGTTTTCAATGGGGCAGAAATATAGGAACACTATGGCTAAAATAAATAAATTTTACATCACGTGCTTTGGCTTAAAAACTAGGACTAAATAATGCTTAAGAAACATGTATGTTATTTCATAATAACGCTCACATTTGTGCTTTCTAATAATTTAATTTCCTGACTTGAATATTATCCCTATGGCGACTAAATCAGTCCCACCTCGTCCCAAATAAATCTTACCGCAGTACACAGCACTCCAATTTTGCTAACTAGCCGTCGTGCATGATTAATAACTGGCGAATCGTGCATTCTGAGCAAAGTGATATTAAGTTGGCTTGTTAAAACTTTACCCCGTGCACCGCACGAATGGAGTTGTATGAAGTTCTGGCGCAACGTATCCGTTCATAGAATTACACGGGGCTCGTTCATCATGTGGCCTGACGCCATCGGTGAAGGTTCTAGGTTACCTTTGTTTGCTTTCTTAATTGCTTGCCTATAACAATCTATGGTATACTTATTTATGGGATAGGAAAATATCAGTCTTACTTTAAACTAACAAGAATAAATACTTTTACTATGCGTACCTATTGACTATCTCAGTTACCAACTAATTGATGGTCACTTTGTAGTACCTTGTGTCGTATGTTACAGCTTACATATGATGTGCAAAACTATTAAAATATACGACGCAATGTGACCATCAACTTGATGTCAACCGAGATAGTCAATACACCTGCAGGTTGCACTGATCGATTCTTTGTGACTACGATCAGTGCAACCTAATGAACCTGAGTAATATCATGTAAACGATAGTTTAAAAGTTTGTAAATATCAATCTTATTATACTTATTAAATAACAAAGGTCAGGAGCGAAGATTGACCGTGCCTGCCGGATGGAAAACTCTTAGATGGAAATGTACTGACCAATCTACAGGGTGACCGCGTCAAGCGTTGCATAATCTCAATAATCATTTGCAACTGGATATGCGCATGACTTAAACACTCATATAGTACTCATAGGTTCTATATCAGTGCAGTGCATGTTATTTTTAATTTCTTCCTATAGGTATCGTGGGTGCGTACACATAATCTCACAAGATGAGATAATGAGATTATGTGTTTGTAAACGATAACTGTTCTGAGTCTGTACCCAGAACAATTATCTGTAGATCATACAAATATTTTCTCCGTGTGGGAATAGAACCTGCGACACGCGGTGCACCGGCTGATCTGTCGACCACTGCGCCCACCACGCCGCCGCCGTTGCTAAACCTCAACGATCATTTGCAACTGGCTATAAGCGCCTTATTTCAAAACTCATATAGTATCTACTGATAGGTTTTATATCAGTGAAGTATACCTATGTAAATCGTGCAAGACTATATTGATCCGCGAAAGGTTCAAAAACGTTAGGTATAGCTACAGTACAGTCGTTTAATAAATCTAATAGAAACGCGACAGCATGACTTTGTACATTGCAGATAGCTGACACGTGAATATAGAATAGAGTGACGGATTTTATCGAGAATGCAACCGTGGCTGCCGCTCTAGAATAGGTTTGTTTAGTCATAAACGAAAATACTTATAGATGCTGACACGTCAATTATGAACCTACATATAAAATCTGAGTTCTAGAGTTTACATTATTGATTGATCCATAACTAGCTTGTAACTTTCCCACTACAGGCCAAGGCCTACTGTTCACACAAAGGGAACGAGCGTGTTCCAAACCACTACATTCGTAAATAAATTAAAGCACTTTCCAATTTCTAAATGTTATTACACATTAAAAGAACATATTGACGACAAATCATTTCTAAAATAAAGTATTTACTATGTCGTATTTCTTGCAAAACATTTATATAAATAATTTACACAAACAACTATAAATTCTAAATAATATGAATAGGGATATATACATATAGTAAGTAAATACATAAAGTAAATACAATTAAATATACATAATACATATAATTACACTAAATATATTATTATTTATTTATTTATTTTATTCTTTATGCACGAATGTACAGAGGCGGACTTAATGCCTTAGGTATTCTCTGCCAATATATTATTATTATTACATCAGTCTTAGGTAATAGACTAATATTATAACTATTAGAAATTAAGATAATTAAATTTGTTATTATATTTAAACTTAATGCAGCCCTCATCTACCTTAATATTTGCTGTGTCCTACAGGGTCCATATTGTTTATATTATTTTATGTAATTGTCCACCTTATGCTTTAACTTCGTTTCTAGGCATAAGTGTATCCAGGGTACCAATTCAGAATACGATGCCCTTGTTCTACCATTCGTCACATAAAAGCTAAAGAATTGCCTTGTCATAATTGCGAAGAACTGTGTCTAGGCGCAGTGCACTTCCAATGAAATAATATATTCTGTGGTAACTATTAAATATCTACTGGGAATAGATCATGCATAACCTGTTACAGGTACCGATTAGACATTTCCCTTAATAAGTAATTTATATATAAATTTCATATCTAGTTACCTTGTATCCTCGCAAGTCTTCGACGACGCAGGCGAGGAGTGCGTCGCGTCCCACAGTTACCGTCACGTTCGTGACCGGTTCCACGAAACGAGGAAATAATGATTCTGGAACAAATACAACTGATAAATGTTTTTGTTTGCATTGTTTTAGTGGTTAACCTATTATTTTGTAGTCACCAGGTTTTAAAGCTGTTATTAGCTGTTTAAGTTCTGTGGTAATTTATTGAAAAGATTTTGATATAAACGTTTCCTTTCATGTCATATCAATTATAGCTTTTTCTCTTGTATATTGTCAGTGCCTAACGTGGTGACAGAGTTTTAGCCAGTGTTGACCTGTCTTATGTGTATTTTTTCCGAACAGACATGTATTAATTTATATTTATAAAATTATTTTTTAAATATTTTTGTTTCCAATCTTTTAATAATATATATATAGTGCGAAATGTAATCGTAATTAGTTCCTACACAAAACGTAAATATACATTGATAAAACGCTTCTTAGACTACGTAGTTACCTACCTTTACAGGTTACATTCAAACCTGTGGACTTAAATTAATCAATCACGGCGTAGAATGATGTCGGGTCGTTCTTGAATACATACGAGTAGGTACAATAGGGTTAGGTACATGCAAGTACAGGAGCAATCCATCAAAGTTTATAATTTCCCAAATATATTTAATAATACCTAACAGGGGTAAACCTCTAAGAAAAGGGCACTATATTATAGACCTAGTGATCTGAAACTTACACATAAAATAACTTTACCAGCTATATTTTTATAAACTACGGGAGTCAACTCACTTCTCAAATTTTATTTTATTTTGGATTATATCACTGTAAGTATATTAACAGATCGTGACTTGTAATTGTAAACAGGTAATAAGAGTTCCTAGAACTTATAGTGTTATTAGCATGATAGCTGGGTATGAGGGACTGAGAGCCATGTGCGCGGCGGCTTGTAAACCACAAGTAGCCCATTTGGTTATCTGCGAAGTGTGTACCAAATGGCGGTTGAAGCTGGTCGCATTGCGGCCTGTGGTTTACACCCTTATAATATGACCATCCATTGCTTTTAAATTACGCTGTTCAGTGATTACATTACCTGGAATTCTAATTAAATGTTAATCAAATCTTAATTCATCACCTTAAACATGAAGAACAAGGAAGTATTATCTACCTATTCTTGTAGATAATAAAGCAAGGCAGAGGTATACGCAGTAGTACACCCACATTTCACAATGATCACTCAACTTGGGAATCGAACCCGAGATGCTCAGCAGTCCCGTATGGGACCACTAGATCAACGAGGCGGTTTATCTACGCGAAACGAAATACTTGGTTTTATTACTTTCTGAATTATATTCTTAAAATTGCCTTTCAAGGTAATTCGATATGTAACAAACTGAGGCGTTTCATAAAGATTTTGTTTTCACATTATCGGAAGCAGGTATTTTAGTATGAATAAAACATCGCGATAAAGTTGAATAATGTCTGCTACTATCAAAGTGAGAAGACTTACGTATGTAGACGTCAATACTAACGCGATATACGTCGATATGAATGATGCTTCAGTGCTGCAACAATCTATTTAGGCTAAACAATCTGAGACACGGAAAAATATCCGCGAATGATTGATGAGTGAGAACCCGAATAGAACAAATCCATCCAGCGCCCATCAATCTTAACGGTACGGCGGCGGCGGTGCGGGCCTTCTGTGCAAGCGACGTCGTCGTCTCTAATGAAAGAAGAGCTTACCGAGCACGTATAAACAATCGGAAAATGTTGTTTCTAATATCCCGCAAGATAGATGGCCCGTGTAATGTGCTCTTAGCTGGGATCAAGCCTTTTTTAATAGAAAAATGATTGTGCTACGTCCTTTGTTCAACTCGGAAACGGCTACATAATGGTATACAATGTTAGCCGGTCAATTCTCTAATGTCATATCGACGAAAACTGTTTTACAAAGCGGAGAATGCGGCAAAACGCGTGCTGCATCGCTGTATTCTACAGTATTCTACTTAGAGAATGGCATTGCAGCATCCCTTTTATACTAGAACTGAATCGGTGGCGCGAATTAATGTGCAATGATGTGATTTCATTCTTTTTTATGAAGTGAGGGCGTAATTTTTCTCTTTTGCGGAATAAACATCGTACCTCTATATATAAAACACCTTTGGATCAATCTTCCTAGCCTTTTCCAACTACGTTTAAGATGGTTTCCCGTCTTACCGGATGCAGCTTACTAATATTGTACATAGAGCATTTGAACTCCAGAATCCACTTACTTGGAAGACGATATCTCTTGGTAAGACTGGTTGTTAGACTTTCAGGTATCTGATTAGACATAGGTAGCTAATAAATGTTATATGAGACACCATTCATACTTCGAAGAGCACGTTAATCCATGGCGTAGAAGATCTAGATCTTCATTTGATAACCAATGGTTTAACGTGCTCTTCGAAGTGCGAATGGTATCTCACATGAAATTATGGTCAAAAATGGTGGTTTTGCAACAGAGTCAGTGTAACCAATACCTGCTATTGTGTAAACCTATTTTATAAAAAGAGTAACCATGGAGTTTCTTGCCCGTTCTTCTCCATAGGAATCTACACTTTGGAACGTGGCAACTAGCTTCTGACAATTCAAAAGTGCCTGTAAAGGGTCTAATTGAAATAAATGATTTGACTTTGACTTTGGTCACCTATCCTTAGACCAACTAACGTTAATGGGTTTATCGACGTAGCTGTTACTTAGATACGAAATACTCTCACTTATATACTATTGTATAGATTTCTATGATACAATGCTATACCTATAACAATAAATAAATGGATACAATCCTGCTTAAAAATATCTACTCATTTTATCCCTTCTTATTATCGTATGGTTGATGAACAATCTAGTATCAGAGTTTAAAGCAACCGTAGGTCTCTGACACGGTTTAACACACCATCGAGAATATCTCTAAGCTGTGCTGGTTTGATCACAATGTTTTCCTTCACTGTTTTAAGAAAAGCCAATAGTACGTGCCATGGATTCGAACTTGCGCCCTTTGTCCTGTCAGTCCAACGATCATACCATTAGGCTTTTAGGGCATGATTTGACCCAACTAAATACCTACCGATGTTTTGAAAATGATGAGCTTTCTATTTCGGTGTTTCGCTCAATAACTGGTACAAAGATTTCGTTTTCATTACACCCACAAACGACCACAGAGCTTGAAAGGAGAGAGGGGACAATAAATTGACCTTTTGATTGAAGTAGACTGCCGAGGATTGCTATGTCGCCTGCCTACTTATTTTCTTCTACGTAATTTAGGTCATTCGTATTTCTAACGTAATATAATGTAGGTATATTTAAGTTAATAAACATAAGAATCAGTTGAGTAGACCATATTGAACCTAATTGTTTGAAATTATGGCATTGCTTTGGTTCAAAATAATATTATCACGTGATTACAAATCGTTCGTAATAGCTAACCTCCATAACTTAAGAGCCCTCAAAGACGGTTAAGTCCCACTGTAAAGGGTTTAATTACTTTAATAAGTGCTAATACAGTGTAACGTGTTAATAATGTAGTCGGTGTTGATGAGACAACGAGATTACCCGGCCACTTGAAATATGATTACGGGCGGGCCGCTCATCAGGCCGTAAGTGTTTACGGATGCACGTGACGGGTCGCGCCGCCACCCGGCAGCCGGGCCGCCTCGTCCACTGCTCGCGTATTTACCTAATTGGCACAGTACGTTGTGACAAAAGTCCGTGTTGGGCACCCCGGCAAATTAGATTCCCTAGCCACCCGCCGCCCGCCGATGCCCGGGACGCTCGCCACCGCTCCGCTCGCTTTACTTACCTCTTTCACCCTAAATTGACTTTCCTCTAATTGAAATACGCGTCAAAGACCCATTCCGCGATTAATCTTTTTTGTTTGTTTTTATTAGTTAATGCACTGTAAGAAGCTATTAATCCTTAAAAAACCTTTAGAGCAATAATTAAAATTTAAGATGGTATTAGGTTTATCGAATTAAGAAAGGTAAATAATATAGTTTAATGCTAAAAATAGTACGGAACGTATTGGAATTTCAATGAAAGGCAAATAAGTGGATATTAGGAGCTACGTGATAAAAAAATAAAATAAGTAAACTGAAGTGTTCCGAAGAAATCAAAGGAAGTCATAATAGATAACATGTTGCTAATATAAGCGTTTATATAAAAAAAAATCCTTAGAAAATATGTTTCCCTAAAAATTATTTAACATTTATTAATATTGGGAAAATTAAATGGAGATAGGAAGAAAGTCCTTTGGAATATGCGCGCAAAAAGATACGATGTGATTTAAAAATTGAATTATCCATTTTCGATACGGGAAATGGTGCCCATCTAAAAATAAAACCGATTGTAGCAAATTCGAGTTGCCGAGTCTCACGGCGGCTTCAGTGTGGCTGTGGGTATTCATGAGTATCGATTTTATGCAAAATGCAACAAGATTCACTTGAACATGTCGGCTATACGATACGCATTATGTGAGGCACCGATCTATTCCACAATTACATTGGTGTAGATACAGGCGCTTGTAAATGGGTGCGTACGTTGTCGGGCCTTGTGGAATGAGAGCCTGTCGGGGATATTGAGAACATCGAAGTCGTGTACGAATAAACATGGTAGACAATTAGCGGTCAGGTGTTGGAGCCGCTCCGACGCCAGCCCTTCGCAATAAGAGCTTGATAAAGTCAATTTAACCGGAGATTCGATTTCTCTGCCGGTTTATTATTATCAGTAGCGCCTAATTTCAGTCCCCGGGTACTGTTGTGTAAACTGAATGAACAAACAACTAATGTAAATTTCGGTTAGTTAACTAATTTGAAGTTTGCAGATAGATCAGGACAATATCTAAAATAACACCCGAATTTGTGGTTATTTGAGTTCATTGGAAGATCCTGAAGTGGATCATTTATTATATGAATCGAATTTAATTTTCGTTACATCATTAATCTCCCGAAGTTGTTATACCTGACAAATTCTCATAATAGGACGTCAATTGGAAATTCTTACAATATCTTTTGTTCTCAAGAATTTGTTAAATAGTCATTTATTACAACCATTGGTGTGTGTGATTGCGTGGCTTATATGTTGTTTCATTAAAGTTTAATTGTTAACATTAACACGTGTGATGCCAATTAGTACAGATGCTTAGGCGTAATCGCTTCGAGCCTGAGTTTGTAGCACTCCGTTACATCGTTGTTAAGTGCACCTAATGCGACTTGTACCATACTTGTTGTAGTTAGAGATATATGTTTTACTAGTAATTAAAACATTTAATATTTAAAGTGGTATTTTGATATATTGCATGTAATTAAAAAGAAAGAAAGAAAATATTTATTTCCACACAAAGCAATAAGGATATGTACATGTACAAAAGCAGAGAATGAAATAATTATATAATGGTAGTAATCCCTACATCGCAGCTGTGCGAAAATTGCATGCTGTTTAAAGTATTATATCTCGTTGGGCTAGTGATTGCAAGCGCGAGGTCCTGGGTTAAATTCCCGAGTCGTACAAAGCGTTATTACCTAGGTTTCTGCTAGAAAATTCGTTAGTTCAGTTGTTTTACAATGCATTTAATACTGCATCGGTAAAAGTTAATGGGTGTACTACAGTACCTATTTCTCTGCTTAATCCTTCGGAGATATAAGCATGGTGCAATTTAAAGTTTTTTTATTAATATATAATCTAAATTATTAAGTTTAATTAATTTTAAAATGTATTCAGAATTTGCTGTCAGAATAATAAATCATCTCCTTTGATACCACTTAATGCATCTAGGTTATTAGTGAAACTAAGTAATGGCACTTCTATCGGATTTTGCATAATTAAAACTTATTGACCAGAAATATTAGAGCAAGCGTGAATAATAATAAAAAATATTGTAGATGTTATTAATTTAGAAGAAATACTGCACTAAACTTCCATAAAAACATAGATATGTGTATATATTACTTCGCCGATACTGATATGGTTAAGAACTCGAGTAGAAGTACTAAGATATTAATTTAGCTGGAAAAATTAACTGCTACGAATAAAGTGCTACGAACAAAGTGCTACGATTCTCGTAGCATAAGTTAACTGTTTTTTATTATTTTTATTCAAAATTCCACCTGCGACTGAATGTAATTTACATAATATGTACAAATAATGCACAGATAAAAGTTCAAAGTGATACTGGAAACAGTATTAAAATGTACCTAATAGAATTCGAGATTAACTCGAAGTAGAGACAAATGCGGTCGGGAACTTAGTTCTACGAGTTTGTGTTACGTACTACTAAAACCTTAAGTACTAATACAAAATACCTTGGGGTATTCGACCACATTACGTGCACTGGACATTTTAATAGAACTTCCCATCATAGTGCTAATTCAAAAGAGATTCACAATTTAGTGACTTACTAAATAAAACATATATAGAATATTAAAAAAATATTCAGTGTTTGAAATTGTGTAGGCAATAGGTTGACAAACTTATTTCATAGGACTTCATAAAAGCACTGGTGAAATTTCGGTGTACAATTGTGTACACCTCTTCCTACCCCTTCGGGTTATACAAGCGTGATATGTTATAAAACAAAGAGAAATAATGTTCAAGAAATTTACACATTACTGTGGTTTTTGTAATAACTGGATATATAAATTAACGAATAGTACCTAACTATTGTAAAGTACTGAAACTAGAAAAAAAAAATATTCAATTGTTTTACATCAGCCAAAATCAAAGCAGCAAGTAAATGTCGCGATTTCGCGAAAGAATACGAAGTTTGTATGAAGGTTATAAAAATATCTGGAGGACAGGTTGGCGTTATATTGCTGTTATAAATCAGCGTTTGCGACAGCGGAGCGTGGCGGCGGCGACGCGGCGGCGTGACGACGCGTGGCGTGCGCGGCAGTGCCACCTCGTGTCGCCTGCCGACATTCTACATATGCATAAATATTGCCTACAATACCTATATACACTTATTAGGGTATACTTACATATGTAGGTATTTGTTTATGCGGTTTGCCCGGGTTGTAATATTTATTTTTGCAACTAAAGTGTTTGTTATTTAGTTTGTATAACATGGTCCAATTCTTTACTTAAGCTGTTGCGTCAGTCATTAGCAGACACAATAGATTTTTATTGTTACAACGTACAGATCTGTACGTTACTGAGCCGAAAGGTTAAAAACCTAGTACCTTATACTGAATTGTTGTATTCGGGGTTGACAACGCATTTGGAAAAGTTGAAAAATATGTTTCATATAGAAAGAATGCAAGTAGGTATATATTTTTCAAGGGTTAATAACCGTAATAAATTCTCGTTGTTCTACGTATCTCCCCTACGTCACTAGTTTTACAAACCTGCAGATTTTCTCGTAATGTTTTTCTTTGCTCTGAGATGCCAGCAATAAACTTATATTGAGTTCATATGCTCATGTTTGAAAAACACGGAGGTACACACCTATCCAGGTATGTACCTCCGTGTTGTTTTTTATAAATATAAGAACCCCTAGTTATCCAACTAGGGGTTCTTATATTTATGCTAAAAACAAATTTTCATCGATATGTTAATGTAATTGTTGAGTTATAATTATAACTATGGACTTACTTGTCTTTTTTATCGATTTTATCTAACCAATGAAACTTCTTAGTGGCTACTGTGGTAACTATTGTCTATTATCAATGGTATATTACGAGAAACTTGCGAACCAGGTATTTAATTATGAAGAATTATTATTTATGTTTAAATATTTTTTGTATCTTTAGCTCTATTATAACCTTAAGTTTACAACAAATAAAGGCAGATGTGAAGCTTCGATTGACTATCGATAGCCTACAATAAAATGGTAGCATCGATAGATCTACTCGTATCAATAGTATTGATATTATTGATAGTTAGTATCGTACCATATGCTGATATATTTTAGTCAATATCAAAACTATAATTAGTATTGGACATTAATAATGACTATATACTATAGATTATATATTGCTTTTGATGTACCCCCACTATATTATCGTGCTGTTTGATTTTCGGCTACACTAATGTGATATAAATGAACTACATCCTACATTTTTATCACCCGTTAACAAATATAATTAATTTACAATGTCTCTGTATTGCGTAAGTACGTAAAGTACAGATTTATTTTTAGAGTGGTCTATTTTAAACAAGGTCTTTAAAGTTCAACTGTTATACCCCTACACTATTTATAAGGTACTGCATTACCTACGCAGACATATAAATACCCATGCGGGTACAGGAAATACTCTCTGAAATTATATGAAGAGCTACATTTATACTCCATTATCATTAATTGAGTGATTGCCAGTAAATAAATGAGATACAAACAAAATGGATAGCGGATACTTCTTTGGTCCATTTCATAACGGGTGCGGAAATACGATGATTTATGCGGTCATCCATAAATGAATCGGATTTTCTGTGACTGCATTTTTTATTTATGAAACAATTAAAATTAATGGGCTCGTTACGGCTTCCAGATAGTTGAACATCACTTGTTACTTACACAGTTAATTTTGAATATTTCGTTTGTGGGAAGTATAAAAATAAAACTGGATAGGATATTTTTTATTCATGTATTATTTTTAACCGTGATATCAGGATAGTATCAGAACCTGGCGCATAGATAACATTTGGTGTGACATAGCTAGTTAGAAGGAGACCGTGTCGATAGAGGTTACCACCAACAACAGCATTCCCAAAGAGGGTTGACGTCAGGCAGGCGGCCGGTCATAAAACATAGCCAAAACTTTAGTAGCATGCCAGATATAGGTGTGCTGCGCCGACCCAAAATAAATTGGGATAAGGGCAGGGATATGATGATGATGATATTTAACCATGAGCATTCATTGCAATTTTTTTATTTTATTTTAATATGCTTTTGCTTCAAGCTTCATCCAGGCGGGCTGAGCATGCAGCTCAATGATATATAATTCAGACAGAAAATAATAACAAGAATTCCAGGAATTGTTGGATCAATCTATTCTGTATTGTGGAACGGAGTTAGAGAAAATCGTGAACAATCCGAGATTCGTTTTGGCTATTACCGAGTTAACCGAGTTGTTTGTATAAAACCTAAACAATCACAAGTTACAAGTGTTTGTACGAAACCTTTTATTTCATCCAAAACAACATCCAACAAAAATCCGAAAATATGTCGAATTGGTTTACAACAACAACGGCAGGTAACAGTAGGTAAAATTTTAAAGCGTGTATACTGGCAGATCGAGTGGCCAGCAATGGTTTCCGGCTCATATCACCAGATTGGAAACGCAAGCGTGCCTGACCAGGGTGAATTACGCGAAACGGCGTGAGCGGTGACGCTGTGAGCGCGAGATTCACTTACTTACATTCGCTTCGTGACTGAACTCCATAGAGCGGTGCAGTTGAGCCGTAAATAAAATGGTATTGTCGCGCGGAAACCGCACATCGAAAAACCGGGGAACGTCGCGTGAAATGCTACCGGTGCCGGCATCGGCATAGACGTCGAGAAATATGGCCAAACGCTCCGCACATACGAAATATGGGACTATAAGCACCGGTGTCGACTCGTGCCGGGTCGCCGAAACATGTTTATGTATATTACGTAGCTACAATTATAACTATTGGTTGCCAACTATCGTACTTTTAATTTTGTCGGATATTTATTGGGTTAGTCCGTCCAGTAGTTATCTTTATTAAAATATTTAGAAATTACTTTTATAAAGAATGATTGAAAATTCTTTGCCAAATAAAATTATATTCTATTCTATCTTGATTAAAGAGTTTTGAGCAAATTTGCAATAGAAATAGACCACGAACACGTCCTACCGCTGCATATAGTGAATAAAAATGACTAAGCCAATAATGCTATAAATAAAAATAAGCCTGTATGTGTCACTAGATATTTGCGTTTTAATTTTAGAATATCTGCGTAAAAACGCAGATTGCCTAAAAAACTTTAAGTCTATTTTATATGTTAGCCAAAATAATTTTTTTTGGATTACATATAGAAAACATTACAATTGTAGATCTTCTAAAACTGAACTGCATTAGATAGATTATTATCATTATATATTATTTGCAAGAAATCAGAGAAAACCTGCAAGATATTTGGAATTTTCTAATGCAAAAAAAGCAACGTAATAAGAACAACTACAGTAATTTTGAAGTAATACTCAGACATATTGTAGAGCCAACACAGTGGACACTCTGCAGTAAAATATATCAGATCTTTGGTAATATTAATACTTTTTCTAATCTAACCAAGAAATAATTACTGTTTATAATAAAACAACTTTTAACCGGTTAATCGCGTGTAATAATGGTTTTTAATTTTCCTGACGTTTCGAACACTTTGCAGCGCCATCCTTGTCAGTTAGCTACTGTCGCCAAATCTTTTACATTGAGTAGAAGGCATCTGCGACGCCGACCACCTGGCAGGGGAACTCAACCATGTGAAGCAAGTTCTCAAACATAATAACTTACGAGCTCCACATCCCCGTCGCAGAAGCCGCCCAAAGCCCACCACAGTTGATCGTCGACCTGCTGTCCTACGTTTCATCAAAGGGGTCACCGATAGAATTGGTCACATCTTGAAGCATGCTTCTATCAAAACCTACTTCAAGCCACATAGAAAGATGAGCAAACTTCTCTGACCGGTGAAGTGCCACATTCCCTTACAAGATGCAAGGGTCTACATGAGTGATTGTGATTGTGGGCATATATACGGCAAACAAAGTGTAGCATTGGCATCAGGTTGAAAGAACACATAGCTGACGTCAAGAATAGACGCTCAACAAAATCTGCGGTTTGTGAACATACAACAGATAAACCCAAACATTTTCTATGTTTTGATAAACCCCAAATCAACGTGAAAGAAATCCGATATGTACCGAGAATGCTACGCGAGGCTTTTAAAATTAAAAAACACCCGAATTTCAATAGAGAAGATGGTTGGCAATTACCACCTATTGGGAACCCTGTATTGAAAATAATAAACTCCCAAACTACACATCACAAGAAAAATCTAAATACTGTGAGATTACTGCGTGCATTCGGAACATATTTTAGTTTATAATTCGATAAAATTGTGAAATTATATCTCTAAATTTAAAACGGCTGTGACCTCTGAGTGTGTTTCGGTATTTCTTATCAAGAATAGTCTTAGGAAATACCTTCGCGATTTAGTTTTAAATATCATCAAGACATCTTTCTTAGTCCTCCTCCGACCATGAACGCTGCAAAGTGTTCGAATCGTCAGGAAAAACAAAAACCAACAATAAACGCGACTAATCCGGTTAAAAGTTGTTTTATTATAATGTGTAGTGATCGCGAAAACCTAAGATATTACTAATAACTGATTGTTCTATCAAATACCTCCTAAGTATAATTGTCAGAGCGACATGCCGTAATGTTAAGCCATATTTTATTACTCAAATGCCGCTATTGGTGTTCAAAGGATCAGTTTAAATAAGTACTATATAGTTACTCTATTCTTATTAACGAACTTCGTATCTAAAGAAGTACCTACCTATCGCGGTAACGGTGGTACGATTAAAGTGGCAGCTGACTCACTCTTTCGCCGTTCCCACTGCATTACGTATGTTTATTAATTCATAATTAAACCAAGGAAACCCCTTACATTTTAAATCGGCGTTTTAGACTACGTTTAATATTCACCAATCGTATAAATGGGTACTACCTACTGGGTGCTGATATATTTATATTTCTTTAAGTTATATTAGGAATACAATAATCATGTACTGATAGCAAAACAGATACTAGAACTCGCGATTCAGATATTTTAATATTTGTTGTTACAAAGCCGTACTGTGTCACTGCTGGTAGGTATACGGATGGGTAATTTTCAATGGCCATTGAATAAGAGCTAGTATTCTGCATTTCGTTCGTATTCTCGTAATGCCGGTTACGTAGCATCTGACTCGGAGGAAGCCTGCATAAACTTTAAGTAAGAGAAAATTTGCTTCGAAATATTTCTAGAGACGAAAAGACGGTCTACAGCAAATAAGACAGCTTTATATATACTAAGATTTCTTTTAAAAATAACACATTTGACGAAGTTCGTTCAGAAGTTAATAAAAATTAGTTGAAAACTCGTGAAGGAGCGGAGAAGCGGCGTCTATCGAGACAGACGTGTTTCCTGCCGCCGCCGTATCTGAAAAACCTTAGCGCTTTCCATCTTATTACTACGTGTTTATGTTTTCAATACTTTTCAAATTCAATAACATACAATCAGTGCATCTTACTTGATTTTATCCCGGTACTCGCTTGTGGATACATATTAAATAGCTATTTCAGATAGTAAATAATAAAGCACTAAATAATACGCGTGTGCACAATATTGGGCTTTGTTTAAACACTTGATATTAAATTGGAAACAATACGTACTTAAATTACCATACCGATTATTGTTATTATTTGATTATGTCAATTTTGGGATTTCCGCATTGTTACAAAGCGGATAATAATTTCACGAATGACAGGGCGGGATCCGGAAAGTGAATAGGCACTGCAAAATTTCCTCTTCTCAAGCTTTGATTAGATGGACATTTGTTGTTTATTAAATCAATGGTGTTGGAATTTGAAATCAAAAGTAATCTGCTTGTGCGGAAGCGCGGAAGGAGATGGATGACAGGGAAAATACGCGAGAAAATTCAAAAGGAAAGCAAGGTGGAGCGCGCGGAAAATTGGCTTCATTAGATAGAGGGACTGAGGGCGCGTCGTGCAAGACACACGGGCGGCATAGACAGCAAACATGATGCAATTACATGCCTTGCACTGGCGTTACTGTGCAGTTATTTTATAAAGATATTTATTGAAGCAACAAGGAATCTTTAAAAAATAATAGCACATTTTTAAGTATTAATACTTTATGAATATATTTAGGTACTGTGAATATATAAGGCTTTAGTGTTAACCCTGGAGAGTAGAATCATAAATTGTTAAAAAAAAAACTATAATTATGTTTTTTTTAGTATTTAAAAACAGTGTGTAGAGTACCTAATATTGAAATTACTATTACGGAGGCACTTTTAAATAGGGATTTGTGTTGTAGGCGTTTAAGTGCGGCATCGCTGGCTTTATTTCTTTGCTTAATCAATGGATTAGTTTTTAAAGAGCTTCTAAATATTAGTGATAGCTGATAGAACTGAAACCTTTAAAACTGACTCATGAATCTTCCAATAATGGCATGTCATGTGGTACTAAAATACGTCATAACTTTTATATTGAAATTAATTACAACCATATTGGTGCATAAATATTATTGAAATAACAACGGACGAAATTATCTAAATAAATACAATTAAAAGAATGTTTGAAACACTCAACAAAATCAATTCCATTTACCTATTCAATTTAAAATATGTTGTGTGAAATGATCGTATATTTGTGTAAGTAGATTGAAAAAGAAATTCTTGAAATTTTATTAATACCCTTTTAGGGCACTTATCAATTACTATATTATATTTGATTCAATCAATATTAATGAATTTAATATTTATTTATTTCATAACAGTATTTGTAATAATTTCGAGAGAAATGTTGGCAATACTATCAATCTGAGAATCCTTCGTTATATACTCCTCCTCCGCTACATTGGAACAGCCAGCCATTCAAATTTCATATATCAAACACTGATTCAAACATTCTCTTGAAATTTTTCATGTTTTCACCTGAAGACAAATTTTCTTGAACATTGTCGAGCAACGTGCAATATACGAGACTGGTGTGACATGTATTACGAAATTTTATGAAAAAGCCCTAAGATTTATGGTTGTTTCATAGCAAAAATTACACTTTTTCAGGCATATAGGGGTGTTGTAGCGGAAATATCGTGAATTACGATATTACACATAAACAATGAACTACCATCTCATGTAATCTAATTTGGGATTATTATGTTCACCTGCTTGGTGGAGGTCTCCCCAGTCCTACGCGTTCCGATAAGAATAATGGCTCCAATATTATTTTTTATTGGTTTTCCATGTATGTTTTATGTAATGCCTATTTTATTTAAAAAGTAAGCAGAGGTATTAATGGAAACCTCAGTCAGCCTACAAACTTTTTATATATTAGATTTACCGATGTTATTAATTTATTGATTAATATAATATAAAGTGCCAATTGGAGTAGAAAGAAACCAGGATTACGACTGTTGATGAGGTAATAAAAACCGGGCAAGTGCGAGTCGGACTTGCCCACCGAGGGTTCCGTACAAATTTGTAGGTACCTACATATTATAAATAGTTCAGGAATCGAGTCAGTTTTTTTCCGAGATTTTCCAGAAATTTAGTTTCCAAAACCTATAAAGGGCATGTTTTTTATGATTTAATTACAATTTTTTTCAGATAATTTCCTGTACTTGTAGTATAAAACGATATTACTTGCCAAATTTCATACTTCTAGGTCAACGGAAAGTACCCTATACATTTTGATTCCCTTGAGAGTGTCGAAATATACGTGTTTTGTGGCATAAACGGCCGTATCTTTTTAACGTTAATTTAGAAGTTTTTTTTTTTTTTCAAAGGACTGTAGACTTGAGTATATGGTTTTAATTTCAACTAGATAGCTCCACGCGTACCCGAGATAAAGGCTCTTGACAGACAGACGGACAGACAGACAGGCAGACGGACAACAAAGTGATCGTATAAGGGTTCCGTTTTTTTCCTTTTGAGGTACGGAACCCTAAAAAGGAAATTAAATGGAAAAAGAATACAGTCGCGAACAGGATTCGAACCTGCGCCTCCCGGATGAATACTCCATAATAAATATAATAACTTTAGAGTTCGCTAAGCATGCGTTAATGCTTTTCAATGATTTATCCTAAAGTGATATTATTAAGCCTTGCTGACCGTATTAAAATACCTACGAGCTACGTCCACAAAGAAAGTTCATGGTAGAAATTCTTCGGACCGTAATGTTAATTGCGAATAAATATTATCTCTCGGATCATTATAGAAATTTAAATGCTGATAATTTAAATTTCTATAACGATCAAGATAAATTAATTATACATCGTATACAGAGATTTCAATTAAAAGAAACAGAATACCCACCCACCAGGAAAAAGCTAATCAATGTATTAATTGCCCAACAATAACACTCAAGGGTCCGTTAAATTAATTCGCATTTTGGATTGGTTTGGGATCATAAACCTCAACCTTAATTATTTCCTAGTATTTTAATTTAGATACGGACTTTTTAAAAGAAAATTGTTCCGATTGGGTTTTAAAAAAACTGAAATATAAGTAATAATCCGCGCGGAAAGTCTACATATTTTTGGTGAATAAAAAATAATGAATACAGCATACCTTCGAAAGGATTAACGCATGCCTAGCGTACTTTAAAATTATAATTTTTTGCGGAAAAAGAATGCGGTTGTGAGCAGGATTCGAACCTGCGCTTTCCGGATAAATACTCCAGGCGCTCTGACTGCTAATCCATCTCGACCTCTGCTCACTACCGCGAATTCTTCTTCCACATTTTTAATAGTTCTGTTGGTGTCGTCATCGCTATCTATTTAGTCCCTATAAAGGTGACCGAATAATTGTTCATAATAATGGTTTTTAATTATGTATATTACATTCTGTACGCGTTCATTAAATCTAACGTTTTAACAGAACAACAAGAGCAAACATTCCAGAACGAGAGAACTTTGTTATGAATCGAAATTGCCATATATTTCAATACTTCGCAAAGTCGTCATCTTTTCCATATAGATGTGTAAATTTCGAAGCTAATAATTATTATTTTATGAACAACAAAGTTTTGTGGAGCTTGTTAACTCGGGAAAGATGAGTGTTTAAGTTTTCCCCGAAATAGATGTTTTATGATATGTAGTGAGAACAGTAAACAACGAAGTTTTGCTATCGCGACCGCATAGCTCGGGTTGGGCGAGGCTTGTTTATGTGGCAATTGGCGTCGCAATGAACCGGCATTCTAGCTGGGAGCAAGTTCTCAGCAAAGGCGTTCCCGAGTTGAGTAACAAATTGAAGTATGGCGCCGGCAACTCGCAAATAATCATACACAAGGTGGGTAAGTTGCGAGCTCCAGCTGAAAGTTCATCCAACTTGAGACTGATAGTAATTCACTCTGGAATTGCGGTCAATAAAAGGGAAAATAACCTGAATTTCCATTTGTCCATATCGAAAATATCGAACCCACTTCATTCGATTATACATCTTGAACACTTTATTCTTTCATTTAATAACGGTGTTTTGTTTTGACAGTATTTAACTGTATAGCAATTATTTGAATAAATTATAATGTATACAGAGTAGCTTATATATATTTGATTCAATAGATAAGCGCCATGGTTCCATTTCCACCCCAACAAAACTTTCCAATTTTCGTTTCAGTCAATGATTTTATTAAGGCTGCATAATTTCAAGCGAAATAACGGAAGCTTTTTCGAATACCGCTTGCAAATATTTGGGACACGATTGTTCTCCGAGTTAGTTAACATTGACTACTACATAATAAACAACGGCAACAGTTCAACTCTGTAGTAATAGAAAAGATATGAGAGAATAATGTTATAGGCTTAAGTACCTTTGTTCATAATAAGCTCACAGCAAGTTAATTGGGAGCGATGATAGTCCAGTCGTTGAGATTCGGTTATTTAAAGAGGTAGTCGTTAGTCCGGATTCTAGCTTGATTAATTGGTGAAAAATGTAGGATTTGTTATCCCGTTCATTAACAAAATGACGGTGAATTCAGGCAGAAACGATCGTCTAAATAACTAACACCTTGTTAAGAACCTTAAGCCACTTTGTTCCGCCAATGACACAGTATGATACATAATATAATATGATACAAATTTATATCTTTAGACTTCTTTAAGCATGAGTTAATGCTTTTCAAAACTTATCTGATACATAATATTTCTGACCCGCGAATTCCTTGGTGAGGAAAATGGGTAATTGTGGTGCTCACACTGGTGATATATTGGTGGCCGACAGTACACCAGCACCGCAATCGTTTGTTTCACCCAATTGACTGTTACAACTTGCCTACTATACGCATTCCCCATTTGTTACTTTAAAACTAACACTGCCTTTTATGATGTGAGTGTGGACGTCAGATACTGACCTGTTCGATTAAAGATCGTTTAAAGCCATACAAATGCTTAAGTATATATGGAAACTTTTTCATTTATCAACGTTATTTTAAATTAATTAAAACGATAAACTATTTACTGTTATATAATAAATAAATTGAAATAAGCCACACGATAGCTCAGTTGGTAGAGCGATGTTACAGACTGAAATAGATCGCGGGTTCGAAGCCCGTTCGTATCTATTATATTATATGTTTTCTTAAATAATAATTAGTGTCTAGTGTCTCATATAAGTATGATGTTCTACATAATGTAGACTAAATTCTTATATTACCTGCGTCTTAGATGTGATCGTTTTAATAAATATCTAGGTCAGTATACAACCGCAATTCTCCTCGATTGAACACAGATAGGTGATTTCTATATTAATAGAGGTAGTAATCAACCACGCGCTGAGGTTCTACCGATAATTGCAAGGTTGATAACTGTTAGGGAGGTCAGTAATTGAAAGAGCGTTGTTGCTAAGAGCGGACACAGTAAAATTTTCGGATACATAATCTTGTTTGTTTTGCCTTCCCCTCACTGTTTGAAACAACGAACAGTCAGTATTCAATTACTATTGTACTCTTGCAATTGATTTCGAAATTTGATAGAATAATCTCCTTTATATATTGAGTGAGGTTAGCAAATAGAAATATAAATGGACAAAGAACAATGTAGGATTAGACCGATTTTAGTGGAACGCTCGTATAGATTCAACAAAATCCAATAATTCCCTTTTGAATATTCTACGACTCATCCAGTAAAAAGCTAATCCGCTGAATAATGGGGTTATAGATATCAACGTGGAGCAGGCATGGCGGAAAAATATGTCAATTGTTTGCCATCGCATGAGTTTATGGTATTATTATTTTTAAATAATAAATCTCGTCTTTTGTTAATGTTTTAACTGCTTTCACAAGCGTTTACGAAAACCGATTTACGTAAAATAGTTTATTTATAATTATGCCGTTAAGAATTTGTAGTAATCTATTCGAATAAAATCGTATTGGTTTTGATTTTAATTCCCATTTTATCTGAAATTGTTTATGATATGCTATCTGGTGCCTGCGACTATGTCTGACCAAAGGTAATGTAGGACGTTTAGCCGTTTTTGTGTGATTGACTAACAAACATCCGAACATATCAAAATCCAGACAATCAAGTTTATAAGTAGACTGTTTTATGCATAATACTCATCTTAATAAGCCTATCTTTTTCGAAAATGTTGGCAGTAGTACCTACTGCTAACAAAGTCCCTTGAACGGCTCACGCTACTTTACACGTGCCTACCGCTGCGTTTAGACGTTTCCTGCAAACGATTTTAGGCCTTAGTGGAGTCGACCGCCAACATTCTCGACTGTACCTATGACCAGATGCGGCTGAATATCAATAATTTACACGAAGCGGCTGCCATTTCAAATTTTGCTACTCAATTACTTCTCTTCATATTTTATAAGTAAACGTATAACTAAATTTATACCGTATAGACAGCAACTCACGCGGTTAATATTTTCTATATTAACACCGGAATTGTTTAAAATGAAAACTTTGCAAAAAAACTTTTTTTACAATATTGCGATAGAGATGCTGAACACTTGAGTAATGAATTTGATAAAGGGAATATTTTCAATTGTTTTCAGACCAATATGTATAATAATAAATGGATAAAAGGATGGTTGCTTTTTTAACAAATGTTTTGATGTTTCAAATGCTGATGGTCCATTCATTTGAAGGTTACGAAAAGTTTACATATATTGTTGCTGTACAATATATAATAAACTGTACTTGACAAAGTATTACTAAGTCACAGATAACTAACATAATTTTCTCACAAACGTTAGGTACATTATGTCTGTGCCAAATAATTCCTCTCTTGCCTCGTTAGTCTAGTGGTCGCAAGCGCGACTGCTGAACAGGAGGTCTCGGGTTCGATCCCCGGGTCGGGCAAAGTGTTATTGAGTTTTTCTGTTAGGAAATTCTCAGTAGCAGCCCGGAGTTTGGAACTGTGCCCGGTTGATGGCAATAGGCTCACCACCTATTACATGGGACTTAATAACAGCATTGGTGAAATGTGGGTGTACAATTGTGTACACCTCTGCCTACCCCTTCGGGGAATACAGGCGTGATGCTATGTGTATGTGTATGTGTCAAATAATTCTGTTAAAAAAAGCACAATACTTACAAAATATATATATTCCATTGAGAAATTGTCAAAGTTTCTATAGCGTCCATTGATGTTTTAACGTTTTGTTGCCGCGATAGACAATAAACAATGTACCTTCGATATCAAGGACAGTGACATCGTACACAAGTACTTCTGTTCATCACTGATGCGTGGGTTGCTAGAAAATTTGAATTTAAAAGCTACCGGCTGCTACTGAGAATTTCCTAACAGAAAATCTCAATAATATTTTGTCTGACCTGGGACTTGAACGCGAGACCTCATGCTCAGCAGTCGCGCTTGGGACCACTAGACCAATGCGCAGCCTCATAATCGGCCTAGCCTTTTCCGTAATATGTTGGGATCGGCTTCCAGTCTAACTGGATACTACTTAATACGCCCCATGCACAATACTCGTAGTATTGTACATGGGGCGACTGCCTATCTGACTTCCACAACCCAGTCACTGGGTAATACGATATCTCTTGGCTTGGTCAGACTTTCTGACCAACTGTAGCTACTTTTAAAAATGTACGACGAGCATTCGGTACCTTTAATAATAAAACTAACGTATTTTGCTCATAGAAAAATCCAGACAGCCCCCTGCTACGATCCTTACACGCTCTTATGCTGTTTTTTATGCAATTACATTTTTGGAATATTTAATCTGTTGACTCGCTAATTAGCAGACACAATAGAAATATTATTGTTATAAAGTACAATTTAGTAGTTTAATGAACAAGGTGATTTTGCCCTTTTAAATGGGACCTATTCTGTTTCAAAATACATATTATATATCAAGATTCGGCTATCGTGTTTGTAGGTGTAAACAAGAAATACAGACTGCCTAAATCTTTAGTGAGAGTAGTTAGTAGAGTTTGAGGTTCTGGGTTCGATTCTTAGGTCGGGGAGTGTTATTGGGTTTTAGGCTAGCACATTTTTGGTTAGGTTGATAGCAATAGGCTCACCACTATCTGACCTTATAATTATGAAATGTGGGGTTAAAACAGTACTCCCCTGCCTACCTCCCCAGGGAATACAAGCGTGCTTGTTGTATGTTGTAATAACATAAAAATAAAGTTAGATTTACTTATCAGGTAGACATACATAACCAGTCATAACAGTCCGACAAAGTGCAAAGGTATTAATTAAATGTTCAGTAGTATTAACCTAGTTAGCATTCGTACTACTAAAACCAGCTGTAAGCTTTACCAGGTCTTGGGAAATACTACCTACAAAAGAATTAAACCTCTCGTATACTACGATCATCAGGTCTATCCGCTTGTAAATAAGTCAATTATATAACATGACATAGCATCACACCTGTATTCCCCGAAGGGTAAGTAGAGGTAAACAGTTTCCATCCACATTTCTTCAACCCTGTTGTTATATCCCATGTAATAGGTGGTGAGCCTATTGTCATCATCGGGTACAATTCCAAACTCCGTGCGGCTATTGTGAATTTCCTAACAGAAAAACTTAATAACGCTGCCCGACCCGGGAATCAAATCCGAGACCTCGTGCTTAGCACCTATTGGGCCTAGTGGTCCCAAGCTGCTGAGCGACACAAACGAGCCAGTTGAAAATAAGTCGATCCTAAATAGAATTAAGCATTCGATTCTCCTATAATCAGATACGCATGAAGCATCATATTGCACATACTAATGAACGCACTGGTACTTTGAAGTTTGCAGATGCAGGAACCGTGGAAGCGGTAGGAGGAATCTAATAGAGATCTATGTTTACGTTGTAGGTAAATGTCATTATATCGTGTACACATACAACTGGTGCCCCCGACCTCGTCTTCGCAACAAAAGGCAGCGTATGCCCTTCTCCAAGGTTCAATCTATCTCTGTACCAACATTCATCAAAATTGGTTCAGTATTTAGGTGTAAAAACGTAATAAACAAAGACAGAGTGACTTTCGCATTTGTAATATTATTGTTTAATAACTTTCGTGAGACATATTCATTCACACACTACTCACGTGTATCTTTATAATATTAATTCTGATATAATTATGTAAGGCGTACTCATCTTTAATACATAGTTGCTATATAATATCAATGATAAGTATAAGTACGTACTGATAACTTATTTATAGTGATTGTAACTCATATGTACAAAAACAAACGATAATTCTGTGATTGATAGTGAGTATCCCAAGAATAAACGGAAAAAATTAAATTGCAAAAAAAAAAAAAACACTCCTAAACATTTTGGTCCTAATGGCAAGAGTCAATCAAAATTATGAAACTTAAGTATGTGATAATAACAGAGGGTTAATGTTATTATTGGAATTAATAATTTAAAAAAAGGCCACCTGTTTTATAGCGATGCGAAAGATTTGACCCGTGAGGCAGATAAAACTACAAATATACATCGTCGTTTAAAACTTCAGACAAGGAAATAACAAAAAAGTTTATGAGATACCACAAAATTATACTGAAAATAAAATGAAAGTGTATTCACCGCAATAGCATATACATTTTTAATTAATAAATTAGTTAGTAACAACGTAACTACGTTTATCTAATTATATTACAGCGCAAAGTTTTTCAGTTATGTCCGCACCGTTTTCCCTTATAATTATTTTAAATTAAACAACTGAAAACTAACTTATTAGTTACGTTGTTAATTACTTAACGAGCAACTTCCTACTCACCGTCGGACGATGTAACTGAGCCGCTAATTATGAGCAGCAGCACAGCTGTCACTGCTGAACACGACGCCAATCTTCGTCCACTCATCATGTTGATTAGTTTACCCCAACGACATGTTAATCGAAACAACTTTTCCAAGAATTACAAATATGTCAACAAAAGTGTTGTGATGAGTGTCAGTGGGGTAACGACGTTCCCTCATTCATTCGCCATCGGAATCAGCTCCATTAAATATTCATCGGCTGGTGAATCGAGTGGGGTTAGTAGAGCGGTGCCGGCGAGCGGCGAGCGGCGAGCGGCGTGCGGCGGCGTGCGGCGAGCGGTAGTCGGCGGCGCGCTGCGATCTCGCGGCGTCTGGCTGCGTACTGGCCGCGCTACGATACCCGCGCCGCTTTGTCTACGAGTGTTCTACGCTCCCGGCGCTTGCGTAGCCCCGCCTCGCTCTCGGATGAAAGGACGGAACATTACCAGTATTTGTAACAGTTTGCGTCAAATTGATATAAATGGAGACGGTTTTAATAAAGTGTAATTGACTTTTGCCGACTTTGCGTCGCATTAATTTCGACCACGCTAAGACGCCTCGGGCAGGTGCGGCGTTAAATACCACCACGGCAACTTCGCTATCTGCCATGAATAATTTCAAATTTAAATGAATGTTAATTATGATGAGTTTTTAAGTTCACTTTGATATTTCAGAGATTGATGTTAAGGTATAAAAAATTATTCAGCTTTATTAATTTAAAATTAAATATACACCAATGTTAATATGGAAGTAGTGCACTTGAAAACATGAGCATCATTTTAATAAAATATGAATTTGAATAAATAGGTCTCCTTTAGACATATTTATTCAAATTCATATGAAAATTTAAAACACATGTTTAATTTATGCGATTACATGATCATTTACGTACCTAAGGTCAATGAGGTTACACGCCGTCTTAATAATTAATGAGTGCGATCTCGCAAGATGGATTACTTACATAGAAAATGCTTCACTGATGGGTTTCCACGTATAGTTAAGACTCCCGCCATGATTATCATTATCTATGTACATTAATAGACGCCTATGAAATGTAGATAAACCGTGAACATCTTTAATTAACCGACGCAGTCGAGATTAACCACATTCACGTTAATATTATCAGAATGTTTCAGCCCGGCTATGAATCCAATAAGCATGAATAATTAATTGTAGTATGTTAATATGTCAATACAGTCCCCGATCTAATAGGATCCATGATACGTACAATTAAATAAGGTTTAGCATTAGTGTTTATGTATAATTAATGTAAAATTAAGTAAGATATATAATTTAATAAGCCAGTATAGCTAAGAACATTATAGTTTAAAGCCAAAAACGACGCATGCTATGTTCTTTTGAAAAAACCTCCTACTAGGTTTTAATTTTTCTTAGTTAAACTAATACTATACAATCCTATATCAAGTAACCTAAACATGATATTGCCACTTCTCTTCTTCTTATCGTGTGGTTGATAAACAAACTACTGTCAGAATTTAAACCACCCGTAGGGCTCTGACATGCTGCTGCTCTGCTCTCTTTACACACCATTGAGAACATCTCTCAGGTGTGCTGGTTTCCTCACGATGTTTTCCTTCACTGTTATAAGCCAGTGATAATTAATTTATAATAAGCACTTGACTTCGAAAAGTCAGTGGTGCGTGCCTTAGATTCGGACCTGTGACCTTTGACTTGTCAGTCCAATGGTCATCATAGGCTATCACTGATACTGCCACTAAAACTGAGTCAAACACTCAGAGGAAACTACCGGTTCACCATTTTACACAGTACACACCAAAGGTCTCGGACACACTACAAAAATATTCCGTATCAGAAAAACTTTATATACTTATGTTGCTCTAAATTATAACAATAACATTGAATAAAATCATAATAACATAAAAAAAAACAGGTAACTATGTAACAACATAAAGAGAAAGCCTTGTAAATTCACTCAACTTCACATCACAATACGACACATGGTTGAAGAGATATTAGGCCTACCACCTAGGTTCCCAAAAATCATCCCTAGGTGTAAAAATATGTTGCATTGAACTAATATGAGTAAAACAGTATAATGTTTTTGAAGTACACTCATTTCGTTCTTTTAGCTTTTGTTATACAAATAATATTTAAACATGTATACTCAAAAACTGAAAGAAAATTGCGATCGCCGTCTTTACTATCCCGAATACGTAGCAGTTCCAATAGCATCCTAAAGACATTAGCAGATAAACACAATGCTCCAATGCTGGGACATTTTGTAAATGTTTTGGTGGACAAGGGCAACCAAGTTGTTGATTGTGTATGTTTATTTTTGTTTTTGTGACTAACTGTCAAATATTAGCCCGTAGTTTTTAAACTTTTACAAAAGTAAACATTATATAGAAAAATAAAAACTACACACACAATAGCGTCAGGGACCAGGGTAGATTTTAATTAATCCGTTAATTAATATAATACTACTTATAGTAATATCTTAGGTTTTCGCGATCACTACACATTTTAATAAAACAACTTTTCACCGGATTAATCGCGTGTATTATTTTATAAGTATATTGGTTTTTGTTTTTTCTGACGTTTCGAACACTTTGCAGCGTTCGTGGTACTAGGAGGACAAAAGCCAATATTAAACGCGATTGATCCGGTTAAAAATTGTTTTATTATAATAATATTACTTAGCCCGGTATCTATCACCATAAAACAAGAGTAAACAACAATATCCTTTTATGGATAACTCCTATAATATATCATATTAACCTGTTTGGAAGTTCTAACAACTTACCGGAGAGTTAGGTCATCGTCTCGCAGAATGTGAAGGTGATTGATGTAGTATCGAACAAAAATAAAATTAACTTTAAAATGTAGTACTGGAAAGTTAGTTTTAAAAATAGAAAATAATTTAGAATAGATTACATTATTTTAAAAAGAAATTGCGATAAATCTTTTTGAAATTTTAAATTACTAATTATTGAAAAAAAAAAAGATTTTTCTCTTAAATGGTGTTTTTCTTTTCTGGCCGTTTTCTCAAACTAGATCGTAAGATGACGCTGTTGAGCAGTACATATCAACCCACATATCCCCATTTTAAATAAACCGTTGCCGTTTTAGTCATTTTTTCTGTTTGATTACATTTAAAGTTATTATATTAAATGGGAAAAGAATACGGTCGCGAACAAGATTCGAACCTGCGCCTCCCGGATAAATACTCCAGGCGCTCTGACCACTAAGCTATCTCGACCTCTGCTCACCACCGCGAATATTTCATCCATATTTTAACACGTCTTTTTGGCGACGTCATTAAGCAATGATATAGTATAATAGCAAATTTCAGTCCCTGTACAGGTGACCGAACCGACACGACTAACTTTGCAGTTAATACAATACCGTAAAGATAGCAATTACCTTAACATATTAAATGAAAAAAGAATACGTTTTCCATTTAATGTAATAACTTTAGAGTTCTCTAAGCATGCTAATAATATAGCTTTTCAAAGATTTATCTTTAATTGATAACATTTGTTAAAAAGAAAAGAATACGTTATTATGTGTCAACTTTTTTAAATATTTTTGTATGTATGTAGTCGATATTTTAAAGAAACCTTTGGTATGATCTATTATTGTTACTAATGACACTGCTTTGCCTCAATTGTTCTCTCTGAAGGGATTTTTCAGTCATGTAGTTGCTATTGAAGTCTGAACTCGAGGAGAGTCACTACTTTACAATAATTGCGGCTCTTTAATAAAAGGTTAAACTTAACATGCATTCCTGGGTTAAAGTGCTTCATTGAAATCTTCAACTTTTTTATATTAATAGAATCACTTCGAGTCTGGCTAGGTAAATATAAATAAATAACAACAATTTATAATAAAATAAACTAAATACAGTACAGTACACAATAAAGTACCTCAAATCGCTTTTAAATATGTTGGTGTCCATTCAGCATTATTTAATCAACAGATGCAAAAGATTACATGGGTTTTCATCTTCTTTAATTTGGCCGTATGCTACATGTAATATTTTAAACTAGTTCTGCCTGCGACTTCATCCGCTTTGTTGTCAGAAAATAACATTATATCACATATGAACATAAAGATATACCTAACGATAAAAAAAAACGTTAATGTGCGCTGGATTCGATTGATGTAGTGAAAATGTTATTAAAATGTGTCGCTCCTTCAACTTTATAAAGATATATTGTCCTTCTTAGTACCTTTAAGTTAATGATGATTAATTTATTATGTTTTCTCGATCACTAAGCTACACTAAAGTTAAAACCCCATCAACCACGCGTTCTTAGGTTATGAGCGTTCGGACAGACCAAATATGTGGTTTCATCTTGGCTGTATATACCAATAGTATTCATCGAAAACATTTAATGCAGAAATAGCTCTACCCCTAGAGTATTATTATAGGATGGAAGGTTAAACTAGTTTTAATTAATATGACAGGGCTGGGTGAGATAAATTAAAGTTATGGGCGGGTGTCACCCCAGACAGCATGGCCACCTTATTATTATTTCACAGGTTTCGTAGAAAATCAAAGTGGAATTGACTTTTTTTATCAACGCTGGCTCCTTTTTTTGACACTCGTTTGTTAAGAGGGAGTGAACTGCACTACTTCGGAAACCACACAGCAATTTAAATCACTAAATCTTATTTAAATATATTAATAAACATCAAAGTGTTTTTACAAATGTTACAAACCGATGCTCAGATTTTTACTGCACCATATACAGCAAAAAATCAAAGCAACAGTAGAACCCGGCAATATTGAAACATATTTTAGTTACCAACGAATCGCTACTGATATACTGCGTTAATAACCTGTCGATATGGATATTTCCAGTATTACTACTTATTCGGGGGAAATAAATAGAGCTAAGAGCGATAAGCGCGGGCAGAAGGAGGGTTATATGGGGGATCGGTTGCGTCTAAGCTCACAAACCCTTTTTTCCGTCTTTGCAAATCGTCGGGGATTAAGCCAGAAGAGCTCACACCTTTTCACAAATATTTTTTTTGTGGTTTAACTGGCAGTAAAACGGCGTGATACAAAGTGTTTCGTACCGATCAATAGCTTTTTTGAAAGATAACGATTCGTCACAACTCTTATCGATACTTTGATGAGGAGTGAGCCCAGAGAAAAGGATTTCGGTGTAAATGAGATTTTCCTGTTCCCGAAAATGAAAGAATTATTAATGGGGTTTTAGCTTTTTTGTACTCGCTTAAGAGGTTTATTTTATTTTTCCTTCTCCTTTTACGGTGAATATGATAATATTAAGCATATCTATTTACGGATAGGTTGACAGCTGGTTTTATCTTGTTTTTACTGTGTCATTGTTGTATGAAAGCAAATAGATACATTATACAAGCCTGCGTAGGTAGGTATCTCGAATACTTACGTAATGAACACAATAAGTAATTGCGCGGTTCTAATGTACCGTAAAAGGATTATTTTAAGCGCAGTTATCCGGTGTTAGCGCGGCTTAAGGTATTAAACGCCGTTGTTCTTTGACGTCGAATAAAAATTATTGCATTGTAAACATTTTGTGAAAATCTTTTTACACGCGGCGAGAAGAACGTAAAAGTTTGTTCGTTTCAAATTCAATATATTATGGCGAGCGTGCTCCCGCTCAGCCGACACCGAAACTCACTCGAGCGTAGCTCACACAAAATTTATTGTTTTTCTAAGAAAATTTTCTTCGCACGACCCTACATCCTTGTTGAGCCCCACGGGAAGAGTTACAAAAACTTAATGACCTCTTGCTGCGGTTAGATTGTTTAACCTATTGTTTTAGTTTAAGCTTGTTAGTTAAGTAGATTGAGCAAGTAGTAACTTTGCACGTTGTTTTAAAGTGTACCTATTAGATAGAGCCCAAAGATGTTCTTTGGATATGTAGAACAAAGCCCAAATAATTGTATATTCTTATCTGTATATGTAAAATGGTTTGACTCTTTGTAAAATGTAAATAGGAATGTTTACGCTATATGAGCGTTGAATTTCGCCTCATTATTACGTTTAATGGCATAAATGTTTGGTGTTATTTAATATCAGATAATACTCACGTACGTACGTTACGTGTAAGTAGCCTTAATGAGATGTATTTAAGGAAAAACTCTGTCATAAGTGCTTTAATTACCATGATGATCACGGGACCAATATTCGAGTATTATTTACATAAGCCCTCCTACGTGAAGACCGAACAGGTACGTGAAGTGCGTGAAATAAATATCATATGCAAACAAAAAAGGGACTGACGCCAAAGGCAGTTCCTAGATAAAGTCTTTTATCGGACACATAACAACGTTCTGAAAAATCGTTAGCCCGTGCTCACGTCGTGGGGACACGTGCGAGTAGGGCACTCCCGAGACTGATCCCTCCTTCTGCTTAGATTAAATTTGTTCCTATAAAAATGTGTCCTCTAGTCGATAACGTTGAAAATGTGCAGATGTCGCCGGCCGGTATGAAGCCTACGATAGGGTTCGGCGACGTGCCGCGCTTACTGACTGAGCGGCCCTCGACTAGACGCCGCGCCGCGCTCTCGCTTCGATGGGAAAATAAAACGCTTGATTGCTTTGATTCGCTGTTTCTAATCTTAAGTGTTGCGTTTTAACCCTTCCGTTTGATTTGAATACTAAATTCTCTCAAAGTTATTTTTCATTTCATTTAACGGAAAATGAAGAAGTATTCACTGTCTCTCTTTAAATCTATTTAAATATACAGAGATAAACTGAGCATTTCTACTGATATAAAATATTGATGGCACATAAAAGTTTAAATATTCATAATATAGAACCTTCTAGGTAGTTAGATGCGAGCACAATGATAAAGTGCAGAATGAATCGTACCAGAATAGAGATTTATCGTGCAAAGAATCAACCAGAGTGGTCTGAAAACTTTTTATTTTGTGATCACGAACTGAAACTTGTACATTTAGGTTTGAAAAAATGTGAATCATTCCAACTTAGATAATCAATATTTAAAGAAAGGAAAGTTGAAAAGAAACTCCAATCGTATTAAATCAGAAAGAAGTTTTTGTCATCTTTTTTCTTAAATCGAATTTAACATTTGAGCAAGCTTCGACCATTAAAATGAAGTTGATACGTATTTTAATGATGCGTAATTTTTAATGACATGCGTGATTTGTTTATAGGTACCTGCTATTTGAAGCTGCCTTACGGAGTATGTTGATCTTGGCTTGCATATTTTTATGTTTCAACTAACATGATTATAAGTTTGTCGCTGTAAATTAAAGCATCTTAACCTTTTTATAACAGAAACTCTATCGTAGCGTGTGTATGTGGTTCACTTATTTGCTGGGATCGCAGAATCGAAGGCTGTCAATATTTACTCTGTAGTTGCTCTTTATTTTATCTCAGATGCTGCTGTGTGTTGAGTGTTAGCAAGACATTACTTTCTTTATATTACTAAGGCTCTAGATATTTACAACAGTTACTTCAAATAAAACAAAATTAATTATTCAAATGTTTCTGATCCCATTGTCAGTTAGTAATATAGTACCCTAAAAGATATCTGATAGTTTCTCATCAGAAGTTTGGCAAGCTTGCTACAATTAATGAGCAACACGAACAAAACACTGAAACAACGTAATCATGCCCAGAGGCTGTATACTTTGGCAGATTCAGTAATTAGATTAGTATTGATATGATGGCAGACGGTAGAACAGAGGCCATTGTTTGCTTAGGTAAATAGGCGTACTAGGCGGGCGAGGCCAGGCGTCGGTTCGAGCGACAGGCGATAGCGGCCGCGATCGCGGTATAAAGCCTCCCAATAATGCTTGCAACCCTCAACAATCAATCTTTGGGCTATTACGATGTTTTAGCGCCTTGATGTATTGTTTCAGCCTCAATAAAGTTTTGATGAATTTTCGTGTTCTCACCCTCGCCCTTTGTTGAAAATGAGGCATCGGATATTGATGAATAATTTGACGTCTAAGAAACGATGCTGTAATTATTTAATAGGTGATATCGGATTTTGTTTGTTTAAACCATTAAGGTGTAACGATCTTTTTATTTTTTGATGTTTAGAATTCATGCCTTTACAAACTTTGTGGAGTCTTTTCTCAAGCTGAGTTGTTGTCGCCTGCAAAGATTCAGGGTTAAAATATAACACAAAACAGGGCACGTACTCGAAGTATCACATTCCATGATACTATGGTGACGGCTTGTTTTGCTAGCAGACATCAATAAGTGTTTCTCGTATAAGCATGTTTTGTTTTTTTTTTTTTTTTACTTTTCTGCCCCGTTTGACTCGTTGGACTATTGGTCGTAAGCGCGAGTACTGAGCATGAGGTCCTTCGGGAGGTTCGATGTCCAGGTCGGGGAAAGTGTTAATGGGTTTTTCTGCTAGGAAATTATTAGTAGCAGCCAGAAGTTTGGTGTCGATGGCAATAGGAACCCGCCACCTATTAAATGGGCAGATAAAAGCATTGATGAAATGAGGGTGTACCTACACTTTTGTACACCTCTGCCTACCCCTTCTTTTATACAGTCGTAACACTATGTTATGCTAATGTCTTCTTGGCAAGGCTTTAGGAATTATTTTGTTGCTGTTCCAATATTTAGGTCTGGTTGCAGTCATCAACTAATAAACATAAAAGTACCTACACCGTTGAATAAAGTAAGTATTATTGTTTGACTTGTATTATCAATAGATATCGAGAGAATATCAGTCGGCTTTCTATAAGAGGGATAAGAACAATATTTAAGTTAGAAACTAGACTCGCAAAATTTTTAACTAATTTTGCCAACATCATAATTCGGTCTTCAATTTCAAATAAACAGTGACTGATACATTTATTTGAATTATTACATTTATTTATAGAGCGTGTGTGTAATCAGACTCTGTACTTAATATAAGATATGTAGTAGGTTACTATGTTTTTATTTTAATACATATGCATTATTATGTATACACAATGTCTACTTAATAGCTGATCTTGATCGTGAACTTGATATATAAAAGTAAGTCAATACTAAATTAGCGTTTATGTCGACGAGATATCATTTCAGTGACGAAAATACTGAAATTAAAAAGAAATATGCATATCCTGCTCGTCAGCTGTTTTAAGATATCAGCATTATGTACCTACCCATATGTCACTGATGTGGCCAACAAACGCATACCTTCAATTATTGCACGACTAACTTGTTTAAATGCTAATCACCCTCTTTATCAAGCTTAAGCACTAAGATAAAAAAAAACTAACATTATTTCATTTGGTACGTGAAAATCCGGCAACAGTTTATACATCAAGCGACAAAGCGGCTGAGTACACGTGCGAGAGCCAGCGCACGATAATATTTCATCCATGCGCCATGATTCGCCGCTTAAGCGCGATAGGGAAATCGTAAATTCAAGGGAAAGAATTTTCTTTATAGTCTCCTAAAAAGTTTCCACACACAAGCACGTATCTGAACACAAGAGGCGACGCGAGAGCAAATGGCACCGAATTGTAATACCATCCGTTTGTGTAGACACCCCTACTTTTCAAATTTTCTTTTACAATGCGATGAGGTAATATGCGTTTTATTGGATCGTTTTTCTTTATACAAAATGGTTCTTATAGGAAAATGTCTTTTTGCAGAAGTCCTTTATGAAAAATGTATTAGAATATTTCATAAAGCCGAAATAACAACAATAGTCCCGTATCTATTTAATAAAAATATTAAATAAAAGCATGAATGGGGTGATCCGTCATGTGAGAAGATGTTCGATTTATGTATTCTATTGTTTCACTGTTAAAATACACAAACCTTTTAATTTTGGGCACAGGATTGCTGTTGGCCAGTCGTGGCCTTTACAGCGTCACCGGACTAAAAATTGTATTCATAGTTTTTGTTTTGAAAAAATATTTTATTTGTTCTTTTAACAAAAACTTTGAAAAATGTGTAGTAAAACGATATTTGAATAAAAAGCGACGTGTATGAAATGGGAGCGGCTCGGGCCCGGTCAATCCGTTGTAGTCTGCGGTTTCGCGCTGCTGACAGATCCACGAATCTGTTGTGGGCGAAAACACGATAGACTTTTGAATAGAGCCTTTTGTTTCCCAACGAAAAATATTCACATGAAAGCTTTGAAGATAGCAAAACAATAACTTAATACTGCACGTGCGAATTGTTCACTTCCATTTTGAATATTACAATAATAGTTATCGCAAATCAATTTTCTCTTACGTTGCTGCTGCGTTAGAAGTTTTCCATGACTGCCCAAAAAAGGAGTGTTATGTTTTTAGTTAGGGTTCATGTACGTAGGTATGTTACATATACCTATGTATATATCTATGAAATTTATTTATATATTTTTATTTATTTCAGGATTAAAAACGAATGATTCATTAAATTATATATACATTAATAATGCGCATAACATTTCACGTGATGTATATTTAATTATAAGCTATCACAGGATGCACAAATAGTCGAGTAGACAGTTTGGTAATGTAGAGGGGAAAAAATATACTTAATTCGATTAAAAATGTAAACAATAGAAATTTAAATTATAATAATAATAAAAAGACATGGTAATTTGTAATGAAAAATATAAAAATTAAAAAAAATACCATCCGAATAAATAAATTCATAATAAGAATGAAATGTCATGTGTTGATAATAGTACATTATGATAGGAGTGCCCTAAGTTGGTCATTATAGTCGAGGTTGAATTGCTAACCGAGCTTTGGCGACGTAGCAATGAACGACCGAGACTTGTATTGACCATTAGAGCACGCGGCTCATATGAGTCGTGAGGAATTGTGAGGTCATTGTGAGGAATAAAATAAGATAAAATTACATTTTCAAAGTCATTTTATTAAATACATTTTAGTAATTAAGATGGCGAGCGAATTTCTCTTTTCGTACACCGAGTCTATGGTCTATTTGCGCGCATGTGGAAATGTGAATATTATAATAAAATAAAATCATTATTTTTTATTGATAACACAAATTAATGCTTATTCGGCTGCAGAAACATTTCTTTATTATATTTTACCTAAAATAAAAAATGGTAAATTTCAGCAGAGTTTGTAGAATTTTTTTTTCTTATAATATTTTTTTTCAGCAAATAGTTAGATGTTTCACGACGATTCACGAGTTTTATACGACCTTGTACACGACTTATTTCAACACACTTGCAAGGAAACTTAATAATACAATCGATTAAACTTATTTTGTTAATATCGAGGTTTAAATGACGCGCGGATTCCTTTATTGTGCGCGCACCCATTATTAATAAATAATTGATTAATAAAATATATATTTAATATATAAAATAAAAAACATTCTATGGTCTATGCACGCACAAGTAGAAGCAGAGGCTCAACCCAGAAGCTTGACTTGACGAAGTTGCTTGAACTTTAGTTTGACAATCTATGGTTTGACGTCTAAATATATTTTGTAATAATTTAAAATAAAGTGATTATTTTTCCATTTATATCAGATAGTAGTCACAAATTAATGTTAATTTGTTGATAAAAATAATTAATTTGAAGAATCGAAATTTTTATTTGCAATATTTAAATTAGCACAGTCACAAAAATTTTAAATCTCAACAAGGAGTTTTCAAACATCAAAACTCTTTGCTGAGGTTTAAAAGTAAATGTAAAGCTGTCACGCTGTTATTTTTTATATTACCGCACTAAAGTGGTAAAAATAAAGAAAAAGCACGCGTTTATAACCCTTAAATCGGTGCAATAAGAACCACTTTACGAGCAAGTGTTGAAAAAATAACTAATATACATATCGCAGGCGTGCTTTTTAATTTTATTAATTGCATCTTGGTTTATAACTGTGATTGTTGAGCAGACTTAGATCTATTATTATAGACATTATTGTTTTTTTATTATTTTAGGTACATTAATTATTAACTTATTTTTTACCTTTTTATTGAGTAAAAGCGATTAATATTAATAAAAAAAAAGTAACTTAGCTTTCATAAATACGTTTAAGTAAAAATCGAAAGCTTTCGTAGAAATCATTAAGTTTTTAAATTAACTTAGTCAATCAATTAACTTATTAAAGTTTTGGCAGTATAGTCACAAAAAGTATAACTTGAACCTCAGTATTAAATTAATGTGTCTGACATTATAAATTAATGCTATAAGATTTTCAGTGGCGACGCGTGATTAATAGGACTATAAGTTGGCTATCATCTGTAATCCTTCACTTTTATGTCGAAATACCCACCTCAAATACTTTGGCAATAAAGAGCAATCCGTGACAAAGTGATGAAGTAATAAAATTCACATACAAGGTCTATGTACAAAAAATATGACATTGGTACGTGATAAAATAATAGGTATCGCGAACACACGCCTTTTTCAAATAATGCTTGCGAATGCGTTTGACAACTGGTAGTAATTTCGGAGAAGAATGGACGAGACATGACTCCTGCAACTCTATTATATCTTTATCAAAAGCGAGTGTTTGTTTGAATGTTCTAAGTTATTACTCAGCTGTCGTTTTCGGAGGCATGCAAATTTATATTGATTGTCAGAGAGCAGAAATTTTCTGATTCATTTATTATGAAATTTGAACGAGTTTTGGAAATGAAAATGGGTTTGCCAAAGAAAAGAAAATAATATTCTAAAGGATATTTTAGTGCTCTACTTTGAATACTCAGTAAAGTCACTATTTGTTTCGTAAAAAACAATTACCTTAGAATAAACAATGCAAGCCCATTTTAGTAGGTGCGTGCCGTAAAATGGCTGAGATTTGAAATGTCTCGCTCACTTTGCAAATGTCAAGATAAAGACATCAATCACTCTTACCTGAGTACATTCAATTCTCTAGAGAAACAGTCAGCCACAAAAAAACCTTTTCTTAGAAAGCATTAACCAATAGACTGTTCTGATCAGAAAGTTAAAAGATTTTCTCGATAAATTGAAGTAATGTGGAAGGAAAGAAATGCGCTTTATTATGTAGAAGAATGGCGAAAGGGCCACCTACCTGATGACAAGTGGTCACATAAATTTATCTGAGGAAAATAGGAATGCAGCAAATGGAGGAAAAATTTATAAGAAGTGTTATTCGCTTTCCTTGAATATTGTAAAGTAATATTAATTCATATTGATATATGTACAATTGTACATATATATAAGACACTGTAGCTTACAGGATTGTCTTAATCTAAATTTATTAATAGACTTACTAGCTGGTGCCCGCGACTTCATCTGTGTAACTAAAGTACCCTATGTCTTTCTCCAATCTATCGATATACCAAATTTCATCCAAATCCAATCATTTGTTTTTACGTGATTGAGTAGCAATCATCCAAACATTCAAACTTTCACATTTATAATTTTTGTATCATGCATTCTTTATTCATAATTCCTAAATGCATTTTAGCTATAATAAATATTTCACAATTCTGTTGTCATTTTATTCACCTTACATTTGTGTTTCTGTGTGTGGTGGAGGGGTTTCTATAAATTAAGAAGCAATTTATGAATTACAGTTTTCGTGAAAACCGCTGTTATCCCTTGGTAGTGATTTGGAGTAGGGATCACGTGAGTTTGTTTTTTCAACCTACTACTTAATAATCAATTGTTCGTAATAACAATAAAACAAAAAAGGAAGGAAGGAACAACTTTGGGAATGTTCCAACACACACTTGTTGTATTGTTTTATAGAGTTTACATTTTTAATCAGAGATATGAAGGGAAACGCCAAGTTATTTGCTCGTTCAATTTATTTCACACATCGTTAATATCGTGATTGATTTCGACGCTGGCCCTAACGATACATGAAATATTCGCACTCATTAAATCACGTGCCGCGGCAGTGGAGTGCTCGCGAGGGCTCTCATCCAATCACGCCTCGATAAATATATGATGTCGGCTGTACAAATAATTAACACAATATAAATGATACTAAATTTTATACAAACACATGCCTAATATATGCCATAATAAGCTAAGCTTTATTTACGTTTTTGTCCACTCTACCTTTATTTTCAAATTTATTTCCCAATTCATTAATCTCGGTAAACTAAGTTTCTTTGTATCTATAAAGCCATAAATTGTTCGATATGAAATCTTATGCTAATTTATAACGATATCTACCGTGAACTCAAGGGCAATATAGCCCCTGAAACGAATTTTTATAATACCTATTTTTATCGTGAAGCAGTGCTCGAGTCTCAGAACTCAAATTTACAATTCAATAGAAACTGCACAAGGCTTTGCATGCCAATACGTCCATTTGGGGCACATGCGATCGACTTCCCATTTGAAAGATGAATGAAATCATTCAAATGTGAAATTTCGTTCATTCGAATACCGCATGTTTATGTTTCTGTTCTCTTAAAATAGTGCTGTTAGATTTAGGAAATATACCGTGTTTTTGCTCAATTCCAGACAAGGTATGGACTTAGCTTCGCATTGGTTTGTAAAAAAGTGAAATCATCAAATTTCCATAATCAATTCGATTGCAGGGATACTGGAAGGCAATTGCCATGAGACCATTATTCAATCGGAACGATATATCTCGTCCGTTCCGAACTGGAGCGTAGCGATAGCTGGCTCCGCAAAAGTTGGCACGGGTGGCAGTCGAGACCACTGCCAATTTCCATTAGCCCATCATCCAAAACGAAAAAATGCATAGACGATCATTTTTTCATTCAATTAAAATTGGCGTAGATAGCCAATTTTAATTGAATGAAAAAATGATCGTCTATGCATTTTTTCGTTTTGGATGATGGGCTAATGGAAATTGGCAGTGGTCTCGACTGCCACCCGTGCCAACTTTTGCGGAGCCAGCTATCGCTACGCTCAAGCTCAAGCTAAGTCCAAAACGGTTAGATTTTTTCAGGGGTGAGGTCACTACGACGTATAGTTTTGTACTATGTTTTCTTATCCCTACATTGAAGAATATATTTTATTCTATAAAAATATTTTGAAAATCTTTTATGGGTCGGATCACGAATCTACCACATCTTATCTGGCGTATTAGCAAAAAGTCTGAAGAAATATTATTGATAGCACGTATATATTTTGTCGTTCATTACGGAGTCATATTCGCCGACAACATTGAAAATCCATAAGCTTTCAATATCGCGAAGTTAACTCGGGTTTTGTTCCCAGTGGTTGCTCGATCTGAATATCAAAAATGTGAAAGCGGTCGTCAGTAACCGGGACACGTATATCGGGACCCTATCACTTCGCTCTTTACTTACTTGCTGGGCGCCATCTGCACATTCTCCACCTAATCCAGTAACAAATTTGATTATGTAACAATATAGCACACGCAGCTTTTTGTTTTCAGATTTTTAAATGTAGTAAGTATATTTATTTCAAATGAAATTTCTAACGCCACGATTTTTTAAATATTTTTTCTATGATATCTGCATTGAGATACCTGCCGCTAAAGAGTGAAGTTATTATCATGCTACGATTTTTTTTAGAATAAATTATGATTAATTTTATGCACATGTTGGAGTTAAATATACATCACAAAAGGTAATACGCAACTAAACTTAAATAATTATTGACATCCAGTAAAAGCCATCAATATTAAGCAACGTTGATTTTGGAGCAGCGCGAGCGTGAGGACCACATGGGATTTAACGACTCATAAAAAAATCATATTCATCAATCACGTGATCCAAACAAAGTTTGCTAGGATATGTGCTGACGTACAGAGTACCTTCAATTTATCAAATAATTATGAATCGTTTTTATCTTCTATTTAAAATAAAGACAAATTTTGACAGTGTCTGTTGTAAGAATTGGATGTGATACTCAAGAAGATTGGCGCAGCGGAGGGTGCCTTAATGGCCTCTTGACGGCATCTCACCGAGTACTTCAGGTCACTTCGTTACTTGGATTGTTCAGGCTGTTATGTGTACTATGAATAATCTTAAAGGAAACTTCGAGTTTTGAGCAAAGTGCAAACTATAATTGGAATCACGTCTGCGTGATGCATAGACAGCTTCATCTCGTACCGATGTCTAATGCAGTATGTGGGGTCACATTCAAGTCACCTAGTATGCTTATATTTGAAAATGCTGATCTTCTTTGCTAGGTATATTATTTGTTTATAACCGTTTCATAAGCCTAAGGTATTTTCTATTTGTATTTAATATTGTAATTACACAGAAAAATACCAAATATTTGTTTGAAACGTCTATAAATTATTATTATCTAAAGCTCCCTGAGGATATCAAGACATATTATGATATCAGCCAGACGTCTTAAATTTTGCAAATTTTTCACAGAAATTGATAAGATTAATCAAGCCCTTGTTCGAACTTTTGGAACTTGTTTGATTAATTTTGTCCGTCAGTCGCAATTAAAAATGAAAGTTACTTAAAATGATATTAGATAATTAACATTTTGTATTAAATCCTCCATTATATCAAATTATGAGACCATTCTTTGTTTATTTTCTGCCCAGGAAAGAAAAGCGTAGGATTAGCTTTTCTTCAACAATAAATAACGAACGAAGAAATAACTAAATTATGAAGTTATTTAAACGTGAAAGTTTATTGCTTTCGTTTCTGACTTGATTATTTTTCTTGTTGTTATTATTCGCTTTAAATGTCTTGGATGCAAGTAAGTGCTGTATAAACTGTTTGAAAATGTTTGTGAGACACTATTCTGTACGTGATGCTGAAGCCTTTTATGTAGCAATGCTCTATTGATGCAAATACGTTCTTCAATGCCCCCAATGGGCACACAGTTTGTTCGATACTCCCTTACACTGATACATCGCAAGAACTGTAAAGCTTCTACAAAATACTTCACATTAAACTAAGAATTTCTGAAAGTTAAAATATAAATCTATATTAATATTATAAAGCTGAAGAATTTGTTTTTTTTTTTTTTGGTTGAACGCGCTAATCTCAGGACTACTGGTTCGAATTGAAAAATTATCTTTGTGTTGGATAGTCCATTTATTGAGAAAGGCTATATAACATCACGCTACGACCAATAGGAGAAGAGCATTAATGTTTTTTTTTTTGCAAAAACGTTTGTTTTTCCTTTTGAGAGTTTCCGTTGCGAGCGTTGCGTAAACGGTTAATGTAACGCAAAAATCATGTAAAACAGATTTGTTTTTATCAAATTGTTTCTAAAATATAGCATTATTTGCGAAGGTGTTTTTATAAATATGATATTAATCCAAGATTTGAAAAGCATTAACGCATGCTTAGCGATCTCTATGATATTAATCCTTACCCAAATAAATACGTTATTCATCACATGTATTTAATTTTGAACAAATTGCCCTATTGAATATCTTAGGAGATATCATAGTTTCAAAATAACTCCGCAACAAAATAATCAGTAATCAAGTACCACGTGCGCATTTATACATAATATAGCATCACGCCTGTATTCAGGCAGAGGTGTACACAGTCCCACATTTCACCAATGCTGTTATTAAGTCCCATGTAATAGGTGGTGAGCCTATTGTCATCAATCAGACACAATTAAGTACTCCGGGCTGCTACTGAGAATTTTCTAACAGAAAAACTCAATAACACTTTCCCCGTCCCGGGAATCGAATCCGAGACATCATGCTCAGCAGTTGCGCTTGGGACCACTAGACCAACGAGGCAAGCGTATTTATGATGTGCTAGGCGCGGTGATGAGGGGTGAGGGCACTGGTGGAATATATTTTTAGTAGGATTTTGCCTCAAATTCACGCGGGTAATACCGCGGAGCACAGCCATAATACATAATCAGACCAAAAAATAGGTTTAAAAATATTTGTTTATATAAAAACTACATAACGTAGCAGTAGCTGCTTTGTATTGGGCTGAGCTGAGTATGAACATTTTTAATTATTATATTCAAGACATGGTGTTGATTTACGATATCCATGCGGACGGAGTCGCCGGCACAGCTAGTAATAATATATTCGTCGCGGACCATAAGGCTCTTGAATAATTTTTAAATATTTTAATTTAGTAATAAAGCTAATTTATTAGTTTATAGTATCGGCAAAGTGTAAGTTTGCATTGGTATTACAAAAAGGTTTACTAACAAAGTTTCGTTGCCTTTAATATTTTTAAATTAAAAGGCTTTATACATTCAAATCTCCAGACGATTAAAAGTCAACATGTCAAACAACTTTGAAAAGGAAAAGTTTAAAGTTAGCATGTCACATATACAAATACAATGGAATTCCTCAAAGCTAGAGGTAATTTAACCATTGATCGTATGTGAAGTTTACACATAGATGGTAAACATAAACTTGGGCAGAGCGGGTGACTTGCAACTTGACCCGTGTCCCGCCCGCGCCCGCGCCTCGGTACCCACACGCAACTACATCAACCACTCTGTTTTATCGTCCCCATACACTTGTTTGTAGAGTCCATAGAGATTGAATTATGTGTTGAACAACCACTAGGCTCATTTAATTTGGGATATGTGTTATCACTTGTGAAAATTGTTTAACATAGAGCTCGTAGGTTCGTTAAAGGACGTAATGGCATTTGAAGCGCTATTAAAAAGTTTGAAAAGGTTCGTTTACTTATTTTGTTATGGTTTAGGGTTTGTGCTGAAATGGTAATTTAAGTAGCCATATAATGTGGAACGATAAAGGATTTCAGTAATTTACCTGTTGATCATTAGCATATTAATATTCCTGGCGCTGCTATGAAAAAGGTTTGCGTTTAGATTTTATGTATCTTTCCGATGAAATGCCTATCATAATAATTATCTGTTGAAACATTGGTGTTATTGATTTAACTAAGTGTCAATATTCCGTTAATCAAACATACCTGCTTTGTTTCTATTCAGCGAGTAATTTCGTGCCTGATGTTATACCAGCGAAGTGTATATACCTACTTACACAGTATTAGTTAGTCCGTGAGACTATAACCTTAAAGTTTATTGCCAATTTAGAACCACTATCAGATTATTAATTCCGAATATTATCAAATTTAATACTGGATTATACGATCTAGATGAAATATAATATGGAGAGTTTATACAAACCTCGCTGCTAATAAACAATACCGAGCCCTATCGAGAATATTAATTTCTTAAGCATAAAGAAACATATTTAGTTGACTTATTAACAAGTTAATAAATTGGAGAGATGCTTTGTTTTCTCTGCGGTTATTCCTTTAGTAAAGAAGATTGTTCGGAGCATCGTATATCTAATAAATATATAATTATAATTTAGCTATATTTTTTGCTACGTGATGTAAATAATTTTATTTCACATATATTGAGTTTTTACTGAGATAGATGTAGGTATTACCACTATTACTATAATTTGAGAATGTGGCACAAATGCGAGTTGTTTTTGGCGGGAATGCAGGTTCATTTGTTTTTAAAAGTGTATCATGTTTCACGTTAACTGCCAGTTACAATACTGCAATTTACTGTTATTAAGCAATACGAAAAATGTGGACACTTTTAATAATGACTGTATTTGTTCTGCTACGACTCATCTAATCATAGTTTAAGTGGTGTGTGATATTATTATGTGATATATCTATCTTAGTGTGAAGATCAGATTATATCTTCCGTAAATAAAGTAAAAAATCTTTTAAAGTAGCATTTATACAAGGTCTTAATTTGTTTGGTAACTGCCTTTTATGTGGTCATTAACTAACTGATATGTATTCATTTCAACTATTATTTAAAATTCTAAGTATAACAATTATTCTTTCTTCCCAATGTTTGCCACTAGAGGAGCAAATACAGATATATCTTTGTAAAGCAGCTTAGTGAAACTCTTAAGTTATAATTTTTTGTGGAAAAAGAATACGGTCGTGAGCAGGATTCGAACCTGCGCCGCCCGGATAAATGCTCCATGCACCCTGACCACTAAGCCATTTCGCCAAATCAACTTGCTTCGAAGTATGGTAGGCACTGGTGATGTAAAACAGTTATATATATACAAATAGCTACGTCATTATAAACTACACACCACCTACATTATATTTATGTAAGTTCATTAACAAAGAGAGGCTTGAGTTCCGTGCGGAACTCAAATTACTAATTAATGGAGACGCCGCGAAGAATAGCTACTAAACGTATAAATATTCAAGGAATTTAAATAAACGTGTCGTGTGTTACAATAATCCCGGCGCATGTGCTTGGTAAATTTATACACATTATTTTACCACAAAATCTGCGGATTTATTGATTAAATTCCAAAAATTTTGGTTGAGATGCAGATGTGTACACAATTGTCCACCCACATTTCACCAATGTTGTTATTAAGTCTCATGTAAAGTCTCAGTCATGTAATAGGTGGTGAGCTTATTGCAATCTGCCGGGTACAATTTCAGGCTGCTACTGAGAATTAACTAACACAAAAACTCAATAACACTTTACCCCAACCGGGAATCAGACCCGAGATCTCATGCTTAGCAGTCACTATCAGACCAACGAGGCAGATTTTATGAAACTACCATAATAATAAATATACTTTAATATGTCTAGTATCTTACTAATAATAAATCTCCGATCACGACCCACTACCATACCAGGATTGCTGTGATGAAATGTGTTGCTGATATTATTGTAGTGTACTTATTTATTACTCCAAGAATTCAAATCCTTCAAAGTAACAATTTCATCATCATTATAATATAAGTTTGGAGTTATCAATGACAGTTCCAAAACTACAAGTCTGATGGCGCTACAGGAATCTAAAATACATTTCCCGATTGCACCGCACAAAACTGCAACAACACTCATTTATCAAACAAGTTTCACAACATGAATGATAACAACTTTATTCCTTGACAACAGGTGCATTTTGAAGCTAAATATGTTGGTATCTGCAACATAGTGTTTTGATCAGATACCCCTAACTTTTAATGAGGGGAAAACTAGCTCATGTCGATTGCGCTTAAAGTAAGTAATTACTAGTTAGTTTTATTTTAGTTCATGTGTTAGTTTTAATTGATGATTTTAGAAGGGTTTTACATCGATAGATGAAGCACATTGCGCAACATGTGCGTCTGCGATTTCAGTTCATAAGTCGAGTAAGAGCTTCAATATGCCCTTCGCCAAAAATTGAAAATGTCAAATTACTACATGGTAGATTTTGAAGGTTTGTTGACGTTACTTGGTGTCAAAGAAGCGTTTCCAATAATATAATAGTTTAAAAATTAATCAAAATGTTTTGAAACCTACAGCATAGATAATTATGTAAGAAATTTGCGATTTCAAATCAATGAAAAGTATATAATAATATTACGGTCTTGAGTTTTGCTTACATCATCATCATCCCCCTGCCCTTAACTCAATTTATTTGGGATTGGTGCAGTATGTATTCTTCTTCCACTTTCTAATTGGTTTTGAAAATGTATGCTGTTAAAGTTTTGGCAATGTTTTATGACCGGCCGCCTGCCTGACGACCCTCATTGAGAATATTGTTGTTCGTGTTAACCGCCATCGATACGGTCTCCTTCTATACAGCTACGAGTATGTCACACTAATGTTATCTATGCGCCAGGTTCTGATGTTATCTTACTATCACACTCCACTAACCGGGCCAACTAGTTTTGCTTACATAAACATGGAAATATCGTATTTTACTTGCGTACTTAATATTATTGTAAGTCAACAAAAAGATAATTCATCTCCAATGTTTGTCCCTAACTTAGTTTGTGTAGGGAACTCCAATTAGATAATACGGGTTTCAGGTGTAGCTAATGTAGGTGTTATGTATCGATAAATTACTATTATACCTTATATTGTTGGTGTTACTAACTTGATTTTAATCCAAACTGTTGTGGCATATCGCTTGTTACCGGCTTAGTACATTATAGACTTAATTACGAAAATATTTCAATGCTGCAATAGGTGAAAATTCCGATAACCTAACAAACACTTTAATGAATAAAATCTTTAAACGTACACACTACACCATCACACACCACCACTGAAATGTTTGTTGCGCCAAGTATGCATGCAGGTACATAATAATTAGAACATCATCGCGTTCCAGCGTCCCGGTTTCCGTGCACACAAAAGTAGCGATTCAATGTAAATCGCCCAGTCAATGGGCGCCCGCATCTCAATGGCCCATAAACAACGCGACCGTGAATACAAATCGAATATTAGAGCATTGCCTGCACGCATGCCACGCAACATTATCAGTTTGCGGCATACGATATGAGCGATTATTGTGATCACATGTGGTGCCTGACTGTGTACCTTGGCACCGGTACACGCCACGCCGCGCCTCGACTGCACCAACACTAACGTTAATTACGTATTTGACACACATGAGATACGTTTAAACGGATTGGTACGTGAATTAACACCTAATTCAAATCTACATACGATTTACTTGATTTTGTCGGCACTGAATTCAGGTAAAGCTAATATTTTCATGCTAAACAGGCAATTGGAGATTAAGGCTTGAATGTTTACCTATTATAGCATTGTAGTAAGATATTTTAGTTTAGAAATTCGATGCAGTGCGTTTCTCCATCTAGGTTTTCTATATATATTTTAGTAGAGAATATATATAAAATCGATGTAAGTTAACAGCTTTACAAAGATTTGTATATATTTATTACAAACGAAGTTTTATCGCTTATAAAATCATACGGCCGATATAAAATAACAAAATACCTCATTGTGAAAACAACATGATCAGCTACACAATATGTAACAAAAGTCAGCTTATAAAATTTAATTTGCCGCAAGCAAAATACAATAGAATTTTGTGATCATATCACTTTCCAAGAGGACGGGGTATGAAAGCCATTCCTATTGTTATATATTTAAATCCATGAACATTTCGATATTATATTTTTACAAATTTAATACAAATATTTTCTTTAAGCGAATGATTCTGTGTAGGTAACTAATTTCAGGGCTGAAACCCTGAAATTAGTTACCTACACAGAATCATGTGTAGCGAGTTCGTCTAATGAAACTTTATAAGCTCAGTTCTTATTATGACACGGTTTTCTACTTAGCTTCTAAATTGATGACCAAATGCGTGTACCGGCCTCTAATCAATGAAAGATTTGAAAAGAAACTTTCCTTTGCAGAGTTAAAAATAAAGTAACGCTACATCCAGTAAGTAGGTCATGAATAACGTGGAGTAGGTATCTTGTTCTATGACCTACTTACTACAAGTATGGGAAGCTATGAATGACATCATTGGGACGACTTGTCAGCGATAGGCATCGCGGCCTTGTCAAAGTATACGTATACGACGGTAAACAATCGAATCTATTGAGTTGTATGGATAGCTAAACAACTAAAACGATTCGTTTATTCTAAAAACCATTTATCTTGTCAGTTTTGTTTAGTGATAAAGAGGTGTTTATAATATTTTAATAAGTTGAAGTTAACTATAAAACTAGATTTAAATGTATAGTGTTAGTCTCGAAAGTGCTTTCACACTTTCGAGGTTTTAAATCTCGGCAAAAAGGTGCCATCTTAAGTAATATTTTTTTAGTTCGGTTTTACGTACCGTAGAAATTCTCCAATTTGGACTATGATCCACACATTTTTTATGAATTCATAAACTATCACTTGGTCATCTATTGATAGTCTAAGCTAACGATAAAAATGTATCTTCTTCATATAGTATGGTCGATGAATAACCTAGTCTCGGAGGATTTAGGTCTTTAGCATAGCATAGCATCATGCCTATATTCCCCGAAGGGATAGGCAGAGGTGTACATAGTTGTACACTTACATTAGACATGTAATGAATATTACATGGGACTTGATAACAGCATTGGTGGTGAGTCTATTGCCATCTACCGGGCACAATTCCAAACCCTGGGCTGTTATCAAAAATTTCCTAATGATAAACTTAATAACACTTTTTCCCACCCCGGAATCGAACCCAGACCCTCATGCTCATCGGTCGCGCTTTGTACCACTAGTCCAACGAGGCAGTCGACGAGTCTTTGACGTGACTTACACACCACCGAGAACATCTCTTGGGTGGGTTGGTTTCTTCACGATGTTTTCCTTCACAATTTTAAGAAAGTGATAATTAAATGCTACGCATGTAAATCCTATCCTACTACTAAAATGTGAAATAAAATGAATGTGAAAGTTTGAGAGATGGATGGAATGATGGATGGACGGATGGATGTTTGTAACTCTTTGACGAAATAACTCCTGAACGTATTTGGATGGAACTTAGCACATGGTTTATAACCTGGAATAACACATAGCATACTTTTATTCCAGCTGGACCCAATTCTGAAGTCCACTCAAACGAAGTCGCGGGCAGACGCTAGTGCTTAAGAAAAGTCAGTGTTGCTCGCCTTGGGTTGAATGATAAATAGCATGTTAAATAAGAAACAACACAATAAAACTTACCTTAAATCATAATTACGGTTAGAGAAACAACGTTTTTAATATAATAAATATTATTTTAATCGAGGTATACGGAAAGCAGGCACAGGTCGCACATCATATTACGTCGGCGAGAGAAAACAGATGGCGGGATTTCATTACAATATCTCAGCGAGGCGGAAACAGAATCGCAGCCGGGACTTGTAATGTTCCGTAGATTATACAAGGCGTATGGATCTCTGCTCTTTAGATTTGTTAATGTTCCTCTCAAATTTTCATATGATCTTCTTTATTCTTTATAGTAGAAGGGCTTGGGAATGTTGTATGTTTGTTATTGAAGCATTCCAAGTTGATTAATACTAATAATACTACTCCCGACCGTATGTCGGTCACGGCGGCCTATCTCCACGGAGATTAGCCAAGTACGCAGGAGATATTATAGTGCACATGTGTATGCACAAACACAGATGCACTTCCTCTTCCTTCAATCTCATATTCCGATGGGACGGCAATCCGACACGACCGGAGAGAGATTAGGCGCAGGACCGACGGCTTTACGTGCTCTCCGCAGCACGGGGGTGTCACACCACCAACTTCCTGACTCCGGGCTGCTACTGATTCCTAACAGAAAAACTCTATAACACTTTGCTGGACCTGGGAATCGGACCCAAGACCTAACGCTCAGCAGCCGCGCTTGCGACCACTAGACCAACGACGCAGTCAAGTTGGTTGTTAGGTTTACAGTCGATGTTTTTTTGCTTCTATATAAAGACTGAAATAAATAATAAATAATAAAAATAAATAAATATTACAAACATAGGTTCCCTGACTCCTAGACTAGGTTTCTATATCGTTTTAAGTCAAAGTTTGCTGTCAACGTATCTCTTTGGTGTTTTAAATTTACTCAGAAATTTGAACTCAGATTTGACATAAAAAAAGTTATATCAGTATGAATCTATAACTCGTTGCGAAAGAAGCTGACCGCGGCCGTAACGACACGGCCACGGTTCACGCAAAAAAATAAATGAAAAATGAAATGTAATAGAAGACTTTTGCCCTTTTATTAAAGTTCTGTAAAGACTAATTCCCCACTCAATTTTATTCCAGAATGTCTTTTAAAAAAAAAGATTACTTATGGTGGCTGGATACAGCAACCACCACCTAATAGTTAGGGAAGTCAGTTCTCGGAAACCATAAGCACGTCACGAATACTGACGAATAAAGAAACTGGTTCTATTTTGGTCCTCTAAGTAAAATGTAGCCCATTCATAAGCCGGGAAATACTAGTATAAAAATAATAATGTTATCCAATAATATAATAAGGCAATCCGACCGAGTCACGTTTCATATCCTGAACGTTCGTTTTTGCCTTATGTTTCACAGATAAGTAATATTTTTTGTCATCGAACCTTATGACTAGAGAGATAAGTAGGTAGCACTCTCATAATTAATTTCCGTCAACTTTTTTGTTCAATCTATCTAATTAATGAGATTAATATCATTTGCAGAATGTAATAAGCTATGGATAGCGCTCGTATGTCGTCTTTTGTTGTATCTTTTGTCTCGTAAATGTTCCTCGAATAGACAGTTGTAATTTTTGGTAATTATAACGTCAGAGCTTTCAGATTGTCACGCTTTTCAACTTGCGTTTATTTCTTAGGCTCACATTTCTTAATTAGCATTCATTTAGGTGCACGAAATTTTACCTTTCAAGCACAAACAAAGCCGCTTGTCCGTCTTTATTATTAAGTTTAAATTATAGTCATTAAATAACGAGAAAACAAGCGCGGCCTCTCAATTTGCTTTAAGATTTTAAAGATAAGGTTTTCAGTTACCAGAAAGTTTTGGTAAAATTAAACTTAGAATAAATTGCCTCTGAAGCTGCTTATTATTTACAGAAATAATAAGAAAAATTTGTTTTGTATTACTGTACCTACTTCTAGTACTACTTACAAAAAAAAACTAAAAGAATTAATAAAAAAGTTTAGGTTTTTACTGAGAAATATTATGCGTCTGTAATCAAATCAAAAATTTTATAGTACCAAGAAATGAAGATGACAAGAGACTTCCTGGAATACAGTTAAGTACCTTGCAGTTAATAAAGTAGCAGTAGCAGGATATTACTTAATTAGCTACTACATTTCCAGCGCTAATCATATTAGCAAAACAAACATCATTGATCCTGGCTCACGCGTATAACACGCGAGCCTAACTACCACAAAATTTGCCTCAGCGAGGCTATTTAAATTGAAATTATTAGCACCTAGACGAAAGTGAACAGCCGAGCAGTTTTTGCCGCTCTCACATTTGCACATTAGCATTTCCAACGACGGAGTATATGAGGGGACCGTTTCCCGCCAGGCCGTCGGCACCCACAAATGTACGGCAATACTGCCTCTTTTATTTATGTAAGCGTGGAAATGTAAATTAATTTCTCCGTTTATGAAATTAGACTTTTTGGCGGTCTTTCATACAAATTACTGAGAGATGCAACGTGATGATTTGACAGTAAACGTCCCCTTTGTGACGTTAACACAAGTTTACTTCGAAACACAAAATAAACAGCTTATGAACTGCACGTATTTATTGTTTACGAAGTCGTTAGATGAAAAACAATAAAATAACGAACATGAAATTAATATGACTGGTTACGAAACATGGAACAACAGCAAAGTAGATATTTAATATGCCTTTGTTAGGAATATTAAATACATAAACTACTTACTGTTGTATTGGTAATATATGGTGTAAAGTGTACCTAATTATTTTAGGCAGCCTATAGCAAAACTTTAGTTTGTCAATCTGTCTGTCAAGGGGCTCCATCTATTGAACTACAACTAGCCAACTGGAAATTTCACAGGGCAATTAATAATTAAAATAAATTTGACACAAGTACTTATATGTAAACTTATATTTTTTACTTAATTTGGTCGATATCATCTACTTACATACGGTGTAAAGAACGATGAAAAATATACACATGTCTCTCATAATAATTTATGTGTAGCAATAATAAGTACCTTCTTTTTTTGTTGTCGGGGGAAACCTCCAAAAGGCACCCGGCCATTGGGGATAAGACCGCGGAGTGTGGAATTCTTACCTCGCTAAAACCACCCCGGTGGTCACCATCAGCATGTGGAGGGAAGCACCGGGTCGTCTCAGGAGATCAGCTCCGGAACCCCCCTGTGCAACGCCTGTTTAGGCACATCCCTGGAGAGATTATAAAGAGGTGCTCCCCTGGACCTCACTGCGCACGTTAACACGTGACCACTGTGTTACCGTCTTCCCTGAGATCACTTAATGGGCGGACAGAGACCCCACTCTAAGCGCCCGTTACCCCAAAGGCCCGCTTGCCTTTAAGCGGGATTTCAGCGTGTTAGACGCCGCGGCGGTTGCTACCTCGACGCCATCTTCTCAATATGGTCACCAGTAATGTCGCTAGTTTGACTCAGCTCATGAATGACATGACTAAGTGCTCCGTTCCAGTTTGAAACTAGTCGGGTAATCCTGAAAGATGCACGTGAATAGTAAACCGGTGAACAATTACTGATATTAATAGATCTGACGAAAGTTATTATACAAAAATAGGAGCTTACTTTTATAAAGAGAATCCGCTTAAAAATGTTTTCTATTAAATAAATTATAATATCTTAAAAAAATGAATAGAGTGACATGGAACGACCGCCCTCGAACTTTGCTAATATGTGCCCAACCTCTGTCATCTCGTGAAATAATGGTGCTAATATTTGAAAACTTTCCCGAGGTAGGCCCATTCTAATACCGTAAAGAATTTTGCTTACAGTAATAACCACAAAGTCTTCTTAGTTCGTATGTCATGATTCCTTACCGAATACTAAATTAGCAGGCTTCCTTATTGGCTTATATTAGACAAGTTTATACAAAGTTAGTAGATATAATTACGTTGGAAATAGAGATTTTAATTTCATAGACTCAAAGAGAACAAGTAATTAGGTATCTTTGAAGTTCTTTAAAGAATAAATTACGGCAGTACGCGGAAGGCTTTTAATAAAAATAATATTAAATTGTGCGGTATATATCAGGCTGGAAATTTGTTTACAAACGGATCAAAATAAAACAAGATACGCGATAGAGCATACACGGTGCGGAAAAGTTGATTGGTTGATTATACGAAAAGTTGAATATAAAATGTTTGGTGTGTCATAGGAATTGGCAAAGGGTAATAAAGTCGGGTTTCGCCAGTGGTGTTAATAAGTGAGATCATTTTTTATCAGGCTTCCGAGGTTTCGCAAAGCCAAAACAATAAATCACCGGGGCGGCGGCTTGCGGCTTATTATTTCGGGCTATACACCAGTGGTCTTTTCTGCTAACTAACCAGCGCTCAGCGAAATTATATTTTTTTCTTCGCCTCGTAGGCACACACGCCGTGCCCCACTCGCCAGTTATTAATTAACTCCACCGGATGTGGACCCTCTGTGACATATTATATCTACAAATAATTACCTACAGGCGTTGTATGAATCGCTTCATAAGTTTTCTAATTAAATAGGTAGGTAGACTAATTTGATGAGCTCAATTTGAATCAATATTATAACTTGCACGGTGGCCCTTGAACTGAGTTAGTGACCCGAAAATGCAGAGTGGATAAAAATACCATGCAAAAAAAAAACTGATATTTTTAAGAATTATCATAATCAATAAAAATATTTTATGAATATAATATATATATATAATATTTCATTTGTGTAAACGATTCAACCAATATTTATAACACTATCCAAAAGACACCGAATAAGTGTACAATTTGTGTAATTGATGTGTTAATATATACAGCTACAGGTTAATAGATTCGCATTGAGATCGATTCTCTAGATAGTTGGGACTGAGACGAACAAAACCAATATATTTTCCGACACTTGAGCTCTCAGGTAATTGTGGCAGAAAGTTTTCGAACGTGCGCGCAATATTGATGAGCCACGCCACAGTTCGTGCCTCGAGTTCCAGCTCACGGCGCCTACGGAGCACCATGTAACTCTTGCTTTTAAAACATGACTCACTGAATTTACCACTTCGACTACTATAACGCTTAATTAGTTCATATGGGCGAAACGCGTTATATTGCCCAGCTAAGCTAATTAACTTATACGTTCTGCGCGAAAAATGTTAAGCTCAAAGCATTACGTAAAACATGTTCGCGAGGCAGTTATAAATTACAGAAAATATACCTAAATAACTGTTTCATGAAATGATTTTGAACTTTCAAATCCAGTTAAATTACGCAAATTGAATTATAAATGAAGCAGCCAAAACATTTTTTTATATAATATCAAAAGGCTGATTGCGTTTAATAACAAACCAATAGCAGTGATGTGGTCACTTCCTAACTAATTAGTGTCAATGTATACCTAATGTATTTATTGCTAAAGTTAGACAGTTTAAGATGTTTATCACTCTGCAAATATGTCTGACATAGATATAATAATAGATCAATATTTGAGATTGCCTTAAAATGACCAATTGTTTGTACAATACAGAGGCTTTGTTGTTCAAAACGAACAAATGCCATTTGATATTTCAAACTTTTGTTATCTTAGTTTAGTATAAATTAAGGTTACTGAAAAAGTATTCTATGATATTTCATGGAAAATGATATATTGGGGTAGAGACAAGTCTTGGACACAAAAATAAGAAAGTAAATGATGAACATGAACCAAATTGGGAGGTCTTTTTTGTTGTGAAACCCAGAATGTAAAGGAGGATGGGAAGAAGCATACAGGTATTAATAATTCGAAGTGTTACTTGTGTGAATCATTAAGTGATTTACTGCTTTATTATGCCTCACTGCCTTATATATTACCAAATGTCTTGAATCCGCATCGATTTTGTATATAATTGCGTGGCGATATGTATAAGGGTACGCGTAATTTTTTTGGCAGTTGCGATCAAAACAACATGTAGGTAGAAACCACAACGGTAAAATTTATTATGGGCTCGATTCGGAGGGTCGGAGAATTTTATTATTCAGCATACAATTCCATTTTCCTATCACAAATTACTCGAACGGCAACGGTTAAGGTTTTGCATAACGTGCAAAAATTGTTCTTGACGTATTTACGTATGTTTTTAGTGTATACTGGTAATTCTATTCGAACGTTGAATGGAAGTGAAAAAATAACAATTGTAAAATACATTTCATTTGTGAGAATGGAAAGTCATGGTTGATATTGTTTTCGCTTTAGCTATCCGGTCGGATTTGCACCTGCGTGCATTCACTTTTTGTGAACGCTGCAGTTGTTATATTAATTTCGTAGTTCAAAAGGTTTTATGTGTTACAAGAGTGAATATATCAAGCGATTATAGAAGTGATTGAATACGTGGGTAGATGAATCTGTGTATTAAAATCTTCTGGGAACCCTATCGTACCGTGAGAGGGTCGGTCTTCCGGCTCAATTTCCTACACTTTACGCATCCTCTGTAGCGAGTCCGTAGGCTCTATGCTTGGAGCACAGCAAACCAACGTTCGTGGGTGACCCAAGGGTTACACTCTTGCAACAAACTAGGTCAAGGCGTCTATTTCCGATTCTCTAAAAGTTTTTACATATTTAACTGATTTGTGACGTATTAGCAAGGAGATATGTATTTTTTAATTAGACCTACATACTTTGCTCACTTGATAACGTGTTAATCTAAACACCATGGTCGCTTTTTAGAGTGACAAGACTTCAGAAATACTTTGTTGATCGGAATGTTAAGGTTTTGTTAAATAAGGACAGCGCAGCAGAAAGATGAGGCAAAAAAGCCAAAATTGTGTTACGAGGTGATTTAACCACATCTACGGAATAAAAATGTGTGTTTCAAGTTTACGACATCCCTTTCTTTATCTTGTTACTATAGGTGCCGATTCAACCGTGGATTAGGAAGGATAGCGGTAATGTGGATATAAATAAAACCTAACTATGCGGATTAGAATATATTAGTGTAAATAGAATACTGTAAGTTTAGTAGGGAAGGTAAAACCAATTACGTACATCAAATGTGCCGTAGGTTAATTTGTTTGCCTAATGAAGTTGCTAAGTATTTACATAGCCCTATTTTCTCCGAGGTAAATACCACTTGAGTGGAACGAAATTATTTTCTTCAGTCTGCTAGTGTTTGCGCACACATAAGCATCCCTTCTACACTAGGCGAAACATTTATCTCGTCATCGTGTGGCCCACTCATTGGCTGCTAATGACGTGATATCACCAGCGAACCAATCAGCGGGCGTCTACGTATTGGTGGGGCATAGGTGACCACATTCGCCACGCACTTTCGGTAGCATCAACATCTACGTCTCATATTTTATATTATTTCTTGTACCTCCAAATGTTAAGAAATTAAACGCAATTGTACCGAAGATATCCAGCATTCTTCTTTCACCACCTCAATCGACGCTCCATCAGAACCAGCGCACTACGCCTACAACATAATTTTGGTCCTTCGAGCCGGATTTTGGAATTTCGATCGAGAGACGCAATTTGGTGAAGAAGATTTCGCAGCGGAGATATACAGTGCATCATCGGTGAGACGTGCCAACCAAAATACCCAAACCCTTCCTTTCTTCATCTGAGTGATACCTACTGTGCTTTCTCAATTCCAGTGCTTTGGATAGTGCTTGCCTGCTTACGTGGTGTTTTCGCGGTTGGTAATTACATCCAGTTTACGCAAACTTCTCACTTCTGGATTCTGTAAGTGCTTACTGCTTTTCACTTTAGCGCAATATGGCTTTATCTGAACAAAAGGTAGACGCAATGTTGAAAGATCTTAGAAAAAAGAGGGGGATGATCAAATGTAGGTTAACAAACTTCAAAAAATATGTTTTATCTTTTGAAAACGTAGAATTAAGTGTTCATCAGCGGGCAGAGTTAAAGTTGCGTATAACAGGTGCTCAAAGTTTAATGAATGATTTTAATGAAGTGCAGAGTAAAATTGAGGATCTCGTTCCCGAGTCTGAAGCTGATAAAGTGATGGAATCACGGGTAGACTTTGAAAAGGAATATTACGTTGTTCTAGCAATGGTCGATTGCATGGTTAATCCCGATAATTCCGATGAAAAGTCCGTTGACAAGTCATTTAATTGTTCCTTAGTGCATGAATCATCATGTAATAGTAATAATCATAATGAGTCCGTGAAATTACCCACTATATCTGTTCCTACCTTTGACGGTTCCCATGAGCACTGGGTGGAATTTCGTGATACATTTCTATCTCTTATTCATAACTCTAAGACAATTCCAGCTATTCAGAAATTCCACTATTTAAAGGCGAGTTTAAAAGGTGACGCAAAAGTCGTGATAGAAAATGTCGAATTTTCTTCAAATAATTACCAAGTAGCATGGGAACTTTTAGTACACAGATTTAACAACACGAGGTTAATAATTCAAAGTCATATTAAGGCAATTTTTTCCGTTCAGACTATAACAAAGGAGTCACCAATGCAATTAAATAAACTTATTGACTCAGTATTAAAGAATTTACGTACCCTCAAGCTTCTAGGTGAACCAACTGAGCATTGGGATACGTTAATAATTTATATTATTGTTTCAAAGTTAGACCCTGCCACTGAGCGCGAGTGGGAACAATTTAAAAACACATTTTATAAAATACATACCGATTCAAAGATAAAATTAAACGACCTATTAGAATTTCTTAAAGAAAAGGCGGATTTGTTGACAACACTTATAGTTAACCACAGTAAATCAGGTACCCATAGTGACACGAATAAAAAATCAACTTATCAAAATAACAATTCATCGTCCAAAGTTCATTGCAACATTGTTTCCGAGAATAACAACAATTCTAATAGTAAATCGCAAAATAAAAAGTCACGTATTTATAAGCTATGTTTGTTATGTAATGGTCAACATCCATTGTATTCGTGTCAACAGTTTCTTGACTTATGTGCACAAAAAAGATTTAGTTTTATTAAAGATAAAAATTTGTGCATTAATTGTATGCGTTCAGGTCATTCTGTGGGGACTTGTATTTTTGGTCCATGCCGAAAGTGTGATAAAAAACATAACAGTTTAATTTGTGACGCAATTAAATTGGAAAATAAACAAGACATTGTTACGTTAGTTACCTACGACCAAGCTTCGTGTACCGTTGCAGCTGATAACGCACACACGCATAGTCATTCATTGCCGCTACATAATATGCACGCGCAAAGCAATTTGTATAGCAATGATATTTTTTCTACGAATCAGCTGGTTCTTTTGTCTACGGCTGTCGTCGAGGTATGTAATAATGTAGGTGAGTATAACCGAGCACACGTAGTCTTGGACAGTGGTAGCGAGCGATCCTTTATAACGCAATCATTTTGTGATAAATTAAATATACCTATTTTACAGTCCACTCAACATATTCACGGTGTAGGTAATTCTATTACGCAATGTTCGCAATCTTGTAATGTTGAACTAAAATCGCGCGACGGGAGCTTTACTGCCCGAGTTCAATGTTTGATTTTGCCTCACATAACATCGAAGTTACCTACAACGTCTTTCAATTTAAAACATTTTAATATTCCTCATAATTTATTGTTAGCAGATCCTACATTTTATGATAGTCAAACTATCGACTTGCTGTTGGGTGCTGATTTGTTTTGGGAATTAATAACTGAAGGAAAGATGCGTCTCAAAAATGGACCTTTCCTTCAAAATACCAAATTAGGTTGGATAGTGTCCGGTACCATACAACCTATTCCATGTAAACAAATCAAGCATGTTAACTGTAACTTTTCATCACATTCCGCAGATATGACGTCACTCGATCAATTAGTTAAGAGTTTCTGGGAATTAGAAGAATTACCGGCAACTAAAGGTAAATTATACACTAGTGAGGAGTCTGCCTGTGAGGAACATTTTCTCCAAACCACGGAAAGGCTTTCCGACGGTCGTTTCTGTGTTCGTCTTCCATTGAACAATTCACCTAAAACATTAGGTGATACACGCGCGCAAGCTGAACTTCGTTTTTACGCTTTAGAGAAACGACTTCAACGTAATTCGAATTATAAAAGTATGTACTCTAATTTCATTAATGAGTATATCAGTTTAGGTCACATGAGTCTCGTTAATACCTACGGTAATCCGCATTATTTTTTACCACATCATGGTGTGCTTAGAGAACACGCTACGACAACCAAGTTACGCGTAGTTTTTGATGCAGGTATGGCGTCTAGCTCAGGTGTCTCCTTAAACGATTTGCAGATGATCGGACCTGCTATACAGGGCGATCTAATTTCAATTTTATTACGATTTCGCGAAAAAAGATTCGCTGCTTGTGCTGATATAGAAAAATTCTATCGCCAAGTATACGTAGCTAAAGATCAGCGTGACCTGCAGCTGATCTTGTGGCGGGATGACCCCTCAGAACCGCTGAGGGTGTACCAGCTGAACACCGTGACGTATGGTACGGCCTCTGCACCGTATCTTAGTTGTAGGTGTTTAAAAGAATTAGCACATAAATGTGATGTTCCGTACATAACCGATACTATTAATAATTGTTTTTACGTTGACGACTTATGTATAACGTCGAATAGTATTTTAGAATTAGAAAATATTTGCGAAGGTACTAGTAAAGTTCTAAGTTCGGCATGTATACACTTACGTAAATGGGTTTTTAGTTACGACCGCGCGAGCCCTAATGCAACGGCGAGTACCGTTACGCACGGAACTCAGCATTTATCTTTATTCGACAATACTGAGCACAATAAAACTTTAGGTATTGGTTGGAATAACATGTCCGATGAAATCCATTATTATACTAAAGTAAAACAGAATAGTGAAACATTAACTAAACGTATTATTTTATCGTGCGCATCTCAGATATACGATCCGTTAGGATTGCTAAGCCCGGTAATAACCGTGGCTAAAACATTATTGCAGAAATGTTGGTTATTAAAATTAGAGTGGGACGAACCGGTTCCTGACGACATTTTGCAAATATGGAACAGATTCATCGATGGATTATCTTCCTTAGATTGTTTACGAATACCTCGTTATGTTATGTGTGTTGACCCGATTCACATTGAGTTACATATATTTACGGACGCGTCGCAAGTTTCGTACGGTACCTGCGCCTTTGTACGTACTATCGGGGCATCAGGTGATGTTACAATGCGCTTGCTATGTTCCAAGGGCAAGGTCGCGCCTACTAAACCAACAACTATACCTAGGCTAGAGTTGTGTGGTGCGTTACTAGGGGCGCGATTATTTAACAAGTTAAATGGATCGCTACGGTCGAGTTTTGATAAAGTTGTCTTTTGGACCGATTCTACCATCGTTTTAGGTTGGTTAGGTATGCCTACCAATTTACTTAAACCTTATGTTCAGAACAGGACGGCAGAGATCCACGAATTGACCAAGGAACATCCGTGGCGTCACGTGGCGGGCAAGAATAATCCAGCCGATTTAGTGTCGCGAGGTCAGAGTTTGGACGCACTTAGCTCGTCATCTATATGGTGGGAGGGCCCATCCTTTCTGCATGATATTAATTTTGAAGTACCTAAATTGGAAAGGTCCAACATAATAAATAAAAACTTACCTGAAGTTAAATCAACTAATGTTTGTTGTCACGCAGTTGATCAATTGAGTGATAACTTTTTTATGTTTTCGAGGTTTTCACAGTATATGAGAATGAAGCGCGCTGCTGCTTATATGATACGGTTTATCTATAACATTCGAAATAAAACTTGTAGGCGAAGTGGTTTACTGTCTGTTGACGAACTAATGACTGCCGAGTTGACATTAGCAAGGTTGAGTCAGCAAGAATCATTTTCTAATATTTATGATTCTTATAAAAATAATAAAAAAGTAAAAGGCTTTAATCAACTTTCAAAATTAAATTTATTTATTGACAGTAATAATTTACTTCGTGTAGGTGGGCGTATTCAGAATTCTCCTAATTTTAGTTATGATAAAAAGTTTCCAATTTTACTCTCTGCTAATCATCATTTTTCTATTTTACTTTTCCGGGCGGAACACCAACGATTACTTCACGCAGGGCCGCAACTCCTTTTGTTTACGTTGAGAGAGATGTGGTGGCCGGTTGGTGGTCGTAACCTCGCTAGGAAGGTTGTGCATTCATGCATGCGATGTGCACGACTGCGACCGACAACCGTCACTCCCATTATGGGAAACCTACCACAGGAGCGCTTAAACCCGGGGTTCCCATTTCTACGTTGTGGCGTCGACTACGCCGGCCCAGTGTTCACGTTAACCCGCAAAGGCAGGGGTGCGAAACTTCAAAAATCGTACATATGTTTATTTGTATGCTTAGTTACACGCGCGCTTCATTTAGAACTTGTTAGCGACCTTTCATCGGAATCGTACCATTTAGCTTTAAAGCGCTTTATTGCGCGACGTGGTAAACCGAGCGATATTTTCTCCGATAATGGAAAAAACTGTCGGCCTGATGAACGAGTTTAAAAAATTTTTAGAGTCTTGTTCTGAAGAAATTAAAGCGTATGCAACTTCTCAAAATATTAATTTTAAAATGATACCTTGTTACGCTAGCCATTTCGGGGGATTATGGGAAGCTGGAGTGAAAAGCTGTAAGCACCATTTGCGACGCGTGGTAGGCAATGCGCATCTAACGTTTGAGGAGTTCAGCACAGTGTTAACTCAGATCGAGGCTGTCCTGAACTCTCGTCCATTGAGTCCTCTATCTACAGATCCCAACGATTTCCTTCCCCTTAGCCCAGCTCATTTCCTGGTTGGACGTCCGCTGACTGCACCTGTGACGACTGAGCTGCACGACGTGCCTGCGCATCGCCTTACACGATACCAGCGAGTGGAGCAGATACGCCAACACTTTTGGACCCGTTGGTCCAAAGAATACGTGTCGGAACTGCAGACAAGGAGTAAGTGGCACCAACACAAAGGAGATCTTCAGGACAACATGTTGGTACTACTCAAAGACGACAACTTGCCACCATTAAAGTGGAGCCTAGGTCGCATCTGCAAAACGTGCCCTGGAAAGGACGGAATATCCAGAGTCGCAGACATTCGCAAAGCGGACGGCATAGTACGTCGCGCATTCTCAAAAATTTGTCCACTTCCTTCACCTGAATGTTAGACGCCACATCTCCGCAACTTTTGAGCTACTTCGTTGGAACCTGCTGCTGCTTCCAAGGCCGGGAGCATGTTTGCGCACACATAAGCATCCCTTCTACACTAGGCGAAACATTTATCTCGTCATCGTGTGGCCCACTCATTGGCTGCTAATGACGTGATATCACCAGCGAACCAATCAGCGGGCGTCTACGTATTGGTGGGGCATAGGTGACCACATTCGCCACGCACTTTCGGTAGCATCAACATCTACGTCTCATATTTTATATTATTTCTTGTACCTCCAAATGTTAAGAAATTAAACGCAATTGTACCGAAGATATCCAGCATTCTTCTTTCACCACCTCAATCGACGCTCCATCAGAACCAGCGCACTACGCCTACAACAGCTAGCGTTACCTGGGCCGGAATTAGGGCATTTACTATTAATTATTCTAAATGTTGGTCGATCTTCAGAATCCTTTGTAATTCGGTGTTTCTCGGGGCACTACGGGATCCTCCTTGTGGGGAATTTGATTAAATATTAAAATATTTGTATATAATTATATTCACGTAGATAAAGCTGCTAATATATTTCGATGTTAAACGAACGATAAAATCATATATATATATTTTCGATACAACGAGCCAACCGCGAATAGGGTTTGAATGGAACGTGAACGCCTCGGATCGGCCGAGGCGTGCACGTTCAAACCCTATTGCAATATTGCAAGTGCTTTGTCCATTTAAGTTATCGCAAACTGTACTCGTTTTTCCTAAAGTGGTTCATTGGTAGTGAGCCCTTACATAAGTTTTACTTCATACCTCATCGGTAAAATAATAGATATAGGTACAACTCTAAATCTCTACCTAAGAATTTAGAGATACAGGCTTGATTTTGTGTTTTGTTATAGGTAATAGTTTACAAGTTCATATAGTTATTACATATCAAAACATAGGTGACAGACAACCAAATTATAGGTAGTAGAGCATTAGTGTCGCATCAGCCAAAAACTGAACATAATTATAACCATTTGATTCTCGAAAGACATTATTATAGGAAAACGCGTGCTTTATCGATCGACTCATATAACAACAGTAGGCGACAGGGGGCAGCGCGGCGCGGGGTAGTTACATCAAGGGAGTCCCGTCGGTGTGAGACCGCTCGAATTTATTTTCTCGCGCGTTAGTTTTTATTTTGCGATAACTCCTAAGATATTCATTCAAATTATATGGTTTAAAGGGCTATCATAATGCGCATGAAATGTTTAAGATAACTAACATATTTAATTTGATAAGAATTAATACTGTAGCCGTATTAATAGCTTTCCAATTACCACATTTATTTAGAAGCTTTAGAATATGTAGTTATTCATAATATAGATGTGTCATTGTAGTTAGTAAGCACTTAACTAAATGACATATTAAAAATAAGTAGGTATTAGGTATATTACATCATATGTAAGTGAAACAAAACAAGAATCAGTTTCATATGAGCCCGAGGAGTACGTATAGGTTTGTACTTTAAGTAATTTTCAAACAAAACTTGTTCGTCTCTACATCTCCGCACATTACGAATGTGTAATGTTGCTACCTAAATGAAATTAAACATTTATTAGAAAAGTTTCGGAGCTACAACTTTGTTACCGAAGTGATAACATATGCACGTAATTTCGCTTTCTTTTTATTTACAGTGTGCTTTAAACTACGGATGGTTGTACAGGTTATTGAAATTAGGTATAAACCTCATTATTTATCAGAAACTACTGTCAATGAATATATTTATAAGTTTGGGGGTTAATGGTGGAAAAGATAAGTCATATTTATTTATATCTTTTATTCTAGTTCTTGAGATTGGGCTTACCTTCAAAACTCACGAGTTTCATACGTTTTTACATAAATTAAAATCATTTATACTTAAAAATATATTACATGTTTTTGCGTGAATAAAAAGTTATTACGTTAATTTTGTTACGTAATAGGTACCTTTTTATTCAGTTATTTTCTTTGTTTTTTCTTTTATAATTGCGTTCTTATTTCAAAGTACATTATTAACTACGGCTAAAAAGACCTACAAGTTCCGCATTGACACGTGAACAATAAAAGTACAGAGTTAAGAGGTAACAATCGAAATGCGCCAAATATTTTGCGCTCACGTTTCTAAAAGGAATAATTTTGCCTAAATACAAGTTGTTTTCGGCAGACAATGGGAGCACGTGTTGGATCAAACATCGCCCGAGGGCGCCACAAATCATGACGCAAAAACCTGTTGTAGGTAATTCCGAGCGATCTTCCCGATACTCAAGATAGGCGAGCTTACAAATTGCTTTCGACCTTAAACGGCCATATTTTATCTGCTTATTTATTGCCAATATCTCTATTGATATGTATTACGGTTCATCAATTTTGCTCCATTACTCTTTCTGTCAGTCGTAGTACATTATAATATATGACGTGATAAGTAGTCACTTCGATTTAGTACTGCAGCGAGTTCGAGGCGTACCTAATAAATGTCAAATGAAAGGTACAAAAGGCCAAGTTCTTGAAAAGCGATATGAGTAGGATATTATTTAGTAGGTTTCTACGGCTTATATGTGTTCTCAATTTACTTTTACGTACAAACACTCAAATCAAAATGATGATTCATCCCAAAGCCTGTTTAGGACTTAGTTCTTATTTCTTAGGCTACTAGATTGCGTGTACTAAACATGTCATGTGGTATAGTTTATTTTTTACTTACACTCCTATGACTGAATATATTTAATATAAAAAAAACAGTGATAGCCTATTGGTAGGACATACAGTCATTGGGCTTATGGGGGAACGAGGTGTGGTATTCCTCCATAGAAAAGGGAGGATCCTCCAACCAGGCGGGTGATATTGCCTGGCGGGCCACGGCCCAACGGTTAATGTCGGGAGGTTGTATGTACACTCGTCGTCAAATTTTGATTGCGCGATGCAGAGTGTTGTGCGAGTAGTTCCCATGTCTGATGAGACCGGAGGTCGATTGTGTTAATGAGTCAGCGGTCAGTGCGTCTGAAGAGCTTGCCAGTGCCAGTGAGGACCCAGTGAGTCGGAACCGGATGCCGCGTAGTTCACGGTGAGTCGGAACAGAGAGCGGTGATGCTGCGTAATCCTCAGTGAGTCGAGGTAGTGCAGTGGTGCGTAGTGGGTAGCTGCTGCGTCGACCAGGAGAGAATGGCTCTGCTTGTTGACCGGCCGAAGGTGCAGTGTGCTGTGCCGAAGTCGCTGTTGTGGCTGAGGGTGATGACCAGGTCTGCTCGTCTGCTACAGGCTGGTGGTCAGGGTACCCGTTGAAGCCGAGTATGCTGGCTGGCTGTGTGACTCGCTGCTTGCTGCTCGATTTGATGCTGAGGGGGAGTGGAGATGACGGAGTGACGACGAGGTTGCTGCTGATCCTCTTCAGCGAAGGCTGCACTGATGTTCGTGCTCGGGGTCACCAGTATGGGGGAACGAGGTGTGGTGTTCCTCCATAGAAAAGGGAGGATCCTCCAACCAGGCGGGTGATATTGCCTGGCGGGCCACGGCCCAACGGTTAATGTCGGGAGGTTGTATATATACACACTCGTCGTCAAACTTTGATTGCGCGATGCAGAGTGTTGTGCGCGTAGTTCCCATGTAGCGAGATAGATAGCGCTACAGGCTGACAAGTTAAAGGTTGCCATTTCGAATCCAAGGCACGCACAGTGACTTTACACGGACATGTGCGTATTATAATAGTACATTATGGTACAAGTGCCCGAAGTTGGTCATTACAGTCGAGAAACTTGTTGACCATTAGGGCACGCGGATCATACGACGTTTTTAAACACTATAGTGTGGAGAAAAAAGAATAAAGTAACATAAAATTACATTTTGTAAAGACATTCAACTATATCTATTTTTTTTATTAAGATGGCGAGCATATTTCTTTTTTCGTACGCCGAGTCTATGGTCTATTTGGGCGCAGGAAGGAGGCTCACTGACGAAGTTGCCAAACAGCCTAATATTATATTTTTAAATAATTATTATATTTTTATTAAAATAAAATGTATACTTTTTTATTGATAACAAAAATTACCTAATGCTAATTCGGCAATAGAAACTTTTTTTTATTTACTGAATCGTCTGATTTTATCTAAAACTCTATCCAAGACAGTATCTAATTACAAAAATGGTATATTTCAGAAAAGAGTTTGTAGACACCAAGTTTATTTATTCATATTTCAAAAAATGTATTCACGAGTTTTATACAACGTATTTTAGCATACTTGCGAGAAAACATGATAATAAAATCGATTAAATTTATTTTGTTAAAATGACGCGCGGATTTCTTTTTTGTGCGCCGGATCTATGGTCTATGCACGCGTAAGTAGAAGCAGTCTTGACGAAGTTGCTTGAACTTTAGTTTGTCCATCTATGGTTTGACATCTAGATATATTTTATGAAAAATTAAATAAAGTGAATATTCATTAGCATTTATAACACAAATTAATGATAATTTGTTGTTAAAAATAAATGATTTGAATAATCTAAATGTTTATTTGTCATATTTAAATGAGCACAGTCACAAAAATGTTATCTCATCAAGGAGTTTTCAAACATCAAAACTCTTCGCTGAGGTAACGTAAATTTAAAGCTGTCACGCGCTCTTTTTTGGTATTACGGCACTAAAGTGGTAAAAATGAAGAAAGAGCACGCGTGATTAATAAGTCTCATTATGAACATAAAAGCGCTGCAATAAGAGCCATTTTACGAGCAAGAGTGTTAAAAATTAATTTATAATTGCGTAAAACGGTGAAGGAAAACATCGTGAGGAATCCAGCACACCTGAGAGATGTTTTCGATGGAGTGTAAAGCCATGTCAACGACGGGTTGTTTAAACTCTAACACTAGGTTGTTTATCCACACCATACGATAAGTAGATTGAATGAGTATGATTTATAATTTATTAATATGTCGGAGAAACCGGCGTGAAATAACGCTTGCGTTGTGTTTCGCCGAGTGAGTGAGGGTACCGGAGGCCCAAACCCTATAAAAGGCCGGCAACGCACTCGCGACTCCTCTGGGGTTGCGGGTGTCCATGGGCGGTGGTAATCGCTTACCATCAGGCGAGCCGTCTGCTCGGTTGCCCCCTACTCCATAAAAAAAAAAGACGGCAACACTGTTTTATATTATTGGTGTTGCAACATCGAGTGCTACGGACGGTCGGCGACTACGGCGACTACGCGACTACGTCTTTTGTGAGCCGCCGTGGCGGACGGACCTCTACGCTCTGACTTATCTATCGAGACCTCTGATTTCATATTGTAATACCTACATTGTACATTGTAATATAAAGTGACTCACTACTAATATCTAACCCAAAGTAAACGTGCTCTCAGTGGCGGAGAGCCTTAATACTGGTTTTATTTACTATTACCTTTAAAATCCGGTCAGACAAACAGACCTCCGATCCTATTCTTCAATATATTTCCGACAAATATCATACTATTACTTATAATGAATAAACGTAAAATGATTAAAAGCAGCATCTTTGTACAAATACAGGTGTACGAAAACTTCGCATCCAGTCATCCAGTAGAGCCTCTTTAGTTGGTACAAATACCAACGCATAAAGATTCCTTTATTATTTAAAAGCAAACGAGAACGCAAATGTTTACAGCAAATAAAGCTGCTTACACATGAGACGTTATGGCAGAAGCCTAAGCGTTTTATCTCGGGATAAGTATACATCCTACCTAATTTACGTGACTTCGTGTTACATGATGAGACCTTGTTTGTAGGATCAGGTGTGAAGGATAAAAACGAATAATTGTTCGTCGTTGTTCTCGTTTATTTGTCTTAGTTAAATCACGTGATATGTCTAAGGCTCGGTTGCACCAACATAACTTAAACCATAACCGACGTCTTATTTTGACAGCTTTGCTAGGTATGTAAATTCTGTCAAAATGACAGTAATATGTTGGTTATTGTTGATAAGTTGAGATGGTGGAACGAATTAGATGTCTTTATGAAGAATTGGCCGACAGTTAGTGTAATAGAACTAATGTTTATTCTAAACAATTGGTAGCTGGTTAGTTATTCGCTCACGGGTCACGTGAAATGATATGATGAATGTTATTTATATTTTTATTAGTATTAGAGTTTCTGCCTACCAGTTATTTTTTTTCATAGAGCTGTTTTGAAAATTACCATAATGAGAGTAGGTAATTAAAAAAAGAAATGTAAATTTTATAAAATTAAACGTTGAATTAAAATAAAATTTTAAAATATTTCTTTGGATATTCAGCGGTTGTACATTATTTCAGGTAATATGTGAATTTTTCATTAAAAATTGTATATGGTAATTGTATATATTAATACGAAGCGTCTACGTGAATATACCGTTTGAAAAAAAGGGAGTATTTGTATATGTTTATGGTATTGGCATTTTGGGACATTATACGTGTCAGTTGCACGGTAATGGTCATGTATGGAGATTCACCGTCGAGACCGCCCTCTGTCCTGGCCGTACTCGTTGTATGGACGAATTATTTACACTTTGCAGATGTTTGACTAATTTACCGATATAGTACGTTTCCTGACTGTTAACCTGTTTTATTACACGTTACGATCATGAAGTTTTTTTGCTAGGTATTTCGAAAATGACTCATTATAATTGTCTGCTGAGTGTTATAATTTTGGTAGCTATTAACATCTTTTAACAGAAATAAACAACAATTTTAACTCCCAACAGTTTTACTTATTTTTTTGTTGATACCATTATTTTGTGACTTTTGAATTTACAACTGGTAGAGAACGTAACGTTAAAAATTGCAGCTCGCGATGACTTCGCTTTTTAGTTTTTGTTCAAATTGCAATTAGTGAAGAGTTTGCGAATCCTCAGCGTTGTGTCAGAGATTGATGACAATGGAAATTTTATACATCGTTAGTCAGGAGGGCGTTAGGTGAGCCGCTGTTTTTTCAGTAATCCTATCCGTGTAGGCACCTACAATTATTTGTCACGTTGGCAAGGTTAATGCCGGGTAACCACCCTCGTTTACGTCGATATTTATAAGGGCACACCTCCCGTTTTTCGACTTGACTTTGTTAACGCCCCGATCACTTGCAGGCATTACCGGTCGACTCCCTGTCATATTGATCCATTGTTAATCGACAACTATTAAACCCACAAATTCTGCTACCACAACGATAAATAGCGATAGCGATGTCATATAATATAATGATAGCAGAAAATATTTATTTATTCACGCGATGGGTTGTTACAATCAATTTTTATACGGAGGATGGGTATTATTGAGCTGAATTGTGGACCCGGGCTCATTCGTTTGTGTTTATCAGTAGGGAAACCGATAACTCTCATTCCGCTCGGTATGACGCAATGCAGAGATTAAAGGCTTACACTCGTAGTGCCGCGGCTGTGGATATGGCACCGCCTAGATCCAATATGAGCCCACTCTGACGTGCATCCGACATCCGCGTCAATATCGGAGAGGGTTTTCTGATGTTAGAATACTAACGTAGTTTTCGTTTCGATTTTACGAATGTGTTGGTAACAGATATTCCTTGGTAGAATCTATTTTGTTTTGTAGAAGGAACTGAAGCTATAAATCTTTTTAATATAGAATGAAAACAGATGCGTAAATCTTGGCCGGTTGACCGGCTGACATGCTGTTACAGGCAGTTAATCCGGTGATGGGGGTCGCGAGCTGGCTCAGTCGACATAGGGAGCACCGTCTACTTTGCGAGGATCTGCGTTAAATCGTCGCGTCATGCCGCGCTCAGCTTTACACGTTTTTGTTAGCCGAACATCGTATGGAAATCTTTTAAGTTCCCCGCATTCGCATGCTAACAAGGATTTTCTTGTCCTGCCAGATTTCTCTTTATTATGTAAGCGAAATCAACGAGTAGTTCAAATAAAAATATAACAGCGACACAGTTTTATTTCTCGTCACTTATGTATGGTAATACACAAATGTTGATATACACAAACACACACTTATTTATTAACTTAACCACGTAACCTACATTTTGAAGTACCTACCTCGAAGTTTAGAAGAAATTTTGTCATCTACTGGAGATGTCAAATGTTCCCATTTATCAATAATATAAAAAAAAAACATTATTACCATACATAAGTTAAGAAAGCAATATAATAAAATTAAATCAACAAAACGAGCCTATGAGTTGCTTTCTTTATTACTTGTTATTTCGCGCGAAACAAAGGGAATAAGAGATTTGTTGGGCAATAGACGATAATAATGAGAACAATTTATCGTTCGGCGGTCAGCGGGCAAGTCCGACACCTACCTGTTTATTTTATCAGCACAAACACCCGTAAATTTATTGGTCCTGATATTGTCACAGTTCACAAATCCGCATAATGAGTTCAATCTGCCATCGTCTGATACTAGGATTAAACGCTATGTATTAAATTCACTTCTCATATTATATAATGTTTCTTGACTTATATTTTTCATTTAATTATATATCGTATTTTAGTAATTATACAATATCTCAGTAACTACTAATTTTGCCGAGTGGTGTGATACGCAACCAATGTAATAATTTTTAACACAACGTAGCTGTCTCCTAAGTTTAAGATATATTTTGCAAGAATATTTCTTACTCCCAATTACCTTTATTTGAAATAATTTGTGCTGCTTATTTAAGTAAAATGTGAATTAAATAAATTAGATAATTTGGTTTATCTTGCTGCGTCTCAACTTACCAAAACATAAATGGGAAATCCAACACTTAAATTAGATTAATGGTGAAAAGCACATAGAGAACGAACTGAAGCGTTTCAAACGTTTCGGTAAGTGCACGAACAATCTTTTAATTTAGTTAATTGCTAGTCACTGTGAAGTGGTTCAAGTTGTTCTTGAGAGATCACGAACGTCTTTATCCAATTTATTTAACGATGGAGTCGCTCTCATTAGAGTCGGTAGTGGACGCTCGGAGGCCCGTCCGCCCGGCTGGGATGCTTGTTGGCTACCTTAAAGGCCTTAGCTCTTCGTTAGTATTCGAGAAGTACATCCTGACATATATTCAAGACATCCATGGAATTCAGTCACACAGTCTCACTGCAATGTTTTATCAGCAGTAAACATCTACTTACGCTTAACGTTGGTTGTAAACTTGTCGGCAGATTGTCGCCGTCTTAGCGGGTTGAGGTCGAGATTTAGAGTGTGTGGTTTCGCTGAAGTTACTCAAGATTAGATTACTATCGATACCACTTAGGATATTGGATATATTATTGTGTGGTGTTACAGCTAATTGAAGGTCTGGACTTTAGGATGATATGCGGTGTGTTGTGTTGGCATACTAACTTAATTATAACGTATTGAATGTTTTTTCCTGCTATAAACTAATTTATTTATATACTCTTACTAGGTACTAGGAATCGGAAAATAAGGGTCCAATAAGATTGTGCTTCAACAATTATAAGAACGTATATTTATCCTCAATATTTGTTAACCCTTTGTACTGAGATCATACCGGTCGATCCGGTCTAGTATATTCATAGAGATAATTCATGCACTAGAATGGTCTTACTTCACTTTAGAACCCGGTCTGCCTCAAGTTCCCTTTCAATGGTGCGCTTTGTGATAGAAAGTGGGTACCGATAAAGTAGAGCATGTGTACTGGTGTTTAGAAAATGAAAGAATAACATCGAATTACGGAATAAATCGTATGAAGTCTTGTATAGTTAATTGCTTTTTAGTGATAACAGTGCCTATGGTACTATTTTTATGTCTATATGTATCTCTGTTTTCCTCTTGGTGTACAATAAAGTAACTATATCTATCTATACCCATATAGTCCTATAGTAGTTTATGTAGGTTCATGTGCAGGTGTAAGGTCAATTTTTAATAAAACATATATTTGTAAACTAAGTATTTTAAAGTAGTTGACGGGTTTAGTACTGTTCTCCTATATAGGCTAGACCTGTGTTTAGAAGGATTTATGGTATCGTAAGTTGTTTATTTGATGCCAGTAGATAAGAAGACAGTGAAATTGTAGGTATAATTATATTATATTAGGCCATCACTGTTCCACTGCAGGACAACTTCACATAGATAAGACACAGGCATTGATCACTGCGGATTGGCGTTTTCAGACTCTAAGTCCAAGTTTTCTTACAATGTTTTTCCTCGCCGTATGTCTGTAATGTTTTAGATTAACAAAGTTAGTAACTACATATGGTATTCAAAAAATCCCATGGGTGCATCAGATTTGTACAATAAATTGTGGTTCTTACCCTTGAGTACGCGTATAGCGTAACGTAACCCGTACGAACTGGTACGAACCCGTAACCTCTCGACCAACACGGCACTCAATAATATTTAAAAAAAAACTTGTCTATGCCCGCTTGTATTATACTCCCGACCGAATTTTATTTGGCGGTGGCCTATCTCCATGGAGATTAGTCAAGTGTGCATGAGATATTATAGTGCACAAGTGTATGCGAAAACATAGGTGCAATCCTTCATCCTTCACCCTCATTGTCCGATGGGACGGCAATCCGACACGATCAGAGAGGGAGAGAGATCAGGCGCAGGACCGACGGCTTTACGTGCTCTCCAAAGCACGGGGGTATCGCACGGCCAACTTCCTAACTCCAGGCTTTAACTGAGAATTTCCTAGCAGAAAACCCAATAACACTTTGTCCGACTCGGGAATCGAACTCAGGAACTCACGCTCTGTAGCCTCGCTCGCGGCCACCAGACCAACGAGCCAGTTACCCCCTTTTATTTTAAATTCTACTAGTGAATTAACTAGTACATCAAGAATTATGAAGTAACTACAAATAAGGCTTTCTTCACACGTACACGAAATAATAAATCGTGTATTAAACTTAATATTGGTTTTTGCTTCATGTTTTAGAACAACAAGAATCACGGAGAAATATTACAAGAATAAAGATATATCTCAACGAATATCTCGTGTCGCCGCGTGTTCGTGACAATGTGATATAGACAATGCTTTAGAAAAGGGTGATGCCTCGTTCAGACTGACCGGGTACCGAACTCGACGCGTACTGGTTCACATTTGGTACCACATTTTGGATTCAGCCTTACTAAGTGTTACTGGAATGTGGATTCTGATACAATGTAAACGAGCCTCAATAGACAATGCGTTGGAAAAGGGTAAAGCTACATCGTCCTCCTCACGTTCCTGAAATATGATTTCGATAAGTCGGGCGCTATTGGACAGGGTTCTTCTTTTTATAAAATAGTTTATTTTACACGTGCTTTAGTCACATTATTTATGTCGGCTACTCTGACTTTGTACTTGGGAGCACGATACGGCGATTTATTTAAACAGTTTTAAAAGCATGTCGTATATTTCATTTTGCCATAGTTTGTACATATTCACACGTTTTCTAATACACCACGTCCTTTGGGAGTTCCTAAGTATTTTATTGTACATTATAAAACAAAGAACACTCCATCATTTTCTTCGTCTGCCACGACTTGTTCCTCGTAATGGTGATTAATTTGTGGTTCTTTTATTAGAAAGTTATTATAATTATATTTTTTTCTTTGTCACAAACACTAATAAAACAGATGGTGCCAATAAACACAATTATTTTTAAAGTTGGATTATCGGTTTATAAATAAGGCATTCTTCATTATAGTCAGGTTGAAAGGTGGACTAGCTCAAAATGTCTTAGATATAAAATAAGCCAACAATAACAAACGACTACAGCTAACGACAAACCCATTAAGAGAGCCCGAATACTTCACTAAAAGAGAAAAGAATGATATCGAGAGAACGTCATTACGGCAGAAGAAATAACGTTATTAATCACTCGATATGAGGCTGGGAAAAATAATATCGTCACATGCTCCCGACACCGTGAGATTAACACGTCTATCCGTAGTGTTTCCGATCCTGTGCGCAAAAACACGCTCGCGTAACGTTTCAACGAATGCTATCAGGAAATACAGGACAAATTAATCGCTCCTAAGTTCATCTGCTATCTTAAGTTATTGGGAATTATCCGAGTCTAACATGGCATACGATATGTGTTTGGTAGTTGTTGTCGTATTTCTGGATATGCTTTTAACATTAAATACTTAATTGAAAATCGTTTGTGTTATGTGGAAAAGCTTACTAAGTGTGTTGGTTGTAATTGTTGATAAGTACTTGTTTGAGAGTTTTTAAAAAGCACTTATTGTTATAGCGTATATCCGTGGTGATTCCAATGATGTACGCAAAAAAAAGCTTGCGTGATGTTTCATGTGACTGCTATTCAGGTCAAATAAATGGTTGCTAAGTTAAGTCATCTGGTATCTTATATTTTTTGGTATATAAGTAATGAAGTATAGTCGGTTTTGCATAGTTTGCTTGGCAGTATAGTATAGTAGCACTAATAAAGAATATCTCTAACATAATGTACATAATTGTATAGCCTGAGGTCATGTTTTTAAACATGTAATTTATTTTAGATAAATTATTTGTTTTTAATAGGTTAACCTTGGTGAAGGCCTTGTTCAAGGAAAATACAACATTGAAACAAAGCATATTTTAATATAATTTATTGTAGGTACAAATACGACGGAGCGTACAAATATAGACAAATATAAAAATAAGTATTTACTATTGGATTGTTTACTCATCAAGTCGTTCAATTACTTTGATGTCTGTAGTACGTACATCATGATTAGGTAAATAAATGCCATATATACATATAATATAAGTAAAATAAATACCATATAATATCTACAATTAGCTAAATAGAAGTACAATTACTATAAGAATAATATAAAAAATAAATATTATTATAAATTTTATCCCCAAAAGCGTAGTATAACAGAAAACCATTAATTAAACACAGAAATAGTAAAGACTCAAAGATTAAGAAAACAATCAAGAAGTCGGTCGTTCTGTCATAGTTATTGAAAACTTTCCAGATAAGGTTACCAATTAGCCGCGATGATGTCTAGTCAAAGAACACATTTAAATGGAAACAATGTAATGGAAGCTGCTCTAACGCCCTCGGGACTTGATAAAAGTAGTTGGAGTAGACTTCATACTGCTGTGAATATTTATGAAGGTTCGGATATTGTAACTGGGTGGAACTTCACCGCAGCCTTCCTATGCAGCGGGTCGCGTTTCCCTATTGTATAGGTATTCCAGCTAAAAGTAGTAAAATACGAGGAGTTGCCTCAACAACTTTAGACTTGCATATTTATGAGTGTACTTTCAAAGACTGGAGTGATGAGGAAATAAAAGTAAATAGCCGATGCAGTGTTGTTTGTAACTTGAAGTGCGGAACAAGATGAAACGTACGGCTTTTTGTTTTAATTCAAGAAATATTCAATCTGAATTTGTTTCTTTGCAGTTTTATTTGCCTCTCGCAGAATTTTCTTGTATCGGATAATACAGAAAATAGTTGAATTATTTTTAGGCCATCTAAATATTTATTCTAAGTGAGAATCGAACCCGCAACACGCGGCGCAGCAGCCGATCGGTCAACCACTGCGTCAACTTTGGCGTCTTTAATTTCTCTACTTTCAAATAAATTTGGAAATTCAATAGCTCCGAAAGTTTTTAAAGCGCACAGAAATGCTGAGATTCGGTTCGTGAAATCGGCTTCATATATTTTAGAGTTCGAGTTACGAAATTGGGCGGTTACATGATTTTCATCCAGCCATCAATGTTGGAACACGATTTTGTGTACCAAAATAGAGGCCGTTTCGTATATACCCAACAGCAATTTTCGCGGGCTTCGATATTGAAATTACATCCTTTTATGTTTAATATTTCTACTAGAAGGGAACACAATAGACAATAATAATGTATACATCTTCGGTTTCGTTATACCTATACCTTAGGGCCTATGGTCTCTGTAGAAATTCTTTATTTTTGTTTCGATAAGGATTACAATAGTTGCTATAACTGTTTATAAATCAAGCTATAGACGTTGACGTCTCACTCTGTCGTCTGACTTTCATATCGGCAAACCAAAATTAGAGAATCTCCATCCGGCTATCTTTTATTAATAGTCAATCTACGACGGCGGCGCTCGAGACGAATTAAATGACGTGAAATTCAATTGAAGACGTCAAGCTAAAATTACAGAGTTGCTATCTTCTAATTATGTATTTATATTTATTTTATAGTGCACCAAATAAACTGACTGCACATAGTTGATTTTTAAACTATACAACGGGTGGCTTCATCACGGTTAGCGATTTCTGCCAGGCCACCTTGGGATGGATCTTTAAGTGTTCAATAAGTGATCTTATCGTGTGGTTTATGAACAACGCAGTGTCAGAGTTTAAAACATCCTTTGTAGACCCTTGACATGACTTTATATACCATCAAGAACATTAATTTCTCAGGTGTCCTAGTTTCCTCACGATGTTTTCCTTCACGGTCATAAGCAAATGACAAATATATTTTAATAATTATTACTTTGGAAAGTTAGTGGTGCATGATCTGGGTTCGGATTTGTGCTCTTAGCAGTCTGACTAATATATAAAAATGTCTAATATATAAAAATCTCGTGTCACAGTGTTTGTTATCGAACTCCTTCGAAACGGCTTGACCAATTTATGTTTTTTTTATTTGTGTATTTTTGGTAGGTCTGAGAATAGGTCGTAGGCTATTTTTTATACTTCTAGGTGTTAAGGGTGGCCCTATCCAGAAAATTTATATGGCAGAACAACGTTTGCGGAGCACAGCTAGTAACTTTATAATATCACAGTTATAACCGCTATAATACGAGATTATTACAATCTAATTGTTTGTTTTATTATAATTAGTTATTTCTACTGTTCAATCTAAGACGCTCTTATGTATTTTTTTAGTTATAACTATATTGGTTAGGTAGTTTGTATATATTAATATTTAATTCTTAGGTTAATAGTTTTTGCTTAAATTATCCCTTACCTAAAAAAGATGTTATCAAGAAAAAAAATCTAATAAATACTTTAAGAACCTGCACAATTGTATGATGTTTCGAACTCGACAAATAATACCGGGTAAAGAATATTTTTCTAAATATGTATAATTTTTGTTGAAATAATTGGGGTGGGAAATCGACATCTACAGCCTTCTTGAAGCAATTACAAGTGAAGGTCTGTTCGTAATAATATTTACACACTTCGTTTGAATTCGTTACGGAAATAGATCCGTCGCGATAATAGAAAACATTTCCGGTCCTGGTTTATATATCCTTATAGGCTATCTCAGACAGATGTGGCACGATATTGCAATACGACTTTGCGTTTTTATATTAAATATGAAGTCGCATGTGATATTTTACAATGCTGCGTGTCGCACTGTGATTTTGTAGTGGATTTGTATCACGAAGCTGTATCGCAATATTATGTCATAACTCTGTGTAAGGCCCACAAACCACGTCCGAGAGCTGAGTAGGAACAATTTGCGCGTTGTGGCAAGAGCCTTAACTGGACACTGCTACTTAAATAAGCACATGTTTAATTTGAGGCTAAGCGAGACACAAACCTGCAGACGGTGTGAAGAGGCTGAGGAAACACCTCTTCACCTTTTGGGGGAATGTGGACCGCTAATACATAAGCGCTACGCTCATCTAGGGAAACATATTCTAAGCCCGGATGAAATAAAAGAATTCACCCCTAGGAAAATCCTGCAGTTCATCACAGTGGCAGGGTTTAGGGATGAGCTCTAATTTAAACGCAAGAGTGGCGATTACAATAGGTCTTTTCTGGTCCCTGTGACATTAAAGCCACAAATAATAAATAATAAAATAAGGGCCTTTTACCTAAAATACGAGGTTGATAAGGTCAATTAACGATACTTCAAATACGTGGGAGGTGACACTTGAAGACGCGAACATAAGAAATATTGGGCTTACGCTTATCTTTTACTTATAACAACCACACATATCTTCGTAATACTTATATCCGATTAAGAGAAATTGATTCTGGATATATGAACTGTTTTTGTTCGAATGATGTCACTTACGATTGAAATTTTAATGCTATGCACTATGAATTTCTTCTGTTTAGTAATTTAACTCTAAATTCAAACAGGCACCCTGTGGGGTTACTCTTGAAACTAATACCAATTCCAATCTAATTCCAATATTAAATAGACGCTATAACACAACGCGTTATTTTAAAATAAATTTACCTACATTAGAGTTGCCTCATGAAGACAACATGCTTTAAAATTGAATCTATAATGATTTTTTAGACATTTTGGCATTTTAAAGTACGAACTGACATATTTCCAATGTCAATCGAGCGGAATTATTTTCAACAGTAAGCCCACTGATCCGGAAATATCATGGGTGTTATTACATTATTATTATTTTTAAATACATTAGTTATTATTTTTCACCGTGTTCTAACAGTTTAACTCGCAACATCGCCGCGGGCTCAGCTCATGACCAAGGTCTCGTTCGAGTCCGAAACTTGTCGGGCAAACCTGAAAAATGCACGCGAGTAGTAACCGGTGAAAAATAATTGATAACGTGTTTTTATTCCGTGCTTACGATCTCTTCTTCTTAAATAAATGAACAAGAATAATACTCTTTTACCTGTGAAGCTTTTAACGTATTAAAATGGGTTGGTGAACGTTGAGTCACAGATGCAACAACAACAATTACAATGAAACCAGCCCATGTTATTTAGTTTACTTTTTCCAGTTTGTCATTTTTAACTCGTCATTTCTTAGGAATTCGTTCTCCAGTTCTCCGTACACCACTTTAGTTCATAAATTATAGTAAATTTAATGAATAGGGACTTATGTACTAGGTAATACGCGTAGTTACACTAACAATATATGAGACAACTAAGGATTTCATGTAATGTAATGTGGGAGGCCCATTGATTTATATGGGTAAGAAAATTGCTGGGCTTTTTGTTAGCGTCCCAGTCTATTTAGAGAATAGCCACACGTTCACAATATTTCTACAAACTGACTATTGATCGGTATCTCAACCGAACTATTCTAGCACATCGTTTAATGGTATAACTTGACGAAATCTGCTGCCAAGTCCCACAGACTATAAATACGATCCTCTGCAACTTGAATGTGCCAGAGACATGTGAATAATACAAGTCATTGTATTACGATATAGCTCGTCGATCACAGGAGTAACGTTTGTGGAACGCCGACATTCTGCACTTTAATGAGCTGATTTCACAAATAATGTTCACATGTTGTATGTTTGCAATGTCCTTTGTTGAGATTTTGAAATGAATTTACAAACATTTTCATTTTCATTTTGCTACATACTTTATTATGTACAAGAATTGTAAAGTATGTATTATACTTAGTAGTTTGAGGTTTAATTAAAGTATTTTTAGCTTGAGGAGATTTGTGTTTTACAGGGCCTCATCTCAGTTACAGCCTGAACTAAAATACAGACATATTTTGCTCGCCTATAAATATTTAACGTTATTCTTATTGCAAATAAAATAATCCATAAGACATAATAAGACCATTGGAAACGAAAATCTTATGAAAATATATTCATTATTATTTTTAGATTTCATGTTGTATACGGCAGTTCTTTAAAATGTATTTCTTAAACGTTGTTCATATTCGTTATAAAATATGTAAGAATGCAAAGGCAAACCTATATGATAATTAGCTTTGAAATAGCGTTTATTTCATAAATTGTATTATTTAATATCGGTAAATATGCAATATTGAATTATACAGTTATTGGAAATCAATTAAAACCGAATATCGAAGCAAAAAGTCGAGTTTAATAATATCTAAGAATATAAAATTTGGATTTGTAATAAAACATAATTTATAAGGATAGGGCAAGAGCCTTATATCATACTGAGATAGTACGAGCATTGATTACCTACAGCTCTAGCTCACTGAGGGTTGGCATTTGACACCATTTGCTCGATGTTTATTAACAGCACTTCGATTAACTAGAAGCACACATATAATACAGAAAATTCATATTAGTACAAGCCAGGTTTGAACTTATGACCTAAGCGTCAAGAAGTAGCGCACCCGCAGCCTTTAATCCACCTCGACTTTAAGACATAATGTGTAAAATTAAGTTATCAGAACTTTATATAGAGAAACGTTTAAAAATCCCCTAATGCTTATATAACGATTATTGATATAATTAGTTAAACATTCTTGAATTTAGTGAAGGAAACGTTGGTAGTAACGATCAAGCTTAATAGTAATTGTAATAACCACAAAATGTTGTATAAAATGTTTTAGTCCGACCACATTATTTGATTAATACCTTGGGCCTTGGTTTGTATCGTAACTGGGTGTGGTCTAGCTTTTAGAACAGTAGTAACGTGGTGCGGAATGAATTAGAATATGCATAGTAACCCATGTGAGTTGAGGAATTATGATGTTTGTTTAATTAATCACTTAAAAAACTATTGAATAGATATAGATGCAATTTGGTATATATATATAAATACTTTAGGTTCAGGAATATAGATCGTTTAAGAACTTGAGCGCAAGAGCAGCCCATCTTCTTTTTAAGTCTCAAAAAGATAGGCCATTCTTGTGCTCACAGCCTAATTTATTCCAACCAAATGCATGTCTTTAGCGGGTAAATGTGAATTCGCTGTCAGAGTTTTGCAACTTGCCTAATTTGTAAATATTGTAATGTTTGTTTCCTAATTATGGACGTATTAACTACTGAACCCATTTCAATTAAAGGATTGGCAATTAAGAATGGAACCCGTCCCTGTTATTAAAAATAATTCATTCGTTGTCTGTGGGTTTCAGTTTTAGTAGTGGGTTATGAAATAAGGAGCCGTATGTTTTAACGAAAACGAATTTCCCGTCACAAAAATAGAGATTTTCATAAAAAGAGCACCGATTCGAAACCTGTCAATTTATTAAAATACAATAATGTAATTGTTTGAAGCAGTCGAGTTATTCCACTTCCAATAACACGATAATATTACGAATAGATGAATACCTTAGCATAGTGACATCAGCCACCAACATTGGGCGTTCGGCATGAGTTCTTACAGCAGAGTAGCGGGTGAAAGAAGTAAGAAGTTTTTTTAAATTAACACATCGATTGAAATAATAGTACTGAGAAAATTGACTATGACACATATTTTACCGACATCTGGTACGGAAATACGGAATTCTTAAAAGAACATTTTCTAATATGCGCTCTTTCAATCGAGATAAAGTGAAGCTAGTTAGAATTTTTTCCTCTAAGATTTTTCTAAGCGAAGTTACGCTGCCGTCCTGCGTAGCTCCATTAAGACGTGATTGAATAACAGATTGCTACTTTATACTGTGTATACCTTACTTTAAATTCTTTCCATTCACATACGAGATGGGCAGTGTGATCGTATAATCACCGTTGCACGCAGATCTTGAAGATATCACGTACACTATCTGGGGGCATCGACCTCGTTCCAGTAATGACAAGATCGTTTGACTACCTTCCAAATTCACGACGCGTGCGTTACTTTGAAACTTTTTACGATTATTACTACGATTTTTGATCCCCTCTCGTCGACGGGGCCACCTTAGACTTTCGACCCTCTAACATTTATTAACCGCTAAATGATAATGGCTGCTCGTGATCAAGAATTTATTCAGTGGCTGCTCTTATTAGTCGAATCTCAAGTATAATACACAGAGCGTTCAGGACAAATACAGATTTGCCGTCAAAATAACCCTATTGTTTATTTAACGGAGATTGTGCGCTGCTGGTTTGGTATGTGTAAATATCATACATATAGACGGAACAATGTTTTCGCAATACTATTTAAATATGAGGTCACATTTGTACATGTCTCAGGGAATTCTTTAAGATTTTCATGCATGGAATTCATAGTTGAATTTGCCTAATCGCAGCATAATAAAAAGTAGACAAAGCACCGCTGAGTACTACGATTCCGTAGCTGACGTAGCAGTGACTGCTACGTCGTAGCTACTACGCAGAAATTAGAATAAATCGACGGATATTTGGTACATCCATACGTTAGTTGATGGTTTTTTTTTAGTAATTATAATATGAAATTATAAAAGAGAGCAAATAAGCATTTCGCAAATTAAGCCAACATAAAGAATATTCTCAGAACATGTTCACAATTTGGTGATATAAGAAAACATATCACTTGATCTTGTTTTCCTGCTCTCGATATAAAAAGTTAACTCGAGAGTTTCTCCGGGAAGTTATCTGCACTACATTCGATATAATACGAAATCGAGAGAATAGTAAAGAGTAAAGTTTGTCGTGGAAAGTTAAACAGTGGTACTTTGTCGCTTGTTCGCGCCGCAACGAGAACCGCAAAACCACAATCATTCGCCAACTTCTATATAATGACGTCACTAATATATTTATAGACATTTAATTTTCTATATAATTATGTAGATATATTATATAACTTTATATACGCCACGCAACTTTTTATACGTCATTTACAACATCGCTCGTTATTGGAAAATTTATATTTTTAGATTTGTTTACACTTAACAAACCCGTTTGAGGCAATGTGTTCTGTTTGGAACTAACAAATTTATTCTCCCACGTAGATGTTCTATCATACATTCAGTAATATAACATAACATAGCAATTGTTATAATGTTCTCTAAATACCTTGATACCAACGCCACCTATAATGTTTAGGTGTAAACTTATGTACTATGGTATACGTGTCTATGAGAAAAATATATGCAACTACTTCCGTCTTGTCATTCAGCCGAGCACATTTGTTTCATTTTAAAACCTATTTAAAATAATAACAGGTTATGGGCCCAGACCATTCCTGGCTCGCAGGCTCAATCAACTAGTTTCTCCGCAATAGTGTGTTATCTGAACATTGATAATAAGTGCAGTAAGAGAACAGTATTTAGTTGTTGTGTTTCGTGAAGTCGTGCTGTGAAATGGCGTCTAACTCAAGTTACGTCGTGAGTGTACCTAAACTCAAAGGTCGAGAAAACTATAGTGAGTGGTGCTTTGCGGCAGAAAATTTTTTAGTGTTAGAAGGAACGCTAGGATGTATAAAGCCAGAAGAAGGTCTAGCACAAGTTGCAGCTACAGAAGATGCCAAGACCAGAGCAAAGTTGATAATGACAATAGATCCCTCCATTTACGTACATATCAAAGAAGTCAAAACAACAAAGGAACTTTGGAATAAATTGAAATCGTTATATGATGATTCGGGATTTACCAGAAGGATAAGTCTGTTGAGAAACCTCATTTCAATCAGACTTGAAAATTGTAACTCCATGAATTCCTACGTTACTCAATTAGTGGAGACGGGTCAGAAATTGGCGGGAACCGGATTTAACATTAATGACGAATGGATCGGTTCATTATTGCTTGCTGGATTGACCGAAAAGTTTTCCCCTATGATAATGGCCATCGAGCATTCGGGAATGTCAGTCACAACGGACGTCATTAAATCTAAATTATTAGACATGGAGTCGGAAGTCAGTGGCAGTGGAAGCGACAGTGCTGCTTTTGGTAGTTTTCAAAAGAAAAACCAATGGGGCCAACATAAGAAATATTTCAAGCCAATAATAGACAACAAAAGTCGTGAAAAAGATGGAGGCGGGCAGAAGTCGATGTCAAAAATAAAATGCTTCAAATGTAAAAAAACCGGACATTACAAGAATCAGTGCACGAGTACAAATTCCAACGAAATTGAACGAAAACAAACTAATGCGTTTAGTGCTGTGTTTCTAAGCGGGTCTTACAGCAAATTAGACTGGTATATTGACTCTGGAGCTAGTGTCCATTTAACAACAAATGAACACTGGATCGTAGATGCTTGTAAGGAACAATGCACGAAAGAAATTATTGTTGCGAACGAGAGTAAAGTGCCTGTTAAATGTTCCGGTAAAGTGCAAATTACGACTTGTACTGACAAATGCAACTTTGATGTAACCATAGAAGAGGTTATGTGTGTTCCAAATCTCACAACAAATCTTTTATCAGTGAGTCAATTGATAAAGAAAGGTAACGAAGTGACCTTTAGAGACAGTGGTTGTGACATCTATAACAGAAAAGGAGTCTTGGTGGCTACAGCCACATTGGTTAATGGGGTGTATAAGTTAAATACACCAGTACACCTGTCAGCGGCTGCGGCGATGGTATCTATTTCTAATGAGACGTGGCATCGAAGACTTGGTCATGTCAATAGTACCTATCTGAATAGAATGCAGAATGCTGTTGAAGGTTTTTCCATTGACAAGAAGGCAGATATAAGTACAACCTCATGTATTACTTGTTGTGAAGGGAAGCAGAGTCGTCTACCTTTCCAAAGAAGTGGCCACAGAAGCACTCAGCCACTAGAAGTGGTGCATACCGACGTGTGTGGACCAATGGAGACTGTCTCTCTGGGAGGATCAAGGTACTTTATAATCTTTGTTGATGATTATAGCCGTATGACTCATATTTACTTTGTGAAACATAAGAGTGAAGTTTTTCAATGTTTTAAAGGTTACACAGCCAAAGTGGAGAACTCGCTTAGTAGAAAAATCAAAGTATTGCGCAGTGATAATGGAGGTGAATTTTGCAATGGTGAATTTGATAGTTTTTTAAGATTGAAAGGCATAATTCATCAAAAGTCGAACCCATACACACCTGAGCAAAATGGCTTAAGCGAGAGAATGAATCGTACTATTATTGAAAAGGCTCGTTGTTTATTATTTGATGCTGATTTGAAGAAGGAGTTCTGGGCAGAGGCGACTAATACAGCTGTTTATTTACAGAACCGAACAGTATCAGCTTGCCTAAATAATAAAACTCCATATGAGTTATGGACTAATACCAAACCTAATATTAGCCATCTTAGGGTGTTTGGTAGTACTGTAATGGCACATGTACCCAAAGAGAAAAGGTTGAAATGGGATAAGAAATCTAACAAGTGTATACTAGTGGGTTATTCTGAAGAAGTAAAAGGCTATAGAATGTATAATCCAAAGTCAGGGTTGGTTACAACTAGTCGAGATGTTGTCATTATTGAGAAAGATTTCGAGGCAAGCATTGTAACAGTTACTGAAGAGAATAAGAATTCAGAAACTCACATAAAAAATGAAGAAAGGAATTTGGATTCAGTGGGGGACAGTCAGTCAGATGATTCATTTACCTCCGCAGATAATACCAATGATCACACATATATGCCAAGCGACCAAGAAGACTCAGACAGTTCAACGGGAAGTTCAGTCAGCGTAGTAGAAATATTGCCATTATCTGCGAGACAAAGGAATAAACCAGAAAGGTATGGTTTTTCAAATATGTGTACAGAAAGTACCAATGAAGATGTTGGCGAGTTATCATTGGAGGAAGCTCTACAAGGCCCGGAGAAGGAACATTGGTGGCGTGCAGTCCAAGAGGAGTTGCAATGCTTTGAAGATAACAGTGCTTGGGAGCTTGCAGATGCCCCAAAAAGTGGAACCATTGTGAAGTGTAAGTGGGTACTTAAAAAGAAGTGCGATAGGGAAAATAACATTTGTTATCGTGCAAGATTAGTAGCGAAAGGATACAATCAGAAAAGTGGTATTGATTATACTGAGACTTTCTCGCCGGTAGTCCGGCATACTACTTTAAGGTTGTTACTTGCTATAGCTGTGCAACTTGATCTTGATACTGCCCATTTAGATGTGAAAACTGCGTTTCTTAATGGAGAATTGGAAGAGACCATATATATGCAAAAGCCAGATTGTTTTGAGTGTTCTAATGATGATAAAATTAAAGTTCTAAAGCTTAAAAAGGCTATTTATGGTCTCAAACAATCCTCAAGGGCATGGCATAAGAAAGTTGATAATGTAATGTTAGTTAATGGCTATAAAAAATCTAAATTGGAACCCTGTTTATATACAAAAATTGTGAATGGTCTCAGAACTATTGTGACATTGTATGTCGATGATTTTTTTATTTTCTCAAATGATAAAAAGGAAACAGAATTGTTGAAAGAAACTTTGAGTAGTCAATTCAAAATCAAAGATTTAGGGCAAATTAAGCAATGTCTTGGTATAAATGTAAATATTGATAAAAACAATAAAGTCATTACTTTGAGTCAAGAGAACTATATTGATCAGTTATTATGTAAATTTAGTATGACTGAGTGTAAGACTATTGATACACCTATGGAGGTTAAATTAAATATTGTTAAAAGTCAAGATGTAAAAAGTCAGAATCCATATCAACAGCTCATAGGGAGCCTAATGTATTTAGCTGTACTGACTAGGCCAGATATAGCCTATGCTGTAGGATACTTAAGTCAGTTTAATAACTGTCACAATAATGAACACTGGTTGTGTGCTAAAAGAATATTAAAATATCTAAAAAAGACAAAATGTTTAGGTTTAAAATATTGTAAAGATGGAAATGTCAATATTGAAGGTTATATTGATGCAGATTGGGGAAATAATTCCATAGATAGAAGATCATATTCAGGTTTCTGTTTTATGTTATCAGGTTCAGTCATCTCATGGGGTTGTAAAAAACAAAGAACTGTAGCGCTTTCAAGCACTGAGGCCGAATACATGGCAATTACAGAGGGTTGCAGGGAAGCTGTGTATCTTATTAATTTGCAAAATGAGATAACTGAACAGATGTATACGATAACATTGTATAATGATAATCAAAGTGCTTTAAAGTTATCAGAAAATCCTGTATTCCATAACAGATCAAAACACATTGATGTGCGCTATCATTATTGTAGAGAAGTAATAAGTAATAAAATTGTTAAAATAAATTATTTGTCGTCTGAAAATATGCCAGCAGACATGCTTACTAAAAGTTTAGGTTCAGTGAAACATAATAAGTTTGTAAAAATGCTAGGCATTGTAAGAGTAGTATTTTGATGTTTAAAAATCTGTATTTTGAGAGTGGGGGTGTTATAATGTTCTCTAAATACCTTGATACCAACGCCACCTATAATGTTTAGGTGTAAACTTATGTACTATGGTATACGTGTCTATGAGAAAAATATATGCAACTACTTCCGTCTTGTCATTCAGCCGAGCACATTTGTTTCATTTTAAAACCTATTTAAAATAATAACAGCAATCACGCCTGTATTCCTCGAAGGGATAGACAGAGGTGTACACAGTTGTACGCTTACATTTCATGAATACCGTTATTAGGTCCAAATTATTAGATGGTGAGCTGGCTATCTACTGGATAAAATTACAATTTCTGGGCTACTACTGAAAACATCTGATAGAAAAGCCTGATAACACTTTACCTAGGACATCACTCAGATCAACTTTCGATTTTTTCGATTTTTGTGATTCGATCAACTGCGTTTGTAACCACAAGTCCAATCATGAGGGGGTCACAAAGTAGTTTAAAATAAGACAGATCTACCTACGTACAAAGTGCAGTACTTGGCATAGATAATGCTTTTTTTTAAGTTGCTTTATATTTATCTTAAAATATAAATTTCTAATTCCTAGACGGCAGGGTTGGCGCAGTGGTTGACAGATTGGTTGCTGCGTGGTTTGATTCCACAGATATAATTAGCCAGGGCCTTGGTGTGTATGCATGTGAGATTTGTGTCTGTAAGTGCACCCAAGGTACAGGATACATTCCTAGAATAAGGTACTTCATGTAAAACCACCTTCAGTCTTAAGTTATCCGGAATCTTAAATATAAAATGTTGGAAAAATACAAAATAAAGTTATTATATTAAATGGAAAAAGAATACGGTCGCGAACAGGATTCGAACCTGCGCCTTCCGGATGAATACTCCAGGCGCTCTGACCACTAAGCCATCTCGAACTCTGCTCACTACCGCGAATTCTTCTTCCATATTTTAACACCTCTTATGGCGACGTTATTGCTATCAATTCCGTCAGCATTCTTTTTCCATTTAATATAATAACTTTAGAGTTTGCTAAGCATGCGTTAATGCTTTTCAAAGATTTATCTTGAATACAAAATAAAATATCATCGCCTGAGACGTATAATAAACATCTAAGTACTATTCACGAAATAAAACGTTTAAGTAGTATGAATATGAAAAGGTTAATTCTGACACATTGTCAAGAGAAAACACAATCCATACAATGGCTTTATAAAAATGTGCGTGTATAAACTAATTTGACAGAATTCGTAATAAAAATTTACATAATGCGAGAAAAGACCACCCCACAAGAAAACACAAACGACGAGAATTTTATTTTCATGCTCACATTTGCGCAATTTGTATACAGAATGTAAATTAGAAAGCGCCTTATTTCAGCCAACGGCGTCAGGTTATTTGGCTCAGTGTCGCGCTCCCGCTTGACGAATAAAAAATATAGATACAATGAATACAACTCTTTAGTCACATTCGTTACCTTTCAAATTGCGCCATCTAATGAAATGTTATGACGAATTTTAATATAAAAGACTTTTCTCGTTAGACCCAGACGCTTATTTCTACAACACCCTTTATTTCAGTCTGCATTGCATTAATGGTCGCTTTTTATAAAATTTTCATTTGTAATAAATGTACAAAGCGGTTGTTTCAAAAAGTCTGGGTTCTAGGTTATATAGTTTTAGTTTGTCAGAATTCCGAAAATTTAAAATGAATACATGATTCGGATTCATTCAACTATTTGATTTGTAGTTTTGCAATTACAGCATTTGTTTTGTTCATTGCAATACGTGTTTTAACATTCCGATGTTTAAATGTTTTATACCGATTAACGATGTGCAATCAACGAATGATACGTCGAATAATATTGTTATAGCAACCACGTAAATAACTATAGCGCTAATTATGATTGTTTCGATATTTGACCAATGATTGCAATTTGCTGAAAATTTGAGGCACGCAGGTATATTTTTTACTGCAGGTATTCACAGTTAGGCGCTATCAGTCGTTAGATACTGTTAAAATGGGATGCAGTCAGCGACATTGTATTGAATGTACAAAATCGAATCCGTGTTCCCAGTGGGGTGAATGGAAAAAATGTTTTGTTGCTATCCCGCGCCGCGTCGCGCTGTCCACTGAAAGATTTACAACCCTCCATTACTGCTTCATGTACCCGCGCCGTCCTACCCGGGAACACTTGCGATTTAGATTAAATTGTCTCTCGGATATTGTTTAACTAAATGTTTTGAGCGGTTAGTTTTACGTCTCTTTGCAGATGCCCCCCGTACTAGTTAATCATTAGATAGCGCTAAAGGACATCTGGGCGGAAAGTTGGAGCGTATGTGAAAGTTTATTTATATTAGTTGTGATGTAAGAACTTTCATTTACGTATCTTAATCTCCATTAGTTAATAAATTACCAACAGCTGATTATTAAATTGCGGAAGGTAATAAATTATTGTTGTTTTGAGTATAGTAGCCAGAGCAGTGGGCTGGTCTGGAGCTAACTGAGGCGAGGGTTAATAGTGATTCTAATTCAATAGAAGAATTTCAACAAGTTTCAACGTAATATTTTATGGCACTTTTCTTCATGCAGAATTCCAAAGTAAGTACTTCATAAGATTTTCGTGGGTCAGTATAAAAACTCGATATATTTTTATTATTTTGTGCTAGCACCTTGGATATTTACAGGATTATGATTTTTAGATATAGTTGTAGTGGGTAATTGAAAAAAAATCCAACTATATAATTTTAACCGTTTCTTAAAAAAGAGAATCTTGAGAGACTTACACATCGTAGGATGAAATTTCCGTCTGTTCAAAGCAAATTACGGAACCACAAACTAGAAGAAAGTTAGAGTTAAGTATCTAAGTTATAAAATATATTATAATAATAAATGTATATTATACTTAAGTTTCTTAACATATGCTTTATTTATTATTAATTACAAATATAAGCTTGGTAGGTACAAGTCTATTAATTAAAATTTCCCAACATTATTTCCAAAATAAACTGTGTTACAAGTAATTAAACACGCACGCTAATTAAATTGAGATTTAACATAAATAATTTGCGGCAACTCGAACAAAATGAATACTACATATCTACTGATACTGTTGCTATAATATCGACAATGAAAAATAATTTTAATTATACATCTCAGTGAACAGAATAACAATTGTTGGATTTATAATTTATAATAATTATTCAAATAAGTTCGTAATTACTGGCATGCAATGATCAATTAACAAACTGGGAAAGCATGATGATGGTAAATAATGAAATAAAATAATCATTTATTTATTTATTCACTATTAGATACGGTAAAAAATCAATTACACTAAATATAAAAGACAAAATAGTTGTCTCTTGTACCGCTATTCAATCGTCCTGCTTATGTTGTGCGGTCACCTTTGTACGGTATGCAGCCACTTTTTTTATTAGATATATATCTATGTAACTATTTTTATATTATTTTATTGGCCAAAGTATATATCAGCTCTCAATGTAGCGAGGAATGCGGCGCGTGAGAAATTAACAGAAAATGCATGGTAAGAAACTGAATGGGGTAAGCGCGTACTGAATGAACTTAAGAGACACTTAGTAACGAAACTGTTGTTTTTAGGGTTCCGTACCTCAAAAGGAATAACGGAACCCTTCTAAGATCACTTCTTTGTCCGTTTGTTTGTTTATCAAGACCCTTTTTCACACGAACACTTGGACTCTTTCGAGTTTTAAAAATTAATCAATCTGAGTTAACACAATAAAAGATATGGTCATTTATGCAGCATATTTGGGAATTGACTTCAATCAAAACGACGATTCTACGTCAACTAGAAGTATGTCGACAAATAATTGTGAAGTTTGGTAAATAGCAAAGTTTTTTAGCATAAGTAAAGGGAAAAATCCGGAAACTGGTTTCAATATGGTTATATCACAAAAAAGTATATTCTATATCGCGCCCTGAAGGTTCTGAAGGAATCCGACTCGCACTTGGCCGTATTATTTAAGTAAGTAATTTAATAATTGTGTGCATTAGATATATAAAAGGAACCTGGAGTAATTTATATGTTATCGCTAACCTGCAGTGAGCTAGTATAGTGATCAATGCTTGTGCACTCTCTCTATAAGATGTTCTTGACCTGCAATAGGACAATTACCGGACTGGTTATGTTGATGTGCATTAAATGATCGCATTGAAGTGGGACTGGACTGGCCAACTCTACCCTATGCTCGATCAACTGTGGGCCAAGATCACCACTAAGTGGAGCCCTGACACAACTAGACCGCGTCGTGGCAAATCCCGAAGAAGATGGCACGATGAGCTAGAGAGATTTGATATAAAATAGAACACAAGAGCTCTTGACAGACAAACGTGGATATTATGAGGGAGGCCTTTGCCCAGCAGTGGGATGATACAGGCTGTCAGTAACAGTAGCAAATGGTCCCAGCTAAAATGGCGCGGTTAGGTTGCGGTCTTCTTCATATCGTATGGTTGGTGAACGTCCTAGTGTCAGAGCTTAAGCTGTTGCGTCAGTCATTAGCAGACACAATAGATTTTTATTGTTACAACGTACAGATCTGTACGTTACTGAGCCGAAAGGTTAATCCACCCGTAGTCTCTGTCATGATTTTGCATCTCGAAAACATCTCACGTGTGCTAGTTTCCTCACAAAGGTTGCGGTGTATATAGTAGTACTTTTGAATACATGCGGATCTGATTCTAGAGGCAAGTTTAGTTTTTGGTAGGTTGGCAGTGTAAGGTTTATTATGCCGTCATAATATCAAATAATTTAAATAAATTATTGCGAATTTATTTCTCGCTTTCAGTTTTTATGTAGAGTGGATATGCAAGAAGTTTTTGTACGCAGGTGGGTGTCCAGAAGTTCTAAATGATCTATGAATATATTATTATAACTTTTAAACTTTGCTAACAAGTAGGTTGGAATTATTATCGATAGCCTGTCGGTATTGTGAGCGTTAAGTGAAGTTTATTTTATGAAAAATCTACATAATGATTTCTCTTGCTATAATAATGTTTTCGTTTAATGGGCATTAATCTAATATGCATTAACACTATTTGAAACATAGGTCTAGGGTAGTCTCCACACGTATGTCATAGTATTAAATTATCTATTATTTATCTATATATACAGCTCTTTATAGCCATCACTGAATCCTATTTTGTACAGATTAATATTTCCAATGCATTACAAAAAAATAACGCATGCGTAGCGAACTATACACCAAATTCCTATGTCCTAATTCGGGTATGTATTTTATAATCCTGCTCACGACCGTATTTTTCTTTCCACAAATATTAATAACTTGTCTATTTTGTTCCTAATAATTGTATTGAATTGTATAAAATGTTACCAACAATAGGTACACTGATGCGATAAAAGTATTGACAACACCTGTGTTTGAACACATAGAATCAAAACTTGCAGCCGGTGCACAAGTGACAGATTGCAAGTTTCTCTCTTACGACCGCCTTAGGACCCATTGCCGTCACTAAACTCCTATATTACAATTTTCGAGGGTGCCCAAACAGCTGGTACATTTTGTACTAACGATTGTATTCCCTATTGATTCATGGACGAATAAAGGTTTTATTGTTCACACCCTAAAAGCTGCTTTGTCTATGTCTATCTATACATTTTGGAAAATATTCAATGTACCTAATGTGCTACCATTTCTGTACCTACATTGAATATTTTCCAAAGTGAAAATTTCCTAACAGAAAAACTCAATAACACTTTGCCCGACTCGGGAATAGAACCTGAGCCCTCATGCTCTGCAGTCACGCTTGGGACCTCTAGACCAATGAGGCAGTCCTGTTACAATTGTACAAAAAGAATATTTTAGATCATTTTATATTGAACGGGGAAACTAAAATTGAACGAGACAAATAAGACGCCAACGTCTCAAGAATATGATGGATAGTAAACAAGAAATGCAGTGAACAAAAATAAACTTGGCCAACTTCGTTTTATACGAGGAACGTTGAGAAATATAACCTAAAATATGAAAACTGGCAGCACTTGAATGTTGGTTAAAAATAACTCAAACGGGAAGGTGTCCAGTACTTTTATACTTTTTCCTGCTCCAATATAAAGAGAATGAAGAAAGAATTGTTCAGAGGGACCTCTTAACCCAAGTATGACGTAATCAAAATGTTTCAGATCCCTTTCTATAAAATTTTTGGAATTTGTTTAGATTTACAGTAAATCTTCTGAAAGTACCTATGTAATAACTTTTCGTCAACAGAGGTACAGGACTTATGATTAATATACATGAGGTAATCCGGTTATAGTTGTTGTATTATAATGTATGTATGAATGTGGTCACATACTATCTTTTCAGAAGATTAAAGAAAGCAAGTCCCGTGTGGATAAAAATGTACATATCATTAACAAAAACTTTACATGGAATCCGTAACATCTTAAATGTACCCAACGTACAACACGGGTACTCTATTTCATTATGAAAAGGAATTCGGATTGTGTAGGCCACTCACGCGGCCGGCTCGTTTGTGAAGGTAACAACGTTGAATGGAAAAAGAGTTAAAAGGCTGGCGACTACAGTCGCAAGTGGCCGCTACCCGTTTACTGCCACTTGTGACCACCAAGCCACCTTCAAGACTGTTACAGCTTTTGTTTTTAATACTTGATACGGTACTTTTCTGTTGAGATTTTGTCTTAAATCTTGTTGTATTGAAACTCGTTATTTTAAGTTATTTTAAATAACATACATCTTTGTTAAATGAAAGCGGCACTAGTCGATTGTCGACTTGCACTGGTCAGTCTGTGCAAGGGAGACCATCATTTCATATCGAAACCCCTCCATGCTTCCGAGACCACGTTAAACTGTTGGTCTGAGTTGTAAAAAGTCAGAGGCCTGTAAGTCTGACAAGCAGTCTTACCAAGAGATATCGTGTCAGTAACTGGGTTGTGGTGACCAAATAGGCAGTCATTTCATCTAAAATTTGGATTTGCTGACATCTGGATTTGCTGCATCTGGTTTGACTGGAAGTCGACCCCAATGTAGTCGGGAAAAGGATAGGCTAAAAATAAAAATATTGATATATCTTTGAAAAGCATTAACGCATGCTGAGCAAACTCTAAAGTTATAAATTTTTGTGGAAAAAGGCGTCACCAAAAAGACTGCATTCTGGGTGGAAGGGTGCCTTGCTTGGGCCGAGCAGCGCCTTGACCTTATTGGGCAGTGGGGGCGGGAAATCTCTCGTTTTCTCTTTCCGCTGAGATAAAATATATGCCAACTTGGGAGCAAGATCCATTGGAGCGCCGTCACTAGCTGCCAGACCTGTACCGGGATTCTCATTTATTGCTACTTGCGATTTCTGAACATTCTTCAAGATTCTTATAAAATTTTGATTTATCGTGTGGTTGTACCAATTTTTATTAGAAGGAAACCGATTTTTTGTTACATATTTATATTTCTGAAAAGGTTATTTTGTCAGTGGGTTTTAAATTATTATTAATTAAGTGCTTTTACATAGGAAAGGGCATGGATAACCTATTATGTAAATACGGTACAATTAAACCTTATTTTTGTTTAGTATAAGATCGGACCGCGATATAATTAGTGCGCCTTAGGCTTTAATTTGTATAAAAACCTTTTTGAGGTTTCTGATTGCTTTTTGTTTATTTTTATCTGAAGCAATTTAGGCGTAGTATCTAAAAGTTTGTGATTATAAGCGATAACGATTGATAACGATTTTGATATTATGACCATTATTTTAATTGATTATAACATAATGAAGCAACACGCCTGTATTCCCCGAATAGGTAGGCAGAGCTGGGCACAGTTGTACACCCACATTTCACCAATGCTGTTATTAAGTCCCATGTATTTAAAAGGTAGTGAGCCTATTGCCATCTACCGGGCACAATTCCAAACTCCGGGCTGCTACTGAGAATTTACTAACAGAAAAACTCAATAAAATCTTGCCCGACACAGGAATCGAACCTGAGGCGTCATGCTCAGCAGTCACGCTTGGGACCACTGGATCAACGAGGCAGCTTGTGAGACTAGTGAATGAATAAATTGATTATTTATAGTTAGCAGTTTAACTTCCAATACGTGCCTTATGAAAGCAAATGATCGAATAAAGGCCAAATGTCAATTTATTCATTCAGCGTTCGTCGGCGGAAGATAAACACAAATGGAAATGGTCGCAACTAAATCGGACCCAGGTAGACACGGGCACAAACAATTGGAGCTTATGGAAATCAGGGTCCGTAGTATTTTACCGGATTAAATATACTAGCAATTAGTGCCGTCCCGGCAACCCCCGGCAGGCTAGTTATTTATCGCGAGGTCTAAGACTTAATTAAAACATCTTACTTTGAGCTACTCGGAACTATACGTATCCCTTTTATAGCAAATTAAATTAGGTCAAACTTGCATCAAGGCACCGCTGTGTCTGTAATTATTAAGTACAAGTTCTACTTATTAATTATTACGAGAACTGAGATTTATATATAGCATTCCCGTACTTGCTTTCGATCTGTTATGCGATGAAAATTTTATCTGTCACGTATTTCTATTCAAATTAATAAACTTAGTTACTCTTAATAATATTAATAGTTCTGAATGGAAAATTACAATGTAAATTATCTATTCTCCATTTATATTTTTGTATATAGTATGCGCGACAATCTGAGAAGTCCGATTTGATGTTTCGTTTTTGAGTGCATTTTTTCAATATAAAAATTAAACTTGAGGTTTACGAATGATACTCGTTGTTATAATGTATGGGTAACAGTATTAATTAGGATTATGAATTCATACAAAGGTAAAATGAGAAACGTTAAATCGGACTTCTTAGATTGTCGCGAGTTTAGTAGGTAAAATTTTGTGAATCACCATGCTGATTCTTCATAATTTTCTTCAGTCTATAAGTACTTAATAAGAGTTAAGTTACAAAGATACTTTATCCAGAACTAACATTGGCTATATTTTATTTCAGTTATATTAAGTAGTGATAAGGGTCGCTACTAACAAAATTTTGTTGCATACCTACAAATTTTTTTATTTCAGAAGGTATTTGTTTTATTTTTCTGTTGATTTCATATGAAATCCTGAAATCCTTGTATAACCTGTAACGAGCCTAAAATAACAAGTTCTAACACGGTAGGTACGACTCACTGCAACCAACTTACTATAGTTTTTAATTAAGATATAGTTAAAGTTTAGTTGGTTCTACCAGTTAGTTTATACACAAATATGATCATAAACTTACTTACAGGAAGGAATATTCACAGAATTTCTTCGTAAATGCGGATTAAACTAATGAAATCCATATTTAAACAATTACAGGTATTTATGTGTATTGTCTTTGGCATGTTTGTAAACGTACTTTAGATGTAAGTGAAGTCTTCCGAGATTTGCTGCGATCTGGTCTTGTGGTCCCAAGTGCGACTGCTGAGCAGGAGGTCTTGGGTTCGATTCCCGGGTCAGGCAAGGTGTTATTGAGTTTTTCTGTTAGAAAATTCTCAGTAGTAGCCTGGAGTTTGGAATTGTGCCTGGTTGATGGCAATAGGCTCACCACCTATTACATGGGACTTAATGACAGCATTGGTGAAATTTAGGTGTACAACTGTATACACCTCTGTCTACCCCTTCGGGGACTTGATGCTATGTTATGATATGTTATGTGCATTTTTATAGAGTTCAGAATGTATAGATGCTACTATTTTGACCACATAAAATGTTCAAAACAGGAAATGTAAAAAAAAATAACATGTACCTACTTATTCCAAACAGCCACCGGCTACCAACTAAAACACCGGTACAATTTAAAACAATTAATGTAAACCTATTCAAGCCTTAAAAATATGAAAAGAAAACTTTAAACTGGCTGAATTAAAATTAAAAGTCAAGAGCAACAGACATTAGCATTACTTTAATCACTATCGGTGGACGTCAGATCTTCGTGGCTTTTGAATGTGCAGGCCAACTCTACGTGGGCTCGCTCGGAATGGAGATTGGGATTAAAACTCTACTTATTAAGACTACCCTCCGGATTAAAGTAAGTTTTCATTGAACCACGCGCCATTCACTTTGTGTTAAATGAATTTCACGTTTGATGGCACGTTATTGTTTGTGCTTTTTCAATTAATTGATTGTCTATAAGGTATTATGAAGAATTTCTATTGGAGCTTTATTATGCTCAACAATTCTAAATCTGAATTGTTTTGTTTTACAAATCATGATTGATGAAGCTAAGCGAGTTATGCTTTGAAATGATTGAACATTATTAAATTTGTTTAGACACAAAACCAAAGAAAAATCATTGGTTTTGTGTTCATAATTTTCATTTATCATAATTTATATTTGTAAATACATAAACTAATTTTGGAAACGTAGGTATTCGAATTAATACAGTAATTTACCGTAGGTATAAGTAGACGATAAATGAAATCATCTATAGCAACGTTAATATAGACAGAACCGCAAGTCACAGCAATCCCTCCTATTGAATAAATATAAAGGTTTAAGCTTTTAAATTATTACTTTTCAAGCAAACTTTATCGGCGCTTTATTAACATAATGGTTCTGTTCGTGTATTGAATTAAAAGCGCCTTATAATATACCTTTATGTAAGTATATCTTATTAATTAATTTTAATATTTAAGTATCGAGAACTTTGAATTCTGATATTAAACATTGCATCACGCTTGTATTCCCCGAAAGGGTAGGCAGAGGTGTACGTACACAGGTTTACACCATCATTTTACTAATTCTGTTAAGAGTCCATGCTGATAAGCCTGATGCCATTTACCGGGCTACTACTGAGAATTTCCTAACAGAAAAACCCAATAACACTTTGCCCGACCTGGGAATCGAATTCAGGACTCCGTGTTCAGCATTCGCGCTTGGCACCACTAACCAACGAGGCAGATTCACGTAATATTTACACAGTTTTTGTTGGTATAAACACAGACAGAGACTTTTTATTTTCTCTATATATATTAGCGTTTACCTAATACTCAACTTTTTGGGATTCTTCATTTAATTTTATAGGTGATGTATAACATAAACACAATTAATTAATATATATATATATATATATATTTAGTTAATATTTTAGTGAAATATTTTATTCATGTTCTTAATTTAATGTTTACGATTATTACATTTTTGAGTTTGAAACAAGACGGACACTTTCGATAAAATGCACGTGAGTACGAGTAGTGTTTATAGACTCACTCAATACATAATAAATAAAAAACTGGAATACATAAATTAACCATAGATCGTCCTCTGCCTAACACAGTGGGATGATTTACACAATAACAGTAAATATATATATGCATAAAAAAGGGTGTTAGGGCAATTGCTGGTATACCACCATGGGAATCATGTAAACCACTATTTAAAAAATATCGCTTACTTACCCTGCCCTGCATGTACATTTTCGAAGCAGCCAAGTTCGTAAAATTAAACCCTCACCTATTCAAAACGGTTAAAGATATGTTTCCTAGAAATCCGAGAGATCCAGACAGAATTGTATTAAGAAAAGTCCCTAAGACAACAATGTACTTAAAAAATTGTTATGCTATGTGTGGCCGGATATTTAATGATATTCCTGATGTTTAAAAAAAATTATGTTTGTAAATTTCGTAGAAAACTTAAATTTTGGCTCATAGAAAAGTCTTTCTATTCTATTGATAATTTTATGTGTAAAAAATGGTCTCTCGAATAATATTATACATTAAAAAAGAAATAAATAGGTTTATAATGTTAAATTGTAAGTTTGACATTATCAATCATCTTATTACCTATTGACATTTATAGTTTTTGCTTTTGACATTTAATAGTTTTACTTAAGGAAATCTAATATTTTTACTTCGTGACATTATCAATATTTGGGTTTATTATGTTATGAATTTGCATGTCGCGCTACGGCAAAATGTATCGTGATCCATATTTATATTTTAATTTACACCATCTGTAATATAACTACATTTTAAGCAAATAAACGATTCTATTCTATTCTATTCATAATTTGCATAGGTACTTTTGCAAATTCTACCTCGGTATCTAATCTAAGGCGCTAACATTATATTGTAATCATATTTTAATTTCGCTATGATAGTTTACGTACATTATGATACAAGTGAGGTTGAATTGCTAGCCGAGCCGACAGGCTGGTACATATTCTTATTAATTAATGTTCGCCGGTTAGGAGTGACCGGCACCGGATCGCGACATCACCGCGGGCTCAGCTCATGACTAAGGGCTCCGTTCGAGTTCGAAACTAGTCGGGCAATCACGAAAAATGCACATGAGTCACCGGTGAACAATACGACATACTATTCCAAATAATGTAATGTTAATAAATGAAAATATGATTTAAGACTGCGGTTTGGTGTAGTGGTCGCAAGCTTGGTTGTGGAGCACGACGTCCTGGGTTCGATTCCCGGGTAAGGCAGCGTTATTGGGTTTTTCTGTGAGGAAATTCTTAGCCCGGAGTTTGTAATTGCGGACGGTTGATGGCAATGGGCTCATCACTTATTTGGGTGAAGTGTGGGTGTACCTATGTACACAGCATCTATGTGCTGCAGTATACCTCTGTCTATCTCTTAGGAGAATACAGACGTAATGCTATGTTATGTTTTAGTAAATCTAGACGAAATATTTTTGTATAAATATATCAGACATACCTACTGACATTAGTACAACACACACAAGTTCCTCTCCTAAACGGTCGTTTTACCTTATAATAAATTATATGTAGTTCGGTAATTATCTCAACCACGTAATTTGGTCGGTTGTCGGTCCGGCCAATTACTACGTACCTACGTATATATCACGCAGGTAACATATAGGACACCTGTTTGCGACATATCACTTTACAGTTGACCAATTTCATATTGGTAATGGATACTAATGGATGAGAATGCCCCGGGATATAAAATGAAAAAGTAAACCTACTTCGGAAAATGCATACCTAAAGGGAATTTTTCAATTCTTATACTAAATAAGATAAGTGGTGGATTTGATGATAGGAAAAAATCTCGTAGAACATAACTAAATAGGTATAAATAAATACCTCATTGGTCACTCTAGACTACTTCATTGGTTTAGTGTTCCCAGTGGCTGCTGATCGTTGGGTCTTGGATTCGAGTCCCGGGTCGGGAAAAATGTTATTGGGTTTTTTATGAAGTAGTTAAGTTGGTTTATTGTGTTAGCATATTTCGTATTAGTAACCTGGTGCTTGGAATTGTGTCCGATACATGGCAATAAACTCACCACCACCACTCGGGATTTAATAGCAGCATCGGTGAAATATTTAAAACAGTCCTACACCTTTGCTTTGCTATTCGGCTATACATGCTAAACATGCATAGACTGCTATAAAAAAAAATGCTATAGTATGGGTAGCTATGCTATAGCATTTTTTTTTTTTTTTTTTTTGGACGTGGCCTCTTGCAGTTAACCCATAGGGGTTTGATCTGCGTAACCGAACAATAGCTATGGCGAGACAATACTAAGCAACACAGCACTAAGTGCGTCCGCTGCGGGACACGAGCCTCGGCTTAGGGCGTTGCTGAGGGGACAACTAGGGACTAGCTGGATCAGATCAGTTTCCTTATGTCCGTTGTGCCAAACCTTGTCGAAAGCCTTCGCTACGTCGAAGAACAATATGCCCGTTTTCATTTTACGCATGAAGCCTGCGCTTATGTGCTCAACGATACGGTGCAATTGATGAATGCAAGAGTGTTTAGCTCGAAAGCCAAACTGCTCGTCAGGAAGAAGCTTATGAGATTCGGCATAATCCTTTAAACGAATATAAAGGAGCCTTTCATATATCTTCCCAAAGACGTTGAGAAGACTGATGGGACGATAACTGGTCGGCTCGCACTTGGGCTTACCGGGTTTAGGAAAACCTATAACAGTTGCCTGTTTCCACGATTGTGGGAAGATGTTGTTGCTCAGTGCCGCATTGAAAATGGCGGTCATGAGTACTATCAGGGGTGCGGGGAAGTATTTAATCACTTTGTTGGTGATCCCGTCTGAGCCAGGGGCTTTCCTGGGTTTGAGGTCCTTCACGATCATTCTGACTTCGTCTACGGTTACGGGGGGCAAGGGATCGTCGGATTCGTCTGAGGGCGGGAGTGCAGTTCTACGTTTAACTTCGGCCTCGACCTTGGACAGGTGAGCTTGGTCTACTGGTAGAGCGCTTGGCGTACATTGGACTTCTAAGCTGTCAGCTAGGACTTCAGACTTTTCGTAGTCATCGAAAGCAGGTCGTTGATTAGGTCTATTGAGCGGGGGTATAGCGGCGTATTTGTCGGATTTTAATTTTCGCTGCAATTGCCAGAAAGCTTGATGAGTGGGTTCTATTTTATCAAGCATTTTGTCCCATCTAGCTTCCCGAATTTCCGATATGCGCTTCCTCACAGCACGCTGCATGGTGCGCATATGGATACGGTTAGCTTCGTTGGGGAAACTGTCGTAGGCACGGATAGCTGCGTTGTTTTCCGTCAACAACTCACGCACGTCATCCGGCAGTTTCCAGCGGTGTTCGTCCACCTCCGGAACTTGCCGTGAACATTCGTTCACTACGGATTGCACGTGACCGGTGAGGGAGTCGATCGCAGTCACCGTGTCGGCGACAGACACTATACTATCGGGAATTGAGTCTAAGTGCACAGAAGAGGTCGACTTGAGGCGTTCCTCTAGTCTTCTCCAATCCGTGATGGTTTTAGTGGGGACAGGTTGATCTGAGTTAGAGGGACCTGAGCGGGGGCCTAATTCTAGGATTACTGGTCTATGGTCAGAGTCGAGCTCTTGTAGCGTCTCTATAGAGCGTAAACCGAGGTTCACATTCTTAAGAATCGCTAGGTCCAGTATGTCAGGTCGGTGATTTACGTTATCAGGGAAGTGGGTCATTGGAGCGATGATATCGAAATTAAGTTCGATACCTAATCGTTCGAGGTGTCTGCCTCGTGTGGTCGTCGTATTGCAACACCAGGATTCATTTTTGGCGTTAAGGTCGCCAGCAATGATGACTGAGTTGCTCAGAGCGAATAAGGCTTTAAAGTCGGAAGCTAAGTTAACATTCGATGAGACTTTAGGTGGAAGGTATGCCGAGACTATGGTGATCGGCTGGTGTCCTGTCATGCCTAGCCGGCATATAGAGGCCTCTATGTGAGAAAGAGGTGGGGGGTCCATAGGGATGCAGTATAATGATTTTTTATAATAAATGAGTATACCGCCTGCCTGGCAGCGGGTCCTATCATTGCGCACTATTCTATAGTTTGCAACTCCAGGGTTCCTCTGGGCGGGTTTCAGAAAAGTCTCCTGTATTAGGAAGATGTGGATTTGATGGTCGCGTAAAAAGGTTGCGATCTCGTCACGTTGACCGTTAATGCTATTTGCATTGAAGAAGCCTAACTTAAGGCATCGGGGCTTCATTTTTTTTAACTTGCATGCAAGTTTTATATACCTTGATGCTTAAAATGTTCTTAAGTGCTAAATAAATATACACTACTTAAATAACTAATGTCGTGTCGTGGTGGCCGAGTGGTTAGGGGCCCGCCTCCTGAGCCCCAGGTTGTGGGTTCAAACCTGGCATGTACCAATGTGACTTTTTCAATGTCATAAGTATTTTCTTAGTTAATCTAAGACATCACTGACTTACTGTGAAGGAAAACATCGTGAGGAAACCTGGACTTGGTAATCTGAAATCGCCAACCTGCAGTGAGAAGAAGATTAAGCTCGTGCCTTCTCGTTTTCGTATGAGAAGAGGTCCTTGCCCTGCAGTGGGACAGTTATGGGCTGGTTATTTATTTTTCAAATAATTTTGAATTAATAACCAAATAAAAAATAAGTGACAAGAATGAAAAGAACTAGCATACCTATATATATCTACCATGGACACAATTATGTAAATTAAGGTCAATACACACTGTATAACATCAGCTGTGAGTAATAATGATAACAGTTAAATAAAGGTTGTCAAGTAAAACAAATTGAGGCAATTTTTCTAGCCAGTAAATCCCGACCCCTTATTAAAAACCAAGGCATAAAAGCGCACTGGTCAGGCAACCCTTAAGTAGGTACCAAAACGGCTACATAATTGTAGTATGCAGGCGCAAATTTGTTAATTGTGGCAGTAACACACCGTAACCGGCACGTGACTGTAATACGTTCAAAACACAAGTGCCCCCATTGTGCCATTAGGCTTTCGCACCCAGACGCGATTTCGCTTGGTGCAAGACACAATGCGCTGTACATACGACATACCTAGAGTCACGCAGTGACAGAGACTTCATATAAAATGAGAAGAGAGAAGCCCTGACCTATGGATACAGGCTACAGCATACTTGCCTGGAAATAGGTATAGGTCAAACACGTAGATACCTATTTGAGAGTTTTAATCTAAATTGGGATGGAACATCAGCCGCAGGCTCTCCATGATTGTATTAAACAAATACAGCCATGGAGGGGTCCCGACAGGTTCAGAACTATTGCGGATGGAAAAATTACATTATAATTTTTAATATAGCATAGAATACAATTGATTGTTTTCAGTATGACTGCATAAGTAAATATTATATAAAATAATTATCATTAATACAGGATATTAAAATCATAAAGTCGTGTTGCAATGTCGCGTCGCACCATTGTGGAAGAACCACTATAATTTACTACAAATCCCGGTGTTGTTTGTACCTAGCTGATATCGGCTTAATGTTGTAAGAGCTTGTTGCGAAGAAAATAATAATAGTCTTACATATTCTTGAGTGTAAATAGTGTAGTAATGAGTGGATACCGTTCTCTTTTATAAACGTTTATTTTTAGGTGTTATACAAATTAAAGAGTTTATTAACTTGTTATTATAATGCACGGCAATTTGAATACTGAAGATATTATAGAATGGTAAAATATGCCCCTTAGCATACACAAAAAAATTGCGCCCACGGAAATGTAGAAACGTCACAAAAAAATCTTAATAGAAGCAAATACCTATAGGAAATAACCGCAATCCCCGTCATCCTATAGAAACTAAAAATAACATTGCTTATAAGATCAAATTTTCTTATTCCAAACAGTAATTGAAATAAATGTGCTTAGGTGTTTAATGTAAAGGAATAAAAACTGTTTTTCTGGGAAGAAAGTAACAATGCCGACCTGGCATTCAGCCAAAGCTAAATTAGATAATGGAGTTTGCGTGCAAAAATATAGGAAACCGAGAACAAAGACAAATGGGGTCGACTCTGACTCTGAAATGGTGAAATAAAATAACACGGGGAAGATTGAGGTTGGCCTCCGAGCGGGCGCGACTCATGTCGTCACGTGCTTCAAACGTGGTTACACCCGACGAAACCGATATTACACCTAAATGGAATAAGTTCCTTTTTAACAAGCTTTTGTGTTCCTGCGCAACTTGTGAAAAAATGCACTAACTTGCGGACGCGGAGTTAGGAAACTTTGTCGAGTTTATTTTGAAGACTCCCTCGTGCCACACTTGAGAGTAATGTGGAAGTGTTGCACTTTATAAAATATAGTGTCGTGACGCAACTTATGTTTTTCTTTTTTTTTTCAAATTCGTTATGTTTATGTAAGGTGACTTATAAACTTTCATGTAATTGCAAATAAGTTAAAGCAAAACATTTCTATTTGTAACAAACGTCACTAAAAAACTAGCCGACAACTTTCTTGGAATCGAGAATGGAAATTTCACGAGTTTGTAAAACTGCGCAACATTCTCTAGGGTTGTGAAGAAACTTGTTTTGTAATAATTTATTCCTTTCAATCTCGGTATAGTATTGTTGTAATTTGCGAGCTTCATTCCCGCTGGGTTATAAGATTTTATACATGCACGGGATAAAACCGACCGGACTAAATAATAACGTCGTGATGCTGGCAACGATGATTTATTATATCGCTTTCCTCGACCGCCCGAATGAACCACATGAAAAATGATCTCGGTTATTGCTAGCAGCAACTCTGCAGTTGACGCTTTGTTTAAGCACAAATGACTCCCACTATGAAGTTGTTATTTCGTCCGACTTATGTTTTTACCAGATTGTGAACGAACCGAGCCTGCCTGTCGCGTTGTCGCCCTCTAGCTTTCGCCACTCTATGATAAATCGTCCGGAGCAAAATCTCGCTGGTTTAGGTTCATTGTTGTCTTATAAGCATACATTATTAAAACATCTTAAATGCTTATATATTCTTCTTTTACTATGTCGTTTATTTTCAAATCATGACGTAATCTTTCAGAAACTAATATGAATAATCAAATTGTTTCATGCTATGATAGATATGTTTCCTACAAGATACCTACTCACTCACTATAATTGCTACTTATTTATTTTATATATAAGTCCAACTTTTTTTTACCCAGTGGTTAGGAAGCAAACATAAACCAATTATGTCGGTATAATTTGTACGCAGTATCTTGGTCCTAATTTTTGTGTGATCAGTGAGACCATATCACATAATATGTAGAAGGCGCCACCACTATACTGATACTGGTTATATTTGCTAATTAATGAAACTTCTTTAAAAAAAATTTAGAAATGTTTAGCTAAGAAGCTTGTACCTGTGCTTAAGCGAAAACGATTTAGATACCTACCTCATAGAAAACTAGATTACTAGATTAAATCATTATCACAGGAAAGAAACAATACTAAGTAGAACCTAAATCAACTTTTTTCGTTATACTTAACACTGCCGCTTATATAAAACTTTGAACAATGGTCCCCAGCATACATACCTACATACAGTACTTATTTAGTTAATCAGTGTCGGAGTCGAAATTCTGCTTTTTTGCGGCGAGACCTTTTAATTGTCAGTTCACTTTAAACGGAGAGTGCGAAACGGTTGTGATAAGGGTTTCTTTTCTCGTCGGTGCCGGAAATTAATTGTCACCGAACGGAAAATAGGGCGAAAGTCCAATTAATTATTAGTCACTTCATTTATTTAACCCGCCTGCGCGGAGCTTCTTTCTGATATTAATGTCTAAGTGCCAGACTAATCTTAAGTCGCTCTTTAAAAATAAGGGTCCCGAATTTTTCCTTCCCTTAATTTTGCAATGAATATTCCCGGCTGGAATGTTTCCCCTAAAAGCTTTTGTAAAAATATATGTTTTTTTTTATAAATGACAACTGCATAGAAACACCCTGTTACCAACGACGTTGAAATGGTTTTTTGCGTCATTCCGTAAAAATCCGTTTCATGGGTTTTGTTTTAAAGGTTGTTTGTTCTGATTTTAAGCCTCGATTACCATTATTTATTTTTGTTTATATTAATTCTTAGGCTCAATGATCAATACCAATATAATTTGTAACTATTTCCAATTATGTCAATTCTTTACAAACAAAAAGGTCTTAATGCCAAGTTTTGTGTCTAAACAAAAGTTTCGTCTAAAATTGGCAAAAGTTTGAATGAAGTGACTTAGATACCTAACTCGCGGCGTTTCTCGCCGTCAGCTGCGGTGATCCCACCGCCTCCCTAATGTAAAGAAATAAAAAATAATATTTATTTATACGTAGATATCCAATGAACAACGTGACATGAAAAAAGTCCGTTTAAAATCAAGCTGCAGGAGTTTGGAATAACTTTCTGTAAAAGTTTATTTCAACTTTGTGATGGCGGCATGGTGCTTTTAGTGTTTTGTACAGTCACTGTGACCATGCGAAAACTGTGTGTAGGTAAGTATTCCTTGCTCAGCATTCCTTTGCGGAAAATTAGATTTTTATTTATATATCAGAGTTGCGTATCTACATATGTACGAAGATAGGTACTGTAACTCTTGATAATGGTATAGAATTGTTAATGGTTCCAAGATTAGTTTAGTTTATAATTTACAGATTTAAACTAAGTATTTATATATACTTTAAAACTAACTTCAAACTATGTACCTACTAGTATGTAGGCTTTTATATACGTAGTTAAATTAATTTAAGGAAAAAATAATGTCTCTATTTATCTCAGTCGTGATTCTCAGATGTACCATCTATATGGCAATCATGGTGTCTATTACGTACTTACATTCTGGGGTGAAAAAGGGTCAGTGATAGTAGCGTGCACTTGTGTTCTAATTGCGTCGAACTGTGATTATTAATCCGCTCGCTTAGGCGTGCTAATTACAAGAATATCTTCTCAAGATAATATTGACACCCACACACCACCACACATATTAACACACGTTATTTGGTCCCCAAATAATACGAAGGTATTAAAAGTAGAATTGTATGGTGAAAACTTAATCTATGAACCTTTAGGATTCTAAGGGTTCAGAGATCAGTTTTGATGCTTGATATCTAAAGACTTTTTTGTCGGGAGGAAGCTTTTTAGGACAAAGAAAAGGCACTCAAACTGTGGGGATAAAACCAGGGAGTGTAGAATTTTTGCCTCACTATAACCACCCAGATCACTATTAGCACGTGAGAAACCAGCTCTGGAACCAGGGATTCCACCCCAGTGGAACTGGTGTTGCACTGGGGTGGAATCCCTGGGTGGAATGTTAAAAACCTAGCAACAGTCCCTCACAGGTTATTACTCACGAAAATTTTTCGGGATTAGCCAAATAGTTTCAAACTTGAACGTGTACTATTTAAGGAAGCTCCCAGTTCATTGGTGGGTACTAGATTGACAAAGTACCCCATTCGTCTAATGGAAACGGTGGCTAAGCTTGAGATCGTGGGTTCGATTCCTAGGTTAAGCCAAGTGTTATTGGGATATTTCTTATAACATCAATTCATCCAATTTAATAACGGTATCGGTGCCATAAGAGGGTATTTACAACTGCCTAACTCTCTGGGAAATATAATCGTTATGCTATGCTATGTATTTTTTGGTCAAGAACTCTATTTGAGTTGAGCGTACCTATTTAACCATATCCAACGCGACAATAAAGGGCTCGGATGAAGAAGAATATGTATATTTCTACGGAAGTCACTTTTGGATGTATACCAACCGATATCAAAGTTTCATATTTCTTTTTGGATAAAAGAAATGAAATATCTGCATGATCTTACAATAAAATCTTTTGTCTTGGAAATTACTCTTGTAAACTATTTATTTCGGAATTTCGATTAGTCTCAAGTACCAACCAACTATGTGTATATTTTGAGTATGCATGTCGGAATCACGAACCCCAAAATTCCAGAGCATCTGCCAATAAAAGCAAGGAGACAATTGCAATGTGAATGAAAGATAAGCCACATGAAGACGGTTTATTTGTTTCCATTTGGGTTCTAATATTTACACCTATGCATGTATTCGACCGCGACGTCGAGTCTGCGAAGTTAGCAAACAAATGACATTAGCATTGCCTTAATCGACACCGCGGGAGCTGTACGGACGGGCTACATTCAGTGTGTCGCGCTCACTCCATGAGCAATTTTCTTGTTTTGACAATTCCACACAATTTGAATACTGCCATCAGTATTCAGTACCAGCGCCAGTGATTATTTAAATTTTGTACCTCAACGCAAACAGAAAGCTAATCTCTTTTGTTTGACAATTAATTTGGCAACTCGTTTTGTTGCGTAATACAGAATCTTATTATAATCCCGAAATGACAAGCACCTCCTTGATTGTTGAAGAAAGAAAAGCAAACAATATTATGAAACAGATTTGGTTGAATGGGATCCGCTTTGACTGCTTAAAGAAATACTTTGTTATAAAAAATAAATTTTCATTTTCCGACTCATCGTTTTGGTTATTTTGCTCGGAAAAGAACGTGTGATCGTATATGCTACAATTTATTTCAACTAACGGAAGACACAATTCTTGATAAAACGTTATATTACAATTTCGCAATGGATATTGTTTTAAATGAAGGCAATGAGACCACTGCGCAGGCTGCATGCGCGCCCCAGTTTATTGGAGTAAAGGAAACATTTATTACATGTTAAGAGCCCCTTTATGTCTATACCGTTGCCAAGGACCTAATAGAGTATAAATGTACGCGAAATGAGAGTACCAACCGAGCTCATGTAACCCGGGTAACAGACCTTTAAACTGGTGCATGTAGGCCTTTTGTGCGTCATTTAAATGAATAAAAAATATTTATGCATGGGAAAGCAAACCCTCAGTCTCAATGTTCAGAAACAGCAATATCGATGAATTTTATATTTCGTGACTTTAGTGTCTTCTTCCAATACTTCGGGAAATTTCGTCCCCTTCAGAGGTAGTCCTCAATCGTTGGGGTACCATTATTGGATTCTGGCATCTGTGCATATAAACTTTGTTTACGAATGAAAAGTTAGAACTGATTTAAATCCTCCCCCGTTCCATTGTTTCTTTTTCGCAGTGTTGTCTTACTTTTCTTTTCCTTATTTTCTAACAACCTTTTGTTAAGTCAAATTACTTGGCTTCTTAGTGATTTCCACAAAGTTATCATAATTTTCGTAATCATGAGAACGTCTTTATCTAATAAAATTAAAATTAACGACATGAAATAAAAAATCTTTTTGCAAATAGATGGGTTTATAGGAGTTTTTTTTTATCATAAATGGATCTACGTTTCGCCACCAACTCGCCTGATGGTAAGCGACGGTGTGGCTGAGGATGGAGCACGTATATCCAGAATAAATCTATTCACTCTTAAGGAGAGTGGAAGTTTAAGTGTGCGGGACTTCATTTTAAGGGTGCACTCCTAAGGAGGCGGGCAACTCAGCCCCCAAAAATTTTACATGTGCCTATCTGGACATTGCTTTGCCATGTCAAACGACAAGGATCAATAATTGTTGACCAAACAATGTTTATGTAAATTAAAACACAAAATATTGTGTATCGGCTAGAGCCTCAGTAAGGAGCTTAGTGACGGCCGTCTGGGCTTTAGCGCCGGCTATAAATAAGGCTCCACTGTCCAAATATCCAGCTACCAACTAATTGCCACAACTTAATCCACTAAAATAAAATGGGGTCCGAATTAAACAACTCACGTTACGACTACCTGAAAGTGATTTAAATATACGGTTCCTTTAGTTCATTGAGATCTCAGCGGTGAGCTACGATTTATTTGTAGTTAATGAAAAAATATGCTGCTAATTTGCTCAACGTAGGAATATTGAATAAAATTGTATAGTAGATAATAAAATTATTTTCTTGTAAAATTGTGTGTGATTTGAAATGCGTGAAGACAACAGTTAATATAAAAAAAAAACGAAAAACTTTCATGATCTTTTATATGTTACTTAAAAATAATCAACTTTTACAAATATCCCAAAAGCGAATATATTGTATATATAATATTTATATTAACTCCTAACACTTCACCAAACCCACACTTACGAAAACAAACAATCTATTACATTACAATTGACATCTGTATTCGTACTAAGTCGCCGGATATTTTAGATTCGTAGCAGGAAAATCGGGCCCCCTGTGGTTCGGCAGACGCCCCGGGCAGTGGCCGCTTCCGCGCGCCACCACGCTATAAATACGCGGGCGCTCGCTCTGATTAATCACGGATAGCACCTGCGTCTGCCCGCTACACCTGAGAGGCCAAAGCAAAAACATTATGCTAGATTAGTGACGTCACTAAACTAATGTGCCTGAGGTTCGTTTTTCTGTAGTGTTAATGTGAATTTTGTTTGAAATTTGCTGTCTATACATTTCTACTGTAGGATAATTGATAGAGCTGGATTCTAGAACGAATTTATCTTTAAAATTATGATTTATTATTAGTAGAGTTTGATGATTCTTGGCTAAGTAACAGCTACACAGATGGCTTAATTGAGTTGCGCTTACTGCGGTTGGTCTGTGGATGGGGGTGACCATCATTAATTTCATATGGAGACTTCTCCATGCAACGGAGAGCACGTTAAATCGTCGTTGTCTCGGATGTCAAAAGAAGATCTACGATAGTCGTTACAGGTAGTTTAGTGCCAGAAAGTCTGACAGTCAGTCTCACCACGAGATATCGTGTTACTCAGTAACTGGGTTATCGGGGTCAAATAAGCAGTCACACCAGTAAAATATTGCAAGAACATTGTGGAACTGAATTTCAATTGCAATCGCTTTTATTTTGACAGTCTTACAATATACATTGCCTCTATCTTTTATGTAGAGGGAGGTGGTATCGGATTTTTAGAGCATACAGTGCAATGTATGGCAAATTGAAATGTATTGTCATTGCAAGTCAGTTGAGCAATTGCCTTGGTAAGCTACATCAGGTTAAATTGGAAGTTGACGAAAGTAGTTATAATGTTTCTATCGCCAAACAGCAGTGTTTTTTCACTTTGCATCTGCAAGTTCCGACATTGAATCAAGCAATAATAAAATAATGTGCTTAACACATTCTGAATGGATTGATTAAACTTGTATGTGTAACAAGTACAATACAACTTGTTAGTCAGACCCTCGAGACTATTGTGTCTAATGAAAGCCCCCATCTTTATCGTCTCTAGAGAATGAACGATTAATACTGTACGAATCATATTGAGAAGAAAGTTCTATTGAAGGAAAAAAAGATAAATAAATAATGAAACAAAGAAAAAAAAAACAGTTTATTGGCATAAAATAATGAAATAAAGATAAGTCGTAGTGATTCTTCGTTAGGGTTCCGTTTTAAACAAGAATGTTTGTATGAATGAATAGTTGTATTATTCCTATACCATACCCACTCAATTGTATGTGCACGTTTATCTACCTACTCTATGACACTAATATACCCAATGTGTATAAGAATCAATTAAATTAAACTAGTCGGGCAGTTCCGAAAAATGCACATGAGTAGTAACCGGTGAACATTAATTGATATGAATATGTCTCACGAAAATTTTTATACAAAAAGTGTATAAGAATATTCAATAAACTCCCATCACATATAAAGGACCAATGACTCGCTTTAAACGAACATTACAAAAATGGTTAGTTGAAAAAGGTTTTTATTCACGCAAAGAATATTCGAAAATAAAGGGTAGTGCTAATGTGGACATAGTACCTATTTTGTTAACTTGATTATTAAATTGACATTAATTATAATAATAATAAAAATTTATTTTGGAGAATTTCATACTGTGATTGTAGCCTGTTATTTAATTAAATTATTTATGGACTTACGTTATGTTAAAATAATATGTTTGCATTAAAATGACTATATATGCTGATCCAATTATATATGTAAATACCACTGCATAACCATATTTTAAGCAAAAAAACTTTGAATCTTTGAATAAAATTCCTTCTAGCTTTTTTGCAACTAATTTGGCGTTGGCGTCGAGTCTAACACAAATACCTAAAAAATTACAGAATGCATCCTACTATTTACTAGTATTTTGCATGAATGACCTACAGAACCCAGTTACTACCCAATAACTGGGTAGTGTAGGTAACACGGTTATCTTTAGGGATGACCGGTAGTCAATTTTTAACCCATTTGACTATTCGTAACGATTTTCATAAATGCGGAACCAATATTTTAACGTAGTCTCCGAGGTATGGGCGGTTTCGATATAAAGAAAAAGTCACTCATCCTCAGACAAACTGCGACAAGCATAGCTAGACCTTGGCCGATCTTTTTGTGTAGCGGTTATTTAGCCAACAATCCGTCATACTGCATTTTTTAAAGTCAATATTTATGTATTTTAAGTTTCGTAATTCACAGTCCTGTACAGTTATTCTTGAAAATAAATCCGCTATATTGACATTGGAAAATATGTCAATTAGTACTTTTATATGCCAATATTTCTTAAAAATAATTAAATAGTATGGATACTAATAAGCCAGCATGTTTTAAAATTGAGATAACTATAATGTAGGTAAATTTATTTTAACATCACACATTGTTTTAAGGTATTGATTTAACATTGGAATTGGACTGGAATTGGTATTCATTTCAATAGTAACCCCACTGATATTATCTGTCCGATGATTAAGCGCTTATAAATAGTGACAGCTCGACATTATTAATGACAACATAAGTATTGTAGTAGTAACAACTTTCTCTAGGCCGGTCGCGTGACTGCGTGTTTGTCAATGTGATTTTGTGTATGTAATAACACCCACGATTGTAGGAACGGGTTCACGTTTTGTGGAGTGAGCCTTAAAGTGTTTATTTATAAGTTATTAACTGTATAAATGATTCTTTATATTTTAGTTATATACTATGCGTGTATACTTAGTATATATAGCGGAATATAAGTACTACACAATAAGTAACTACTATATAGTAAGTGCACCGTGCGTAGCTAGAAGTGTCATGTGACAGTAATTTTTATTTTATGTTAGTTTTCATGAAATTTAAAGTATATTCGCAAATATTTGTTTTGTTAAATGTTACAATTTATACAAGCGTGTAATTTTGTTAAGAAAATAAACAAAATTACACGCAAGGATAAATTGTGACGTGATTTTGCAATGTGTATTAAAGACGTTGTTCTACCCAATATCACTGATTACAGTATGTTTTTTTTATCACTATAGTAAAGTTTTGGCTTATATACAACAACAATTAATTATTCAATACTTGGTTCATACCATACACAATGAACTAAAAATGTCCGAAGAGAACAGTGAATTTTACTACGACGGAAGCATTTTTGTGTTGCCGGGTATGTTTTTAAAGTATGCTATTCTTAAAGTGGATCCAACATGGAGTATCACAGTGAGAGAGATTGTATGACAGGAGGAGCATACACTTTTAACACGGTCGATATAGGGGCGCTACGGAAAATTTGCGGAGTCATACTCAAAGACCGCATAATAATTGTAAAGCTATGAGCATGAACGGAAAAGCGGTATGGAATGGATAGTTAACGAAGGTAGAAATATATGAATTATGTAAGTAGGTACTTATTGATACAAAAATATTCGAATATTGATTGCATTGACATCCGGAGACAGGTGTTTTAATGATTGTAGGTCACAAAGGTGATCGTTTGTGGCACCATTAGGCGCCAATAATTAAATAATAGTTAAATTTTGATTATGGAAAAGTACCTACTCGTTGTGTTCGTTAGATTTGGTCGGTATAGTTCTATTTAAGTTTGTTCAACGTTATTATAAACATAGTTACGTTTTTAACGTTAAATTATATTCAAACTTATCCATTTATCTCAAGTACACTACAACAAAAAACCGTAATACTAAACACAAAAATCGTATCCAAATATATAGTAGAACTGAGCCAAACCGCCAAACTTGTAACCTATAAACAAACCGCAAAGAAACCTCATTACCTTCCACCGTAGTTACGCAGATTGAATCACGTTAGTAAATAAGTTTACAAGAAAAACATAGGGATGAAAAAAGAAAAATCTTATAGCGTAGTATCCCCAACAGATTTGTCGCTGGCAAGTTTCCGATCGAGGTGCACTTACGTTGGTATAAATAAATAGGTTGGGGCATCCCTGGCTTCTCACAGGGGCAATTAATCACGTTGACCACCTGCTCCGGTACTCTTATATCATGTGGACAGTACTGTGGTGGTGTGTGGTGTCAATTTAAAGTAGCATAATGAGGTTTGGATGGGAAGTAAAAATTGAGAATTGAGATTAAGATTTGTAAGGATTTTTCTGATATATAAATATATATAAGAAAAATCCTTACTTAAAATACTTATTTATGGATGGTCAATAGAGTATTTTCAACCAACTTAAAAAAAGGTTCTATATCCGTCCAATATGTGTGCATGTCCGTGATTTTCTCGAAAACTACTGAATCGATTTGGATTCTTATTAATTATCTACTCGTAGAGGCTCTTGTAATCAGTTATAATCTCCGTTTGGCAAACGATCGTTAAGGTTAAGCAACGCTTGGTGAGGTCAATCTGTAGATGGGTGATCGGAGGGAACGTGAAACCATCGATCCCGGCTGTATGTTAATTAATAGCAGCCGATATATCAAGTCCGAGGCCTACGGTTGGCTTGAACAACTGTTGACACTAGATTGACTCCTCAACATATGAAGGACGAAGATCTACTCGTATATGAAGTAGTTTTTCTTCCTGCATTGGTGAGCAGACCTATATATGTATAAATTATAGATTATATGTGATTTATATAGAAACTAGTCGGACGCGTTCGATAAAGTGCTACATTAGTACGGCTGTACCTAATTATAGGAAATTATTATGTAACTTATCATAACATAGCATCACGCTTGTATTTCCCAAAGGGGTAGGCAGAGGAGTACACAATTGTACACCCACATTTCACCAATGCTGTTATTAAGTGCCATGTAATAGGTAATGAGCCTATTGCTATCAACCGGGTACAATTCCAAACTCCGGGCTGCTACTGAGAATTTCCTAACAGAAAAACTCAATAACACTTTGCCCGACCCGGGAATCGAACTCGAGACCTCCTGCTCAGCAGTCGCGCTTGGGACCACTAGACCAACGGGGTAGTTTAATTATTATGTGATCAATATAATTTGTGTAATACAGAACCTTACTAGTAAATCATATATAAATCTAAATAATAACTACAAGAATATCTAGTGGACAACTAAAACATATTTCAGCTTACCACAATATTTCAACAAAAAAATAACAGGCGCCCACCACACGGGAGCGCCTTTATGTACAAATACCAGGCCTTACATTTGCTTCGAGAATAAGAAGCAGACTAGTCTGTGCATACATATCTAAGCTATACACGCTTTGTGTCCATCTGCATTTCTGCAGCGGCAGCGCAGACGCTCGTAAATAATCCTTTGGACCTGAAAAACGTTTCAGTGAATCCAATAAAATACGTATCCGCAGAGACTACGCCGCAGCGAGCTCGTTACCACGCCTAGACGATTTATTGAGATTTGAAGGCTGAAATATTGTAGGTGTTCCATTTTAAACTCTTTTATGAAATACAACTATTCAATCCGGCTTAGAATTCAATTTCAAACCGTGGATAACGCGGATGTATATTCTTTAAATTAAACAAAGCATGACAATGGCTCTACCAAAATTATTTGATCCATTATTTATTAATTCTAAACTTAAATACGTAGAGAGCTATGCTTAAGGAACAGAAAAATTCTGTTATTAAAAATTACATTAACATTTATTAAGCGGCATTTATAACCGAGTATTTTCCTAAAAGTGTTTCCTTTGAACGGGAAAATTCAATTATTATCAGTGCTGTCCAATTAATTTCCGGCGGCGTCGGAGCAGATAGTGTCGAGTAAATTATAAATTATCGAAGCAATAATTTTATACTGTACCTATTCAATTCTAATTATGAATTAAGCGATGTCCATTGTACAAAAAGTTTTATAAAAATACCGAATATACATAATGATAAAGACATCGTTAAGGTAACCTGCCTAAAACCGCCAACGTCACCAATAATATCAAAACTTTTAGGTCACGCGATAAAAGAAAATTGCACTTTTTCTTTTTCGAATGACAGTGAGGACGAGTTGGTCTAATTTGACAGCTTAACGACCACCGAACCACGGTTAGCTCGAAAATGGAGCGAAAGCTTCACGTAAATGTGTTTCCATCGGGCTCTTTGAACAAACGTTATTTTAGAGCTTATTTACATTTAGTATCGAAGCGCCAGTTAGCTGCCATATAATTACACACGGCGCCGCACAAAGCGAGCAGAGCTAAAATATATTCTGCTTAATCTTCATTATGAATGTGAAATCCGTTCATGGCCTGAGGCCGCCACTCCCGTTTCATGTGACATGGGACACAATGTAGTAAAGATAAGGTGGCCCCTTCCAAGCCACTGAGTCTATTGTCGATCTCTTACGCAGCCATGTTAAAAGGAGCGCTCCGATAGCTGGACCGTTACAAAGCACCCATTTTTACATGTAGATATAATTTACAACATAACTAGCAGATAATTACTTGCTCTACCCAACTCATAGTCACAAAAGACATGACACATCGCGCCGATCTGTAGAAGATTACGTTACAAGTAGGTAGGTAATATGTGTCGAAAAAGCAAATTTCATAAGCAATAAAAATGATAAGTGAAATAAAAATTAGACGGCATAGTTCTTCTTTAGTGAAAATGGCTTCCTTTAGATAGAGAAAACGTATAATGGAATGCAATAACTCTTGACCGGGTGTGCGAAGAAATAACACTGTGTCATATTTCACAACCCTCCAACATTTTTATAAAAGCGGACCATCTGCTTTTGACCCCTCATTCTTTTTGTTTCTCGAATTATTTCTGTATAAGTAAAATATTAGATATCAGCGGATATAAGTTTTCCGGTGCACGTTCCCGGCCAATTCGTATTGGTACAACGTTTTTTGTTTATTATTTGTGTTCTAAGCTTCATGTACCATCCACAAAACTGCAGCGGCAAAAATTATAACCAAAAAAATATACACTGGTATGTATATTATTCTAAATTTTAAATTACCTGTTCTATTTTATCAGGAAGTATTATATTCTATCTTAATTGTGTAAAATATTGTTAAGATAACTTTTAATTGTTATAGGTATATTTTTTTAATTTTATAATAGTTTTCGTGAGATACACATTCATGTAAATTATTGTTCAACGTGAAAAATTCACGTGAGTAATTCGGGATTGCCCGAGTACTCAATTTTTTTATTCTAACGAAGAGCTTTTCAACTTGAGGTTCACGTAACGTTTCCACAAACCTGTTTTGTGTAAGAGCTTTACTCGGATCATGTACGTTAGCCGAACCTCGATCGCACAGACACCTACCACAATCTGCATACAGCTAGGCAAGTATATAATTATGTTGTGTTTCATTCAGTGCCCGCTTTGTCATTGCTATTGAGTTAGCAAATGGTTCATGTGTCATTTGACGAGTCATTTTATTTTCAAGGGATTGAATTTTTCATTCGAATAACGTAGATCTATTCATCAAACGTTCGAAAATAAACGAGAGATCTTTTACGTTAATTTATTTTAAATACCTACAACTTTATATGTATTTTACAAAGACTCTTTAACAAAAAAGATTGTAGTTTTTTACGAAAGCGTAAAATGTTTGGTTTTATATTTTCAACCCTGAATAGTTTTATGTCATCCAGAAAAGAAAATCTTAGGGGCGAGCGTTCCTCGTGTCCATAAAAAACTTCTGTGGAGTGAACGTGTAAGGAATACTCGTAAGCGTCACAGGAACCGGGGTGACTGCGGTCATTCCGCTAAACGAAGATCAGAATCGCAAGCTGTTAGCATAGAGATTGCGATCGAATGAATGCCGCCCCAAGTATTCCATCCCGAAATCGAGGGGCTCCGAATATTGCGGCCGCCCGATACAGCCCTTTTTGACTCTACTAACATTCCACCACGGTACTAAGCCGCCCTTTGATTTTCTTTATATCTTAAAATACTTTCAAATTTTATGAATTTACATACGCATTTCCCTTGACGGCAATTTATAGCCACTAAAACGTCTACATATTAGCATTTTCGCATGATAAAGTGGCTGGGCATCAATCCAGCGAGGCTCGACAAAAGGAGTGACATATTTTACTGGAAAAAATATGACCAGTGAAATATTTGAAGGCATCGATTGCTGTGTATTGAGAAAAACTTTCTTTGTGAATTGATCGATGGCCTTTTGTCCATTAGAGACCTTTTAAAAGTTGTCGTTTGATTTCATTGTGTACTTCAACAATAATCACGAAGTTCTTTGTTCGAGAACTTTCGGTTTTTTGAAGAAAAAATAAATAACCATTAATCATGCAAATGTTTTGTTTCAAGATTTATTTTATTTATCAAACGAAGGGTAAAAATGGGAGACGCCAAGTTTCTTGAACGTCGCTTGTGTATCGTGACTTGAAATTTGCCTATTAATAAATTGGCTTACTGGTAGAGTTTCTTCGTGTTTTTCCAGTCTATTTTTTGTTGCGATCAAAATCAGATTGTAGATATAAGATTGGTGTGGGGCGGTGCGTCGCGGCGCGAGCGCGAGGCGAGGTTGCAGAAGGTGCCAATATATTTCCTGACGGTTGAACGGTCAGGTAATTGTGGCTGAAACTTATCTCAAGGGGCGGACGTGAGCGGAATACCAAACGGTTTTCAGGTCTTGCAAATTATAAACGCTGTCCTCAATGTCTAGCCCCTTCGGTATCTACATACACCAACTGAGCGTCGACTAAATGAATCCCGCATAATTTATCTGAAACTCACAGAGGCCGTATCTGATTCGTTCCTGTAATTTTATTTTGGTTATTTTATTCACCTGTAGGATAAAGCACATTTAATTTACTTTTGATATTTGTTTTTAATGCCGTGGTTTGTGAATAATACAGAAAAAACTATGCATGAATGAAAGACTTGACATAGTAACGGGCACCAGCTAGTTTAATCTATATAAGATTAAACTAGCTGGTGCCCGTTACTATGTCTGCGTAAGCAAGCAGGAAACAGACAGAGCTACTTTCGCATTTATAATATTATTAGTATGGATAAATGCTGGTGTTGCCTGAAAACTAGTTACATTCTTCGCCTTGTATTTGACACAAAAGCTCGCTATATTCTTTACGGCGCCAGTGGTAAGTTATTACGCCAATCACGCGCTCAATAGAGTAGCCAAATTCACTTATTTTAAAATCAAAGTTGTCGCTATATACATAATCAATATATATAGAATAAATTATCATGCGTCTCGAAAAAACTCGTAAATGGCTCGAACGATTATGATGAAAGTTTTTGTGTGTATTTGTATGGGTCCCTTGATTGTTAAGATTTACAATCAGAGCCTGTTGGTGTCGCTGCAATCGGGTTGTGGATATGACAACGTCTGCCGGGCCCAAAGATTTTATTTAATAAAATAATTCATTTTGTTAACTATAAGCAATTCAATTATAAATTCTATAAATACTGCGTTATAATCGATAACAGTATCAGAAAATTAAATAAAGTTGTACAAGAATACCTTCTCATTGTACTCATCTGCAACATTTGCAATAAAAGATAATAAGGTAACTTTAATCAGAAAACTCAGAATTTTAAATTATGCTGTAGTACAGTCACCTAAAGCATTTCTTTTACAGTTAGCTTGGCAGGTGATATTTTTATTTTCTTAACAAGTCGCCGCGACTCTCAGTCGAGTATCAAAGGTTGAAACTGTTGCCTGAATCTCACTGACGTAGACTTTGTTCAAGTTATTTACTTTAGAGCGCGCTCATTAGCTAAATGACCGTGCTTTATTGAAAGAGTAATCAAAAGTGGAATGGAATGAACTACGTAACGTTCCTCTTGATTCAGAAGCGACTTGTTGTCGCAAATGTGTTTCCGCACCAGAGGATATTTATATTCACACGTATTTACTTCGGTAAGTTCACAAGTCCCGAAGCAGGTCCTTTCCAGGCAGGTCAAAATTTATGTGCAATTATATCTTATGCTTTTTAATTTTCATTACCACCGTTTTCTTTTCTTGTATGATTCTTGTCTAGCCTATAATGATTGTATGTAAGGGATTTCTTGTAGCTTTTTGTTTGGTGGTATCTAAATAAATCTTTGAAAAGCATTTGGTGGTATCTATTTTTTAGCATATCTTCTTATTATAGAAGGTCATGTCCAGCTAATGATTAAAATAGCTTTGATTTGAACAGAAAAGTTGCATTTATTTAACCCGACGCACGTATTTTCGAAGGACCAGATATGATTAATTTTTAGACATAGATATCTATATAATACCTTTTACATCACTCAATTAAACTGGAAGTGTTATGTGTGATAATTAGCATCAACACAAGTATCTATAGGTAAGTACTTCTGCAAACATCTTAAATTTGCAGTTGCAAAGAATTTGATTCATATATGTATACTCGTGTTTCTTTGCTGAAGTTCATTAATATGAATTCAAAAGCCATACGCATATAAGAGCGCAGTATTTGCGTTGGACGAGATTAATTTTATGTGCTGACCTTTGCGCCAGCGCATGTATAGTACCACCATACTCGTAGTATAAGCTGATACAACAGTCGGTAAGCAGTTTTATTGCCTCAATAATATCTTTTGATATAAAGTATATTAAGCTCTCCGAAGCGCCATTGAAAAGTTTTTTACGATTTGTAAACTAAATTACGTCCATATTCGGGAAACGGTACATAAAATGATAATTAAAGTTTAATGCGTGAAAATATGTTCCGCGCATTGTTTCCAAGTAATTTATTAGTCATTTAACTTTACCCAGTAAGCTAAGTTTTGCATAGGCGGCTGCATTTTTTATTATATCTCATTGTAAAAACGTTTTTAGATATTAGTTTACTGAAAATCACTAAATAACCCAGGGATGCCAGACAAGTGTGAATGAATTATCGTATCAATTTTCGAAAATTATCTTACCACATGAAAAATTATAGTAAAACTGTAAGAACCGCGTGGAAAGCGTAGTTAATTTCCAAAACTAGAAATAAATAAATAAATAATCAGCCCATAACTGTCCAACTGCAGGGCAGGGCCTCTTTTCAAACAGAAGGCACAAGCTTAATCAGCACGGTAGCTCACTGTGGGTTGGCGATTTCAGACTATTAAGTCCAGGTTTCCTCACGATGTTTAAACTATAAATTGGATAGGAATTTTAGGAAGTCATGAAATGTGAAATAATTAAAGAAGTACCAAACTTAGGTATTTATTTTATAAAAAAGTGGGATTCATTACGATCACGTGGCTTCGCTTTGGGGCATAGGTCACATAACAATAAAAGTGATGGACTGCTGTCTCACTGACAAAGATTTTTTTGGTTGTAGAACTAGCAGCGCCACCACTAATTTGTCGTCAAATAATAGGTAACGATCTATAATTCCTTTACATAAATGTAGAAGATAGTCTTGGCATTTTGATCATAAGATCTAATCAGCATAAGCTCAGAATACTAGTCTTTTCACCCCGCTTCGGGCAGGGTTGCAAATTATCGTACTTTTCCGTACGATAATGCCTAATGTATCGTACATCGTACCGGAGTCGAAATTAGCGTACATGTACGATAATTAACGTATGTCATTAATGTAAGTAATGTAATTTTGTTAAATTAATGTATTAGAATAAAGAATATTGTACTGTATCGTAATTTTGTACGTAGGTATAGATCTATATGTTACAATAATATTGATGTAGAAGATATTTCAAATAGACCATTGAATGGTCCATGACCGTTGTAAAGCAATTAGACTGTCAGTCTCTAAAGCAACAGACTGATCTGATGATATATTGCATGGTGTTTACTGTGTGGATTTAACAAAGAGACAAGAAAATTGAAAATCTTGTAATAATTACGTATCCACAGATATATATTACTTTATGTTGTGTAAGGAAAAATCATCTCATCATCAGCTCAGGGAAGGTACGGCAGTTATGGTTTTATTAAAAAAAAACCTGTGTGGGTGATATTCATTGCACATAAATACAAAGAGATTTTGACCTATACCTGTTTTCGGCATACCTTCATGTATGTGGTCACAATAATAGGGATAAAACCGTTTGGTCTACTTATCTTTATTTTATTTGTGGTCACTGTAAACTCAGTTTCAACCCACTGCTCAAATCAGTCGAATCAAAGTGAGTTGTATATAAATTCAGAAACATCGAATCCTGATAACAATACTTCATTTGAATATTACATCCAGATATAATTTCGTTGTAATGCAGGGCGGGCGCGGAGGGACGCAGTGGAAACAAAACCGATATACGGTTATTCCCTGACAGCTGAGCTCTTAGGTGATTGTGGCGGAAACTTTTATCGGATGTCGAACGTGAGCGAAATAGCGATTCCCGCGAGCTCACCTGTTTACACCGAAAACAAGTGCCTTCTAGAAGAGATAACCATATCACGTGACTTCAGTGTTTATTGGTCAGAACTTGGTCCTAAGTCCCTACTTATCATCATAATACATTTTAACATTACATCTACAATAAGCAGCCTGTTACTTTTGTGCCACTACTAGTTATAACCTTCTTCTCATAAAGAGAAAGAAGTCTAGAATCTTTATCGCAATGGAATCATCAACGTCCTAGTCGTTGGTGATTTCAGGTTACCCAGATTTCTGCACTATGTTCTGTTTCCTTGTATGTGACTCATGTTCCAGATTAACTAACAGTATACTTAAAAATTATTTGCGGTAACGAATCCTGAAACTGTTTTTAAAAATAGTATCCACCGGCCCACCGTGTTTTTTTTTTCCAATACGTCAAAATATTTTCACTCAATATTTGGACGGCATTCTTGAGAATTTATACTAGTCGTGTACGACTAGTATAAATTCTCATTATATGTATATAATGAAGGAGGAAATATCTACACGCGGTTATTTGTAAGTTTGCCTTTAATAAGGCCATTAGTTGTCCATATTTAGTTCATTTTGGTTTTGGAGTTTATATTAATATCGTTAGGCTGGCTTGCTCATTTCGATAATAGGCGTTTGGGAAAGGATTATCTTTTCACAAACATTGTGTACTATTAATTGTGTTCAAAGTCTGTTTGTAATATGGGATACGGTTGTATGAATATCGCTAGCAAAATTTATAATTATTCTTTTTAAAGTAGATATTTCCTTCCAGTGACTATGTCTCCAGTGTAGCTTTTAGCTTCCCACACCCAAACATGCCAGTTTACTATCAATAACGCGTCATTTTATCACATAAACTGTATAAGCCTTATGAACTATAAAACGAACAATTGAATTATTATTTCACAATCAAGTGCTGCGGAGGTACGGCGGAATATAATAAACAATTGAGTTTTAACAGTTGCGTAATATTTGCATAATCCATTTTATTCTGTGGAATTTTGCCAACTCACAAACATTAACTTCAAGTGACTTAATGCATTAAGCGAATAAATTACGTATTTTGTATACATAAATATTTAAGACCAAACGCTACTATTGCTTAAGTCACAAAAAGGCTGTGTATAATTCTTCAATTTCATTAGATGCGCACGTTTTGCAAGGTGTATTATTTTAGTGAAGTTAGGGGCATCATCACATGTACGAAGGTACCTAGAGCTGGCAACAGCTGGGACCCTTACAAACACGAAGATGCTCAAATGAAAATACTCTTAGCGGTCACCCATGTACAGTGCTGACCCCGCCAAGTTGCTTAACCTCGAATATATATAACGGTCGTTTACTGATGAAAGGTTTGATTATGAGAAAGTTATGTATTTTAAAGATATACATTTTTGTGGAAAGAAAAATACGGTCTTGAGCAAGATTCATACCCCCCCCCCCCCCCCCGGATAAATACTGTACATTTGTACGACATTGTATTAATTGCAAAGTTAGTCGTGTCGGTCACCTGTTTAGGGATTGAATAGATAGCTATGACGTCACCAAAAGAAATATTAAAATGTGGAAGAAGAATTCGGAGTTAGAGAGTCAGAGAGCAGAAGTCGAGATGTCTAAGGGGTTAGAGTGCCTGGAATATTTATCTGGGATGCGCAGGTTCGAATCTGCTCAAGACCGTATTTTACTTTCCGCAAAATTTTACAACTTTAGAGTTCGTTGCAAGCGTAAATGCGTTGGAAAGATTTATCTGTTTTGTGTATTTTAGTCAAGCTAGGGGATCGTCACATGTATGACCATTGAGCAAATAAAATATCGATATCATTGTTCGCATCGCATATCACGTTACCATTATGCTTTATACGTTTGCATTGTCTTCGTAGGCCTTCTATTACACAGTAAATTCTTTCGTAGAACCTCGTAATTAAATATTTATTTTCAACAGGTTTATTCCATTATTTTTAATAATATGTTGTTTTTTAAAAGTTCTTACGTCTGCGCGTTATACACTTTGGACACATGACGAGGAATAATAAAAGTTTTAATGTTATGAAGGCTTTAACCGTCTAGTGTTCATCGATGGGTTTAGAAACTGATTAACCGTGGGACAGCCATGCTTCGGCACGAATGGGCCGGCTCGACCGGAGTGAACCCCGCAGAAACCGGCGTGAAACAGCGCTTGCGTTCTGTTTCGCCGAGTGAGCGAGGGTACCGGAGGCCCAAACCCTTTAAAAGGCCGGCAACGCACTTGCGACTCCTTTGGGGTTGCGGGTGTCCATGGGCGGCGGTAATCGCTTACTATCAGGCGAGCCGTCTGCTACTTTAAGAAAATCTAAGTACAAGATTTATTTAGATGTATTTTATTAGTTAGTGGTGACCGTGAGGTTTTTAGTCGTTAGGAGTACGACACAGCACTTAACATAAATTTCCACGCATAGGAAAATGATACGGGAAGGTATGTATTTTAAATTTATTCCAGTTAGCGATAAGTTTATTATATACGAAGTAAGTTTAATGATCTCATTATTATTTTTCACTCCAGCTATTAATATGAAAAATGAAATAAATGCAGCTCAAAAAGTCGAAAAAAAACATACTTGCATGTCTGTATTCACTTTTATATCACGGAATCAATGAGCCTATAGCTATTACCTTATCTTTATTTTAATTACGGAAATATGAAGCCAATCAGGTAACAGAATGTATTTTAATAAGGATTTAAATGAGTATGTATATTTGTATGTTTTGAACTAAACAAATATAACTTCTCAGTCAGACTAGGTGGCTTAAATATTTGAGTAGGACTGAGATTGCCTTCTATATAACTAAAGGTAAATAGATGATATTATAATGATGCTTAATGCATTTCACGTGTACAGGAGTCACACCTATACCTATTTCGCGTGAAACACGTACTTACTTTTGCATTATATTATGGATGGGTATCATTAATTTTACACGGACAATATCACTAAAAACACTCTTTGATATTACATTAGTTATATAATAATTTATATCTTGAAGATCGAAATACATAAATCTAAAAAGACAACGCCACTTAAACATCTTGTTAAAAAAATCTTTGTATGAAAATTTAACTTATCTCCATTTTCCTATTTTATACTTATAGCTTGAAGCGAGCAAAAGAGAATAGTATTTCCCAAGATCCCAAGTATTACGGCTCGGTAAAATGTACGGCCCATGCACAGTGCAGCTCGCAGTAACTCGAGTGAGACGTAGGTAAGGGCGGGTGTTCTCTTTCGATCGCGGGAGCTCAAGATATCTGTAATGGCCACTCGAGCTATCTGCTCAACCGTTATTCTCAACAAATCTTCCATATTGCGGCCAACCGGAACTCAATCAATACTGTGCAACGCGCGTATAGTTTGTTTTCTATTTTGAATTTCTTTACCTCCCGGCTTCATTCACGACGTGTTTTGCAGCGTTGTAGTTTTTAACTGAATACCAATATTTTCGTACTTTCGAAATCTTTCTTTGTTTATGAAGTTTATTGCTAGTTTTGGAGAGATATTTTCATTTTCCGTGTATGTTTTGGTTGGATTTTTAGTGCAATAAATTTATAATTTAATTTCTAAATGTTGAAGCAGACATAATAAGTTAAACCTGGCAGCTGACTAGATGTTACACATAGAGCTACACACAGACTTTACCCAGCGTCCATAACTTTTTGTACCTTCTCATTGGAGCACTGAACAAGTGAAATTAAGATAATGTTCTAATGGGTCGCATAAAGGAAAGTTATAATATCCAGAAGCACATTCGTTGCTATGGAGGTGGCCTGCTTTGTTTCCGGCTTCACAAACTTTTCCCTGTTACATTGTTCACTTTGCCGGGAATCGCTACTACACTTTATGAATTTGTATCGGTACCTATTTGTCTCTCATTTCCACATGCTCGAACAGAAAGCATTTTACTAATTAAATAAAAATATTTGTGATAGTTGGCGGTATTATATTAACTGCAAAGTGTTCATATTTTTATTAGTTGTTGTTGGTTTGAAAGTGTTGTTTACGGTGGTACCTGGATTAAATGAAGCAGTTAGAGGAGTGACGGAAGCCGAGGCTCTCGCGGCAAAGGGGAGGCGGCGAGGTGAATAATTGCTGCAATCAGTGCCAAGCCAACTAAGCGATGATCACACCGAGACTGAGCAAACTTGGGGATTGCTTGTTCTTTTTTTTTTCATTAAGCTTTGTATATTATGCTAAGGTTTTTTCTTTACCATAAAAATGACTGATGAATATTATTATATTTGAAAATAGTAAATTGAATAGATATAAAGATATATCATGACGTTACAAAATTTGTGTAATGCACTTAGTGTAACGAAAGCTGAAAATAAACTTTTGACAATGATTTAATTTTTGACAAATTTTATATTTTATTTACTTTTTTAGTGTGACAAATGCCCGTTCGCCTCAGCCAGCAGCCAGCCAGCAAACCGTTAGGTAATGAAATGCAAAATAATATGGTTTGTAGGATACTACAGACCATATTATTTTGCATTTCATTAATTTTCATTGTAAAACTTAAAATATATTAACTTCAAGAAGTTTGACTTGTGTCAATTAAATCACCTACATCAGACCAGCGACTCTCAAAGTCGAAACAGTCTCGCTTAATCGTATTACGTGTATGAGAATACCGTGAATTATGTTTCCCTGCCTACAAACATATTTCAAAAGTTAGCATTGTAGCTTTATTATTAGCTAAATAAACAGAATTAATAGTCTCAAAAAGTTTTGAAAGCCAATTACACAAATTAATTAATATCGATGAACAAAATGATCGATGAGGTACACATGAGTAAGTATCGAAGTGGCGTTCGAATATGTTTACCAGTAAAGGACAATAAGTACCAAATAAATTAGGGTAAAGTACACACAGAAAATTAGCTACACTTTCCTAACAGTAAATTAATTTATTACTATGTATCGTTTAAAATTTTAAAGGAAGAACGTGGTAAAGTTAGGTGTTGAACAAAGCTAATTAAAAGATAGGGCATATACATCATGTAGTGAACTTTGAGGCGGGTGTAGGAGTCAGGCCGTTTTTATGGTCCAACTTGCCGGCACAATGCCTTGGAATGTGCGAAGTAAACACTTAACTGCAGGTTTACTTGTCGTAATGCAGTGTAAGTTTCACCGCGCGCTCGACCACGGGACCACGGCACAACTGCGCCGTACAAAGTTTTATGGTTGCAGTTTTAATGTGGACTAAGCTCCGGTGACTCCATCGAGGGCTCCGCTCTCTTCTAGCTACGTTTCGGACATCAAATTTCAACTTTATTTTTTTCATCCCAACTTTTGTGGAATAACAGTTTCCAGAGAAAATTGTGCTATATACGCTAATGAGAAGACCGCTACTCTCAGTTTTCCTTTGACAACTCTACAATTTGTAACAACGACTTCTGTTATAATAAAATTCATTTGACAAATAGTGACGCTGGAAGTTCACTTGTTAGTGCGGTAATAAATCTGTCCAACAAGTCATAATGTAGTCATTAATTACAGAACTTCAGGTGTATAATGTTAGTTGGCAAATTTCAGCCACACAGTTCCATGTTTGTTACTAAGTTAAAGAGAAAACTGTTCCTCTCTTTTTACAAAACCGGTTTAAATAAGAATAATATTACGATTACCGGCATTTAATAGCGCAGAAAAGAATTAAAGCGGCTCTTTAAGATGATTTTAAAGTAGCCTAAAATAAATAGCGAATGTTCACGTAACGGTCGGTGAGTCAGGAAAGTTGGAAAGTAAATGGTATTAGCATCGTCTAATCACTACCTGGGGAGCTCTCCGTCTAGCGCTCTCAACCGGGTACCGACGTTTCAGAGCCGTTCCCGTACACTTGCTTGCCCGTTCTGGGAGCCTTCTTGAATGCAAATAAGCATTAGGAACGCCTTTACAACATTGAGACGCTCTTTATTGGGCCTGTTCGAGCATATAATCCGGCGGTTCCACAAACATTCGCTTTCCACGCACCTCTATTTTAAACACGCCCGCGACACCCACGAACTCCAGGTAGGTAGTTCCAATGTTCCTAATTAAAAATTTTACTTAAAAAAGAGTAATGAAGATGAACTCCACCGGAACAAAATCTTATCAGAGCTCGAGGACAAAAATCAAGAAATGCAAATTCAACGGGAAAGGCGAACTTAAGTGGAGCTGTAAATGTAATTAGATTTTCAAGTTTACAAAGACAAGAGCGCTCAGGTTGGTAGATTTACTGCTGGCTGACCCACCTCCCCGTGGAGAACGATAAATGAGACGCCGCGAGGTAGCGATACTAATTATCCTATAGGTAGACGTGTTACACCGTCCACGTTCCCTCTAAATCTTGTTAGCGGTCGGAGGTGCAATTCTGATAAATGCAATTGCTGCGATAATTTACAACAAGTCCCACAACGGTGAACTTAATTATACCTAACACATCACTTGGTGTATTTTAATGTTATTGTTACAAAATTTATTGTTTTTGAAGAGCTTGATTTGTAGTGTTAAAGAGTGTTTACTATAAAACGTGTTTTATTTTTTATGGTCTTGTAAGGACTAGTTTATTATACGTTATCCGTGTTTTGAAATGTATATAGTTATTTTTTTATTTCCTTTGTTCTGATACTTCTATTGCTAAGCACAATATTTTACATTCTCTCTTATTATAAATATATATATATATATATATATTAAATGCTTTCTAGTAGAAATAAGGAACTTTTACATTAAGGAACACCACTTTACTCTTTGTTGTATAGTGTAGAAATAAAACCGAGTAATTTAATAAAAATTGCTAAGTTCAGCGACGCAAGCCTCTTACTCGCTATTGTTTAATAAAATATAATTAAGTTTCCTTTACATGACTTGGTAGTTACGAAACAATAATACTAAACTTTCAGTTCGATTCCGTTTCTTTGTTTCTTACAGTAGGTACCTAACTCATGCATCATGGAAATACTTTGAAAAGGTTTCGAGAAATAACATTGAATACTGAAGGAGATCTAGTAAATGTTAAGAATTGCATAACCGGGCGACTTTATTTACTCGATAGTAATGAGTGTCAAAAAATAATATGTGGCAGTAGTTGGTAAGTAACACGTTGTACAGTTTTGGACCCACAAACTTTATTTTGACAAAACAAAACAATTGTTACCCTACTCTATAAGTTCTCCTATAAGTACTGTGTGCGTTTGCAGATATTTAATATCATATACACAAATATCCGTGCGGGAATTGAACACGCGACAGCGATCCGATCTCTCAACCAATGTTTACACTTTCTTGTAAACAGTGTTTGGATATTGTCTTGTGTTTCTTCATTCTCATAGCTTAAATGAAGAAAGGGACACAAGACAAAATACGTGTCAATGCAAAAGGTATGTAAACAGCCGCCGGAAATCGGATATCCACTGCAGTCGGCAGTTACCGGACATAAATCGGTGACCGATTAAAAGCGGTCGTTTGCGTAAGGCCTTAGGGACCCCGGTAAATGTTAAATGTGAACCTGTACCGAGTAAGGCTTGCGGGGTGGAAGGAATTAGACTTGAATAATTGCTGCAATCACTCGATGGTGACTGACAAACGTACGGCCTTAAACTTGGAGGGGAAGCCTTTGGGTTGGACGAAAATGTTGGCATTTGCAGTTTGAATCTTTATATTATACCTACCTTTATGATATAGAAAACACACGTATATTTTTTAATATTATATAACATTAAAGTTCGTTTAAGGAACATCGCTGCAACTTTCTACTTTTTCAATGAATATAAATAAATTGAATCACAATTTAAGGTGAAGTGGTACCTTTAATTAACTAAAAACAAAAAAATTCAAAGTTGCATTGATGAAATAACACTAGGGCGGGTTAATCTGCACATGTTTTTATATTTTGTTGCAGTGTATGTAACATTGTTATTGATTTAAGCATTTTTAGCGTGCAGCAATGTGTTGACCGTATTGACTGCGATTGACAGGTTACTAGTCCAACGACCATCGCTCGAGTAAGTAGATATGTACCCACAATAACCATAATCATAGACTTACACTTAAAACTTACTGATACAACCCACGTCAGGAAGTTACTGTTTCTATTTACGATGATTATTTTAATTTTCAATTTACTCTCAATAAACTTGGTAATTGTTTTATACTTTAATGTACACAATTTGTATTTCATTAAATTCCTGATCTATTTGTGGTTTATTTGTAGTTAACTGGAAACTTGCTATTTAAAATTATTATTCGCACGTTTCAGTGAAATTTGAATCTTCAATTTGTTGTAACAACAATTAAACAAATGGTAACACAAATATAACGATCCATTAATGTTAGGCGTTTTGAGTAATATATGATTGTTTGTGTCACCAATTATATTTAGACAAGATTATTTTGTTAGATTCTCGATATATTTCATTATACGTTAATATACATCCATAGGTATCTACTTGCCATGTACTATAGGTATGTAGTGGCTATTTTGAATGATTAAATAAATAAACCTACATAAAACATCTCCTCATAACTCAGACGATCGCGGAGAATTTCTCATGAAGATAGTAAAATAAGACGTCAGACATCTTACACAAGTTACCGGCCCGTGTTTATAAAACGGACTATGACGCCAAGTCCGGGCCGACCGATGCTAACTGGAAGAGGGTTATATATTTTTTAGAGCATTCTGTATAGCGAGCCGTACTAAACGGTAATAAATAATGATTTGGTGCAAAGGAACGTTTCAGTAAATCTAATAAAATACGTATCCGCAGAGACTGCACCGCACTGAACTCGTTACCACATCTAGACAATTTATTAGGATTTACGAGGTACCCACGAGTTTAGATGATCATTCTAAAAGTTCTATAAACGGACATAACGCCCTAACACTTTTCATCCACATTCGAATATGAAATTGGAAAATCAATTTCCAGCAATGAGCAACGGAATACATTCAATAAATGTCGTAAAAGTTCACATCCTCCCCCTCTTTTAAACATTTTCCGCTAGTTGCTCGACTTCGTGATTTAAAGTTTCTTAAGCCATAAACTTCTATCCAAAACGTGATCTTTAATTTCTAGCTTGGATTTTATTTCATATAAAATTAGACTCCCCTCGTGGTCGAAATACGTCGTAGAAATATAGCGGTAATATTTTTGCAATACTGGTTTTATTGTGAAACATTCTTCAAAACAATTTGGAGTCGAAATTGAAATAATATCGGAGACGAACACGGCGTATGCGATTTCCAATTATCGATGTGCGCTGACTGTTCCTTCGGTATTGCAACTCCGTATGACGAGAAATATTTCGCTCAGGTTTCATACGAACTACACCTACCGAGAAAACGTACGTCCGTGTACTGCACGTGTCGGGCTCTAATCTTCCGTTATTTGAATCTCAAGAAATTTCACTAACGGAACGAGAAAAGTTTCTCCTTCCATTATTTATGATTCAGCACGGAATATAAATTTGATTGAAATAAAAGAAACATAACTTTTGAAGTTGACAAAAGTTTACGCTTCTGTATTCTAGAAGCGGTTATTTTAGACATCCATGAGAGATATAACAGAACAAGCATACCTAAAAGTTTGGTGTGCAAGTTTTGCCAAGTTTGCCGAACAGAATTATGAATATTCACAAACGCTTCGGGATTCCTCACGTGCAGAAACTCTTTTAATAGCGCGTTAAGTGTTGGTAAGTTAATGTATAGTTGCTTTTGGATAATAAAGAATCTTAATATGACGTACATAACTTCTTTTAAGGTGGTATCTTAAGGAAAGTTTTAAAAGGCGTTTTTATCACTACCAATCCTGAAAGATATATTAACACAAACTTTATTACTTCACTTATTTATTATACCATATAATATTAGTTCGTAAAAGTTTGAGATAAACGGAACATGTACCAAATAATCGAGTCAGGGTCTCAGCAGACAAGACGTATAGATGATTATTATTCTATACGATATGATGGACATATAATGGATGGATAGTTCTACATAACGTAGCATTACATCTTTATTCGTCAAGGCCTACCCGCAAAGGAGTACGTATACAATACAAAAACATAACAACTTACAACTAGTTTTATAACCACATTTCACCAATGCTGTTATTAAGTCCCATGTAATAGGTGGTGAGAGAGGGTTAACTCCGGGCTGCTACAAATAATTTCCTTAAAGAAAAAGCCTTTCACTTTGCCCGGCCTGGGAATCAAACACAAGAATGTCACTATCAGCAGTCGCCCTTGCCACCACTAGACCAATGAGGCAGTTACGTAGTCCAAAGGTACAATTAACAACATAAGTAGCTAGGTTAACATACAGTAATTTTTAAACGAATATATTACGATAATTATTATACAAGGAAATCATAATACCATTATTTTTAATGCCTATTTCTTATTCTGTCATTATTTGTCACGAAAACAGAGTACCTAATTTGAATGTTTCTGTTCATATAAAACTTTCGCAACATGATTACTAAGGGTCATCAGTTTCACCAGCTTAACAGCTATAACCTTAACTGACAAATTACTTTGTTATTTTGACAGACTTTCTAAGAAAAGCTGCTAAAATAATATAGTAATGCGTTGGTTACAGTTATAGTTAAGTTAGTGTAACCAAGCATTAGTATTAGTTTATTTTTAGGTGCCATCTGCACCCCCAAACACAATATCTTGAATTCAATCCTTTCATATACAGATAAATCTTCCAAACGCATTAACATATACGGAGCGAACTTTAAAGTTATACCTAATTATTAGTGGAAAGAAGTAGTATTTTTTTAGTAAATATATATATATAATATATACTCCTACGCGTAGTTACAACAATAAAGATAAATCTTTGAAAAGCATTAACGCATGCATAACAAACTCTAAAGTTATAAATTCTTGTGGAAAGAAAAATACGATCGTGAGCAGGATTCGAGCTTGCGCCTCCCAGATTAATACTCCAGACGTAGGCGCTCTGACCACTAAGCCATCTTGACCTCTGCTCACTACCACATTTTAATAAGTCTTTTGGTGAAGTCATTGCTATCTATTCAGTCGGAGTAGTATGCAGAGGTCGACATGGCTTAGTGGTCAAAGCGCTTCGAGTATTTATTCGGGAGGCGCAGGATCGAATCCTGCTCACGCCCGTATTTTTGTTTCCACAAAAATGTACTCCTTTTATGTTATAAGTATTGAAAGGGTTTGAAGTATAGAAAGCTGCACCGCAATAAGTTGCACGTCCATCGTCTTAAGAGAATCGGTTACTTTAAGTAATCCACTCGCTTCACTTGATAGTGGAAGTTACACGAGTAACTTACTTGGACTGACTTACCACGCTATTTGCGTCTCGCGATTTCCATAGCAAAGGATGTTAATTGTTGATTGGTTAAGCCATTTTGAAATATTTAGTACCCATTCGGTCTATTGCTGTGAGTAGTGAAATAAAAATTAAACATATTATAGTATTTGGAATAATCGATTGAAGACAGATGATTTGTAAATTGAATGATTTTTTTGATTGAATGATCAGAGATTAGTAAATAACCAGGCGGTCTATAGAAAGGCTATATACATTTTAGGAAAAAAATTGTCTCTCACATAATATAATACAAACACTCACATAATCGCTATAAAGGCGAGATGATATTGAAAATGAAGCACAATAACGGACATTTGAAATTCAGTGTTTGATCATCGAACTCGTCGTATCGTATCGTAACTAATGAGTTGTAAAATTGAAACAGTATACCGAATACCAAACAATGGAATCGCGATGAAAATCATAGGTATAATATTTACAATCACGCTGTGTCGTGCAAACAGATAAATTGAGTACAAAATAGTCCACAGCAAAGCGGATACAGTTCTCGCATGAAACAAACAGTCGAGGTTTATGCAAATTGGGCTCCTTTGTATTTTACAGGATTAAAATATAGTGGGAATTAGTTCCGTGTCAGATATCCGACCAGTGGCCCACTCGGCCCACTTGATTTTATTGCTCGCTACTTTATTTGAAGCGTTCCAGCAAACATTATTTTGAATGAAGAAAGCGCAATTAAATTATATGGAGATGAACATTCGATGATGCGGTTCATTGGCTTTATGTAACATTTGAGATAGGTATTGGATATTCACCAGAGAACTGGTAGAATATGTTGTTTTACGTGAAAAGCAAATGATGATAAATTAACCCTCCATATCTCTGAATCCTAATTTCGTCATTGCAATAACTAAGGCGCATGATGGTACACCTTTGTCTACCGCTTTAGATTTACAGTCTCTACGGTAACGAGCCCAGAACAATTTTCGATCCGGCAGCTATATCGTAAATATCAAAACTCATATTCAGGCCCTGCTCTTATTTCTCAGTCTAATGATGTTGAATGATGCGACAGTCTCTGCATATTCAAGATAGACCATCCCATCATTTAAAAAAAATGGTTTTCCTTTCATACCCCCTTTCGCATAAAGGTTCCCCTTCGTTATTCAAAGAGACTTTTAGTGTTGGTCGGCGGCGAGTCAACGTTATTGAAATGGTGGCAGTCTGTCAGAATTATCTCCCTTCTTCAGTTACTTTTCATACTTTATTCTTTGGCTATAGGAGGTAAATGTCTAAAATAAAAGGTAATTTATCAATATTATAAATATCTATGTATTAAATTTTAATAGATTTCTGATGTAATTTTATTTCAATTACATTTTTTAGGTATATTGTTCTTCTGTGACACTTACACTTCTAATTCAAAAAAGACTAGGTAACATTGAAGTAATGTTTATTATTCTGCCCCAGTGCTGAAGGTCAAAGAACTCACCCTGCGGTGCTAATAAAAGATGAGCTAGCGATCTATCACTTTATAAACTTTTGTACAAACACTAACTTTACCGAATTATTTATTGCTATTACTCTACTAACAGAGATAAGCCGAAACACACACCTGAAAGAATATTATCCAAGGAGAAAGAGCCAAGAAGGTTTATAACAATGATAATGTTGACCGTACTTTATTCACTTACTCATAGTGATATTTCTAAACCTTGGGACCAAAAAGGCGTAAAAGATATTAGTGTTAATGTCCCTTATGTCCTTTGAGCCCACAGTGAGTAACCTATGATAAAAATACAAGTTCGACCATTCTCATATGTTTGAATGTAACACAGTTACTCAGTCACGGCATAACGGCTAAATGGATTTGCATGAAATCTAGGACATAGGCAGAATGTACCGGATACTGGATATACGCAGGTATTTTTCATACTGGACAACATAGAGTTTAACGAAGCTCGTCGCTCTGCGTTTTATAACAATTATGGCCATTGGAAATTGTAGTTGGTGTTCAAAGGTATAGGATTCCGTTTTCTTGTAGGGTCAGAACTTATCTTCAATCATCAAAGATTCTAGACTTCCTCTCTGTACAAAAATAACTGCATGCAGTGAGACAGTTTGAGGAGGTAATTCAGTGAAGCAACGTTGGTGCGGTCAGTCTGTGGATGGGTGACTGGTAGAAGTGTTTTCATCGAAGCGTCTCTGAGCTTCAGAAAGCACGTTAAACCGTGGTCCCAATGGTATTGTCAGTAGACAACAGTAGTTAAGCTAAGACAGAAGTCTGCGGGGGTGCCACATGGAAGATGTTTGATATTGTAAGAACGGATTGCATAATTAGATGTCACCCTCAAGCAATTTTCACAAGTTTAACTAGTTTTACCGTAAAAACTAATCAATTGTTGTGGCAAGAAAGGTACAGCCGTGAACAGGATGTGAACTTGCGTCCCCGGATGAATACTTCAAACGCTCGGCCAACCATTTTACCTCTGTTCATATTCCGAATTTTTATTCCACATACGGATACCCGACGGTGACGTCATCACGCCCGTATTTTCAGTTCACAAAAATATATTACTTTAGAGTAAAATACATATGATAGCATAATAACATAGCATCACGCCTGTATTCCCCGAAGGGGTAGGCAGAGGTGTACATAGTTGTAGACCCAAATTTCACCAATGCTGTTATTAAGTCCCATGTCCAACCTCCGGGCTGCTACTGAGAATTTCCTAACAGAAAAACTCAATAACACTTTTCTCGACCCGGGAATTAAACGCGAGACTTCCTGCTCAGTGAGCTTCCTGTCGCGCTTGGGGCCTCTAGACCAACAAGGCAGTAAAATACTATTCATATAAATTAATCATCGTCATGATTTCATTGCACTACCGTCTTAAGCCTCTCAGATCAGGTCGTCAATAAGCGAAAGCTTTAAGTTAATTATTTACACTACTCCGCGGTAGGTAATTACGCTATGCAGCTATCGGCGACCATTTCTGACGGCTTATAGCTCTGTCCGTTGCATTAATAAAAGCGATTGCAGCTCGAAATCCGATTAACCACGTTGGTCCAACTGACTATTTTGTGCGAATCCCATCAATTGGTACTTGATGTCACGCCGAATTAAAAAAAGACAAAAAAATATCAGTATGCGTCGGAACTTGTTGTGTTTCTTTTTTCTTTGTTATATTTTATTCGAATTAAGTTTTATTGAATTATTGACATCGCTATTTATTTTTGTTTTTGTTTAATACCTTTCGCGAGACATATTGATATCAATTATTATTCACTGTTTGAGTTTACTCGCGACTTCTCCGCGGGCTCAGTTCATGACTAAGGGCTCTGTTCGAGTTCGAGACTAGTCGGGTAATCCCGAAAAATGCACGTGAGTAGTAAAAGGTAAACAATACCAAATTGTTTTATTTTATTACATTGTGCTAAGACAAAACTAGTCGAAGGATTAACTCAACAAATGACCTGAATTTATTTAACATAATTTTTCACAGATGCATATCTGTACAAGATAAATAAACAACGTTTTCATGCGTATTAACTAATGTTATCAAAGCATACAAGGAATAAGCTATTTACGAAGTTGTAAACGTCAACAAAGGGAAAGTTGTGCCGATGAACAACATTCTTTTACCCATACTATTGAAATCTTCCGTCCCAACATGTGATTAGATACAGAAGTTAGGTAAGTAGATGTCTAAACACCACTTCATAGGGTTTAGGGATGAACTCTAATTTAAACGCAAAAGTGGCGATCACAAGAGACCTTTTATGGTCTAAGTGACACCAAAACTGAAATTCTATTTTCTTTTCTAATCAATACGATGAACTTAAGGGAATAAACTGTGTCTTAGACTTATGAACAAAGGGACTGTAAGCTGCAATGATGGATCGTTACCCAACATCTAAAAGGATATAATTTTTATGATATTCAGTAAGACTGGATAAATAATATGATTAAGACCGAACTCATCAATTTAGGTATTTCATACATCATGCCTGTATTCCCTGAAGGCGTAGGCAGAGGTGTACGCCTACATTTTACGAATACTCTTAGATATATTTAGTCTTATGTTTTGTGGTGAGCTTTCCAAATGACAAAATTCCTCACGTTGGGCTACTACTGTGCGTTTCCCAAGAGAAAAACCCAATAACATTTTGCCCGACATGGGAATAGAACCCAGGAACTCAAGCTCAGCAATCACGTTTGGCACCACTAGACCAACGAAGCAGTTTTTTTTATACGCAGTTATAATTGAGCACCTTGCCTTTTTTATTTCTCCTTTTTGATTGTATACCTATATCGTTTTACAGCATTATCCCCAGTTCTTAGAAAACGTTTAGGTTTTTAGAAATGTGTGTAAACAAGTTTATCAAAAATATCAGGCTATAATGACAGTAATAATTGTGTACCTACATAAGTTATTTGCTTTCTGCGTCAATTTCCTAATTACAGTCGATGGTAAAGTACTCACTCATAATACAATATAAGTTCATTCATACGTATAATAATAATGTATGAACAATCCATTAGTTTCCGACTGCTGGCGAGCGACAACGCCACCAGCTTTTTTCGAAACATATTTTTCTCAATACGAATGTTCTGAGCTCTCTTTACAGATACTTTTTTGTGTTGTTATGATGGTTTATTATTTCATTAATTGAAGTGGTGGCGGTCGCAACTGCTGCCGGCTTGGCTTTTGTCCTCGCAAAAATATAAGACACAACTTGAAAGCGCGATTGGATTAATTCTGCGAGTACTACATTGTGAATTTCCATTTCATTGGATTTATAAGCTGACATTGGAAGTATTATAGTGGTGTTTGTGTAACATTGCTTCTGAACATAACTTATTTGAAGTTGACACGATTAATGCTTATTCCGTCAAAGGTCACGATTAATGTGATTCCGATATTTTATAAGCGCAATCAAAATTGATATAAGTTCTAAAAAAGATAAAACTTTTAAGATTTTTCCAAAAGAAAGAACGTTTAGGGCGCGTAAAATATTGGAACATTTGATGTTATGAGCGAAGTTTGCGGCCGAAGCGGGTAACCCACAAACGATATTCCTTATAAAGAAATTTGTTAGTGTTGTTAACATAACGGTGTTAAAATAATTTAAGGTGTCCATAAAGTTTAACAGCCGACGTTACTGACTCTTTCCGAAGTTAATGCGATCCCGGGGCACCGATCGCTAGTCGCCTCATAATAATCTCATCGACATTGTCTACGGTATGGCTATTCTTAATAGCTTCCGCTAAATAACCAACCCTCCAAATTATAAAGCGATTTACTTAAATCTTCAAAGTTACTTACTTTGACATTGTTTTACCCGGAGTGCTACTAAATTTTATTCATTTTATATTAGGTAGCTACTTATATAATCATTGAACAGTTCAGTAAGTATAACAGGCCTGAATGAATATTACGACAGTAAGTTCCTGGCGTGGTACCAACAGAATTAAAGTACCTAAGTACTTTTTGTATGAACTCATTTTAGGGGTATGAATGTCATGATGTTTGTAAGGCACTCCTCCAATATGTAATTGAAACCAACTGAGGGCACAGAATTTGTAATATTAGCATTCAAAGCAATAACGAATTCTGTCCTAACTTCAAGGGCTCATAATGTTCCAACAAGCTCGTTATGTATTCATCTTCAGAGAATATACCATCTAGAAATGAAGCGGCAGTAATTTTAGTAATGAGGTCAAAATAAATAGTATCTTAGCAGTCTCAATAGATAGCGCATTTAAATCAAGGCACTGGAGGCTAGCCAAGTGAGCGAGCGGACCGACGCGGAGCTCCTTCGTTATGTTTTCTGCATTTGTCCACTTTACTCGCTTTCACGAACAAACAAGCTCACTTTTTGATCGGAATGCTAACGTTTTAAATTCAATCAATTTTGGAATTCGTGTCACTTCTAAGGTTTATTGGTAAATCATTAAATTGGGTTCTCTCTGTATATTTTTGCAGACTTGTAGTGAGTTGAAATCTTTATTAGGATTTTTTTTATAGTAATACGGTATTGTTGTATATTTTAACTTAATCTTCTATAATATAAAAATGAATCGCTGAATGTGTTGCGAAGCGCAAATCTTGAGAGCAGCTGAACCGATTTCGCTAATTCTTTTTTTATAATATTCCTTGAAGTACGAGGATGGTTCTTACGAAGAGAAAAAAATAATAATTAAAGAATCTACTGTTAGGCGGTACGAAGTTCGCCGGGTCAGCTAGTATAGCTAGTATAGTTCGATAAATACCTCACCTTACCTTTATTTTCTTGCAGTGTTTAGTTTAACTACGTCTAAAAAACAACAGCACCAAGCCGAAATTGTAATTAAAGTGAGAGACTAATAGTTCACCTTTGGCAAGTTTAATTAATTTATTCTTGTTCCTGCGTTTTTAACGTTAACTTTGTACTAAAACACACCAATTTAAAAAAGTGTACAAAAGAAAGTAATTAATTAGTTAGGTTAGCTATCATTTGCTGAATTTTTTTTCAACCTAAACTGGCTACGAATAAAGTTCAAAATAAACATCGTGTATTTAGTAAAATATTCGTTCTACCTTTGAAAAGCATCTTCATGAATGGAGGAATATGTAAGGTATGTCAAAGTTAAACTCACAAAATCTTTCCTCGACTTTACAAGAATATTTTATGACAAGTCAATAAGCGCCGGAATTAACTCTTCATAACAAATGGGTAATAAAGATGAAATTTATTATTTAATATGTATGTCGCAGATGAATTGTGGAATCAGCTGTTTTGCAAAACTGCTAGCTGATTTACAAAACAGTAAAAAGTGAAAAACAGCTGAACGACGTTTAGCGGTTTTACATAATTACTGAACTATAACACGCAGAATTGAATGAACGTTTTGCGTTTATCAATGCAGCGGGTCAACGATCAGATTATGTAAAACAGTGTGAACTGTCAGATTGTTGATTTTAGTTCGAAATTTTGTCGGATATGGCTCTGTATGTCTTAACAATAATAGCCTAACTTTATTTTACTTGTCAATAGCAAAAAAAAGATGAAAATTTTGAATAACGTAAATACTAAACCCCTATAATAATCGTTAATATATCGGAATTATGAAAGAAAATAAACGAAACTGATCGATGAGCGAGCGAAGCGAGCTCGGGAGTTTCGTGTATCCCGATACGGACAGGTTAGGTTCGAAGAGGATGACGGGGGCCAGTGAGGGAGCGTAGCGAGCAAACTACCCCCGTCATTCTCTTCGTGATTAGGTTTTTTCTAACCTTACAGACACAAAAATAGGAGCCCCGCCAAGCGAGGCTCCGTCGACCCAGCCACGGAAAGTCAAATCAGAATACAGTATCTTTTTTTTACTTGAGTGGTGACTATCCATTTAATATACATAAACAATAAACAAAACTGTCCCATAGTAGATATGGCATTCTGCATTACGTCTAAAGGTGGGTAGCTGTTTTGTTAAACGTATCGCAATGGCAATCCAGCTGAACGTCGTTCAGCTGTTTAATAAAACAGTACTGTTTTCTAAATCAGCTAGCAGTTTTGTAAAACAGCGGATTCTACAATCCATCTGCGACATGTACATGTACAGAGGACGGCCCAGGATTCATAAAAAAATAACTGTTCGGTATCAACTAATAGGACAAGGTAATAACTTCAGTATTTTTAATACCTAAATAACCAAGTTTGGAACTTGGAACGTTGAAATTTGTGATATGCGCTTGACAACGCATTACCTAACTGAGAAGTTAATTAATTAAAACCGATTATTTATTTGATGATTTGCTGTTTGTACTTAATTTTTTATTATTTATTTGGTTTACCAACTTCAAATTCTCTTTCTTTAAATTATATTTCTTGTGAGAAGAAAATATGGTTCGCATCTGTTCTCTTGGGTCACTACTCCCAAGGCCGACTAATATGTCTGGATTGCTGCTTGTTTTGTCGAATTTTTTGGTACACTTTTTAAAATGTACTATGATGACGTCAGCGTTATTAACTCGGTCAATATAGAATACAACCGTCAATGTACTTATTTAAAATTATAAAATGGTTCAAGGTCATGAGCAAGATTGCAACCTGCACCTCCCGGAAATATACTCTAGGCGCTCTGACCACTAAGCCATCTCGACCTCGTATTTTTCTATCCACAAAAATGTATAACTTTAAAGTTCGCTCCGCATGCGTTGCGTTTGGAGATTTATCTGTAGAAAATGATTTAAATCATTATAATTTTTATAAGTTCTTACAAATCAATTTCTTCAACCTCTTTTGGGTGTAAACATTTTTTGTTTACACTTCACAGTTTTCATACACCCGTATGGAAAAATACTCAAAAAAATAACTCAAAAAAAATGATTTTAATTATTGATAATACACAAAAAGTCTTCTTTGGCAAAAGTGTTATCACTTATTCTTTAAATAGAGAGAGTTGGCAGACATATTGAAATGACTGCTAGTTATGGGTTTGTTGTCCTACATGGTTGTTTGGATCTCCGAGCGGCTTACGTAATCCAGTGGTGCCTCTCCGTCTGGTTTCATTTTATGAAGGCCTAAGATCCCTATATAAAAGGATAAACAGAATTAGTGTTATGGACAATGACAATAGTAAAACGTACTGTAGACGGAAAAAATATTTTATAGCGCTTGTAGATATAATCTCTACCTGTTTCTGAGATATTCTTTAATTACTAACTTTAGCGAGAATAATTTGATTATACGACATAATTTTTTGTATATCATCATCATCATCATCATCATCATATCAGCCTATCACCGTCCACTGCTGAACGTAGGCCTCCCCCAAACAGCGCCGACCATCCCGGTATTGGGCAGCCAGCATCCATCCGCTGCCAGGCACCTTCTTCAAATCATCGGTCCATCGTGCCGCAGGGCGTCCTACACTACGTTTGCCCAAACGTGGTCTCCACTCCAACACGTGTCTGTATCTGTCCGTCTGCAGACATGGCCAGCCCATTTCTACTTTTTTGTATATACTAACCCTGAAAGTAGTTGGTTTAGAATCCGTAGGTATCACTTTTAAACTATGTTAAATTTTGACAAATATATAATAACATATAATTCGTGTTGGACACAGTACTTATAAAATCAGAAATAAATATAATTACTGTCAATAAACAGAAGCACAAGAAGCTACAGAATTACAAAATGTTAAAGCCCAATATAAAAAAGAGTAAGAGAAGAGTATTATACCAACAAAGCCCTCTTTCCTATGATTCATTTGAAACTTTCTACCTATCTCCCGAAAACACCGCGGTAAACCTCTTTCCTAAACTGTCATATATCAATGACTGAAAAGATTGCATTACGTGTCATTGTGGGGAAGCTCGCATTTTTTCGCACTAAATCCAAACAACACAGAACACGCAGTTAGTGTCCGTGACGAGCGTGAATGAATGGCGTCGCATTTTTCTCGCTAACTCCGCGTCGCCTCCGCAATAAAACATTCATGAATTCAGAATGTTACTACTCAGTACCCATTGCGTGGATAGGGCGTTGATTCTTTGGAAATTTGCAAAGGAACAGTACAGTAGAGCGTCGATTTGTATCCAAACGCTTATTGCTATCCCTTCGTATCAACATAAGTTTCTTCTCTGTCGTATTATCTCCTCAGAATTGTATGACTCCATTATGTTAATATTGTCTCAGATAGAGTAAGTAATCCCAAATTAAATATTTGTTCCAGAAAAAACAAAAATAGCACGGTCATGGCGCTCAATAAAGATAATGAACATGAATTATTGATAACACAAGCGCTATGTCGTGCGTATCCAAACAATTCATGAATCCAAACTGCTCGCAATAAGACGAGTAAAGAATAAAGCCAATTGTAGAGCGAGCCAATAAAAGAAATAAGTTCATAAATGGATGCATAGCTGTGTGTTTCCAACATCTATGGCAGGATTGCTCCGCCGCCGGCGGAAGTGCGGCGAACTATGCGCGGCGCGGGGACGGAATGCAGACAATTTCACAAAAGCCCACCGAGTGAGAGGTCCGCCGTGATAACCGTGAAAGCTAATAAATTTGTATGCGAGAGAGGTGACGAAATAAAAACGCTTATTATGTTTATAGCACTGTATACTTTAGGAGGTACAGTTTTCATTTTTGCGTTTTATTTTAGGGAATGTATTTTCTGCTTAATACTGGGGCTTCATGATGATAATGCAGTAATTTACATCTTTAACGGTGTATTAAAATCCTCTAAATACACGTACACCGATTTCACGTAGGTATAAAAGGTTGTAAAACATCCAACCGTTCAAAGAAGATTAGTGATCTGAAACAATCGGATAAAGATATATCTTGTTTATCGCGACACAAGTTCGAGGGCCAAAAAAATCCGCTTCAAGTTGTTATCTAAGCGTTTTCAGCGCAAACATGTTTAGACGTCAGATTTATGTTTTCTGATCCATCTGCCGTGCCGTCTCGCATAATATTGCGGACGGACTTGGAAAATAATAAAGGCGGGAGATAAGGTTTTCGTCTGTTCCAAGGGAAACGGTGGAATTGAGTTGGGACAATTTTATTTTTCATTTTCCTTAAGCCAAATATGAATGAATTATTTGTGCTTGACTGATGTTAGGTTCATGCAGTGCCATTTATTTTAAATTCAATATCATGGCTTGCAGGTAACGTTTTAAGTTATCATTTCAAAATGTTATAAAGCATTTAGTTTGTTTGGGTAGTGGTAGTGTTGTATTTTTTTATTACGTATCATAGAGGCTAAACCTGCCACGTGGGTGTAATGGTGGTGCGGCTGCTGAGCCCCAGGTCCTAGGTTAGATACCCGAGTTGGGCAAAGTGTTATTAGGTTTACCTGGTTGGAAATTTTCAGAAGCAGCCCGGAATTTGGAATTGTGTCTAGTTGCATCCACGGGAGTTGAAAGCTTGAGAATGAGGAATTTAGTATGACTTTTCAGTTGTCAAAAAATATTGCTAGTCTTTCGGTTTGAATGCGTATTAAAATGTGTTTTAAAAATACACATAATTATGTAGTTATAAGACCTAATTAAATTTCGACATGATATTCTGATGAATGACCAATATGACATTTAGGATAGCAATGCAAAATAATATGAACATTTGAATAAAACAGTGGATGATGATAACAGACGAAGCAAAACTCGCAGATATAATCGGAAAGATCAAAATAAATAATTACTTAGAGATAAATCTTTGAAAAGCATTAACGCATGCTTAGCGAACTCTAAAGTTATTATAAATATATATTTCTAATAACTTTAATTACTTAAAGAAAAATTTTTTTTAGAGCTTAAAGTTGTTCCCACAGATTCACCACCCGTACATAGGACTTAATAACGGCACCGGTCAAATGTGGGTGCGCTACAGTACCTACATCTTTGCCTTATCCCTCAGAGAGTATAGGCTGATGATGCTGCAAAATATTTTTTAAAGTGTTATATACTGCTTTGCTTTTTCCATTTGCTATTGTGCTTATATCCGGTATTACGGACTGTTTTTACGTTTTTTGTTTTACACAGAACATAATTATACTTACTCTCTGTGAAATGTGGTTGTACAATTGTGTACACGTCTGCCTACTCCCTCGGGTAATACAGGCCTGATGATATTCCGTTTCTCTTACTTCTTCCTACCCTGGTCCGAAGTTATTTAAGGTTAGCGCAGTATGTCTTCCTCTTCCATTCTCGTCTGTCAAGTGATAATATGTCTATTTTACTTAAATCATGAGTATTCGAATGTTTTCATAGTATCTAGTAGTAATCTCAAAACGATAGATCTCTCTGAATATTACCAATTGATAAAAAATATTAAATAATTTCACAAAAGTTTAAAGTTGGTGTTGGTCTTTAGCTATTTTCTTTTTTTGTGAAATTCATTTTACATTTGCGAATCCAAAATGATAAAAATATTCCATGCAGTGTCGCAGTCAACAACAATTTAGTCGAGCGTTAGATAGCTTTTTAACACGTCAATGCTGCGCATCATAAATCGAAAATCATATTTTTCTCCTCTACACAATACTATGCATAAAACATTGTTTACATTGCAACAGAATTGCAATGGAGATTAAAACAAAACATCTATAATAAAACAAGAAACAGGCAGAACGAAATAATAAAAATAGGGTTTAGCGTAGCAAGTTTCTTCGGGCAGCGGCGCGGCATGAGGAACCAATTTCTGAGCCGATGCGGAGCGTTTTGTTGGAAATAGCTTTCCTTCAATCTGCATTTTCTTGCTGATTTACCAACTTTCATACAGAACAAAAGTTTCTACGAGATACCTAGGACAAAGTTTGGCACAGTCGACACATTAAATTATTAACTCGCCTGCCTACGTCAAAACATGTCCAACTTTATTTGTACTATTCAAAATTAGAAGCTGACATTTAGGCATACGGTATTAAAATAGAGATATATTTTAAAGCCAATGTCTGGAAATTATTTAAACTAAAATACAATGCTATTAAAAATATACTCCAGTTGCGAGTGTCCTAACGATTTGTGGGAATGATAAATAAATTCTCTATAAATAAGAAGTAAAATTAATTTGAAACTTTGATTGATTTTCGCATCCGAGATTGATCCAATTATAAATGGTATGTAAGTAGTGGGTAAATTATCTCAAAATCCCGGGTTGAAATCTACAAAATAATATATTGAGGGCTCTTTCCCCTATAACAATCGGAACTGATACCGTCATTAGGGTCATGCATCCGCGTCACCCTTGCTGGGGTCCTATCCTAGGGTGCACCGTTACCATAACTCACAACAGTAACCTTAGCCCTTAGACATACCCTTCAGAGACTACTGGCCATCATCATGTCTTTGCCCAAAACCCAATTTAATTAGGGTCAGCGCAGCACGTCTTTCTTTTCCATACATCTCTGTTAGCCGTCATCTCGATAGACATTTCTTTTATAGTCATATCATCTTTCACACAATCCATCCATCGTTTCCTTGGTCTTCCTCTACTCATGTAGCCGTTCACATTCAAACTCAAAACAGTAAGCATAAAATAATGCAAAAGCCAAAAAATATTATAGCCGTATGCGATATGTAAAATATTCCATCTATTCTCCATAAACAATTCGGCAAAAATATCTTGGTGTTAAGCAAATATTTTGGCCTATAATATAACATAACCAATCTATATACCTATCCCACTGCAAGACCAGGGCCTCTTCTAATACAGAGAAGGCATGAGCATTGATCACTGTGCTAGCTCACCGCGGATTTCAGACCATTAAGTCTAAACTACATCCCCAGCAACCGCCTTTAATTTTCACCCTATATATATGTTTCACTATGAATAAGAGTTACTTTACTTATCTTCATTAGATATACTATGATGTCTTTCCTCATGGATACTATTGTCCCTCTCATTTAGAGACAATAGTCCACCACAATAACAAACTAGCAGCCGCACCAAAACAAATAACCAATAAGCGATACATAGGAAAGAATAATAAAGAAACGGACAAAATATAGGACGTGAAGATTAACAAAGTTCTAAATAACTAAGTTTGCTTATAGGACGTCATAATAAATGGGTACGGGCACGTCCAAGCCGAGCCGTACACTCGTAAAGTCCCCAGTTCGATTACATACACGAGCGGGTCGCAGTGAATTAACTACAAACGGACCCGGCATCACGTGACCAGAATATTTTCAAAAAAATCCTTTGCTCCACTCTCCTCTGTCAGTACGGAAAGCTTGATGAATAAATATTGATGTACCTATATCTAAAATACTCGCGCAGGTTGTGTATTAATTGAAAAATATGCCTCGGATTAGCTGAAATTATTAAATGGGTCGTGTTAATGATTTCTGACGCTGTACCGCATAATTAATTATTTACACAATTTAAAGCTTGATTGCTAAATCATTTATTAGTGAAATACAATATTTGCTGTGCTTCCATTGTTACAGCATTTTAGTAATGGTAATTTTGCGGTTCTCCCTTGACAAGGCCTTTCAATAACTAAATATTAAAAAATATAATAATTTTGTATCTGATTTGACATCTGGGATTTTGAGTACAGTAACAAATGAGAAATATAACATAAACAATTATAACAAAAAAGGATTTTTTGATAATGCGTTACTTAGAGCCGATTTCACCGCTGCCATTAAAAACCGAGTTTAACAGAACTTAGTTCTACTTGATCCAGTTCAAATATTGATTTTGATCTCAGTTAACGTCAAACTGATTTTACCTGCTACATTTTGACGCGTTCACGAAAACGAAGTTTTCTTGGTTAATTAATGTAAATATTGTCACAATTAAGAATTTAAACGATTTTGAGAGGTGATAACCTAAATTTATATTTATTAATATATATGTAAACAATAAATATTCCAAATTAAGCATTTTTGGTGCTGAAATATTTATAGGAAACTTTATTATAACTATTAAACATGTTTAATTTTATTTAATTATCAGTTTTATATACATTTTATTTATACAATAGCGTTATATCATAATTAAGTCAAATAACAACAAAATCTCTTTTATGTTAAACAATATTCCGCCATTTTGACAAGGCCGCTCTTGAACGCGTTTAGATAAGCTGAACGTCGAAAGTCGGGCATTCAGAAGCCTGAACTGGGTTCAGCTTGAACTGCGTTCAGTTTTTGTTGGTGAAATGCAAACTGGAGCTCTGAACTCAGTTAAATGCGTGAACTGAGTTCAGGTTGTACTGATCGCGTTTAGTTTCACTGGTGAAATCGGCCCTTAATCATCCACTTAGGCAAATTTCGGGTAGATTTCATGTCACCTTAATATAAAAGCAAAACAAAAAATCTTTACCTAATACACTTAAAACTAGATTTATATAAAGTAAATCAGCATTAAAAGTATCAATTTTAATATGAAACTCATTTTATAACCACTTCCCATGGTAAATCAGCTAATGGAGTGGACGTGACATGAATCCGTCGTGAGCAAAGGGAAAACCCGATAAGTATGAAAATTAAGTTTCTGCGGTCTAAATTATTTTTAGCTCAAGATCAACAGGTTCCAATCTTAATATATTTAATTTCATTTTATGTTTTTCTACATTGTCATTATGTTAATGAGAGCTTTAAAAAGCTTTACCTTTGGAAGATTCACAGAAAGCCGGAAAATATTTTTTTTCTTTCTTTAACAGTCCTAATGTGGTTTGTAAATGCAAGGACACGACTTTAAAATAAACTTTGTTATTGCAATAAGAATATGGTTTTGTTTCGTCTAATTTTCGTATGTTGATTCTCCAAAGTATTTCTATGCTTGGTTATAATTTTAATGGTACAAGGGCTTTGTGATGTGAATATCCAATCATTTTTTTAAATACAGGATCGATTTACTAAAAATACAAAAATCTTGTTTGTCAAGACATAAAAGTGCATTTTATTCCACGTGGAACTGCTATGATTTGGTTATACTTTGCGCCACGTTGCAAATCCCTTGACAATGAATCGTGTTTTCCCTTGAAGCTAGTTCGATCGTGTGATCAAAGGGTGAACCTGTAAAAATACAGTTCTCGACCTACGTATTTATTTAAAAATAACGTTGTTTATACTTTATTTACATGCTTCTTTCGAGGTGGTTGGGCTATAGAAAGAGATTTTTAATTTTTAGTGTATGTCGTCAATCTGTATGCCGTCAAAATATACGAGCGTAAAATGATGTACAGTTACCTACCAGAAAATTCAATAAATCTAAATTTTATAAATTATGTCAAATCATTGTAAATAATATCAAAATGTCACAACAAATTATTATTCAATAACATATATTGTTTTATAAATTGTCTAATGATCTGTGTAATTTAATGCATTTTATTAATGTGTCATATTTGGATGCCCAAATTAACTGCCGAAATGTGTCTTCGCATTATATTATTCTTATACTATATCTAGTACCTACCTACTTACATTTGACGCAAAATAAATAAATCATTCAGTATTTCACAAACTCAGCTTGAAATAGGAGTCTATAAAATGTACGCAACAACAGTAATACTGTCTGAAAATTCTCTGCAAAAATGACTCATTGTGACACATAAGCAAGGCTATTAAGTTGGTACAGAAAAGCGGAGCAGCGGCGTCGCAGCCTGATGGGCGCTATAAAGCTATAACCCAATTGCCCTCGGATTAAGTGTTATTGTCATAGAACAGCTAACCACAGTCACGCGTTATGATATGCATAAATGCAATGCTCCAGAACGTAAGTGCATGTAAGGGGTGAGAGGGAACTGCCGCAGTGTGCAGTAACGATCAAGTAACGTTGTTATGTAACAAACGAACGAGCAATTATTTTAAACGCATCCATTGCAGTACAAAACAACGTTAAAGAGCTGACGCGGAGTGGTCGTAACAAACGTCGTTATCCTACATTTTGGGGTCGATAAACTGCGGGTCGACTGTCGAGGCGACGCGACGGCGACGCGCTGGCTAACCTCCGAACATTACATGATCAAAGCACACACTGAAAAGAATCACTAGTCTCACTCATAAATTCTTCTCTTTCAGCCTATTTATAGAAAATCGAACCCCAAGGTTATTGTACCGCGCCAATTTCGGGGACAATCCGTCATTTCTTTTCTATGCATGAAATGGTCCGTCTCAGTGGCAAAGCTTTGTGGCAATTATTGAAATATTATACCATTACGATAATTTACCTATAAACTAAAGCAACGCTACTTTTCTTGAAGGCTATCAGTCATTGAAAACCAGCGCGTTGCTTTTAACAAGGCTTTTTCTCAACTAATATTAAGAACAAATCCGTAAATATAATATTAGCAAGCGGTAAGCGGAATTTTTCAGAGGGGGTGTTTTTTTTGCTGAGGCCTCCAGCGATATCGATGATATGAAAAGAAAATCCTATATATTTTTCTAGATACTCGTCCCTCTGTTCAGCATAGTTGCATAATATGTACGTATCCTACATGCTACAAGCTTTACGAGGTAAGCATAGCCCGGGGCAATCACGTACCCACCAAAATCGTTTATGTAGAGATGTACTTTTAAAAAATCCACTGAGAAATGGATTTATATTCTCTCTCCGCTATTTTTAATACGTAGCCTCGTCGAGACACAATCTACATTAATTATGAATACTAAATAAATTGGAAAATATCAAGGATAATAATTATGTACACAATAAATCCATGTTTCTTTTAGACAGGGCGCTTATTGTTCTTTTACGTAAAAACGTCACTGACAGCTGTGATGGTAAAATGCTGTCTTATGAATATATTATAGAAGCCTTCGTACGACCTCCCCTACGTAAGTTTATAATAGATCTATCCATCGTGTTTTCAATTTATCCATTTAATGCCTGCGTTAGTTGGCAAAAACGTAAACAGGATGAGTCTATAAAGTAAACAGCAAAAGCTCCTGATGGGGCTAATTGCGTTCAAACTAAAAGTATGTTCTGTGTTGTGGTGGTACAAAATTAACGAGAAGGTTTTAATATAATAAAATTTGCACGGTAATAAACAGTTTTGTAATTCAATCATAAGATGTTGGCGAGGAACTAATGGCATTGAATTTCCTTTCCTTTATCTATTATAATATTGACTGCTAATATTTTTACATTACCACTATTAAATTAAAAATATTTGTTTCCCGTGTCCTTCTTTTGCCGAATAATTGGTGGCCAGTGGCCTCTACATTTAATCGGTAACAAATAGTTCTTTGAAAGATAGTTAGAATTTATTTTAATGATATTATTGCAGATGATCAGCTATTCTTGAAGACTTCCAATAAGAATGTTATTAAACTATATTCTAGACGATGATATTATGTAAAACATAACAGAACACTGGAATTTCATATCATACATGTTAGTCAGCCGGTTTTATTGGCATTATATTGGTAGCAATTACATCTACCTACATGGTACAGGCGGCTTCTAGTACCGATCCGATATAATCCATACCGATCACAGCATAGCCACCTCATAAGACCATTGTTGCCTAGACTGAGTACATTGTATAGTTAAATGACGGTGAAATGTACTATCTCAGCGATTCAATACTGAAACAATGAATATTGGCTTCCTACCGAATTCTAGCTATTAGCCGTCACTTTACTCGGTCACTGAGGCTCGGTTCCAATATCCAGTGACAAAATAGTGATAATAGTATCACTAGTATGTTTTTAAGACACTCCTTTTATATACTATATTTAGAATTACAATATGGATTAATAATGAGACACCTCTTTGAGAACAGGCCTGCAATAGCTTTGGAGTATATCAAGTGGAGCGCAAGGTGTAGGGCAACAGTGGGATAGTTCAGGTAGATGGTAACAAATTATTTATATATAATATTAGTAGGTATCAGTACAACATAACACACTAATAATAAATAATATATAGTATACAAGCTTAAAACAAAAAATTACTTACAGAATTGCTTACTTTTTATTTATTCATAACAATATTTGAGGGGGTGATACCTGCTAATATTAGAAGAGTTTTTTTTTCTTTTTTTTATCCAAAACGTTTGGCCACCAACTCGCCTGATGTTAAGTGACAGTGTGGCCGAGGATGGAGCACGTAGATCCAGAACAAATCTATTCAATCTAAGAAGAGTGGATAAATTTCGGGAGAACGGCAGTTGGGGAGTTGATGCATCATCTCACTGTTCCAAATTCTTCTTCCACAAAAATACTAAAACCTTTAAAGATTGCTACGCATACGTTTAAAATTTTTATATTGATCAGAAAAAAAAAAACCGCCCATATCTGTAGATTCGCCAATACCAGATACAATAGAAATAATATTTTAAAGTTTTCTACTTTAGTGTGAGTATACCTATTCTTTCCTATATGTCTTTCCTGTCCTATAGGCTTCTTTAACGACTGAGTAAGAGACATCGAATATCTCTAACAGTAAGCGTATCCACTGTTTTATATCGTAGAATTATTATGAAAGGAAATATTTTATCCTGTGTAATATCATGCCCACCTAGGATAGTGGCAGGAGGTGGAGTTTCTTAAACGATAGTAGTCTCTTAGCCAAACTGACAGAATTTTGTATAACTTCTCAGCTATATTTGTTGTTAGCGTATTTTTAGTTTTATTAATTTGATATGTCGGAATAAATACTACTACACTCCGGACCGAATTTTTGGTCTTGGCAGCCTATCTGCACGAAGACAAGTACGCAGGAGATGTTATAGTGCACAAGTGTATGCGCAAACACTGATGTACTCTCTCTTCCTTCACTCTCATAGTCCAATAGTGACATCGTGACCAGAGAGAGATCAAGCGCAGAACCGATGGCATTACGTGCTCTTCGAAGCATAAGGGTGTCGCACCAGCAACTTCCTAACTCCGGGCTGCTGCTGAGAATTTTCTGACATAAAAACTCAATAACATTTTAACCGATCCGGGAATCAAACGCAGGACCTCACGGTCAGTAGCCGCACAAGCAGCCACTACAACAATAATAGGCAGTCGATTGATGAGAATATAGAATAATAAGAAATTCTGCGGAATTCATACAAAAGGTTCTACGAGTATATGCTGGCTGGCATGTGCTTCTAAACAAAAAGAAATAAGTATATAAGGGGTTCCGTTCCTTAACAGGAAAAAAACCTTAAAGGATCGCTTTGATGCCTGTACGTCTGTCCGTCTATCCACCTGTCAAGACGCTGTTTCTACAGAATTGATAGAGGTATTAAAATTCATATAAAATTCTTAGATGTTTAGTCTTATAGGCTTAATATTATATAAATAAATGAAAAGTTTGCGATCCCTTAGAGAAGAATAATGAAATTTCATTTTTTTTTTTTTTTTTATGGAATAGGGGGCAACCGAGCAGACGGCTCGCCTGATGGTAAGCGATTACCGCCGCCCATGGACACCCGCAACCCCAGAGGAGTCGCGAGTGCGTTGCCGGCCTTTTAAAGGGTTTGGGCCTCCGGTACCCTCACTCACTCGGCGAAACACAACGCAAGCGTTGTTTCACGCCGGTTTTCAAAACACAACTTTACATGAATTGTCTATGCTATTTGTGTGTAAGGTCATCAAGAAACATTAAATAATTTGTAGTTAAATGACATAAATTTGACGGCGCGGTTGATGCAATAGTCGAGATACCTGCTACTCAGCTGCGCGTGTTCCGGTTCTGAGTGTGCATGGGAAATGCGCGGGGCAATATTTAATAAAAATTAAATCTTATTTTTTCTACGTAACCCTCAGGATGCTAGTTCAACACTAGTTCAGCACATGGCTGTGTATTTTTATGTTCTTAGCCTAAAACCGCTTGGTAAACGGGACTAAATCATCTTTTTGTGCGTATCACATAGGTAACTACTTGAAGGGTTCTCCTTATAAATATCAAGAAACATTGATATGATATGATAGCAAAAGCTAGTAGCCAATAACCCAACCATTTATAGTGGGAACTGGAATTCCCAGTCTGAGCCTATTTACAACTAGTCACATTCGGACTGGCAATCACGCCATCTGTTGGTCGTTAGAGACTCGTCAGTCAGTTGCGGAATGCATTGCGTACTATTGACATTCGAATAGACAGGATATTGAGATTTGCTGTTGTTCTTGTTTGATGTACCTACCTACGATGTCAACGGCATGACATCAAATCCAAGCCAATGACGATGCAATTTAGCTCAATGAATCGTTATAACGTTAATAAGGCATAACGATTAAGAAAAAAGAAAAATAAGGAATAGATTATTACCAAACCAGTAATAGACAGTACCAGTTAATATGTGTAGGTTAAAAGCTGTTGCGTCAGTCATTAGCAGACACAATAGATTTTTATTGTTACAACGTACAGATCTGTACGTTACTGAGCCGAAAGGTTAATATTACAAAAAATATACCAAACTATAAAACTTTTTCATATAGGTACGGCTTCGTAGAAGGAAAAAACCACTTATGCGATTAGGTAATATCGAACGCAATATGTTATTTTTGAACACAATTTTAAATTAGCTCACATTATTACTCATACGAGTCCAGCGCAAAATTGTAAACTACCATTTTTATGCCACTATCCAACTTCTCTGCGTCAAAGCGTGTCAATATAGGGCGTGTTCTTTTTGTATGGAATTTTGCGACCAAAACCAGCAGTCAACTTGCGGCTTCTCTATTTGGAGCTATATGAGCGCGCGCCGCACCAAACTTTAGAGTATCTGCATTCCCCAGTCCAATTTTCGTGGTTGATTTTCTGAATGTTTAACTTTGTTTCTAATTAAGCAATTAGCCTATTTCTGGGTTGGCTCACGTTCGTACTTTTGTAGTAAGAAAAATTATGATTTTATGTAACAATTTTGGCCAACACCTTCTCTTCTTGAAGTGATCAAATAATGTAGTGTTGTATTACTCGATTATGTTGGTCTTCTTCTTATCGTGTGGTTGATGAACCACCTAGGGTCAGAGTTTAAACTACCCTTAGGTCTCTGACATGGCTTTAGCTATTTTGGTGTCATACTATTTATAATATGGTTTAAAATAAAACAGTTCCTTTCAAACCGAGTTATTTTGGTGCATCGTACTTATTAAACATTTGACTAAGATAAATACCTAGGTAGTAGAGAATTCTACATATTGCTCACTATATTTTGTGCTGATAAATATTAGGTTGTTTCATTTCATCATGATCAGTCGAAATATTTCCTTTTGCAGCATTGGTTTTGAAGTTCTTTAGGTATTTGCCACTTGATAAAAATTATTGATCTCTTTGTGCAAGAATTAAACAGCGCATCGATATAATTATCTTAATGTTACATTTAGCACGACATACATATAAACTGACAAACAAAAACACACAGATAACTTTATCTTTCATACCAAAATATCGTGGGACGCTCGGTCGCTTTTGATAACCCCGATATTTTCTTATTCTGCCCGAGGCGCAGTGCAAGGGGCCAGTTACACTTAAGAACAACATTATTGCGATGCAGTGGTCTGGTGGCCTGAGTGTGTGGGATGTCGGGACACTCGTAGAGCATGATATGGCAATAACACTGCACATTCTACCCTCAGACAACCGTTATTGTCATATTATACGGGATATTTGCTGATTCAGATGTTTAGTAATGCGTGATTATGACTTGAATAGTTTTATTAGATTACATCTTGCGGTATATGTTCTGGGTCGGTCGTTTGAGATATATATGTTGAATATGCATGTGGGAGATACTATATTGATTGCATTAAAATAAATACATTCCTTAAAATATTAACCCTATACCATCAAAACATTGCATATAAAATTATCTATACATAATTATGGATTAATATCAAATAGTTTTACTTATATTTCATTGTTAGTTTAAAATAATATAATAACCCAACTAATACCAATAATAAACCAAAAACAATGGAAACCATCACTTTCTTATATTTTCTATAAATAATTATGATATCTCCAATTACTTTAAAAACAAACTGTTCGAAGTTTGACAACGGACATTGTTTTCTTATAAATTGTTGCCACAGATAAAACTCCAAGTTTATCTGTTACCGATTTAATTTGATGATTCACATCCGACTGAAATCCGCGCTCGGCTTGTTCTTTGGTTATTCGTCTTTTGTCTTATTTTATTATGCTGTTACTCAGTCGCGGCGATAAAGGCTAGCGAGACGGCTTGTCTGTTCCCGGTTTTCTCGCCCTTGTTTATCCGGCTGGGGGTAGTTAGCGCGGCGGAGTGGCGCCCCGCGGCAGTGCCTCCGTAGCCCGCCCAGCGATGGGACGCTCCACGACCGCCCAACTGTTTCCTATCGCACGCGTACGGCCTCAACAACACAGGTGAACCACGCGACCATAAAAAAGGACAATCATCTAATGTGATACAGACAAAATGACTCCTTTTATACATTTATATTGTGTTATATGGATAGAGTTATTGACAGGCTGCTGCACCACCACAGGTGAGTTGATAGTGCAATTAGCATTTTTATTGAGTTCACCGGCAACTTGTAAAAAGTTTTGTATAAAATACGAATCGTGTTTCACTGTTGCGGAAAATGGTTTTGACGATTTTAAAAGTGTCTCCTTCAAACCCCTATAAAACTTTGTATAGCTTAAAAATATTTCGGACTAAACTCTTTTAATCGAGTTTGTTTGTGATTAAGTCTTTTTTAGTTTTTTGTCAAATCGTGATTTAAAAGTAAAGTTTATCCGAACATTTTCTTCCAGTTTATATTGGCATTCTTATGCATCAAAAAGTTTACTTACTTAAAAATAAACCACTTACTTGATAACATAAAGTTTTCCTACGTTTGTGGATGAGGAGCAAAATAACAATAATATCATATTATTTTCCTGTTTGTATTGTATCTTGAGTTTCTGTGTTTTCGTTCTTGTTATGTACCGTTTCGTATACTTGAGTGGCCTTCCTATGATTAATTTAATGATATTGTTCTTCTGGTTATTGCAAAATATATACTTAATTAATATGGAAATAGTATTTTTTTAATGTTTATGTATTAAAATCCTAATTCGTATTTTTATATTCGCATATTTGTTTGAATCAGTAGGTCATACATTACCTACAAGCTAATTACGTTATATAAAAATTATATAATTATAAATACCTACTTCTATTTGTTATATTATTTCAAGTTCCTAATGATGTATACTTAATCAGTACTTTGTTAATGTAATTATTACTTACGTTATGACGATTAAACTGCCGATGTGACTTGAAAAAAATGAATAAGTTCAAAAAAAATTATAAAACAAATGTTTCCAGGCAGGTGTTAATTATTACGATAAATATAGACCTAACAATTATAAGAATCGTTATGTGGAGATAATGTATTATTCTACACTCATACGGAACAGGAAAAAAAAAATGCGACATGTTTTGTTTTATGTATGCAAGTTACTTAGAACATATGGATAAGTGAATATTTAGAGTATTTATTACCAACTCAGCGTTGTCGCGTAATTAAAATGATGTATTAACTAGTAGGTAACATAAATTACGCTTCATTACAATAGCCAAACAAGTAAATTTTATGTTTGCACATACGACCGAATTTCACGGAAACATTTTTAATTCGATATTGTTAGTTTAATACAGTTGCAAACCAGAAACATTTATTGAAAATACACTACGAAAATTTCTCAACAATCGGTAGATATATAAAGTGGATCCATTGTATGTAAATAGAGTAATAACAAATAAGCACAAAGAATTTCATGTTCGAGTGACCGTTATCTCAAAAGCTCACGGGACCTTTCGCATCGATTTCTTAGAACTCATAAAAATACAACTAAATCGTCCCTTTTCGAGTATCTCGATTGCTAAGCTCCTTCAAGGAGATCTGTTCGGAGGGTCATGAAGATTCTTGTTGCTATAACATACGAGTAATTCGGTTAAGAAGGGGGAAGGATCACAAAAAAGTTCCATGGGCAGTGACGGTGACGCACCGCCGGATATCCGTGGCCATCTTCCGAGGAACGCGACATTTATCGATGTAAATACGTTGACATTAGTCAATTGTAAAATACGTCACATGTTATAGTCGATCGCGCGGGCCTTGCTCTTTCGCTTCCCTAATAGGAGCATATAGCCCCAACGATGTTTATTAAACACACATTGGCACATGTGTGCACTTTCACATAATTCGCATGCACCATTTAAGCCGTAAAAGCTTTTTAAACAAATAAGCAAACGTTTGAGTTTTTCATCTGCGATAACATGGAATGGAATTTTCACTAAATAGCGAAGTATTTGCAATTGCAGATAATTAATGCTATATCGCTATAAATGATTCGTTTACTCTGTATTTTACGTAAATAAATAAACTGCCTAAAGTATTTTACGTAAATAAATAAACTGTGTTAGTCTAGTGGTCGCCGAGCGTGAGGTCCCGGGTCCAATTCCCGAGTCGGACAGTGTTATTGGGTTTTTCTGTTAAAAAATTCTCAAACGCAGCCCGGTGGATGGCAATAGGATCAACACCAATTTATGGGATTTAATAACAGAATCTGTAAAAGGTGGGTGTGCAACAATAGGTAAAATTCTGCCTAGTCTGGTAAAAGTCAAAGTCGAAAGTTTTTATTTCACATAGGTAAAATTACATGCACTTATGAAACGTTAATTGATTTTATAATGTGTAAAAAATTAAAATGCTTAAGTACAATATTCTCAACTGCATTATGATGTTGACAAGGAATTGTAGCAATCGATAGTCTCTAGTAGAATCCGCTGTTTTACAAAACTGGTAGCTGATTAACGAAAACATATCCGTTTTATAAAACAGCTGAACAACGTTCAGCTGAATGCCATTGCGAGTGGGACACTAATGCAGAATCTACAGTGGGACAGATATCTTTATTGTATAGTTATATCAAATGGATAGTCACCACTCAAGTAATAGACAAGATACTGTATTCTGATTTGTCTTTCTGTGGCTGGGTCGACAGAGTCCCGCTCTGCGGGGCTCTTATTTTTGTGCCTGTAAGCTCAGAAAAAACCTAAAAACGAAGGGCATCCTCTCCGAAACTAACCTAGCCGTGTCAGGGTACACGAAACTTCCGAGATCGCTTCGCTCGCTCATGGGTCAATTTAATTTAATTTCTTTCAATATCCTAATTAATTGTCGATTAGTATAGTGATTTAGTATTACGTAACTTTAAATTTTCATATTTTTTTTTGCTATTGTCTTAAAATTAATATAAAGTTAAATTATTGTTGATGAGACACACAGAACCAGACCCACATGCATCAAAATTTCGAACTAAAATCTACAATCTTACAGATCATTTCACGCTGTTTTACATGTTCTCTGATCGTTGACGCGCTGCATTGATAAACGCAAAACATTCATACAATTCTGCGTGTTATAGTTCAGCAATTATGGAAAACCGCTAAACGACGTTCAGCTGTTTTTCATAACAGTAGATACTGTTTTGTAAATCAGCTAGCAATTCTGTAAAACAGCTGATTCTACAATCTATCTGCGACATATATAAGACTATGATGCTGTTGAGATCTTTCTTGCCGCGATTTGTGACATCAGACCGTTTAAATGTACGTATTTAACTGTTGCAGCGGAGAGTCGGTAGCGGTAGGTATCTTAAATTAGCTTAGAAGTACTTAATACATTTCTGCTGATGCTAAAAAGAGGTACCCACGTACATCAGGATTAAAACTTAACTAAATAAAACAAAGACTTTATAACTTCACCCTTAAATGGATTTTTCTAAATTAACCCAATCAACATTAAACTTGGCGAGTTTTAATCGAATTAACAAGCAACGTTGAAAGATCTTGTTCAAACATAAACAGTAGCTTGCGACAGAAAATAATTTCATCTAAATCTAATTTTTCTCGCTCAGTAACTTGGAAATCTATTTTTGTCATTTTATCTTTAATAACATAAAATTCAAAAGGCGTTGATCTTCTTCTGCTTCGCTTTTTCGAAAGCGAATTATAAAACAATGATTGAAAGCGAAGTGAATACAAAGACTGAAATGTAATAATAATTGTTATTCTGTAGAACATTTCGTTTATTGAATTGACGCGATTCAAAGTGACGACGCGGAGGCTGGAAATTTAAACCATAAAAAAGCGGTCAAACGCGAAAGGTCTACACAAAATTACGTGCGAGAAATACGTAAAAACAACAAGCTTTATAAAAACAAATATAAAACTTTTTGAAAACAGGAACAACGTAAAACAAACAAGTTTATTCTTATCTACTTATGTAACGTTTGCTTAAAAAAACTAAAGCATGAAACTTTTGATTTAAAAATAGCCTTCGGGTAATGTTTTATAGGAATGGGTCATCTGAATTCTCATTATTTTTATAAAAAAAATTACAGAAACTCAAATTGCTCGTTTTCTAGCATAACGTAATACAAAAAACTTTTTCTAAATTGGTTTTAAGGTTGTGAAACTTTTTTCATAAATCAGTTCTCCGTAATAGCCCAGCGTATCTTTAAATTATCTTCGTTTTCTTTACTTTTAGTGCTTACTTTTTAAACTTTGTTTTAATTTGAAAAATTGTAATTAATCAATGCGGGTTGTTAAAATATCTTACAGCAATTTGTCATATGGTAATAAAACAATGTATAAATTATAAATACCTAAATCAAATAAAGCATTAGGTTTATCATAACTTTTAAATTTTGTATAATGGGAACTGAATATACTACTCCGGGAAGATTGCCAATAGAATCTACGTGTGAACTAATAAGCTATTAAGATCATCAGCTCAACTACCGAGGGTGCAATATCTGAAGTCTCAGGCCAAATGACAGGGATAATGACGCACTCCTGCTGCCGACAGTTTACAGTAATAAGGACATTTGTAGGTACCGCTCGCTCACGAACGATCCTTCGATTTCAGATGTTTATGCGTATGTTTGGACTATTTGGTTTTCTACATCTAAGTACATAACACAGTTAATATTAGATTATCACGCTTCTGATTTCTTCAGTGATTTCATTATATTTCAACGGTCAGTTTTGGGCAAGGGGTAATTTTTAGATAGGTTGGTATATCTTATATTTTAATGGTTAAATAAGTAAGAATGATTAGATGCAAGCATTAGGTATTAGTTGGACTGTGGATATTATACAAAGTTATCTCTTAAAATGGTTATCGAATACCACCTACATGGATCGATTCTAAAGCACAGCTGAAGTGCTGCATTCCACGCAAGCATGAATAGTTTCTGATGTCAGTAATACTCAGTTCAAACGGCAGCAACACTTCAGGCGGACTCCCTGAAGTCTTGACACAAACACTATGAAGTTGTTGGAAAGTCCTAATTTATAACACGCTCAAGTAAAAAGAATTGGAAACGTTCATCCAACTCAACACGAGAAAGTCTTCTGACAGCACGCCGATTGACGCTAGTCGATGAGTTTAGACCTCTGTGTTATCTAACAATAATAGTTATTATAGGTACGAGGGTTTCCTTTGACACGAGTCAGTGTCTATTTTCCACAGGAATATAGTTATCATCTCTCCATACAATTGGCAAAGGATACAAAGAGGATGATTTCTACTTTGTATTAGTACCAAACGCGGTTTATGTTCCTAATGAACGGTGACGTGTAATGCCACCCGTGTCATTGCCACCAATGTGTACTTATCGATGCAGCGAATAGTACGTTCAATGGAATACGTTTTACTAGGAAAGCTAAGCGCAAACTAACAAATAGGTACATGTAAGGGATACTTAACGAAAGAAAATTGATTAAGATCTAATTTTAGACCCATTATTATAATTCATTATCTTTGTTCCCGCGGCTCTGCCCGCGTGGAAATCGGTTATCGTTATACAGTAGGTATAGCCAATGGTGTCTTCTGATATACCCATAAATTTATGTATATAATATTTTACGATAATAAATACATACTATCAAATAACTAATACTTAGGTATATAATCAAACCTGCAGAAATGGTATTTAATAAACAAAATCACGACAGACTCCAACTCCAAATAAATTAGTCTTAATGTACGTATGCCGTTAGTTCAAATATGAAAGGGGCGACTTCTGAATTCAATCCACTTATGGGTAAGTTGGCAATTGGGCTGGGAAGCGGCATGTTTACCCTCGCAATGACCCCGTGTCAACGGGGCTTGAGAAGTTGCGACCATCCCCACACTTGGATCTACGAAACTATATCCGAACATTGGCTGTATTTCATTTATACTATGCCTGGATTGAATATCGCTGATTAGAGAGTTTAGACGACCAATTGTTAGGTTTCGTTACGATTTTGACCCCATATCGACCAACTACAATCAATAAAAACTTTTTTTTATACAAAGCTCATACGTATCTAATAAATCAAGCATTCTTTAACGTCATAAATATAAGCATATCGGCGATCCAAATACGTTACCGGAACAACCGTACCTTATCTGCACTTACCAAAACACATTAACACCTCTTTAAAACATGTAACATCAAATGAACTCATAAAAATTATGAGTAACACGTGTCAAGGGTTCGTATAACATGTCGGTACGCCGCATCCATTGAGCTCACTTGACAGTGTCAATTATTCATCCCCAGCCGATAATGGAACAATCCTGTCGTCACTGCGGAGTGGGGCTGTCAACGCTAGACGTAATGGCATATAGAAACCTATTCCATAAAACCTATCCTAATTTAAAGTGCTAAATAATAAACTAAATATTTATTTCTAGTTGTTCAAGTTTTTGTTTTGTAGCGTGTCCAAAAAGCATGGTTACGACGCTTTCATCGGAGTGTACATACGTTTCAAGGAACTAACTTTCCAGGGCATTTTTGGGTAAAAATGACATTTTTTGATTTGACATTTTCAACAATAACCGACCATGAAGGTTTTAACGAGTTAAACTATGTACAGTCGACAAAAGAGATAAGTATCCAGGGTCGTCAGATATAGTTGAAACTTTCTTCGAAACCGCTGGACGTTTTGAAATTTAATTTAATTTAAAAAGTAGTTAATAAACAGTTCATTAATCGAATTAAGTTTCAATCGAATACATCCATCGGTTTCTATGAAAACTTAACTATATCTGACGACGTATGATGACCTGGATACCTATCACTTTTGTCGACTGTACTATGGTCGTTTCGTTGAACTCTCTTTGGTGTAGAGTATAATTCAAGCTATTCATCATATCATTACTTAAGAGAGCCTGGTTTGAAATACAAGTCTATTTTAGGGTTCCATACCTCAAAAAGAAAAACTGAACTTTTTTAGGACCACTTTGTTGACCGGCTGTCTGTCTGTCCGTCTGTCTGTCAAGACCCTTTATCTCTGGAACGCGTGGAGGTATTGTGTTGAAATTAAAAGCATATACTCAGGTCTACAGTCCCTTAAAGCTGCGAAAAAATCAACTCGGCAAAAAACGTATATTTCGACACTCTCAATGGAATCAAAATGTATAGGGTACTTTCCGTTGAACTGGAACTATGACATTTGGCAAGTAATATTGTCAACTGTACAACAAGTGTACAGGGAAAACTCTGAAAACTATACATTTGAAATTAAATCAAAAATAATAAAGTCTTTATTTCTAGTAATCAATCATCGAAGTTAAGCAACGGTATGAACGATGATTGATAACGTACGAAAAAAATTCAAAATGTCCCGATTCCTGAACTATTTATAATATGTACCTACAAATGTGTACGGAACCCTTGGTGGGCGAGTCCAACTCGTCCAGTTTTAAATAGCAACAAGCTTTCTATTGTAGGGAAAAAGTATTGTAAGAGATTATTATTAGTGGGGGTAACTGGAGTGCTCTATTTATTATCGCCGTCACAATAAAGGCTCTATATTTATTTATGGCACTAATCACTTATTTAGTTTATTTCTTTAAGCTTTTTAATTTATACGGACTCTATTTTCTTACTTTAGATAAAGTACTTGCGCAAACACCTTAACGTTTAAGTTACTAATTAAGTTTCTAATTAATTACGTTTATAATTAATCTAAAATTTTAAATAAATTATTTTCTTTTTTAGCAAATGGCCTACCTTAGGAAAGAATCACCGTTTCCAATAAGGCGTTTAAGATAGTTTTCCTACTTTAAAAAAGGTTAGGATAAGATGGGAATAAAGAGGCGGGCATTTGGCCTAAAGAAGGGCACGGAAACAAACCATTAAAATAATAATAAATAATTTATAATAAAACAACTTTTAACCGGATTAATCGTGTGTATTGGTTTTTATTTTTCCTGAAGTTTCGGAACACTTTGCAGCGTTCGTGGTCGCAGGAGGACTAAGGTGTCAGGCGTCTCAACAGTTTATTTAAAATTATTTCAGTCTACCGTACTTAAATACTAGTCTACCGTATATAATAAATAATTTATTTACATACCGATAGTAGATCACAATTTCAGAACTTTCAAATGGGGTTTCTAATTCTGAAAATCAAAATAGTACAATATAAGAGAATACAGTTCCACCGAACTGTGATCCGCTTCTAAAACAAGCGTTATTGTTTAGCCGGCATTCGAGTCTGACTACGTTCCTCAAACGAAGAATGACTTAATTGATCCAGTCACCAAGGTTTTGTTCATACTGGGTTCATCCTTTAGTTGTACTCATATAATTAATAGAGTTTAATTTATCACACCTTGCCTGTCTTTTCAATGCAACCCTAGAAAGTGTTGCCATATGGTTCGCTATTACAGTAAAATGTATTATTACTTCTTCTCGCTCCTACGTTCCCTTTCAGCACGCTTAAGTAGTAATATAATATTCATGTAAAACAAACGTAAAGTTATATCTCTAGCATTTACTTTACTCATATCACTTGATTATGTCTGGGTAAAACGTATCTCGAAAAGGGTTATGGGCGTACATATTTAAAAAGCAACCCACGATTTCTAAATAGTTACCTACACACATGCTCAGTAAAACATAGTCTTTAGGTAGTTCAGTAAGTAATATGAATAGTGATTTATTATTTAAATCGATTGTTTTGTCATTTGGTATTTATTAAAGTCAAAACTTTGAATGTTAAACACGTCACCTGTGATTGAGATCTCATTAACGAGTCCTAATACTGTAATGTATCATTATATTATTTAGCTTTCAGTGTTTATTAGCTCTGACAATAGAATTAAATGTTGATGGTCTTTAACACTATTGTAACCTACCATAATAAAGGTATATGAGATTGGTAGTAACATCAAACAGAGGCGTTATTTTCATTAGATAAGTACGTAGATGATAGTCGTACGTGTCTAATGAGCAATGTGATTTATCACCACATGTCTCCAACAAATTGGCAATCACAGCACTGAGATAATGCCAAGCGTTATGATCTTCTTCTTCTGTCGCATACAGAGATAGGTAGAAGGATACATCCCACGCTTTGTATTCCTAATATGTCTATACGTATATAACAAATGAATTAAACCTTTCCCCTCGTTATTTCATATGGTATTAGAGTACGTAGGTATAATCTGGTTTCAATTTTCTGCCCAACTATTATATGGTACTGGCAGGACGCTCCACTTTGCCTGGTAACTGATTTAACTGACACGCATGTAACTCAATTAAAGCCACCTACGTATGAACAATTAAAACTTTTATCCGTATTCCATAATATAATATATAGTTTTCACTCAATTACACGACAAAATTACTACAATCTAACAACAGTAAATTGCCGATATACTTACAACCACAATTGTTCGGTAATTTGTTAAAAGTTTTTGTCCCAGCACAAAAATAGGACAGCAACTTCGAAGGATAAATGTTAGAACCTTTTTTATATAATTTACGACTTGTCTAGAAGCTTTATCAGGGTCTTTTTGGTCCACTCTAGTTAGTTGAACACATGGCTCGTGAGTGAAGTCCCTGGTTAATGTACCGCGTCGACTGAAACATTTTATTTCTTTAAACTGCAAGAGCTTAAAATCTAAGACTGTACCTACTTTATAATGCATGACGATAGCGCAAGTACCTACTTACATACGTATACAATTATACGTACTTACAGGTTTATTCTTGGGTTGACATTATTATGTCGCTGGTTTAAAATCAATAAAATGAAATTATTCCAGTAACTAGACAACAAAGCTACACAGAACTGATGTTAAAATCATTATTTTTATAAACACAGTCGAGTCGTCCAAACAGGCATCAGAGTTATTTAAAAAACGTTTGGCATAAATAAATATGAATATTTATCGTATAATAATTCGTGGGCATACGTACAAATGTATTTTATACGTACCTACTAGAGTCGTTTGTTATTGATTTCCATGCGATTTTGCTTTTGGAATTAAAGTTAATCAGAGTATTACAATAATGTTCTAATTACAGGTCGGGAATTATCCACCGGGCAAAATGTAGTGTCTGTAGCACCTATAGAAGTTCCCGATGGTAAGTGTTATCTTTGTAAATATCAATAAAGAACATTCTCGAGGAAAGCATAATTTTTCAGGGAAACTTGAGTTAGTTTTTCTTATGCTGTACCGTTTCCCCAGCTCTTTTGCGTATTATAAACTAATTATCACTTGGTTATAACGGTGAAGGAAAACATCGTGAGGAAACCCGCATACCTAAAAGATGTTCTCGATGGTGTGTAAAGCCATGTGAGAGACCTACGAGTGGTTTAAACTCTGACACTAGATTATCCATCAACCACACGATAAGAAGAAGCTCTTTGCGTTTAAACGAATGATTTTTTATCCAAGTTTTTGTTGCTCTAGTATCGGACAACTACAATAGTAACTAATAGTAACAAATAAATGAATTCATGAGTACAATATTATACAAATTTAAGTGAAAGTAAATTTGATCTACAGATAAATATACTACAGCTGTACCTAAATAAAAATATGAAAGTTGGAAATACTATGTTGAAGACAGAAATGACAGCTTAATGCCATCATTTGCGACCACTTTAGAGTAAACGTTCCAACTACAATACATTTTCTTCGTCATTAAAACAGAAAAAAACTTAGTAGGGAAACATATTCATTAACATCATTGTATATAAAACTGTGGTCTCATCGTTACCCATCGCTGTAACTTCTATGACGCACTGATCTGAGTAAAACATACTCCTGTAACACTTAGACATTGCAAAGTTGTAACAAAAAACTATTAAAACAATAGTCGCATTGCGAAAACAACATTGTTTTCTTGTTCTTATACCAATTTCGTGTTTGTGAGTCAAACGACAATTTTTAGTTCCACTGTCTAGCACATCGCGGATAGGTTTGATGTTGGTAGCTGTATATTTTTACTGTTAGCGTACTTCTCCGTGTTTACCAGTGTAGTCCCAGCTCAAGACCCGTGTTTTCACCATCACGACTTAACTAAATTAATGCTCGTTATCTTAATCCATTCGCGGAGAAAATTAGTGCAAAGAAAATTGTAAAATGTTTTTCATCTGTTTTACTAACGAACGCCTTAAATATTTTGATGGATAATATGAGAACCATTAAGTACTCTTTCTATTTATCTTCATACTGATTTTTTGGTAGGGGGTGAGCGACTAATGCGCCAATACGCCACTGAAATTTATTTGCGGAAATGAAATAACATTTTTGTTCAGTGGGTTGGAAGCCCCTGCCTGCAAGTACCACGATAACCTTTTCACCCTTCAAATGTCTCCAAACATTGTGAACAATATAAAACTGCTGATATCAGTACCTGTATTTTCTTTACCAGAAATATTATAACGGCAACTATTTTTGGAATTAACAAATATATTTAGTTACTTTTCATACGCTCGCATGTGTGTTAGTGGTTAGTAAATTAGTTTTTCTATTATGCTATTGAGGGCGTATCAACTATAGCAAGACATAGAGTGATTACTGAAGTTTATAAAACTTGACGTTAATACCATCAGTTGGTCTCCAGGCGTGAACAACATTGGGATTAGGAATGTAAGCCTGTTTGCTCATGTCCGACTGATCGGTGCCTAACATGCCATACGGAAACCTAGGAATATCGGAAAGCTAGGTTTATGTAACGGAGTATGACGTTTAACGCCACATTGCATAACACGGTTAAGCTCCTCTGGGTAGACTTGTATAATAAATTTTATATATAGTGTCATTAAAGTTACTGCCTCGTTGGTCTAGTGGTCCCAAGCGCGACTGCTGAGTATGAAGTCTCGGGTTCGATTTCCGGGTCGGGCAAAGTGTTATTGAGTTTTTCTGATAGAAAATTCTCAGTAGTAGCCCGGAGTTTGGAATTGTGCCGGTAGATGGCAATAGGCTCACCACCTATTACATGGGACTTAATAACAGCATTGGTGAAATGTGGGTGTACAATTGTGTACACCTCTGCCTACCCCTTCGGGGAATATGTGCGTGATGCTATGTTATGTTATGTTAAAGTTACTATATTAAATGGAATAAAGCGCACGATAGTTCGCGGTGGTGACCAGATGTCGAGATGGCTTAGTGGTCAGAGCGCCTGGAGTATTTACCCGGGAGGCGCAGGTTCGAATCTTGCTTACGACCGTATTCTTTTTCCATTTAAAATATAATAACTTTAGAGTTCGCTTAGCATGCATCAATGCTTTTCAAAGATTTATCTTATAGTGCTACACAGTCAAAATTATAGTTAAAATTTTTCCATTTTTGAAATGCTTATTTTTAACTAAATACAATTAATAAATTATTTCTTTCAATACTAGCAATTCCCAATTTATAAATTCAATGGTTCAAAGATAAAGAAATGACAGTGAGTATGCCTCGAGGTTGGGAGCACTAATATATGAGAATTTTAATCTACTCGTAGGTAAGATTAAAATTATACCTAATACATACCATATAGGTTATGCCTACGTGTATTATATCAGATGATATGGTAACCTCTAAAAATCCATATTAACATACTTAGGAAATGACAGGATTGCAGGGGGCAATGTGTTAATGTAAGTCACTTAGATACAATTTCAATACTGAAAGGGTTGAAAATGGCCTTTAGCCTCATAAAATATAAACCTACCTGTATCCCATTCATCCAGAATTATTATAAAAGCATTTCATTTGTGTTGTTAAATATTGTTAACGGAGTTGAAGTGGTGCGTTATCCACATTACCCTCAGATTTCACACGCTCCATAAAACTGGAAATACTTCGTGAAAAGAGCAAATATTTCATTACAAAAATCAAGTAATATTATAGCATAAACTGGAATCCGAGACCCAATAACGTGTTAAACATTAAATAACTGAAAAGGACGCTTTATTTAAGTAAATGACTTGATATTTAGTATAATACGTGACATATATCCTAGCAAATAATATACTTTATCTAAATCTCACGGACCTTTTTGTGACCGCTAACTTTTTAGAGGTCGGCACTTTAGATTGATGTTTTTTTAGCATTGTGCTTCTTATACATTATTTTGTCGGTGAAAGAGCGATACAGCGACAAACCGCTATTTGTCGTTGGTGGGCCGAGTATAAATCACGCAACCCTACGGCTAGGGTCGCCATGTATTCGACCTATATGTAGTCCGGTATTTATGCCACTTATCTTGGCGAGCGAAAGGAAGACAATGATATATGCTGTTGTTGAAACCGGTTGCGACAAATGAGTTTAATTACTCATTCCATGTGTGTAGTTTTTTTGCGTGTTATGTTTTTAGACTCCTGTAATAATGAATACCGTAGAAAAATAATATCAACATATAACATTTATATTGGGTGTAGACTGTAGTTTAATCAAGTCATGGGTGAAACGGCTTTAACAATAGCTGATACTAGTATTCTGCTAGTGTTTTGAAAATCAAGTCATTTAAATACTTTTTTTATGTTTGGAAATCCATCTTGGACGTTGTGCCGGACTCCTTCCGACTAAAGCCACACGGTTCTCCTCTAACCTTTACCGGGTTCCAGGTACACAGCTGCATTCACCACAAGTCTCAGCAGATTATGATCTATCAAGTTCCCGTTTGCATGCCAACAAGTCATTTATATACCTATCTATGTCCACTTAACTTTTTGGCTTTGATTTACAAAAGATGACGTACCTACAAAGAAAGTGAAAATAAAAAGTTATAAAAACGACTCGACTATTTCTCTATATCTATATCTTACTTATAAAGACACAGAGACTCGTAGCAGACAAGCTCGATGGCAAAATATCATAATACTGTCCGATAATTTCATCAAAGTGAGTTGGCCACCGCCCGGCGCGACAGATCGCTGGAACGGCGGCAGACGCGCCGGCACCGCTCGTCATATTTGTGACTCTTTTTACTTCTCCTAAAACTTTTATATCAAGTAAACATGTTTACTAGTCATTACCAGACTATTTATTGGACGATTCTTTTCAGAATCGATGTATCCGAGGTTTGCTGAGCCAATACCGAATGTTACGGTTACGGTCGGCCGGGACGCCTTGCTTGCGTGCGTTGTGGACAATTTAAGAGGATTTAAGGTAAATTGTAGCACTGGAATAAGTTTTCAATTTGAATATTTTCTTCATTGATCATCTCGTTCTATTGCAAAAGACGATTCATGTACTTTTTGAATAAATAATAAGACCCTACTCGTCTGATCGATAGATATTGAATTTTAGTATTAAAAACAGAAAATGCCCTCAGCTATAAGTAAATAAATAATATAAAAAGAGGCTCGGTTCTCTAAAGCCTAAGTATTTTAAGTTTTCAAATACCAAATAACGTGAGAATTAATTTTATTTTTCGTAGGTAGCATGGGTGCGTATGGACACTCAAACAATCCTGAGCATCCACCACAACATAATAACGCAGAACCCGCGCATCAGTCTGTCGTACAACGACCACCGCTCGTGGTACCTGCACATCAAGAACGTGCAGGAGGTGGACCGCGGCTGGTACATGTGCCAGGTCAACACCGACCCCATGCGATCCAGGAAGGGATACCTACAGGTTGTGGGTGAGTATACTCCCTCCATCAGTCTGTCGTTCAATGGCCACCGCTCGTGGTACGTGCACATCAAGAACATGCAGGAGCCTGTCACTTGTAAGCTATCTACAGGTTTTGGGTAATTTTTTTTTAAATCTATTGTCATAAATTTCACATGCACGCACACAGATCTGGAACAAGTGTTTCTAGATCGTACAAATATTAATACGGGAACCGATCACATGCCAGCAGCCTATCATTCCGCCAACCGTGGAGTAAATCGTTCATATCATATATTTTATATTATTGTCCTAATTAAAATATTTTGAAAGTTTCATGTCGTAGTATTAGTTAGACAAAGACCAGATTCCTAATACATAATACTTTATTGCATTCCATCATTCTGTAATTGGCATGAGTGAGATTGTACAATATATGTAGTTACCTAGAGGTGGTAGTTTCAGCATTCTCAGTATATAATATTTATATTTACTGAATAAAGTAGGTTGTATGTCTTGTTATTAACACATTCTCGGAATTGCACGAACGGCTCTTTGGTCAACACTTGTTCATACACTTTATTTTTATGTATATTTAAATCCACACTTTTAATATTTGATTACATACACTGTTTGTATTTAAGTCGTATTTCATTGGTTGTACGCTCCTTCGCAATTTCGAGGAAAAGCGTATGGTTTTAATTCCAACAGTTATTTAACTTTGTCATATTTGCTCCAATTACATGTTTTCAATATATTTTCCCTCTCAATAAGCTCGGAATGTCCAAAGGTTTCGTCCAAACTAATATTATAAATTTTAAAATGAATCTGTTTGTTTGTTACCTTTTCACGACTAAACGGCTAAACGGATCGTAATGAAATTTGGCGAGGAGATAGATTGGATCTTGGAGAAAGACATAGGTTACCTTTTTCACGCAGACGAAGTGGCTGGCACCAGCTAGTAAAACATAATTCTAAAAGTAAATGGAATATTTACAGATAGTAGATGGCTTTATGCTTATGAGAAATCCTCATAGTCCATTGCAACTACTGTTCGATAAATGATCTTTGGGGCTAAGCAAAGTTTAGTGTGGTCAATCTGTAAATGGGTGATTTGTGAGCGTCGTTGTGCTTCGGAGGACACATTAACTTTTGAAAACTGTCGGGTCAGTCCCAGCTGTTGTTCATTAATAATAGTCGCTAGGCCAATTAAATGACCTATGGGCGAGTCAGTAACTGCACAAATAAAGAAGATTATATGCACACCTATTGTATTATAGGTGATGCTTGCTAATATTTTAATATGTTAAACATTTTTTTTTTTGGACTCCCGTGCAAACTGTTGAATTGATTTCGTTGTCATTGGGTTATTCACTGATGCAAAGGTAACAACCGTCATATCTATCTGTATTTGTTAAATAATACACAAATATGGCTCTAGACTAGCTATTCGTACATGGAAGACATTAGTTGGTTAATAAAGGTACGTTAAAGCAAGCGAATACAAGACCAAAGCTAGTACTACCTTTCGGCTCAGCAACGTACAGAATTATACGTTGTAACAATAAAAATCTATTGTGTCTGCTACTGAGTGAGGCAACAGCTTAATACCTATATTAAAAAAGCTTATTAACTTAACCCGTGTTTGTGTTGAAATAAACTAACGAAAATAACTTTATCTGTTTACACAGTGCCACCATCAATCATTGATAACATGACATCGACGGATATGGTGGTCCGGGAAGGGTCTGACGTCACACTGGTGTGTCGAGCCTCCGGATACCCTGAACCTTATGTAATGTGGAGGCGAGAAGATGGACAAGATTTTAATTATAACGGGGAATCAGGTAATGAGGCTGTCCAATGTTTTTTGTTTAGCTCAACTATTATAAAAAACATATTCTAGAAAAAACTGCAAAATACAGGCTTTGTGTATCCAACAATTAATGGTAAAGTCACAAACTGAAGGAAAATTGCCTTAAACTACCTTGTAATTTTCTTCTATAAATATAGGGAACAAAACTTATCAAACTGTCATTTGAAACACATTATAACTGTGAACTTAATAATTGTGTCTAGAATTGTTTATTAAAATTTCCCTGGGAGTTCTTAATCTCAACAAGCCCTTTACTCTGATAATTAAATATGATTCATAAAAACCAGTCTGTGTTTTTAATAAAATTAAAAAGTGAAAAAAGTTTGACGCAATTTCGCTTAGCCGTGTTCGCAAAATAAAAAAGCACACTCCGTTTGTGAAAATTTGAAACTAAGTTTCCAAATGATAGTTTGCGATGCTTTAAATAATTCCCGCATTCGACACCAAAGTCACGCAAAGGACATTAATTCCAAACAATTACCTACCATTTAAGACTATCGAATCGCATCACATTTCTATCATTTTAATATTTTATACATTTCTATAATTTTATTGGCAGTTAGCGTAGTGGATGGAGAGACGTTGACAATAACAAAGGTGTCTCGGTTACACATGGGAGCTTACCTGTGTATAGCATCTAATGGGGTGCCACCATCGATTAGTAAACGGATCATGCTCATGGTTCAATGTAAGTATTCCTTGCTCCCAATATATGGTAGTGACATCACTTGTAATTACAGTTGGCGTCGCATGAATTGAAGAGGTGGTGTATGACAGCTGTGAATTTACCGCGGTATGTTGTTGTTCACATTCCTGGTGTTAGGATAATAGCATGTAATAATTTTACTTGGAAGTATAATTATATAAACCTGTGAGTGATATTATGTTCGAAATGTGTAAGAGTAGATATTCACGTTTAAGTGTAACTTAATTAGTAGATATTATTTTGATTGATTATTAATATTGTTAATATGTGTCAACATATGAACAATATTTTGTGTGTAGTATTAGAACAAAACTATACCTACAAGCTTCACTTGAATCAGTACTGCGGTACAAAAGAAATTAAAGTCAATGAATGTTTTTCATGGCTGGCATAAAATTTTGGATTTTTATAATGGTGGAACGAACCCAGTTGTCAGGTGGTGAACGGTTCCACGACAGTATATTTTATAATCTCAGAGTATAGTTTGCAGTCTGATTCTACTTAGGTATTTGTATCGATTGTGTACTAGAGTCTACCTACCAGTTAGTATCACTAGCATGTTCGACACGCTATGATTAGAGGACCAGAATAGATCGCATTTACACATGTTAAGTACACACAATTAAAGTAATTATGAAGGCAAATCACACGTTTGTTTAATTATATAGCCACGGACCTTTCCTTGTAAATAAGTACTTAACAAACTTCAAATAAAGTACTATTTTGTTCAATTGTAGAATAATCGCCCCATTCTCATGTTTGACATCATTTCTGTTGAAAGCGTAGTTCATATTTTTGTTATTTACGGATTTATTTATTCAGTTAAGCGTAAAATTTTCGCATGCTTAGCGAACACTAAAGTATTATTTATATTTTTTGTGGAAAAAGAATACAGTCGTGAGCAGTATTCGAACCTGCGCCTCCCGGATAGAAACTCCAGGCGCTCTGACTGCTAAGCCATTATTTACATTAAAACACTTATCATTGCATAGACTAAATTTGAAGGGACTGACGACGTATTGACTGCTAACTTGCTGTTATTTACAAAGCATATTTTCTCTTTTCTCATATCTATACATATTACATATTCAACATGAAAAGGATATGGTATCTATTTATATTTCCCGACTTGGCTTGTATGGCTAATTGACCGATGAATGTTAAAGCCAAAGACAGAGTCTGTCGTTTCCGCTATAGTGGAGCCAATAGGACCAGAACTTTGATCTTTGAAGATTGTTAAAGGTCAATCATGACTTATGTTGTACACTAAATAAGACATACAAGCCCTACAGGCCATTTGAACAGAATTTAAATTACTTTACAGCTGAAATAAATTTTTTTATAATGGCTTAGGTTTTTTGGACTCACTACATAATAAAAACGAAAAGAGAAAAGTATAGTATGTTTAGATGGTGGTCAGATTGAGAGAATGAATGAAAGACGGTTTCACAAAAGGTATCTATGCCTATGCCGGAAGGGGACGCCCTAGAAGGATATAGACAGACCTTATTAGGGACTAGCTGTGCCCGCTACTTCGTTCGCTTGAATGTCGGAAACTATTAATACTCAGCCTGTGGAACCCTAATTCGGAGTAACTTAGGCTAATTATAATATAATAGCTGTGCCCCGCGGCTTCCCTCGCGTTAATTTGACGAAAAGCCTACCAAAATATATTCCACCAGCACCCTCCCCTGTCATGACCGCGCCTAGCACATCAAAAATGCCCTTTCCTCATTGGTCTAGTGGTCCAAAACGCGATTGCTGAGCATGAGGTCTCGGGTTCGATTCGGTTTCGAAAATAAGGTATTTATTTAAATATATTATTTCGAATTTTTAGCTAATTATAAAAAACTTACGAGGCAATTACATTGGAAACTTACCAGGAAGTTTTTACATACTGAACGATTTATAACTTACTTTCGCTTTATGCTTACCTTGCTGTTATTTTAACCTCACCTATTCCAACAGTTCCTCCCATGCTGGCAATCCCCAACCAGCTGGAAGGCGCATACATTGGGCAGGATGTGACGCTGGAGTGCCACACAGAGGCGTACCCCTCCTCCATCAACTACTGGACCACAGACCGCGGGGACATGATCATTTCCGGTGAGCCTCGTAGAATATGCGCCATGATATGGGCTTTCAGTTTTGGTAATAAACCTAAATTGTATAGTACATTCTAGCAAATATGTCCTGAACATCAGCAGATCTCTAATATGTTGTAAAAAACGTCAATTATTTTAAAGGGATATTATTTTCCTCCCGATATTCACCATTTAAAGTTAACTTGTATGTATGTATGTATGTTTGGTTCGAACCAGCGACCTTTGACTTGCCAGTCCAACGGTCATACATATTACTGCTGTAACTGGCTGTAATTCAATAAAGAAAGATAAATAGTATAAACACATTAGTAGCTACGTGAATACAATCCTCAAAAACTCAAGTAACTTTGAACTTGTAACTTATTTATATTAGACACCGTAACATTTAAATGTGCAACTTCACAATCTGAAGTTTTAGCATTATATATAGATTAAGCAAAGAAAATCTTATAGGTCTGTAAATTACATAATAATTATAATATGACCTATGTCTAAACGTAGATTCATTAAAAAAACAATGCATTGTACTCATACATAAACTGATAAACTTAATAAACTTATGTACTATAAACGAGCGACCTGCATATTGACTACCTGTAAGTAGTTCCAATGAACTTTCAATAGCTCTACTTGTGGCCACTGATGAACCACGAGCTGCTAACTAAAAGGCAATAAACGCATTATCGAACTCTGAACACAACACAAATACGTACATTCATCATATTGGCATAAATAACATGCGTTCCCGTCAAGTAAAGCATCGTTCGATTGTATCATTGATTTATGACTTCATAATGAAAATAGTTTGCCTTGTATCGGAACAGGCGAACGAGGTGTAGTCGAATACGTTCCCAATATACTTATTCATGCGAGAATAGAGAATACTTGTATAATGAAATACTTCACTATTTCCACTTCAGTCCATCTACAGGATTGGTGAATAAATCGAATAACAACTTTGAATCAAAAACGTTTTTTTGTTAACTGCTATCTCATTCCTACTACGGTAGACGGGCACTGTTAAAAACAACCTGTATTTTTGCCTAAAGCTGAGCATTTGTATTGACTCTGCAGTCTAGTTTGGAAGTAGAACAACTTATTGAATAAGTTATTGGAGTTGATATCTTTGAAACTATTTTATGGATCAATTATTGCAAGCAGAGTTCCAAGTTATATGAAAACAAAAATAATACTAAAAGATTTTGCCATCTTAATATTGCTTAGTAGGTTAAACATTATTATAATTGTTCACTTTTGTCACGGACTACCGAATACAGGTTTTATATTTAAGTAGAATTGGAAATTATAGGAGGCAAGTACGAAGCATTCCCGATGGACAATGGGTACAACAAATTCATGATGCTAAAGATAAAGAACATCACGAAGGAAGACTTTGGCTTCTACAAATGCATCGCAAAGAACTCTCTGGGAGAAACGGACGGACTCATTAAACTTGATGGTAATTTTTTAACATTAGTAGATTGATTTAAAACGGCCCTCGTCGGAGGGAACGATTGAAAGCGCTGAAAGACTCGTAAAAACAAACAGCCTTTTTTACGATCCCTGGGAATTCGGAAGTGTGGGAAAATCACACAAAACTGCCTGTCAATTATTGGTAAAGCTTTTTCTGGGCAACTTTACAACAAATGCTAGTACATTGTTCATATTTTTCCCTTTGAAGGAATTGATTGATAAGTGTTTTTGATCAAAGACACTTCAGATATTTTCTTTTTTTACGACTATAAAGAACTGGGTATAAATGTTTCTTCAACAAATTGTAATATTTTTCCGCTACAGTTCATTGAACAACAGATTCTTATATTTATTTTTTGTGGTCTAAATACACATTTGTTTTACAGAAATTCCGGCTCCACCCTCCGCGTTCACGACAACGCAAAAGACAGTTTTAGACAATCAAACTATTCGAAAGAAAGGTGACTTTATACCCAATACTCACATCAGTATTTTCTATTTTCAAAATATGATTGTTTATTTATTATTAATATTCCAACAGGTTTGCCGCAAATCATCCAAAGCAGTGACGCAATCAGTTCAAATTTCCAAGGTGAAATGTACGGCGAACAGCTAAGTGATTTTGGTAAATATTTCACAAATTTTAATTAAATCAGAATGGAATTTGTCCATTAAGTATTTCATAATTCCACAAAGTTGACTTTGTTGACGTGATACCTAAGTTTGAAACGGGTTTACGAAAATCAGGTCAAACCGTGGCGAGTCAATGTATTAAGTCAGTTAATCCTGCTCCTAGTCTGATATTAAACCAATAATTTAATACCAACGCTTTCCACGGCTTGTATCTAATATGTATGCCCTTTGGTATAATAACGCTGACTACTCGTAAAACTGTAATGAAAATCAATATAGAATCAATCTCAGGGCAATATAGAATCAATGGTTAGTTTTTTAGTAGATATATAAACTGATATTATAAGAGACAGATTTTATTTTTACCACAGACTCAAAGAAGCAGTTGAATCATAGATTATAATACTTCTCCCAACCGTATTTCAGTCAGGGCGACCTGTCTCCAGGGAGATTAGCCAAGTACGCAGGAGATATTAAAGTTCACAAGTGTATGCGCAAACACAGGTGCACTCCCTCTTCCTTCACTCTCATATTCCGATGGGACGGTAATTCGACACGAGCGGAGAGAGATCAGGCACAGGACCGACGGCTTTACGTGCTCTCCGAAGCACGGGGGTGTCCCACGACCAACTTCTTAACTCCGGGTTGCTACTGAGAATTTCCTAACAGAAAACCCCGATAACACTTTACCCGACCTGGAAATCAAACCGTCGACCTCAAGCTCAGCAGCCGCGCTTGGGACCGCTAGACCAACGAGGCAGTCTCATGAGAAATCATAGATTAATATATGACGGAACATGACAATAACCCTTTTAAAGCTAACACTTGCCAAAACTTATATTTTTATTTCATCAAAATAACTAAATCCTATTAGGCTCTAGGCTTATATTCGAACGATTTGATTGAATCAACATGGTAATATTATTTTTCTCTTTTTCAGATGATGATATAGAAAATTCAGCATGTTTCAGCAAAATAAATTCAATGTTAGCGTTCTCGTTAATTTGTCAAGTAATAAACATAGCGAGATATATTTTACTTTCTTGATATTTGTAATAATGTGATGAACTTTAACTTATTTGTTTCTAATATTATTTTTGTTAACAATCTTAAGCTGACCAGACAATAAATAATTCGCATCGTTAAATATCTAAGTTTATTGTCATCTATCAGAAAATAATTAATGCTCGCCATGAAGTGTCACATGGACTACCGATATCTAGATATATGTCTCTCGATCTCGACTTCATTTTAAATCTCCTAAGTGTGATTATAATACTCTTTTATATAAATTTTTAGGCACATGATACATCTCTCTCATCTCTGCAGTCAGAACATGATTGTGATGAATATTGTCAGTTCTGTAAGTCGTACACAAGTTATTTTTTACTTACCGGAAAATAAGCAACAGCTAAGATTAACACGAGTTTAAGCAACACTTTAATATATGTAGTTCATAATCATGCATCAGTTTTAAAATAACCATACTTTAGTTAACCAGTTTGATAGACTTTTATTAAATCTAAACCTACCAGTGAAGGTCTTACAGAATTGACGTTGTTTTTACAAAGCTCCAGCTTCTTAGTATTAGGTCCTAACTGTCCTAGGTTCGCTTAGTATTTACCAAGTGTTTGTACACAAAATTTTCTACTACATCGATTTTATAAAAGCGCCTAGCTAGAATTTCTAGAGATAAACCTATAACTGTCCAATTGAAAACGTGTACTTAGGTGGTATGTAATTTCCGGTAAACGATTTAGTCGACGTATACACTAACGAATTATTAATACGTAAACCTACTGTGCTTTGGTAGATAATAACTGGTCGATATTCTTTACCTTTCATACTGTAAGGCTTATTTTGATATTGGTTTTACTGTAAAACTTGTATAAATGATTTGCCGTAATGTAAAATACAACTAGAGACTATAGGGAAATAGGAAGTTTTTGTGATGATTTACATAATGCTACAAAATGAGAACTGCCAAATAAATGTGTAAAATATGGAAATAATAAAAACGAAGCTTGAATTTTGTTTTTAATTCATAACCCCTGCAAAGACCTCATGCAGTGTAGTTTACAAAATAGCTTGCTACTGAATATTACAAACTAAAGTTTATAACTCCTGCATCTGTCTGTCCATGTGATCGAGTAAGTGAAAACTACGAACATTTGAGGAAAGCTGTGGTGCAATAATGCTGCCGGTTCGAAGCCACTGAATGGCATGGCGGTGTCCTATTTAAGTAACTATATAATATATATATATACCTACATACTTGCCTATAAATAATTAAGTTGTATGTTGTATAGTTTGTTTAGCAAGGACTACCACAAGACCATATGGGGCTCGTGGCTAAGTAACAGCCGCACAGATCGATCGATTGAGGTTAAGCTGAGACACCTCCGTGCCTCGGAGAGCACGTTAAGCCGGCGGTCCCGGTTGTCAAATTAAGATCTATGAGAGCCGTTACGGGTAGTCAGAGGCCTAAAAGTCTGACAACCAGTCATACCACGAGATATCGCATTACCCAGTAACTGGGTTGTAGAGGTCACATAGGCAGTCACTCCATGTAAAATACTGGTATTAAGCTGCATCAATATTGACTGGAAGCCGACCCCAATGTTATTGGGAAAAGGCTAGGCAGATGACCATAAGACCACAAACCACTTATCCATCGATCGATCGATTAAACAGTCATCATCATCATCATTCCCTTGCCATTATCACAATTTATATGGGGTCGGCGCAGCATATATCAATCTGGCATGCTGCTAAAGTTTTGGCTATGTTTTATGACCGGCCGCCTGCCTCACGTTAACTCTCTTTAGGAATGGTCACGCCAAATGTTATCCATGCGCAAGGTTCTGATGTTATCCTTCCATCACATTCCACTAACCGGGCTATAATAATAAATACGGACTACAATCCGTACAAACTTACTTAAATAGCAAAATTATTCACAAACTGATCAAGTTCGGTCTCTGTTCTGACATCACACATGATTCATCTTGACTCTCACAGGGTTTAGGGTACTTCAATCCAGATTTAATAGTATGCTAAAATTATATACTCTTGAAATTAATATAAATTCCCGTTCAAATCCAATGTTAAATCAAAGCTTAAATAACTTACCAACATAACAGATAGCTCAATTTTAAAGCATGTTGGTTTAATATCCCGATTCTTTAATTATTACAAGACTACCCAAAAAAAATTGTGTTATGTTTTTATGTTGTTGTTATGTTTATGACATTTTTGCATTTTAAAGTAAGAATTGTAAAATAGTAAAAAAAATAATAATATAGTAACTCTACGAATCTAGACGAAAAAAAATCAAAGATATCTACAAACTAAAATGTCACCTATTTTGATGTCTCATATTATTAATAATTTAGTAATTGTTCGTAAAATATACCGATTTAAAAAAAAAACTGCGGTATCTCATAGTTCTTTAAGTAATGAAAGATGTTTATTCTCGTCATTGTTTCCACAGTCTATTAGACTTATATTACTATTATCTAAAACTCAGATTTCAATCTAAGTTAGCACCAGTCTCCCACAATACTCTCGTAAGTACTCTATATAAGTAATATGGATTTACTATTATGTTCAATATTGTAGTGAAGAAAAAGTATTTTTTTTAATAACTTGCCACGTTTTTCATATAAATACGTATAGATATGTATAAACCTAAATCGTTAAGTAACATAGTAACAATCTATAGCCTAAGAAGTGGCCATGAACTGTGGCTTACCAAAGGGCTTAACATAAGCCACTAAGCAGGGAAGCATTTAGACATATCATCATGACAAGTTGTTCATCTCCGTTCTCGAGTACCATAGCAACTCATTCCCGCCAATAGTCCTTGAAACTTCCTATTTAATAAATGCGTATATAGATGGAATTCGAACACTAGAACTTTCTTTGACATAATGATTGACTGATACATTAATTACATAAAGAATTTAACACAGGAAAAGTTACACGATTTGCTTTTAATTTAAAATGTATTTTCCGCTCTCTCTGGAAGTTTGCACATCGTTTATCTTATAAAGTCGAGATCAATAATGATGTTATAAAGAAAAAGAAAATGTAAGATAAACAGATCAAAAGTTTTTTGTGACTTATTTGCTGAGTTAGGTAATTTATGTTTCTGAAGACTTAATAATCAGTCCTATTATTCTCAATAATGTACGGTACAAAGAGTAGATAAATAGGAAAAGATTTATTAACCATTATTTTTTACTAATCGCGTTCTAACTTCTTAATACAAACGAGAGCTTTCTATAGTCTACACTTTTTCTTTGAGAAAATATATTTGGTTTTTAATCTTGATTCTGAATAAGGTATGTGTGATTACCTTATTCGGAATAGTTTTTTAATAGTAAATCTGACAGGCATACAGGCAGACCTAGACCTATTTATTTTAATTTTCTCTGTATTTCTATAAAACTTATTTCCGAACTAGGAATGCACGTATTATAACCTAACAGGCTATCACTATAAATATATAACGCGAAACAATCTGGTGCACTGCCCTTTACAGTCGGAACAATCGATACCTTACTTAGTAATTTACTGCATTCGAGTTTCCACTCGTGAATTTCCAATCGAATTGGACAATAACGTGTACATCTCTAAATTGTTGTGCGATTGTTGGCAATCTTCTGAAGTTACTTTGATTTCGTACAAAGAATAGTTCAGGTTTGTCTTGTCCGAATCGATTCAGGGAATATATCGATGGAATAGAAATATACCTACCAACACAATTATGATTACCTACGTGAGAGTTTCTGTTCATCTCATTAACTTCATCAAATCATTTGTAAACTGCATTAGGTACGCTTACTTTCATTAGGTTTATCTTATCTTTACGTTTATGCTGATTAAACCCTTGAGAAGGTCAGTTGAGTAATAGTCGTAACCGAAGCGAATTTGTGGAAACAGGAAGAGGAGTTAAGAGATTCCGCCTAACCCCCATGGGAATTTGCTTCTATTCCTCGGAATTAGATATTCTGTCTAGGTATGGTAGCTACGAGTATGTCTAACGATAGACTGAATCCGGCCCATTAAGATGATGTAATCGTTTTTTATGACATTATGACTGTCTTGTTGGTCTACTGGTCTCAAGCGCGACTGCTGAGCGAGAGGTCCCGGGTTCGATTCCCAGATAAAAGTATTATTGGGGCGTTGTGAGAAAATTCTAAGTAGCAAGCTGGAGTTTGGAATTATGTCCAGTAGATGGCAATAGGCTCACCATCTATTATAACATGGAATTTAATAACAAAACTCATGAAATCTTGGTGTAGGTACACCTTTGCCTACCCCTTCGAGGCCACAGGCGTGATGCTATAACAATAAATTTATTCATCTAAATCTTACACTATTAAGTAATCTAGGTTTGATTACTGAGCCGGGCAAAGTATTTTTGGGTTTTCGTGTTAGGACATTTTATTGTTCAGGTGCAGCTCTGTGTTTAGTATTGTGCTATGCACATGAAACCTTATAACAATATCAGTTTAACAGTACATCTCTGCCAAATCTTTTAAGTTATAAACTTTTGTGGAAAGAAAAATACGGTTGTAAGCAGGATTTGAACCTGCGCCTCCCAGATAAATAGTCCAGGTAATGTTATTCTATAATCATCTATATATACCTATCTGACTTCAATTATTGACTTTTATATTTCAGTAGAAATAATTTTAAGTAAATCATAAATTAATTAAAACAATAAAAAGCTCGCCTGCCATGTGGGATTATTTTTTATTTCATACCTTTTTGTGTACTATCTCCACTACATTACTACTTTTTTAAATCTTACTTGCCTGTGTACCCGGGATAATGTTAGGATACCATTGATATCCCATTTATTAAAATTGGTTCAGACTTCTAGAAGTTATGGAGAAATAAAGAAACTCAACAACTATATATATACATACTTACTTAGCATATGCTTGTGAGTTAGAGTTATACATACATGAACCCTTAGAACATAACATTCCTTTTTTGGGCTGTCGTGTAAAAAATACATGAAGCTCCATCTACCACATTACATGCATACACACTTACGGAAATATTTTGAAGAAACTGCTAATTAATAATGTGTAGAAAATTTTTATGACTGAGTATATTACTGACGATAGCGTCAGTCACCTTAGTTCAATCAATCACCCATTAACTAATCTCAAAGTATATTTATATCAATATAAACGGTTAATTAAATGGACAATTTATATAAGCATTAATAGCAATAAGACTACTAAAAAAACTCTAAAGGGTCTGTTCATACTAAGGCATAAATAAGTTCTTGTAAACACCAAGGAATTAGTATGCATTTAATTGGTTAATTCTTGGTGATGTCCTCCAAAAAGGTCAGGTGCGTAATATTCGCAGCCGGGTCAAAGTCAAAGTCAAAGGTTTTTTTTTCATATAAACCATACAAAGGCACTTATGAAAAGTCAGAATTTACGTGCACGGTTCCAAAAAGTCGCTTCCTATGGAGAAGAACCGGCAACAAACTCCATGGTTACTCTTTTAAACTGTATATCTTTTACAATTTCTGTAGATACAATTTTGGGCGGGATGTAAAAACAACGTAATTGGGTGTTTGACCACCGGCGTGTATGAACTTGGACAAAGCAAAAAGAGTAAGGATCGTCGCAGGTGGCGTTCTGTAGTTTTTGCCTATTCCCATGAGAAAAATGCATGCGTTTATTTATGTATGAAATAACAAACGAAAGAAAACAAAACACTCATTACAGTATCTATGGCAAAGATCAGTTTTACTTGGCTGCATTTTACCAACATCATCGATAGTTAGTACCTACACATCAGTCAGTATTCTACGTATAGAATTATACCATGGATAACGTTGGTGAAGTCTTGCCTTACTATAAAGAAAAACACAGCGTTCATTTAGAATTATGGTTATTAATTGTAATGTACTCACATGTGAAGTTCATGGATAGCACTTACCTTACTCTGATGAGGTTGTACAGGTACCTAATAAAACGAATTCACTCGTTCGAATAAAAAAATAAAGTTATACCTTTTTATGGAGTAGCAGAGGTCGCGGTGGCTTAGTTGCCAGAGCATCCGGAGTATTTATCCGGGAGGCGTAGGTTAAATAGTAGTTTAAATTCTGCTCACGACCGCATTTTGCTATTCACAAAAAATTATTACTTTAAAAACTCATAAAGTTCTATACGTACTATGCGATAATGCGTTTGAAATATATTTATCTGTAAGTATTTGTTAAGTTAATGACATTTAAACAACGTTGAAATAACTGCAAAGTTAGTCATACGGCATGACTAACTTTGCAGTTATTTTATTGTTGTTTCAGTCACCTGCATAGGGACTGAATAGATAGCAATGACGTCACCATAAGATGTATTCAAATGTGGAAGAACAATTCGGAATACTGAACAGAGGTCTAGATGGCTTAGTTGCCATAGCGCTTGGAGTAATTATCAAGGAGGTGTAGGTTCAAATAGTGCCCACGACCGTATTTTTTTCTCACTCACCCTTTTACAACTCACGTAACTGTAGTATCGCAGGTTACGTATGTTTAATTAATTCTAAGGTATTTTATGTTTAAATCATTAATTTAGGAATTGGAAAGTTGGTCGAAAGATTATTACAAGGGTAATAAACCTCAGATTAGAACCTAATATTATTTTCAACCCTTAGAATGTAAGATTTGTAAGTTCGAAGATATATTTTTTTGTTTGTGCGATCCTTTGTTGGATCCTTCGTCATCGGATGTTGTAATTATTACCCGGGTCTTGGTCTTTTGGAATTTGTAAGGAATGCTGTTGTTGTAAGTTAATCTCAGGTAGAACTTTCAACATCTGTGGACGGGTTGTGGATAAAAAAGCCTACAAAAAGGAAAAAGAACTAGTTCGTAAGTTGTACTGTAAGAAGACGGTCGTCGGGAGACTCATGTTGGTCAATCTATCCCTGTATCATAATACATTAGTAATCTTTTCGAAGAATTATTACCCTATTGTGTTCACAAAACTACTTAGAAACGTTAGTGAGCGTGCAAAATGAGAATTCTGTTGCTCTAGATAAAAGTCTGTTGAACAAGACTCGATATAGTGAACACATGCTTTCACTGTCTTCGTATTAAAATTATCAAAGTGATTTATAGTCAATATTAATTACAAATATTCTATTCGATTGTATAAATAACGGATACTGTTTAATTAATATTACATTTTATTTGTGTCAGTTGCGATTCAAGGCGCATATTAGAATTAAGTTTGGAATAAATTAAAGGGATTAAAATGTTTAGTGACGATTTCTACGTGTATGGTGATCAAAATGTGCAAGTACCAGCACATCTGAATTTCGGGAAGTTCATTTTAGATCGTCTTCGTCTCAAAAGTGATGAAATAGTTTTGGTAAGTCAGCATCTTTTTTAATGCAGCTATTGATTGTGTTTGCTTAGTATTGAAGATTTTTAAAACCCTGGGATGCAATTTATTTTTGTTTATTATTAATAATACAGTACTCAGTGTACGTTTTTTATGTGGAAATCTTCATGGACGCTGTGCCAGGCTCCTACCAACTCAAGGCATGTAGTCTAAGACTAAATTTTACCGAGGTACCGGCAGGTATATGGTCCATCCATGACTTCGTTGGACTCAGTCACTTTGTGCAAGTCATAGCCGGCCTAAACAATTAATTTGCTTTAAAAAAAAACTTTTTCCACACTATAAATTTCTCCTGTATCGTGTATGCGTTTACTGACACAGATCACCCAATATATACACCCAAACCAGAAACAATTTTCTGGAGATCATATACCTCATATCATATACATTTGTTCCGTGCAGGAATCGCACCCACCGACCCGCAGCGCAGCACCCGGTTTCGTGACCACTGCGCCAACCGCGCCGTCAAATTATGATTTCCGCATAATGGACTGTCCATTAGTCATTTTAATATTCTTTCCTAAAATGACACTAAAATATCTTGTGTAGATACCGTAGTACAATTTTTCTAGGAAAAGTTAATTTTAATAAATAATATTTAAAATGTTTAGGAGCATGGCGAAACACGCGAGAAGCTAACATACAAGGAATTCACACAATATGCCGTCAATATGTCCGTCGCTTTGACAAAGCTAGGGGTTGGGCGGGGCGACATTGTTGCAGTGGGATCCGAAAAACGCAATGAATTCGTCCCGACGGTTCTTGCAATCGTGTTCACCGGAGCGACGTACACCCCCTATGATTTAAAGAGCGGGAGAGGTGAGACGAAATATCTTAGTTCCAACACGTCTTTTTAACGCCTCATATGTTTTGAGAGGGTTTATTTTTTAGAAAAATTGAGTTATACTTTTGGAAACTCTACTCATAGGGATTTACGGCTTGTTTTAGAAATTAACATAGATATCTCCGGTGAACTTTACAATCCGTAAGTTACGAATACAGTCATACACTGAATAATAGAGAAACAAAAGACTACAACATTATTGCAGCCAGAAATAAGGAAATATTTTTAGACATATTCTATGTAAATTGGCTTGGTATACATCAAAATTGGCTTTGCAAGGAAACAAAAGACATTTTGGCAATGTAGTCGTAAGAAATTCACCGACGACTCTTACATATTACACATAATAACATAGCTCCACGCCTGTATATTTTGACGGTTTCAGCAGATGTGTATACCATTCTACACCCACATTTCATCAAGGCAATTTAATAAAGTCCCACGTAATTAAGTAGTAAGCCTATTCTCATTTACCAGACAGAATTTCGAATTCATGTGCTACACAAAACTTCCTAACAGAAAATTTCCGTAATATTCTGCCCAACCTGAGAATCGAACCTAGGACTTGAAATTCAGTAACCGAGCTTCCAACCACTACACTAATTAGGTAGTTGTATGTTATATTTTTACAATATCTATTTCAATATTTTTACATGCATTTCATATTTTCAGCTGTTCTAAAACACAAAATGAATTTAACCAAGCCAAAATTCTTCATATGTTCAAACCTGTTTTGGAAAACATACAGCGACGTACTCAAGAGCTTCGATTGCATAAAGAAGTTTATCACCCTCGACGATGGTGTGGAATCGGTAATACCCATTAGAACTTTGGTCACGGATGACGTTGACGTAAATAAGTTTGAACCAGTGCAAGTTCAGGGACAGACTGACATCACGTTCATTTTGTATTCCTCGGGCACCACCGGCATGCCAAAAGGCGTACAACTGACACATTTAAACTGCATCCTCAATAGTCTGCCTGATGAGTAAGTTTCACGTACTTTGTTAATTACCTACTAATTTAAATTATATAAGTGAAAGTGAAAGATTAAGGAATTTCTAGAAGAAAACTTTATAAGATTTGAAGTTATACATTTTTGTGGAATGATGAGTATTTATCTGGAAGGAACAAGTTCGAATCCTGATCACCCCATTTCTTTGTATTAATGCGTTATTTATCTGTATTTATAAGATTTTTTGTAATGACCCTTTTTTATGTGGATATATTATTTTCATATCTTAACAATAATGAAATATGTAAAATGTTATAAATTAAGGTTCTACTCAAAGTTTATTCTTTTTTTGTGATCAATATGAAATATTGTTGCGGATTATACAAGCGTGAAGCTAAATGTAATGTTACTATATTTGATATACAATATTTATTCGCAATGAATATGTACACGATACATAATTGGGTACCGTATAAATCTAACGAGTAAATAACATTTCAGCTTCAGCGACGAGTCTCTACAAACAGCGTTTCTTTTCGGAGAATGGTATCATAATTACGACACGTTCATGACGTATAAATTTTTAGCTCTCGGAAGGAAAATTGTGTATGTCAATGATGCAGAACCTGAAACTTTTTTGAAGAGCGTTCAAATATGTGACGTAAGTAAAATTAAAGTTAAACACTGTTTCTATTTGAACTACTTACACTGTTGTTGGTAGGCAGTCCATTCTGCATGACAATAATATTCCACAAAATTATTATCAAAGTTTTGTGACAAGACTATAGAGAACCAAAGGATATATAAGGTCCAAATTTATTAGGTAATTTCCTTTTAAGGGGTCAATGTGTAAGTGATAAGGATTAATATTAGCCAAAATTCAAATTTTTACAACAATTTAATTTTTTTCTTATTGTTCACCGCTCACGGAGCAGTTTTCGTCTTGCTAGTACTATGTTAATTACAAATATTTTTTTATATCTATTTAATTCTTAGCTTAAGTAAATGTATTTGACTTATATATTAACCCTTTTAAAGGAAATTACCTAATAAATTAGGACCTTATATATTTGCATTAATCCTAAAATTATAATATGAAAGAATATAATTAAAATTTCCCTAAAGACTTTTATACCTGTAGAGTTTTATAATAATGGGTAAGTCAACGTTTCACTAAGTAGGTACCTACTTTTATTTAAAACAAAATATTTCTTCTGCACTGTTACATACTATTCTTCATCCACGAGAGCTGCAGAAACTATAAAGAAGAAGAAGTGATGCATAGCACAATATTTACACACCTCTTGGCTTCTTCCACATTCATGAATCTTTTCATACAAGTGCGCTGGTAGTGAATACTAGGTTCCTGTTTTGAAGGCCATTCGTTCCAAAAGTTTATAACTTGCTCACTTGAGAATACCCGGCGTGTGATACTACGGTTTTTTTTGTGGTCTCTAACCATCTTCGCCTTTCTAATGAAACCGGTTTGGGGCACATTGGTTGGATGGTTTCAAAGTCTATAACGGGCATAGGTAGAAACAATTTTTGTGGTTTATATATTAGGATTATCCATATTTAATCTAGTCGTGATTTCTACGACCATGAAACCATGACTGAATTCGAGACTTGTGCGTAATTGACTCAAATCAAAAACACATATTCACTAATAATTCATGGTGTGGTTAGAAACCAACCTCGTGACAACAAGAGTTTTTATAAATCGAATTCATACTACTTTTACTCTACCATTACTATTTTTTTTTTTATTCAGCCATTGTTGTCCCACTGCAGGGCAATGGTTATGTTTACCAAGTTTATAATATTTTTCACTTTACCTTATATTCCAGGTTAATATCGCTTTTATAGTACCTTCATTTGTTTGCTTTTTATCAAAGGCAGAAAAATGCAGTCTCGACTCATTAAAAATTATATACTCTCGATCGTCACCCCTTCATATTAAGACGATAGACGAAGTCAAATCCAGGCAAGTATCAATAGCTTTATATATATATAATGATAACATAACATCACCGAGTAAATAATAATAATAAAATTGGACACGACTCGAGTATACCATTTCATTGGTTGAATGATAACTTTCGGTCTTCGATGTTATCGATTTTAATATTATTTTTATTCGAGGGTATTATATAATATAGCCTTGAATGTTTTTAAATGTTTCCTTAAAGCATTTAAAATACTTTACAAACAATTTGAGGTGATTTTGTTGTTAGCAGTCGTAGGTATCTCCTTTTTATAGGCCAATGTCATCCACTGAGAGTTCTTAGTGTTAGTATTTCTGACAACTACCTACTACAATCGAACTAATCTGAAAATCTGCTAGGACAGATTCTCATTTATTAAAAAGGGACCTAAGGGATCAAAGGAATCCCAGACCATTTGCAAAATCGACGCATTAGCCATTGAGTTAATACCGGTTTAGACCTAACAATCAGTAATTTACTTAATCTTTAGATGCCACGCTACTAGTGAATTGAAGTCGGACATCAGCTTTGGTCCGAAACCAGCTCTAGGCATTGCCAAGCGAAACAAATGTTTATTTACGGTACTCTATGTATGAATAAGTTTGACCATGTTTTCTTTACAATTTTAGATTTCCAAAACTTAAAGATATCTTGCAAGGTTACGGGATGACGGAGGCCGGTGAGTTGACTTCTGAATGTTGGGGCACCAAGGGTCCCAAGGCTGGTAGTGTAGGCATGGCTACACCAGGTATCACTTTGAAGGTACGTTCTATAAGAAAACATATAGTTTTATACAACATTCCACTGTCGGGTATGGGACTCCAATTTTGCGCTTTGTTATCTATTTATATTTAATAAATTGTGCCCTCCCATAACCCAAATATTTTATAACATCATACATATTTTATATTCTGGAAAAAGCTTCTATTTATATTATTAAACAAAAAAGATATGAATTTGATAATATGTCACTCATATATCAAAACAAACTTTAATAATTATTTGGCTTAGTCTACCTTCTACATAATTTACATGTAAATATGATATTTAATACTTTACACCCAGGTCGTGGACCCCGAAACCCGTAAAACTGTGGGTCCGAATCAACGCGGTGAAATTTGTCTGAGAGGGCCAGTTCTCATGAAAGGTTACATCGGTGTGCCCCCCTCAGATTACTTGGACGAACAGGGCTTCTTCAAAACCGGAGACTTGGGTTACTATGATGAAGACAAATACTTCTATATCGTCGAGAGATTGAAGGACATCATCGTGTATGATGGTTATAAGGTAACTATCAATGTCAAAAATGTATCTAATTATCTAAAATCATAAGAGGGTTGATGATAAAGGTCGAGGTAAGTCAGAGTCATACCTATATTTTTGTTTAAAATATCCTACTTAAATACTAACGAAAATAAACAATCGGCCCATGACTGACGGTTGTAAGTAAATCACATCTACGCGCACCCATTGCACTTAGTCCTGTTTAGTCAGATAAGCCAGTCGATAACGTTAGTTGCATTGCTGATTTATCATCATGGTATGCAGCTCGTGTCAGTAAGACAGAATAACACACAAAAAAAACAATTACCTAGATATATTGCAGTAAAATTTTTCTTTAATGTTATTTAGGTGTGAATCAAGAGCTTAAGTAATATAAAGAGCTGTGCTTTGCAACTTAGCTCCTAGTATAAATGTGGAAATATCACAAATATATGAAATAATTAGCAGAAGTGGTGTATTTCATGCCGATTTAACCGGGTTCACACGATCACGCAATAACACAAAGTTTATTGTAGTAGTTCGCCTTTTTAAAACATTCCGAATAGAATACCGTTTGTTCGGTGTAGCACGTCCGCCTAGAAACACCTGTTCGAACTCTTCTTGAAAATACGCAAATTGTAACGCTCGGGGATCACGGATACAAGAAAAGAATTCCACTCTTTGACCGTCTATATGATAAAGTTGCAGCAAAACGCTTCTTGTGATCAGGAGGGATATCAACCATGAAATGATGACGTAATGTCGTACTCCGTCCGATTGTAGAATACAATGGGAGTATTAAATTCAATATTTTAAACCATATTAAAATCTCACAAAAAGCAAGGATAGTGACCTATATTTGGAGTCTCATTCTATCAATAGGTAAGCTACATACTCCTGAAGATAATACTATTTCTGTCTACGTAGTAGTAGTAGTAGTTCTCCACATTTTCATCCTAGGAAATCTTTTCTTGCTAAACAAGAATAAGCCATCGTATTATCTACGCATATCTAGATCCTCAGCTTATTAGCAATATATGGCGTTCCGTATACAATACGGAATATACAATACAATATGTTTTGACTATTGAGTTTCTTTTTTAGTATAATTTATAGTATTTATATAATTTAGAGACAACTTACAGAAAAGAACATATATTTTTAAGTAATTTTCTGAAGGAATTTTTAATTATATTATTTGAAAGTCTTCAAGAAATAAAGTATGTAGTTTTATTCCTTCTGCAGTGAACTACTGCACAAATATTGCTAACCACAAACGATCGACCCACGTACTTTAGAGATCGCTACGCATGCGTTAATGCGTTTGAAAGATTTATCTGTATTTAGGTAATTGTATGTGTACGACATTGTATTAACTGCAAACTGAGTCGTGTCGGTTCAGTCCCCTGTAAAGGGAGTGAATAGCTGGCAATGACGTCACCGAAAGACGTATTAAAATGTGGAAGAAAAATTCGAAGTATGAGCAGAGATCAAAATGGCTTAGTGGTCAGAGCGTCTGGAGTATTTATCCGGAAGGCGTAGGTTCAAATCCTACTCACGACCTTATTTTTCTTCCCACAATAATTTATACCTTTACAGATTGATCCATTTTGGCGATATTAGTAATTAGCACCTGTCCCGCAATTGTTTTATCGTCGCTGTTAACGACATTTATCTAGAAAAATACTGCTTTTAATTAAATATTGAAAAGATACGAATACGGAGCTTAAAATAAAAACCCGTGGTAGTTGCCGAATTGTGGCAATGCTCTGACCAACTAAGGTACCGTATCGTTAGCGGCAAGTGTTGTGTATTAATGTACAATATTGCCTTAAAACCTAATTTATTCCTAAATATAACAGCAATGTATTACTACAGGTAGCTCCATTAGAACTGGAAACAATACTCCTATTACACCCAGGAGTAAGGGAAGCTGGTGTGGTCGGCAAACCAGTGCCGGTCTACGGGGAAGAACCGACTGCCTTCGTCGTCAAACAACCAGGAATGGATGTGACTGAGCAAGATCTCATTGACTATGTTGCTGCAGAGGTAGATTATTTATACATTTTTTGTTTATATAAATACTTAATTTAAAAAAATTAAGGTCTCCTTCAGGTTAAGACTGCCTTACTGGTCTAGTAGTCGCAAGCGCGGCTGCTGAGCGTCAGATATTGAGTTCGATTCCCAGGTCGGGCAAAATGTTATTGGGTTTTTCTTTTAGGAAATTCTCAGTAGTAGCCCGGAGTTTGGAAGTTGGTGGTGTGGCACCCCCGTCCTTTGGGAAGCACGTCAGGCTGTCGGTCCTGCGCCTGATCCTTCTCCGGTCATATCGGATTACCACCCCAAGAGAGTATGAGGGTGAAAAAAGACGGAGTGCATCTATGTTTGCGCATACACTTGTTTACTATATTTTTTATAATACTTTGTATAATATCTCCTGCGTACTTGGCTGGTCTCCGTGGAGATAGACCACCGTGACCGAAATACGGTTGGAAGGAGTATTATATTATTACTGGTGTAATGTTAGTAGGCGCGGATCCTGACCGCGGTGCCCTGGGTTTGAATCCCGGGAAATATTTTATTGGGAGTTTTCAATAGCAGCCCGAAGTTTACTACCTATCATCATCATCCACACCCTCAATATCACACTGTTTGGGCATAGACCTCCCTTGAACTATGTCATTTGCCTCGGTGCTGTGTCAACATATTACATGGACTTAATTATGGCATCGGTGAAATATTGGTGTATAAATGGTGCACCTCTACCAAACCTGTCAGTACCAAAAAGTATTTGCCTTTTATCAGTTAATTACGTATTCAAATAGGTAGACTAAATTGTAAAAAAATAAATAGATGCTTACTTAAAAGCTACCTAACAAATTATCTTCATATTTATTTTGGCTGTTTGATGTCGTAACAGCCTTTGGTAGAGTTATTTATGTTAATAAGTAAATAGGTTCTTCTATCAAATAAGTTCTAAGTATTTGACGAAAGTTTATATTTATAAGAAACACTTTTACTAACTTTTTGCACCACAATCTTTAGGAGGTGTACCGAGTTCTGTAAAGATATCTAAGCAACTCGTTGTATCAACTTCAATTAAAACTAAAGCGAAATCAAAGCTCAATAGTAAACAAATAATAAAAAAAATATACAAAATTAGAACAAGGTAGGAGCGAGTGAAAGGATTACTTGAAATATTATAATAACTACAAAAAAATTTGCTACATAATCTGTAACAGCATTGCTTAAAAAATTTTTTGCTGATCTTAATAAATGGAAATGCTCCTGGTTTTTAGTTAAAAACCCGATCACGTCCTCAACCGGACAAAAACCATCTTAAAAAATTGCGAACTTAAATCCATCTTTAAAACACAAAGATGCACAACAAATAATTTTATACGGGGAGTTCCCTTAGTAATTACTGAGTACTTGAATGAAGCAGGATAGTACATACCTCCAATTAACAAAATGCTCATTGACTCAATAAAGTTGTTTAATTTTTCAGGTGGCACCGTTTATGCAATTACGAGGTGGTGTAAAGTTCCTTCAAGAAATGCCGAGAAATCCTAGGGGGAAGATTATTCGCCAGCTTTTGAGGCAAATGCTGAATGAAGACTTTTGAACTTAATAAAGACGATTCACTATACGTTCACTTGTTTTTATCACACTAAACGTGTAAGACACAATTCCATACACTAACACAAATATTTGTAATTATTATTTTCTAAAAACAATTTAAAAATAATAGACACCATTGGGACTCGAACCCGCGACCCATGATATATTGTATCATGGCTCTCCAAACTGAGTTACCGTATCGTGCTCGTATCCATTAAATTTCAAGTTCCGTGCCGATTCAGAAATCATAAAAAAAATTGTAGTCTTAAAGTGAATAAAAATATAATTTTAAAACAAAATATATTAGTATTAAATTCAATGCATAAAATGTGACTTTTAAATACTTTCATGAAAATATGTCTATTAATTTATTCATTTTCATACCACACTAAAATGATACTCCAATATTGCCAGAAACTAAAATAAATAATATTTCAAGATATGTCTTTAAAAAGCATTAACGCATGCTTAGCGAACTCTAAAGTTACAATATTAAATGGAAAAAGAATACGGTCGCGAACAGGATTCGAACCTGCGCCTCCCGGATAGATACTCCAGGCGCTCTGACCACTAAGCCATCTCGATATATCTCGCCATAAGACGTGTTAAAATATGGAAGAAGAATTCGCGGTGGTGAGCAGAGGTCGAGATGGCTTAGTGGTCAAAGCGCCTGGAGTATCTATTCGGGAGGCGCAGGTTCGAATCCTGTTCGCGACCGTATTCTTTTTCCATTTAATATTGTAACTTTATAAATAATATTGTTTACAAAATAACACGTTAACTGCAAGAAAATCTCAAACACGAGCTAGTATCTAACTACATACCTAATAGATATCATCACAGTCTATCGACTCTTATTACAAATGTATGTAGAGTGGACCTATTCGCAATTCCAAGAACTCATACAATTCTGATTCTAGTCAAATATTATGTAGATATGTAAAAGCAAAGACCATTTGCTAGACTAAACAAAAGTGAACCAAGACTTGCGTTACAGTATACAATGTATGTGCATCTTTTGAACCGTTTGTATGAGAGAAAATCTGAAGTATACATATAATTCTATCTTACATTGTTCAAAAATTATCAACACTGCACAATCATTAATTATGTCTAACTACCCTGAGTGCTGACAAGACGCACGCAGGCGGAGGGCGGCGCTTCCAAAGGAACTACGAGTAAGGAAACATTCCTCGCGTATTGTTTTTGACCTTTTTCTATTATTCGAAAAGATGTTTCGTCGACCTCATGAGTCATTATTATATCATCAAGCTACTATTGAGGATAGAAACAAAAAACATAGCGCGAACGAAGCTCGGCTGAAAGCTTTGTACGACGTAATATAATTCTACTTCGTATTCCTGTCTTATCTTCAGAGACGTCTTTATTAATTCAGTATGATTTGGATTATCATAATTCCTTACCTTTTGCCTAAAATTACTTTGTAATAGGACAAACACTTGGCATAAACAGCTTTTGTTAATTTGAATTTACTTCGAACTTATACTAAATATTTATTAGGCGCCTATTATATTGGGAAAATATCAAAGGCTTACAATCATTGCTTTACTTTCTTCTTCTACGATATTATTATAAGAAAAATAGCTTCATAATTCATCTGCCTTTATTATTTCGCCTTGAGAAATGTGTCTAGATTTAAGTAAGTATGCTAATATAGAACTTTCCTGCGGTGTCATTTGCATTGATATTTTTTTAAATGAAACTCTTTTACCATTTAAATTGACTGGTTTTACCTCGGAGCAATTTAGCTCGCCCTATCCTCTTTCCGAGAAAGGTCCCTGTGGCCTGTAATAGGTTTCTTAAAAGAAAATCGAGTTAAACAGGCGTGATTGACTTAATTGTGGAAAAGCTTTATTTCTTGAGATTAAAGAATTATTTCAGAGGGGAGAAAGTAACTAGGTTAAGAACATTAAAATCTCCGACCACTGATGATGTGGACGTGTTGATCTAATTTTTACTTACGAGTAAATAATAGTTTTCTACCTTTAATAGCTTTCTGAATATGTATAAGCTGATATAAAAAAATTTGTGATTTCCTCAAATGTACCCAAAAAATGTAAAACAAAATGTCTGTAGACAACTGAGTTACTTTGTTCTTTGACAACTTATAGAAAGTTTCAAAAGCAAATAACTGAATCTACGGCATCAATCTTTCTGTTGGTTTAAAAGGCAATATATTCCCCAAATTCAGTGATATTTTTCCGCGCCGCCAAATATTTATGCTTGCTGAGCGTAAAATAGACGAGGAGGAACTCTTCATTAATGTTTGCCACTTCGAAAATTGAATCGTTTAATCGCAGCGGTGTGGAGTGAGAGAGAACGCATTGGCTGGGTGAGCGTAATTGCGTCGGAGTACCTACCTTTGATACTGAGTGGAAATAGAGCAATTAAGTCCCTCGAGTTGGAGAGTTTACCTTGATTTTTTATTACTCTCCCTTTTGTGTACACGCGGTTTAAGAGTTAGTAAACATGTGGGTGAACGAACCCAACAAAGCGTTACATGCCACACATTAATGTTACGTACCTTTATATAGATAACGTTTCAGAAGTTGAGTTTGTGAATGACAGCATATTTATAACAGAATATGTTTCATTATACGCTCTTTATGCTTGGCAAAGTTGAACGATAAACAAGACAAAGCCGAGCTTGATAATGCAGCCTCCAGGGTACGCAATTTATTGAAAAGAGGCATACGTGTATACAAAGCGTGTATCCAGTACCAGCTGATATAATAATGTGTGTATAATGCACTACGTTAAAACAGAATTACTTTAAAGTCATATTTGAGTCTGCAGAGGATAGAGTACACACTTTATACACGAAGTTAGAGTTAAGTTGTTGTAGGAAACCGGAAAATGTATGAAAAATTCATGTATGTACAGGAAAATAGCGTAACACAACATTAGCTGCCTATTTATGTTCGAGCTTTCTACTCTAAATACCGCAAAAATAAAAAATCACTTGAGCTATACCTATACACACAATATACAAGAATACTAAACCAAAATGTTATCATTATCATTTAAACATTGATCATGAATTTGATAATATTATCATTGAGGCTTCTCAATTGATGTTCAATGCATCTTGAAGATTTATCTACGTTTTTCAGGAGTTTTAATCAAAAACGCACTGGAACACACTGTAAGTATTTAAGTTAAAATAATAGCAGTGACAAATACTTTACAGACAATAGCCCAATGTACTGTACAAATAGCTAACACAAAACAAACAGTAAGATATATTATATATGAGTACATTATGTACTTACTGAAAGCCGTATTTGCATAAGTTTAGACTTCAATTCCCACTTTGTACACATGTATTCAAGTCGTTATTTACATCTTTTTCAATGTTTCAAAAGGTGAACGTACTACGTTGAATAATAGATATTTAAATTTTATTTGGCAAATATGCTTTGTTCGCTAAAGCCGACCCATAAGGCCGCGTACACATTACGTACAAATAACATACCTACAAGGCAACACATTCATACATAAATAGATAGCATCACGCCTATATTCCCCGAAGGGGTAGGTGTACATAGTTGTAAACAAATTTGACAGTTCTACTCTCTGGCGTTATGCTGAACGCTTTACTTTGGTCAGAACCATGAGATGTGTGACAAGTGCGACTGTAGTTAGGTTGAGAGAGAGGTAAATCCTTGAACCCTGTCATCCAAATCAAATATAATGGTTATTTCATAGCCAAATATTCAGTATCAGCGGTATAATCACTTCCTTAAATATGGTCTAGTTGGTCTAGTGGTCCCAAGCGCAACTGCTGAGCATGAGGTCCTGGGTTCGATCCCCGGGTCGGACAAAGTAGGTATTATTGGGTTTTACTATTAGGAAATTCTCGATAGCAGCCCGGAGTTAGGAATTGTGCCCGATAGATGGCAATATTACATGGGTCTTAATAACAGCATTGGGGGAATGTGAGTGTACAACTAACCTCTGACTACCCCTTCTAGGAATAGAGGCGTGATGCTATATTATGTTATGTTAAATATGGCACCATAACAAATTTCCAATTCAATTTATCAAAAATATTCAGATTCCTATAGTGCTCATTATGTACGCGGGTTAATATGAGAGGTTCATTGAATTGCATAATTAACTTCGACGAAATGACAATGCTGTTATACCATAGGCTGTTTTCTTTAGCGGAAATATGAACGTAGTGAACATTTTAATTAGCTTAGTAGTGTTATCAAAGAGTTTGAAAACAAGTTTGTCACCTACCTATCACCACATTAAGATACCCGCACATCAGAAAGAATAAATTAAAAAAAAAGTTTGTTGTTGACATAAAATGGCTCTAATCACTTATTACCTACTTCTGCGTATATTTATTTTATAGCAGAATTTTCAATACTTTGTTTTTATCATAAACAACAAATTTTTGAAAAGTTTTAACACATGCTTAGCGAACTCTAAAGTTATAATTTTAAATGGAAAAAAATACAATCGTGAGCAGAGCTCGACATGGCTTAGTGGTCAGAGCGCCTGGAGTATTTATCCGGGAGGCGCAGGTTCGAATCCTGCTCACGACCATATTCTTTTTTCATTTAAAATTATAACTTTAAACACTTAAAGTCCCATTATTCAAAAGTAGCTTCAATTACATGTATGAAAATATTAACGCATTAATACAATTAACATGCTTCCAAAAGAACCTTTTATAAAGACTTGTTTAATATTCCAGCCCACCTAACCGTTCTTTAAATATTTTTTAACGCTAAAGATTTCATCCAACAGATAGGTACCATGTTTCAATTAACATAATTGGAGCTATATAACAAGTTAAGACTTCACATTAATAGCCCTAAACCTATCCGGGTAGTGAAGTCATCACAGATAAACATTACATGCTACATAGAGGCAGCCATTCGTGTAACATTTAATTAACTAAGTAGCCTCTAAACGCGGCCGGACAGTCATCATAGCCCGATCTAACCGTTGAATAAGTAAACGTAATAAAATAAATCCACTAAGCCGCTATAACGCCCCGGATTTAGCATGGCTTACTAACGCTTTCAGAGCTGTGAAAGACCCCACCCCATATGCCTGCGAACACCCTCCGAAAAGTAGTATCACAACTTCAGACGTCACAACTTGGAAAATACAAATTTATTCCTTTTGTTTTTCTTTTGACTACGACAATTTCGGTTTTTGATTTCGATTATACCTTTAAATATAATATATTATTTCCTGTTCTATTTTTATTGCATTCACATATTTTATTTCAGTATCAATTAATGTTGTTCTATTATATTGGAGCATTGTGTGCCAACGATAAATATAGAAATTATCCGCAAACCGAAAAAAGCTTCGTGAAATAACACTTTCATTAATTATGGATAATTAAATTATATTATTTTATATGAACCTTTCGACGAGAACTAATGTTGTTTTTAATATTCAATCAATCATTCATATATTATAAATGATCTTAGGATGTTTATTGTTACAGTTTGTTCGGATGGAGTTAATGAGTTTGTTTTCTTGTCCTCTTATCATTATTTCAAGATCGTTGACCTAATAACTTATAACTTGATATTGGTTATTCAAAATAAATCTAGAAATATTTGTATGTATTTATTAAAGATAATAATACCTTTGAATTAACACTAGCTACACTTAGACGAGGCTAACCACTACATAGTGAGCTACTATATAAGTAAATATATTTGAGCTGTAATCAACACTAGTCGTTAATGAAAATTATTTAAATTGTACAAATTGATAGACACTCATTTTATTTAAATAGAGTGTTCAACATTACTGTATTATATTACGTTCAATGGCTCATCTCGTAATATTGTTCTCAAGGCATGAAAAGCATTATATAATACTTGTTGCTGCTTGTTTTTTGTTAAACAAACAAACTTTCTAAATTAAAAAGAATATTTCAACAACGAAGTCATACCTGAGTAAAAAGTTTAACTGAGGAACTCAAATATATTTCTTTTTTATAAGTCTTCAACTGTGACTTGAGTTCCTTTTAACTTTCAATTTTTATTATATAACAGGCTATATTAAAGTACATTTTGAGATAAATTAAATTATATCTATATATACCTGCCTAATTTAATTTAATTTATCCTTCACATTCATAAGTTTGGGAAATGCTTTCTACTTCATTATTTTGGCAACAATAAGGCCCTACGTTGAAAATAATAATAAGATTTATTCATAAAAATAAAGATAAGCATAATACACGTGTCTTCAAAGTACACAAAAACAAAAAGCATGCTTAATCGTTAACATTTAAACCCTGACTTCTAAACAAAGTGCCTGTACCTTAGAAGTCAGTGTCCTTCTAACAGTAATTATTTACATTTAACAAAGTCTTAGATCTTAAAATATAATTTTAATTATAATTTAATTAATTATAATAAATACATAATTATCATAATAATCTTCTTCTTTGTGTGACATATATTTTTTTTTCTAATGTCGTATAATGTCCTAAATCCTAAAATGTTATGTTGAAAATTAATACTTTATACACTATCCGAGTAAGTAAATATATAAAAAAAAACAAGTTATTAAATTTTTCTGAAATAATGTGTAGCCTATTTCGCCGCTATATTTTTAAATTCTAATTCCAATGCCTTAAGAATACGAAGTTGCCCTAGCGGGTATTAATATTAATGAGTGGGGAAGCGAGATACGTACATAGTTGTTATGCATCAGTCCCTGGTTGCAGTGCGAGTCGTGGGAGCCCTCACGATATAAACTAATGAACCGTGAACCATGAGCCCATGTATGTATAATAATAGTAGGTTGCCATAAAACTCTCCACCACAATGCAACAGTACCTCCTGTACCGGCCCAAACCACAGTTAAATTCATAAAATATTGCATAACTCATTCTAAAATATCCCAAAATGCTTTTGCCATAGTATCCAAAAATGTAAAAGGAAAACGTGGTGATAGTAAAGTTTACGGACGATTTATGTCCAGTTGTTGGCGCACTGTGGCAACCTTCTTTGTTAAATCTTTTTGTGTCTCGAGAAGGATATTTTCACTAACATTTTAAAGTTTTTGTTTATGTGCAAGTAAATTTTCAAGCGACTTCGAAACTAAAACAAATTGAAGTATTTTCTTGCAGTATTTTTTCATTCGTGTCTTTAATACTGAAAGAATTTTGACAAATGAGTTATCTATCGATTGACCTAAGTGTGCTCAGCACATCTATCTATCTTCAGCTGACTAGTTTTATTTCTTATAAACACATAAATGATATTTTCAGACGATATCTTATTTTATTTTATTAAGGTTAGTTTATAGTGAAGACAACCAAAAATATTATAGTGTCCAAAATATAACAAGAAGTTTACCGATCATTGACCAGCGATGATCGATTAACACTTAAGAAAGTTTAAGTTAGGATAAAGTTTGTCCGCCTAGTTTTAGAAGCGTTAAGTAAAACTCGTAAGGCGCAGAAAGACTCTCGGCCCGGATAAGTCATCCATCAAATAGTTCCCGTCTTGTTAAAATAACAAGGTCTTATTAAACCTCACTGGGAGTTCAACAACAGCCAAGAAAACTTGTAAAAGTGTAAAAACTTTTTTACACTGGCCGCACTTTGCTGGTGAATATCGTTATGTCCAGTAGACTTTATCGTGATGTTATAGTTCAATACCAGTCATTTATCCAGACCTTTCAAGTGCGATAGCTAAGACTTGTTTATAAACTATTTAGGAAAACCTTCAAACTCAAAGTCACATATTTTTGTGTGTATGAAACATCAAAGCTATATACCTATACGGTTCCAAGGAGTTGATCATCAATGAACAAACTGCATGTTTAATGCAAGAAATCGGAGTACCTAACGATATTAAGATAGTGCAACTTTGTAACTATTTTAATTAACGCACGACGCAACTACACAGTTTCACCGTAATCGCAGTATCGTAGTAGATACTCGTAAGTATAATATTGCACGTTACAATTCGAAAAATAAATTAATTAACGTAGCAGTTTTCTTTTTACATCAGATTATTTTAGTATTTGCTTTATCTAGGCTATAGGTATTGTATTTCTCGCTATAATACTACATACAATTTATGTATGTATAGTAGGTACATCAACAACTGAGAAAATGACCATATTAGGCAATCCAAATTTTTTTTGATAACATTAAGTCGACGCTTTATCAAAATGAAAGCTTCATATAGTTTACGTTATTTGTCACTGTGTTCATAAATATTAACAGATCTATACACGAGACAGATTTATTGGTCCCCAGTGGATCTTATACGTTTGGGCGTATAATTAATTGCACCTTATCGACATACATATCTACATGTTACATATTACAGTTAGGTTCAACTTAATTGTACACCAAGTTTAAGATTAATACACAGAACAAGATAAAGTCCAGCTTTATCGCAATTAGCAATTTATTTCAACAGAACTACGTTTATACTTACTGATCATTAAGATATTCTACAAGACATAGTTGTAACTACTTAGACTCAGTAGTTGGTTCATTTTCTAAGTCTACAATCGAAGATAAAAACTCAGTTGTAGAGCTTAAATTAAAAAACTGTAACTCCTAGGTACATTTCATGTATTCGTACTTTATTTAATATTTATGAACTAAATAAAAAATCTAAAGTTTCAAACCCTGACAGAGAATATACTTTAAAACAATAAACAAATACTGTTTCGTTGAAATTTAAGTAAGAAAATGCCTAAAGTGCAAACATCGGCTTTTCAGCAGTCACCACATAACTGACAGTGGACAAAACGTCTCACTTTACTCCGTGTTTTACCTAGATTTTGTCAACCTTTTAAAGCTAAAGCAAAGGGTACACGAAAGGTACTTACGTATATAAATACCCTGTCACAATTTGAAGAGTTAGACAGATATTAAAATATTTACAGAATTTCAGTGATAAATAATTGATATTTGATGTGACCTTACGTCATCGGTGACGAACATATTATATGTAGACATCATTACAAATCCTGATTTTCTTGGAACACTTCCAGAACCCATGACCTCAAAATCGTCGTGCGTACCATTAATAAAATATGTTGATATAAATCCAGTAATACCTATATCAACTTTGATTATGACAGCCATTTATCCAAAGCATATAAACATAATGAAACAATATTTGGATAACGAAATTCAATGTTTGACACGATGTCCATTGTATTTAGTCGACAAGGGTCACCGATTAATACAAGGACACAAACTGACATCGGCTACCAAAGCTTGTCGCTTTCTCTATTCAATGGAAATCTATTCCGTACATTATTATAATTCCATTTAGCTTTTCAAAGAGCTAGGTCTAATTGAATTAGTTAGGTAGAATCCTTTTACATAGCACGTACGCGGCGTTGAAGGAAAAAATTGCTTTCACACGCCGTGTTGCTAATCGGAGTTGTATAGTAACAAGTATGCCAATATAATGTGATAATCCCAGAAGCAAGACTTACGAAGTCTCATTGGGATTCAAATAAATATTATTTTACAAATTATCCGTAGATTCGAATTCTCATCCACAGGCTGACATCTACTGCTGTAGGCCTGTCGTTGCTCCTTCTCCGTGCTTTAACCCGGTTCAGGTGCGTCCTACGACAATTATGACGTCGTCAATCTATCAGCTCGTAGACAGACGTTTCATGACGTTTCATACAGAAACCTGCATGAAAGTAAAACTAAAACTAAAAAGGCTACTGGAAAGTTACAGTAACATAATTAAACATGCGCTAGTTTATCATATAACCACCAGAATGTTGGTGGTTTTAGCACTTGTTCAAATATTTGCAGCTTAATATCGATTTTCAATCTACTACTATGAGGTATCTACAGGCTAGTTTACCGGTATCTGATACTGTTTTCGGACTTTTGAAACCATATTGGCAATCCGCTATTATTTTAGATAAATATTACTCTAATTTTCCCTACTGCCCAAGCCCCAAATAATAATAATTATATACTAGGGAAATATGTGAATAAATAATTCGCAACCAATCAGTGAGTCCATTAATGTTGTCGATATGTAATAAAAATCCGTCACGCGTCGAATATTTTGGCCGATGCAGGCCGTTCAGCGGTTTGGCTACAATTGTAGCTAACTAGCCGGGGTGCGGTCTACCTATTTATAGATAGCGTGCGGTGTTAAATGTCACAGCACAGTTCTTTGCTCAGGTTAACTTTATTAGCTAATGAAATTAGATTTGAGATATTAAATAGAGACAAAGAATCGTAGACAACACTTAGAAAGTTCGTTGAAATACTAACATATTATAGATAGCTTATTTATTTTATTTATGAGCCTATACTGTCCCACTGCTGGGCAAAAGGTTCTAACTCTTCAATTCACACATACAGTCCTCTTCTCGTCGTTCAATCATACATCTATTTAGGGGCATTCATTTAAAATATTGGTGTATACGTCGTATAGCTATCATACGGTCACCCTTGGTGAAAAAAATATGGAAAAATAGAAATATCACCAAAGCCACGAAAACCTGTCAGAACGTTAGTGTTTCCCATATTTTTATACGCTGTTGACATGTGTCAGCATGTCTGCAAAAGGTGAATTGACGCCTTAGAAATGTGTGTGTTGGAGAAGAATACTTGGGATATCGCGAACTCAATTCAGAACCAACAAGTACATACAAGAGCTGGGTGTAAAGCAGCGCCTATCTTCCATCGTACAAGACAATAAACAACTACAAGACATTCTTCGGGCACGTATCAAGACCTGGAGTTTGAAATGGATGTGATGTTTCAATAGAGTGCAAGGAAAAAAGATCTCGCGGTAGATCGCCTATGCGCTAGTCTGATCAAATTAAGGCTGCTGGCAATAGCCCCTTTTATGAGTGCACCAGAAGAGCAACAGTACGTGAGGAATGGCGCAGAGTTGTAAATCCTCCTAATCCTTAAATGACGACCACGACCACAACCACTCAAGAGTGTATCGATAAAGAAGAAGAGCAATGAGGGACCGGTCTTTTTGGAAGTAGTCTCGCTTTCTCCTACTCCGTCTGGACCTGCCGGTCTGTGGCTTTCCCAATATAGGGACCCATTTGGTCGTGAGTTTAGCCCATTGATCGTTTCACATATACATCGTTTGGCAGATGTGTCCAGCCTAATTGCATTTTAGCAGGGCAGCTTTCCAAGTGACGACGTCAATTATATTTGTCCTGGAACGGGTTAAGGTGTTTCTTATCCGGTTCAGAAGTTATATACCTACTAAAATAAATTGAAATATCAGCAATATGTATCTACCAGTTATATACCTATGTAACATTTAACAAAAGTCAAGAATCCTCGGTTCTGCTAAGGGTCACAATTTTGCTGGATTTTGTCGTTCTTTATGAAAAAGGGACAGAGATTAATTCTGATTTTTGAAGATCCCATGTGAGTACTGGCAAATCAACCAAATTTTGTAGATAAGTGAATATGCAATAGGTATTTCATAGTGCCTACAGTTAACTTGTAATGTGCTTATCATTAAATCTAAACGTTTGTATACTGCTATACATACCGCTCCCAAAAGGCTTGTACAGTAACTAAAGGTGCAGGGATGCAGATGTCAAATACATCACGCTTGACGAACTAATTATATCACCGATCGCTGCAACATAAGAGTACCTACATAATTCAAGATATGTCTTTGAAAAAGCATTAACGCATGCTTAGCGAACTCTAAAGTTACAATATTAAATGGAAAAAGAATACGGTCGCGAACAGGATTCGAACCTGCGCCTCCCGGATAGATACTCCAGGCGCTCTGACCACTAAGCCATCTCGACCTCTGCTCACCACCGCGAATTATTCTTCCATATTCTAACACGTCTTATGGCGACGTCATTGCAATCAATTCAGTACCCATACAAGTGACCGAACCGACACGACTAACTTTGCAGTTAATACAATGTCGTAAAGAATGCAATTACCTTAATAATTCAAGATATGTCTTTGAAAAAGCATTAACGCATGCTTAGCGAACTCTAAAGTTACAATATTAAATGGAAAAAGAATACGGTCGCGAACAGGATTCGAACCTGCGCCTCCCGGATAGATACTCCAGGCGCTCTGACCACTAAGCCATCTCGACCTCTGCTCACCACCGCGAATTCTTCTTCCATATTCTAACACGTCTTATGGCGACGTCATTGCAATCAATTCAGTACATGGGTACTGAATTGATTGCAATGACGTCGCCATAAGACGTGTTAGAATATGGAAGAAGAATTGTTCCATATTCTAACACGTCTTATGGCGACGTCATTGCAATCAATTCAGTACCCATACAAGTGACCGAACCGACACGACTAACTTTGCAGTTAATACAATGTCGTAAAGAATGCAATTACCTTAATAATTCAAGATATGTCTTTGAAAAAGCATTAACGCATGCTTAGCGAACTCTAAAGTTACAATATTAAATGGAAAAAGAATACGGTCGCGAACAGGATTCGAACCTGCGCCTCCCGGATAGATACTCCAGGCGCTCTGACCACTCGCTAAGCATGCGTTAATGCTTTTTCAAAGACATATCTTGAATTATTAAGGTAATTGCATTCTTTACGACATTGTATTAACTGCAAAGTTAGTCGTGTCGGTTCAGTCACTTGTATGGGTACTGAATTGATTGCAATGACGTCGCCATAAGACGTGTTAGAATATGGAAGAAGAATTCGCGGTGGTGAGCAGAGGTCGAGATGGCTTAGTGGTCAGAGCGCCTGGAGTATCTATCCGGGAGGCGCAGTACCTACATACTTACTACATATTATTAACTCAAAGGCGAATACTACAACTACTTAATTTCAAGAGGAATTGACTACTTGGGCCTTAATGATTACCGGGGCGGTTCATATATATATGTTAGGTTAAGTAGCGTTTATCACGGTCAGTTCATGGATGGGTATCTATTCTGAACACAGCGAGAACAAGATCCAAGCTAAATTAATTACTTTAAAATAATAAGGACATGACAGTTAAAAATAAATGTTCAACAAATGATTTTCAGTCATGTAATCATGTTAATTAGAATGAAATAATTAACTTAAATCAAACTCAATGTTAAGTTAACCGCCTTTATACGTCATAAAGGCGCAGAATTTAAAATATATTTCTGTGTTTTTTCTTCGTACATGAAAGAATGTAAGAATTAATTGATTATTGTTCACCGGTTACTACTCACGTGCATTTTTCAGGAATTTCCCGACTAGTTTGGAACTCGAATGGAGCCCTTAGTCATGAGCTGAGCCCGCGGCGATGTCGAAATGACGGGCAATTCTCGGAAAATGCACATGAGTAGTAACTGGTGAACAATAATTGATATGAATATGTCTCACGAAAGTTATTATACAAAAAAAAAACTAATTGATTTACTCTATAAGTTTATTTTTTTTAGTATTATAATTGATATGCCCATAATCCATTCAACGATAATTACATAAAATATATATCCTAGACAACAACGGAATTGACTAACAAAATGAGAACCTTGCCTGAAACTAAAATCGAATGCTTCACTGATAAAGGGGTAAAACAATCGAGAACAAATCAAGTGCGTACTCCTTAGTAATTTTCCGAGAATTTCTTCAAACACAACTGCTACATTTACTTTATTTACTGTTGTACTACATGATGCTCTTTTAATTAATTTGTAGGTACATAGATATTGTTAATATTATAACTACTTCGATCAAATAACATACAAAGTTTTCAGAAACCCGGGAAAATATTGAAAGTCCTCGCAAATATTTTTAGGTGATATAACCTAATGCCTCACAACTTTATATAAAATGACTTCAGAAACCCGATAATCTAAAAATTGGAATTCACGTAACTATCACAGGAGCTTCGCTTTGGGACCACTCCGACTTAATGTGCGGCCTTTCCAAGACCAGTACAATTTATTATGTATTATAAGGATACAAATTCTTAGTAAAATTGTTAGTTTACATAAAATAGTGCAAGGAAAGGTCAGTATGGGACAACCGCCTCGGGAGGAGGGATATTGTGCAACTAGCATGTAGTTTCATCTCGCTGCTAATTAATTGGATTACGTAGCCTCTCTCATTATACGAGATGGGGGCTATTTAGTGAATGGATTTTGTACGCGTGACAGCGTAAATTCAGTTTATACTCGGGTTAATAAATTTAATTAAAGCTGAAAACGAAACATGTGTGCCCATCGGATACATTAATTTATCGATGAGCAAACTTAGGAGGCACTTTATACTATAATACCAATGATGTAGCTTTATGAAGCTCACCTTATAATCATTTTGGTGACCTAATTATCTTCTCTATTATTCCATCATAAACACCTTTGGAAATATTAGCAAGACGTGGTGGAGACCTTCCAAATGAGCGCAATATTGAGTCCATTATTTAATTCAGTGTAATGGTGTGGCAGTGAAATAGGGCAAAGGACGAATAAACGGTACCCTGGAAATGAAGACGCCGTTTGTTCATAACCAGCTCGTTAATTCCATTATTACAAGTCAGAGGAGCGAGCAGACCGGTAACAGATGTGCCACTCGACTCGTGAATCTGCAACGTCTCCTACTTTTCACAGATTTCAACATCATTAATTTTTTTGTGAGCGAGCTCAATTAAAAATAATTGTTATAACAGACAGAAAATAAAAAGTTATACCTACCTTTAGATTTAGTGTCACTAAGAAATCTCGGATTTTCGTAAAGTGGGCGATACTCCGGCTTTGTAGTAGGTACCTGTCCTTTGTGGGCGAAGTGCGACGCGGTCTGTAAGACCCTCGCCGTCTGCTTATTTAAAGGCAGATCAAGTCTCTAAACGTGCATACCTTAGGAGAAAATACGAATATAACATCTTGTTTTTAACAATACTATCTACTTGATTCTTTTCCGGAAAATATATACCTGCATTGTCGTGCAAAAAATAGTTGCGATGTCGTGTTACCTAGTTATAAAACTTTTATGCGCCTATGCTAAACGATTCACAAGTTATGGCCCAATAATAAACAGATGACGCATGTGTTTAACCCCTTTTTAACTATCATATATATATCATATACAACTTTCTAATTGTAAAATTTTGTAGCGACGTGTTTTGGAATTTTGCTTTCGCGTAATGGTAAATATTACTCTATGTACCTATCTGTTACATATAATTATATGTATAACCTCTCTAAGAAACTTTATAGAATAGATTTGTAACAAAGGTCTTTGCTTATATGCTACGTATATAAACAAAGATTTTTATTTATCTAATTAAATAGAGCTATTTTTACAAGCTTATACATAACTTCACCTAGAAGTTTTTTTGTATGTTTGGGACAAATCTTGCAACTGAATTAGAACCAGTTCCTTCGAACCGATTAAGTGTTCTTTTTTATTATGGCTGTTAGAATTAACGCCACAAAAAATAAAAAAGCTTATATAGAGGGACCTGAAAAATATATTTTATACAGTATAAAAATTAATTTATATTTTATACATAAATATATTTTTATAAAGGTTACGTCTATTAAACTCATATTGAAGTTGGAGTTACTAATATATCTGTAGTTATGCTGCTAAATTGTAAATGCATAGGTACATGAATAAAAACTTGCAAGAAACACTCTGTTACAGTTGTGATACAATGTAAAACGTCCACATTTTTGTATTAGTGACTTGATATTAAAATTACTTTACTGCGGCGCAGACAAGATGAATGATGACAAACGTCCGATTAACATCAACAGTAATTGTTTGACAGAGGCGATATTCGACCCCACCGGTAATTACTCGGCTTGATTAATTTTGTATCGCTAACTTAGTGTTAATTACTAGGGAAAAGTTAAGATAGTGACGAACATTTTATTCAGTTAATGTTTTATCGGCGTGACTAAGCAATACTATTATAAGTTTACTTACAAGTAACGTTCTTGTTAAAGCTACTTATTGAATACCAGCTGGCCCGTTTTCCTCCCCTGAACCCGATTGTAGCACCACCTTCCGGATCCTATTGTAATTCTAAACCATTTAGGGACCCACCTAAATACACAAAAAATCATCGATATCGGTCCAGACGTTTATGAGGAGTTCGGTGAAAAACCCAAGCACGGAAGAATGATTAATTATTAATTTCCCAATTTTCATGCATTTCAACGCTTTTAGAATTTCATCCATTTTTATCTCAGTCACTTCATCTAATATATAAAATTCTCGTGTCACAGTTTTCGTTGCCATACTCCTCCGAAACGGCTTGACCGATTTTGATGAAATTTTTTGTGCTTATCCGGTATCTATGAGAATCGGCCAACATCTATTTTTCATCCCCCTAAATGTTAGGGGTAGTCCACCCCTAATTTTTTTATTTATATGGCAAAACAACGTTTGCCGGGTCAGCTAGTTTACATATAAGTTTGGATTTTCACAACACGACAACCGTTACCCACGCCTTGTACACTGTCTTGTCACTTAAATAAACTTTCAAAGTATTCCGTCCAGCGTTCCAAGACACACTCTGTTACAGTTGTGATACATTGTAAAACGCCCACATTTTTGTGTTAGTGACTGGATATTAAAATAACTTTACCTTTTTGAGGTATTCATACTCTTTGTTCCTGATATTCCACGAACCTTCTTACTTGTTTTCAAAACTGCTTGACATTGGTTCTGAAATAATCAGAAAACTTCCTGTTATACTTTTTATCCTTTTCACCCGTCTACCTTTCTAGTACCACTTTTAGTTTCGCTTTCATTGCAGTACAGATATACAGTAGAACATATATGTTCTGCACTCTTTCCAAATCTGGCTCGTTGCCTCATTCATACTTTATTAGGCTTTAGAGGCTCCCACTTAGGGGTTCCGCCTTGTCATGGTAGGGGGGCTCTAGTAGCCGTGGCTTGGTCACCCACGGTGGAACTAGAGGAACCCGGGGAGGGCCGCTCCTCTGGGCTTTGCCTGCAAGCCCATGTTGGAGCGGCGTAGGTTCCTGCCCTTATGGGGGGTGCCGCAACTGAGGTGGGCTGCGGTGTCGTATAGGCGGCACTGCAGCTGAGATATGGGGGCCGCGGCGGGAGAGGAGTGCCGGAATGTGGATGCGCTGCTCTCCCTACCTTCCGCGGCCTTGACGGGGCTGCCACCGTTAGATGGCGGACGCGGTGGGGCCGCAGGGGAGGAGGAGTGCCGGTATAGCGAGGCGCTGCTCTCCCTATCCTCTGCGGCCTTAGTGGTAGGCGGCGGGGCCACAGACCTGTCCCGTCGCAGGGGACCTTGGGCGTCCGGACACGGGGTCGTCTGGCGCCCATTGCACATGGTCTCCGAGGTGGTTGCGGCACGCCATCCGTCTGGTGTGTCGTAGTGGGGCGGTGCAATACCCAACCCCGTGCGAGAGAGTCCGGCAACGGACGGCTGCGGGCGGGTTCGCGGTTGTGTGCGAGAGCGTTCCCGCGTCCCGCCCTCAAGCAGCTGAGGAGGTATACTGTGGAGTTTTAGTGGGTTCGAGTCCCACATAACCGCTCTGTCTCCCTGTGTCAGAGCGGTATGCGAGGGCATTTCTCCACATAAAAAAAAGACTTTAGAGGCTAATATATTCAGCCACGCCTCTTTCTTCATTCTTACAATCATTTTCACTGCATAATATACCCAAGAATTATTCGTTCTTCTAGGTACCACAATTTCGTGTATAGCAACTCTATTATGTAGCAACTTGCACCATACTGTTTTTACAACCTTCTTTTACAGACTTCTTCTATAGATACTGTATTCATCCCGTCAAATATCTTATCCGTCTTCTCTTTTAGTTCCTCTTATATTACTTTTTTACAATCAACTTGAATAAAATTAAAGTGTCTGTTTCTAAAGTCAAAAATTTTTTTTAAGCTCATATAAGTATTTGCACGGTACCTATGTCTAAAAATCAGTTATGGAAAATTTTGTCTGTCTGTTTGTTCCGGCTAATCTTCGAAACTGGGCCGATTCTGATAAAATTTTACTGATAGGCAGAAGACTATATAAGGAGTTACTTGGGCTAATTATATTATAATTATACGCGGTTGAAACAGCTGGGCACAGCTAGTACATTATATATTTATGTCCTTTTATTATTTATTTCGTATCCAATTCACACTTCGCACAACTTATATCATCAAATAAATCCTATCGCAAAATTATGTATGCAATATTTTTCTCTAGAACGTTGAACGTAGTCTAAAATATTTACAAAATCATGTTGAAAGCCTCCATTTTTTTTTGAGAATCTGCCAAAATTATAAGCTGCCATTTTCCTTGTACGTATTCATGGTAATGATAATCTACTCCAACTGAAGTAAGTACCTAAGTATAATGTCCCAGTAATATACCTACATAACACGTGGCCTCACGAGTCGTGAACAGACCTCATGTTGTTATTGCTTCAAGCTCTCGTTATCCCAAAAGGGAGCGAACCGAGAGAGATATAATTATATTTTCTCAAAATAGAAGTAAGTCTCGCCCATATAATCCAATTATTTAGTTTGTTATATTAGACTAATTACTTGATACCAGAAACAGTCCGAGAGTAATTTTTCTTTTTGATTGATTGATTGACGTGATTCTATGAGGAAAACACAGTAAAATCACGAAAATGTTTGTAACAAGCTTTTGAAAAGGGATAAAAATGGTTTTATCTGAAGACTGAACAGACAAATTAGCTATTTATTCTATGTTTAGGGAATCCATCTCCCTTTGAACAGATGTCAATTAGATAAAAGATTCAGATCACTTAAAAAAATACGATACGCTTTGCTTTCTTATGTGGGATAGCTTTCTGGGGTGAATGTAGGTACTCCTATTTCTTTTGAAAGTAAAAATAAAATTACTCATACCCTAGCTGGTATTACGGTTACAAGAAGATTAGTAAAAGTTTGGAGAAACACTTTTTTGTTGTAATTTTTTGCCTTATTGGTCTAGAGATCACAAGGGTGACTACTGAGCATGATCTCCTGGGTTCGACTCCCTGGTCGGGCAAAGCATTATTGGGTTTTTCTGTTAAACGTGTATATTGATGCAGTAGTCGAGAGTCTGACTGCTGCGCCGCGTTCGATATTTACAGATAAAAATATAAATTGATCCTGGTCTGGATGTGTGTGTTTGTGATATTATGAGTCTGTAATTGTTATGAATGTCCTTAGTGTGCTACGCTTTACCAAATCAAATAAATAAATAATATCACAAATAAACAACGACATATATAATTATATTTTTTAATACATGTTGAGGCCATGTAATGCCTATATTAATTTCTATATTTCAAAGAAACATTGAAAAAATAATAGACAAGAACGGGGCTTGAACCCGCGACCTTTGACGTTCCGTGTCATCACTCTACCAACTGAGCTACCTTGTCGTGTTCAAACCTATGGAATTTTCAATCCTCTTTGTATACGTCTTAAGGAGACGCCTGGTGATATTTATCTAGTAATCATTTACAGACGTCAATTATAGATTAATATGTGTTGTATTTTATGGTCATCTAAATATTATCATATCGGCATGTGAAATTGTTACAGTAATACCGACGAATACTAACACAACTACCTTGGTCATGCAATAAAAAAAAATTATGTAGGTAGGTACCAACCTGTTTTATGTAGTGTCCTACGTACGACCTATACCTATGATTGAAATAATACCTAAGTGCACGAATCCTGAACTCGACAGACATTCAATTTAGTTTACAAAACGTTCCTAATATTTACCTAAATTATATGTTTACTGAGATACCTAGAAGTTGACATTAAAATAATAGGCAATATATTTTGTGCCACAATAGTCTGTAATAGCATGAAAAAGTGCCGCCTACGCGTTTACGATGGAATTAATAACGTACTTGTCTATGATAGGTATTGATTTCCTTTAGCCTGTCCAATACGATGTTTGACTAAGAACATAATACATGAATACGTAATTGTCTCTTTGGTCTAGTGGTTGTAAGCGCGGCTGCTGAGCGTGAGGTCCTGGTGTCGATTCCCGGGCAATAATTTTATTGAGTTTTTCTGTTATGAAATCCTAAGTAGCAGTAAGTTGGCGTTGTAACACCCCCCGAAAATCAAAATCCAGGCTATTACTAGGAATATCTGCAGATCTAAGAATGCAACTCAGCAATATTGCCAGATTTTGGACTCAAACCCAGGAATACTGCCAGATCTGGAAATCAAACCTATACCCAGCAGCCGGGCTTGTGGCCACTAGACTAATGAGGCAGTTAAAAACATTTATTTACCTGACATTTTTGCAAATAATTGTTGCAGGTAAGTAAAATTTGGATCTACATTTTATCATCCTACTAATATTATAAATGTGAGTTGTATGTTTGGATGTTTGTTACTCAATAACGCAAAAAAGGCTGAACGGATTTGAATGAAAGGTTTTACAGAAAAATTGGACCTTGAAGAAAGACATGCCTACTTTTCGGCGCGAAGTCGAAATCGCGGGTTTAGCAGACGTATTCGCTATCTCGGTTGACATCAAATTGATGGTCACTTTGTAGTACATACTGTTGTATGTTTTGTATATTTTTGCTCGTCATAGTTAAGCTGTAACACAGCCGCAATGTACTACAAAATGACCATCATTTCGTTGGTAACCGAGATAGCCAATAGGTATGCAGCTAGTAACTAATAGTATATCCTATAACCTAGCCTTTTCCCATTTACATTGGGGTCGGCTTCCAGTCACACCGGATGCAGCTTAATACCAGTATTTTACATGGAGCGACTGCCTATCTGACATCGACAACCCAATTACTGGGTAACACGATATCTCGTGGTATGACTGGTTGTCAGACTTTCAGGCCTCTGACTACCCGTAACGGCTGTCATAGATCTTAATTTGACAACCTGTACCGACGGCTTAACCTGCTCTCCGAGGCACGGAGGGGTCTCGGTATGAAATGATGGTCACCCATCCACAGACCGACCGCGGCAAGCGCAGCTTAACCTCGATCGATCGATCTTTGCGGCTATTACTTAGCATCCAGCTAGTAACTAATAGTAATATTCTGAAATGGTTTAAAGAGGTTTAAAGTCATGTTGCTATCAAAGTTGCCACGTCAAAGTCCCGTTTTATTTATAGTTAGGTATGTATTATAAATAAAATACTTACTCAGCTTAATTAATTTCCAAGTTAAGAAACAACTACTTAGAATGTAAGGCTTGGATTAAAAAGAAATCACTCTTTTTTACCTATATATATGTACCTACATATTGATTCGTAGAAATTACCAAAATGCTGAGAGCATCGTTCGTTGACGACTCCAATAAAACAGAAATGAGGAGATCAAAATCAAGTATACAACCTGTTTATTGGGTAAACAAATTGTCGTCGTTACTGGGTCTCTCAACTAGACATAAATCCTCTGAGATGAGGGTCCTTGGCTACAACAATATCTGCATGAGCCAATTAATTTCGATCTAAGGGCCTGCCCTTAATCTGATGGTCACTCGCGCCAAACTTTCTAATTGAATTTCAGTTTAGGAATATTCGCCAAATTCCTATCTTAATTTAATTCCAATGCTCACAAAAGGTAACTTTTGATAGAGTTTTATGACAAAAATATTGTTTGTAGTCTGACTTGCTCGTTGGCGTGGTGTTCCCAAGCGCGACTACTGACCCTGAGATCCTGGGTTCGATTCCTGGGTCGGGCAAAGTGTTATTGGGTTTTTCTATAAGGAAAGCCCCAATAACAGCTCATTTTTTTTTTTACTTAGAGAAACGCCCTCGCATTCCACTCTCACATAGGAAGACAGAGCGGTAATATGGGACTCGAACCCACTAAAAGTCTATGGTGTACCTCCTCAGCTGCTTGAGGGCGGGCCGCGGGAAAGCTATCGCAGACGACCGCGAACCTGCCCGCGGCTGTCCGTTGCCGGACTCCTTCAGGGGATTGGGTATTGCACCCCGGTGCGGCACACAAGTCACATTGCATAGGTACCGCATCCACCTTGGAAACCATGTGCAATGGGCACCAGACGACCCCGTGACCTGATGCCCACGTCTCCTGCGATGGGTCAGGTCGGTGGCCCCGCCGCCTGCCACAAAGGATAGGCCGCAGAGGATAGGGAGAGCGGCGCCTCGCTATACTGGCACTCCTCCTCCCCTGCGGCCTCACCGCGTCCGCCATCGAATAGTGGCGACCCCGTCAAGGCCGCGGAAGGTAGGGTCAGTGGGTGACCAAGCCACGGCTACTAGAGCCCCCCCACCACGACAAGGCGGAACCCCTGGGGGGGCTCAATAGCAGCCCAGAGTTTGGAATTGTGCCCGGTAAATAGCAATAGGCTCACCACCTGGCACACATGGCACTTAATAACAGCATTGGTGAAATGTGGGTGAACAACTATACACCTCTGCCTATACCTTCGGCAAATATTGGTGTTATGTCTGTAATAATGCGAAATTTATAAAAAAGATTGTTTGTAATTTAGTTTTTGGTCTTGTTGAGTTTTTATTGATTTTGCTTTCGCCCGCTTTCAATATATTATACTGACTGAACATGACAACAGCAGCTTTTTAAGTGTACCTAGGTACCCTTGAAAAGATAGATACAAGACTTACAAGACCTACATTATTTTTAAGAAATGTCTCACATAGTATGTTCCATTACAGTTTCATCTTTTATTAAGCACAGATTTACAAGAATTGAATACAATCATTCGATATCCGGCCAAATTAGATGGCATACACTTTTTGGTTGGTCACGTCTATCGTTTATGCGAAATCGATTCCAACGTTTTATGTGACGTTTCCGACGAATTTAATAGCTTAAGAGATGACTGGACGAAGAGCAATAAACGGAAATAAGTATTCTTACACATTGGCCAATAAAACTTTATTCCCTAACTACTCGTAGATGACGGGTCAGTGTTAACTTAAAGTCATTAAGTAACTAGCTTGTTCGAATAGCCGACTAATGACATATATTTACATACCTTAATTGGATTTTGAATATTACTTCACAAACTCACACCGCACTTACGACAATTCTGTTCCAAACATAATTGAAAAAACTTTATAAACCTTAATATCGGTTATGAAATAACGATGTGAACACATCCTTAAGGAATACCTACAAGTAATAGTTTTAAATTAGCGTCGCCTGTCACTTTAATGGTATTGTTCGCCGAATAAGCCATATAGGGCTGCGATATTTCAATCCAATAAGGTAGATAGTTTCATAAATAATTCAATAAGTTGTAACAGGTAAGTGGCACTCGCACGTTACGGTCGCCAAGAGAGCCGGGAGAGAAATCTACTCCCCTACACTCTGCCCGGCGAAATCACACAAGAAATTTTATTTCATGAAATTAATTTTTAATCCGTTACTTACGGAGAAATCACTGCTATAGACGGTACTAAAATATTGTAGCGTTATTACAATGTAAGCGTAATATTATTTTATTTCAAGTGTGGCTATCAGAATTAATGGCTCTGAATTTCTAAAATAATAATATATGTATATCGCTTTGTCATCACAGCTACGTGCTTTATGTGAAAGATTTACTGAGGCTGAATGCGACCGTCATACCCTTATCTATACAGATAAGTTTGTACTACATATTTAAATAAATCCAGCGAATTACACTCGCTACCATTGTGAGTTTCACTGAAACCCTTTTCATTTTAACTGCCCGATAGAGCTTATCAAGACTTTATAAAAGATGCCCTTTGAGTGTAAAATAGTCATGTATGAACATGAAAGTAGAAATAAAGGGGAGGCTTTACTAGTGTCGGGACCATGCAAAGATTTTGTCAATCTGATGGATTATTAAAGCGGGGCGAGACAGACCGTACGTCACACGTACTCGTAACACATTATGGCTCAAAGGGGGAGACCTCCCAAGTGAGTTTGGGAATAGATAAGTTGATAATTTATGCATTAGATATTACACCTAGTAGCTCCGCGCAGTAATTTTCAATGAACGTTTAAAATTATCGCACTTCTTGCAAGTTAGCCAAACAAAGTAAAGCTGCGAACAACTTTAATGAATTTGTTGTTTGGGAGATTCATACAGCGTTTAATAAAGTATATATCTTTAAATATATTCTTGGTAAAGTATTTTTGTTATATCAATATGAAAGCATAATATATCAATTATCATCATAGCTGCGGCGTTCTAGATTTAGAATAAAAAACGCGATATCAGTGATACGGAGTAATTTCCTTTGACGACATTTTAGATGACAGTAATAAAAGCATAAATATAAATTCAAAAGTACGCGTACCGCAAATTTTTGCTTTATAGAAATATTTATTATTATGGAATTCGCCACTTCAATTTTTACTGTATTTTAGGTTATTTATGTTTAAATTTAGGTACTCATAAGTTTTAATGCTCTTCTTGTATTTTTTCTCAAAGCTAGTTGAGCTATTTAGCATCGCTAGTTACGCGGTATTTGACCATCACCTACGTTGTGGATTCTATAGAAATCTTTGGCAGACCTGGTGGGATTGAGATTGTCAATGTTTATTCTTGTGATTTAAATGCACCTAAATAGAAAGAAATAACAACAAACTTTAGACATTTTAAATCAAAAGACATTATAAGCGCTGTTATGATTAAGAGGACAACTCAGTAAGAAACCGTCAATTTAATTTAAGATGATTTCCATGACAGAAGAAGCATTAGAGTTGGTGTCAGATTTAGATTATTCCATACTGCCTAGTAATCACAATAAATAACCATTATTAAAGCTAAACACACTTTTAACACAACAACGCACAGAGAGCAATTTAATTTAATTGTACAAAATAAATTGAACTAAAGCGCCTTGGTTTCATTAAACCAATATTTAGTTTGCACAAATATAATAGGTACGAAGTAGTCTCTTGTGCAAAATTCGGCGCTGTATTATGATTATGATTGCACAATATAATTAAATGGGATCATAATTAAAATACGCTTCAACCGAGCCCGATAATTCGCTGCATTCATGACTGAAGCAGTCTTCAATGTAATTCAACTTAGTTCGGATAATCCCACGTGCCGATACGTAATTTAGTGGAAAAGGTTGCGACCCCGCTAGTTTGTATTACCCCGACAGTGATATAGGGTATTAAGTTCCCTTCCCTGTCTCCCTTAACGCGTAAACAAGACAGAACCTTTCTGCGTATCGCCCTCACAAAGGTTAATAATTTAGGAGACTAAGCGAGAGGAGCTTTCCGCCTATTTTCTACTTAAACTAAAATTGTTTTGTTTCCATCACCACTGCAATCCGTATAAATTATGTATAGACCACGGAAAATAACAGCGGCTTTCAAATACTCGGTTTACAGAATGCTGAATGTGCTAAATTGTAACGAGATGCTGAAAAAACAATTATGCGCAGTCTAACCTTTTAAATGCTATTTGTTTTTTAATAAAAATATATAATTTTATTGTTTTAAATAGCGACAATATATAGTTTGTATGCTTACACAGCTTCTTAAATAGATTTATAGAGGTAAGTAGATAAATCTGTTTTTCAGTTACAAATCTAAAAATATTTTAATAAAGAATTCATCGTAATTGGTATCCCTCAATTATGCAATCTTCTAATTCTATTCTACAGATCTCCATTGTGCCTGAAAGTATTTTTTTTTTCATAATTTTGCTTCTAAATGAAGCCTGTCAGTACATAGATATGGTTAACGAAGTGTAAGCCGATTTGCAAATTCGATAAGTTAGGTGAAAGCGCGTGGACACGTCCCAAATAAAGCCCGGTTTGATCCTATTAACGCACGGCTAACGGGCAGGATCTTGTGACAATGCTCCTGACTGATCCTTGTATAGACCCACGAAAGGATTTCCCTCATTCCGTCTGTACAAATCTCTTTTTTAACGAGTTTAAATACAATCCAACTTGTTTGCACAGTTATGTAGCGTGTAATCTCTATTCACATTTGTTTATTTTTATCGATTGTATGTCAACTCGAGTATGCCCGATACACGATCGGATCAAAATGAGGTTATTTATTGTCCTTTGCGACTTGATCGCGCGGAGCTCGCGTATTTTACTTATTGTCAATTTATTGTCTCTCAATTGTTTGCACATGATCACGCTTAGGTTTTCTATAATCAAATGTAAATAATAATTAACTTTTATCAACCTATCATTGAAATAGTGTACTTATACTATTAAAATCAAGGTGTACATATGTTAATAAAATAACAACAAACTGGAGGTCCATTACTATTAGGGTTGGCACACGTCCTCGCACACAATTGTATTGTCATCGTTATTCCGTCTACGTCCGCATCCCGAGGTTCCGACAAATAATTTATTAAATAGCTCAATCGGTAGCTGTTTTGAAATTCTACATCTCAATGAAAACGCTCTTTTTTCAGTTATCTGGTTCATCTCAGCGTTTTCCTGTTGTAGATTTTAGGTTGTTGAGTGAATATTTTATATTTCACCAGACTCGCTTTCAAAATTTTCTTTAAATGTAAAATACTTTTTACCCTAACTGAATAGCCCTGTAGGTTACAAAAGTCGGTTACATGAATAAACTGGCTGGCAGATAATGAATCATGTTCAATTAGTGCTTTAATGAAGTGCTCTTTACAGAGGAACATCAACCCTCATTATTTGTGCGAAAAGAGACCACCGAAATATAAAGCTTATGCTCAAATATTTTTAAAATTAATTTTAAACAAAAAATAAAAACCGCCTTCCAAAACCTACTACACTAAAAAGTTTAAAATAATATCAAAATTTGCTTATAATAAAATAATTTTAAAATAACAATATATAATAATAATCTGTTAATTTTGGAGTCGGTGCCTGTACTGGGAGAGGGTTATTGTTTTCCTCTTGTTAGTCACTTATGTTCGTTGTGCTGTGGTTATGTTACCGGCGTTTGTATCTGGTTGTAAACCCCACATACATCAGGCACCGACTCCAAAATTAACAGATTATTATTATATATTGTTATTTTAAAATTATTTTATTATAAGCAAATTTTGATATTATTTTAAACTTTTTAGTGTAGTAGGTTTTGGAAGGCGGTTTTTATTTTTTGTTTAAAATTAATTTATTTTAGTCTTTTTAGTTTTAAGTCTAATATATATATTGTATAGGTCATATATAAGTTTGTATACTTCATAAATAAGTTAATTTAGTAATTTAATAATATGGGTAGGCCTTCGAAAGCCGCTAGGACTTAATAACTGCATCGGTGAAATGTTTGTGTACAACAGTGGACACTTCTGCCTACCCCATCGGGCAATACAGGCATGATGCTATGTATGTATTGAGTGGGATGAACTATACATGAACATGCGATTACAGCAATTGCGAGTGATTTGCTGTGATTTATTGAAGAATTCCATCGTCTAACTTCGAAGATCTTCATCAGATCTTCACTAAATTGAAATGGGACCACCTCTGGGGACTACTCTTTCAAACAATTATATCGACGGACATACATACAAAACAAGGTAGCTACTGTAAAACGTTGAGGAGTTCCCTTGACTGTCCTTCGTCTTCATCATCAGACCCCTAATGACAGTCACAACCTATCTAGGTGTAAAGTTCTCATCAATACAAATTAATCAAGCCCAAACACCAGGTAATTGCTGTAAATCGTTAAAGAGTTCCCTAGATCGTCTTTCGGCTCCATCATCAGATCGACTCCAGACCTTCATTAAATAGTAGTGCTTTAAAATACTTAATGAAAAAATTAACAAATGCACTAGTCGCCCCTACGATTTTCGAAGGTTTCCCTCGATTTCTCGGGGATCCATCAACAGATCCTGGTTTCCTTACCATGGTACCACCGTTGGGATATCTTCTTTCCAACAAAAAAAGAATTATCAAAATCGGTTCATAAACGACGAAGTTATCCCCGAACACACATAAAAAAAAAAAAAAAAAAAAAAAAAAAAATATACTGTCGAATTGAGAAACCTCCTCCTTTTTTGGAAGTCGGTTAAAAAGAATTCAATTCTTTTACACTATTCAAAGAGGTCTGAAAGCTTTATACTGGGTAATAAAAGTAAAGTAGAACAATATTTTTTTTAAGTAATTTCAGTCTTAAATTTTATTAAAGATTTGGAACCATTAAAAGTTGATACTAGGTTTTTTATAAAAGACCAATTTTCTCAAATTCTTAATAGTGAGCAATAAAGAAAGCTGATGGCTACAGAAATGATGAATTACTTTTTATTGTTTAATAAAACTAATACCTACACCAAAATCTATTTATTCTAAGTGTGATTAAAAGAACAATAAATGTCTTCACGAATGCATTTTTTGTAAAACTGTAACTTCTCCGTAAGTATAATTTTAGTACCGAACACATCTGTTAGTATTTTGGCAATATAGTATTTATTATACTCGTAGGTGCTCCTATTATTTTCTCACAAAATGATACGATTCCGAATAAGCATAACACAGCTGTACCGATGCGTAACAGAATCCTGGAATTCATTATTTACTCAAACCGTGTAGATACTTGATATACAGAATTAGTTACACTTAAATTCAAATCAAATTTCAATGTGTTAATTTTGCTTGTTCGTTAGGCGTAAACGTAAATAAACTTTGGCTATTAACACGTCAAAATTGCTGTTTAACGAGAGGGGAGGGCAATGAATGGAGATTAAACAAGACGATACGGAAACCAAGCAAACCTTCTCGATTACTTTATGGAATTAGTTCCAAGAGTATTTTGGGCTCAGTACTATCAGAAATTGGAAACTGTGATCCCAATTGATCTTGTTCCCCCAGCACTGTTCACAAAAATCTAAACTAAATAACTTGTAAGCAAGTCTATTTTTCTTTTCATTACCCAGTAACACATTCCAACCGTATCAAAAGCAATTCTTCTCAAGAATCAAGTAGGTATATAATATTTTTAATTTACACATTGACTACCTACTTGAAAGCATCAAAACTGTCTAGAATTAAGATGTATAAATAAAGTATCCATATCTTCCTTAATAAATTACCATGGAAAGTTGAAAACTCTTTCGTCAACTTTTTCCGCTTTCTTAGATGTTTGCGAAATGTTTCAGTCTCTTTTAGTACTTTTATTGACATAATTTTCATTTAAAATGTTCTTCTTCATCCATTTGTCTCGAATGGAAAGTTCGGTGTTATTTGATATTCATAACGTAAATTAGTCTACTAGATTCGGAGTAAGGTGTAGCCGTGTAGGTAACCTTGTTCGCATAGATCAATAGCCATCCCCTTGAAACATTCTTGCCATTGTATCCATTTATCGAAGTGGCTAACACACATATTGCAACGTTCACAATAGAAGTCACAAACAATGTTGCAGGAGCAATCCACTTCAAATTATTAGTGTGCTTACCCGGCGGGGCGGCAGTAAATACCAATGTACATATGCAGGGTATACCTTAAGGCAATGAATCTCTTACAAGCAAAAATCTTTTATTTAGATAAAGACAGCTAACAGAGGGTGCAACTTGCACAATTGAATTTGTTCCCCTACCGAATCAGTGCACCAGCAGTAAATAAACAATGTATCTAACAACAGATTTGGAACTAAAACAATTTACTCATCTAATTATTATGTAAAGTATACCCTAGTGTACTGTTCTCTTATTTTGTCTGGCTTGTAGCTTAACAGAACTTACAAGTCGGAATAATATACATAATACGTCATTGTATCCCTTGACTCCCGCCGGGTCCAAGCGAGACCGCATAATTTATCTATTGTGTCTGGCAAGCCTCGAACCGACCGTCTGAGCTGACGATTACAATTACAGACTCATTCATAAGATCGTTACTGATCGATTACAATAATATTATAGAGGTACTTATCGATACTGACACCAAATTGATGGATCCTCTATCGATCGACCACTAAATACTATGGTTGCGGGGAAAACGAATTACCTATAGCTATAATAATGGAGGTGAAACATGAATAACAGCCTTTTGTCCATAAAAAGAAGTACGGAACTAAAAGAATGTCTAGTATTCCACATTGTAACCTGGTAAAGTAAAAATATGTAGCCAATAAAGGAGGTAATTATATAGGAGGTTGCGGCGGCACCTCATTCCTTATGCATTCAGCGCGCCTTAATGCCTTCATTACCAGTTTAAAGTATTAAGCAAACTTCGAAGCTGGAAGACGTCTCACTGAGATTTGACTAAGTGGTCGAGAGTTTTCTATGGAATTGCTCACTGGAAATATTAAACAAAAACAATTTCCTTTTTCGATGACAGAAATCAAGTCGGATAAAATTTTCTTTATTGCGGTTGTTAAACCTAAACACGGGTTTGGAATCTATTTCTGTTGTTAACTTCCGTTCTGGTTGTCACTTGTTAAATAAGTACCTATGTACCTACCCATAGTATTTGGCTATGTGTACCTACTGTGGAGAAAATCTACGGAAAAAGGTCTTAAACATTCGCTTTATACATAAGTTCTACTAACAACAAGACATAATTTAGTTCAGTCCGCATGTAGAGGTAATGTTTTGGGTAATTTGTGTGTTAACTTTAATGGGACCTTAAGCAACGAGGAGTCATGGCTCACAATGGGGGAGTTTTTCTCTCCCTTCAAATAGCAATTGGGAAGTGTTAATGGCCCGGTATTAGTACCATGCTTATGAGTTTCATTAGTACTGAAGCCGCGAAAGATTCATGTAAGAACGTGCCTTTATTATAAGCGACGTGATTGTTTTGAAAATTGCTTCATACCTATTGAGTTTACGTGCGTGTTAGTACTTAGACTCTCGGAGCATAGATTTTGGTACTGTAATTACTTTTTCGTGTATGTAATGTTTTTATTATTGCGTATTATCATTTCAGAGATACGATGTTAGTAATATAACGATAAAAATAAGTTTTTAAATTGGTTGTGTTAAGTACGGATTCATAAAAATGGGGTTTAAATCTGATTTGAATTTATTTTCAACAGTAACTAATAAACACCATTTAGTGAACAAATTTCATAATATTGAAGATCTTTTAAAGCCACTTTTAGTAAAAAGTGTCTTTAAAATATCTTTTTGCAGAAACACGTCTTTCAAAGACCAGTTGATTGTCAGGGACACAGTAGGTACTTACATCATTTGTACCAATTTCAAGAAATGTCTTTGGGATACCTAGTGGAGCACATTACTACAGAGGCACGGTCTAAGGACTCCTTTGAGGTTCCTGAGAGTCTTGTGTTAAAGCCAGTGGCTAATCGTCGTGGTTGAATTACTGATTGCTAAATTCCAGACAGTGTTCAGGATGTAGGCTATTTTGTAATCCTATTCAACCAACCAGTGCTAAGAGATACGCCCGTAATTATAATTTTTAAACACTTCGGTATAATTCGGTGCTCAAACAAAAAATTTAAGAAGTTCAAAATTAGAACAAATAAGGGTTATGTAGATGTCGCTGATGGATTGTAGAATCAACTGTTTTACAAAACTGCTAGCTGATTTACAAAACAGTACTGTTATGAAAAACAGCTGAACGACGTTTAGCGGTTTTACATAATTACTCAACTATAACACGAAGAATTTGATTTGCGTTTCTTAATGCAGCGGGTCAACGATCAGAGATTATGTAAAACAGTGTGAAATTAACTGTCAGATTGTTAATTTTAGTTCGAATTTTTGTCGCATATGGCTCTCTTTGTCTTAACAATAATAACCTAACTTTATTTTACTTGTCAATAGCATAAAAGAGATGAAAATATTGAAATACCTAAATACTAAACCACTATAATAGTCGACAATATATCGGAATAATGAAAGAAAATAAACGAAATTGATCCATGAGCGAGCGAAGCGAGCTCGGGAGTTTCGTGTATCCCGACACGGACAGGTTAGGTTCGAAGAGAATGACAGGGGCCAGTGAGCGAGCGTGGCGAGCAGTTCGCTCCCTCGTCATCCTCTTCGTGTTTAGGTTTTTTCTAACCTTACAGACACAAAAATAGGTCGACGGAGCCCCGCTAGGCGGGGCTCCGTCGACCCAGCCACGGAAAGTCAAATCAGAATACAGTATCTTTTTTTCACTTGAGTGGTGAATATCCATTTAATATAACTATACAATAAACAAACCTGTCCCACAGTAGATATGTCATTCTGCATTACGTCTAAAGGTGGGTAGCTGTTTTGTTAAACGTATCGTAATGGCAATCCAGCTGATCGTCGTTCAGCTGTTTTATAAAATAGTACTGTTTTGTAAATCAGCTAGCAGTTTTGTAAAACAGCAGATTCCACAATCCATCTGCGACATAGATATAGTGAAAACGAAATGCGGTTAAAAATAACTTAGATCATTTTATAATTTTATCGAAAAGTGGGTTCTATAATCGATCCCCAGGTCAGGCAGTGTTATAGTACTTTTCTATTAGGAAATTCTCAATAGGTACCAGACCGGAATTGTGCCCGATAGATGGCAAAAAGCTCACCACTTATTCTTCTTCTTCTTCAGCCGTTCACTCTTAACAGAGAGATTGTGGTGTCAACAACACCTTATAAAAAAAAACACATAATCTTCCATAGTCGGTACAATGTTCTCGTGATGCCAATGACGAAGCAAGGGGAGACGCATTGTGCGAACAATTACTTCTAGTGGGTGTCACCACCTATGAGGTACATAGGACTTAATAAGAGCATTGATGAAATGTGGGTGTACAACTGTACACCTCTGCCTACCCCTTCGGCAAATACCAGCGTGACATACGCTGTGTATTGACACGTTTACACAGTGTCACATTTGAAACAATAGAAAAATATCACATTCCAATACTTTTTCATGGTACCAACGTAGGTAATAAAAACAGTATCTAAAACTTGTATGAATAATTCAAACGCATCGCGTGTTTGTCGTTACTTAGGAGGTAGTATATAAATTCTAGCTTGAAACATTTTCAAAACTGCAGAGAAACATGATTTACCTTCCAATAACAGACACTTTAGTATGACGTAGAGCGGCCGTAGCTTAGCGGCTTGACGTTGACTTGCAACCATAGAGCTCTGGGTTCTAATCTTTAGTCTTAAGTACTTAAATAATGTGAGTAGACCAAAATGTTCTATGAAGAAAATATACAGATAAAACCTATAGTCAATTTATCTATTTTAATTTCGTAAGTATTTATAATTAAACATAATTGAAGCTAGATACATTATATATTAAGCAAAAATAAACACGATGCGTAACTATCACACAATCGATACCGCAAACGATTTTAATTCGTATAAATTGGGCAAAGCTGCTTTATAATAGATTTAGCCGGCTTTACGACAACTGTATATTGGGATTGCGGCTATGCAAAACTGATACAGTTGCCAATTAGTCAGCTTTTGTAGCCACAAACGAACTAATATCATACGTTGTCGTATATAATCAAAATCATTTTTGTAGACACGCAGTTTGATTTTCGGCAGTACGTACGTAGGGTTTTTTTTTCATTCCTTGCTATCAGTTAGGCAAACTTACACCGCCAGCGCCACAGCAGACGGCCACGCCTGAAGAGAACGCATAAATCTATCAGGTCTGAAACGTAGTGAATTAGCCACATAAATTCTGTTACGGAGACTTGTTACTTGACCTCATAAAAAGGTTCACTCTAAATGCATGTAGATAGATACATAGTACAACACTCAGATCTAGTGTGTAATATGAAAGATTAAACAAGTAACATTTATACAAAAAGTGTCTACCAGAGAAGTTGGTTTTCAGCGCGCTCTCGTAATTTATGTATGACGGCGCAAATGCCAATTTATTGCTGAGTAATGGCACCGTTTGGAGATCTGCAAATGGGCTAGTCGTGTAAGAAGAGAAATGGTTCGAAATGTGCGCTGCTAAATGTATTTATAATTTATTTATCGGGCATACTACAAATCCGAATTGTTATCGCAAGAGTTGCTCCTTTTCATAAAGGAGCACTCGATCCTTGGAGGTGAGTAATGAGAAGGGAATAATAATGACCCTTTGTTTACTCTACGATGATATTGAATGGTGTGCCGTTCTGGGCGTCTGATGCTACAAAATATAAAAGAGAAATTGTGTGGTCAAATTTAATATTTACTACCTTCATAAGCCCGATGTAACATAAAGCCTAAATTAGCTTAAAGTTACAACCTAAAATCCAGCTATCCACAACAATATTTAAATACCTATGTATTATATTAATATACACAATTCTAACTTAAACCATTTAACGTAGTTAGGTTCATAGATAGCGATACAGATAATTTTAGTAAATCACCAAACTGTAGCCAAATTGGGGACACCGTATCATGGAACGATGTGCGACAAATGGTATTAGTTCAATGCATTTACAACAACTCGTGTCGGTATAACCCGTTAACAACACAACTTGGCCTATTTACTATATTGATATTTCGGTAACAAATAAGCTAAAGTTGGGTACCGGGTTTTTCTGTTATGAAAAGATCGGAATTGAAAAAAACATACCTATGTCGGATGAGACTACGTATGGGTTGTGTTGTTAGTATTTAGTTGTAGGTGTGTAGGTGGAAATAATAAGTTAATAACAGACTTCAGACATAAAACACGATCATACAAATACCATCAAAATTCATCAAATACCAGTAAAATCAACAACCTCAAGACACACTTACATTTTTATCGTAGACGTTTAAAACGGAAGAGACCCACCTTATACCACCTTAAAATTTGTTTACTTACTCGGACCCAGATTACAGACAGTATTTACCTTGAATATAGTCAAAGTCAAGAAGCAATTTATCTGCCAAAATGAAGTTTCTAATTTTAATAGAGGGCCCTTGGTGCCTCACGAGATTCGGCCCTTTGAGCCAGGGGTCGATTGCAAATTGCTTTTTCGAAATTTATTTCACTCTATCATTGACAAATAGTATATAAAATTAAATAGGAGATTACGAGTTTGGCAACAAATTATTGAACGTTTAGGTAAATATTGAGGCATATCATTAGATCAACATTAACAATTTAGGAGGGCTGGAATTTCGCAATTATCTGGAAGATTACAATATTCACAAGCCCATAATCACTTAAAACTGTTATACTAACAGAGAAACGAATCAGCCTTATATTGAATTTTATAAAATGAGCATTCAATTTTCAATTAAAGTTAACATAAAACCGTCTGCCACTAATGAAAAATGTAGCATATTAAATGCACTTTATTCCAATCATCAATTGAGTCTTATTCTCTCCACTAACTAGTGTGGTTGCTGATGGCGTATGCTCTTAAGTGTTACAATGGCCGAACAATGAATCGCATTTAATCTAACTTTCTTTTTCCCTGAGTCGGCAAACAGGAAGAATGACTACGCCCACACAAAGAAAACACGACGGCACTAATTAATTAACGACTATTTCTTTATTACGATTGTGACGAATTTCCTTCAAACTTCAGTGAGATAATACAGTAAAACGCCATCTCTTTGTATCCACACTTACTCAGTGTTTGATATTTGGAAGATAAACCTCACAATTTTGCTATGTAAGTTTATTCGTTTTAAGGCAGGGTATATTTTTGTTCTCAACACAAGTTTGTACGAACAGATATAAAAACCGCTACTACTGGAAATCGAGTGGACCTCCGGCTAACTATTATGTCTTTCAAAGGCACAAATTATTCAGCCTTTATTTACATCATGAGTAAGATTTATACGACACTTTGCTAGAACACCAGAAGATCAATGCAAAGTAAACAAAACTGGGGAAAAATCCAAGTTCGTAAGAGAAAAGACAAATAAGCTGTAGTAGGTACAAGCGTAACTCGGATAGAGACGGTCGGTCGGTGTAAAGCCGCAAATATTTGTTTCTTTGAGAACCCTTGCTCTTTGCACAAAAATAGGCTCGTGGCTCCATATATTCCTATTCTATAATATACATGACAGTTATAAACAAGTTTTCATTGTCTTAAGCTGTTCTAAGCACATCTTTGTTTATAAACACTCGTAAGATCATACAAAGAAGTACTGTTTCATATGCGGGTTTAGTAACTAAGCAGAGCCATCTTTGTAAGCTGATAGTACAATACAAAGGGCCAATTACTTACCCTTGTAATTATTCACTCTTAAGACAAACATTTTGAGAGAATGGCTGGCTTTCCAGCTGTGATATTATTTTGAAACCGGATTGAGCCAGCAAATGTTGCCATACTCGTACTTAAGAGTGCTTGAGTACCCGTCACATTTCAGGTTAATGAGTTTATTATGATAATGTGTGTCCTATAAACAAGTCTCCTTTTCTTTGCCAAAAATTGATTTATGAAGTACGCCTGCACATTTCCTTTTTTAAATTTTGTAGGATGTCATATTCTACAACGCCCGGATGATTATAAATGTATTTTTTTAACTTTTTATAATTTTTTAAAGTGAACCGGTATAGTGGTCAATCTAGTATTTATACATAAAAGCAGTGTAGCAAACTGTTGGACATCGCTTTATACTGACCCCTTTTTGCTAAACAAATATAACTGAAGGGATGATTTAGCCCTTATTTACAAGAAAAAAAGAACCTTAATATATATAGGAGCTGAACTTATTTTCTGTATTAAAAGAACCTAAACATAACACAAGTAATACAATACATTCTATAATTTTATGGAAATATTCCATTGGTAATTGATGATAACTTTGTAATTCCACAGCAATTTTTACATCATTTGCAATAAGTGTTACGTTAAGCTTTTGGAGTACCATCGATCACTATGTGGGGAGCAGTGGGGATCTTGCGGCTGCAGCTGCAGAATTCATGGCGAAAATATATATATCTACTTTTTTTCTCAGAACTATCAGTGTTTATTTATTGTCGACATGCCTTATTTAGCTATTGGAAAATTGGATTATTATTAAAGTCCATTTTATCTGCGTAGCTTTTTCCCAATTAAATCGAAGTCGGCTTCCAGTCAAGCCGGATGCAGCTTAATACCAGTATTTCACATGGAGCGACTGCCTATCTGACCTCCACAACCCAGTTACTGGTTAACACGATATCTCGTAACAGTTTAGTAAGTCTATTGGATTTACTAAATATTTGTTGTTTCCTTGTTCGATCCATTATCAGATTCCCATATTTAAACAGTGTTAATATATTTGTAGCTGCATATTTGAACAAACCACTTCAGTATTAGTTTTTTTTTATTTGAACATCGAATTGAGTTCGTAATGCAGTCCTAATTCCAAATGAGTTACCACATAAAGTACCAATTAAATTCGCGTATCACAATAAACTTCGTTTGTTACAGTTACGTATACCACGAAATTGCTTTACCAAATTTGACAAAAACTTCCAGTAAATTAAAATATCAATAAGGTTGACAGTATATAACTGACACTTTGATCTTGTAAGCGAAAATAGACCTTGACATATTAAGATGTGCAAACGAAATTCACCATTAGGGTGGTAAAGCAATTGTATGGTCGACTATACATCCACTAAATACTCTTTACACAAATAAAATCAAGCAAATGATTTAATTACATCCGTGTTAGTAGTGAACAAAGCAGATGGTTCAAAGTCAAACTCAAAGGTTCATATAAATCATAAAAGGCAAAACTTAAGAAAGGTCAGTATCTAGGGTGCACAGTTCCAAAAAGTCCTTTCCTATGGAAAAGAACCGGCAAAAAACTCCACGGTTCAAATTGAGTATTCAGATATTTTAGGTTAGATCCGATACTCGAGTTAACTAAACGTAGATCAGACTTGGGCAAAATGTAATCAGATTAATGATTAACGATTACGATTACATTTTGTAATCTGTAATCATGATTACAGATTAACGAAAGTAATCAACAAAAGTAATCATTTCAGTGATTAACAACTACTAATCAAGTAGTTTGTATTCTTTTTTTGATTAAATTTTTTGATTACTTTTCTTGAATACTTTTTTTGATTTCATTTTTTGATTACTTTTCTTGACTCCTTTTTTGATTACTTTTTTATTTCTTTTTTGACTACTGTTTTGATTACATTTTTTGATTACCTACTTTTTTTGACTACCTACTTTTTTGATTAGTTTTTTTTATTTCTGTTTTTGACTATATTTTTGATTACTTATTACTTTATTTGACTACTTTTTTGATTACTTACTGTTTTTTATTTCTTTATTTGACAACTTTAAATTATTACTTTTACGACTAAATGTTTTATTACTTTTTTAGACTACTTTTTGGATTATGAACGATTTGCAAATGTGTTAAATTGGTTCAGGCTTATAGAAGTTACGGTGGAATAAAGAAATACATACATACATGAACCCTAAAAACAAAACAAGGTGTTTTTAGTGCATGTTGTGGCAAAATCAATAATTAATTACCACTTATAGATGAGTCCTCGTAGTTATGATGCGATCTTACCAAAGAACATGTTGGAGTGACCTAAAGGTGTACTTCGGCAGCTGCTACTGGAACTCTTAGACGAGTAGAGCTAAGTGTGCCGAGCTTGGATTTGTTTTGTTAGTTATGATGAGATCTTACCTACGAAAAAGCTGGAGTGACCTGAAGGTGTACCTCGGTGGCCGCAAATGGATCTCCTAGACGAGTAGAGCTAGGTGTGCCAATTAAACTTTCACGACTACTAAGCTATTCCACATTCATATATCTCACGTTGACGACATCACCTTTTCAGTCTATATGGCGACTAGGTCTGGCTGAACGCTTGAGTATCCGACGCGCGTAGGTTCAAATCCAGTAGGTTCATAATAATAATTTTGTATTTATAGTTACATTCTATTAGTGCTATATGTTGTATGTTTATATAAATAGTTTAGTATTTTTAACCGTGACATCGAAGTGAAATCTTCATTGGTAAATATTTTTATTTTTATGATTCATCATTTAGACATTGCAAACAGCACCATCTATTGACACATTCAAACCCCAAAGAAGCACAAATTTTAAAAATGTTTATTATTGAAATAGTTTTAGATAGTTTAGTACTTAGATTTAAAAAGTGAGAATGTTAATTTTTCATTACCTATTTTCTTTATATTTGATTTTCACACAAACTTTATTATCAAATCGATACTTATAGCGCCATCTATTGAGATTTATTTCTTTTTCGGAGTTCGGTCTTAAAGGGTTTCCTTCACCGTATCATGGGGTAAATCAATCTCAATAGATGGCGTTATAAGTATCGATTTGATAATAAAGTTTCTGTGAAATTCCAAATAATTATAAAGATATAGATAATGAAAATTAACATTCGCAATTTTTAGAATCTCCTTAATATAAAACTACCTAAAACTATATTTATAATAGGTTTTTTTTAAATGGGTACTTTAAAGTTTGCATGTAAGTTGATTTGCATGTGTCAATAGATGGCGCTGTTTGCAATGCCTGAATGATCCATCTTAAAAATAATGTAGTAGAATTATGGAAGGCAATAAAGAAGGTACACATTTAGACATTTCACATTATATTTTTCATAAAAGTAATAAGAATTTAAAAAATGTTAATAAAAATATTTACCAATTATTGTTATAACAATAAAGATTTCACTTTTTTGTAACGGTTGAAAATACTAAACTATGTAACTATTCTATCTAATGTAACAATTCTTTTCAATTTCTTAGGTAAGATTTCATCTTATCTAACTATATGAACCCAAACTCCGCACACTTAGCTCTTCTCGTCTAGGAGTTCCAGTAGCAGCTACCGAAGTACACCTTCAGGTCACTCCAGCAATTTCTTAGGTAAGACCTCATCATGATTAACGAAACAAAAGAAAACTCGGCACCCTTAGCTCTACTAGTCTAGGAGTTCCAGTAGCAGCTACTGAAGTACACCTTCAGGTCACTCCAGCAATTTCTTAAGTAAGATCCCATCATAAATAATAAAATGAGCCCAAGCTCGGCACACCTAGTTCTACTCGTCTAGGAGTTCCAGTAGCAGCCATCGATGTATCCTTAGCGGACGGACATTCTGCGTCAAAACCGTCTCCCGCACCCTTACAGTGCGTCTGGTCTTCGGAATATAGTCGGTCGGTACACTATAAATTCTTTTTGGAATTTCTAAATTCATGATTACTTGTAATCTGATTATTAATCTGATTACAAAAGTAGTTGATTACGCCCAACTCTGATGTAGATCCACACATACTCATACTGAGCCCACAATTCACAATTTAAATAATAAAGTTTCACCTCAGTTCCTACTGCTAGTGTTAGAGACAAAAAAAGTAAAGTAAAATCTTCTACCATTAAGTACACTTTGCCGATGAGGACAGAATCCGTAACTACCCATTTGTGTTAAAAAAATATTCGGTAAAATATAGTTAAACTGACATGACCAAAAATAAACATTGTAACTACGACCTATCTAGACCGACATTGTCGTTTTTCTCGGATAGCCACATTATGCACCCATATACGAGAGCTGCAAGAGTAGGACCTTAATTTTAGACATAAACGAAGTCGACGTTCGGTTTTTTTATACAATTAAACAATTGCAATCATTTATTCTTGACTTCTTATCCTATAATCTTGTACTTTTTTAGCATTAGATAAAGTTAAAATTATCCATATTTTTTAACATTAATAGAGATAAACTTCGAATACCTACCCTTAATTTGCTGGACGCAGGTCTAGACTTCTTCTGCTTCTCGTTCTACGTCTAGACTAATCAATAAGTTTATTAATTACGTGAAATGTATGCATATCAAATTGAAACTAAACTCAGACTAAACTTCAAACGATTTGTCATGGATATTATTTTGGAAATGTCCTGTGTCGGATACAACAATGGTGTGTTTCAAAGAAATCTTGTCTACCTTAACAAAATCCAGTATGGACACGTGAACCATCGTGCAACGCCGACGAAGCTACGTGCTTGCAACTCTTGTCATTGACGGATGCGACTGCAGCGAGATCGTTATAGCATCGACATTACATCTATAGCCTTGCGCTTTTAACGAGCTTTGACGCTTCGGAACATTTGGTTTTATTTCGAAAAAAGCTAGTGCAGATGAATTGCTTTCCAGCAAGTTTACCTCAAAAATGGAATTTAACGCTGAACTCTGGCTTAGTTTTAGACGTAGATATATTAATTGAGATTTACTTACTAAAATATTATTTTCAATGTTGAATGTTAAGCATGATTTTATCATGCCTGCTCAATAAATTTATTTAGTAAAAATATTTCAACCACTTCAGATATTTACTTTAAGATATCCATCTAGTCTTAAAGCAAAACCCCCTGTTGGTCGTTAAAGGTACAAATCATGGTTTTTATAAGCGACGGTACAGCATAACAACTTGTCACGGCCATTGTTACAAGATTGTAATATCCACTATCGCTACCACAAACAGCATGCAGGCAAATTGCACTGTTCTCGAAATGCCGTAAACGTAAGAAACACGACCTATTCCACAACCACAGTAAACATAAAAGGACATTGGAATAAACAAGCTTGAAATATCTTATTTAATAACTCATTATCAACATGTTGAGAACTCTTTCACATACTAACATCACGCCTTTATTCCTCAAGGGGTACACCCACTTTTCACCGATGGTGTTATTAATTCCCATATAATAGCTGGTGAGTCTATTGGCATCCAAGCTGCTACTGAGAATGTTCTAACAGAAAACTTCAATTACACTTTGCTCGACCCGGGAATCAAACCCTGGACCTCACGCTCAGCAGCCTCGCTTGTAACTACAAGACGAATGAGGCAATCCAGATCTCTTATCTATCATCCATATAGTCGTAATCCTATTATTATTGCGTAACATACTATATTACGACTCCATAAATTTTTCAATTTTTTTTGCGAAAATTGTCTACGCAATATTCCAAATAAAAAATGTAATTATAATAATTATTAAATGTCTAACAAAGTTTTTTTTCTTATTTGAGTTCCACATAGCGACTTACATACCACATAGCAACTCTCGGCTAGGGACTCCATTATCGAGATCACTGCTGAAAATATGCCGGTCATGCTTGCTTGTACAAAAATATAGGATGTATAGACAATAATATACCTACTTGACTCCATACTGGTACACTAGCAGTAGCTTAACATATGTTATGAACACGCTTTTCGTTGATTTCATATTTCTGATTTCCACCGTTTTTTTGCGCGAAGACTGTCTACTCAATATCCTAAATAAAAAGTGCTTATTTAATAGATACTTTCATGTAAAATAGAATTATCAGAAATTGTTTTGGTTTATAACATAGGCATTTTCATTCCATTAGGTTACCCGTCGCGAGTTTGCAACCTTTACCTAATAATATTTCAAGACCACACCTTTCTGAAACACATTAAAAAATACAAATCGGAAACATTAAACTGAAAATATTTGAAACAAAAACCAAGTTGAACTGCAGCAGAACAGCGCAATTATGCGACGAGAGAAGCGCTACCCACAGCAATTAGATATGGCACGGCTTTTTGAACAATAGATATAGCGACGACTGAACAACCGCCTCGCCGCCAGCTCACGACGACGTATTCATAACAATATAAGCTGAAACAATAATGCCCCCGGAAGCATAATTTGCCAACTTTTTTATACCGCCATCAAATCCACGCACGCTCCCCAAATTGGGACAAACAAAAAGAGTTTTAAAACATTTTAGTTGTAGAAGACATTCAGAGACGTGAAGAAATAAAATAAAACTGTTTATGTGACTCAAAACCTATAAATACATTTAATTACAAACAAAAACACGGACAGTAACAAAAATAAAATTCTTAACATACTCATTTCATATAATAATATTCTAAACGACTGATGACATCACCCGAAAATTTCTTAAGGCGAAAGCGTTAGTTGACCGAACCTAATCGCCGTAGGCTAGTAACTTGAACGTAAGACGTTAAGCGAATGTTTAAAAATTTAAAGTGGAGTTTCCGTCGGCATACATCGTGAAGCTTCCCGATAAACATCCCCGGGCGTCAGGTCGCCGGCCCAACTGCTTTGTTTACGGTCTAGGCGCCACCATGTGATCTATTATACTCAACTTCAGCAACACTACGCGCCTCTTGTAACTGAAAATAACTGACTTCACGTCACTTCGTTCGACGTGGTGGATTATTCAAAATATTATATTATGTTTAGTATTAGAAATTTTTCTTCTCAATATCAAACAAGTAAAATATAGTACAGTATGCCGTAATCGTAGTATTATTAAAAAAACATTAAGGTTCGTAATGTTGTGATTCTTATGTGAAATCGAAACGAATTAATGTTAATCTATTTGCATTATAGATTTTCATAAGCCATTTAAAATCAGGATCATAGTTCCCTAAAAAAACTAAGTACTTCAATTCATCAATCAAAAATATATTTTTTTGTAATAGGTATAGCTACGGGACACTTCATATCACTTTGCGGGCGTAGAGTAGTTACGTATTTTCATACACATTATTTCTTTAAATATAGCTTCAAAGTTAATGTACAGAACATCTACCCATGATATCTGGTCGGCTAGCGGCCCTTTTCAGAGTAAGTGCAGCATAATTTCCTTAATTAAGACGTATCAAGCAATTTAAAAACTAAGAAATGCGCGAGAGCTTTAATTAAAGTCGTGATCAAAGCGTCAACTCTTAGGAAGTGCGCAGAAATTCAACTTGTGTACATGAAGTTATTCGATTGTAATTGACAGACGGACCTCGGCATGACCTGAGCGTGCGCATTGCAAGGTTTCATAAATAAATAATGCTTTGGAGAAATGGACCATTATAATTACTAAGGCCATATTAGAAAAACGTTCTCACTATATAAACTTGTCTTTACCTAATGTCGAATAACATCCCGAAATGGCGAAGTTGATGAAGAATTAAGTTTTTGAGTAGGGCCCATTATGAAAGGGGCGGATATTCTGTAATGATATTACATAATTTATTAATACAGGTCTAAGATTTTAAGTAAGACTTTTGCAGGCGACTTTTTATCATCGCCTTTTTTTTTTAAAGATAATACTACTTGACAATCTGTTTCAACAATACTTTAAGTAGGTACCTACTTACTACTTTCCGTATTTAACGACTTCGTTCCTTAGGTATCCTCAAAATATACCTGAACAGGAAGGTCAGGTATAAAATTCCGGAGACTTACTGATATTCAAAATAGGTTCAAACGGAACAGGGGATATATTTCGAAAATATAGGGTCCTAATATTTTCAATGGGCGAATAACATACTGTAAACATATTCCAAATAATCGTAACACATAAAAAATACCCCGATTAACAGCGATAAGCTGATTGAAGATATATTTGAACTCTATGAAGCCGTTATAAGTAATAAAAATACATATTTGAAAAGCACGTATGCACTCCGTTGGCCATACCATTTTAAGGACACGTAACCGATTTATCGAAACAGGGTAGCAAAAATAAATATTTTGGTAAATTATAAGATATTTTAAGCAATCTGTAAGTATAAAGATATATCTGTTAAACTGATTTTGTGTAGTATTCAGTTTCCTGCTTATTATGGAGTATAGAATCAACTTCTTTTGAAATATCTTGTATGGCTTAGTGTAAATATTATTTGGGTTTTACCAAATAAATATTGTAGCGGTCATTGAGAGACCTATACTCAGCTATGGATTCTTACGGGCTCATGTACCTACTGATAATGATGAATTAAATATTTGAAACAGTAAATAATACAAGAACTTAAACACAGACCTCTTAGTTGAAATGTAAATGGTGTGGTGCGGACATCGCTGAACCCTTTCAGACATAAATACCTTTATACAAAATAAATAATGAAGTAGGACCGACAGTTTGCCAACGTGTGGTTAATTGTTACGAAACGCATTTAATTTTCATTTGCTGTTGGCATTGTCAGCGGTAAACGACAACGAGCGCGATGTCGAAACGCCCGAGGCGATTTAATCGATTTGAAAGGGATCTATTTGTTATAGTCCAACAATTCATATACAAATACAGCCTGCTACGCTAATTAGGTAGATAAAAGTCAAACGTTTACAGGAGAAAATATACAGTAAAAATTAATACGTTACGATGTCATTAAGAGTTCAGTCTAGGTTAGGGCTTTTCACACCAAATATCCATTATGTATAATCCAGTAAAAAAGTGACAAAAGTTAGATACTAGCTTAATAAAAAAATAAAAACATCAAAGATGCCACAGGGTCACAGGAAAAAAATTGTTATGCGCCTTACCCTATACAGACTCTTTATCAGATAACCATAACAACTATGTTCATAAATTGAACAATTTAATTTATTTGTTGACATGTCGTCATAGTGACAAGCTTTTGTTTTTCGACACTAATAAATTTGTTAGTGGATTTAAATTGATAGGAAGCTATGTTTCTTCCTAAAAAAAATCGACATTTAATTGCTACACTGATAGCATATAATATTAATTATGTTATAGAAAATATAACAAACACTAGGTTAAGCGACGAATCAGTATTGTTTAGTTGTGTTAATAATACTGTGATAGATTGTTTAAACTGTCACAATTGACAATAGAGAAGATCGATGATAATATTCTACTTTATCACCAGAATATTAACCGTTTCTCTTGCAAAATATTAGATGTAGATCTTTTAGTGGATAAGTATAATATTGATATATTATGTTTTTGTGAGACATAGTTGAAACCTGATAAAATGCAATTTAGTGTAAACAATTTTTCGGTTGCTAGTGCGTACAATAGATTATGTGCTGAAGGGGGTGGGACTTTGATTTTATGTAATAATTATTTAAAATTTAAAGAAAGGAAAGATGTCAGCTCTTTGTCTGTTGATCGTCTATGTGAAGTAGCATGCGCCGAATTAGGAAGTCACATTATTATGTGTGTTTATAGGCCTCCGGCATCTAATTTTTCATTGTTTTTGGTAACTATGGAAGACATTTTGAATAAAATATCTATATATAATAAATTCATCTTTATTTGCGGGGATTTCAACATTGACATACTTATTGCATCGCCCGAGAAATGTAAGCTCTTAGCATTATTTAACTCATATAATTTGAAACATATATTTAATGAGCCCACCAGAGTCACTGCTACTTCTAGTACTTGCATAGATAATTGTTTTTCTAATAGTGAAGTACAGGAATTTTCTTTGGTTAGCGGCGTTAGATCGGACCATATGGGTCAACTTGTCTCATTTAAATTGAAAAAGGGGTCAACTCAAAATAAAAAAATTCGAGTCATACCTCTAACCAAAAATAAATTGCGTTCATTCCAAGAGCTAATCAAAACGAAACTAAGTACTACTCGTTTTAATTTAGAGGATCCTGAGGATAATTATATCAAACTATTTAACTTAATATGCCAATCTTTAAACAACTCGTCCCCTGTCAAAAGTTTTATACCTAGTAATAAACGTAATTTTAATGGCTTATTTAAAAGGATATGTATGATAGCCAAATCTAAACTCATCAGTAGACAAATAGAAAAATCGGATAATAAAATTAAAACAGTATAGAAGATCTTATACACAGAAACTGGCAGAGTTAAACAACGGGATACCGAATTGTCTTTAAACGTCGGTAACAAAATAACCTCTGATAAGACAGAAGTCGCTAACAGCTTTGAGAAATATTTCACTAATATCCTATATAGGCTTGGGAAGATTCTCATGATGCTATTGGCATCTTCTGTGATCTTTCAAAGGCTTTTGACTGCGTTGATCACAATACGCTCATCCGTAAATTAAATCATTATGGAATACGAGGTCAATCTAGTGAGCTTGTATTGTCCTATCTCTCTAGAAGACAGCAAAAAGTAGGCGTTATTGATGTGACGTCATCTGGGTCCTTGGTTAAAATGGGTGTACCTCAGCGTTCTATTCTAGGCCCTTTTTTATTTTTGGCATACATTAATGATCTTCCTTATATGATGTCTGAATTATCTGATATCCTCCCTTATTTTTAAAATTAACAGGGTAGACCGTGAGCTCTTAACGGTGAATGAAAGCTTAAAGTCCTTATCTAAATGGTTTGCCGCTAATAATCTACTACTTAATACAAGTAAAACAAAATGTTTAACATTTTCTTTACCTAATGTTGCCCAAGTAGAATCAAATTTAATTCTTGATGGTAACAAACTCCAACCAATTTCAGAAGCCGTTTTTTTAGGTATTACTATTGATTCAAAGCTGCAGTGGAGTCCTCATATCTCAGCTCTTTCTAGTCGATTAAGCTCAACTGCATTTGCAGTTAAAAAAATTAGACAGCTCACAGACATAGCAACAGCTAGACTAGTTTACTTTGCATATTTTCATAGCATTATGTCTTATGGCATTCTGTTGTGGGGATCGGCAGCTGAGGTAGAATCTATCTTCATTCTACAGAAAAGGGCAGTTCGGGGAATCTATGACATGGGTCCTCGTGAATCCTTAAGAGACTTTTTTAAAGAAATTAATATACTTACACTGCCCTCACTATACATTATCGAGAATATTATGTACGTCCGAAAAAATTTAAAATCTTTCAGTATCAACAGTGACTTTTACAACATAAATACTAGGAAAAAACATAAAATAGTAGTGCCAAAATATAGACTAACAAAAACAAACAAATCATATTTAGGTAATTGTATACGCTTCTATAACAAGCTGCCACAAACTGTCACGGATCTTACTGGTTTAAAAAGTTTAAAACTTTTATTAAGTCGGTTCTTGTTAAAAAAGCCTATTATAAAATTAAAGATTACATTGAGGATAGGGACATGTGGCGTTAACTATTTTCTGAACATGTGGCTCTCCGGCAACAGGTGATTGTGGAGTGTCATAAAATTAAAACGGAAATGACTGAATTGTGTCAGTGACAATGTTTTATTGACCTGTCTTGACATTTTATTCAGTTTGACATGTATAAAAATTTTCATTTAAATACCTACTGATACTGTATTTTAAATATGTATTTAAATTCGTAGCCCATAAAACATGCTGTAAATGTGAGCTCAATGTAGAGATTAATGACTCATGTGACATAACTAATTATTTGTATTCGTAGCATTATTTATTAGATAATATTACATCTCACACATTAACCTCCATTGTTCTTGCACCTACAAACTATGCAAAGATCTTGCATCTTTATTGTATTATTTTATTCTAAAAGAGTGTCTATGGAGTTTCTTGCCGGTTCTTCTCCATAAGACCAACTTTTTGGAACCGTGCAACTAAAATCAATTGACGTTTCATAAGTGCATATAATTTTGCCTATATGAAATAAAAACCTTTGACTTTGTTTCGAATCAAACTCTAGAAAATAATCATTACCAACGTAAAGAAGTCATTTTACCTCACTTTATCTAATTATAAAATAATTTTGTTTAAGATAATATGTAATTATAATAGGATCTTCAATTGGCTCAGCAGTTTATCATGCCGATAGTTGTTCGGTCAGCCATCCAATTACCAAGTATTATCAAGAGCCTCGACCAACATCTGAAGAGGCTCTCGTTAGGCAGCTGAATCCAAAGGCTTGATAAACAGTAAGCGGTACCTGAGCATAACGCGTATTGTTAGACGATTCCTCCATTTTGTTAATTGACCTAGCTAACTGGGACCCTATAGATATCTCAATGCCACTAGACTAAAATTATAATATTAAATGGTCACTAGGCTATTTAGAAGAATAGTGTATTTTTTTATTATTATTATACACATGAGACAATTAATTAAATGAATCTTAATAAAATTGGGAATTTTTAAAATTTTATATCACTTTCTCAAAACGGTGAAGCAATGCATCCAATCTAATCCAAGGAAACCAACACACTTGACAGTTGTTCTCGATGGTGTGTAAAGCCAGGTTAAAGGTTTACGGTAGGTTAAACTCCGACAATAGATTATTGGTCAAACATAGGATACGAAGATTATGCTGATTTACTAATACAACCGGTAAACAGAGTTATAAGTTAATCCACGACGGTAAAATAGTCAAAAGTGACGTCGCAGATATTTCTGTACGCGAGACTAATAGGTGCTATTAGCATGCACTGCGTCCTACATTCTACGTACGAACAATTAACGGCTAATAAACTTTGTTATGTACTGCAATGCACTTATGCAAAACTATGCTCGCGAAAAGTATAATAAGTGAACAAGCTGATAAGGGAACTCACATAACGGATATAAAATGTATTACGCCGTAACTCTGACTTAATGGTAGCATTGTTTACATTTGTCCAGTATAGGCTGCTAAAATATTAGGTTTTAATAATATTATAAATCAGAATAATACAGCAAAGCCTCCTCATTTACATGACAAATAGCTGTAAAAAAGCTATTCTAAAACAGATATATGTATAGGTACATATTTTTATTTTAGCAGATGAAATCAGTAGTACATGTACACTATAGTCTTCTTCTACGAAATCGTTAATATTGCTACTTTCCTACCTAATCAATTTTTCAAAGTTCCACATGCGGAATTTCAATAGTAATGGATACCTACTAAGCACAGTACAGTCCCAAACAATTCAACTCCATAAATAGATTGAATATTATCACACTTGTGCCCTATATCACAATACTCGAATAGCCACTACATACTGGTGATAGGTGGGTACTTATTAGGTACGGAATGGCACGGACCAGATTTTTTATTAGATTGTTTGCCGGATTAGTTTACTAATACCTAAGAGTTGTAAAATAAGTCCCTTATTGACATAGTATATAAATATTTTGTTTCAAGAACCTTTTAAATCGATATTTCGCGCCTTGTATCAGCGGGGATATAGCTCAGTGGTAGAGCAATCGACTGCAGATCGATAGGTCCCCGGTTCAAATCCGGGTGTCCCCTACAGACTTCAATCTGTTTAAATTTTATTTTGGAACATTTAACAAACTCTTTTTTCTTTAAAATTTGTATGCATGTATGTGTATACTTTGATGACTTTTCTAGTTCATCAAATATAAAGTAAACAATTTTTTTTTTTTTTTATTGTGCATAAAAATGGTACAGTCTTGTTACAATAAAGTTGGGGTATACAAGTAGCATTAGCCAATATTACAGTTTGCAACAAAAAAGTGAGTTCTGACATTCTAGCTAGGTTATGGCAATAACCTGTGTTAAGAATGTTCAGGCCTTCATTTCCCAAGGGGTATCCTTATACTAATAGAGATTACAATTTGCAGAGACTGTCAGTGGTGAAGCTTTCTTATTACTTAACTAATATTACATAAAGAAAGAAAAAAAATATTGAATATATTTAATTCTGATGTGTGTGTTATGTGTGTGGGTGTATGTGTCTGTGTAAGGGTTTGTGTGTGAGAAAGGGTGTGTGTTATGTGAGGGTGTGTGTGTGATGGTATGTGAATATGAGAGCGTTTTAACGTGTGTTAGACTTACTTATTGTGGTGACTTAAGAAATAGTTCAGTTTCTTCGTAGTTTTTGGCAGAAATAAATTCGAGAATTAATTTTCCAATTTTATTATAAGCATTCATATGTATCGGAAGAAATTTATTAATTTTATTGTATAAGAGAGGTCCTAGGTAATAAAAGAAGCGTTTAGTGAAAGTAAAATGAGGAGCGGGGCCATTACAAATTTTATTCTGCCTTCTGTATGTGGGTTGGGATGGTGGTGTTATTTTATGTTGGTGGAGAATAGTATTTAATATAAAAAGTTGCCTCACTGTAAGCACATTGCACTCCTTATATAATTCTGATGTGGGGAAAAGTATTGGCTTAAAAGTGGATACCTTAAGAACTGCTCTTTGGGCTATTTCTAATTGTTTGAGGTGAGTCAATTTATAGCAATCCCATTTGTTTCTATTAGGTACACATATAAAAAAGTATAAATTATTTTCTTACTCTTTAATTATTTACTTGACTCTAACGTCTTTATATTCTCATTATTTACCCAAAAGGTTTGCAGGAAAAAACTAATCTCGTCTTTGTACAATGCTCCTGGACTTGATTTGTGTATATGTCGCAGATGGATTGTAGAATCCGCTGTTTTACTAAACTGCTACTAAACTAGCTGATTTACAAAACAGTACTGTTTTATAAAACAGTTAAACAACGTTCAGCTGGATTGCCATTGCGATACGTTTAACAAAACTGCTATCCACGTTTAGACGTAATGCAGAATGACATATCTACAATGGGACAGCTTTGTTTATTGTATAGGTATATTAAATAGATAATCACCACTCAAGTAAAAAAAAGATACTGTATTCTGATTTGTCTTTCCGTGACTGGGACGACGGTCTGTGAGGTCAGAAAAACCCTAACCTGTTCGTGTCGGGGTACATGAAACTCCCGAGCTCGCTTCGCTCACTCATGGAGCCATTTAATTTATTTGCTCTCATAATCCCGATATATTGTCGACTATTATAGCGGATTAGTATTTATGTCATTCTAAATGTTAATTTCTTTTTTTGCTTCTTAATTTAAAGTAAAATAAAGTTAGGTTATTGGTGATAAAAGACACACAGAGCCTTAAGCGACAATATTTCGAACTAAAATCAACAATCTGACAGTTCATTTCACACTGTTTTACATAATCTCGGATAGTTGACCCACTGCATTGATAAACGCAAAACGTTTATACAATTTAGCGTGTTATAGTTCAGTATTATGTAAAACCGCTAAACGTCGTTCAGCTGTTTTTCATAACAGTACTGTTTTGTAAACCAGCTAGCAGTTTTGTAAAACAGCGGATTCTACAATCCATCTGCGACATATATGCAATATAGAATAAGAAAAATATAAATACAATGATATAAAATATTATATATAAAACGTCGTTGTATAAATCAGACTGATTTCAATTCAAACATGGTATGAATGTGAACGAGCTAAGTTTCGACTAGTGATTTTTATTCGTTATTTGTTTTTCTTCAAAGTGCAGTTAAAACTAGTGGTTATAAAAATATTGCAATAAAACTACTTACATCACGCTACGAAGAAATGGCAATAAATGTTGCTATTTGTATGTAAGTATATACCTTCTTAAGGTGACTTTGTGTTTGTTTTTTCACAATAAACTTTTAGCTAACAAGTTCTTTGTTTTTTACTTCAAAGGTAATTTGCTGGCGTACAGTTTCAAACGTAGGTAATTTCTACGTGATTCGTAGAAATTACCTACGTTTGAAACTGTTAGTGTACCGTAGTGTGGTTAGCACAAAATAAATATTCTATTTATATAGAATAATGATATCTGACTATAATATATTACTAGTCCTGTTATTAATGTTGGCATTATAATCTTTGTTAGTAGATATATAAATGTGTTATAGTAAGGTCACGGTTAGAGCTATATATTTTTTGTGCCCGTGACGTTTATATTGGGCTTTTTTAAACCGTTGACGAACCGCTATCTCCATCAGTTTGGATAGACCAGCCACACTCATCCTACACAAGCACTCCAGATAGAGTCGTGAGCATGAAAGCAGAGATGGGTAACTGCTCTACGCCGTGCTATTGCGCCAACTCAGCTCAATGCGCCGGTTGAGGTGACTCGCTTCTTCGAAATGTAGCGCACAGCGTATAAATACGATAGATGCTGATGTCTATATACCCGAATATTTAACGTACTTGGTGGTCAACACATCGGTGAGCCGACCTCTCTCATTAATTCTGTTACTGCATTGATGCATCAACGGAGTATGTACTCAGCAAAGCAACTCACTCGCTCGTTGCAGATTATTGTGCCATGGCGCAATTTTGATTTTACTCAAAGAGCCGCGTTGCTGTGTTAACGCAAGGAATTTTCCTGAGTTACCCATCTCTACATGAAAGTGCTATGCGTCAACGTCTCGCCCCTGAAGCTGGCTGGACGGAGAACTAATCTAAGAGGTCTCCTAAAAGGAAAGGTGACACTGTAGTTGCTTGGAGGGTGTGCGAAGAAATGACAGGCGTTTTTTAGAGACGAAGAAAGAAGGTTTATTGTCAAGTAAAAGAGTTACAGAAGTAGAAGCTAGTGGTTTTAGAATGATTGCACTTACACGGGTACAGAAATAATAATATTTAGTAAAAATACAAGAATTTAGAGAATTTACGAAGTTAATATTTTAGTTACTTTGCGCGTGCATTCGCCGTCCGAGTAGGTTCGCAACTGGCTGCCGTGACCGAGCGATCGCGGTTTTTAATGTCGGTCCGCGCTGGCCGATGGCGGCGGGTATTGCGCGGGCGCAGGCGCGGAGGTACACACCTCACGCGGCTGATGATAGTGCACCCATACTACATGCGCTTGAAACGGTTGCATCTTTTTGTGCATAGGTGATGCCACAACACCTTAGGTCCACTGCTGAACTTGAATTACATAAAGTAACTTCATTTTCTAGAGCACAATAAATATTTTACTATATTAGTAATATAGTTAATTTATCAAGGCTTCTAAATATTATTATCTTACATCACGCTATATCCCCCGAGGGTTGTGCAGAGGAGTACCGTTGTACACCCACATTTCGCCAATCCTGTTATTAAGTCCCAAGTAATAGGCGATGAGCCTATTGCCATCCACCGGGCACAATTCCAGACTCCGGGCTGGTACTGCGAATTTTTGCCAGAAAAACTCAATAACACTGCCCGAACCGAGAATCGAAACCAGGATCTCAAGTTCAGCAGCCGCCACTAAACCAATGAGACAGTCGGAAATTATTAGACATCATATTGAACCATGAAGCAGTAATAAAGTATTGAATAGATTCAGGCGTTACCCGGTTACCTTGCGGAAGTCCATTACAATGGATGCAAATAAATACATACCTATCTAGCTTCTTCCACAATATCCTCAATATTGTGTGTAGTCATGCAATAACCTGTGCAATGCCCGCCCACCCGCAAGTATATGCTAAGTACTAAGTACTCTACACGTGTTCCCCCCCCCCCCCAGGGGGCATAATCAGGAGCATAGTTAGACCGTGCAGTGACCGGACGCTGTACGACTACCCTCAATATTGTAGAAGTAGTATTGTATTTATTTGTATCCATAATTATAAAGTATTTAACTATAAACATGGTAGTCTGACCTTCATTCTATACTTTATTCACATATATTAGTAGGTAAATAGGAAACACCTACATAAACATACAGGTTTATACTATCGTTGTCGTTACAAAAGTTTTACCAAACAGAAAGTTTTTCCAAGACATTCATAAACGCAAAGTTTATGAGCTATGGAAGTCAGGCGATAGTTTCATTCGGAAGAACGTCACGCAAACCCGTAGACGGCACCAGCACCAACTACCTAATATACCTTCCATTTGTCTCCTATACCTAAACTGCCTTCTTTAACTTTATATTTACATTTAATTCCCATTGAAATGGTTTAATTCACACTTGGGTACGGATATTATTACGGTAAAAATATAAATAACACATACAATTACGCCTGTTTCCCATTGTGGTTGGCAGAAGCTATCGATTTCCATCTGACACACCTCTTTCAAACGGTATATCTACAAGTATGTTCATTAATATTGAAATACAATGAATGGCTTGTTTTATTAAATTTTAGGCAAAAAATTACTATACTTCCACAAACAGCAAAATATAAATTTCCCTTATTGATCCCGATTGGAATATTTATCCTTCACAAGCTGGTAAAAAATAGATTTCTATTTCTGTCTACTTTGATTACCAACTTAACCGGCCAGTAAATATGATTAAAGAAAGATTTGATCTCAACCCTTCGAAGCAACATTTTATAATCTCTTTATCCAATAAGCCTCGAAGCCAATTTCGAATAAAGAGTGAGCAGTTAAAGCCCAAGGTAAAAACACGTCCTCAACGCCACTAAAAGCATTAGCCAATATTACAGTTTGCAACAAAAAAGTGAGTTCTGACATTCTAGCTAGGTTATGGCAATAACCTGTGTTAAGAATGTTCAGGCCTTCATTTCCCAAGGGGTATCCTTATACTAATAGAGATTACAATTTGCAGAGACTGTCAGTGGTGAAGCTTTCTTATTACTTAACTAATATTACATAAAGAAAGAAAAAAAATATTGAATATATTTAATTCTGATGTGTGTGTTATGTGTGTGGGTGTATGTGTCTGTGTAAGGGTTTGTGTGTGAGAAAGGGTGTGTGTTATGTGAGGGTGTGTGTGTGATGGTATGTGAATATGAGAGCGTTTTAACGTGTGTTAGACTTACTTATTGTGGTGACTTAAGAAATAGTTCAGTTTCTTCGTAGTTTTTGGCAGAAATAAATTCGAGAATTAATTTTCCAATTTTATTATAAGCATTCATATGTATCGGAAGAAATTTATTAATTTTATTGTATAAGAGAGGTCCTAGGTAATAAAAGAAGCGTTTAGTGAAAGTAAAATGAGGAGCGGGGCCATTACAAATTTTATTCTGCCTTCTGTATGTGGGTTGGGATGGTGGTGTTATTTTATGTTGGTGGAGAATAGTATTTAATATAAAAAGTTGCCTCACTGTAAGCACATTGCACTCCTTATATAATTCTGATGTGGGGAAAAGTATTGGCTTAAAAGTGGATACCTTAAGAACTGCTCTTTGGGCTATTTCTAATTGTTTGAGGTGAGTCAATTTATAGCAATCCCATTTGTTTCTATTAGGTACACATATAAAAAAGTATAAATTATTTTCTTACTCTTTAATTATTTACTTGACTCTAACGTCTTTATATTCTCATTATTTACCCAAAAGGTTTGCAGGAAAAAACTAATCTCGTCTTTGTACAATGCTCCTGGACTTGATTTGTGTATATGTCGCAGATGGATTGTAGAATCCGCTGTTTTACTAAACTGCTACTAAACTAGCTGATTTACAAAACAGTACTGTTTTATAAAACAGTTAAACAACGTTCAGCTGGATTGCCATTGCGATACGTTTAACAAAACTGCTATCCACGTTTAGACGTAATGCAGAATGACATATCTACAATGGGACAGCTTTGTTTATTGTATAGGTATATTAAATAGATAATCACCACTCAAGTAAAAAAAAGATACTGTATTCTGATTTGTCTTTCCGTGACTGGGACGACGGTCTGTGAGGTCAGAAAAACCCTAACCTGTTCGTGTCGGGGTACATGAAACTCCCGAGCTCGCTTCGCTCACTCATGGAGCCATTTAATTTATTTGCTCTCATAATCCCGATATATTGTCGACTATTATAGCGGATTAGTATTTATGTCATTCTAAATGTTAATTTCTTTTTTTGCTTCTTAATTTAAAGTAAAATAAAGTTAGGTTATTGGTGATAAAAGACACACAGAGCCTTAAGCGACAATATTTCGAACTAAAATCAACAATCTGACAGTTCATTTCACACTGTTTTACATAATCTCGGATAGTTGACCCACTGCATTGATAAACGCAAAACGTTTATACAATTTAGCGTGTTATAGTTCAGTATTATGTAAAACCGCTAAACGTCGTTCAGCTGTTTTTCATAACAGTACTGTTTTGTAAACCAGCTAGCAGTTTTGTAAAACAGCGGATTCTACAATCCATCTGCGACATATATGCAATATAGAATAAGAAAAATATAAATACAATGATATAAAATATTATATATAAAACGTCGTTGTATAAATCAGACTGATTTCAATTCAAACATGGTATGAATGTGAACGAGCTAAGTTTCGACTAGTGATTTTTATTCGTTATTTGTTTTTCTTCAAAGTGCAGTTAAAACTAGTGGTTATAAAAATATTGCAATAAAACTACTTACATCACGCTACGAAGAAATGGCAATAAATGTTGCTATTTGTATGTAAGTATATACCTTCTTAAGGTGACTTTGTGTTTGTTTTTTCACAATAAACTTTTAGCTAACAAGTTCTTTGTTTTTTACTTCAAAGGTAATTTGCTGGCGTACAGTTTCAAACGTAGGTAATTTCTACGTGATTCGTAGAAATTACCTACGTTTGAAACTGTTAGTGTACCGTAGTGTGGTTAGCACAAAATAAATATTCTATTTATATAGAATAATGATATCTGACTATAATATATTACTAGTCCTGTTATTAATGTTGGCATTATAATCTTTGTTAGTAGATATATAAATGTGTTATAGTAAGGTCACGGTTAGAGCTATATATTTTTTGTGCCCGTGACGTTTATATTGGGCTTTTTTAAACCGTTGACGAACCGCTATCTCCATCAGTTTGGATAGACCAGCCACACTCATCCTACACAAGCACTCCAGATAGAGTCGTGAGCATGAAAGCAGAGATGGGTAACTGCTCTACGCCGTGCTATTGCGCCAACTCAGCTCAATGCGCCGGTTGAGGTGACTCGCTTCTTCGAAATGTAGCGCACAGCGTATAAATACGATAGATGCTGATGTCTATATACCCGAATATTTAACGTACTTGGTGGTCAACACATCGGTGAGCCGACCTCTCTCATTAATTCTGTTACTGCATTGATGCATCAACGGAGTATGTACTCAGCAAAGCAACTCACTCGCTCGTTGCAGATTATTGTGCCATGGCGCAATTTTGATTTTACTCAAAGAGCCGCGTTGCTGTGTTAACGCAAGGAATTTTCCTGAGTTACCCATCTCTACATGAAAGTGCTATGCGTCAACGTCTCGCCCCTGAAGCTGGCTGGACGGAGAACTAATCTAAGAGGTCTCCTAAAAGGAAAGGTGACACTGTAGTTGCTTGGAGGGTGTGCGAAGAAATGACAGGCGTTTTTTAGAGACGAAGAAAGAAGGTTTATTGTCAAGTAAAAGAGTTACAGAAGTAGAAGCTAGTGGTTTTAGAATGATTGCACTTACACGGGTACAGAAATAATAATATTTAGTAAAAATACAAGAATTTAGAGAATTTACGAAGTTAATATTTTAGTTACTTTGCGCGTGCATTCGCCGTCCGAGTAGGTTCGCAACTGGCTGCCGTGACCGAGCGATCGCGGTTTTTAATGTCGGTCCGCGCTGGCCGATGGCGGCGGGTATTGCGCGGGCGCAGGCGCGGAGGTACACACCTCACGCGGCTGATGATAGTGCACCCATACTACATGCGCTTGAAACGGTTGCATCTTTTTGTGCATAGGTGATGCCACAACACCTTAGGTCCACTGCTGAACTTGAATTACATAAAGTAACTTCATTTTCTAGAGCACAATAAATATTTTACTATATTAGTAATATAGTTAATTTATCAAGGCTTCTAAATATTATTATCTTACATCACGCTATATCCCCCGAGGGTTGTGCAGAGGAGTACCGTTGTACACCCACATTTCGCCAATCCTGTTATTAAGTCCCAAGTAATAGGCGATGAGCCTATTGCCATCCACCGGGCACAATTCCAGACTCCGGGCTGGTACTGCGAATTTTTGCCAGAAAAACTCAATAACACTGCCCGAACCGAGAATCGAAACCAGGATCTCAAGTTCAGCAGCCGCCACTAAACCAATGAGACAGTCGGAAATTATTAGACATCATATTGAACCATGAAGCAGTAATAAAGTATTGAATAGATTCAGGCGTTACCCGGTTACCTTGCGGAAGTCCATTACAATGGATGCAAATAAATACATACCTATCTAGCTTCTTCCACAATATCCTCAATATTGTGTGTAGTCATGCAATAACCTGTGCAATGCCCGCCCACCCGCAAGTATATGCTAAGTACTAAGTACTCTACACGTGTTCCCCCCCCCCCCCAGGGGGCATAATCAGGAGCATAGTTAGACCGTGCAGTGACCGGACGCTGTACGACTACCCTCAATATTGTAGAAGTAGTATTGTATTTATTTGTATCCATAATTATAAAGTATTTAACTATAAACATGGTAGTCTGACCTTCATTCTATACTTTATTCACATATATTAGTAGGTAAATAGGAAACACCTACATAAACATACAGGTTTATACTATCGTTGTCGTTACAAAAGTTTTACCAAACAGAAAGTTTTTCCAAGACATTCATAAACGCAAAGTTTATGAGCTATGGAAGTCAGGCGATAGTTTCATTCGGAAGAACGTCACGCAAACCCGTAGACGGCACCAGCACCAACTACCTAATATACCTTCCATTTGTCTCCTATACCTAAACTGCCTTCTTTAACTTTATATTTACATTTAATTCCCATTGAAATGGTTTAATTCACACTTGGGTACGGATATTATTACGGTAAAAATATAAATAACACATACAATTACGCCTGTTTCCCATTGTGGTTGGCAGAAGCTATCGATTTCCATCTGACACACCTCTTTCAAACGGTATATCTACAAGTATGTTCATTAATATTGAAATACAATGAATGGCTTGTTTTATTAAATTTTAGGCAAAAAATTACTATACTTCCACAAACAGCAAAATATAAATTTCCCTTATTGATCCCGATTGGAATATTTATCCTTCACAAGCTGGTAAAAAATAGATTTCTATTTCTGTCTACTTTGATTACCAACTTAACCGGCCAGTAAATATGATTAAAGAAAGATTTGATCTCAACCCTTCGAAGCAACATTTTATAATCTCTTTATCCAATAAGCCTCGAAGCCAATTTCGAATAAAGAGTGAGCAGTTAAAGCCCAAGGTAAAAACACGTCCTCAACGCCACAACGCTAAGCCACGTACTTTTCATGTAAATTTTAAGCTGTCGGTTTCTGCGAGGATTTCTAACAAATCCGAATTGCTGAGACAATTTTTGGGTTAACTGCGGTCAGTCATGCACATTTTTTTATATTTATTTATAAAGCATTTATGGGATTAAACTGAAAACGCTGCTGATTCAAGATAGGAACTTTATGTATGTGTGAATACCTTTCATGGACATCGCGCCAAACTCGTGACTATATCTAAAAACCGCAAAGTTTTTGAGGCTGATTAATAGTTCATTGATTATTTTAAAAGTTTTGTTTACATAATTCTTTAAATTCTTCATACACTTTTGGAAATGAATTGCAAACATTAATACTCAACTTTACTAATAATACTTTGCGCGGAAAATCTCGGCGCTAACCATTTCATATAAAGAGATTGTTCAACAGAAAAAGTTGGCAAATTTGTCTCGCCCGAGGCACACATTATCTCTGCTCATATTACGTTATAAATGGATGTGATTTAACAGAAGCCGTTGTGACTGTTAAGGAAAGAATACCTTTGTTAAGTTGTTTTAACTAGTATATGTAACTATATGTAAGCGATATAATTAAATATTATTTTTGAAAGATACTTTAAGGAACGGTACTGTGATTTATCAATTGAACGTGGCCGCATACAACAGCAGGCGGATGGGATATTTCGGTTGACATCGAAATGGTGGTTACTTTGTATTAGTATATATTGTATTGCGTCGTGTGTTATAGTATGTCTATTAAAAGCCGCAATATTATAAAACATGTGACGCAAAGTGAGATCCAATACCTACGCCTGTAGGTTTGCCAGTACGGTTACCAAATCAAGTTAGCCAGCACAGCTGTCTAAATGAGGAAAAGTCATACAAAACGTAATGGAAGCCACACACATTCTGTAAAATGTTAAACTTCAGGACAGGTTTCGAATCAGGTCATTCCCAACAACTCATTATGTGCGTAATTTTATTGTGTGTATTTATTTATTTAATAGTTAACATTTTTTTATATTATACTGTTAATGTGAGTGCCATGTAACCATTTACATATTCTACATGAATATATATATATTTGTTAATTGTCTAGCAGGTAGAGTATGTCATTCACACTCAAATGTCCCGCTGATGGTGGCGTTTATGTTGGGTCATTAGATTCTCTACAATATGGTTGAGTTTAGTGATGCTGACGCTGGCGTCATGTTCGTGAACGGGCGCCGTTAGTTGGGGCTGGTCATCTCTAAACTGTCATGGCTAAGTTTTAAATTGTAACTAGACTCTATTGACTTCACATTACATTGTTCTCACATATAATTTCTATATTATAAATACAATGTAACCAACAATATTGTAATTGTTTGATGAAAAAGAGTTTCTTGCCCGTTCTTCTCCACAGGAATCTACACTTTGGAACGTGGCAACTAGTTTTTTTTGACAATTCTAAAGTGCCTGTGAATGGTCTAATTGAAATAAATGCTTTGACTTTGACTTTGTGGATTGAAAAAAACGTCTTCCACTAGGGTTTAAAAATATAATTATTAGAACATCTAAAAACTTGTTTTTACGGGAATCAAACCCGCAAAATGTAATGCAGAAATCAATATCTCAGCCCCTACCCCAACCATGTCGTCAAAAACGGAATACTGAATCTCAAACCTGTGCAATGACTCTTCAGGTAGCTGTAATAGCAAACCATATATGTGCGATCGTGCTAAAACAATGTTTATAAATTAAAAATAATTCTCTTGTTCTGAAAACAAATCAAATACTTAAAAAAAAAACGTTTCCTGTTATAATTTTATATCGCCAAAATACAAAAGTTCACATTCAATCTTTATGCGAACTATATTATTTATATACAGTACAAAACTGTTATTTTCATTATTCCTAAAAATTTAATGTTATTTTTTTATGATCGGGTGTAAAAATTTTAAAACATTTCCTTTTATAGACTTATGTTTTCGTATATTATTTATTCACTATTTCTGCCGTATGTACAGTTTTGTTTAAACTTTCAAATGAATAAATAACGCATTTTAAATAAGTGTGTAACAAGCACTTAATCACTAACTTTTGATTTTTCATTTACAGAACTGTAGTGTCATACCTGCTAAATTCCAAAATTATAAATATATCCTACCTGTAGTTGTTGCCAATTCCATAAAACTTATTGATAACATTTCAAAGTAATAAAATGTAATGTTTACATAGCTGAGAAAATTAAAACCAAGGCGGATCGCCGCACAATTTTAATAATCTCCCTTGTATGGAATATAATCTTTTTAAACTCCATCATGCTGCTGCCAGGCGAAAACAATCCAAAAACATGGCTTTTTTTAACGGTAAAATCACTTTGTTTACTTTCTTGTTTTTGTTCCTATTCAAAACATAATCTCAATCCTGTGTTTACTCAGAACTCATACTCAGTTGTAATTTGCAGATTTTGGTATCAACGATCATTGCATTTAGCGAAACAAAAGGAGGAGAAACGCGTAAGTGTTGATTATTACGACAACAGTCATCTAAGTATAGTTTTGTGTTCTTTTCACCTTTTGCTACAATCCCGTTGTATATTTTTAGTTAATATTAAAATTGGCTTTGACTTAACACAAGGGAGCAATGGAGCTCCGTCACTTCGCATTCGAGATTTTGAAGGTACACTTTCCCAGTGGATATGACTGGTAAACTAGACACATCAATGATGATTACACCAGTTCTTTTATTGTAGATTCTGCTGAATATAATCCGAGAGCTGTGGATGACGTAAGCAGTAGTATCGACAGTGGTAATAAAAGTAATAATAAAAAAAAGACGAGTCCGAGAGCGGAATCCAGTGAAAGTGAAGAACGCGAACACCCCAAAAAAGAAGAATCAAGCAAAGAACCAGTTAAACCTCAAAAATCTAGCAGTGGTAGCGATGACGATGACGAAAAATCTTGTAATTTTACTTTTTATTACTAACATTCGGGTGGTTTCCTATAAGTATTTAGTTATTCAAGTTTTAAAACGACCTAAACAAATTATAGTAAGCGAATTTGCTTGTAACTGGAGTGCAATTTAGAATCCTCGCTCAGATTTCTGTACTATATTGCGGGAATTATCGCTACTCTATAGTATTATTATTAGATCTAAATCAAGCGTAAGTATGAGATTATCTCGTGATACTCTCGCATGTGATTCGGCTTTACATCCCTCCTGAAATGTTTCGGACAAAGTAACCATATTTTTTTTTACTGTCGTCGTGGCAGTGACACATAAAAAGTTGCAAAAAAAACTTAATTGAAATGCATGCTGCAACTAAAATCCAGAATACTTTAACAACAATTTTCAATTGATGTGGTTATAAATCTTGGTAAAGGATGCATTTATATATTTCTTTCGTTAACAATCAGGAAGCAATAATGACTAGATTTAACTATGTGATAGATGTGATACGACCGTATGTGACCATTCAGGACCAAATTTGTCCCTTCTTTATTCGAAAAATCAAATAAGTTCTTTAATAAAATAATGAATGTGAAATTTTTCTCCGTATATTTTTCGTTTCGTCAAAGGAATCTTTAAATACGTACAAAAATAAATTCTCATACTGTGACTCGTAAATTTAAATCCGGAAAATGAAAAATGTTTATACATTTTATGACGGATAAAAACTTTCATTCAATGAAAGCCGAAAAGCAGTCTATGTTGTAAAAACTAAGAAAAAGTCAAGACGTGGTACATTTCAAAAAGTAGCAAAACTAATTTAATTTACAGCCGTTTCTCGAGAAGACAAACTTCGAAGCACGAGAGGTCTAAAAGCGGGTGATTTCGAGCCAGAAGAAGGTACGGCTAGTATGTTGTCAATTCTTATGTATTTTTCTTAAAGGACGTGTAATTATCATAATTCAGGTACACAGTACATAATATCAAAGGTTGCTGTAAAAAATATAATAGGTAATGCCATTGTTTTAAACACTGTAAAGTAGCTGACCCGAAAGACGTTGTCCTGTTTTTTATTTTTCAATTTTCGGGAAATGTTTTCCCATTCTCTATCCCCAAAAATTTTATTCGAACTATTAGGTACGAACATAAAAAAATTTGTTTAACGCTTATTAAGTTATGATTAAGTATTAAATATTTATTATGTCGCGAGTCAAACATCGCCGCGGGCTCAGCTTATGAATAAGGGCTCCGTTGGAGTTCGAAACTAGTCGGGCAATCCCGAAGAATGCGCGTGAATAATAACTGTTTAACTATAACTAATATGAATGCGTCTCACGAAAGTTATTATACAAAAAAAACAAAACAAATTAGTCCAGCCGTTTGTACGATAAGCAGTTACCTGCTAATAAACTGCATTTATAAAAATTTAATACCCACCTCTTATTTTTAATGTTATATACACTATATGCATTAGTTTCATTCTAGTTAGCATTGATAAACTTCGTAGTGGAATTCGTACTAGCCGACACCACTCACACAATGATTATGAAATTAGTCTGAAATGATGGAAACGTAGCAAGTATGCATTACTATACTATAAAACTGCTTGTTTTCCCATTCGATTTTTTTATAAGGTTGGATAGAATATTTTAAATGGTATGAACCGGATCAAATTACATATTAGATTAATGAGTCTTCAACGTAGAGCCGGCTCTACGTTGAAGACTGCCTAACCATTATATCACTTACAGATGTTTTACATTAAATATAGAATATAATATAATATTATAATGTTTGGCAATCGCTTGAGCTGATGTCGATGTCGATTTCGATGTTTGATGGTAGCAGTATGTTGCTTATTGGCACACATGACTAAGTTGTTACACATCTCCTACTTATCTAGTATCAGTTGATAAGGTGACATTTTCCCAATGATAGAATTATTGAACTTTCACACATTTCTCTATTCACTCTATAGATAGTAGTTGCTTAGAACAACTACTTATCATTTTAAACTTTATTTTCCAGAAAATCCTAAAATACATGCGAGATACCAGAAAAATTCAGGATCTGATGCTATTTCTGATGGTAGGATTGTTTTCCATTTTAGTGTAATTTTTGTTAATCAATATTTTTTTCTCATCAAATCACTTAAACCAGTGTCTAATTCTCTTAAGCCCCGAATCCCGATCCGACTAGAGGAACGCGCACGCCTCACAGGCACTAGTCGGATCGCGGCCATAGAGACATCTACGGTTAGGCACCGTGAAGTTACTTGTGAAGTTTACACCCTGAACCTGATATCTTTTTACAGAATCAACTGGTCGACGACGACACAAAAGAGATATTGGCAGATTTGACCACAGTAAAGGGTAATTTAATGTGTATTTACTAGCAGCTGTGGAAAATATCAATAAAGTACCAGTTGAACTCAATTATTTGTTTTTACTGTAAAATTATGTGCTGCATAAATACATTAAACAAATAAAATCTATACGTGTAATAAAACAAATTTTAACCGGATTAATCGCGTGTATTATTGGTTTTAGTTTTTCCTGACGTTTCGAACACTTAGCAGCGTTCGTGGTAGCAGGAGTTGATTAATCCGCTTAAAAAATATTTTATTATAATGTGTAGTGATCGCAAAAACCTTAGATATTATTTAAATGTATAATATCCAATAGGATGACATTTCATTGATTGAAACCATTTTTTTAACATACGCGTTAAACAAAGAATAAAATTTAATCAGAATCCTTTTCATACCTACACCACATGTAGTCTGATGGTGTCTTTAGAAAACTTAATAACTTATTGATTCCTTCAAAACACAAGTCGTCGTTCCAACTCTAGCTACGTTTATCTGAAATTACTGAATAATTCAATGGCCAGATTCCTGCTTCTTTCACATTTAACTTTCACTCGTTTTATTTGATTAGGCTCAAGGATCTCATAACGTGATTTTTTCCTATATTGATTTTAGGAGCTGTTGTCGATAGAACCCCCTATAAATAATGTATGGTTCGAAACTCGCGACCTTTTATTGCTCCGATGCGGCGCCTGTGCCTCGCTTTATATCTTTAGATAAGACATTGCCAAATAGCTACCGATGTAAAATATTCAGTAATAATCTGTCGTTTTGTTATAATGTTACAGGTACGTTTGAAAATATTCAAATATTAATATTATAAAAATATTATTTGAAAGAATCTTTAAATGACTTAATCAAATAATTAAGAGGGGATAAGTAGCTATGCTTAACCATAATAAAAAGGCACAGATGTAACAAAATAAAAGTGTGTATTTGATAAATGCTATAGATAAGAGGTTCTTTTTAAGATTCTAAAGAAAAGAACAGCCTTATAGCAGTGCAGCTGTGCCATAGAAACAATCTCGGTTTGATACAAGGAATAGCAATCATCATTATGTTTAAATTCAACTTTAAATAATTATGATTAATCGTTTACAAACGATACTCAAATTAGCACACAATTTGCACGTAAACAAATTGCTATGCTAAGGTATTATATTCGTCTGCTAACGACAGAATGTTGCATGCAATCTGGCGTCTGTCAGAGGTCGGCAGAGGGTTGGTCGAGTTCACCGCAAGATATTGCAAGAGCCTGCAAAATTACACTATTAAGCGGAATATATTGCGCCCCACAATGGCTGCGTGGTGATTCTGTAACTTTATAATCGATTTATTTAACAATAATTACACAACAAAGATATTTGTCCACGGAATGTATTTAGGGACATTACTTAGTTTCAGGTATGTACTCGTACCTACCTAAATATCTATATCTATACTTACTATGATAAACTCTAGAGGTATCACTAATTCTGTACGTTGAATATTTTTCCAAAATTGTAATTGGGGTGAACTATTCTATCGATACAGAACCCTAAACACGGTCAGAATTTTTGGAAACGTTATCTGTCTGTGTGTCTGAACCCTTAGGTGAGAGTGGGGTAATTACGAACAGTTAAGCGGAAATGCAAATAAATCAAAACCAATATAAGAAACAAATAATATTTTTTGTTTGTCATTTAGCCAAACTAACCAGCTACACTTCTCCCAACAACAAGTTAAATAAAATCTTATAGTTAAATCAATATTTAGGCCAAAAAACAAAACCCTTGGTGTTCCGAATTACCCGACGTACGTGAGGTTATTCCGAACACCCCGTGGAGTAATCACAAATACCACATGGTAATCACGGACACGGTAGTATTATTACGAATAGAATGAAAATTGTATGCTACAATTAAAAATGCAAAAGAACACAGACAAAGCCCCTGGATATGCTTACATTTGTAACACATAATACAGTGTTCCGTGAGCGGACGAGTATACATTTTAGCACAAACTAAGAAATAACATAACATAACATAGCATCACGCCTGTTTTCCCCGAAGGGGTAGGCAGAGGTGTACACAATTGTACACCCACATTTCACCAATGCTGTTATTAAGTCCCATGTAATAGGTGGTGAGCCTATTGCCATCAACCGGGCACAGTTCCAAACTCCGGGCTGCTACTGAGAATTTCCTGACAGAAAAACTCAATAACACTTTGCCCGACCCGGGGATCGAACCCGAGACCTCCTGTTCAGCAGTCGCGCTTGGGACCACTAGACCAACGAGGCAGAGTAAGAAATAATAATAGTTTTACTTATCATCTGGTTTTATTCTTTTTTCTGGTTTATGATCAGTCTCGACCTGATTTAGATTCCGCATACGCTATAGACAAATAGCAAAATAAGAAACTAAAGAGGAAAAGACACCTGCAAAATGTAAGAAGGTAGTTAAAGTTCGCAGGTCTCGTAAAAGGTCCTTGGTAAATGGTAGAATGTTTCTTTCTCAAGTATTCTTTGGTTTTATTTTTCGGTAAGCTAGGTACAGAGTGTAAATCCTCGAGTTGATACTTGAATTGTAATTTAATAGCATCTAAAAAGAAATACAAATATTAATTAAGTATAAAAACAATAATTTGTTTTTTTTTATTGTAAGGAGATGTGCATTATTTGGAATAAAATGTAGCTTGTATCACAAAAATCACGTCGATCTATTTGTTGCATGAAAGAAGCACAATCCAACAAACACACTTCCGCATTTATATTGAGGTTTCAGGGTAATGGTGAACATTCGAGATACCCCTCTCGATTTGCTCGCCATTACCCCGCCGATCCAAATATAAGAAATAAAATTAATCTTCCAGGTAACTTGTAAAATACTCTTAGAATACAAGTTTACAAAATAAAATACCATGTTATTATATTATGTACATGACTATATTTATGTTTCTCGAGCAAAAAAAAACATAAAATTATGCCATAAACTTGGGACCCACTTACTGTGATTAAGGAGCGCGAGATTTTCTGGCACTGAGCGCTGGCACCCCTCTCTCCTAGTAGAGAGAGATTATCAAATAAACTTTCTATCATACCGTAACGGCTTTGTTCGGAGTTACCCCGTGTTCGCCATTACCCCACTCTCCCATATAACTTTCTAAACCAGTGGACCGATTTTGATGGGGTTTTCACTGTAGCGTAGCTTAGTAGTTGAGCAACATAGTTACTTCCGGTCATCTAAGCCGTATTACGCTATGACTTATAGGGCGCTGAGGAATGTAACAAAACTTAGTGAATATTAATGGATAATTATACCGATTCAGATATAACTCATTGCAGCGATACTAAAGAGTCAAGCCTTTAAAGTTAATATGTATCATGACGCTATCACTCATAGGGGCCGTTTATATTGTCAATGGTTACGCAACCAAGTGGTATGAAACCAGTTAAAGTTTTTCCTGGATTTGAACCCGATAAAGCTCAATCACGGTCGCCGTCCTGCTGGACCACACTTTAACTAATTGTATTAAATTAATTATTCTTTTAAATTATTATGACATTGTGTTATCATTTTCCGACGGCATCCACGCGGGCAGAGTCGCAGACGCAGCTTGTTAAAAAAAAGGTAAACATCATAAATATTATTCTACAGTTAAAATGTTTACAGGACGATGAAGATTAGTAAAATAGTATTCAGTATCATATTATTTTCTGACTATGTTCACATAAAAAGCTAAAGTTTACAAAAGAAAATTTCCAAAAGTTATTATGGAAAAAGAAAGCATGCGTTAATGCTTTTCAAAGATTTATCTTGAATAAAATTACCAAAGTTACTTATTCAGTATAAATACTAGTTATTACAAAGGAAAAATGTTATACATTTCTTATTTAGGTATCATTTTGTCAAGTCATATATAGAATTACTCACGTTAAAGATAAAATACAAAACTTCATGAAAGAGGACGTGAGTGAATCTTGTTACGTCCTTTATAGCACATATCCAGAGTGTAAATGCGATTACATGTCCCCAGCAGCCATCCTAAATGCATTAGTCTTTCTGTAAGACATCCCTAACGAGACACTTGGTAAAACTAAACCACTCAATTGTCTTAAGGATGCCCGCTTGTGGAATTTTACGGCTTAGATGACCGAACGTACTAACTAGTTATTTAAAATATGTACTAATTACCTACAGTGTTCTTAATTTGCGTAATCTTTACCACGGTATATTACTCTACATTGTGCCTTAACCTACTTATTTCTATTTATTACTAGCTATAGCTACTAGCCCCGCAAACGCTGTTCTGCCATAAAAAAAACTGGATAGGGCCACCCTTATCATCTAGGGGTATAAAAAATAGCCTACAACCTATTCTCAGACATACCAAATATATCTACACATTTTTTTTCATAAAAATCGGTCAAGCTGTTTCAGAGGCGCTGGATAACAAACACTGTGACACGAGATTTTTATATATCAGAAGACTAGCTGTGCCCCGCGGTTTCTGTTGATAAAAACACCTTCGCAAATAATGCATTATTTTAGAACCAATTTGATAACCATAAAAATGGTTATAGTGAGATGAACCTTAAAAAATAGTCATATATGCTGTCGCGAACTTTTGTTCAGAACTTTTAAAGGGTAACAATTCTATCATACATGATTTGTGCGTAACTTTACCCGTTTACGCAGCGCACACAACGAAAGCTCCCAAAAAGAATACTTATTTACCGTTTTTTCAACATTTTTCATTGATGCTCCGCTACTATTGGTCGTAGCGTGATGTTATATTTGCCTTTTTCGATAAATGGATTATCCAACACAAAATTTTTTTTTCAAATCGAAGCAGTAGTTTCTGAGACTGCGCGTTCAACCAAACAAACAAACAAACTCTTCTGCTTTATAATATTATAGTATGGAAAAGTAAAGATAATATGCCTAATTCTATGAGGTTTATAAAAATATTGTTTTATAATAATAAGGTATAAAATGTATATTTATATATTTTATATTTATAATAGATATTATATTTGTGACTAGCTGTGCCCTTCGGTTTCACCCGCGTATAATTATATTATAATTAGCCTAGGTTACTCACATATACTCAGCTACCTGTCTGTAAAATCTTATCAAAATCCGTCCAATCTTATCAGTTTCCGGAACAAACATACAGACAGATAGATAAAATTTTCCAAATCTAATTTTTAGGCATAGATAGGTATCGTGCATATAACTGTATGAGCTTAAAAAAACTAATATTTTGTTATTACAAACAGACACTTCAATGTTATTAATTTCTATTGGCTGTTGTATCCAACCAGAAGATCGCGGATGCGAGTCTCGCTCGCACACGCGTCACCTCTCAACTTTAGTGTTCATTTTCGAGCTACATTATAAGTACTACTACTAAATTGTAATTATTGGGCCAGTGTCTTGACAAATGTTTTACACTAATTTATTATTTTTGGTTACGGCATAAAAAGCAGAGTTAAAAGTGAAATTGCGCTTAATAAATTTAGGTAGGTTACATTATTCAATAATTTAATTACGTATGTTTTACTCAATATTCATAGTACAAATTAATAAACAGCACAAATATTTTTTTTGTGTTTCTCTTCACCAAAAACTATTATATTAGGTATGGGCTCACAAAAGGGTTAAACTAAGGGTGAAACAGATCTGACTCCGTATCAAGTTAACAAGTGACATGTAGAACGTGGGTTAAGTACTTAGCTATCTCGACACTTACAACCTAATTTTCAGTTTGGGACCGTGATGCAACCCCCGGCAGTCGTCAGCTTGTAATCTCAGCCTGTAAAACGGTCGCAGCACATTAGGGAGTTGCAATTCTAACTTAAGGAATATTGCAATAGCTTCACCGCAATCTTCTTCAGTAAAGTTGGTCTATCGAAGTTACTCGACAGCGTAAAAATATTACACAAGTAGGTATTTCTGGTCCAAAAGACGTTTTAGATCCGTGTAGCGAATAAGTTTAAGATGCATGATTTGATGATGACATTGATGTCTAAATTAAGGTGCAGTCGCCATTTCACAATTCAACAATAAGTTTAAATTCTACGTCGTTTTGGTGCGGTTGGCGCAGTGTTGCGGAGATCGGTTACTGTGCTGCGTATCGCGATTCGATTCCTGAGCGCAAAGAATATTTGTACTATGTATAGATAATTGTTTGGGGTTTGAGTATGGGTGAATGTGCTTGTGAGATATGAGTCTGTAAACACACCCTAGAGCTACACAGCTAGTAGCTCGGTTGAGGACAGATCCCAGTAAATCATCACTTCATTTTCAAGGTTTCCGTTAATATTTACAAGGAGCTATCAAATGGCTAAATTAATTTATGGAAGAGAAAGGGGAACGAGAACCTAATATGTTCTAAGAGCCTTTTTATTATTCAATATGAATTCACATTGATTTACATCATACAAGGTCGTACAAAAATAATCTATGGTAATACGACTCTATTTTTAGAGAATAGGGACGTAATACATAAGTAGTTACCTAGATAACAGTATCTATTAATAATAAAATATAGTGTTCTTTATTTGGAATGCTAAAAACATCGACACCGTTCATTTAAAGGTATGTAAGAATAAAGTGGTTCCAATAGTGAGTTCGAAACGACCCAACTTTTTGTTATAACCTACTAATAAACAATATTTATAATACTTCAAAATCCCAATGGTCTTAGCGGTAAACAGATAATCATATCTCAAAGTACGAATTAATTTAGACGCCTGAGCGCATACCTTGAGCTCTCAGCTCTGACTCTCAAAACTTATAATTGAATTTCCAATCCTTAATTGAATAGTAACAGTTCGAAGTCCAGATGAATGAGGTCCTTGACGGAGGATGATAACGATTATACGGTAGGTAAGTGTCTATACAATTTAATAATTAAGTCATTGCACGGTTGTGATTGGTACCTATAGATAATAGAGTTCTAAGTAGGGATAAAAATTAAAGAAAAACATCTCAAGTGTCATGTGTGATTTCAAAATATATGCCAAAATTTAATTGAAAATTGTTACTTAAACGATGCCTAATCTCTCCGTCTGAAAGTTTGTCTCGAATAGGTAATCTCCGAAACAGCTTAACGGATTTCAACGAAAACTGTAGTGATTATATTATTTTATTTTATTTTTTTACAGAAAGCTTACAGACTAACAGTAATAATTAGATAACTTATGTAGTTAGTGACAGTTGCTAATTACAAGCTTCCACATTTATGTATAACAATTTGTATGCGTATAAAAATGATTTAATATAAACAACAAAGCGAGAAACAAATACATACATACATAAACTCACGCCTTTCTCCCACGGGGGTAGGCAGAAACTACAGAACCCCACCTGCTACGATCCTTACATATGCCTTTTGCTTCATCCACGTTCATACATCTGGTCATACATGCGCGGCGGTTGCGAGTACTACGCACCTTACCTTTTTGGAGGATAGCACTAATAAGGTCACTGTATATCCTTCTAGGGCGTCCCCTTCCGGCATTTCCACTTATACCTGCCTTGTAGATAGCTTTTGTTAACCGTCTTTCATTCATTCTCTCAATATGACCAAACCATCTTAGCATACTCTTTTCAATTTTCATCACTACGTCTTCTTTTAAACCGCAACGTTGTCATATCACATCATTCCTCAATTTATCATTCATAGTTACACCACACATACTTCGCAAGGAACGCATTTCTACAGCATTTATTCTATTTTCATGTCTCTTTTGCCACACCCAGGATTCACTTCCATACACAAGCGTAGGTATCAGCACACCATTGTGGACAGCCAGTCGAGCCTTTTTGGACATCGACTGATTGGCCACCACCGCATGTATAGCACCATTCACTTTCCCGCATTTACTCTCTTTTCCACATCTGCATCAATTTTTCCATCTCTTGTAAACATACTTCCCAAATATACAAACTCGTTCACTTGTTCCACATTTTTATCATCTATTTTTACATCACATACAGATACCTCCTCTTCTCTTTCAATCACCATAACCTTCGTCTTGTTTACATTTATATTCATCCCCTTCACCTTATATGCTGCATTCATCACAGTTACCATGTCTTGCAACTGTTCCGCTGACGATGCAAGTAGAACTTGATCATCTGCGTAAAGAAGACATTTGACAGGCAACTCATTCATCATCAATCCATACTCACTTTCTTTTAAATCTGTCAGACAACTATCCATATATAAGTTGAACAGCCATGGTGACGCTACACAGCCCTGTCTAACACCCCTTGAGATGCTAAACCAGTCCGTGAAAGACCCATTTATCCTAACACAAGCACTAGAATCCCTGTATGGAGATTTCAGTGCTTGCACTAAGCGCCAGTCCACACCATACACTGATGATGTCGACCATAGTTCTTCCCTCCACACACTGTCATAGGCCTTCTCCAAGTCAACGAAAACACAGTAGACTTTCTTATGCTTTGCCAGATGTTTTTCGGCTATGCATTTTAAAGAGAAGATCTGATCCATACATCCCATCCCCTCTCTAAATCCTGCCTGGACATCCCATATTTTCTCATCTGTTACTCTTATCACTCTATTAATTAACACTTTCGCATATAGTTTGCCGACAACGCTCAAAAGACTAATGCCACGGTAGTTTTTACACTCCTGCTGTAAACCTTTTCCCTTATACAGTGGTACGATTACAGCCTTGCACCAGTCATCCGGCACACGACCAAATCTCCAACACATATTAAAGATCCGGTACAACAGGCTTCGCTACCACCCCGTCACCGCCCTTCAACATTTCGGCAGAAACCCTATCATACCCTGTAGATTTCCCAACTTTCATACATTTCAACGCTTTTACAACTTCATCCATTTTTATCTCACTTTCTTCATTTACATTTAACTTTGGAGTTTCCGAACTGGCTTCTGCCCAGTTACCCACTCCTTGTACACTGTCTTGCCACTTAAATAAACTTTCAAAATATCTTTTTTTTTTATTAACATCTTAGCCGTCTTCTCTTTTACTTCCCTCTTAAATTGCTTTTTTACAATCAACTCTTGCAATCTCTCTACTCTTATTCTTTCTAAAGCAGTCACTGGGACTTGAACTCGGTGACGCCAATGCTTGAACAGACCATTTATCCGACATATGACTAGGTAATGATCCGTTCCCACATTAACACCTCGATACGCTCTTGTATCTGTGACTTTACTCTTTAATCTTTCATCTACAATCACAAAGTCGATCATACTTCTACTATCTTGCCTTTCCCATAGTGTTCGTTATAGAAAGATAGAAAGATATACAGAGACAAATATACTAAAATAACACAACTAGAAATTAAAAAAGAAAAATATCTTCAGAAGAGCAAATTAGATTTACATAGGAAAGGTTTTAAGTATTTGTGTCTAGCTATATAAAAATATAAGTGAGGAATCGTGCATATTAATACAAGTAATTTAAACAAGGGATATTAAAAACGAGCAATCATTGTAGATACCTATATCTGTTTAATCTATGGTAGATACTGTCAGAAGCTAGGGTTGTCACCAAAGTATTCCTTGTTTAAAACGTTTCTGATTTTACGTGCGCTGGTGCAAAATAGATCAACATCAAACATGACAGGTAGGTATTATGTCTAAGTCAAATCTTCGTGTAGGTTTTACATTTCGATATCTTGCAGGGTTTATAAGATATGTCTGATGAGTTAATTCGTGCTATGTACATTCAATTCAGTGCATACGTCCAGTCAGCTGGTGGCAACATCGACGTGTTCAGTGTGGCTGTAGGCTTGCAATAAGGGTTGGCTTTAAATCCTTACCTCTTCCTGATGATAATGGACGCTCTGACGTCGGACATACAGGAAAAGGCACCCTGGTCCATGCTGTTTGCCGACGACATTGTTCTTGTCGGTAAAGGTGGGCCTGAGATCTAAAGTAGATTAATGGAGAACTATGGCTTGAAAATCAGCAGAATCAAAACAGAATATATGTTCTGCGATTTCGGCGGTCTCTCTAATTTTGGAACCATAACGCTAGATGGCGTACGGTCGGTTCGTTCGTACAAAGTGATGGTGAAATAGACCGGACCGTAAAGCAAAGAATCATAGGGTTAATGAAATGGCGGCAAGACACGGGAACTATTTGCGACCCCCGCATTCCCCTTAAACTTAAGGGGAACATCTGTAAAACAGTTATCAGACTTGCTCTGCTGTATGGTCCGGAATGTTGGCCCACAAAAGGAGTGAATGAAAAGCAACTGCATGTAGCTGAGATGAGAATGTTAAGGATGTGTGGTGTGACGCGGATGGTCTGAAAGTTATGCTGGTCACCGAGAAGTTAAGTGGACATCGTTTGTCCTGGTATGGACATGTGATACGGAGGAATGGGAATCATGTGACGAGAAAATGATGGATGGATTGTGTGAGGGATGATATGGCTAGAAAGGAAGTGACTAACAAGATGACGGCTTACAGACGTATGGTAGAAAAAGTCGTGCTGCACCTACCTCAATTAAATTGGGATAAGGTCAGGGAGATGATGAAATGGGCATTTTATCGTGTCCCCGGGTAAAAAAGAATAGGCTCGTAGGAATAGTAGTTACCTACTTATAATTTAGCGAACAATATCAAAACGCTTGTAGGTAACATAGGCACTTTAAGCTTAGCAGCTTAAAGTGCCTACGTTACCTACAACACTTTAAAGCAGAGCTATATTTCCTTTCTAATTTAATTTTCAACATTAGACACCCCGAGTCTATAGGTATACTCATCCAGATCCAACAGTTGAGCTAATTTGGGACCAGATTACGAATCAATACAACAACCTTCAGACCAAACACTAGAAAAGCCAGGCCAGAACAATTTCACCACCAGTGCTAGCGTAAGTGGCGCAATTATTCGCATTATTATTTATTAAGCGCAGTTACTGCATTAAGTTCAATGTTTCTATACACTTCATTAATAAAACAATATTTAATTATAAAACCACATGTGATTACTTATAACTAAGTTAAAGTAAGATCTTTTAACAACAGCTGCTAAAGAATTGAGAAAGACACGCCAAACGCCAATCGCCATCTACCAGATTGGATAAGTACCTACTTACTACCTGAGCAAGGATTCCTAAGAGTTTACAGAATTTGCAGTATTTTAGTTAATTTAATGAAGTGAGGTAAGACTATAACGACTATGTATACATTATTTAATTTAAGAATATAGCTTTAGCGCTTGAAAGAGGTACCTAAGGACCTTCTACATTTATGTTACACCAAGTTTATAGCAAAATAAATATCTTTGAATATATGTAAAATTAAGCATCATTAAATTATATTTATCATTTTAGCTAATAGACAATGTCGTAGATGAAGTACTAAATATCGTTATAACTATTACGTTTAATACTATTTTTGTAATTCTCTTCGGGTTATGGCTATTGTTTTCAAACTGAAGACGTGGCTTCGGCCTTACTTACTTTTAAACAAGAAGGATGTAACTGAAGACGAGGCTTTGGCCTTACTTTTATTCAAGAACACTGAAGACGAGGCGGTATGGTCCAAGACCTTAGCCTGCCCGATTAGGGCAAAGGAAAAAAAAATGGCTATGGTTTTCTACACAGAATTTTCTATCTGCGTGAACTGTCAGCTGTCAGTGTCAGTAGTGTCAGATCGTTTCGGATTTGATGGTGCTCTAACTAGCTGTCAGTGTCAGATGTGATTTAGCGGATTGTCATTCTTATTGCAAAGAAATACATGAAAATCCACGGATATTTTCTACTTTTCGGGTCGTAATTAGAATATTAACAGACTTATTAATTACGCAGAACTTTTACGAAGTCATACATTAAATACTCTGTGTTTTATTACCGAATGATCACGTTTAACCATTATGACATCTGTTTGTTTTGATCCTGAGTTGATATAATTATTAATTTGCATCAGTTATTTGACTACACAATAAAAATGGAAGGTGGTGAATGGAGAAACAGCATTATAAGCCAATTACAGGCTAGAAACAAATACGAAACTGGGGCGTTTCAGGACATTATTGCTTTTCGTAAGTAACTTAACCTATGGACGTATTTGTGTTGACATTTCTTTAATAAATCAAATAGACGAGATTTATCACTAGACTAATAACCCATTGTTCCATGCTGATAGTTTTGTTTCATTCCATTTGTTATCATGCCCATTAATTACTTTTGTAGACGGTTTGTTTATAACCTACATTATTTGCATGTATAACTGACACAATGGAATGAAACTTCAAATAGATAAATATATCTACTGAACAATGAAAAAAAATACATGTTGCTCAGGTCACTATCCTGAGAATATTTTATAGGTAAGCCTCATACTATGTAAGATATATGAGATAAAATTTGATCATTCATAAAATGGCTAGTAAGACTATGTATTTCTAAGAATGCAACACATAATCATGGATATGTGTCATGAGATAGTATAATGACTTAAGTTGAATGCCTGACCTACCTACATTTAATCAACAATAGTTCAATATAAAATGGATTTGAATAAATTCAACTTTAAATATTGGTTTTGTATAGTTCACAGTCGACAGCTATCCATTGTGATGTGCCTATTACCTCATTCAACATAAAAATTACCATTCAAGGGGTATCCCAATGACAAAAAAGAGACACCTAGGAATTTATACAGGAGTGGCCTACCCTCTTTCATAATATTTTGATGGTCTTTTATTCTAACTTTCTGCCCTTACCTCATTCGACTCCTTTTGGGTAAAATACCTTGTAAAAATATTTTTTATTAATTTACTTTAAGTAACATATTATGAATTTGTATTTTTCAGAGAGTAGACTATTTGATAATGTGAACACTTTAAAGAATGAAAACCTTCAGCTAACATTGCTCAATGAAAGAATAAGGTTTTCGGGGACTGACAGTGTATTATCTGGTACCGGTAAGTACACAAAACACCTTACTATGTAAACAATCATTTCACTATGGATAAGATGGAGAAGCCAACAACTATCAAGGTTGTTGATTAAAATTGTAATAAATCAGTCATATGAACTAAAAATAGTAGAGATAATGCTAAAACAACAATTGTGATAAGCTGATTTAACTTAGCAACATGATAGCATCTCCAAAATTATTGTCTAATTGATATAAATGCATTTTTTTATATTAGAATCTGGTTGCACTCTTTTTGGACATTTAATACATTCATACCAATTAGAAATCTATTAAAGCCTGTTAAAGTTCATACTTTGTTGCTGTAAAAAAGGCTTTTTCTTATACTTAAAGTGAGCCATTTTATTTTGAAACTAGTTCAAAATCATCATTGTTATTTGTAATTTGGGCCTTGAATAATTTTATAAGAGATATGAATATTTAGTGCCTTCCCAATAAAACTGGTTTCTACAATATTACAGAATTATTCAAATACTCCAACCAACTAACTTATTATATAAAGTTTATTATTTTATTTGGTTGTACAATTGTGTATATGGCCATCTCCCTCGGGTATTACAGGTGTAATTTTATTATTTTATCTGATTGCATTGACATAAAATTGAATCTGATGTTATTTATTTTGAACTTATATAAATCACTACCAAATCCAGGAAATGCCAGCAATGAGAGGATACAGGCCTTGGAACAGAAAATTCTGATACAGCAAGAAGAGTTGACGTCCATGCATAGACGTAGAGGAGAAAATGCTCAGCAGATAATGAGTCTCAATGAAAGAGTACATGACTTAGAGAAGCAGCTACAAGCTAAAGATATAGTGTAAGTAGTGTTTATCCAGCTTAAGCAATGTTTACCCATATAATACCGAAAAATATAAAAATGGTTTCCACCTGTTAAAACATGTTAGTGACGCCTATTAAAATGTCTTTAGTTAAAACACTGCAGTGTAGACTGATGAATGATTTCCACAGAATCTAAATAGTATTCATATTCTTTTAAAATAAATGCTTTATATTTATAATATTTTTAAAGCCAGTTGTTTTTGCTCAGAATTTCAGAAAACACAGCAGTCATAGCATCTTTGCGTGCTGAAATCCAAATGTATGAAACAAATATGGCTGAATTACAAGGATTAAATCAAGTTTTGAGAGATGAACACCAAGCTTTACAAATAGCTTTTGCAGCCATAGAAGAAAAACTGAGGAAAGCTCAGGTATACCAGGATTTCTGGTGTCACATACTGAGTGAATTTTTGTAATAACATTGTATTGCAAAACATGGCACTACTATTTCATAAATTATAAAATGAGTGAGAGAGAGATCTCAAAAGTTCACCCAGTATGATAAATATATAATAAGGCATAATAATAATCCAACCCCATAACATGCCATTGGGCAGTAGAACTTTTCCTCAGAAAAAGATGGTTAACATAGTTGCAGTGGGTTAAATTAGACTCATAGCGTTATTTTATAAAATAGAAACGAATTGATGTAATACTTAAGAGCTACGAAACCTAGATAAAAAAAACCGCGTGTCGCAGGTTCGTTTCCCACATGGAGTAAATATCTGTATGATCTACAGATAATATAATTGTCTGGGTGTGTGTGCATGTGAGATAATGTGATAATACAATGTTGAACAGATGCAATTACCTTAACAAGACAGACAAAATTATCAAATGACGAACTCAAAAATTATTTCGAAAGAAAATTACGGTCGTGAGCAGGTTTCGACATGTGACTCCCGGATAAATACTCCAGGCGCTCTGACCACTCAGCCATCTCGACCTCTGCTCACTAACCCGAATTCTTCTTCCACATTTTAATACGTCTCATGGTGTCGTTCAAACTTTATACTAAATATTATATTTTGGCAGGCTTCATGAAAAGGTTGTTAAAAACTCAAACAGAAATCACCCATACAAAATTCTCTTAGTTCTGGCACAAATAAAATCTATCTAAATTAAGTTGTAGTAGCACTTCTGGGCTGGTTATGTTATATTAGTAGTATCGTAACTACATATGACATAGATCTGATCACCGCAAAATATTGTCAAATCTGTAATATTGCTATGAGTATCCTGTAAGGCGCTTATGTATTTATGTACAACAACTTGATTTGGTAGAAATTGGGTATAATAATACTTAATAATTGAAAATATTATTCATTAATGAATAAATTACATAATACATAACATTACGCGTGTATTCCCCGAAGTCATAGGCAGTAAATAGTACACACACATTTAAACGAATGCTGTTATTAAGCCTCATGGGTGGTGAGCCTATTGCCATCTATCGGGCACAATTCCAAACTCCGGGCCGCTTCTGAGAATTTCTAAACAGAAAAACCCAATAAACCCCAACCTGGGAATCGAACCCAGGAACTCACACTCAACAGCCGCGCTTGTGGCCATTAAACGAACGAGGTGGTCACTAGACCAACGAGCCAGTCTCAAATATATAATATATATGAGCAAAACGTTACATACAATTACGCCTATTTCAAACAGACTGTTGATTTCAACCTGCTATGATTCAAACTTTATGATATGTACGACTGCAGAGTTTAATAGACAGTGAAGGAAGTTTTATTCTCACCTTTCTAAAATCCACAGTTTTAATTAGATTTTAATGATTCAGGTAGAAATCAGATTTTTCAAGATAATATATGAAAACAACATAATTAGTCTCCAAATGCTGGGTTTCAACTGATGAATTCCATAATATTAGAAAAACCCAACAACATTTGCACGACTTAGGACTCAAACCAAGGACCTTACATTTAGCAGACGCGTTTGTGAGACCCCTGACGCAGTTAATCTTACATTTAATTAATTGAATGGTAAATATTAGAAACATTATGAATTGCCGAAAAAGAAGGTGTTTGGAAGAAACATAATGGTGATGTGCCTAGTGCCTTTACCTACCGTAATGGTAAAGAAATGTTATTGTATGTGACTTTGAGCTTATAGAGAGCAGGATTATTCATTCCTTATAAAAGCTATATTTATTATCATAGCCGATTTTTACAAAATCCAGTTCATAAATACCAGTGCCATACAAAATACTTATGGCAATATTACAGTTGGTCAATTTTGCTATTTAATATAACTATGCAATATTTCAACACATTCAAACTAGAACTAGTAATATCTCTTTCTTTTCCTAATTTTTAACATACTCCTTTATTGAGTTTATTATTTAAAGTCTTGGTTGTTATTTGACATTGGTGGAATCCAGCTTACGTCATAATAGGTCGGGAAAAAAGTCTTCGTATTTAGTATGTATAAAATAGAAGAAAAATCTCTTTGGTTGTACTGTTTGTATCTGGCTGATTTTAATATCAATAAATATAGGATATTAAGAAAAATAAATATAAAAAATAAAAATCACTTTCCCCCTATTTTTAAATTGTTTTTCTGACCGCCAAAATGAGTGAATTTAATAAAGGAGAAGTTTTATTAAGTACTGGGAAAAATGCGCAACAAGCCGCGAGAAATATTTGTGAAGTTTATGGACCTAATGCAGTGTCAGTAAGAGTAGCACAAAGTTGGTCCTATCGTTTTCAATCCGGGAATTTTGATGTCAAAGATGCACTCACTCTGGTTCCCCTAATACGTAGTAATCCAGAGATGAATATAATATTGTATATGGTATAGTAGGCTATGATGTAAACTGTTTTTATTTATATTCTGTACAAGCGGTGTCTACTTATCAGTAGTTGTTATACTTAGTTTTAGTTTAGTTTGTGTATTTTTTGTGCATGAGAAAGTGTAAACAACTGATGGTAGAACAAATTAAATAAAAAAAAAACGGAAAAAGTCGATGCCATTTTATAAAAATGTAGCAAGATTAGTATTAGTAGTTACGAAATAGCCGAGGAACTGAGGATTGACCACCAAAACAGTTTTCTCCCATTTGAAAAAGTCTGGCTATTACAAAAAAGCTCTATATTTGGGTGCCACACGAGCTCACTGAAAGAAACTTAATGAATCGTGTACTCATTTGCGATTCTCTATTGAACGTAATTAAACCGAACCATTTTTGAAAAGATTGTTCCACTGGTGATGAAACGTGGATCACCTACGACAAGAATTTGTGAAAAATATCACATACATAGGGTAATAAATCTTCACAGACTGTAGCGAAACCTAATTGAGGAGTGTTAGGTTAATATCAAGAGAGGACTCTCAAAACTACTTGTCGCATGTTTTTGATAAAAAATCCCAACATTTCTACAATAACGGGAATATGTCTCTAGCTTTAATATTGCACCAAGTTATTGAAGAAAAGGGTATATTATAAATAACTAAACATATATATTATAATTATTTGTAAATAAACTTTGAAAATACAAAAATTTCTTAAATCTGTATATAAAATACGACGAAACTTATTCCCCGACCTTATTATAATTATTTGTATAATTACTTGTGTCTTCGCAGTCAATATATCTCCTGCGATCGGATTTTTGCCCAAACTATTTAAATAAAGTCTACATCATTTCTAGAATAGCCTATAAACACCAGTTCAATGATAAACACAAATACAAAAAAAGTAGTTTATCGTTTTGGTTCAAAAAAAATCAGTCACCAATAGAATATAGAATCATCTATCACGATTACCTTGTTAACTCACCAATACCAGACACAATACAAATATTATTGTTAGACGTTATTTTTTGTTACTTTCGCGAGTAAACAGATTAAACAGTAATTTATATAATATAATTAATATTGAGAATTTCTTTCTACACCATATATGGCTGAGTATAGGAATTTAATAATCTCAAAGCTTAAATTATCAGGCAGGTTGCACAGGCGTCAACTACAGGTTGGGTGTACCTAGTTAGATATTGCATACAGAATTTACTGATCCTTAGAGCTTTACGTATGCCTCGTTTTCTTACCTAAAATTATAATTAAGTATACAAATTTAGGCATATCTACATTGCTGATGTATTTTAGGATGACTACCGTTTTTACGATTGTTAAAAGTTAATTCTTGAAATCAATAATTCAACAAAGAGCGCTAGTAAACTAATTTGGTTTTGTAGTTTAGGGGAAATTTTCGATACAATGTAAAAAATTATAATGAAATAAATTTAAAATGGATGCAAATAAATACAATATCTAGCAACTTCCACAAAAAATAAATTTTGTGGAAGTAGCTAGATATTGTATTTATTTGCATCCATTGTAATGGACTTCCGCAAAGTAACGCCTGAATCTATTCAAGAAATAAATTTAATTGAAAATTGAATTGAATTAGCAAAATTAATAATTCTTTTACAAAATGTATTACATTAGTCTGAGAGAAATTCAAGAATAAGAACTGCCCAAATGACCATATTCTCGTGTTCGTTCTGTTAAAGTCGCCTTTACACACAGATGCCAACGTCTACTTTAAACACTGTAGGTACGTTAGTACTACAATAACAAAAAAAAAGTCTTACGTCTTACTCGCTATAAAATAAACACATCACAGTTGGTATTCATTCAGAATTCGCCGCGATGCAAACGTAATTCTTAGCTTCACGGTACCACAAATTTCTCGGCTTTCCACACTAAACACTTGTTTTGAAAATAGCTTTTTAACACGGCTTTGAGTAATGAATCAACATTTTATCCGTGGATAATGAAACGTTACTCTTGCTAGTTTCCTCTATCTTCTCAGAGGCAGTAAAAATGATACGTTCCACAACGTTTGAAGCTTCTTTGCTTTTGTTTATACTGAGTGAAATATTTTTGGCATAGTAGGTACTGGTGGTCGTTATTGAACAATTTTTTCCACTGGAACTTTAGATTTTTATAGCATCATTTAAAATTTGGCAAGGATCCAAGCTGATTCTAGCTTGTCTTTATATTAATATTTAGCGTGTTTCATATTCCTTGCTGGTATTTTTTTGTATCTGTTATGATAGACGATTTTTATAAATGTTTGGTGTTAAAACTTTTTTATTCGTCACGATAACGTGTATATAGGCTAAGATATCACGCTCAAAATCCAAAGATCATACAAACGATCTTATCTATTTATTTTAATAAAGGTTCGCTACATTCTACGATCTCCCACAGAATTTCCTATTTATTTTTGAATATTAATAATTAATACAAATTGCCAAAAAAGTCAAGAGTACCTAATTGTTATCATTTTGGGGCGCCCGAACTTATTGTCATAGTTTTTTTTTAGACATGCTAATATAAAACAACCTTTTGAGTTGCTTCAATTATAATTACTGCTAGCCTAGATTAACGGTTCTTCACTTAGCGCCGTCAAAGCGCATTGAGCACTTAATATATCAAACAGCGTCGGTCGACTAGATGAACCAATCCTGATTTGATAGATATATATATATATAAGCTTAACAACGTAAATAGAACGACGGTCTCGTAAACTACATACGAAGTTATGTTATTTCAAACAACATATCACTTAAAGTAATGAAATATTACTAGGATATCATAAAATGGAGCACACTGTATATTTTACGATGATCACGTGATAACAGCTGAGTATGAAATGCTTATAGGTAGCTATGCCTCAAGTAACATCACTTACATTCAGTCATATAGAAAATTTCGTGCCAGTGTGTCAGGAGTGATTTCTAATAAATTTTTCATGTTTTCCTTGAGAAGGTCGTTCATAAATTAACAGTGTACAAGGATTATACGTGTGTCTAACATTACCTAGGATAAAGAAAAATTTATTCGAAAAACATGCGAAGGGTTTTAAAGCGGGTATTAATTATTTTGATAAATATTAGTAAATATTTTTTCTGTACTTATGTTTATACATTGAAATTCTTGTTTTATAGGATGAAAATCGGTCGTTAGTGGAAAGACTTATAAAATACAAAGCAAAAGATGCAGATAAAATGAATGAAGAAAATGAACATTTCCTCAAGTAAGTATTTTTACTTTTCTTTATAGAAAAATGACTAATTCCGGCATGATTTATTTTTCAGTATTTAAGGTTTTATTTTTATTTTGTATCTTAATAGCACCATAATGAAAGGCGACTATTTGTAGATAAATACTTCACATTCATGAATGAAAAAGATTAATTTTTTATTGGGGCATTCGGTCTGTAGCATAAATTTTCAATGTAATTTTTTTTTGCCTGTGAGTATTTTAGTTGCAATGAGATTTGCAAGTGAATGTCGCTGTTGCCATAGAACTGATGTGCACTGCACCTTAGATTATTTGTCATGTGTAAAGCGATTTGTTTATAATGCACATTATGTATTTATGTCCCTGTTGTAATAATAAGTTTAATTGAATCCCGTATTATGCGTGACAAATAAATGTAGTATATAATATGCACATTGATTAAGTACTTATGTTATTTTTGTGTTTAAATTGTGTAATTTTATTTTGGCAAGTGTCGTTACTAGATTTGGGTTTGTGTGTGCCGCGAGGCTTAGAGGCTTGCATAAGTACCCATATTTTTTTGTTTTTGCTTTTTGTCTAATTTCTTCAACAGGTCAAGCCCTACCGCGTTTTTCATCAACACGTTTGGTAGAGTTAGTTTCGGGTGAGTTTGACATAATGTGAATGATGATGTGGTGGTTTGAAGGCATTGTGGCGTTCATTATTGAACATTATATCTCTTCATGAAAATGACCCATATATTTATGTCTTAACTGCACTCTGAAACTGACTCATGATTTCTTTTCCTTTCTTGGTTGTAAAATTGTATTGAAAATTTCTGTCAACCTATCCTTGTATAACTGTTACATTCGTAATGCATACAGAGTTGTTTCGGCTATCAGTCTATTAAAGTGTGAACCGACTATCATTATCGATGTACGCCGTTGTTACAAAAAAAGTTACAAACTCATACGTCAATATTATTTGCGTCATGTTTTTTACCTACTTACAAAATTCCATTTGATTACGTGTGCATGTATCCAGTTTGCGACATCAAATCTTATAGAATTTTCATTACACATTCAGTAACGTTTTCGTTCTAATAATATATCATGCAAGGTTAGTTCCAGTATCTTTAATAGTTATTAACGTTCGATACGTTTAATTAAATTCTAGCATTGTCATTGCGTCACGTAAACACCTAAATACTAAAATAGAATCACGAGTTATGCAGTTACACTTACATTAAATGAGCTGAGATGCACTGGATCAATGAAATAATGTTAATTTTAAAGAGCAAAAGTATCAATATAATGATACCTACTTACAACATTTTGTTTACGCACGTTTTTGTATTTACGGTTTTTATGACACCTTTGAAGTTGAACTATATTTATTTTACTGTATATATTTTCAACTTTTATTTAATGTGTTTGGTTATCTTTAATATTTATGGTTTAAAGTTTGACTAATAACAGCATTTGAGCGATTTTCCTTCAATTTTATCCTGTTTTTGCATGATTGATTTAATTTGCATTGTTTGATTGTATTATAAAGTAGATTATTTGTGATAGATAAAGGAAGCCAGTATACCTACAAACAATTACCATGTTCAAAGATTTTCGGCGATACAGTGTGTAAGTTGTAAATATTTGTTATATCAATTAATGTATAATATCATATGAAGTTAAATGACAAAAAAACTATTTTTATTCTGCCTTATCTACGCAACTCGATATATGTGATTATATTCTAATGGGTATTATGAGTTCTAGTCAGCTTGATGCTTTGGACGCATACGGCTCTTGACTAATTTATAATACATCATGATTGCTGTGTTTTTGCATGTTAGTTCTAAGTATTGGTTGGGTAAAACAATTAGGTCATGTTCATAAATGGTGTATATTTATAGCATTGTACGCCTGCAAAAATGGCTTCGTAGAAGAGGTCAAAGCGGTAATAAAAGTCACAACAAAAGAACCCTGAAATTGGTCTTATTACATTTAAAATTAATTTCTTTCAGAAAGAAAAGTGATAAGGTGCGGAAAGAGTTAGAGGAGGCGGCTAGAGAAAGTGGGAGCCGGAGTAGTGGCTCCGGCAGTTCTGAAGACAAAATATTGGACTCTATGCCGTATTACGCAATTGTTTTACCTAATAAAGTGGCGTTAAGATTTGTAAGTTACTCTATTGCCCATTGAAAAACCTTAACTCCTCACATTTTGGCAGAAGTTTAGAATATAAGTAGACATATTTATTAGTTGCTCTGTAAACTGAAATCTTAATATCACTGAGATAAAATATAGCCTATGTTACTTAGTGATAAAGCAGCTTTCTACTGTTGAAATGTTTTTTTTAAATCGGTTGTGTAGTTTTTGAGTTATTTCCTTACAAACAAAAAATCTTTCCTCTTGATAATATTAGTATTAGTATAGTTAATAATTTGTAATACTGAGTATGAGTATTTACGTGCAGTTTATCGAGCGTGCCCCACTTATGTCCAACTCGACCAGAGCCACTCATCATGAGCTAGTGACGCGGTGGTGTCGCGAACGAAACTAGTCGGGCATCCCATTCCTACCTAATATCCAATATAAATGTGACTCATGAAAGTTATCATAATTAAATGCTATCTGATGTGACAAGTAGCAACTTTAAATCAACACATAAAGATTTAAGAGTTAGTATGCTAAACCGATACAATATCGCATCACGACATCGGCAGCGGTGCACACAGTCGTACATCCACATTTCACAAATTCTGTTATTAAGTCACAACCGGGCACAATTCCAAACTCTAGGTTCCTAAAAACTGCGCTGCGCTGCGTGTCGCAGGTTCGATTCCTGCACGGAGCAAATATTTTTATGATCTATAGATAATTGCTTCGGGTCTGGGTATGTGTGTGCTTGTGAGATTATATGTTTGTAAACGCACCCACGATACAGGAAGAAATCCCTAGTGTGGGGCAACGATTTCTAAGAAAAAAAAATACCTTGCCCGACTGGAAATAGAACCCAGGACCTCATGATTTGCAGTCGCACTTGGGACCACTAAACCAATGAAGCAGTCAACTCAAAAATATTTACGACTATTTCCCATTGAACGTGGACGAAGCAAAATAAGTATGTAAGAATATTAACAGGCGGCGTTCTGTAGTTTCTGCCTACCCCTATTGTAAAAATGGGAAAAGGGCTTGAGTTTATGTATGTATGAATTTCCTATTCTTGCAGGCGTTATTAACGGTGATGGACAATTTAACTTAAAATGTGTGTCCTGAAGTGGTTCAACAATATTTAGTTACTAGAAAATACGACAAGATATTTACTTAGTATTTTTAAAAGTACAATAATGCCTATGTTATCTCAGGATGCTCACGACGGCGAAGTCAATGCTGTCAAGTGGAGTCCAACAGACAGAATCGTAGCGACGGGAGGTGCCGATAGAAAAGTCAAATTATGGGATGTTACAAAATGTAAGTTAAAGACCATAATTTTATTATTACCCTTCTTCTATCATGCGGTTGAAAGCCAAAGAGTCAACTGTATATTAGGCCTCATACGCACTAGCGGTTGGCCGCCTAGACGGTTCGTTTGAACGGTCAGCCGCCTGAAACGGTTGGAATACCGGCTGACCGCAATGGTGGTCAACCGCGATGTTGAACCGTGTCAAATAGTTGGACCGCCTTGAAGGCGGAGTAGGTACTGTCAGTCCATAAACAAAATGGACGCCGTGGAGGTTCCTTGAATTATCAAGAATTACTCTCGAAAACAACTAAAGAAAATTAAAAAAAGATACTGGGCTCACCGGTAGCTCGCTACAAACTAAACCGCCCATGAATCGTCTAGTGCGTATAGACAAGACGGCGGCTACTCGCGAAGCGGTAGTCGTGGTCCTCCAATCAACCGCCACGATACAAAATTTTGTGGCAGTTAAGTGTGTAGTCAGAAGCGGGTTCCAACCAGGTGTGGTACTGTTCCGCAAACAATGGAACACTTGGAATCGTGCCCTGTGTGGCCTGATACCTGCACGTTAAATGACCTCATGGACGCTACTGACAATGCGGTTATCGTAGCAGGGTTTTGGGCTGATACAATTTGAATTACCATCGATACGCTAAGAAGAAGATAGGCGGGTTGCATATTAAAATAAAAAAATCGGGTTAATCACTCCTGCGGTTAACCGCTAGTGCGTATGAGGCCTTAGGGTTGTTCAAGCCTTTGCCTGCTGCTGCCTTTAACTTGGATTAGTGATTGTTAGGAATTAACAACAGCAGGTACCGACAGTTTAACATAACCTTCGATGTATGTACAAACTCTCAGATAGAAATACTCCTTGCGATCACCCATCTTCAGATTGACCCTGCCAAACGTTGCTTAACCTCAATGACAGTTTACCAATCCCAGTTTGTAATGAACTGAAAGAGTCTGCCAATTTCCTTAAAATCAAAATAAATAAATGGTCGTGGAAAATTGCTAAAATGGTTTATGATTAATTAGTTACATGTACCTACCTAGTTCGTAACAATATAATAAAAATAATCAATAGTACATGGTTTCTACTAACTCGCGTGCGTCTAATCGCTGCACCAAAACATCCCATATCTTACTATCCCACTTCTTATCGTGTGGTTTATGAACAATCAAGTGTCAGAGTTTAAATTTAAACCGCCGAAGTCTTGCTTCGAAAAGTCAGTGGTCTTCGAAAAGCCTTGGGTTCGAACTTGCGACATCTGACTTGATAATCACTAGGCTATCGCCGCTACCACACTAAAACATCAGTTGTATAGTTATTTTGCAATGCTTATGACGTGTATACCGAATATCACCATGCAGAAATAAATCAACTGCCGATACAATTGTTCTCTTGGAATTTAAATGTCATCTACTTCGTGTTCACTCTAAAGGTATCCATTATAATTAAACTGCTCTGTCTGATGATAAAATATGGCGAATAAAATAAGCCATGAATCTGATAGTCTAAATATCCTTGACGAGTAACGATTGTCGTAAATAGCCGAGTTCAGCTGTCTAAATAAATTAATAGCTTTCGTTGTGTGTCTCGTCTCTTCCATCTTAGCGGGTAATTTTACAGACTTATTTTCAAGACTTCTTTAGTTGATCAGACTGGGCGTTTATAAGAATAAACGCCCAGTCTGATCAACTAAAGAAGTCTAGGCTAAGAAGCAAAAACAAGCCGTTATGTGGTTTTTGTCTTTTTCATCCATCTCAGACCCTTTCCACTCATGTTGTCGTCGTTTTCTAATATATCCCAGTAGTTAGCGAAACCTTAGGTTGTACCCGATATTTTATTTCTATAAGGATATTGATTTGTTATCAGTTGCTCCTGTAGATTTACCTACCTATTTGCTTCAAAATTATTACTATAAAACATGCCTACTCATCATTATACGCAATGCCTGTTTCTCATTGGGGTAGGCAGAGACTATCGATTTCCATTTGACAACACACGATTCTAACACACCTCTTTCGCGTCAGTTCAATAATCTCTTCATGTATGCTCGTCGGTTTAGGTTGCTCTTGACCTGTCCTTTATTGAGAACGACCGCAATTTGATTGCGGTGCGTTCTTCGAGGCCGGCCTGCTCCAACTTTTCCCACACTCGCCTCATATAGGTACTAGTTGTGTCAATCGCCTTTCATCCATCCTTTCTAAATGCCCAGACCATCTTGGCATACCTTTCTGAACTGTCTGAAAAATCCAAAAATCTTTTTGGAAATTTTTAAATAAAATTAAATCCACTCACATCTTTATATTCATGCAGTTCTTCATAACATGTTACGATTTCAGGTATAGTCGAGAACAGGGGTACATTAGTCGGTTCAAACGCGGGTGTTATGTCAGTGGACTTCGATTCTACCGGGGCGTACATCGTAGGAGCTTCAAATGACTTCGCGAGTCGCGTGTGGACTGTCGCTGACCAACGATTAAGGGTGAGTGATAATTTTATAGATTGAAGAAGCACTTTGATCTTTAACATTTGAGGATGACCTGACAGCAGTTTTTCTTCGTCAATTAGTAAAGTAGGTTGCGCCTGACGCCAGCCGTGTTTGTGCAAAGCTTGCATGATATGAATAAACTTGTCAGCACTTTGCGAATGAACGCGGGGCATCAATATAAAATGAATAAAATACAGATTGCAGAAAATGTCTAATCTCTTACTGCTATTAATACGCGCGAAGGGTTCTGCAGTGTGGCTACCGACAGCGTTAATTTTGTTATTTATATATCAAAGGGACTCGTGTCCATAGATGATGCCGCAGCATTTGGCTACTCTTTATAATAATGCCGATAATGTATGTTCTCGAAAGTTTAAGGATATTTATTATAAGCGACTTACCTACTTTTTTTTTATTTATTTTTTAAAAACGTCGCCCGTCACTATGAATTTCTTATTGTATCGTGGGTGCGTTTACAGACATATAATCTCACATGCACACACACCCAGACCCGCAGCAATTATCTGTAGATCGTACAAATATTTGCTCCGTGCAGGAATCGACCACCGCGCCAACCGCGCTGTCGAATCTGTCGAAAATTTCCAACCCATGTATCATTAACGGAAATAAAAACTGAGCATATCTACCAAACTCTTCTTTTGTTTATTAGTGAACAGGACTTAGTGTCCTTCTAACTTCGCAACGTATTACAGCTATAGATGGTCCCACATGATTTCTTCATCTTCACGTTATAATTTATGTTGTTAAGTGGTAAGTGGGCTGCAGAAGTTTTATAGCTCCTTGTCTTTGCACTTTCTTACGCATATATGTAATATTTATCGCTTGCTGTTTCATTTACTTTAGAAGCAATGAATAACATTATGGATATCATCCTGCTCACTGGCCATGTCCATTTACAATAATTGGAATTTTCAAATCATTATTTATTTACTGTCTCGCTCTGAAAGCGCGTTTATAAGATTTGATCTCAAACACTATATCGCAAATCATATTAGTTATGCAGTTGCGCGTGGGTGTTGTTGTGTAAACGACCAAGAGGCAATAATAGTTTCCGTCAGTTCGGACATTATTATTGTGGTCGGAGGCGGGGTCACGAACACGATCGTCTATTAGCGGATTGTTAGCGCGTCTGCGTCGTGATCCCATTTTGATCACTTCCGACATTTCACGCGAGTACCAACTCATCCGATCCCAATATGAATTATGTACATTATAAATACCATGATTTAAATCTATCAGAGCAGACGTTTTAAATGCCTGGTATATATTTGATTTAATGAACTGTTGGGAATTGTAATTAAAGTATCGATTTATCACTAGACGATTAAAGCAATATATACTTTACTATCTCTCTAAGTCTTAGATATAATCTCTAAATATATGAAAGCAAAAATATTCATATTATAAATAATATCAAGACTTCAAGTCGTAACACACTCGTCGATAACTATTCGTATTTATATATCGCCGCAATATCCTGTACAGGTAAGATGAAAACGAATCGAAACATGTATAAATTGATTTGACGACTTTATTCCAGTAGAAATCCTACTTACAGAATAAACGATGCTTGGAAACACTTTTTGTACCAACTTAAATCGAATCATGTAACAAATCAGTTTATTGTTGAAGTAAATATTGCACGTGCATCGACGATTTTGGTTTCGATAACTATAACAGATGCCATTTCATGCCTCCCACCTCGGCGCATATTTCGCATGTTCTCATCGTGCATCCTTGTACAAACATACAATCAGGACCTCAACGTCAACAAATTGGAGAGCACGCCCACTCATTTACTGACCGACATCGAATAAAAGTTGATGCTGGAAGACTTCAAAAATACTTGTACCGTATTTCAAGTTATCTTTTTCTTTTTTTACTGCTTTAAGATTTGGTAAGACATGCAACAGATGTGAAATTTAAAGTATAAATGAGTTAGACTTTTTCTTTTGATATCATATATAGATAACCTATTTCACCGACATCGTATTTGTTTGTCATAGTTTATTACTAACGTGTAGTCTCTTCTAGTGATCGACATCATTTCAGTTCCTCAGTTTATCTCCGTTTATTTTGATATTGAGAAAGCCCCTGCGTGATCTCGGTATTGCAGAACTATCCCGATGCAAATAATACACAAATTGCGCAGCGAATATCCATAACTGGCGCCGAGCAATAGCCATATAATGAGTCCAAATCGATTGCGGTTCGTGAATCCACCGGATGCTCTCTTATCTCGAGTACCGTCTGATTTACGATCTGTTAACAGATTATTCGTTCCATAATAGTTGCCAATGTGCTTGTCTTTTTATGAATTCTCGCACATCAAAATTGCGTTTTGCCTTAAAAGGATCTGTCGAAGTAATCAACGTAAGGTAGCGACTATTTTAGGTGTGATAATAAATACTGCACTAAATTCGTATTTTCTGGATAAGGAATATCAATTGTATGTGTCGGAAGATTTAAAGAAATATATTGTCTAAGTAAAAAAAAATGTTAACAAAATTTTTATAAGACTTGACGAACACCGAATAACAGATAATAAATCAATATAGTCATCAATATTAGCCAGTTGGTTAGGAACTTATATCAATGTCAGATCTTTTAGTATTTATTTATGTAGTAACTCATTTTAAGACAACCTTTCTCCTTAATATTTTAGAAGATGAAAGGTAACCTTTGTCATCATTTACTTTCCTTTCCAAACGAAAGTGTCCTAGTTTGTATTAAAAGGCTTAATGCACTTTTGTTACAAAAGTTGCCATTCCGTCCAAGCTACGATAATTATTGTTACTTAACTATCGTTAATCGCCTGTTTGTTTAGATATTCCTTTCTCTTTTTTTTCAGTTTCTACCAAATATGGTGCATAATAAGCTTAGTACCTACTTTTACTACTACACAAAATTTCTTTGTCACATGTTTAGTTAGTGAAATCGCATACATTTCATAAGATAAGTATGATGAGAGTAAACATGACTACTGTAAACCATTCGGCTTACATGAATCTGCCTATTCACACACAAAATTATAGGCTATTATCTCAATGTATATTTGGTCAAATTTATATTAAAGATATTCAGAAAATATAGGCCCAACAGTTAAAATATATTTTGTCAAATTAAAAGAACTTAGGTAACATTAACCTTCGCATATAATGTAAATGTAAAGAATGATACCGCTGTTGTCGACGTCAAAGTGAAACTAACTTGCGAAGCTGTGACAATGTACCTACCTTAAAATACGAACCAAACTGATGTTAAAATAATAAAATATACAATAAACGCGAGACATTACGTATACTTATGTAGCTTTATCCGAATTAATATAATTTGAAAAAACATATAATTGTGTATTATAGTAGTATCTCCTTACTCTTAACTACCTTACGGTGGATACCTAAGATCACAATATTAGAATAAGTAGTAAAAAGTTTCTATTTTCGGATATTATTCATCACTTAAATAGTGTGCTGCAGCCGAGTGTCTAACATATATTATAATAAATAAAAGCTTGTAAAATACACATTTAGCTTTGCAATTTATACGAAATCCTAAAATTACTATTCATTCGCGACTGCAGTTTTTTTCGTAATCTGCATTTATTCGTCTTAGCGCTGTTTATGTTTGCCATGTGACTCATTTATTGTAATACTTAATCAGATTAAATATTTCATGAGAAGGCAGCCGTCCCAGCAATATTTCATTTGTGTCGCGATGCCGAGCGCGAGATATAATCTTCAACTATTCGCTCAATAAGTGGGATCGAAACAAGATACAAAAGGAGCCGATATTGATCGAGTACAAACTTTTCCCTGTTATGTCAAAGCTTTCCAAGGACGCTCCTTATGAAGACATAGCGATGTTTAATATATATGTTCACTGTTGGACTTGTCCCATGACCGATGCTCGCAAGTCGATTGTTCGGCTTGTTTTATTTTTTGTCATCCTTACCTCGCGATTCCGGTGGCCAACGTCGATTCCGTTTTATGAATATTTCATATTATTGTAAACGACTTTATCTTCAGCACAATGTTGCATTCAATATTTGAATTTTATAGTTCTACGAAAATGCCTGTCAACTACTGTAAAATGGTGACCGCCCTCCGCTTCTACGAGACATTTGAATGTTATTATTTTTATATCTATTCCAGGGCTGTTCAATTGAAAATTGTTAAGACTTTATGTTCCTATTCAAGAAGACAGAATTGTGTGATTCTGTGAATTTTGTTTCACCTCATTCCCTGGAATGGACACTTGTGTGCTAACGCAATGTCCTTTATTCACAGCCTTTAGTACTGGGGTGTACTACGAGCGAAATTGTTAAAAAAGGTTATAGGTTTATTTTTTACTAATGGTGCTATTTCTGAAAGCTAGTGAATAATGACTGCATTTGGCTTCCTGGTGAAATAGAAAAATATAAGATTGCACTACAAAAAGCCTAAACTTCCGAATCGGATTAGACATTTCAGAAAAAACCGTTTAGAAACCATACTTTTTTAGATTGCATTTAATTTGACATCTTTTTTGTGTATAAGTGAAGCAAGCCTATTTTTGTGAAGTTCTATTGGTGCCGTGCAAAACTATCTATCACTACTACTGACTTGTAATATGGATAAACCCGGTTATGACTCCTGTTTTTACTAGGTCAAGTAAAAAGATACTAGTTCCAAAAAATCTCTTGCTCACAACATTGCATGAATGTAGTTTGCATAAGTTTAAAGATAGGCATGCATTATCTGCAGGCAAGTTTAATTTTTAAACTTATTTATTTTCCTGCATTAGGTACTTACAGTATCCTAATACCATCTTGAATCACTTTTGTTATTTTTATTCAGCAGCTGTGGATTTCGCGGCAAACTCAAACAGAACAGGCTTAATTTTATTTCTTTTCAACACCCGCTAATCTAAATCTAGAAAGAGCGCTTGTAGGGACAAATTCTTTGTTGTTAGGCTACTAATGGCTGCGCTTAGTGGTTCTGAAGTCGGCACGCGACACAAGACACGTGCTGTCGCGCGCGCCGATCATATCTCGCGCACGAACGACCGCCGTGCCCCTTCACACGTGATGGTGCCAAGAACTTAACTCAAAGATCCCATCTCATTGATGTGTGCAATTTCGAGTCACTGGTCAAATCTACCCAACACAGCCTTTTTATTACCAGAATTTAGCATTTTCATTTTTACTGCGTTGGACACTTGTTGTTTATCTAAAAACGACAGCGACAGAACAGGTTGTGTTTTTTTTTGTCATCAATCATTTAAATATCGAGGATAATTGAAAGCTGTTGTGTTTTTTTTTATCTGACTGACCCATCTAGTTCGTTTAATGAGACGGGTGTTTAAAATTATACACCTTTAATTAGTGATTACCATTGAATAGTGGTGCCCTCTGTTTCTTTGCTGTTCATGTTGATAGGGTTTTGTATTTAAAAAAATAAAACCATTAAATATTTTGGAAAATTTATTTTAAGTAATGACAATTTGGACGGATGATTCAAGGTAAAATGCTGTTTAAGTACAATAATTAAACAACATTTTAATACATTAACATCTCATTTTTAAGGCACTAGTAGATATCATATAAAATACTTTCAGTTTACATGGAATAGCACATTTGTAAGTCGTAAGCTTTCGTTTGTTTAGGTAGGTATTTCATTTATATAAAAAAAATATTAAATATTATTTAATTTCAATCATAAATTACGTAAAAAAGAAACTATCCTAAATTAAATAAATTACGATGTCGGGACGGCCGTCAATCCATCGTCTCTTGACTTAGGTCGCACGTTCGGTTATCTACTTAAAAGGTACTGAAATGTTACTTTTTACTTATCACTACATATCATTAAAATCAGGCTTATGCTACTTTAAAAAATATGGTACAATACGTAATCGGACTTCCGCGAATGGATGTCCGAGCGTAAAGTGAACGAATGAGCGACGTGATCTTGATAACGACTCACGGCCGCGGTCCCGCCGACGACGCCGGAGATGGGGACAAGCGAGCGTTCTCTCACACTAGATGCACTCAACAAACGGTCACACTGCGCGCCGCACTCGCATCCGTCCACATTCGCGCACGCTCAGGTGGTCGTCCCCGCCTCTGTGTCGCGCGCCCCCGCATCACCGCGCCCATGCGTGCTGCACTGCGGTGTGCTGTGGAAGCGTTCGGACACTAACCATTAAATAACCGCTATCGCTGTCCTGCACTCGCCGAACGATGTGTCGCCCTGCGGATATGTCGTCCGCACAAGCCAGAACTCGACGGGGGTTTTTAAACTAACGAAATATACTACTATTGCGGACGCTGATCACGTCGACACGCCTACTGTTATCTAGAAGTGCCTCTGGTGCGCACGAGAAAAACTGGCATCATAGACTTTGCAAAGAGCAGACGGAGCGTTAGGCCCAGGAAGCAACTCGGCGGCCTTAGCGGCAGCACGTCGTCGCTGCCAACTGCAGGTCCAAGCTGCTAGTACGACTAGTTGCGCTGCCAGGAAAGCAGCTGCCGCGAGCATCGCTCCTGCTGCATTTACGCAAGTGACTTCAGTCTCTCTGACGTACACAGAGTCTTCAGTAACATTCTTCGCGCGTTGCTTATCAAAACCGAATTTATCAGTAATCTGGATGGTTTGCACTAAAAGCATGTCATCGGTGGGTGCGGCAGGTGTGGAACGCCTCTTCCTACGTCCGTAAGACATGACGGAGCGGAGTTCGTTCGGCCCGCCGTCGCATTGCACCGGTTCACATGTAGGCATGCACGGAGTCACCAAGGCACGGAACTGGACAACTTCCGAAGATGGGAACTTGAAGGCATCGAAGTGAGACAACAGCATCTGTAAAATTCGTCAAATCGCTCGTTAAATTTGTTCGTACTGAGACTGCAGATAAATGTGTTAATTATTTTCATTACACGTTTCTGTCCACCTTCACACGCATTAATTTTTTGTTGCGCGCAATACAAGAACCATCGTACTTAAAAATAATATGGCATTAACGGACGGGTACCACTTAATTAAGGTTTATATGGAATTTTATAGTTTTTACTAATAACTCTTTATGATAACTATAATTGCCGTACAAAATAAGTAACAAATTGTTCCCACTTATTATATGAAATAACTGCAATTAAATATTTAATTGATAGACCCGTTACCTTTCCACTGTTCGCTGATTTGAACAAGGGTCCCATGATGAAATGTTCGGTAGGACAACCATTGCTGTCGATGAGGGTGATTTCGCTGGAATCGACGCCATCCATGGCAACAAGCTCGCGCACAAAGATTTCGAATGGCGAGTTCGGGTCCATGATCTCGAAACGTAGTGCCTAAACAAAATCATTTTTTGTTAGAAATTGAAGGAATCATGCAAAGATATGTTGTGTGCGACAATAACCAAGATGAAATTACCAGGGGATCTCCGACTTCAGCAGATGCAATAGTATCGTCGCCATTCCTGTCCGTGATCCGCATAGCCACGTTGGGAGAGTCGACGATCACCTCCTCTGACAGACCAGTCTGGATGTCTCCGTGGATGCCCAGGTCGACCTCGTTTGCTACAGTCTTGTTTGTAAGATCGTACTGGCAAGTAACAGCCAAACCAAGATCAGAAGATGTAACAATAGTATCGTGATGCTGAATAACTACATCATTTAAATACCTGGAAAAGTCAAAATATAGTTAATACTTGGTCATTTATTGAAACTGGGAACTGTGTTTATGGTTATAATAGATATGTTACCTGCCAAGTCCGTTCTGCTTAACATTACACTCGAGATTGTTATATCCCATGTGTAATTCGAATTCAAGACTCTGTTTAACATCAACGACGCAAGAGTTAGGACTGCCCTTAGCGTAGATTTTGCCGTCGAATAATTTGGATGTCTGAATTTTGGCTACCATGTCCCCGGCACGGCAGTCGATAGACACGTTGTAACAAGAAGACAATTCATAGGTGGCTGCTTCCGGAACCTCCAAGTAAGGGTCCTAAAAAAATTCACCGTTATTATCGACATATTAATTAGCAAAAAGTTGGAAACGAAACCGTAAATCGTATTTCCATACCTGAATGTCAGCAAGAGTAGCTCGCGAGTGATGGGACAGACGGCATACATGATCTCCAGTGTCACCATGGTCGTACGAGTGGCAGCGGAAAGGCGAGTTCAAGCAAAGTTCACGGCATTCTTCAACTGTTTGAACATCTTGATACACAGAGTCCACAGTCTTCAGTATACGACCACCCATTTTCTTGAATTCGCAAAGTTTCGTAGGCTCTTCCACGCAGTTATTTTCTAAATAGTCGGTGTCTGTAGGGAAAAATTGTATTGAATGATTTGTGAATGCATTATTTCAAACTATGTGAAAGAAATAAAAAACATGATGGGCTATACCTTCGTTCGGTTGGAAAGAGCTGGTTCCCGCCAAAGTAATACGGTCCATGTTAGATAACACGCACTCCCCAGTTTTATTGTTGTAGTTCGCCGATCTGCAACAATGTTTCACGCGGTTTAACAGCAGCTATGTTTTTTCTCCCTTTTTTATTGTGTGAATTTTCCCAAGTAGTTAACCACATGCATAGTGCGAATGATGCTATTTTGCTTGCACAGTTTAATTGTCAATTATCTATAATGATTTATATGGTAATTATTAATTTCAATAAGACTTCTTTATGTATCAATTTATAGTTATGATATATTGTTGACACGATGACCTGGAGGCTAGTTTCTACTTCTCGAGACTTACTAGATATTCTTGAGACTGGTTTTATGTAGCGCATGATTAACACTGTTAACTACTAGAGATTGCTAAGAAGATGATACAGCTGTTTCGAGTTCGAGTTTTCTAGTAATAATCGAATGTATGTCGTCGTGACCACTTGTTTTTAACGTCCTCGATAACAGTACAGGTCTACTCATATCGTGGCGTGCGCCATGCTTTCTCAATTAAACCACACAGTTACAAGGTTATACTCTTACTTTCAATGTCTACGCGAGTTGTCATAATAGCTTTATATTCACTGAGCTCTTGTTTTTGCATACTGCTTGAGTAGGTCTATCGACAACGATATTTACTTTTGCACTGACTTAATTTCTCATCATGCAATCCTAAAAAAATAACACGATTATCCCAGTATTTTCAAGTCTAATGTAGCTGTTTTCAAATGTCTTATTATGCGATTTTTCCATTCCTTGTGTTCGATTTAACTGGTATAAATAATAATTTATAGTTACCATGACTTTATACTTATATGTTGTTATTAACATTGTATCTGTATAAAACCGTGACGCTTCAATGTATAATGTTACTTTGTGTTTAGTGACCACCCATATAATATTATCTTGTTCATCTAGCTCAATATTTTCTCTTGATGTACAATCGAACCCGATCAGATGACCCTTGCGCTAACCTATGGGATTTTCACATGAGATGGGCGCATTTCTTTGTTGTAAGCACCATGAGAACTTTCTGTTTCGTTCTTCAATCTATACATTGATATGAGTTAGAATTTAGAAAATAGATTACTTTAATCGTGTATTAACTTTGGTTTTGTGGTTATTATCTTTATCTTGCGTAATGGCTCTCAGTCTATTACAAGAAGACATTAATTTAGTATGTTTAGAGCTGATGATTGCGAATGTCCCGCTACCGGTAGCCGTTGTTCATTTAACCGTACAGGTTGCTCAGATGCCTCTACCTCATCGCATAGTAATTACACTGACTGCCTGCAATTTGTTCAACTGTATCTACCTTACTTACACATACGGTAATAAAATCAAAATTTCTCTTAATGTCTTCCGCTAATGCTTATTCAGTTAACTATTAACCTTATCCCAAAGTAAATAAGAAGGTTTCTACTTATTTACTATAGATAGCTATTAATTTTAATATAAAATAATATTTAATATATTCATCCCAGTTTACTGTAGTAATGTTCATTAAAAGTGGACACCATACTCATAATCAACATTGTTGATGGCATTAGATTGGCACACAACGTAGGTATTCATTACATTTACAATGTTGAAACGTCTTTGGTGGTCGGTCTAATAAAAAAATAATTATGTGTAATTTATTGATAGGCCATAATTTCGAGTGGTCGTAATTTGTGCCCTGCTCTCTCGATCTGAAGCGTGACTAAATAAAAACAGGAATATCCGCCAAAGATACTTGATTTAATTACTGACATCTGTTCCACTTTTTGTTACTATTTTTCGTGTTTGAATGATAAAATGTATATTTTGTTAATATTAAAAAATTATGTTCGTGTCATATTAAGTCTTCATTTACGATACTTCGTATAAACATACCTAAGTAAAAAATATACAGTGATGATCTTAACGAAGTAACTATCAGCAATAATTATTTAAGTGCGGAGAAGGCTCTACTGGGAAAACAATATGTGCCTTATCGGTTATTGTATCGTGGAAGTAGGAAGCGATAGGGCAGGCCGCTCCCACACCGCGCGGCACTCTGCCCGCCACGTCCGGGGAATATTTGCCAAATGTCGTGACTGTCGACGATCGCGATGCGCGCCGCCCGGGGTGCGCCCGCGCCGCCTGTTCGTCCAATGGAGATACGACGATTTGTATCCAACGGTACACGTGTCGAACCAAGCTTCACTGCGTAAAATCCTGCATTTAATTCTCTAATCGCTGGCTAACCCCAACCCTACTTAAGAATTCAGAGATGATGGCGTGAAATCGTGGAATTTATTACGGCTGGATCTGTGTCTTTACTAGACATGCGAACTAAAATATTTTATGGGAAATACTTGAAGTACCACAGTGAAAAAGTATCAAAAAGTTTTTTACGTTTTCAGTCAAAAATATGTCGAACAGTAGGTCATAGACTCGGGTAAATTGGCAACTTTTTATTGCGCTTTCAGTTAACGGTTTGCAGAAATGGTGCAAATAGTCGAACTGTGTTAAGTGGCAATACTATAAACGCATTACGGAGATGATACTCGGCAAATAATTTATAGATAGATACAAACTGAAGCTTTCTAGTCGAAGAAAAGAAATGCGTGCCGATTTGTAATAGTGTTGGCCTATACTTGTGGACGCACGTAGTGAACGCGTTCAGAAGCAAATTAGCACTACATTATCCGCAATAGTTACTGAGCAGCGCAAGCTTGACCTGAACACGCCAACGGAAATACGTGTATCGAATGTGAGCGTCTGACGCAGTACACTATTTATGTTAATGATATCAAAAACCGTACAAGGAAATAAACACAATAGGACAGTCGTGTCTTGCTACATTAGACGCCTGAGACGTAGGCCGTTCAATTGGCCTCCCTGCTTTGTATATAATGCTCGTTTGTAGAATTCAGAAACGGAACGGCTACCAGGAAGAGGCTGTGACTTATCCACTGAACTGAGCCGCAAAGATGTACCGCGCAGCCCACCATCTAAGGCAACATGGTGAAGGCTGATTGACTTCGTTATCGGGCTTATCTATAAATTAGCTTATACTCGTATGGATATCTAATGAGCCGACTTTGATGATAAATATTTGTTTATAAAATGTACCTATGCGAAATTTTGTTGTATTGGCTCAGTTCACTGGTTAAGGATGTATTTACATACATATCTGTCTTCGTTAGGCACAATATTGAATCAGTCACAGTATACATATGATAGTATCTGATTGAAGGGAATAGTCATGACCTCCTCCGTTTATTTTCACGTCTTGTTAGTGCAATTGTAATGGACAATATCAATGTCAGTGATGTACTCACGATGGTTTTAACACGTTTCGTGTGTGAGTTACGAAATAATTGACAGACAGCTCAGTGTTCCTGAAGATGACTGCCCTAACGTCTCCTAAGGATTTCATATGCTATTATTATTTATATTTTCATTCTTCTACTCATCACTCGTAAGTAGAAAAATGAAAAACCATTAATCTACCAGAATGCAATCACAAGATTACATCAGGACAATATTTTACCTCAAAGTAATGACTGAAAACTTAATAGTTTGTAACGGAAACCCACATCCTACGACAGATATGCTGCATGATAATGCTATAAAGTGGAAAGTAGGTAATTGTTTAAGTAAGTACATATTTCCCTTCAGATTAAGCTAGTTGCTTATTTTCTATAGAATTTAAACTACCGTAATGAACCATTAGTATAATCTCAAAACTAAGAATAAATCATACTGCCTCGACTATTTTAATTGCAACAAACTTAGAAAGCAATTAAAGTATCTCCAATTTCTTAAAAACCCTTGTGTAATTTTAATTGCATCAACAATTACGGCATGATGCCATCGGATCGTTAATTAACTCTTAGATTGCTGTTCGCTATTCTATCCATTGAAATATTTTCTTTCTATGTAAGACAATTTTGTTTGGAACCACACAATGAAATAATAAAAAATCATTAACGTCTTCAACTTAAGTGCTTGTGTAAAAAATGTGTAGTTAGACCAAGTATTAGGTACTTTTTAAGTTTTCTTTGAACGCATAATTACTCGGTATTCGTATCTGTATTGTACAAATCGTGTTTTCCGTATTTTATGGCGAATAGATTATTTCAACTAATACTATTGTAAGTGTCTGTACAATGCGCATAGGTCGTGTCGAGGGCAAGGAGTGCTCGCGGGTCATTCATGTTCCACTCCGCCCATACAGCGCTCTACTTTGTAGTTTTCTTTAAAACGTTTAATGAAGTTTAATATTGCGAATGAAATTAAACGTGGCAAATAAAATAGTGAACTTTCAAGGAACTAAGTTTTGTACTAGTCTTGTTTTACTATCATTATTTGTTTTAAATAAAGTTAACTATAATATTACTGTACGTTAACTGAAATAATAGTGTATACTCTTACTTATATTGTATAACGCGTCCTGTTAAATAATGATATTATTTCAAAGTAAAATCAAAGCAATTAAATACTCTATTCCAAAAACTCTATGAATTGCTTACTTTGGTTGAGATTAATTAATATCCTCGCAATACATTTGTCAACAACACAAAAATGCCATAACAAATGATGACTAGAACATTTCTATATACTTTGTGTTGAACAAGATTGTCTACACAGTATAGCATGCCTCGGCAGGATGAATGTGATTTCAATAAATTCACCTTCTATTGTGGTTTTGAGAAGAACATAAATTTCATGTTTATGTCCGCGACAAAAATATGAATCTGTTTACTATAATCTCAAGGTATGTTCATTTGTGTCTTATAAAAATAAATGCGTTTATTGACTCTGGACGTGCTAGGCTAGTGGCTATTCACAAAAGATTTATTAAAAACACCTAGGTATACATCTCTTATATTACAGCGCTTTCACCCCCATTTTTATGTCTCTTAAGCACCGGTCTGTTCGAATTATAGGCAGAAAACAAATTAAACGTGTCTCGAGGCAAGATCGTGTGGTGTTATTTATGTGTTTCGTCTGGTATTTAACTAACCTGCAAACAAACTCGTTTTCGCCGAGGCAGAGGTCAAGGCACATCTGCCTAGAGCCAACTGTGTGTGTCCTCTTGCCTCGCCCTTTGAGGTGGTAGCCGCGCACGCGGTCGAAGCACCAAGCCCTTTCACAAGGACGCACACCCAGACACGACTTCTGCGCGTAAATCGTGAAGACTGGGAATTGTGACTTTGTTAATGCACCTGCAAATAATAATAGAATTAATAAATGATTATCAAACACTGGTTTATAATTAGTTTTGATATTTTATTCTATCGAAAACAAAACTCTTCTTCCTATTTCCATTGATTACAGTAAATTAAACACCTATCTTCTATGTAAGAAATATGAGAAAAGAGGCGCTCGTGTCATCATTAAATTCTTCATGCTCACGCACGTGTTCTGGACGAAGAGGCGTTCAACCTTAGCGAATTTGAAAATCCGCACACCGAGTCGACCGAAGCGATTTATGCTTCCATAATTGGATCTCATCGCTTAGTTCCTTGAACTGACGGCTTGGCGGCTATTTCACTACGGCTTAATTCAATATGAATCCTTAAACCTCCCTTAATCTGCTTTTCACTGCTATTATCATATCTTTCGATGTCGTTATGAACATTCACGGTCGTGGTAAAAATAAGTTTACAGTGCAAAAAGCTGAATCATATACCACATTTGCTTTAAAAACACGGCAAAAATGCATTAGTTAAAAGTTCGCTAGCTTTTTGTTAGTCACGGTTTTATTTATTATATTATTAAAATCGAGATAACTTCATTTTTTAGCATCCCTGTCGTGCTATTGTGGTTAAAATAAAAAAGCAACACATTCAGGTTAGGTACCTGAATGTGTTGCTTTTTGCGCTGTGTTTTCTAGCTTCTCGTTTTATAGTTGCCTTTGACACTTTATGGCATCTTCCCAAGCATTGAATAAAAGGCTATTATAATATCCAATGCGGTCACAATATATGGATACAGTATTTAAATTTAATGCTAAAAATACGATATTATTATGTTAGCACTTTCACATATATTAAGAACCCAATTATAGCGGTATACTTGTTACAGTAAATCGTTTACATGATTGCCTTTTATAAAATAACAAACACGATTCAATTGATGAACAGTTTTTTGTGATTAACAAAATTGTTATGTATATTAATAGAACGTCTATTCATGCTTATGAGGTCAAATAAGCGCGTTCTACTAACTTGTGTATAAATACAATCGGTCATGTTTTCCTTTTCGCGGTGAGAGTATTTTTTTCCCAATAAGGCGCGATGAGTGAGCACAGTCATGCCGTTATTGGCATTCAAATTATGTGTTCAAGCAAAAAATCGGAACGCTTCGCTTGTTTGTGAGCTCACACCTCTATGTCGGACAAACGAGAGTACGTACTGGCGCCATTACACAGTCACCTGCTATGTGTGTACCGATTATACCATACGCCAGCATGATTCTATTTCTGCCGTTATTGTATCTTTTTTTTTTCTGATACTTGGGCGCTTATTAAGGCATTCATGATCTTGGTAGAGATATTTGAATGTTGTTTATTAAAAGCTACTATTGATTTATCTGTGATTGTTGTATACTCGTTAACGATCTCGTCAATATTCGTTAGCTGCAAACGAAGGGTTTTGTGTTCGGATATTAATCGTTTGAAACTAACGGTATTTAAGATTTATAGCGCAAAACGTTTTCACGTCGTTATTACATTCGTTTATTCGTCTGTAGCGGAGGGACGTTTATACATATAATTTTAGACTTTGTATTTATGTGAGAATGCTTTAACTATATCAATCTGGCTAAACTATTTACAAAATCATATTTGATTAATGAGGAGTTATAAAATTAACGAAGAGATGTTGGCGACGGACACGATTAAGATGGATTATCACCTCGTTCAATACTTACCAGGTAATTGGTCGGCATCTGACCCGAAGAGAACGCAAAGCCCAGTCTCGTAGTTGACAGCGCGACAAGTATCGTTGGCCTGGCACTGCTCAAGGCAGTCGGTCAACATAAGTGTGCCGGGGATGTCGTCTAGGATGTGAGACGGCGCCGAGAACACGTATCTGCACAATATCAACATGATACTCTAAGAAAAAGATTGATGATTCATGCACTCCAATTAAATATAGTAGATAATATAATAAAGCTGCAGTATATAAGCTTTAGATTCGTTTAATGCACTGAAATACTATCACAAGATATCTTCCGAGTGAAGTCGGATCTTGATAACTTCACTTGTCGGCTAGTTACGTCGACTTAATAATCTTAATTATGTGCAATTATCGTTCACTCCTCCGACAGAAGCAGAAGTTATACCGAGTTATATAGAAAAATAACACGAGTATATTGACTTACCCAGTGACAAGTTCAAATCCGATCATCTCAGGATCGCATTCCTCTAAAGAGTTGGCGGGCGCAGATGGAGCGGATACCCCACTAGGAGCAGAAGGTGGAACACCTCCCGAAGCTGTTTCTGGCACCGCTGATGGCGCTGTTTCCAATGGCTCTTCGGATACTGGATCTTCGGGTGGTGGTGCCCCTGGATTTTTATAACCCTCTGGAGCAGCCACTACGGCCGGTTCCGGTGAATCGGATTCTATGGCAAGATTATCTTGAGGTGGTGCGTCAACCGCGGATCTTAAAGTCCCTTCGAATTTTTTTGCAGCTTCAGCTGCACACGCCACTAACACTATACTGAGTAGCAACCGCATTGTGCTCTCTGAGAGGGGCCGTGGTAGCATTCGTTATCTGTAACAAAAGAAAAGTGTTGGTTAAAAAAGTTTTTATGGCAATTTAAAAGTACATAATTGCATGGGAATCTTTAGAATTATCGTACATAAAGTCGTTCAGCCATGCACGCAACCATTCTTCCTAGATAGGGTAAATCGTTCAATATCTTACGGCCATATCGAGCATCGTTTGCCGTAACTATCGATGAGATGTGTTCTATTGATACGTACTTGTATACAATTTGTGGACTCAGTGCGACAACTGAACCCATGGTTCAGACCATATTGGAAACGATATGAAATATCGCCTTTACCGATACATTTGATATTATCTGTAAATTCCACTCTGTAATACCTGTTATTTATATCTATCGTTTTAAGTGCTTTGTTGAAAATAGACCTAGTCAGATGCCTACGGGTGACTTGAACAGCTGACAATATACTCCTAACCACACAAAAGGAATTTTTTGTAGAATATTCTACTAAAGATCTTAAAAATAAGCTTTTTACTGATGTTTTATTGTTGTTATCTCCAATTACATGTAAATGAACACGACTTTAAGTGATGCGCGCGAGAAAATAAAAGGTAAAACAATTACGTTCGCTGTCTAAGGGCATTAGCTTAATGATTGCCGTCTCATTATAATTAACTTGCAACAACCGCGTATGTAACATAAGACACGTAGCAACATCACAGAGCGAACCGAGTTAGATGTATCATTACACAATCATAAACTCTAGCCATACGTTTTTTTGAAAAATGTATGGTTCGTATGAGTCATGGGAAATTTATTGACGGGCTTTCACATGGCAGTGTGAAAAAATGTTTATGGCACCGTTTTCATTTGCGCACCTACTTTCAATTACTTGTAAATTCGTTCTACTTTCCACTTGACATTTATTACTTATAGATTTTGATTGAAAAATTATGATTCGCCTCACAGAATTTTAACTCGAAAGACCTCGCCCTGGCTTCCTTCTCACGGCTGTATGCGTTCATGAAATTATACAGATATACCTACATAATTTGCAACATCCTGCTAAGAAATGATGAAATCTTAACTATAACCATGTGCACGCACAACAACGGTATCACCACTTAATGTGTACTATTCCAAAAATACAATTGGTACCATTACGAGAGTATTAAATAGATCGTTATTGCTAAACAGAGATTTAACGTTAGTATAAATAATATAAACTCGACTACATCTGAATCTGTTTTCTACACATTTTCAAGAAATTATAAAGTGTATTAAATAGAATTACTGTCTTTTTCCAAGTGTGGACAGCTAAGCGCAAGTTTACATTTTAAACTACACAGAACTGTTAAAGGAATAGAATTCTTGTAACTCTATGTTTTAGAATGTATTTCTAAATGAAACTTGTGTTATATCTTTAAACAACAACGTCCGCATTTATTCTGTTAGAGGTCTTTAACACGGATATCAAAGCAATTTTATACTAATAAACCGTCTACATGGATATTGTGGGAACAGATACAAAACGAGTTCTTGAAATTCGTTAAAAACTTCTGGCAATGTACCAGTTATGTTCCTAATTTATTATTACATGCTTACTTTTTTTTATTTAATTGGATTCGCACTGTATAGAAGGATAATTATTCAAGTTATTATAGCAGTTAGGCGCTGGCAGCTCGGTACAAATCTGCGCATACGCACGCTTGAATGATACCGCCCAAGGAAACCTAATTCATTTCATGCGTCGTGTCTCGTGTCGCTCACGGCCTGATAGTAATTTGATCTGCCCGTCCATTATGAAAATTAAATTACACGCCTATAAACGCTCTCTGCGACATACTGCTACACATTTTTGTTTTATTCTGGAATTAAATAGATACCCTTCATATTTTTTAATAAAGCTGGAATAAGCACAAAATTTAAAGACGTGACTCAAAAGTAAATACCATATCAGATATGACACTGTTAAAAATGATTTCGTGCTCAGTATCTAACAATTTCCTAGAATAAACATTACAACGGGGCGCAGGCAGTCAAGGGTTATTTGTCATGGTCTTCACAGGCAAAGTTCAAACAGCAAAGTATTAATAAATAGGGACAGGCGTCGGCGTCAATAGCGTGAAATAACAGGAGTGTCGGTCGTGGTAAGCTGTAGGTATTTCCCAGCCGCCTCGGGTCCGGCTTGATCGATTCCGATTTATGTAAAAAGCTTTCACACGTTACAGTATAATTCAAAGCTTAAAATCTGAGCGGTTAACCTCGAATATAATGACGGAAATGTAAAATAAGGACAGTGCACGTTATCAACATTAATTAATTACTGTATGTAAGATACATTTTAAATGTCGCCGTGTTCCATTCTTCTAATGTGGGATTATAATTTATTACAATTATACACCAACGGGTCTTAACAACTTTACTGGTAAATAAATTTGCAAGCTAGTTTCTTCGTTTACATTCATTTAGATTTGAATGTTCCATACATGTGTTTGCACGCTCTTCCTGCTGCCCTCGGCTAACCTAGAAAGTTGGCATAGCACGCTAACAACACAAAGCTTGCGACATAATGTATTTTATAACAAGATTCTACTTAAAAAGCTTTCAGTACCTCTAACTCAAAGAGCTATAAATAAGTCACGGATGTAAACTGTCACTGATTTTGCACTACGGTGTTATATGGCGCTAACGGCTATTCTTATTGGGATATTTTTATGTGGATAAATTTAATAAATTACAAATTATAACATAAAATTTATGCATTCCTGAATATGTGTTGTTTTAAAGAATACGGAAGTTCTTCACAACAATGCTGTGACCCGTATACCTTCGGAGGTCATGAGCCAGAAGCATAGCGTAGAGCACAACTTTCGCTAAGTAGGTCGCACCTCTTACTACGAACAACTCGCAAACACTACTCACTTCTAATTAGAAGTTAAATTATGCAATAACTGTACAACTGTTTTAACAAAATAATGGATGCAAATAAATACAATATCTAGCTACTTCCACAAAATTGAGGGTAGTCATGCATTACCTGTGCACCGCCCGCCCGCCCGCAAATATATGCACATACGCAAGCGGTGAAAATTCCGACTACCACCAACTACTCTACACGTGTTTCGCCCCTCCACGGAGCATCATCAGGAGCTGTTAGACCGTGCAGTGTCCGCCACCGAGATCTCGACACCGAGACTCGGTGGCGGACACTGCACGGTCTAACAGCTCCTGATGATGCTCCGTGGAGGGGCGAAACACGTGTAGAGTAGTTGGTGGTAGTCGGAATTTTCACCGCTTGCGTATGTGCATATATTTGCGGGCGGGCGGGCGGTGCACAGGTAATGCATGACTACCCTCAATTTTGTGGAAGTAGCTAGATATTGTATTTATTTGCATCCATTGTAATGGACTTCCGCAAAGTAACGCCTGAATCTATTCAATACAAAATAATGGTTATACTGTTGGCTTTTAAAATATATTTTCGTATATTATAAAAAATATACTTAAACGAAAGTCATGAAAAATCAATATAAGATAAAGTTACCTAAATAATGTAATTATTAAGTACTTAGCCTGGAAGTACTGAGAAAGTAACGAAGTGAATTTTAAATAGTCTTACTGATAATTAAAGAAATGTATACTACGCAACCAAAAATTCAATTTTGTCAATATTTTCGAGGAAATGTCCCAAAATTATAACTTACTTAAATTTTAACTGTAATAAAAGATATAAAAAAATCCGTTTAAAAATGTAACGTGAAATTATAAAGTGATAGTGATATGGTCGATAAATTCTCATGGTGGACATTGGCAGTGCGAATGTGCGGGCACGCTCAGCTCGGTTGGAGCACTGATCAGATGGGGTCAGCGTATTCAATGAGCCGGATGCCTTCAACCTGCTATTTACGTTTCACCATACCAGTACTGGTTGGCACACTATGGGTAGCGTCTTCGTTTTCTTGTACGCTTTACAAGTGATACGCCTATATAAGTAATCTGTCGCAGCGATCTTCGCTATACAAGTAGGTTCTTCATAAAAGGAAACTGCGCTTTGTAGTTTTTGCAGGTGTTTGTTTGTAATTTAATTAATGGACTTAGTGATTGCGCTAGAAAGTATCGTAACTAATAGGTTTGTCTATATTATAATTGATTGTAATGTAAATTGATTGTAGGTATTTAAAATATCCAAGGGGTAGGCAGATCAATGCTGTTATTTTATCCCATGTAAGCGTAATAAATAAGCTCACAAACCCAATCTTAGACTACCTAAGAATTCCCTAGCAGAAAAACTCAATAACACTAGCCAACCTGGGAATCGATCCCAGGACCTCGCGCTCAGCAGCGGCACTTGTGACCATTTTACGGATGTAGCAGTTTCAGTTAATACAGAATTTATTCATTAATACTTGTTGATATAAATCGATAAACTTTGCCTACCCCAATGGGAAAGTTTGTATGCATGTATATACTTATATATACCTACCTGTCATTCATTATGTTTTATTATTGTTATATTTAGTTCATGCATGTCTGTAGTTTAAAAGATATAAATTGATTAAAAGTGTATGTAATTATGTATTGAATATTTGCACACCTTATGGAATGGTAGAATGTAAATGGCCCATTATAACTTAAGATCATACTATTTACACCTGCATTCTGGCAAATAAATGAATTTGAATTTAAGCACTTGATGAGTGACATTTATTAATTCAGCATTTTTGATAAATGAGTATAAAATCTCACCAACTAATGCTCAAGAAAAACGTTTCCATAGAATGAGAGAAGTAGGTTGCCACGAAAATGGTATTTAATTATACCGTAATTTTATATTTATTATAATTAAATTACGTCTGCAATTTGTGATATTCGTAAATTTTACATCTCATCTACATAAACACCGAGCGTTGATCCAAACGTACTGGATATTTAATCTGTGGAATTATATCTGAGTAGTCTATCTTATCTGCATTTGAATGCAGCTTTAAATAGGTTTATTAAAAGTTACACCGCTCTGACCGATTGTAAATAAATTAATTGGTTTCTACAAACACGATAGTGAGCATCTGTGAAATACTTGCGAGTGATTAAATTTTTACAAAATGACACAATTAAACTGAATTAACTAAGGTTGATACGATTATTAAGTAACTAACTATTTTGTTGCATTCTAGTCTTGAAACAAAACTTAATATTTTTATTCTAATTTGGACGAATGTTTTATGAACCGTGAAAGGCAAAATACAAAATTATATGTTGCAATACTTTCCATGCAATGCAACTTCGTAGGTACTATGTTTCACGTACTTCGCATACCTTATCTTCGTAGCGGTAATAACAGCAGACTCCCGTTAAAGCTAATTACAGAAGCTATTTGAATATATCTTCGACGCCAGTGCGCGATATAGACTGACGTACCCGTCAGAATACAATGGGGAAGCTGAACGGCTTAATCCGCTTGTCTGTAAACTATTAGGCGTGTCTAAGTTCAGCCATTAGCATCGCTAAGAGAACGTTCCGCGGATTTACATTGAATGAAATTGTAATTTGTTATGTCTCTCTCTAATGGGGTGGCGGTTTCCTTATGTGCCGCGACTGATGGCCAGGATTGTGACACTCCGCCCTTAGAAGGCGCCAGTCCCCGGCCAGGCGTCAATGTCGCTCATTGTTCAATGCCTATATTTGAAACGAAGCACGTCTGCGACATATAAATGCCCTTATGCGTGAGCACTTTTAACCAAAATCTAATTTTATAGCTGTGTATCAACTTCATGATGTGGACACAAATCTCTAATCTCAAATTTGTGGAAGTCAAAGTAACATATTAGATACTTAAAATTTGTTCCTTTCCGTTTCTAAATGACCCCACAGTTACAGTAGACGCTTAAAGAGCCTGTTTATAAATAAAAAACAATGGCATACGCACTTGAGTCCATTTGTATTAGTCGTAACGACAAACTACCGATCATTTACAAAGAAATTTTACTCCTTTAGGCAACGCATAGGCTCTAATGATTACACGTGCGTGGCAGGCAAATGAATAACTAGCAGATTATCTGACTCACGGTTGCGAAATTTATTAACTCGCCGAAGACAGCAATGAACATTTTTTATTATACCTCTACTGTATATTTATATATACAATACTGAAATAAACTGTGCGGCACCATTTATTTGTTCTTTCAATTGAATTGAATGTCGTCGACTTGAATCTTCGAAACCCTACTGAAACAACTAAGACGAATTCAGTCATCAGATTTGTTTAAAAAGATTATTATTTTTACCAAGAAATAAATAGTCAAACAGTGTCATTATACTATCAGGTTATTCAACGTCATGTCATTATTTGAATAACGTTATCGCTAAGATCCGCGTAACTTCGCATGGCTGACGCCGCAACATACATAATTGGCCAGCTATTACTTACAGAGGAACGTCCGAGTGGGTTGAACAATTCTCATTATAATAATTAAACATTAGAAACCATTAACTTGCCAAGGTAAACTTGTTTAATTGAATAGAGTGCACAGCAAGGGTTCTGTAACGCAAATATGCCTGAGATGTCCTCGTCAGAGAGGTTAGTGGGTTGATGCGCCCGCGCCGGCTACGAGTTGCCCCAACGCGATTTACATTAATGAAGGAATCTCGATTTCTCTGATCCCGATTAGTACATCGTACAACGACTTGCTACCTCAACCTACGTGACTACACTTATCTTACTGTAGGTAATGTTAATTGTAAAATTGTTCAATTAAAACACTAGGAGAAACCAACCAGCGAGCCTTCGTAATTCGTCTTTCTGTCGCAAATCGAAAGCTTGTTGTAGTTTCAAGACTTGAAAGCTAGTTAGCATATCTTTAATCCACTTGTAAAGTGTTTGTCTCTGTATATTCCAGATGATTTGTTTATTTGCTTTTCATAAAAAAATATAATTAAACTTACTCAACACTAGATCTCTTGAGAATTAAAACGTGGTTACCGTGTACATTCCCAGGGCATTTGGCCGAACAACACTCGTTGAAAGTATTTGAATTATTGGACCACTTTCCATGATGTAGCTCAGGGCTTCACATTCCAGTGGGCAGGTGGAAATTGCATCGTTTTATTATTCGTTACAACTTGCGGTCTTATAACGATTGTATAGGCTATTTAAATAAATAGACACAATTACTTGTAATAAATTTTCAACGAAAAGATCACATTTACAAGACTGGTACCATCTCACCGCCAGCAGTAGGTTTCGTTATTTTTGTGGTCGTAACGTTATTATCAGTAATGACTAATCAGAAATTCTCTGATAATAAGATATCGTAAAGGCTATCCAATTTCGGATTACTAAACTCATTAATGGTGAAATTACAAGCAACGAAAACCAGTGCCTATGCTCGTTTATACTGTAGAAGGAGTTGAATAGTAGCTTTAAACAATGGCTAGAACGTGCAATCTGAAAAGCAATATATCAAGCTCACGCGAATCAAAAGTATAATACGTGTAATTTAATCACATCATGCGCTTACCCACATGATTTCCTAACAAATTTTTGTTTGAAAAAATCATTCGATCGTGTACGAAATGACTCTACTAATGATCAGTACTGTGTAAAGCGTGCGATCTTAAATTACAAAGGTATAATCCCGCCTAGTTTTCTCCGCGATTAATCATGCTAACCCAATGAGGGACTAGAGTCTAAATCCTATAATTTTGTAGCATTGTTCACGGCAGCATGGACTCGAAGCAATCGGAAGTAGGTTTACAGTGCAGTTGTTGCATCCGCGTCTTCTTTGGCTTTGTGCAAACAATAGTAAATAACACTTAATAATAACATTGAGTATTGAAGTTTATTTCAGAGTACGTGCTGTGGATAGGGCGATCTTGTAATGTCGGCTATTCGATGAGAGACTGTGGTCACCTGGTATATTATCGACTGCGACATCGCAATTTGTTTCTATTTCTGCCCACATCATATTTGTGGTGATGTGTGCAATTACATTCATCTTCCCGTGCCTTTTGATTACTTTCGATGTGGCATGTTTTTTATGTAATTTATTTTTATGACTTTATGATACATTTATTCAAGGATTTTTTTTACGACAATATGCACATGTGTTTGTTTACTGGTCATAATCTATACTATAATATGATATAACGGAAGATATTTTTTTTGTTTGTTTAAACGCGCTAATATCTAGAACTACCAGGTGGCTTTGAAAAATCTTTTTGTGTATGATAGCTAGGTTCGTGAGGAATAGTATAGGTCATATAATATTAAGTTACACCTCTAAACTAGTATTAAATATTTATTTTTATTAAGTAAGTCGGAAGGAAATACCCTCCCGAACTGCTGTATCCGTATGCGCTGGCGTAATAATAAGTGATACGTAAATACAATGTTCTAAAAAATATAGGTTCTTAGTACATCTAAAAAATGTCCGTGATTCCATATACCTATCTCTTATACATCAGCCACAAAAAGGTATTTCGTGCCAAAAAATTTATAAACATATTTAATAGCTATAAGTTAATATGTTTGCAAAAATATGGATCCTGTTATCCGAAATAAAGGTTTATTTAATTTAATTTAATTTTAAAGTGTGAACATTATTATTACGCATTGGATATTAATCCTTACGAACCTTACGAACGAAAGTAGTACTTCATCAGCAACATAATTTTATGAAGACAAACTTTGCCTTTTACAGCATGTTATTTAGATGCATAGTTTAGAAGATTTTTGGTATTACTACAAACTATGAATATAAGTAATACTTTATTTTGTTATTAATGTATGATTACGCTTTACGTATACTACCTAAATACATAACTACTACAATACGTACATTTTATAATCTCCTGGGATCCTTACATTCCGTCTAATATTTTTCGATGACGTCGGCAGTTTGTGAACTAATATCCGATACTGTTACCTTGCATTTTAACTTCTTTCGTGGCCCATCAAATAGAAATGTTTAAACATATTGTATCCCAAAAATAAATAACCAGAACAACTACAATAACCGTCCAAACCACAAAGCCACGTCAGAACTTAACACCCACTCAATTCAAACCCACTCAATTCAAAGTCCTGGTGTACATTGGCTTACCCCAATTCTTCTCGATTACTAACATAGAATTTATTTGCCAAAAAAATCACGTAGCATCTTCTTGGGACACAAATCATGTCTTCATTATTTATTGCTTTCCTAAATAAAGGTTTGCTATGTACCTACCTTACATAGTAGTGAAAACACTGAAATGACCCTACGTAGACGGGGGGCCTCGTGTTAATACAACCACTAGAAACAATCAATCAGATCCGCAGTAAAGTTAGCACTTGACAGCAGAATGTCACCACGTTATCAAAGGGGCACTTACGGCGAGCAATAAAGGCGATGACGACTCGCTATGAAGCAATGCTGGCTAAATGCGGGAGCATTGAGTGGGTGATATCCTTTACTTTACATGAACCACTGTGGCTTGCATTCAATTTATTTAAACTCAGCACACGACGATTCATCTGTTTGATAGCATCGATTTGAACCATTAAAACTTACTTTATCGTCAATGTAGCCATGAGGTGGTCAGTAAATTTCGTCTAATACAGGTTTGTGTCCTGTCACACCCATGTAGGGCTATGACCGTATTCGCACCTGTTCCTCGAGCTCCCACTCAACCGGTTTGATCCTTTCCCCCCATTCAACTAGGTACCGTACCCTTTCTATGAATATCTATGATTTTTAAGAGTATTATTTAATATAATGTTTCCAAACTTTTTATGATTGCAATCCAGCTTGTGAGAGGTCATCTTTATCGTGAGTTGATGCTATGAAATTGATGAAAAGCATTATAAAAGATGCCACATATTTTTTGTTGATATTCAATTTTCGAGACCGGCTGTCAGTCGGTGAAAGCACAAAATCTTTTGAGAATGATCTCCGTTCGAATGGGATGTAATCATTCAGATTATCTAGTTTTATTACTGCTGAAAGACCAAAAAATAAAACAATGAATTATTCTATACTTAGACGTCACAAAAATGGTTTTTGATTGATACCTATCTAAGCCGATGGGAGTTTTTGTTAATATACCGAGACTGAAAAATAATTCCGATTCGTATTTTGCTAAATGAAATAAAGCAATAAATGTTTATAATAGAAGAGACTAGCGCGCCGCGGCGCCGCGGGCAGCTTGTCGGCCAGCGAGGTGCTCTAGCGTACACATTGCGCCTGCGTCCATTTGTCGGTCCCTTTTATTTTCAGATCACATCTGATACAATTTCGTGAATAAATTTTATACCAGTAACTATAGAAATGATTTATTTATCTGACTGACTCCATAACACATGTCTAGTTGATTTAATGATGTGTAACATTAAAGCATTGGTTGGCATGTCAATTGAGGCCCATTTCCAGAACTCGTATGTGACATACAAGTGCGGTCTAAGCGATATTTCAAGCGGCGTTGTAAACTATCACACTTGTGAGTCGATCGAGCATTTATTGCCTCTAATGGTTTTATATGGCCTATCTCGTAAAATTACAAAATAGATGTCAAATCTGAATCATATAGCCTATCCAAAAGGATTGATATAGACGCAACCACGACTAAGAATAATTGAAACAATTTAAGTACCTACTTATAGTTTTTTTTTTTATATATTTATTTAGCCAACAATGATGTCAGCCATCTTGTTAAGCAATTTGAAATTTTAATAGTTATATGTTACAAATTAAAAACTTGTAGGCCATATTTTTAGCAGGCACTATTTTATATTTTGTCGAATTCCTATTACACAAATGATACGGTCCGCTCGACGGGCGTCATTGCGGCTTCGGTCGTGCGGTAACGGCATCATCAATCATCTGTAATTTGATTTCTATGCTCAATTATTGCGTTCGCGGAGGTCGAGGCGGCCGCACACTCCTCTTTCACGTACCTACCCGCGCACTTCGTTCTCAAAATACGTATTTCGGAGTTACACAAATATCAGTAGCTAAGTTATGATTAGGAACACATCCTCAGTACCGAAATGTAGAACAGATGACAAATAAAATAGGTACCTACAATACCATGGCACTCACAATTTGATCCCGATTTACTACATACAAATTGCATTCCAAGAGGCTGATAAAATGTATCGTTTGATAAAAATTATTTCCATCCATTGTCAGTTATCATTTCATCAAACAGCAATTCACTTTTTATGCACTGTCTTATTTATATTTTTTATTAATTAACCTTATTTTACGTCTGTACTACTTGGGTTTTGAAGTCGGAACAAGCAAAAAACCATCGTCATGTCTCGGATCCAACACAATGGAGTGCCGTGACGCAGGCGCCAGACATGATAATCACAAGTAGCACATGACAAGAGCGGCGCACGCGCGTCGGTCACGACGTCGCCGCTGCGTCTCCGCCCCGGGTGACACTACCGAAGCTTGCCGAGACTTACCGATACGCTCACACGCGGCGACCTTTCAGATAAACATCTTTATATCCACTCGCCAAACTAGGTAATATCACTTGTTTATGCCGCCATCTATCATGACGCCGTGACAGACGATGACGGGTGCACTGCTTACAACCGGCGGCATTGAGAACACGTCCTCTTATTTAACAACATAGTAGGACAGCGCTAACGACATACTCATTGGCCGTGTTAAGTGGTACAATCACGTTTATTGCTGGTTTATTGTAGGGCTTTCGAGTCAATGGGTTACACGTTGGTGGGTGGATATCGTTTGTAATTTGTTTATGTATTTCAGTTCCCATGTTGTTATGATGTCTTTATCAGTACAAGGCGTTGAAGCTAACTGTCCAACTAAGTGGTGCAATGTAACGGTAGGTAGCGCGCTGAGTTTTGCGCACGAGCACTCGCCGCGCCGCGATCGCGCCTGCGCCGACCCTTTCACTCCTCATCACTCTCAGATTTTGTCAACTGGCAGAAAAATACGCCGTTTTTTTTGAGATACCTAATAAATAATTTTACGTAGCAAAAAGATACGGCTTTGTTCGGATTCGGAATGAAAAAAATGCTTATATGTATAAATATGTTTCTATACAATGTTAATTGCTTACTCAAAAGTTATCTATTCTGTAGAGAAATTTTAGCCATAACTTAACTTTATTTTATTCTAGATTAATATTAAATCCTAGAGAAACTGAAATTAGAAAACTAAAGATTTGAAGCGTAGGTAGTTCTGAATAATATACAATGAATCATAAATAGCGGCTCTATTAAAGTTTATAATGTTTAGGTAAGTTAGCATATAATGTGTTATAAATTAAATGTAAATATCAACTTGAAAGCTGTAAATCGATCTTTAAAAGACTTAACGTTTTGACACTAGTTTCGCTATACATCATGGAAATCGGTATGTTTATAAGAAAACACGGACAATTCTATTCTAAAGTAAGTGAAAATAGTAATTTTTTAAAAAGGGATCCCACAAAATTGAAAAATGAACTCTGTAGATCTACCCTTCATTATAGAAATAGCTATATGATGTCCATAAAAGTTTACAACCATATCCCAAAATTTATAAGAGAACAACCATTGAAATTATTTAGAAAATTGTTAAAGGAATGGTTGCTCAAAAAAAACTTTTATAGTTTAACGGAATTTTTTGATTGTAAATACAATACGAATAGAAAAATGACATATTAAACCTTTTTATTTATTCATTCATGAGTCACAAAATTAATTGAAATATATCTAAATAAAATATTGTAAAAGAAAGGAAAACAAAAATAAACAAAGTGTAAATAAACTATTATATAATGATTTTATTCTATTTAGTATATTATACCTAAGTTATAATTATAAAACAATGTAGAAATTAGTTAATGTTCACCGGTTACTACTCACGTACATTCTTCGGGTTTGCCCGACTAGTTCTAGAGTCTGACTCGCGACATAGCCGCGGACTCAGCTCATGACTAAGAGCTCCGTTCGAGTTCGAAACTAGTCGAGCAAACCCGAAGAATGTACGTGAGTAGTGACCGGTGAACATTAACTAATATGAATATGCCTCACGAAAGTTATTATACAAACAATGTAGAAATATTCGTATGCCTCTTGCAGAGGCGGATGTGTTTAAGAACTATACTTTTATGTTACCAACTTTTGTACCATATCCTTGACGATTAAATATATTTTATCTTTTTTTTTTTAAATCAAAGCACAATCAACATGTGGTCAACAACTATAACAGCAACAATCAATTTCTAAACGGATAGTCTCTGGCACAGTTGCGTAGGTACTCCGTCAGGATTGACTGTTACCTGTAATGAGAATTCATAGAGCATGCGTAAGATCGACCGAGACTGTACCATATTGTGTGCATATTAGGACTGCAATAATGATGGAAAGATCAATTTCATACTATCCGCATACGGCAGCACGCGACCCGGTCTCGTAAATACAATCTCGTATCGCGTCAGTGATACATCCTTCGATACCGGATGAAATATGAATCAGTAAACCCTCAAGAGTTATGATGTATGATAATGAGGTATAGAAACGAATTGGATGCAAATTGGTATCCAAGTAATAGCCTAGGTGCAGTTAATCTTTGTACCGTAAGTACTCTTACTAATGCTTTGGATATGTATTAATCTATCTTATCAATCTTACTTAACAGCTTTTTGACCTCCGCCTTTTTTATGATGAATGAATGTACCTACCGGAACTTAATGTAGCAAGTAATATTACTGATGTTGTCTTTTCGAGTCTTAGGTTTGTCGACCACAAGGAAATCACACAGCGCACTGTAATGACAGCAACACGTACGTGATAGATTCGATTTACAGGTTCGCTTCAATCTTCACAGCAGTAGGTGCGCATGGAAAATTGCCTTGTGGCTTTACGAGTGTCCGCAGGATCGAATTCGCGATATTGATTGCGCACATACAGAAACATCAAATAGTTGTAACTAATCTCGTTTTCACCGATCGCACTAGTTCGTAGCGTAATCATAGTTAACACCTCAATACACCTGGGATTGAATCGCATTAGACGCGTGTTCACAATTTGTACAAAAGGAACTTTAGCGTCGACTATTGTGTTGTAGTATGCTATTTGTCATTAGAGTTCTAAGATTTATGTCACTATAGTTGCGCTTATTGTGAAGACAATGTATTGAGATATATCAGCTTGTTGGTTTCAATGTGACTTGCTATATCTAAGAGCAGATTCCATAAATATAAAGAAGTCCTTTAAAGGTTTCGCTATTTAATAATTACCTTATGACTTTTGAAGTATAAACAATTACAGTTATCAGCTGTATCTATAACGTAAATAAACAACTATGATTAATGATAGCATCTATAAAATTATGCATTGAATTCTCTTTCGGCAATGTAATCTCGACGATCATTACGCAATAATATTTCAGATCGATTATGATACATTTATCATGCATAGTGCGTTGTCTTTTTCTATTCTATCGCCATGATTATGATCGTTGGTCTTGCAACTGGAATTAGGAAGTAGAATAAATAATATATGTAGATGATATCTGTGCATTCCCTTCCTTGCGTTTGTGTCGAGGAACGCAATGACGAAATTACGTAAGACATGTCGGTACTAATTGGTAAGTGGATGCCACCTGTACTCTACACATACCGGTCCACGACTAACGGATCTTTAGTAAACTCGTTACCGAACAAATTCATAGACTTGGCCATAACGTTTTTAAAACATGTAATTATCGAATGGGCATCATAAATCAGAAGCCTGTCGTAAATATTATAAATGATTGTACTCAATACAAAGTGATTTAAATTAAGATGATGATAACTCCATTAAAGAATTCCCTATTGAGTTCTTTTGTAGTTTCAAAGGTGAATCATAGGAATATATTTCTGTATCATATAAAAATGTCACGGAGGCGTCTACATGCCATTCCTAATAAGTAAAGCGTTCTTGTCAAACCTGTCATAGGTCCCAATAACTATTAAAAAAAATATATTTCTATCATGTATATTATTGTATATAGATGGGTTAAAAAGATAAAATTAAAGCAATGGGTTTCTTTTTATTTTAAAATATAACATAGTAGTAGGTGTAGGCAGAGTACACAGTTATACACCTACATTTTGCCTATGCTGTTATTAAGTACATGGTACTGTGGGTGCTAGTAACACCTACAAAATTATAATGGTATGCGACCACGGTTTTACTTTGACGATTTTTATACCTATTTCCTGAATTTTTGTCTGAAATATTTTCGTGTTTCGTACTTTTTAGATCACTTTTGTTTATCCGTGGTCGGGTTACAGTTTTTAAACTTATTTTTTTATTTTATCTTTATTAAACGCTGATAAACTTTACGACAACATAACTACGAGTAATACGATAGGTCAGTAATTAACATACATATTTACTCTTGACTTGATGACACTTAGTGTCAGTGGTAGATGTGTGTGTTTGTCTATGTAGTGTCGAAAAGACGTATGTCATCGAGCTGCAAATAATATTATAGTTACTATAATTACTTATTTACAGATAACAAAAAAACTACTGAACGGATTTCATTGCGGTTTTCACCAATAGACAGAGTGACTCGTGAGGAAGGTTTGGGTATATAATTCGTTAAGGTTTTGTGTAAATTGGTTGAAATTGTATAATGGATGCGACACTGTTGCTCTATCACCCGTGCGAAGACGGGGCGGGTTGTTAGAATATACATATTTGTAATGTGCTCGTGAGACCTTTATTTTGTTACCAAACATGTCATGATTGTCTCATTTTTTTTTCGTGGTTAGATATTTATGTTTAACGTCCACCATATTAAATTTAGGGAGAATTTGTATAGCCTATGTCACCCAGGCCATTATTACGAATATATTATATATTCAGGTAGGTACACTGAGGCTGCAAAATAGGCAATAAAATTTCAAATACTGCTACCGATGCTTGGGCTGGTCTCTACTTTCTACTAAAGAATTAAATTAGTTGTATTTCTCACAAAAAGAAGGGAAATAATAACTGAAATTCTTCAGCTGAAATAGTATTGCCACATTTATAGGCGACTTACTCAAAAAGTGCTATAAAAGGTACCTACGTTTGTAATAATATGTCGGGTAGGTAAGTACTTAGGATGTAGCGAATGAATAATGACTTTCATTAGAAGCAGCTAATAAATTGTCTAGTCGTAATATATTTTTATTTGTAACTGGTGCGTTTAAAATCTGTTTACATGCGCTCCGGTAATGAATGCAGACTTTTTACCACACGTAAGGAGCCACGGGTATTGAGTTCGTGTCTGCAGTGGCATGTTTATTACTAGCCTCACGCGTTTTATGCTTTCTTAGTTCAATGCGTCTATCTCATCTATTCTTCTATTCTTTTCTTTTATTAGGTTTATATTTTATTTGCTGCTGCGCCCATTTCGCTCGACTTGTTTATGAACAGCCTAGTTTTACACGTGTTATGAACCTCGGAGTGCGCGTAAAAACGGACAGAATGTGTCGGTTTTATTGTTTTCTTCTCAACACTACAAAAAAAAAAGAAAAAGAAAAGTAATCACACTTTTCTTTTTCTTTTTTTTTTGTAGTAATTGATTGATAATTTGAAAATAGTACGTAACTGACGTTGAATTGGAGTAAAGTTTGGGTATATTACGCGGCGCTATTCTGAGCCAGGCGGGTGTGCCTGCGGCGCCGGCGGCGACCACGACGCTGCCTCCGCCTACCGCGCACGTTGCCATTGTTACTCCTTGCGGCTCCATCGCACCCGCACACGATACACCATGCACCACCAATTAAAACTTGCTTTACGATCCCACTCTAACTCTCTTCTAATGAAAATATTTTATACCACATAAATCCCATCGCAATACAGTACACGAGCGTGCTTTATGAAGGTAAGAACATTGTTCCGACTTGCATTCGTAATACAATTACATCCAGGAAATCACGATATCAGCTGCACGTTATTTTCAACTGTTGAATTGATTTTCCTAAGAGTATCGTTGGGTAAAAGTAATATTTTATGTTAGATGCCATTGTTTTATGGAAATGCATTGCACGGTCATAAAAATGTTACCTTATAAGAAGCATCACACTGCGATTGTCTCCGACGAATGCCCGTTATAGTTAGGCGCCGTCAACGGTCATACGTTTTGCACGCACCATGCAAATCTCCAGGCGTGAACTGAAGGCTATCTACGTCACATTAAGCTAATATGTAATTGATTGGTTCCCGGTGCACGGGAGCGGCGACACACTCCTGTCCCACTGATGGCGGATGCAAAAACACTAATGTTATAACGGTAAACCAGCTCTTCCGGCAAGCAATATGCCCCTAGGTGCTTACCTACTCTTTTAACTTTTACAAATTGAACTGCTTTCAACCGGAGAGCCAGCGGTCATGTGGCCTAAATTCATTCGATGCAATGTCGATATACAGACAGCTGTGCATGTACACCATATTAATCAACTTAAGATCTGAAGCCTCCATTAGAGATTAAGCCACTAGAATGAGAACACTCGGACAAGTTAAAAAGTGTTAAAAGTTAACATTTAAAGTAGGACGAGATCAACAGATAAATATCGTATGCACATTCTCGTAGATAAAAACAGACCGTTACATCGTCGCGGATCATTCAAGTGAAAACATAACCATTTTAAATTAAAAGCCTATCAATTATGTTTATATCTGTTTATACTACGGACTGTCAATCATTCGGCTAGTGTTTAATTATTATGCCACTTACTAATAGCCGCCACGCCTCTGACAAAAGCGAATTTGTGCCGCCCAAAAACAATTAACTGGCCACCTAAATATTAAAATTATTTTTATTTTTAATTTGAATGATTAATGTTACTAATACATAGCAATCATCGATGGCGTGTATAGCTAAACACATCATTCATCTGATCAGGTGTAACGGTATACATTGTGTTATAATGGTCTTTTACTTGGTTTTGTTTGTGCCCATTATTTTGGATGCTCTACAATTTAAACGGCGGAAGAGGTTCCGTTGTACGTGGGAGGCTCCCATTGAAGATTACTATTGTTTCATCGTTTCACAAATCTTTATCGTATAAAGATATCTTTTAGAAATGACCTGTAGGATGCGATGTATTTTATGTGTTTACATATTTTACTGGACAATTTAATAGAGCTGCTTTATTAGGTCCATTAAATAAGGGATATTTGTATGTTGATTTGCATTTAGATTTCTCGTAAATCACTACATTCGTAATGGCCCCTTTAGATCGAATTTGTAAAGGGTCAATACACTTACACTAGCGTCACGTCATCTTGCCTACCGTTATCGGCGATTGATCGAACGTTTACGAGGCTCGTTTAAGCACAGTATTGCGCTATTCACCGTGATGCTTTATTATTACCCAATAAACTAGGTAACTGATTTCTGCAATGTATATTGAATTCACCTGTCGTTGACCGACATACTTGACACTAATCTCTGAATGTTTACGTGTCTAGATTGTAAAGTCTAACCGTCGAATGTCCGTACAAGTGTAATAGTGTTCTACAAGCACTTTACTCTGAACATTCCTTGCGAGAAGCTGGTCAGGTGCAAAAGTAAAAACATTTTTATAGTGTAGGTATCGCGATGGTTTACCGGAACAAGCTCGCACGTAATTTAAGTGGAGCGATGTATTGCGGCCGCACGATGAGACGCGAAACGATGTCGGCGCGCGAATCCCGTTGGGGCGGACGCCATTACCGCCCACCGCACCGCGCACGCGTAGAAAAACCGACCTAGGTATAAAGATGTCGCGCACAGATAAAATTGGATGGACACTTGACAACGCCGCCTCCTTGCCGACCTCGACATGTTTATCTTTGGAATCATGGCCTTACCACGAATATCCAATTATGTTCACACAGATCCCGCCATGCGATCATATTTATTGTGCGGTATATCCCGACATCTTTGCATGCAAGGGGCCTAATACCGCAACGCGCGACGAGACGACATTGTAGGTTTCTAAACAGCGGTCGTAAAACATGCAAGAACGTGAAAAGCTTTGAGGCGGCTACTTTAACACAAACCAGAAAAAATACGTTATGTACATTTTAATGTGACGTTATAACTACCGTTAACTAGCATACGTTAAGACAAGTTTGATAAAATCTGGATGACTTATGATGTGAATCCCGGTTCGGTGAAAACTTTCAAAAGAATAGACATTGTTCCGACCTTTGAGCTATTGTGTTGCAATTCGTTCACGTAAACTGCACATAACCAGTATCAACGTCGTTCGTTTATCAAAGGCACTACATAAGCTGTGTTTTTTTTTTCCATTCATAAGGATACTTGCAAAGAGTATATTATTAATTTTGAAACAAGTGTTTCAACATCTGCAATAAATACTTATCAAGGTTTCCCATCCAGCCATTACTTCTAAAAAATGGTTTATTGTTTAACACTTCAAATTAACAATTAGCCAAGCAGTGAAACTAATTGTTCAGTTAATGATCAGACCGGATGGTCGACAGTGGGTGGTCCGCGCACTCTATATAAATTAATATAAGTCTTGAGTGCGCCTTCGCTAATGTCACTCCAGCTTTTCTCCCAGTATTATGTTTCTTAGAGATTGGCAATCAGCATAACGATTACAAGCGCTGTAACTCTTCTGTCCAGTTTGTCTTCCGTGTGTGTAATGACTTTACAATAACTGCGCGCTGCCTTATAAAGTTGTGTTTGCTTTAACGGAGCATTTAACTTGGAAGGTAACGCACGATTTGCAGATATTACAAGATACGACTAATAATGCATTAGCATGGTGTATGTTAATTGAGCTACGCAGAAGCCATAACCCATCGCAAAACACTGCTATCACATACCGTAAGAGAGTTAAAGGTAAAGTACTATCGTGTGGCATATCTATACAGGTCGCTCGCTATCTATTGTCAATTAAAAGCCGCTGGCGGAGATCTCGACCGCCTTTTGCTTGTTCTATAGGATGTACACGATTGCTTCCCGATGCATACCCTACGCCTCAGGGTGGATATTGCTCGGACTTTTCCTGTATTACTACTTGTGTGCATTGAACTAATCTCTATTCTGATTGTTCTATAAATTAACATAAAATCTATTTTGGTATAGATTTGAATCGTCTCTTGATTCTTGTTCAATCAGGAAACAATATAGATACATGACGGCTAGCTTAAAATAGATTTGCTTTACATTTTGCTGGCTTTGCTCGAAGCTCCGCCTCTTTGATACAGTGGCCTAGCAGTGACTTGTTATTTTGAAATTACTGCTATTCCCCTGAGTTATTGCTTTACTGCATTTACAATTGAATAAGTTCATTACTTCCTGTATTCGAAAGACCGTATCTAATATCATATTAAAAGCGCTCATTTTTTAACGAGCTTGTAACAATATATAATATTTTGACAGAACGATAAATTATAAAATAAAGTCAATAAGTATGAATACTGTTTGCTGTTTATAAGAGAAATAAAACCAACCAACCATTGTTTGACCCATGCTAGATAGGTATAATGTCCTACGTATTGGAATAAAAACCCTTCATAATTTTCGGATTTAATTATGTCCTTATTAAGGCTATGATATCGACTCTACAATTTATTTTAAAACTGTCCTTTATGTACTATAATAAAAATGATATTCTTTAAAAAAATATGACTTATTAAATACACACCAGAACCTTACCCAGTATTATTAAAAGTAGATGAACATTACAGTTAAGATCATAAACTGGATGATAAACATTGAACATAAAATTTCAAACGATGATTACCTGTTAAGATATTGCGGTGCGCTAACGCAACTATAACAGTATTTAGGCGTTGGTAATGAGACTATCGTAATTGAATTAACACAAGAACGTCACGTGTAGGCTCGTTGGACGTCTGCGCGCCGCCTGCGCCGCGAAAGTGATTCCGTGATAATAAATCAGATAACTGACAAGCAATGGAGATAATTAAATTAGCAGGAGCGTATTAATGAATAATCAAAAGTGCTTGCGTCGGTAGACGTGCAAACATAGTCCAAAACAATCTTATTTAAAAACACTTTAGATTTGCTAAGTAATGTTTTAATAAACGGCTTTGGCGATCTAACACGGCGATAAACACTAGTTAAATTGGTTAGAAATTAAATTATTTCTGCAAACTAAATTATAATAAATGGTCAGACTGTTACCGGTTATGTCATGTTGACGAGGATTATTTAGTTTTAATAGAAATATTCATAGTAGCATTAAATTAGGAGTTACTGCTTATGGAAGGGACATACCTCACACATCTCATCACACATCACTCCACATCCATGTGTGTATGCGCACAATATGTATAAGTATTTTCGCTGCTTTAAAACGGTAAAAAGTAACAGGATAATGTTATGCACAAACCGGTTCGCATAATTCGGAAATCGAGTCAGGTACCGACCAAACTTTTTAGCATCTTACTGCAAAGAAATACTTACTCTCTCGGAAATTAATGCTCACCTGTATATGCTGAGAATGGCGCCGTTTCATTTTATTGACTATTTAAGTTACATTATTTCAATAACCTTGAGTGTATTGTTTCATTAACATTCATTAATCCAACATATTTTGTTATGAACCTTTTATGGTACGTCTTATTGATATTTAGTTAAAAATAAGTGTAACTATCTATACAGCAAACACGCATAACGTGATTCGACAGCTTTTTATTTCTCATTTATCAAGTGTGTATTAATTTGAAGTAATCAATCATTAGGGCAGTTTTCTTTTTTATTGTGAACAACGGTACTTGAACTACTCGTCTCGATAAATCGTTTCGTAACTTCCGTACATCAATTCTGGCAATGGGCGCTGCATTAAGATATACGCGTATTTACCGGACTATATCGGCGAGTCATTTAGTAAGTACGAGTAACACCAGAAAAACTAACAGTATCTCTGTTTGCACTTCGTTGCTTTTGTTATTTCTTTTTGATTTGCTTCTGAATAGTTTGACAGTATCATTACCAGTTACCACGCGATATTTTATATATTTACCGTTAAAAATGTTACTTCTATGTTAATAAGTTTAAATTGTATATTATCTATTATTTAATATATATAAAGCTAGACTAATTTTTATAATGGGTGCAATAATGGATAGTAGAACAATCTCTCGAGCCGAAAGCTGTTATTTTCCTAACATTTGCTCTAAGTGCTTCCTCTACGGCTAATAAGACATAATGACGTGTTATTTCTGAAGATTCACGAATTCCAATCGTAGTAGAGTATAGTACGCGGGGTTACTAACCTTGCAGCTTCGCAACCGCTACCCGCAGACCGCCACCGCCGTGCTGCGATCAAAAGAAAAACGCCATAGTTAATTACGCAGTTTACACATGAGTCGAGTGTATACTCGATTATGACATGTTGAATTATAGACGGGTGGCTGTAATCACACGCCCGCGTGCAGTTTTTCATGCGAATGCATGCGGCACGCTCGTGATTCGCTCATTCACTTCAGGAACAGTGTAGGGCCACTTCCCCGTATCGACTTGTAATTACGAACATTTTGCGCTAAAGAATTTCCCGGAATGCTTACTTCACCCATAATTCTGTTGTCTATTTACTTATGTAAAGCCATTCGTTTTGAACTAGACCTTGTGCCGCGGGTGCAGCTGTTTACGATATGTCAGTGATGGTAATTGCAGATAACCGCGGCGTATTATGTAACACGTTTAGTAACAGATATTCGCCTGAATGTAAAGTGCACATTACTTAGTGTTTATGTTACCTTAATGTGGTGAAACCATGTTTATTTAACGTTTTCTGCTGCACGGACAATGTTGTTAATTAAATTATTCATTTATGTTGGTACGACTGTCCTTTCAGTTATCCAGGTGTTGACAATGGTAATGGACCGATATATACATAAATTATGTTAATTAAAGAGTCACCAGTGAATAAATAAGAAGTTAATAATGAACAGATAGGAGAAACTTAGTGGTTCATAATTTTTTGTTCATTTAAGACACTAACCTAATTATTTTTTTATATCTTTGTGCCTTTAAGTACCTATAGATATGTTGCCAACGAATTATGTAAAGTGTCGCTTACTGGATTCAAAGTTGCGGGAAATTATTTAAATTCAACATAGTTTCACCTGAGAAACCATTCTGCTTGTTTGTCGGAACTCTTCACTTTTGTATTCTGTAGCGATATGAGAGAGAATCGTCCGATTTGAATGTTAACTGTATCTTACTTGACCTGCACTTGTACGATACTTGAATTAAGTTGTTCTTCGAAAGTTGTTTAAAACATTATTTGCTTTTGTTCCAGGTAAACATATGACTTCTCCATATTTAAAGAAACACGTATTTGGTATGTACCAGACATTAATATTTCCATAATCCAACCCAATGTGGTTACAGCCATATTTAGTTATCAGACATATTTAATCTTGATTTATCGCTTAACAATACATATCAAGACATAAGTATTTCTGATAGATACATTTGGTGTTTCGTTTCATGCAGCAAAAACTATATTTGAATATAATTATGACAAGGATAAAATAAACAGTGTACCTGTTTCTGCTTCAACTCTAATTAAAGTACAGTAACCTATAGAAAAAACTGATTTATACGCGTCATCTTGCATTGACCGCACGTCATTTAAAAGAAACACATGCCACTTATCTTATGCCAACTCAATCTTCTCAATCTGTTCCATTAATCAAATCACAGCAACTCTACATACGTTACGTCACTGGTCAGCCTCTCATCGCGATCCCACGCTTGAGCAAGCCGGACGAATCTTATCGCTAGAAAAAAGTTACCGATCCGTCAGAAGTAGTCTTGACTGATCCTAGTGATCATTGAACCTTAAACGGCACTCGGGCTCCCATAGATTGTTTTATAGCTAAATAAACACGCTCGACTGGCTTACAATTGCAATTTCACAGTCAAATAACAGAAACAGGCATTAGGAAAAACTTACACGAAGAAACCGAGAGTACTTGCCAGTTTTTTCAACTCATCGAAAAACATTCCAAGTTGTCTCGAAACAAATACCAATTATATTTACAGTTACAACAACATTCACGCTTTTAATGTCGACGTAAACGATACTCTTTCTACCAACTAGGTTTACATATTCGATAACTTGTGATTTATGGTACGTATACATATTTAATGAAGTAACGGTCATACAAGTCTGTAGATTGGTTTCATTAATGTAATGTCAATGTTTTTGTACAACTTTCAACTATTGATTTCTGTGCAAGGATTTTACGGCCCTTAGTAAAGATACATCATGCATATTTATAATAGCCATAGGTTGTAATTAAAAACTCACAGACTGTTATTTCATGTAATCGAATCCTAAGATATTAAATCATAACGATTTGTTTTATCTTTCAAAGATAAAATATAATTATAATTAAAATGTATGTTAATATTTAATAGGAAAGTGCAATATGTGATATTCAACAAACGGTTTCCTATAATAAGTCTTAGGTCTTTTTTGTGTCACTTTTTTTTAGTCACATCTTGACTTCGGTAGCCAATACTAACTAGTTAATATATATTTTTTGTCGACCACCGTGCTTATTTGTTTAGACAGACAAACTGATATGTATCTGCAGCACTTTTTTGTTGTGGTAATACATTTATTCATCGTAACCGACGTTAGTTTTAATTCAACCTCATTATCAAGATCAATCAGTGAGTAATATAATGGTGTGATAACTAATTTTTGTGTGTCATGATTGGTCTGAAAATTACAGCTACAATTTTATTTTGAACGTGCTTTAACTTAAGTAATTATTTTTCCAGTAGTAATAATTCAAGATTTAGTATTGTACTGACAGAGGTCATGTTCAGATAGTAAGAGTTCAAAGTTCGCAAATGTATAATGTGCCGTATAATTTCGATTAGCGTAGCGCTTAAATTGGTGGTGTTTGCGCATCGGTGTTGCGGTCTACGTCACGTCAGCGGCGATACGGTTGGCGCGTCCGCGTCCAGTGCGCCCTGCACGCCGCCCGCGCACCATTTGTCAATGTCGCACCTAACACTGTTCTCACGTGACCAAACACTAGGAAGTATTTTACTTCCATTACGTAAAGATCACTACTGAAGATGCCTCCGGCCAGGCATTGTAATCTAACGTTGTAAATTCACATTAGATAACGGAAATCGAACTAAGAACAAGGATTGTTGCTCATGGATTCGTGCCCTTCTTATATCAGGCTTTAATCAGATGCATTCAATTCACGATTCCGGGTTGCTACTAACTAGCACATACACATTCAACTTAGTGTGAGCTTAAAATCTTTGGAACTGATAGTTTATAAAGCTCACTATCACTTAGTATATTGTATTTGATTATCAACAATTGTCTACTCTTACCAATATCCTTTCGAACTATTGGAAGAAAGGAAGTCAGGTCGACAACCTTTAAATATTGACTCATCTCGGAAAGGCACGCGCCTAAACACACAAGACGTGCCTGTGTCATGTGTTCCTTTTAGAGAAATTATTTTCTTGCAGCATTTACTATTTAGGCATGAAATTTCATTCTTTATTGTATAATAATTACTAACTATATGTATGATTACAAGTAACTGGTCACTGTAGCCAATGAAACTTTTGCATCCGAGCTTGCCAACAATAATTTCAACTCAAAAAATAATAATTAAAACATTAATAAAATAGTAATTAATTACAACCCAATTGAAAAATATATTCTAGTTTCAAGTTATAATATGTAAATATACGGTTTTTTTATAACAGTTCATACCAGTTTTGTGTTTTAACAGGTTTTTTTGATGATACTCGAAGTTTATAACACTACGCTAGACAAACATCACCTACATTTCGCAAATTTCTAATATTAATAGTATTTTTTCATGTTATCCTATCATTCTATTCATGTTATAAGTGTGACTGTGTGACATGACATCGAAAACCTAAATAAATATTCTATATAAATATTTAAAATACTTACTCGAAGCCTCGTGCATAGTCACTATATGCGATACTTGTGTTAATCCATTATAAATTTATAGTTAGTAAGAAAGGTAAAAGCTCCATAAATATACATTTTCTTTAAGGACATTTGCCTACATTACTTTCATAGACTTAAACATTCATTTCAGAACGGAACGCGTAAATACTCCAGCCATTTATTGCCCCTGTGGGATAGGGTAAGCGTGAGATTACGCAGTTAGCTTACGAATCATTAAACCTATCACATTACGAGAGGAACTTAAATAGGTTCGCATTGATAAATCAATACATGACGTTAACGTGATATCCACCATCTTGAGGGTCCCCTAGTACGTCACAGCAGTAGGTACTGCAATACCCACGCAAGGCAACAGTGTCCCGAACCAGTACATAAATATTGCCCGCAATGTTTGTCGCTGAAAACTCGATAACTTGAAAGCAACTAAACGGTCCCTTAGTCCACAAAACACTAGATGTTGTTCATACAAAGCATGTTCCAAACAATAGAGAAATAAACCATGTTCTATTTTACACCTCCGCTAAACTCGACCTAAAACATTCTTCACCTCACCCAGAGAGTTTACTTATCTATCTCGCAAACTGTCCGTATATTGTACACATAAAATCTTAGAAACTTCAATTCAATCTTATTTTGAGGTGAATGAACGTAATGTAAAAAGAGACCGTTGAATCGAAATATTTGTTTGGCAATGAGTTTTGTGTAATTCGATTAAATTTCGTAAGTCGGCCGTCGACCCGCGCCAGCGCAGAGCACGACGCTATTTTGGAACTATGTCTACGTGATGCCACGCATCTTTTACAGCCACCGTTCCACTGGACTGCATTACTATTGGTAGATTTCACAGTGATCGAAAACGTGATTGTGTCCCGAGCCATTCCGATTCAAAATTTCATGGAACGGTTTTGGCTCGATGACGATAATGCGCAACTTAAAAATATCTTCAACGTGATTCTGTTTGTGCTTACTTAGTGCATGTATGTGCATTAATTAGCTTAGTTATTGCAAAAAAAAGGAGAATTGAAGCTTTATGTCTGCAGTCGACAAATTGATTGACAAAGTTATTGAGTTCTAAGTATCGTGCATCTACCATTGTTGTATTTTTGTTTTGTTTATTCATACCTTATTTTTGTTCAGTAACAGTAGCATAACTATTTATATTCATTATGCTAGCATTGCAGTAACACAGATATCTATAAATAAGTTAAGTAGTGACTGAAGGAAAAGCTTTTCCATGTTTTTCACGTAGATAAGATGATTGGATGGAAGAAAAAGAATTCATATTCTAAAAAGTACAAAAAAAAAATATTTTATTGATTACTGCTGGAATCATCTTTTATGCAGACCGAGAAATCCGCTGTTTAGCTATTGAATGAACAGTGAAGGGAACTGACCGAAATGCTTTCTCCAAATAAAGTAACTAATATTTTTACTGACAAATCTTATAACACTTTATCACTACTACCATTACCATTAACTTACTTAGTAGACTTGATGGCGGAAATAGAATGTAACTCATTGTTAGGAACAGACGGTAATTGTAATCGTTAGGGCTGGACGAAGAGATCAGCGATGTGAACAAGGTTATGGGGTTCTAATTGACAGATCACAACGACGGCAGCGGACACCGTAACCGCCTTTATCCAGGCTAACTGTACCACTACCGTACGACACGGACCGCCTGCCGCTTGGTCGCTCGTACCCACCACCGCAACGGGAAATGCCGGGCGACAGCGTCCTCAACCACGTCAACCTTCGCTGTGTCGCCACACTCATTTCCTCCAGAAACCGCACTTAATAAAACCACAACAAACAAAAACTTTCGACTAATAAAAACTGAATCTGGACTCTATCCATTATCACACCGAAGTATACTGCCGTCGATACAAATTCTGATAACGCCACCTTGTCTCTCATAGCTTTCGCATTAAAAATTCCACAAGCAAACTCTTTCTGTGTCATCTCTATTTGTGATATTCGCCGTGTCGGTTGCTAAGTGAAACCGTCGCGAGAATCTTTTATTCTTCTTAATGCGAGCCGTTTCGGCTCTTGTTCGGGATCCTACTGTGACAGCCATTATAATTCCTAGTGAATGTGGAAGTATACAAAGACGGCTTTGTGCCCGCCATAAATATTTATGAGTAAGTGCCTATTTTCTACACACGTGGGTCGGTGGATACGCACGATACCACCGGCCTAATTGGATGTCTGTAGGCGCGAATTTGTTTCAGTGTGCGGGGAATTCCTTATTTGTGTTGGAAAGCAATTTATAATAGTGAAATTTTACTTCCTTTCCAATACGCCCTCGCGTTTATAACGTCCTTGTTAAGTTCTCATCTCATTGACATCACAAATTAATTATTTAGCGGCTCGGTTACGGTTATATAACGATAAATACATTGAAGATACTAATCCTACTTTCTCTTAACTAGTTTCTTGAGGCCACTATAAGAAAGTAAAACCCCGCTATGTTGGCGCTCGCCCCGTGTCCTGTTGACACACAAATTGCTATGATAAATTATTCTGGAATACTGATTTCTATGACACCCATAAAAATGTTTAGGTAATTCTATATTGCAAAGGGCACTATTTTGAAGACAAAACATTTATGAAGACTAAAATATTCCAGATTAATAAATAAGAATTTGAGAAGGCTTTGAAGTATTGCCAAAGGCAAAGTCAAGGTTTGTTGTTTACAACCAAATTTCCGAAAAATAATACTATTTCATGCTTGCAAATTATTTGAATAAGTAAATTAAATCCTAAATCCTTCAAAGTTCAAGGCAAAATCTTAAAATATTCGTCTAAGAGGCAGTATAGTATAATAGCCAGTTGTGACACCACGAACGACCTCAATCCTGTCTATCTAAGCATGTTCTCGCATGCTCGTATATCTGGAACGCGGGAACGGTAGTGCGACTGTGGACGGTATGGCATCTTGCCCCGTCCTGCCCTGACACTTGGCCCCTTACAACTATACGCTTAATATTATACCCGCTTGCCTATCTATCTTGCTTGCACAGAGTTATGGGCTTGCATTGCAAATATATCACTTAGCTTTGATACTTGCCGTTAATCAATGATGATTTAAATATGAATAAGGCAGGAAATATAGTGACAAATAAAATTACATAAATATTTTCCTTTTGGTGAATATTAGCGATTTAAATTGTTCAGTGCAATTCTTTAAATCTTTGTATAATATTAACATGCCTAAATTGTGGTGGTTCGTGTTTTGCTTAAAGTGATTCATCTATATAATGTTTTGTCTAAATGTAGTGATGTTTCACTATGTTTACACATCGTAGAGAAAGAAAAATAGCTACAACTTAACAGTCTAGGATCAAACAAGGGATCACGTTGTCTCTTGGGCTGGGTACATGTTTGGCACACTTTCAGGAGGTCTCGGTTACTGCGGCGACGTCACGTTTCCTATGTTGGGAATAGTTTATTGAAGTCATGATGTGACCTTAACATTGTGTTTTACGATTGTCTCGTCACCGATCCGCGCACTGACATTTCAATAGAGAAGGTGAGCGCGGGTCGCGGCGTGACGCTAAGCACGACGCCCAGCATAGCCAACCACCACCTACACATGGCTTCTACTGTCAACACCATACTTATTTTGCATGATTGCCGTTATTTATAAACATTGTCCCCACAAAACACCTAACACAAATAAATCAATACAACCCGACGTACCTATACCATTTTCTACAATGACATCCAAACGGCACTTTAGCAGAGCGGTACTAATTTTAACTTTATAGTAGAATTTCTCGAATTGCCTACAGAAGCTTATCGGCGTCGGTGTTGACTTAAATTTGCATCTAGGTAGTATTTTCTCGTCGCCAGTTCGATAGTGTGTGCTCACGATTTAACGCTGGTATTAATGCATTATTCAGCGGGGTTTTCATTAGACTGTCGCTATCGGCGCGGGCGATCGCGCTCTCGTTAAAATGTACGGATGGCATGACGGGTGCTCGTATTGGACGGGCACGCGAGTCAACCCTATCGCGGCTCAAATTCAAATCACTGAAAAACTTATTTGCAGTTTCGCATTTTCTGTCGCCTAGCTTCGTGACATACGTCAATCTATCTAAATCCACTTAGTCAAGTCTACATGTTGCTGCCTATAGTGGTATTATATTTATTCATAAAGCCTTATTGCAAACAGTAAATCGCTACATCATAATAATGAATACCGATTTCATAATATTATTGTAAAATTGACATTATTTAATTATACAATTTTTTTAATATTGAAATGTTAATTTAGCAATGATAATTAAGTAATAGTAATAATTGTAATTAATCTATTCAATAATAATGATTATGTCCATCATATGTATTTTTAAGCTATTAAAAATGGCAGAATAAGCGCACCAACCTAAGCGACTACAATTTGTACTTAAATTATAAATGTTTCCTCAGTCATTTATCTAAACCTGCACATGCTCGTAGTTATCGCATCGAAATTCTTTGAACGCATTGAAGAAATGCAATTAGCAAGGCGTACAGAACTATTAAATGTGTAGCTTGACCAGTTTAAAAGAAACTGGTGCAACGCGTAAGGACAGGTTTAACAACCCCACACATGACACAAACTCGCGGATGTGGTATACTTTCGATATTAATGAGAACACACCCCACATGCATCGCCCTAAATAAATTACAACCTTCTGCAACACACGTGCAACGAGAACAAATTTATTTTTATGGGACGTATATCATCTGTGGTGACATTTTTCATTAAATGTTTTTAAAATATTAGGTTTGTTCTTTCTGCACCGTATATTTTAGTACCTTGATAGAAATACGCACAGAATATTTTGCACGAAAATAGCCCGATTGATCACTTACGGGTGTTTTTTTATTTATTTCCAACAATTTCTGTGTGCTTTAATATTGATGCAAACAGCAGTCATTACTACGAACCGTTGCGCTTGAGCGAGCTCAATAATAACTGAGCCATGTTTTTAATTACCTTGTCAACGCTTCGAGTTTGAACGATGTCAGTTGTCTGGAGCACCTGCAACAATCGGAGACACATTAATTAGAAGGATTACTGTTGCGGGCAAGGATACGGTAGCTGAGCGTTGTCACGGTACGGCAAGTGCTTCAAGTCCCATCACATAAAATCATTATATCATAAAATCTATGTTTAACATCATCAGTTAAGCAAACTCTTGTCAGCACAACTATTTAGGCACACAGCAACTGTGGATGGTTTGGTTTTAAGCACCGTTTTTATAATGCCGTGAATACATAAATCTTTAACGAATTTTAATTGTAATATAAGACATTTTTAATTCTATAATGACTAGGTAATTACATGCATTTCATACCCAAATTGTAAATTGAATTCGCAATCAATTAATTAATTATTGGTTCTATAACACGAATACTTGCATATACATTTGGTAGTAGATATACTTTTATATATAAAGTCATAATGTAGCTATAGTTTATCCCATTAAGGTGATAAGTAGGCCTGCAACCTAAAACTATAAATTCTGATCTGGCTAGTACTTATAAACCTATATAGACTTAATTTACAAAATGTCCATTCAATTAACTGACGCTGTTAGTTTATTGACATAATAGTTTAGATTCGCCATAGGGCGACTGGATTATAGACCTCGAGCACGCATGTCCTTATCTAGATTCCTAGATGGAGTCGGCGTCGGATGTTGTGCAAGTTCACGCCCAAGGCGAAAGTTTTGATATATTTAACGTACATATTTGCATTTAAAGATCACAGACGCACGTTATCATTTTTGTAGGCCATATCCAGACATTGAGTTACATCTAAATAAGGACATTACTTTAGTTGCAAATTAATCTAGAAATCTGTGAGGAAACAATAGGTCGTTTGTTGGCAAGCAGCTTAGAGTATGAAGTGTGAACGTCCGCCGTGTGATGTCGGACGTCGCTACATTCGTGTAAACAAAGCGCTACACTGACCGGGTTAACCTTGAATGGTAAATGTGTGCGGAGTTTCGCCGGGGAAAAATATGCCATTGATGCAGGCGGCGTGCGTGTGCCGGGTAACGGTCACCACAAGCCGAATAAGTGGTTTAGCATCGTACGTGGAATGATAATGTTTGGAGCGAGACTTGTCACGCGATTGCACTGCCCTGTCACTGCCGTACGCATTCAGAGACCCACTTTCTAACCTTGTGTCCTTGAACCATAAATGTTTACGTTGTATGTATAGTTCATTTTCTATTATCACCTTAATGCATCTGAAATACTATAATTTACTTAGTCTTAACTTCCGGTATAACGAGTATTATTCGCCTTAGTTAACCAAATTGTCTCACTATATAACAGTGAATGGTTAGATAATAAAAGCGATAATGCAATATTTCGTGTAGCCAATTACAGTAGGGTGGATGTCGGTGTCGGTGTCTGAGAGCGAACAATGTGCCGCTAACGAGATACAGCGGCCGCAGCGCTGCACACCGCTCCGTCAGGCAGCGCACCGTCGAATGCCCAACACCTCAATTCTCTTTGTTTACGTTGGCATCGTACTCGCCCGCGGAGCCCGATCTCATCCCGAACGCAATAAAGCTCGAAGCAAACTCACGACTCTGCAATGTCTACTCTTTATCGCCCCCGCCGAATACAGTACGATCTTAAACGTATTTTAATAACTTCCACCCGCCAGTCGCCGTAATGGGATCACCATGCAAATGCCTGTACCCATGCTGTACCGTTACATACCGATACTGATGGTAACGAACCGCCCCGTGAAATAAAGAAAGGCAATAATCGCAAACGGGAAATCCGATCACGCCCAGGGCGTCCAGCGGCCGCGGCGGACAGGTTCTACGGGGAGCATCCAGTCTAATAATACAACTATGTAAACTCAAATGCTTGCACTACACCTTGGCATAAATAATATAGTAGGTGCAGTCCCTCGCGGTTCAACGTCAAAAAACTTGAATGAGTCGAAGAAAGTGCCCTTGCAAGTTCCTGTATTCGATCCGATCTTAGATCGAATGAGGTAAGTTGTTAGTGAACCAGACGTACCGAGTGTGGATTTGAAGTTCCCTTTCGTGATATGGCGAAGCGCTTTCCCTGTCGCAACTCTGCGCTCTGACACTTGCACTCTTCCTTTCTAAATTACACTCACTAGTGGAACGATAATACCTTTGCTATTAACTGGTATTACGTTTGAACCAACCTATATGAAGTCGTTATTACACCATTATAAACATGCATTTCGATTTTAATTGACATTATATTCCACTTAACCGTAACATATCGATGCGCGTCGAATGAACAAATAGAATTCTAACGGTGAAGTCGATAATGAGCATTTATCGTTATAGTAAGGATGCTCTTTTTACTTCCGTCCTCGGATAATTAAATCCTTTGAGTTGCCACCGAACGATAGCATCTTTTTGAATAAGTTTTCAATTCAAAAGCCGCTTCATCATCTCTCCTTGCAAACTACTATTACAAAATAAGATTAACAATTTTCTCACGTCCGCATCGAGATCGAGTTAGGCGACGACAACCTCTGCAAAAAGTAAGTTGGAAATCTAATAGAGTTTGTGGCAAGCCGGTTATTTGTGTTATTTTTTAGTTTCACTGACGTTGAGGAGAAATGCTATGTAACGCTCGCGAACGAAGACGAAGCAACCTGACATTACAGTAATAACGCCGAACCGCCCTTCTGTCATTACTCTGTACACTTTCCTCGGGTAACTAAACATGAAACGCTTCTTATTTTTCAAGGGCATGTTCATTACAAATGCGTTATAGTCTATGTTCATCTTTTGCTATAGGCAACCAACGTCTAAATATAGCCGTGATTGTTTTAGTTAAGAATCATTTCTTGTCAGTCAAGCTACATAATTGCATACAAATGTCATTTTAATTAGCAACCGGATGGATAGCGTTAGCACCTAATTAAGTGGCACGGATTATGTTGGATTAAGACTTCCTTCGATTAAGATTTGTTGTGTATGTGTTGACGGTAGCAGCGGTGCGTGACAGAACTGGTCTAACAGTAGAAGATGGGGCCTGAGCGTGGACACTACTTCATGCGAGATACCCTGCGATTATAGCAGCTTTGATTACAACCTAGGAAGCCACTACTACATCATTATGTTCGCATAATCACTTCGTATGTAATTCAAGATATTTTAAAATAGCATATTAACACTTCTGGGGAACTCTCTCTGTAATAGATAGAAATAAGGATACTTCAAAGGCAAGATATTGTATGATTTGTAGCATATAGACATTAAATTGGTGACAGCCATCTGATTACAATTATAAACACGTCAAACAGTACAGAAAGTACATGATCTGCATGCAGCACTTATAAATTTTACTTTAAAAACAGTTACAGGGCAAGTAATTTAACATTATTAGTATTCCTTGTTATTGCCGTATGATAAATAAGATGTCAAAAGAATATGTCAAAAATGATCTTTTGACTGGTGCAGAAGCAGAATATAATTTGGTGTTTTAACTGAACAGCCATAGACACTGTCAGTTACCGTTATATTTATATAAATATGATATTGAAAAAAGGAAACCGTACGTAGAGTGTAGGCACCGGTAATAGCTTGATATCTCTATACCTGCGGATGGAGAAGCTGCATGTTCCCAAGTAAATACTTTATATTTATGTTTCATATTGCATAAATTATGTTTTTTTTTCCTAAGAGTCACATAATGACTTAAGACAGAGATAATTAGAAGTGGAGGATAAAGCTTTTTAATCATTTATAACTTGTTATTGAAGTTAACGGTCGATGCGCATTTTTGCTTAGGGCACTTATACGTTCTGCTCAACGTCTGCTGGAGGTGTTACGTAATTGCAAGAATGCGGCGGCATGTGCCTCGCCGACGTGTCGGACGTCGGACGGTCCTGTCCGCATGTGAACCGTATTTATTGTAATTACGTCGCTCGGACGCTGACTCCTATCGATTGATGCGACGGAGACCGTCCGTATGAAACGATAACATCAACCGTATTATCTATGCGGCAGCCTACGAAGTAATTATATCAAATCACTTGAAATTGTTATCGATTCAGTTACGTTTTGAATTGCATATTCAAGGTATAGGTAGAGCACGATTTATCTCATACATAATTAAACCTCTACGTGAATACGCCTTACGCATTTTTATTTACTCTTAACAGAGATAAAAAGAAAATAAGAAAGGACTGAATCCATTAAGTAATTAACAGAAAGTCCATTTAAAATTTTCAGTAACCGGGTTAGGATATCGATAAATTTCCATTTTAGAAATTTATCGTATTCGGCGGAGTGCACCTGATTATTTTTGTATACCTACTTATAGTCAACCAATAGATAGCATTGAAAGAGTTGAGCATCTACACGATATCGACGTCGGTAATTAATCTTAATAATAACTTAGTTATTTGTATTTCATAGATCCAGGGAAAAGACAAAATTAACCTAATGTCGATTAAATGTCAAATTGCGACAATTTGGCTATACGGGTAGATTTACTGAACAAAGTAATTCAGCAATCTACATATTTATCAGGGAGCATTAATTGGAGTGGCATTGGTAATAGTTTCCCGATTAATGCACGCGATCGTCTCAAGGTGGGTCCGTTTGCGTTATTTCGCGTTATCGCGCGCGCAATCGTAACCTCTTCCCACATAATTGGCGTGTGGGCGCGGCGGTGGTGGCGCGTTATCCCGATCGCCGCCCACCAGCGACGAGGCGACGCCCGATTAGATAGCTCGGCCCCCGACACCCCCGACCCGGGCAACACCTCCCGGCTGCCGGAGAACCACGCACCCCGCTAACTGGGATCATCTCCTGACGCGATCGCGAAACTCATAAAGCAGTCTCGTTAGTTACACACTTACACAGCACGCGCAAGCCAATTGTCAATAAATAGGAAATTTATTGTGTTCGGCGGTTTACAGTTGATTTATTTTGTATAATAAATCAATCCAAATCCACCAGCTAAATGTTTAACTTCATCGACTGCATATGATTCAATACGTCTCGGTAGGAACTCTTATAGAGATATGAAACGGCACCGGTTCGCCTGATACGTTACGTTACCTAAGATGAGATGCTCAGTAGACGGTGCATTATTACGTATTGTCGAACCTCTACCGATCACATCTAGTAAATCCAACAAGCGATCTCACGACGTTCCTATTTCCGGCCGGTACGTGACCGCCACAGCCGTAGAAGTTTCTCTTGTAGGGCCATGGTTAATAAAATGTAATATATGTACAGTGAAAATTAATCGGAAGCATCGATGATAGGCGTGCACGTTTATGCCGCCAGGATAAACACAGATAAACGCGAACACCGTTAAGTTGATTTAGCACGTCGGTTCCGCCCCTCTTTGGGAGTATTACAAACAATTATTAATACAAGATAGTCTATCTAATGATATTTTATTATGAAACAAATTTATTAGAAACTCTTAAAAGATTATCTTGTTCTTAAAAGTCCAGTATATAACATCCTAAGCTATTCTGAAGTGCCATTCATAAATATAATAAATCATAAGGATTAACGTCCAGTTCTTGTATTGTGCACGCGGTTTTTTCTTAGAAGCTCCCTATAATTTAAACCTGTTCACTATTCAAACAACTCCAGAGACATTATGAGTATACCTAATTCACTTACTAGTTAGTGAAACAAATGGCACAGGAGTTTTTAAAGATTATTAGGTACCACAAGCCGGTTCTTGTTTACTCGTGGACGTTGATGCAATATAAATTATATTTATTAAAGTTCCGTTAATCTAAATGTAACATCGCACGCAAGTATCGCGTACAATATGGCTGACGTTAATTGACGAAATGCGAAGTAGTAGTGTTTGCGACGGCTGATTTATACGCGCGCAAATTGCTACTCAATTTGCATTGGATCTATGTAAAGCGCCCACTCGAGCACTCGTTACCGCGATCGTAGCCGTCTTCGACATACTGGCCACAGACCAAACGTCACGACTAAAACAAGGAATGTGTTATCTCTTATTTTTTAATGCGCACCTTCACCAAGTTTGCCACTGCACTAAAGATTTATCGAATGCAAATATTTGCTTATTTATAGTCTGAGAAATCAACAGTCCGCTATGAGAAGTTTTATCAGAGGAACCTAGATAACTGACCTACTTTGGGAAGAATCTAAATTCACAATAATAAATGACTCAGATAAAGCCTAAATGTATAGATATTACTACATTTGTCATGACCACATTGGTTAAACACAAACACAATTCTGCAAGTTGTAATTTAATGCTGTGATAGGAAACACTGTTCAGTGGCGGTTAACGTGTTTCTAGTAAAGCCTAGTACGGATGTAGGAAAATACGACTGTAGATAAAATCATGAACATTGTGTACGCATACGTTTACAGTTAGTGGCTCAAAATGCAAATAAAATTAACGAAAGACAGCAGTAAACGACCGCACAGACACATATCCATTGCGGTGTAAAATAGCGGCGCGCGCAGCAAATGACATTCCACATTCATACCACGCCAAATAAGTGCGGAACGTGAAGCGTATTTAGGTCACACACTGATTCTCGGTAATAGAAGTGTGGGGCGTAAAGCTGTGGAGTTTCACCGCAAGTAATCTGACAGAAGTATAAGAAGTTCCTTGCTAATTTACGGACCGTGCATTTCGGCCTGCGGTCACGTGCATGCCGACCGCAGCCGAATTCCGCTACTGCTACGTGCCACGTTCACAAACAGTAGGCGAGGACCGTCACCCAAACTGGTGCAGCTATCAGATAAAATATTTGTATACAAATATTTCTTATAAATGTTTAATTTCCTATTACAGGTTACTAGACTAGTGCTCCTCAAATCCAGAGCTCCTTATTTCATACACTTTCCTTACGGTTCTTTGTTTATGATTTAATTATAATGTTACATACATAAACTAATAAGTAAAGTAATAAATAATAAAACTATTAAGATTACCCTGATTAGTTCGTCGTCGTAACACACTACATATGTATTTTTACATTTTACCATCGTATTCACACAGCGTGTACACAATGCAAGTCAGCTAAACGATCTGTTGCATTCCGAGGTGTAATAAATGTGAGAATTGACTCTAATAGGGTTATGACGGTATTATGGATAATTTGATGCAAATTAAAGCAATGGTAAACGATTCTAGATTTCTTTTATTATGCTGATTTCTCAGTGAAATCGATTTCATAAGTTAAACTTCACAACGTAAATGTAAATGATCATTGAATCATGTTTTTACGACCTAACGACATATTGACTGTATGACTAGTATTCCGTGTCATTAATACGCATTTATAGTACTTATCCCACAACCCTTCCATTGCAAGCACCATTAATTTCACCGGCATGTAATTTTTCTGTTATTAGCAACACATTGTAATTACAAATTTGTGTAGTTAATACATCTCTATTATAATTAGATCACATTTTTAATGGTACGTTCCGCTCTTTGCTCAGACAAATTAATAACGTCTGCATGTTCTGTGAAGATTCGTGTATGACATAATGAACTAGTCGTTTATTTTTAATTACCTACTAGCTTTATTCTGATCAGTCTATAATATTCAACACGTGCATTTGTAAAGGTCAAAATTTATTTTATATTAATTTCTTGAAAATAGTTTAACACGGAATCGACTCTAATACTCAAGTAATTTAATAAAAAAAACTGAGTTGGCGCCATCAATTCGCAAGAACAAAACATATCGCAAACTACATGTAGCGTTAGGCCTGGATATAGCTGAGAAGAAGAAACAAAACATTGGCTACAAGTCTGTCAATCAAGAAACACGCGAATGTCGCTTAGCATTGCATCTAGTTTCACTTACGGTGCACGCAGTTTTTCGTCGGGAACGCGATCGCGACCGCGATCAATAGCTCACATTGTGATCGTCGACGCGACGACGACGCCCGCGCATGTTGCATAATGTGTCAGTCGTGGGAGCGACTACAGAGCCGCGCCGTTATGCGACGCACGCCACTGGTACCGTTCCATTAGTGATTTTATTAGACGATTCGCGTGTATCGCCCGTAATCAATTTGAGCACATTGCAGGCGTTGTAAGTCGCCCCACTTGCAACGTATTATAGAGCATAAAACGCTTTACAGCCACGTTCTCCATTTAAGCTCACACGGTGTTTCATTCCGGGCTAATGTAAAGCTTGCTGTGTATAATTTTGTTTTGTCCGCTTTATCTGGAACGCAACAGTATATCACGAATTTTGTAGATAAATCGATGCAATGGCTATGAGAAATAATTGTACGTATGTTTCTATTACAGATCTCTGGTACTGATAGCTAATCATCCTAGTTGCTGCAATTGTTAATTCTGATTTCCGCTACATGGAATTAATGTCGAGGGATATTGAACAATGTAGAAACTATATCTGTAACTGTAAGTCTTCCGTAGAAATTTAAAAATAAGTACCGGAACTTAGATGTTTATGCTTTAACTATGGATAGATCAGCAACGTAATTGCGGAACTAACTTTCAATTGCAATACCTTTCAATTTGACGGTGAAAATATTCATTGCGTTGTTCTTAGTAGTCGAGGAGCTGGTATAGTATGAGGTACTTTTAAGAGCATGCCGCGCAATGTGTGGCAAATTAAAATGTATTGTCATTGTAAGTCAGTTGTGCAATTTCCTCGCATAATTATTACATTAAATTTATTTAGATTGACAAAGATATTAACCGAAAAGATTTTTTCGAGTTTCCTCATAGAGTTTGGTAGATTTAGAGAGAAGCGTACTATGTGTAGAAAAAATACAATTACCTAGTATTCTTAGAACCTACTTTTTGCTCGAGATGTTTTCTTGTTGTTAAGTTTGGCCGTCAACTTCGTATAACGGTACTTAGCAATTTTCAGTGCCATTTATTTGGCTATTTTTCATCTGTTCAGCGGATGAAAGCGTTGCTCTCATTTTTTATTATCATCTAAGTGGATTACCAGTTTATAAGCCATAATTTTTCGATTATAATAAGAACACGGAAACACGTTTGCAAATATGGTTAATATATTATAGTATCAATATTTGGCTATATCGTGGTATCCGTGTCGCGATGAGTCAACGGTGACCGCTCACACCCACGACTATTGTTAGTCTCAGGCGCAGGTTCCCTCATTTACATACCCATCTCGCCATAAACAAACATAAGCCCCATTATTTTTCTGTTATCGGAATTTTACGATGTTGCCAAAATATAATTTTCACTTAACAGTTATGCATTTCATATATTTGTTTTTTAATTATTATATTAAAATATATTTTAAAACGTAAAATTACGGAATTTTGCTATGGCGTCATTGAGTCCAGTTATTTCTAAATTCCGTTGCTTTTTATATTAAGAAAATATAACTCCGATTTTATCAGCGATTAGGTATAATAATAATTTACCTAATATAAAAATATCTCAACCGTGTAAATCGATTAAGGAAACGGAATCAATATCAGTGTCAATCATTATAGATAAAAATAAATTAAGTTACGGGACACCTGTTAAAGGAGGGACCGTCAAAAGTGCACGCACCCGCACCGCGGGCGCAGGTCGTTCACCCCGACACGACGTAATTAAAATCCTTCATGGAAAGCACGCCTGATGGAATCCATCCTGACCCCGCGCACGACCGCCTAGTACCGCCCTTTAAACGTTACTTTATAAATAGGAGCAACCCGGCTTGATGTCCCCTACCACTGCTATGCGATACAGGAGGTACAAAAAAATATTTAATTATTCCGCCGTTTTTGGTTTAAACTTTCATTTCGTTTAATTCTTGCACTATGAGTTAAAATCTGTCAGGAATGTCAGTGGACCACGTATGAATAGTAATTACGTGGATAAAAAACATGAAGATTGAAAAGGCTTCTTCAATTTTAATCATTCTTGTTCTGAGAATTTCAAACTAGTAACGATTTTTTATGTTAGTTATGGTCCATATATTTTGATTTCATACACCAATCTATTAAACTTATAGGTACATCTCAAATTCGATCACAAACTTAATTAATAGCTCTGGTAGGTTCAAATTCAATTACGAACCAGGTCAATAAAGTACTATTACTTTAACTTTATTTCATTTATTTTGAGATTGTGATGATATTTAAATTATTCACATTCATATCGCTTTATAAGATTTAAGATTTATTTTCTTCAAATAGAAACAGTACTTACAAGTCATAAAACTTAACCTCAGGCTATATCTATTTCAAAAAGAAAATTTTCATCACCCTAGTTGTAGCAAAGATTCCACTTTCCTTTTAAATATCCTCCATAAACTTTAGTACGATAACACAATAATCAGGAAATCGGCACGCGGTATCGCCTTGTGCCCAATAATCGCTGTCGATAGCGTGTCGCTGAAGCTGCGCGCGCGCAGTCACGAACCGCGCGGTGGATCGCTGTTCTCACGTGACCCTCTTAATTATAATCTCAGAGCCCGCAATCGGGTCAGCTGAATATGTACACGGAAATTTCGGATTTGGATGTTAAGTAGTGTAAGATTTATGACTGAAAGTTTTAAGCGTGAAACAGTGACGAATGCATAGCTTGTTTGGAATTGGGATTTATAGAACTTACTTATATGACTTTGTAAGCTATCTTTCATGCTTCGGAGAGCACGTGAAACAGTTGTTATTAACTAATAGCAATGGCTAAGCTATGTCAGAGGTTTACGGGTGACTTGAACTATTCCGACACTATATTGTCTCTTAACCACACGAAAGATAAAGCTAATATCTACAAAGTACGTTGACGGAAAAGTAATGATTTATATTAAACAAGGTCATAATTTATTAAGTATGCACCCTTAAGTGATTAATTTAAACCATAATTCAAAATTCTACAGCAATTCAATTTTTTTCTTAATTTTTGCCTTATATAGATAATTTAATTACAAATAAGTCGTTGTTTCCAGTTAGATAATTCTTGGCTTAAGAGATTGAATTTACCTATATTAACCCTTTCGAAGGAAGTTACCTAATAAATTAGAACCTCATATATTATATAATTTTTAAAATTGATTTGGTCAGTATGCAGACATGGAAATACCCAACTATATCAATCCTAGGAAACCTATTTCAAGAGTTTCTAAGAATTTAAAATCTACAATCCTAACTCTTTTTTTTGCCGTAGACACGATATTGTACTTATTTAATAAATACATTTCCTGATACTTGTTTTCCATCCAAATTTTTTTTCTAATTTAATTTTGTATTTTCATACATTCTGTACTTTAATGGACTCTAAAATACTGTCGAAGGAATTTATAATTTTCAACCTTCAAAATAAATGAAGAGTCTAATGTAAATGACATAATCAGAACATAACATTCATTTGTATCTTACTATTCTTAACATCATAACTTTGCAAATAAACTGATATAATAAAGTTTTACGTTTAAAACATAAATAAGCTAATTTCCATAAGAATTCCTTCTATTTTGACAAATCTTTTGGATATACTTGGTATTTTATTGCTCGTCTAATTTATATACGAACCAACCATAAACTTGGTAACAACATTGAACTTTATTGGTTCACTACGACAGTTTACAAATTAGAGCTCTAAGAAATCCACCAAACTTCAGTATCGGCAGTACGTTAGGTCGTAAGTTGTAGGTTCGTGATCCAATTCCACACAGTTGGTACCCCGGTACCAACATGACCTGAACCCCGGTCGTGCTCTCCGGATCGTTTGTTATACTTTTGCGGTTCGCCAACGCTACCAGTTGTTCCGTGTACAATTGTGGACCTAGATACCGAAGGTAGCTAGGACCTTAATAATGTACAACTTCGTGGGAAAAATCTTTGTTTAATTTTGCTGCTTTTACGTAGAACATTCGCTAAACATTTTACACGTACACATTCTAATATTTATCACAAAATAAAAACAAGTTGAGTAAAATTATGTAGCGCGTAAGTTTAATTATTTATTTTCAATCCGCTAGTTGTCATAATTAACTTGTTATTTATTATTCATATTTTATATGATCTTCGTGTACAGCAAACAATATCGTTTGTTAACTTGTAGCAATTATCTAGTCACTATTAAAATACTTTACGTATATAACATTAATTCATTGTAAGTACCCACTGTTCGTTAAATTGAAAGCCTACAAAACCACCTTGAATATATTCAAAAACAAAGCACATGCGTTATTTAGTGCATTTAATGGTCAAACGGACTATAGACTCAAGAATTATTTGTTAGCTATAAATAGTCTATTTTTATTTTCTGCGCATTGAAGCCGTCTTTGTAATAAATGGATAACATAAACTTATAATTCTATTATTTCATTTCGTTTTGTAAAGGATTACAAGTTTTTGTTTCTTCATATATATATTTATATTATTGAATTGAACAAAACATTTTAGCTATCGAGTCAGGTTATAAAATGATAGCACTCTCCGCATCTCTCGTTGATGTCTTTTACTCACGGCGACCGCGAAGCTTTTAGAATTTTCTGACTTGTTCGTAGCGCTACAGGTGATTTTTATTGCTGTTTCTTCGGAAATAGTTTTCGTATTAACAGTTTCATATACAATAATTATGACAAAAAATTTACTTAGAACTCGTATCTTTACTAATAATTCATAACTGCGTCGTGAATTCCGTAAAAAACGACTGTTTTTGTTACATGTAATCCTCCTTTATTTATAGACTCATTAAACAAAATTTGCAAAAGTTTATGGCAAGAAGTTAAAAAAGATGAAATAAATGATAAATCTTCTCGCAAAGGGAGCCAAACGAAGCGACTCTAAATATAGCGCAGTGCCATTATTGCTATATGCGCATCGAAGCTTATCGCTCTATACACGATTGAAGACAAGCTCGCGCGCATGAGCGCAAAAACCTTCCTATACATACCCTAACGGTACACAATACACACTACTCATTTTTCTACGTTATCATCGATTTAGTTTTCCTCTGTAAACGTTTCCTGGAAGCGGTAACAAATTGTACTTTTTCATCTTAGCGTTTAGTTTTTCATGAAAGCTTCCTTCCTTTATATTTATGTAAACAAATAACTTTACTTAATATTTCTTTCACTTTGTATTTTATGGATGGTTCGTCTCATTTATTAGAACAATTAAAGCGATATAAAACTAATATTTATATATCACAAGATTTCGTCAATTGTCCCAACTATATTTCAAACCTCTTTTATAAATTATTTTTAATTATAACGTAGCTGTTGCCGTGGTATCATTGGCAGTGAACAACCACTATAAAATATTTAATAAACCAGTTTATTGAACAGGATCATCTGATTGCACTCAAGATGTCCAGGACTGCGAGCAAGGAAAAATATTTCCAACCGCGGTTTTTAAACATTTCGTAAAATTCCTTTTTGACAGAAAATGTTGCAATATAAATAGTAACGTACCTTTTAAGGGCTACGGGAATGATAGTTGATAGGTAAGCGTCACGTGATATTATAGTTCAAACAAATTTCAACACGCAGTTCATGAACTTTTCACTGTTCGTATATCACAGGCGGTCGCACAGTCCTCGGGGTGAGCGCGCACGATGGTCACGAGTAGTGTCGCGGCCACTCTCGACGAGACACTGAACTTGCCAGAGTGCGCCCCAACGGTTATAACATAACACGTCTGACGTAACCTTAACCTTGCAAGAAGAAGAGGAACGAGCCGCCGAAGGACGGAGAGAGAGAGCGATAGTTTCGAGAGAAAGGGAGAGATGGCGCAGTCGCCGGACGCGCGGACACCGCGGTCCGGCCGTCGCGCGCCGCCGGCCGCCGGCCGTCCGCCGTCAGACCTCATCCTGCTTCCCATACACAACGCAACGATAATGTTTATCTTTCACACTACTGTTTGATTATACGCATTTAAACAAATTGGGAAATTTATGACACTGTACTAAGCGATCTTAAAAGGCTTATGTTTGAGGTGTGTGGAAAGCGTTGATGGGTCAATAAGCAAACAAACTTGCCTTTTAAAATATAAGTAAGAAAGTAACGTGATATTTTTGAAGTTTTTGACTCAAGATTATGGGCAAAGCAGCGATGAAGATATCGTATCATTTTATAATTGCAGCTTATTATCCAGGTCCACTTTGCATAAAGGAACCAGTCGTGCGTCCATTAGCAAGCGCACGGGCTGTTCCTTCATCCATGATATTAACTGTTTCTTCTTATAATTGGAGCAACTGGACTTTATCCTTGTCACTTAGGAGACAATATTAGATTCGATGTTGCCCTTCGAGTAAATTTTATTTTATCGGTCCTGAATGAAAAGTCCTTAGTTTGACTCTATAGAATCAAACCCCTCAAAAGAAGGAAAGCAAAACAAATTGAGACTATAACAATCACTGTTAAGCTTCTGGTACGAACGAATCTAGTGTTTAAAGTTATCAGTGCAAACCAAGGATCACTCGGTCACATCTATCTATAGGCAAAGCTCCCTGAATCTTAACGGTTATCTAGATCGCATTTCTATACTTAGTTAAATAGAAGCTTATTTATATATGTACCACTTTGAGTCTTTGGAGTTGTCAGCGAAGGCAGGATTACTGCGCCACTTAATAATAGTAATGGACCTGACCCAAGGTTAGAAGATTAGTTTGCATTTCTTCGAATAAGACGTATGTGAAAATTTATAAATACAGAGCTTGGCGTGACTAATTATGTGAGACGTGCAACTTAACTCACGCGGTCAACCATAGACCAGGAAAAAAGTAGGTTAAAAGATAAACATGAAACAAGATTAGGTATCTGATGCAGTCATCAGATACCTAATCTTGTTTGATGTTTATCGTCAGACCAACGAGGCAGTCTTCCTTGGTCTTAGGTTCGATTCCTATTTTGTTATATTCCGATGTTGCCCAATGTGGTATGGAGTTTTTCCGTTAAGAAATTCTCAATAGCAGCCCGGAATTCGGAATTGTGCCCGATAGATGGCAATAGGCTAATCACCTACATGGGACTTAATAAATGTGAGCGTCTAACTATTTGCACCTCTGCCTACTCCTTTGGGGAATATAGGCGTGATACTATGTTCTATTATGGTTGATATGAAATCGTCTGGCTGCATGTCATAACTAAATAGTAACAGATATTACCTTTAAAAATTAAATTACCATAATAGAGGCGGTTCCGAGGTCGATCCACACACATCAATGCAATGTCAGGGAACGTTGAACGCTGAATGAAGTCTCTAAAAGAAGTGACTCTTCTTCGCTGCCGTGCCAGCGGTATAATACGCTGATATGTATGGATAAACTTTTATAACTTTTATGTGGCACTATAAAAATCTAAACAATGCGTCTTGTCGAAATTGCGTCAATTTTGAGTAATTTCCCTACAATAATCTATTACATCGGAACGATTCGAATCCAAGACCACTGCTCATTTGCCACGCTTATAACCATGAGACCATTGAAGTGTTTGAAGATGAATAATGCGTAAATAGTGGCACTGAACTCATTTCTTACAAATAGCACATAAATCCATTTCCGTCAGTTGATTATACGAGTACTATAAGCAACATAGTTTGTTAAAGGAAAGTCGATACTCTTGCATCCTAATGGATAACCCATTAGGATTGTAGAGTATCAACTTTCCTTTAATCCTAAAGGTCCGCGCAAACGGTCGTCTAAGACAGCTATCTTATATCTAAGGTTCTCATTTGAATGCAATTAATTTATTATATAAGAAAAATATACCTTCTGAGTTCATCTAAGACATCACAGACAAACGGTGAAAGAAAACATCGTGAGGAAACCTGGTCTTAAATCATCAACCCAAAGCTAGCGTGATCGTCTATGCTCGAGACTTCTCTATATGAGAAGAGGCCCTTAACATGTATTGGAATAATTTTGGGCTAGTTGTGTACTTTTTAATAATGTGCGGGTATAGTGTGTGTAAAACAGCCCACTGATAAATTCTGCCTACGCTAAAATAGCTACAAAGAAAGGTTGTAAAGAAGTGTCTATTGCTGTAATCACCCGGCTCGCCAAACACCTTGAGGTGAAGTTATTATTAGCACACCTGGAGGATTCTCTTGACATAATTTCTTAGTTGCCTTTTAAGGCATCCACTGGAATAGTAGAACCACAAGACATGGTACTATCAATCAACGTAATTTATAACTGATTAAAAATAGCGATCGTAAAAAAAAAAGAATAATAAACGATTCACACTCTCCTATTTTTCTGACATTGTATGACTCACATTTTATTCCCGTACGGTCTACAATAGAAACAGGTGGACAAACTCTATGAATTGTCATATTTCACAGTGGGTACTTCAAATCCCCGACTTTATGACCCACAATAATGCTTGTTGAATAAGTAAAGAGTCCAATTGTTACTCAAATTGTTCAATCTTTTACTCTCGTCTTCACATTCGTGAATGAAAATGTAAAAGCATTTCGCTTTCAAATGGAACAATTGCGACGTTTTGCCTAATGACATGTGCCAAAGAAAAGATTATGTCGACGACCTCCGCTTTCTAAGACGTCTGAACTTGAAAATTGTTTGCTTAATATTTATTTTTATTTACTTTTCACTTGACTTTTCAGTTCCATTGATTTCTTTTTTAAGACTTTCACTTTTAGAGAATTTGGACCAATTAAAAAATAGTTTAAGTAGGTATTTTGTCTGTACAATAACACAAGAGTTTCTACATATTATGTGAATATGTTGTATTCATAAATGAAGAGGGAAGATATGATTGAGTGACGTATCAACGCCCAGGCTCAACTCAAATAATGATCCTCACCCTAGAAACATGTTTGAGATAAACGTTCCCATTATGACGTAGGCAACTAGTAAAGTAAGTACATGTCCCATTGAAAGCGGAGCTAATCTGGACGACGAAGATAATGAAATTTTAACATTTATAGATATACGTTATTTACATTATTTTTATTGTAATTTTTCATCAAGTAATAACACCGCGTTGCTATTTGATGTTCAGTACTACCTGTGTCTGTGGACCTGAGAAAAAAACATTGCTTTTCTAGAAACAGATCAAAAGTTTAATATTTCATTTACCGACAACGCGCAACAAATCAGGCCTAGACATATAGTTACGGTGGAATGTATCTGCAGCTAAAAAGTTTGCGTCTTTTGTGTTTCATGTATGCGTGAGGCTTTAATGAATTAAAAAGGTCTTAACCTCGTTACTACGTGAAACATACCTAGCTGTTTTCGTAATTACTGCCAGATTAACAAAAAGGTCAGAAGGTTAGAGCGTTGCTACGGTATGGCAAGTGTCACGGGTTCAAGTCCCTGTGTAGAAAAATAAAAATAAGTAATTTCAACTTTTAACAAAGAATCGTAAAGAATCCACCAGACACGAAAACTAACGTTAGCTGCTTAAAGAAACCATTTTTCAAATATGGTCATGGAACAAAAGTGTGTCGCCATGGTAGTTATGGTAGCTACTTAACACCCACATATACACATGATTATGCCAATAAATCAGTGTAAGCCTACTTTTGTCAAAACCTTGCTTTTAAAATATACTATTTAGATGCCTTCCAAGATAACTTAAAGATGAGAAATCTAGATACAAAGCGATTTAATGTTGTATATTTTGATAAAGTCAAGATAATGTCACAACTCGTTCGTCATTTGACGTCTGTTATAATACGTAGGTATTTAGCGTTGTAAGGTCACTGCGGTCTATCAATTGATCTATCCTCATGATTATTCTTTTTACCGTAATCGTGGGCTCATAATCTTCATTAGTGCAGTCAATTCATCATGGTTTCACATCAATTCATCAAGTTTCCTCTTTGTCAATTATTACATCATATAACAATGTTCCCAAGACTATGTGTAGTTGGTTATGCTTCACATCATATTTCCCGCCTGAGTGCCTATTACGCTCCGGGATATGATGCTACTCACTCATTTATTGGTCGATGATACGTATCTTATTGTTTATTATGATATGCAATTTTATGTGTAAGAAAAGATAACTTGAAATAATTAACATCAACGGCTATGAATACATGCGTTGTGCAATAAATCTCAGTTTTAATAATACCGGAAGTCTAAGCTATATTATATATAATAATTGTATAGTCAATATAAAGTGAGGTTAGCCCAGTTAAGTTTTATGAAATAGAAATGCAAGTCGTTAGTTCCAAGCCATGAACTAATTTAAGAAAACTTGGAAATTGTTCCATTCACATTTCCAAATGAAATGTTTCCTATTCTTTAGACTTTTGCAAGTACCCACTGAGAGTACGACAACCCCATTAGAAAATAATCCTTAAAATTACTGCATCATATTACCGTCTTATGCACACTAAAACATCAGATTTCATCCCGCGTTTAATCTATTAAGCTCGTAAATGAAACGGTAAAATGTACATTTAGCGAAAATCCTTTCAAATAAATGAAGAATTAATCTTATTTTATTAGTTACATCCAAGTTAATTAGTGAAGCGTTTTTATCACCGCACTTCCTCGAAGTCGCAATCAGTTAGCTTAGTGCTAGCTGCTATATTAAGAACAATATTTCATGTTAGACACGCCTGTAGAGCCGATGCTGAGCTAATGTTTTACTCTCCGCGTTTATGCCCTTAATATTTCTCAGGGTGGCGTTGAAAGCCGCGGCTTTAATAAAGTGCTATATGCCTTTCGAGACAGAATTGATTAAGGAACGTGGTTTAATAAACTAGGGACCAATATTTTGTAGAGTATTGTATTTACACATCACTAACCATAAGCCAGCCAGAGAGTAAAACAGTTCAGAAGCGCTTTTTCTTCAGATTCACATTCAAATTCAAAAGATTTTTATTTCAAATAGGCCATATTACAAGCACTTATGAAAAGTCAAAGCTAGGTGCACGGTTCCAAGGCGTTGATCTTATGGAGAAGAGCCGGCAAGAAACTCTATAGACACTCTTTTAAAATAAATTGGTATAACAATAAATAAGGTAATGTGAGAATAATGCAGGTTAATGAGCCAAATAATAAAGGAAAGTGCTAGAAGCAATAACTTATATAGCCTTTTAAAATGATTGCCAAAGCAGTTAGGAGCTGACCAGTCCTGACAGACAGCACCCGTTCACGAGCATGACGCGCACATCAGCCTCGCTCAGCTCAACCATTTTGTAGGGAACTCGACGACCCGATGTACAACGCCACCATCAGCAGGACATTTTAGCGAGCATGACAAACTCATAATGCCTGACAATGGGCAATATGTACGTAACATGAGATTAAAGATAACATTAATGTCCACATAATGCTCACATTTTACAAAGAAATGTTAATATAAATTTACGACTAGTAGGAGTCGATACTAGCGGTTAGATAATTGATATGTAAATTTACATAAACAAACAAGTGTCAAAAAAATAAAATACAATTGGAATAATTGTACTACGTCAATAAAATTAATTGTATAAAAATAAAAACTAGTAATTACAAAAGTAATCTGTTGAGGTTACCTCCTTCATGAAATAAATTAGACAGTGCCAGTGGGTCGCTGTGTGCAGGAGGGGAACTTGAGAACAGACTTAATAGAACAATATTTACGGCTAACTGAGTGGCGTAGCCTAAAGTTAGGTAGCCTATACTATATACCTCATGAATCTGGCTATCACATATATAATTATAATGTTTTTTCAATTTGGATTGGTAGTTCCAGAGATTAGCACAAAAACTCTCACTCTAAACAGCTTTACAATATCAGTATAAAACAACTTTTAACCGGATTAATCGCGTGTATTATTGGTTTGCAGCGTTCGTGGTCGCAGGAGGACTCAGTCCTCCTGCGACCACGAACGCTGCAAAGTGTTCGAAACGTCAGGAAAAACAAAAAACCAATAATACACGCGATTAATCCGGTTAAAAGTTGTTTTATTATAATTTGTAGTGATCGCGCAAACCTAAGATATTACTAATATCAGTATAGATTTCATATTTATAATAATTATATAATAAGAAAAAATATTGGAGTAACGTAATTTTAACAAAATTTCTTAGATTAATCATGTGAAACTGACAAATATTATTCGCAGCTGTCTGTAATGCAAGGAGAAAAAATAATAAAAAATTAAAATAAGTACTATTATTGAGTGCCAGATTTAACGAAAATTGGAGAATTTGGTGTATTTGTAAGATACGAAGCGCGCGACAGCCGACACTGCAGACGTTTGTGACTAATTCGTATTACATTTTATGAAGATGTTTTTATTCTCCATGGCCACTAAAGGACATCGTATCGGTTGACGACGTGACGTGTCGTTCTAAAATTAAAACCTTATATTTTATGCTCTCATCTTCAGTAACTTCGTCTTCTGTTTTAAAGTGAAGCAATTAAAAAGCTGCAGCCAGTTTAATAAAAAAAAAAAAACTAAATGCCAATTCGTAAAATGACATATTTGATTTATTAATATTGGCTGTGAAATTTAACATCATCGCATCAAATATAAATTACAAAGATGTAAACATATGGATAAAGTTTTTATCTTGTACCGCTATCCATACTAATTTTAAGCATATTTTTTATATTATTATTATATCTCAAACTTGTCGCGAAATGTGCGCTGTGCTCACGAATTGAACTAAATGAACTATACCGCTATAGTCTTAATAAGATGATATATAAATAAGAAACATACCTAATAGCTATTAAAAAGCGGTATATTTACCGAATTAAAAAGACATTCAGAACTATAAACATTATATATTAGGATAAATATTCAAATAGCCATTTAAAATAGATCTATAACCAACTAAATATTCATATACCCATTAAAGTATTCTCCGAAAATACGTGTTACTCCTACGTCAGTGTATCTAATCTACACAAATATTACCCTATTTAGAATATCGATGCAGTCTATAATAAGATCCCTAAATACCTTTATCATTTATCTGAATACTGTGACTTTTATGTATCGAGAGATATCCATACCTAATAAAATTATTTACTGCTTCTTTCATAGATTAAACTTAGAAAAACTGTTTTAATAATATAAGCAACTTTTCTATTAATGTTTGCGATATTGGCGTCATAGAAGCTATGCGTACACCAATAATATTCATATTTAATGTGCATATCTATTGCCCTCTAACCGGTTGGATTATCTCCCGATTACATTGTAAACGTTAAGGTTTTATCATCATAACTAACAACCTACAGTTTTGTGGAGTAAAATTAAGTGTGCCTATTGAGTTGTACGGTGTACCGAGCTGTAACAAGCGAATTGCTACATCCTTCTTGCAACGATATTATGTAGCTTAACAGTGTTGCAACACATTTGTTCCCATTGAACAGTGGCTCTTTAGCATAACAGCCTGCAAGAGTCATGAAAATGTGAAATTCCATATGAAATATGCTGTTCGATATTGTACCATAACAATTTCCAATAAACTCATGTTTATTGGAAATTGTTATGGTACAATATCGATTCTTGTGAATATTAAATTATATGGAATAGCTATCATTGATTGTAATAAATGTTTAAAATTATAGACTGTTTTAAAGACCTCTCTTAACTACCACCAATCTAGCATCCAAAATATTTAAATGTCCCTAGTATAAAACAAGGCAACGTAGTGACTTTGGTATTATTAATAATAATCCATACAAGCATAATTTGACATCAAACTGTACAACATCTAACTTTCAATCGTAATCAGCCTGCAACGTTTTGAAAATTGGCATTTCCAACAATTGACCAGAAACATATTCCCATAACTCTACGACAATCTCACAAGTTCATCGGGTGTACGACCGTGCTTTACATTTTGTTTGTTTAAAACATTTACAATCGTTCTCGCAGCCTGACAGTTAGAAATCTTTACCCAGAAATTCGTATTATTTATGAAACTCACTGCAAGCCTCTCGTATCCTTCACAACTTTTTCTCGTCCTCATTTTCTTTTTAATTTATGCTGATACCCTTTCCTTGATGGAGTCTCTTTTCACACGCTCTGAGATTACCCGAGTCCGATCTTAATCAACAGACGCAGATTTTTTATGACCACTTTATGAACCAGGAAATATTCTAGGTTCTAAAGTATATGATGTAAAATGTAGAACGTATCTTTTTATCTCAATAGTAATCATATATGTCTGTTGAACAAATGGAATACATTTCTTTGAAAGCTAATTAATAATAAATATACCCTTGAAATAAGCTTTTAGAAGTTCATATTAAATCTTTTTTGTGTTTAAGAAGTGTTTGAATACGAAACGTAGTATTAATTCATGAACACATCAATCTTTCCGCCGGACATAATTACTTGTATATTCAAGATGAATTGATATTTGATAACGAATAGGTACCTACATTTTTTCATTATATTTACAGTAAGTGCTCGTAGTTCGAATTAAGATACAAATTGTGTATGAAATGAGTTAAGAGCATTTCACCTTTTTACTGTCCGTTATAGCTTTATATATTCTTAGATGCGAAATGAATATATCAATAAAATTATATTCGTGTTGTTAATAATTGTGATATTTGAAATAAAGTTACTAAACACACTGCCATAATACACTGGCGGCATTTATTACCTACATCTAATTGCAATACTATTATCGATTGTTAAACGTATTTTATAAACGCTAAGTTTATATCGAATAAATAACATAGGCTTCGTCTTTATAAATACTTCAATCTGAATAACGCTTATTGTTACGTCAGTTTTTTTTTTGTGAGGTTGATTTGTATCTTAAAGACACGAAAATACTTCAGAAACGAAGCCACTTGTGATAACTAGTAAACAATGTAATATGTTCAATAGTGAAGTGAATTTAATAACCTCGTCTATCGAAACAACCATATTATGGTAATACATAAATTTTCTATTGTTCTAAATAATTTTCGCTCGTTTCTATTCAATTCACGCATTATATTAAGTCATCAGACTCAAAGTTACGATAAACACAATAAATTAGCTACACTGTCCGATACAAAACTCATCAAAAGAAATTATTCGAACGGCCCGCATATTATATAAATTACCGACACAAAAAGCTTTGAAACGCATTACATTTAATATCTTACATAATTACTTCAGTTGTCTTTCATAATAGCTTTTGCCCGGGGCCCGTCCTCACGGGAGCTCTGGTAAAAACCGGCGTCATGTTCCCCGTCAATTGTAATTACTGTTGTTTACCTCATTTTTCTCATAATTCTGCTTATGGAATTTTATGTGCATAATACTGCCAAACGTAAGCTGGTCCTGTAAACCGCTGGAATTGTATGCTTGGGTGGGTTATTATAAGACTAGCTGCCCGTTAGTCCCAGGCGCAACTGCTGAGCATGAGGCCCTGGGTTTGATTCCCAGGTCGGTGTTTGGTTTTTCGTTACGAAATTCTCAGTACCTGTCTAGAGCTTGGAATTGTGACAGGTAGGCAGTAGGCTTACCACCTATTACGTGGCACTTAATAACAACATTGGTAAAACGTGGGTGTACAGTTGTATACCTCCGCCTACCCTTTCGGGGAACACAGGCGTGATGCTATTTATAGTTAACAAACGCTGTGCATCACATATGAGATAGGGGACAGGGAAAGCGTTAAAATATATACAAGATGACCAGAAAAATTACCACAAATTAAATTATAGACCTAAACCTTCCTCTTAAAACATGCTGCGCAAAATCCGTTCATAAGTTACGGAGAAAATCTTGCACATACAGACAAACGGACAAGCGCAGCGGTGGACTTTGCTGTATTATGACCTCACACGGCGAACGGAAGTTGATTGCAGTAAAATATTTTCAGTAAAGCATAATAATATAATTATAATATTTACTTCCAAAGTATGTCAGGAAACTGTCTTCCTCCTTTAAATAATTGAAGTGAACTTATACGTTTTGCAAATAGAGTGAGGTATGTACAGCTATGTGCTAATTTGACTGTGATTGTTTTTCGTCATACTATGAGTCAGCATAATAAGCTCTATGTGGTATCGAGACACCTTTTTTATATTAAGATTGTTTTACTAACGTAAGTTTAGTAATAACCTTCTTGGCTACTATTTAATAAATTCCGACTTAATACCTATAGTCAGCAAAATAAATTTACTTATTTTGCTTTTATTTTTTATTTTTTATTTTTTTCGTTAAAATTAATTTGTTACAAGAGTTAATTTAAAGTATTTTCTTCTCCGTATTAAAAAAAGAAATACAGAGTAGAATCCTTCCTGAACCACTTTAGAACCTTTTGAAAATGACAGTTTAAACTTCGGCAGGTCTTCTATGGTCGTATTTAATAAATGCTAAACATAATTCAGATTGCTATGAAAAACACTGCAAAAACGTGCCACGAATGAATCAACGACGGCGTATAATATCTCTAGCATAGTTTGTCGCCACTTCAAAGAGCTCGTTCAGTATCGGCTATAATAACTAGTTTTAATACCTAAAACAATATGCATTTCATACGCACTCTATGTAACGTTATATCTAATAAAAACTTGCTCTAAAAGTGCTACTTACTTGTAAGAGGATCTAAAAAGTCATTAACTTCTCTTTGTCAATACAAAGAAACGTAATAGTACGATCACGAGTGAACTAATTTGGTCAATACATACAAGACTGGGTTGCAATCCTGTGGGGCTACTCTTGAAAGTAATACCAATTCCAATATTAAATAGACGCTTTAAAACAACGCGTAATAATAAAATTAACTTACCTACATTACAGTTGCCTCAATTTTAAAGCATGTCGTCTTCATATTATCCCGAATGAATAATTTTTTTTTGACATTTTGGTATTTAGGAGTACGAACTCAATATTTCCAATGTCAATCGAGCGGAATTATTTTCAAGAGTAAGCCCACTGAGCTAGTAGGCGAAGGCGTAATTTTGCCGAGTTTGTATTGAGCAAAAGCTCACGCGTGTCATACGACGTTTTTATAACAAAATAGCGACGAAAATAAAAGAATTTAAGTGAGTAACCGTATTTTGTTATTAAAATGACGCGTGGATTTCTTTTTCGTCCGCTGAGTCTATGATGTATGCGCGCGCAGATGAAAGGAAAGGGACTGATGAAGTTGCCAAACAGTTATATTTATACGATAGAAATTAATATTAACTTGTTGACAAAAATAAATAAATTTATTAATTACACGCCAGGATCAACGACATTATCCGCCGGGCTCTTGCCTCCGCCGGCGTACCAGCTGTTTAAGAACCCAATGGCTTGTTTCGAGACGATGGAAAGAGACCAGATGGCGTGAGGTTATTGCCACGGAAGTTGGGTAGGCCTTTGGTGTGGGACGCAACATGTGTTGCCTTGCTCAATCCCATCTTCCTAGTTCAGCGGGGTGTGCTGGCGCCGCTGCGGCAGCAGCGGAGACCCTCAAACGGCGCAAATACAGTAACCTGCTTAGCTGCTACGCGTTTGTGCTGTTTGAAGTCGAAACCCTCTGGTTGTCACTTCACGTAACTGGCTTGTTTCTTGGTCAAAGAATCAGCATTGCTATCCAACGTGATAATGCTGCCACCTTCCCAGAAGACAGCGATGCGGACGGATATAGTTCGACGCTTGAGTTTTTTAGGGTTCCGTACCTCATAAAAACGTTTAACTTACATACATAAGAAAAAAAATACCGGACAAATCCGAGTCTGACTCGCCTACCGAGGGTTCCGTATAAATTTGTAGGTACATATTAGAAATAGTTCAGGAATCAAGTCGTTTTGATTTTATTTCGTATTTAATCAATCATCGTTCATACCGTTGGTTAACCTCCGTGATAGATTACATAATTTAAATAAAGACTATATTTATTTAAATTTAATTACAAATGTATAGTTTTCAGATTGTTCCCTGTACTTGTAGTATAAGACGATATTACTTGCCAAATTTTATAGTTATAGGTCAACGGAAAGTACCCTATGAATTTTGATTCCCTTGAGAGTGTCGAAATATAAGTTTTTTGCGGCATAAACAGCCGTATCATTATTTTACGTTAACTTAGAAGTTTGATTTTTTTACAGCTTCAAGGGACTGTAGATCTGTGTCGATACCTTCACGCGTTCTCTAGATAAAGGGTCTTGACAAACAAATTACAAAGTGATCCTATAAGGGTTTTTCTTTTCAGGTACGGAACGCTAAACATTAATTTAAATGTACTATGTAGCTTTTTTAAATAATATACCGCGTGCTTTTCGTAAGTATAGGTAGGTTGATATATTTTTATTGATATTTGCTTTACCATTTATTTTTGAAACTTATTATTTCTTGACTCCCAGCAGCAATAGCTCTAAGAAGTCGTTATTATTCGCTATTATGCCTCCATTAGATGTATAAAATGTTAGCCACGACAGATAAGTATAACTAAGGTCTCTCATCCTAATGCTCAGCAAACAATTTCATGATAGCAATTTATTCACATATTTATTAACAACTGTAAATTAGCAATTAAACTATAAAGACATGATTTTGTTTTTCAAAGAGCCGCCGTCTCCCGCGTAGTCGGGACCAGGGCTATAAATACCAAAAGTCAGAAGTCAAACATTAGACTGATAATTAGCAGCTGGCGTTGGCTTCAAGACGCGCAAAACTTATAGCGACGACACTTTGTTTGTTTTAAAGATAATGCCGGAAGATGTAATTGAAGCTACCTTTATAAGACTCATGATAGTATTAAATAATCATGCAACAAATTATTTAACAACATTAAACGGTAAGGTGCTATTAAAGTTCATGTTATATCAGATAATAAATACTCCAGGTCCATTTAGAAGCGGCCCATTTAGATAAATTAATATGAAACATGCTCATGGCAAAAGGCTGCAAATGTATCTGTATTGAAGAAATGTGATTGTATGCAGTTTCTGGCATAATATGTATTTCTTACGTCGCCATCGACTGCTTACAGATATGGATCCAGTTTTCTTGTTAGCGCAAGGCTTTATTTTCCGCCAACGTTGTTAAGTTGGTGGGGAGAGCAATAGTTTCATATCATAAATATTACCCGCGTTATTTGTGCCATATCGTAAACCGAGGTAAATAAATTGTCATAATACAAGTATTTATTTCAGAAGACTATATTACAATGAAAATCGCAGTATGACAGTCGGAGCACAATTGAAATGCACATATTATTATTGCACCCATTCTTACTTTACGACCATTGTCAACTTGTCGAATATAATATTTACTGATATATATCGACACACTAGTTTATATACCTATGTATATATATTTTTGTTCTTTCAATGACCGTTTTAGAGTCAATTTTCACGGGTCTCTTCGGCATCTTCATTATATGCAGACTTTCAGAGTTGAATGAACATAATTAGAGGCGATTCGTAAGCATAGAAGATTTTTCAAAATCTAGTAGACTTGATGGGTATTTTGTTATTGATTTTGGTCACTAGTTCCGATCAATTAAATATGAATATAAAATAAAGTATGTCACACCGTTATTATTAACACTATCGGCAATGTTTGGACAGTCGTGGGAAGTTACTGCCGTAAACTTAGCATAATTTGCGGTAATTTTATAAAACTACGCGTTATAAATATTTATTATCTTAAAAGCTGACTCAGAGAATCCTGTTGAAAGTCTTCTTACTCGAAACGACAGTGGAAATACATATCAGTTTCACTTTTCCCTCATCTATAAATGGTGATATTCGTATCACGATTGGGGTCGCGCGTGCTAACGTCTCGACATGTGTGCAAAACTGATTTTCCCCGCTGGCTACTGAAAAATAATGCTCTCTTTATCTATTTATGACTGTCTAATACCTAAATATAACTTAAAAATCTAGTTTCCATGGCAGGGTTAAAACTTATATCTATACCAATAAATAAAATTAAAGTGAAAATGAAAACTACTATAATTATACAATGCCTAATCATCAATGACCGTTATTGAATTTTTGTGTGTCTTTCTGAAAGTTTGTCTCAACGGATTTAACATAAAATAGCATCACGGCTGTGTTCCCCGAAGGGGTAGGCAGAGGTGTACACCATTGCCCACCCACATTTCACCAATGCTGTTATTAAGTCCCATGTAATAGGTGGTGGTATTGCCATCTACCGGGCACAATGCCAAGCTCCGGGTTGCTACTGAGAATTGACTTACATAAAAACTCAGTAACACTTTGCCCGACCCGGGAATCGAACCTAAGACCTCATGCTCAGCAGTCGTGCTTGGGACCGGTAGAATAATGATACAGTTTTTGTTTTCGACAAATATTTAAATTAAAAAAAAATAAGCATACGATATCCTGCAGGCTTCAGAAGATATGAATGTAAATATTTGTAAAGTACTTGTCCAAGTCTCGCGCAAACGTACTCGCGGGAATATAAACTCATCACGTAGCGCCGGTTGTTGGAGATAGTATTGCGAAAATATAAAGCATGCTCTAGAGATAAGTCGTTATAAGTATAATTAATGCTATCGCCCTACGGTTGTTCTATTCACTATTTCTACGGCTGTTATTCAAACAGTAGGAACTGAATGTGTAATAAACGACAGGAAGACGGACTAAGCTTTACGAGCCAAGATGTATGTCCAATTGGCAGTTAAAGCATTTTAACGGCATATTGCTTTAGAGTTGAAATTAAAGCGGCGGATATTAGTCGTGGCTGTTAATATAGGAATTAATTAGTGGTGTTGTAGAATAATTTCTCATTAATTTCAACACGGGCGAATAGAAACCCCGCACGGCATTTCCATGCTATTAAAGCAGATGCATAAAGCTGAATTACCATACAAAAACCATATATCACGCGGCCACTGTACACTGTGCTTTATGTTCGCACCTGAACCTACTTTTTAGACTTACCCAATGAAAAATTTCAATTTCTCGCTTTCAGCAAAGAACTAGTCACAATAATTTTATGTTAACTACAACACATAATACCTATATATATTTAATTTATAACCAATTCATTGTAAACAGAGTCTTTCATGAGTCCTCGTTTAATATTTATACCAGTAATAAATCCTTTACTTTATTGAAAATTCTTTCTAAGCTGATTAGAAAATAGACGTGACAAATCGTCTATATTGTATACTATAAGGTGCGCTTCATACGTAAGACTTCCGCTCAATACATTTTAACTTAATCCCTAATCGGCCTTCATAAATATATCATTTTATAGCTAATAACGTGCTTCTTATACGGTATCATACTCATTAATATGTCTTAATATACCTACTTTTTCCCCCAGGTAAGTTAAACGTTCCTGAAGCAGTTTTAAAGTCTCGATCGTCTGGTACAATATTATGCCGGAATGCTTTCTCGTAAGTGTTTTTTTCTTTTTCATTTTTGTGTATTCGATTATCGATTGGTATTGAATTTGATTTTACACTCATATAGCTTTGTTGTCTACCCTTTATAAGATTAAAGCAACAAGGCTTAAAGGCTTATTTTTTTAATAAATACTTCGTAATAAAAATACCGTAGTATACCTGAGTCAGTTAAAGTATTACATTCTTCGAAGTAACTCACGTTTCTTACTAAGTAAAATTATTATTATGAAATGAGCGTTTACTTCTTACAATTAAGTCACAGCGTGCGTGACATCACTTTTACAAATTAATTACGCCATTTAAACGCTATAATAATAACGTCGGAACTCAACTGCGCGGTTAATAGTTTGTCACGATCATAACTAGAGAGATAGTATCCATAGTGCGATATTAACGGTTAGTTGCGATTCTCACGCTATCTGTATTACATTGGAGCAGATCATTTCCTACGGGTGTATACAGGCCTTTATCTGAGTAACGCGCACCGTTATACTTCGGACACTAACACACTGAGCTAGACAAATTCACTCCACTTTCCATTTTTCACAGGTCATTTTCTTGTACACGCAGACGATGTTAGTGCAGGTGGTTCGCGGAACAAGATGTAGAGCGCCAAGGCTGCCTTCCACATCACCCACTTTTTACTCGTTATAAATCTTGTTGATATAAAATAAACCTTCACACGTCGTGTAACATGACATTCTACAAAACTCTCAACATACGCTCGCCTACTTACGGAAATTACCGTTTGAAAACTGAAACAATCCGGACGGCGAATTGTAGTTGTGATGATATGTTTATACGATTGCAAAATAAAACTGTACAAACTAGTCACAGGCAGTTAGAGAATATTTATTGTAAATATCGACGTCATTCGGTTATCGCCTCCTTACGTATCCGTACGGTACGCCTTTTTCATCGCTTCGAATATGCCCCAAATCACGCATTTCTTCTTCTCTTACCGTACTTGGGGTTGAATCGTAGGGACGCCGCTTGTTTGATAATGGTGCCAATGTCCGAGCATTGACACTAATCCGGGTGCTCCTCGACATGGCATCGAAATAAAAGAAAGCTTGCGATGTCGCTCGGCCACCGCACTTTACCTCCACAAACAACTTTATGAGTCATTCACGAAATCAATCGAATTGTTATTCGCCGGATAGTTTATTTTTAAGCAAATCGTTTCGTCCACGATTTGTATATTTAATTTGATTTTGAGTGGCGTAAATAATTTAATTTAGTATGAAAGCTTCGAATATTTAAAAGCGCGCAGATATAAAGTATCTACATTTTAAAATATTCTTAATAGAAAGAAGAAACTTTTAAGTCTTTCACAGTTAAAGACAAAACGTCAAGCTCGACTGGAACGTAAATATACCTGTTTAAGTCATATCAACATAAAAGTGAAAAGTAACACGGAAAGCTTCGAATTAAATTACAGCAAATAAACTTAATAATGGTGTGCTAATGTATTTTGTTCATTTACTTAACACGTTATCATCATTAAGGTGTTATTAACACGCTTCACAAAACGAACGATCGATTGTCAATATAAATTGTGTTGACAGAATAATATCCCAACGGATTGAAAGATTGTCACCCGTTATACTAATATGGGATGGTCAGTTGGACACTGCCACTATCTGTGCGTTAAAATAAAACCGGGACAAGCCTGTTTGTATGCATATTCACAAGTAAACTCCCGATAAATTTAATTGTTTGCATTAATAGGTATACCAGCCATTTTTTTATGTATGATCTCACTGTAATTTCATTCTTTAAAAGTAAATTATAATCAACGGATCTTTACAACTTCATTAACGTTACTTTATGTCCATTGATATTGAGGTTAACGAGTAACTTTAAGTATCTGCTCAATTAATCCTTAGTCCAAAGATAAAAGCGTAGAGGATCTTAATGTAAAATTAAAATTCATATACTAAGGCAATAATAATAAAAGTCACCATATAAGCTTCGTTGTATTAGCAGTGATAACAGTGAATTAGCCTATTCACAGTTATTTGCTAAATTTCTAATATAAAGTTGCTCTTAAGGAATCAGCGATAATCTTATTGAGTTTTCTCTCCATAATGTCTGTTCCATGCAAATGTAGAAATTAAATATATAGAACGTGTGTATTCGTAGCCTATCATATGACCTAAGTTGAAAGGATAATTAAGGAAGTGGGCTGTTGTAAAGCTTGTAAACTAGTCCGGCATCCTGAGTGTGTAGGACCACAATAATTATAAATAGTATCTATTCAGTCGACATTACTGTTGCGCTCTTTTTCGACCGATGCTTAGGTAAGCTTAGGCTTGTTGTTATTACCAAATGAATATGAGAACCATCCTTATAATAAAACAGTAGTCAAAATCACAATAAATTTAAATTAGGTTTATCAAGATGTACAATATCTACTTATAATAAAATCCCCTCATTCCCCTCCTTGGTATTACAAAAACTGATATTTTATACCTATATTTTATCTTTACTCCTTACACCAGTCTAGTGCCTAGCTCATGTATCAGGTAAATTATTATTCAATTACATTTACCAACAAACACCGTTGTTAATATAATTTAACAAGTAAAACAACGTCATTTCGGAGTGGTATCCCGTTGGCTAGTTTAAATCAACAGTGTTATGGTATAATGACGGTGCACCAAAACTGCAATAGACTCAAGCTATAGGTGCGATAAGTGAACGACAATTCCCTATTCATTTGGTAGTGGTGGGTACTTGGATTTACGCAGGCAACCATTTCTATTTAAAATGTACCGCTAACTTCGTTACTTTAGTCGCCATTGTAAAAATACCTAGAAAAATATAACATTCAAGGTAATTTTTCAAAAGTATCTAGCAAATTAATATTAGTTTCACCTATCCATTTATACCATTTAAGATTTTAGTTTGTAAGCAAATTATGTCCGTGTCAAGTAACGTTAGGTGATTCTATTAGTGACTATGTTAACACGGAATCTTAATATACGTTGTTTTTCTAACTTGGGTTTATATCCATAAAATAAGGCTAAAAGGATCAAGGAGTGGCACGACATTATGCATTATGTTAAAAAGAAACATTAAATATATGCGGTTAAAATCAATCTACCGCTATTGAAAGTTCTTTATTGTTATGCGGTTTCTATTTTTATAGCATTCACACCCATTTTATTATAATTATATTAGAATCTTAAGAAAGTAGGTGGCAAACATATTTTTGGTGTGTCGATTTTTGTGCAAGTACCAATTACTCCGTTTCGATAGTGTTCATAGTTCAATGGCAGGTAATAATGGAAATCAATCTAGTATAAGGAGAGCAGTGGGCAAAAAAACCGCTAACCGAAGTTGGTGGTAGAACGTCGACTCATTCATTACTGGGAACCCGTGCGGTTTAGTTATTTAATGAAATGTTACTTCGACACTGACAGACCACATCAGGAACAGCATACATCAACCGCATTATGATTCGGAAGGAAAACCTGCGTTTATTTTATCATTACCAAACCATCAATTTTTGCTTTTAAAATATAATTACTGGTTGTATTGCATTTTTATCATTATAGAACTTAAAAAGAAGTCGGTTAAAAACAGCGCTTTTCCCCGTATTCTGCGTAAATTGAAGGCATCGCCATGGTCAAGGTGACGAGTGTCGGCCGCCGCATCTCGAGCCGGTAGGCGACGCACAACGAACTACGTCGACCACAACGTCCACCGCTGACGAATGTCAATGGCACGCAGCACCGTTACTCGATCTCGCGTCCGCCGAATTAATTCGCTAATGGAAATCCGCACAGCGATCGATTCCTATATTGAATAACTTAATGAGCAACTTGTTCCTTTAGCGCCCGACTCGTTATCGGACATCTTATCCCCTTCAATATCCTACCATAACACTAAGTCAAATAAGCCTGTCATTATTCATTGCACAAAAAATGCTATTACTCTCATTGTCTAACTGTAGAGATCATCACGGTCAAAGACACCAAAACAGCTCGACGCAAACAAAGCAGTGTGCCGCCGCGTGTTAATACAGAAGTGTTGTACATAACAACTCATTGATATTGATAACTGGAGCTGAAAGCCGTCGGTAATGAGAACGCTCTACATTTCAATAATATACATCTTTTGAATTTTTATCTGTGGATGCTCGTTAATCTACTAACTTGTCTGAGACCTCATGCTGTTATGCGTAAAATACCATTTGCATGGCTCACTGGGGCGCAAAAAACACAAAAAGTTTTCTTTCCCAGTCAGCACTCATCTTTATAAATAAAAATATTGGATGGCTGTCGATCGGGCGCCACACTTTTACTTACAACGATCGCGATGCCTTGTCTTCGTTCTGATGTATATCTCATAGACCGAAGTCTGTTATTCATGCTATATAATTATTTTTATTTAATAATAGATCTTTTTATTGAATGTATTAATTTCCATGGGTACCATAACTTGGGACTGGTCAGCTCAAAACAACAAAGACTATTATTGCAATTACCGCATAACTGCATCGTTATCACGTAATGTCTTTTACCGGACAATATAAATGTACCAAAAATATTGTAACGCAAAATTTTAAAAGAGTAACCATGGAGTTTCCTGCCCGGTCTTCTCCATGGGAATCTACATTTTGGAACGCGGTATTTCTTGACTTTCAAAAGTACCTTTAAATGAGTAAATGATTTGACTTTGACTCCAACTGTGACTTTTGAATAAAAACCATAGTGTGCCAACTTAATATTTACGCCATCTAGTGATACTTTTATAAATTAATAGCTTTCCCGAAAAAAATATCTTATCAATTTTGCAGGATAAAAGAATATACGCGTTGAATTGAGAAACTCCGCCTTTTTTTTGGTCGGTTAAAAATTTCGTTTAAATTAATAAGAAGCAACAAAGACACAGGCACACTTTCGGATTTATCATTTAATTAATTATTTTATACAGATAAGAATATATTACCGTAATATACTTGTAAATATGCGATCGAATCGATGTTTGCCGGAAGCAGTGATTCGATTTAAATCTCGTAGCTTTTCATATAGTGTATAAAAATCTGATTAGTCTCCGTTGTAAATTATCTCATAAATCAGTAAATAATTAACTAATGCCGTTTGACTAGCACTCTAAATTCTAATGGCCATTTCTACTCCTGGAGATTTGTCGAAGCGCCATCATACATATCAATTAATCTATTCTTTAATTCTATCATCGATCATCTGTCATCCGTCTTCATCTGAGGTCAATATCTTTCGAAACTCTATTACATATGTATGTACATGCATATTGATTTTTTATCGAAGTGATTCAATATATAATAATTTGGCACGTATGTGTATGTTATTGTAACACTAGAGTCCGTTTTTTTTTTCGTTTTTATAAAACCGCACTAATTAAGCTGTTGGCTCGCTAATTAGCAGAAAAAATAGATTTTTAATGTTATAAAGTATAATTTTTACGTGGCTGAGCGAAAGGGTTGTATTGGACTTAAAATAGCAATAGTTCGAACAACATTTGCCATTTTTGTTTTTAACACCATAAGAATAGTTACATAATGGTAGTCAAGGTCTACAACAAAATTCCTAAAATACTAAGAGAATTACCTTCAAGGCTTATCAGAAAACAACTGTATAGATAGCTTACACAAAAATGATTTTACACAGTTAACGAGTTTTTTACCTATAAAGATGGACACTAGAGTCTTCAGTAATTAATCAGTTGTACCTACTGGAATTTCCTAAAATTATTATTATTCTGATATTACTTTTACTTAGTTGACATTACTTGCACTGACATTACTTACCCTAACATTACTTACTCTGATATTACATTTATATTCCAAATGAACTAATTGCCATTTAAATATTATAATTTCTATTTATTGTTTGTTGAACCAAAATAATGTTATCGCGTTATGATGTCTTAAATTCAAATTGTTAATATTATTAAGTGATTGAAAATGCATTGTAAATTAAACAGCATACATGCATAGTGTATGAACCACAGCATATTTAATAAAAATTTGACTGTTGCATGCCTAGAAGGCGAAATTTGATGTACTCTCTAATATTGTACATACAATCACGCCTGTTTCCCATTGGGGTAGGCAGAGACTATCGATTTCCATTTGCTACGATTCTGACACACCTCTTTCGCTTCATCTATGTTCATTAACCTCTTCATACATGCTCGCCGACTTAGGTTGCTCCTGACCTGTCCTTTATTGAGAACGTCCGCAATTTGATTGCGGTACGTTCGTCGAGGTCGACCTGCCCCGACTCTTCCATCCACTTAAGCCTCATGTACTAGTTTAGTCAATCGCCTTTCATCCATCCTTTCTACATGCCCAAACCATCTTAGCATACCCTTCTCAATCTTTGTCACTACATCCTCTTTCACTCCACAACGTTCCCTTATCACACTGTTCCTCACTTTATCTTTTAAAGTTACGCCAGACATACTTCTAAGAGCCCTCATCTCTACTGCATTAATTCTGCTTTCATGTTTCTTCTGCCAAACCCAACTTTCACTACCATACATAAGAGTTGGCATTAACACCCCTCCATGAACGGCCAGTCGCGCCTCTTTTGACACATTCCGGCTATCCATGAAATTGTGTAATGCCCCATTCACCTGGTTACCAGCAGTCACTCTCCTTTCTATGTCCTTCACATGCATCCCATCCCTCGTAAACATAGATCCCAGATATACAAACTCTTTCACTTGTTCCACTCTTTGGTCACCTATCAATATATTGCACTCTGTCATAATTTCGTCCCTTTCAAAAACCATAACTTTCGTCTTACTTACATTTACTTTCATTCCCTTATTCTTAAAAGCACCATCCATTAGTGTTACCATCTTTTGTAACTCTTCCTCCGACGATGCAAGGATAACTTGATCATCGGCATAGAAGAGACATTTGACAAATAACCCATTCATTTCTAAACCGCATTTACTCTCTTTCAAATCCTTAAGACAACTGTCCATGAATAGGTTAAACAACCACGGTGACCCTACACATCCCTGCCTAACACCCTTATCGATGCTAAACCATTCGGTGTAGGCCCCGTTTATCCTAACAGAAGCACTAGAATCTTCGTAGAGAGATTTCAGTGCCCCAATCAGGCTGTCATTTACCCCATAAATGGATAGTGTGGTCCACAGTTCATTCCTCCTCACTCTGTCATAGGCCTTTTCCAAATCCACGAAAACGCAATAGACTTTTTGGCTTTTGGCCAAGAATTTTTCAGCTATGCATCGTAAGGAAAAGACCTGATCCGTACATCCCATGCCTTTTCTAAATCCTGCTTGCACATACCACATTTTTTCGTCTGTCTCTTTCATTACCCGTTCAATTAAAACTTTAGCATACAATTTGCCGACAACACTGAGTAGGCTAATGCCTCGGTAATTTTTGCAGTCTTGCTGTGACCCTTTCCCCTTATAGAGCGGCACAATCACGGCCTTGCACCAATCTCTTGGTACCCGACCGCTACTCCAGCAGAAGTTGAGAAGGCGGTACAAAAGACTTGCTACCACGCCCTGTCCAGCCTTCAGCATTTCGACCGATATTCTGTCATACCCTGCAGCCTTTCCCGATTGGCTTTCATACAGTTCAACGCTTTTACAATTTCATCCATACCAAACCTATCGCCAGTTTCTGTTCTTTCTTCCGAACCTTCTTTTGAACCGTTTTAGTCTTAGCCTTTCACTTGTCGACTGTACTCACAAATAACCTAAACTGGGTCGATGTTATTCAAGTATTTAATTATCTATCGTTTAAAACATACTTTTGTTGATATAAGTCGCAGCCGAGTCAAGCGTGCGATTTGTGTTTCCTGATCGGCTGTATGCACCGCACTAACCCGAGCAGTACTTAAGTAGCATTTTTTATGCGTCGTGTGATAGATTGGTATGGATCGTGTTATAAGTTGGTATGTGATCGTTAGTTTTGTGTTTTAGTTTATTTTATTTTTCTCTTAGCGTAGCTAACTGTGAGCATGACAACCAATATATGTAAGTTTATATGACACTATAGTATCTATATTATGTACACGGATTCTTCTTAGATATATATTTATATTTATTCAATTAAATTTCATATCAAATAAAAAAAAAGATTTGCATCCGTGATTTCTACTCATCAATTAAGGTCCAGTTGAAAATCAGCGTCAGGCACTAGTGGTCTGGCATTTTGCTGAACTGGACCTTTTTGGCGCAGCTGTGAGGCACACAACGCCCGCTAGTTCCCTAACTTTTTTTGGAAATTTGTATATTTTTTTTTATTGTGTCCTTACTAACTGTGTCAAATAAATGTTTCTTTCTTTCTTTCTTTCTTCCATCATCACCGCAGACACTTGATCCTCTTTTTCAAACAAACTTTCAAAATATTCTTTCCATCTTTTCAAAATGCATTTTTCTCCATTCATGATATTTCCTTCTCGGTCTCTGATTTTATCGAGCGCAGAGTTTGTAGATATTCCTCTGGCCCTTTTTATGGATTTCCAGAATTTTTTTATGTTCGTCTGGAAATCTTCAGACAACCGTCTATCAAAATCATCCTTTTGCTCCTACTTTTTCCTTTTTACAATATCTTTCACTATTTCTTTCACTCTCTTATATTCTTTTTTGGCCTTGACCACATCGTCATCCTTCGCTTTTTGCATTCTCTGGTTAGCTCGTATAGCTAACCAATCTATCCATGCTTTTTTCTTCTCACACACGACCTTTTGTACTTCCTTATCCCACCAGACATTCTTCATTTCTTTACAATTTCTTCGTTTAGCTACTCCACATACATCGATAGCGACGTTCATAACTCCTTCCTTGAAACCATTCCATAAATCTTTAATCTCGCATACATCAATACTCTAATATTGTAACATCCTTTAACCATGTTTCTTGCAAATAAACATTTCTATTTCTAAATAATCTCAATATTCTGCCATCAAATATACCTACAATGAAATATCACATCTCCAGCATCCTTCATTTAGATATCAACATTAACACTATATCACCAGCAAGAAAAACTATATTTGAATAATAATACACACTTAACATCATTATATAGGAATTTTGTTTGTGATAAATATCGGCGTAATAAATTGATGCATATTGTTATTCCGCTCTTCTCCCTTATTAACAGTTGAGAGGATAATAAAACAAGTAGGAATGATGGTAGCTTGTCGTCGACAATAATGTGTTCCTGCGCAGGAGTCAATTATTACTAAACGACATGAATTTATAAATAATGGATTACAAAACAAGCAAACTTGTCACCAGGGACAGCTCTGAGTCATCAAGCTATCATACACTGACATGTACACATAAAACTTAATCCACATAAAATATTCATCTTTTAAATTTTATACTTTATACATCTTTTCTAAGTAAAATAATAATTATGATATTTTACTGTTGTACCTAAGTACTGTAATAAACTTTCAATGAGAAGAGTTGTCACGTTGGAAGAGAAAAGGATTTATCTGTGTGTGAATGTGAAGAGTGTGGGACAAGTGAACGAGTTTGTGTATTTGGGAAGATGATTGTTTACAAGACATGGAATGCGTGGTCAAAGGTTGACAAGGGAGGTGTAGGTAGAACTACTGGGAGGAGAAGCCCTAGAAGGATATACACTCACCTTATTGATATATCCTTCAAAAAGGTCAGGTGCGTGGCACTCACAACTGACGCGCATGTATGACCAAATGTATGATGTATGATTGTAGACGAATCAAAAGAAGTAAATATGTAAGGATGGTAGCAGATGACGTTCTGCCTACCTCCATGGGAAAACGGAACGAGTTAATGTAATATCAAATGTCTTACTAACTATCTTTGAACAGTATCTAACTGTTCAACTTATTTATTACAATGTTACGTCTTTCGCTTTGTAACGCTCGTTAAGTTAAACGAAAATTCGAAACGTGGAATTTGTAAGAGTTAAATTACATCACGTAAAATAGCTTTTTAAAGAAAAAGTGTTTAAAAACAAACTTTGATTCGGAACTTTACGACGTCTGCAAATAAAATACGACAATTAGTAACTGTCGTGTACATTGATATATTGAAAAAGCCGAACGTCGTACCTACTCTGCGCGTCTTCACAAAAAGCCTACTGCAGACATAAAAAACCCTACTAGCCCAAGTAAAGATACGTGCCCGTCATCGTAAAAAAACCTTTGGCACATGGCAAAAAAGTTAACTATATTTTCTAACTTGTGATCCAATTAACTGAAGCATTTATTTTCATTACTTTTATTTTTATTTGTTTTCAGTCTTATGTTCAGAATGAAGAAGCGAAAACTATAGAGTGGGACAATAATTTAAAATACCACAGAAATCACTGACAACACTAATGAAATCATATTTATGATTTGATAAACACAAAAAAGTGAGCAATATTCGTCAAATTTAATTTGGTGACTCGCATTGTTATCTTACATGAATATAAAGTTGTGACTACATTAATGGAATAGGAAAATGATTGTGCATAAAAAAAAAATAGTTACTTAGAGCAGCGAAGTCAAAGTTGCGATGACATTACCGAAACAAAATGACCAAGCTCCAGTTAAATACGCACGTTCATTGTAAATATATCTTTGAAACAACGAAAATGCGTATTGATTTCAAAAGATAAGATAACCTAACAAGGCCACAGGCACCCAAACATGGCGGTTACGTTTTAGATTGTATACTGAAACGGTGTGTCGGTCGGTAGCAACCAACCAGCGCGCAAGTAAACTTGTCTCTTTAAAAACGAACCAATTTATATCAGGCGCCAGGAGGTACCAGTAGCTTAGAGTTGTGGAACTGGCGGCTAAGACTTTATTTAGACACCGACACCGGTGTTGAGCTCTGGCAAGTGCTCTCCGATTGCAGCCATTGTACCCTCCATAGACTTTTGTTTTATTGTTAACGGCACATTTACTACATGCCGACTAAATACTGAATGGAAATGAAATAATACCTCTTAGGCGTAGTCTTTAATTTCATATTATTCAAACGGTTTTATTATGGGTTCGTGACGTTGCAATTGACTGTTAAATTAAACACAAACACTGACATCATTTGAAGTTAGACTTGGGTTTGGTTACATTGTGGAACTCTGAATGAATCCTAAGAATATGAAAAATGTATGAAATTTTTTAACCTAAACTTAAAACTTTTTAGAACCGAGTGCACATTTACTAAATCTAGTTTGCAAAAAGTTAAATGAAGATCATCTGTATCCTTGATATTAATATTCGTAGCGAATATAAAATTTGAATTTTAATTGGAATTAGCTTCGAAATTTTAACGATTTGATTGAATGATTATCTTGTTTTTGGACGATATTTATATTTATTCGAAGCAGCTAAATAAAGTTATTAGTTCTGATACTTTTAAAGTTAATAAATAAATTTATCGATGGTACACAAAACCGGTTATTATAACAAGAGTTATAATAATTAAAAATCATCATAAATACTCATAACCAAAGAGTAATTAACATGATTATATCACACCTCGCATTGTTATTTAACAGTTAGAAGTTTCCTCACACTATAAATAAAACACATTAACACATGTATTTACATATTTTATTCGAGTATTGAACCAGGAAAACGATAGCCAAACAAAATACACGAAGAACCATTAGCGGCAGGCTAACGACATCTAAGCGTCCTTGCGCTGCGGCCTTGCCCCGACCGTAAAACCCTCGTGACTCCGTACTCTTTTAAGTTCACTTCTTTACAAATCTCCCCGTCTCGCTCCACACTGACGCCCTCGGAGCCCCACGCTCGATCTGCCAAGTGATAAATCGCTCCCAACGACAGCCCTCGCATCGCAGTTTTACGGGACGAGTTTACTCTTGCTCGTACCATTTTTATTTACAACTGAATGGAAGCGCGCCATGCGTATAAAGTTTAATCACTGAATCTTTTTTTAGAATATTTTCATATCTCGCAAACAGCGCGGGTTCCATTTTTTTAGTTTTGCCCTTGTTGTACAGTTAGACGTGCAAGGCCGACAAGATCGGTTAAACTACATTGTTACAGGACATATACAATAAATTTTAACGGTGTTCAATATTTAAATGTACCATAAAAGCGATTCTTTACAATTTGCTAGCTGATGAATATTTAGTAGGGTGGGCGTGTAGGGCGCTGGGCTACGATGCGCCAACCGCAACCGTGTAACCGCCTAATGAGGAAGACCCTTATGGGGCCCGACCGTGTTAGAAAATCCCTAATTGTACGTAACTATGTCGTTGATATTCAAAACGCGTACTTCTACGTCCAATTAAACAAGCTTCGCACCTGTAAATACTCCGCCGCTTATTATTGGTTTAAGAACGTAAAGTTTGTGGTATTCTTGTTAAGTCGATAATTATATGTATTTTGTTCGAACGTAGGTACGTACTTAAGGTAACTATATAAATATACCCGATTAATGAGTACCATATACAATGACAGTTTTTGTAAAGTCATGTAAACTTTTACGCAACATAAACAATTTTCAAATTATATTTTTTTTTTTTCGTACTAACGACTTCGTCGGAGAAACATCTATTCATGGACATTAGCATACCATTATCTTTTAAAGCCATGTAAAGCTGTACGTGAAAGAATGTGGAGTAATCTAGTATGATAAAATGTAAAATAAATCGTCTTTCGCACTTTTTAAAGTTATTTACATAAATAGGTTACAGGCTTTACATTGATTGAATCGTAAGTTGAAACTGTAGATAAGTGCAAATAAATGTGATACCAAACAGATGCTTGAAACTCCAATGCTGACATTGAGTGAAATAGGTTTTTTCTGTTTGAACTAATGATGTTATTTATAGATAATATTGATACTATAAATATCTCTGTGCCTATTAATATTTATACTAGTGCCTCTGCCAACTTAATAGTTTCACATTATACAAGATTGAATTACAGTGTTGTAGATGGTAAAAAAAATATGATAGAATTTCCATATATTGAGAATGAATATTAAGAGATATCCCCAGGGTTTATAGGTTAGTTGGTAACTGTATGGGCAAGGTTTGGCCGGTGGCCAGCGGGCAGCCTCTCGTTAATGAGCCTATTTACAGCAAGCGGACCGCATACCTCGCAGAGCTGATTATGGGCGCCTCACTGAATAATGAATCGACGATCTAGGCTAATCGGGGTGCATGACTTTTTACTAAACTTTTGGTCCTTTTTGCCGATCCCTTTACTGCAAATAAGTATACAAGGGTGACTTAAGTTTATATTCGATATGTAACCCTACTGAATTGAAACTGAAATTGTTTATTGAAATAATAATTTAACATATATGTTTACAATAGGTCTTAATCTAAAGTGGTATATAATAATCAAAATCTACCTAAACTAGGATAATCCTTTATCTCAGACAATGAAGGAATATATCCTAAGATTTACCAATATGAGTTAGTATTAAGACGGGCTTTCCTTGTACACATGAGTATTGTGTAGAAATATTTGTCACAGCAAAACATTCACTTATTAACACGCTTTTTTTTAATTATGAATATTTCCTATGTGGTTGCTACAAACTGCTGTGTCGCCCTTTAGCTTCGGTCACTAGTCAGTCGGTAAATGCTTATAGCACCTCCTTGCTACTTTTTTAATACACCTCTTTTCTGCTTGATTTCAATTGCCTATTTTAATAAAACTTGTTCGTTTAAACTACACTATTTAACTGTACTGGTAAAAGTACGAAATAAAAGCGTTCTTAAACAGTTTTCACTTCGAGCAACTCAAGTTTTTATCTTTATTACTTAATCTTAGGGATTACACTAACAAATGAAACATTGATCGTAAATTCGTAACTACGGCATCCGAGTAAAATGATTTTTTAATGGACTTATAGAGCTTAGACATAATTGAAAGTAAGATATAGACTATATCTTACTTTCAATTATGTCAAGAAGAGCGAATAATCTCGCAGAAATAACAATTATTTCTTCTGATCTTGAAACCACTATCTAGATATATCTTCATTGGAATAAAATCCATTAGATAGAATCTCAATACAATAAAATTTAAATTCGAAATAAAACTAGCCGAGGTTCCTTTTCAATCGGTTTACCAGCGGATATATGTCGATAGTGGAAGGTATCGCGTACGATTGTCGGTAGAGTTAACCGGGGATGCTCATCAACATGCGTTGCCAGACTCTTTAATGCGATGCCGAAGCCCCTTTTACGATCACGCGTCTCGATGGAAGCCATTTAAGGCCACTGCGCGTGTTGCCCTGATATATAGCTGCTAGTCACGAGCGGAGCGATTCCAGTAGCCAACTGCGGAAAAAATATAAAACGTAACTTAACACATATTATTTTTATAAAATCTTCGCAGCGTAAAGCAGGATCGAAATAAAATTATTGGTATAATAAATTGACTCTCGAGAAATATATTATCAAGAATATATATGCTTACATTTTTCATATAGGTACTTACATAATTTCATATACCCTTCTTGTAAAATTGACATCCCAATTTATGTGACTTTACTTGCCATTGCAGCACATATTGGCAGCAGCTAATAAAATGGCAAACGGATATAAAGTGAACCTATTGGGATCACATTCCGCTTGTCTCCACTGCTATGAGCAGACAGGGCTGCAGTGGGCGCACCTTTATACGCTCGCGGCGCGTCGCGCAGGCGCCTTTTGATTTACTACAGCGCCAAACTGTTACATCCCTTGACATGTCAGCCAACTATTTTGGATGACTGTTGTGGCATAAATTGCACTTACGGTACTTAGCCATAATAATTTCTACACGTATTAACTAAAATGACGAGCAATTTATACCACGTCTATGTTTATTACCTAGACTATAATGATATAAGAAACAAATATTAACGTCATTGCCTAGAAAACATATAAGGCTTACCGAGAAAAGCTACATTACTTTTTATATATATTTTTATGACTTTGCCTTAACTCTAAGTACAGTTATTAATGAAATCCTTTGCAGTGACTGAACTTTATTACACTGCATACAGAATACATACTTACGAATGACAATCGAGTTTCTAGCTTGGCCAGTTGTTTCTAGGCTGTTCCAGTAATAAATAGAGATTTATATCTCCATTAACACGCTTATTAAGCAAAGTCATAAATTATCATTTAAATAGTTCGTTTCATGTTTTTTATTGACTTAAGTTTCACACATTAGTCACGTTGTAGTCCAAAATACAGGCACTGAAATGTAACTGTGATTTGTTCTACAAACTACATAAATAAAATAAATATCTCGTTATGACCATATTCCATTAGGTAATATAAGTTTGAAATTTTGCCAGCGAAGTTATTTTTTAAACTTAGTTATTCACGGTAGTAACTTCATCAACATCAACTAAGCATGTTTTACTATCTAACATCTTAATGTATAAGTAGTTGTATTAAAAAATAAATCTATGTATTACTGATAAATATTCAAACAAATAAAATAACTTACCGACGAAATACAAGTCAATTTCTCTTTACCTGCCGCATATCGTTAGAATTTCTCAGAATATATCGATAGGTTATTTAATGGCACCCGTCAGAGCGGCCATAATTTCTGAGCGATGTGACATTACTTCCACTAATTGTGTAATGACCACTGTGATTGAGTGTGACAGCCTAGAATCTACCCGTCGAACAGGCCACACTTCAGAACGTCCACGTCCAGACGTCCATTCGGCCAGCACTTCTCTTTTTGTTGCTCCACATTCTACCCAACTCGTCTCCTTATTTTTGTTTCGTTGAAACTTTAATAGTTTTTATTGTAGACCACGCAAAGCATAAGCGGCAATCTATCGACTAAAGTGTTGAACTAAAATCGCACTTATTATTTTACTTTATTATCCGACTAGCTGTCGAGCAGCTTGTTCGAAAATTACAGACATTTAACCACCATCGAATTGGATAATTACAAGTAGTGTAATGATACGCCTGCAGACATCGTGCAATTTGATGTTTTTTTTTTAGTTTGTTTTTAAGCTTCTACTAAATAAATGCGATCTTAATCGTACAAACTTGTAATGAAAATCGAATGACTGGCTACATCTGGAATTAATTACCTACAGGGAGGTATTTACATAATTCGATTTTGTTTTAACAATAAGAAGCTTCAGGGGAGAATAATTCGTAGCAGGCTAGTATTATCTTACCTCTCGTGTAAACTTAATCCATCTTGGTCGTTCATACAAATAAGAAAATTAACGTAATCACCACGTTGTTGTATTCACTGTGTTGAAAGGATAACGTTTTATTCGTTTTGTGAGATATACAATGATAATATGGATAATTTATCCATGTAGGTATACTTGAAAATAATTATTTACAACGGTAAGTTATTCCTGTTAAATGTATAGTGAAACGTCACTATATGAGATGGCGGATGCTAGTTTATCTAATATTGGACCCGCGTTGAATTTGAAACGGAAAACTGACTTCTTTTTCATTGATTAATTGTGTTCAAAGAAATATTATATCAGCAAACATATATGTCAACACCAGAAATCGATAATCAAAAACTTCGAATTAGTATGTATATCAAGTAACTAGACATGTAATTTGTTACCTAGATATTTTGATTATGATAATGTTTGTTTATTATGATTTATCATCAATAAATACCTATAATATAAAAGTCTACTTAATTCGAAATTTAATAATGTATTACAATCATTATATCTCAATTTCCGAACCGCTTAATATATTTTCTTTACCGCTATAAAAAGTCGAACGCATATAATTTGAATTGTAAATTAAGCTATCTAATTCAAATTAGTTCACACCTTAACGATGTCGTCGGTGGCACGCATTATTCAGTTTAGATACGTAAAGCTCGTGACTGGGGTGGCTCGCCGCGCGCTCATTACCTCATGCTTCGGAGTCATATGTGCCAGGCTGGGAGGGCTCCAGCCTGTCATTAAGCCACCCAGTCCATGATCGGTCAGATATAAATCATGGTAATGGTAGATTATTCTAGATACATCGGCGGAACACCCGGGAAATGCGCTCGAAGCACCGATTATATAGAGCCCACTGACGTAATTGCACCGCTCATTGATACCTCACGAAATGTAATTAGGCTTTGTTCCAGCTAAGTGCTCCTCGAGAATTCGCCTTCATTCAGCAATTTTATTGTAGGATTAACTAAATGATGAGTAGGGAGCAATACACAGGAGGATCCTGCAAAGTTTTAGTTTCTAACAAGGTTCTAATGCTTCTTTTGTTTTTCTTTAGTGATTTTGGGCAATAAATTATACACATTTTGTTATGGTTAAAATAGTTCTGTATATAAAAGGCCGGCCAAAACCATTTGGGATTTTGACTCGCATTGCCTGACTAACCCAACCAAAAATGTATAAGCCTACTAAATCTAAAATAACAGGAACTATTAATAACCGTCGCTGACCCGGTAGGATGGACAAATCCTGATTTGATAAATTGTTTACTTCAGACAATGGAGAAACCACACATTATTCTAAGCTCGTCTTGTTTGTCTGTTTTTAGCATACCCCGTAGAAACTAGTCATGCAAGCAATGCGACATTGACGCCTTTGACATCATTTGACACCTGTCACGGATATCTGCGGATGGAATTGATTAATTGACGAGACCGTGAATAACACCGTAAGGTGCCAATATAATACCCGGCTAGGATTAATGTTTTTAAACTAACGAAACGTTTTAACAGTTAAACCTGCTATTATATATTATTTGGATTGAACCTGCGATTTTGGACTCTGATTATAAATAGATAAAATTAATTTCACTGTGCATTATTTTAAATCATTACCTATTATAAAAAAAAACATGCATTCATGACATTAAGTAAGTCACCGTCATAAATAAATAATTCAATTATTTCTACGAAATACTACCGTAGATACGCCAATCTTGCGGTTTACTATAGAATTGTCATTGAAATCTCTAATAACTTTTCCAAAAACAATTTTATATTTAAAGCCAGTTTTCATTCATAAAAGTATTTGAATTATTTTTCACTATTATTGCTTTGAATACTGACTGTGTAAGCACTTAGTAAATAGTATAAAAGTTGTGATTATGTTAAAATGGGGGTCACCGGCTTGCCTTGAGCTTATCTATCTGCATGAACTGGGTTAAACTCACCGTGCGTAATGTATGTATCCTTGCTCAGGGATTTATTATCAAATATAGATGTAAAGTAACTTAAAGATGCATGTAGATAAGATCTTTCTTTATAAAATGTAAATTCCTACTGCTTTAGCATTACATTAATCTTTACCGCCTTAGGACTGTTTTATTTATTTATTTAAATATTTTTGTTTAAAAGGAATTTTGCTAAGACTTAAATAGCATAGAAACATATATTTCATAAGTATTTCGTTCTGATTTGGTTGCAAATTCATATTACTTACCAAACTAAACTATATCTACTTAGAGCACTTAGCTGTATAAGACAAACTTACTGCCATTGATACCGAATATGTTACTGTAAATCAGAGTGTCGTGCGCGGTTTTATGAGATGTGTATCATTGAAAATATGTCATTCCGTTAGACGATGTCTGTAGAAATAATACAGTTGTATGTTGTTCATAGCTACGATAACCTATCGCCCCGCAACCTCATAGCGTTCAGTAGAGACGCGGCAGGCATTATCGTGTCTAATCAGGTTCGCACGCGGAGCGGTGGCTAAATCATCCGATTATTGATTTCCGATGTCGCGGTCGTGATCGGGCGCTGGATTCAACGTTCGGCGTGACAGTGCAGCCATTGTCGGAGCCGACGGCGGCTCGCGCTCCGCGACGCGCGCGCATTCTCCGTGATTAAACGCTTGTAATTCCAACAATATCATCCCGACTGTCGGAATCAATCTGCACACGCCGAGCAGCGCTCATCTCATGTCATCTCCCCGCGGACCGACCTAACAGCTCACGGACCACTTGTATGTAATAAGTCAGTTAACATTAAGACCCCGTGCCCTGGATATGTCCAGGCTCATGATATAAAAGAGAATAGCGAATTGCTCGCTCTTAGTAGATACGAATCTCCTGCAGCAATAATGTCTAGATTTATTATTTCGCTCATATGATTTATGTTATAATTAACGAGATATCAACGCCTCGTTGATCTAGTCTAATAGAGTTAGCGGTTGATTCGATGCAAATACCTTCAATATATATTAACGAGTTTGTGACAAACATATACTTATATTATTAACTAATCATAAGTAAGTTATGTACATATTTATTTGTAAATTATATCACAAAAGCACTTATAATTAATGATTTTATCTGTCCGTTGCTGAACACGTCAATCTCGATTCCTTCAAGTGAAATGGTTCTTTTTTTATTAAACGTATATCAGATAAAGGAGGCTGTTCGCAAATTTTTGCTCTTTTTGCGCATTTCGCCGCACTGAACAATAATAAGGGAGGCAATTTCTCGCGACATGAGATCGGCTGATGGTAACGAGCGGTCCGTTGTCGTTATTAAACCCCATTGTTGTGATGCGCCGTATAAAGCCTAACGCAGACTAGTCCCTTTCTAATGCTGCCAATAAAGCACTGAAAGTGCATTTGCAATACGATTAACTCTCTAAGGTAGTTACGCGAGTATGCACGATGTGAGTGCGACAGAATAGGGCTGACCTCTCTAATTTGTGAGTGGGACGACATACATTTTATACGCAGATGAAAATATTCTTCATTTCATTGTATATTAACGATATTGGCTTCTCAGTAGGAGTTTATCGATTATCAGCCTTTTACAACTACTGCAAGTTAGTCTGCCCGAGTTGCTTTCTTAGGAAGACGGCAATTATTGTTGTTAGAGATAAATCGTTCAAACGCATTAACGCATGCGTAGCGCACTCTAACCACTAAGCCATCTCGACTCAAGATGGCTTAGTGGTCAGAATATTTATCCGGGAGGCGCAGGTTCGATTCCTGCACACGGCTGTGTTTATCATTCCACAAAAATTTTAAACTTTAAGAATTGCTGTTAATATCTACACTAATATTATAAAGCTGAAGAATTTGTTTGGTTGGGTGCGCTAATCTCAGGAACTACTGGTTCGAATTCAAAAAATCTTTTTGCGTTAGATAATCCATTTATCAAAAAAGGCTATATAACATCACGCTACGACCAATAGGAGCAGAGCATATGTGTTTTTTTTTTTGCAAAAATGCGAATGGAATATTCCTTTTGAGAGCTTCCGTTGCGTGCGCAGCATTGTGACAGAATTGATCCCCTTCAAAAGTTCAAAAAAAGGTCCGTGGAAGCATATGTCTATCTTTTAAGGTTGACTCACTTTAACCTTTTTTTGGTAATCAAATTTGGTCTAAATAATACATTATTTGCGAAGGTGTGCTTCGCTCGCTCATGGATCAATTTAATTTATTTTCTTTCATAATCCCGATATATTGTCGACTATTATAGTGGTTTAGTATTTACGTCATAAAAAAATATAATTTGTGTGCAAATCAGTATTTTTGTTTTACGGTGAGTAATATTGTTTCAAAATGCGTATATCTGTGGTTTCAGCTAGATTTTTGCTGTAAATTAGATAAAAAAGCCATCAGATTTTGATGAATTTTAAAATTTTTTTAGTACAACATGTTTAGGTAATCAAGTAGTTAATTTGTAGTACAGTCATTTATTTGATATGCAGTAGGTTATTAGTGGATAAATTTTGTTTGCTTAAATTTCTAAATAGAGGTGCAGTTAAAAATTCCCCAATAAAAATGTATTGCGGCATGTATGAAAGATTATCACTTAAGAACGGCTTAACCGATTGTGGCTTTTTTTTGTTGCGTCCGGTTTCAGGGCAAGATTAGGGTGACCGTTTTTTTTTTTTTTTTAATCCACTAGACAAGTTGGAAATTGGGATGGTATATATATTTTTTGTGTATAAATTGCACCCATGTGGAGCCGGGCCGGGTCTCTAGTATTATATTATTTTTAACTGGGATGCTTTCATGAACAAAATAAAATAATCATCTTATCTAGTCCATTCGTATATTTTTCAGTATCTCAACTCCGCCCTTTTCAACATGGCATCTACTCAGGACTTGTAAGTTTCATATCAATTAGATCGACACTCGGACACTCTTATATGTGATGAATATGGGCCATAAACCTCTTTTTTACATTTTAATTTACCGAGCATACATTTTAATGTTTCTTGTATCTCGAGAAACATCTAAATTAAAATGCAATAGTAAAAAAACAATAAAAGCTTTAAAACAATATCGTTTGACGATTTGACCATTTGACCTTTACGACCGACCAACCCTAGCAATCTTAGTCTGAACTCTATTATCGACTGTTAATAACACTAGGTAGCGCACGCGGTTGTTGGCGGCTGCTGGCACTAGATGGCGTCGGCGGACGGTGGATGCGCCTGTGCATTTGCATAAGGAATTGGGTGGGCACGCTTCGGTATCGTCTCGCGGCGTATTTCTCACGCTACCCGCGGCCATTGCATGCTCTCGCCATCACCGCCTCCTCTTGTCTAATGGCTGTGTCAGCACGTTGCCCTGTTTGGACCTCTTTTTATTTTCATCTTAACTCATCATCGATATAGGCACACTCAATAGACGCAAACTCCAATTCAAACTCCTCTCTAACCAGTTTCCAGAAAACCGTTTTGTAATATCGCTATAAATTTACTATGTTGCTACAATAATGATGCATACCGAAATAAACAAGCGCTGTTAAGTTCATAATTACACAAATCTCGAGATCGTTAAGAACTTGAAGTCGGTCGATCATTTTAAACTATTAAAATACATGTTCGACGAAACATTCGGCGTAAGTGTCGTTAATTGCATGGTGCATTGATAACGGTCGATGGTGCCTGCCGTGTTAATGGTGACCTCATTGAAGCTATGAACACCACACCATAAAGACGCGTATGCTTAAATCAATTGCTGTGATTACAAACGCGAAATAGAAGATAATAAAAACAATAATGTATAAATATTAAAGCAACTACTGTGTATCAAGACTTAATAAACATTGGACAGTAATACTTAAACAACAGCAAGACGTCATTTCAGACAGTAAATAAAATCGCAAGCCCTAAGGAATAGAAGACAATAGCCAAATGAATATTTCATAAGGCTATTATTTAATGATGATGCTTATAATACAGTAGTGCTATCAATTAGAAGCGAAGCGGCAGTAATTTCTTTTAGTAGATTAAACACAAAGCGAGCTTTGTCCCATGACCTCTGAGGTCAGGGCCTAAGTTATGGACGGCTATCGTTTTGATACTAAAATAAAGTTTCAGAATGAAATAACTCTACTAAGTAGAAGCAACTTAATTTTATAGGATAACTAACGAACTAATAGTATAAAGGCTTACCTATTTAGCATAGAAAGTTACTAGCCGAGTTTGTAATATCGATGTAGTTAATACATCGTCAAATCCATGGTTAAATATGGCTTTACGATATGATTTGACGATGTGGATGGTGTAAAAACAATTAGACATTATACATTGTAATACGTTCTTGGAGAATGTACTATGTTATTACCGTGTTAAACCTACTTTTAACTATAAAATGTAGTTTAAGTGAACAGTATATTACCATTCAATCTTCAATCAAAGCTTTATATGCTACAACACTCTGATAATATAATCGATCGCTTTTAACTTACGTAGGCTGCAAAGCCGCGGCGGTCACTATTGTAAGTAGACAACACGCAAGACATTCCCATGTAGCGTGTTCCATGAAGTCGTCTACGACTTGCCCGTGCGCATCCAGCTCGCGGCCGCGTTAGCTGCGCACACCACTAACTCCACGAGTATGCGTAACTGACGCGGGTGCTCATAATTCCCTATTGCAAAGTTCCTTGTTACTGCTTCCCTTTAAACGGAAACATTGTTGGTGATATAAGTTCGGAAATATTTTAATAGTAGGAGAGTAATTTTTTAAAGTGAAAGTTCTTCTTATAACTGATAGTGTAGGTATTTATGTAGTGGATAATATTGTCAAAATTTCAAGTTTTCATTCCAATAATTACTTTTCTGTGGTTTGCTTGAGACGTTTAGGTAACATTGTGAACTATTAAAGCTATCATCAGCCTTTGATCAAAATTCCAGAGTTGTGTTATGGGCAATAGTTGTTATTTTTATGGACATTTGACTTCAGATAGTATAAATTATAATCACGCAGCCGCAGTAGTTGCCCGCTTCAACATGTTAATGCATCATCTTGATAACCTAATTTAAATTTACAACTTAATTATTAATATTAATAGAGTACTTAAACAACATTTTGTACGTCGCAACTAATTTCTGTTAATTGCTTACAACTCTTTCAAGCAATAAACAGCTAATATATTATATTCCTACCTCTTTAATTCTGACACTAAATAAAAATCAACCAGTGGTAAACTTTATTATGTCATACCATAATCATTTATTACCTTCGTGTTTTTTGTTAGATACAAAATTATTTTCATAAATCGTTTTAGGGCATACCAAAGCAACACAACATTCATATTTCAAATGTTTTAATTTTTGTAAAAAAATAATCATTACTACCTACCAATACCTGTATACTTATATTCGGTATAGTCATCTTTTCGTAGACAATAGGTTTTTAATATATCCATATTGCTAAGCTTTTCAAGTTATTCAAGCTCTTTTAATTATCTTGTGTAAACTGGTTACTTAATGGCGCTGTTGTTTGGGTATGTGGTTCGAATCTATCATTATGGGAATACGTTTCCTTAGACAAAATAACCAGGTTATCTTCAGTGTATCGGAGGACCGGTAATTGCTTATTTGTATTATAAGGCTTGAATATAGAAAATACGCAAAATAATCAATTAACGATGTAGAGCTAAGATATAAAGGTGTTAAATTAAGGTATAATAAGTTTTTCACTCACATATTGAGGTATAACTAGTTATTCACAGTGTTGTGCTTCAAAAATATTACAATACGAGTAGTAAAATTTATTAATGACAGACAATTTTTTTTAAATCTAAAATGTTTCTATTCGCCGGATAGTAAGCGACGGTGTAGCCGAGGATGGAACACGTAGATCCAGAAGAAATCTATTCACTCTAAGTAGAGTAGAATTATGTATATAATAATTAATTGATTTGGGGAGAACGATACTTTGAGAGTTGATGCAACTTCCCTGAGTCGTCTCCCACAACGGTTGCACAAGACTACATCCCGAAACACGACTAGGTCGCTTCACGGCATGGCTTCCTGGCCGGTGGGTGGTAACCAACCGCGGCCGAAGCCTCTCACCAGCGTAAAAGGTAAATATGAAAAAAAAAGATAGATATGAAAGATGAAAAACTGTAATTTTCTGTCATTGAAACGTCGGAAATATATCCGCAATTCATATTTGTTAATCTGTTGAGTCGCTAATTACAGACACAATATAAATATAGTACAATTTCTTACTTTCGCAGGTATGCAAAGTCGTCTTACGGTAATGAACATTTCTGCTTACCGCGCTTGGTGTGGCTCTGGTCTTGAGGGGTTGCACAAGTTTCAACAAGTGTTTTTCTATTAGAAAATTCTGAGAAGCACTCCGGAGTTTGGTTTTGTGTCCCGTAGATGGCAATAGGCTTACCATTTGGGACTTAATAACGGCATCAGTAACATGTTTTGAACAACTATCTACCCATCATATCGGTTAATACAAGCATAATAATGCTTTGGTCATACATTTAAAATGTCTCGTTGTGCACAAACTCATCTGATCTATCAATGCAAATGGTGTATTGATAGGGATCTCCGATTGACAACAACTTGGCTCCTCCCACATTAAAACATTTAGAGTTTACAGTTCAGTTTACATTTTTTATTTTATTCATATATCTACGTACACACATTTAATTAAGGACGGATATAACTATCCGGTAATTCAAAAGTTGTCAGTCGCCATATTGCAACATCTATTTGGATTCATGTGAACAGCGAACTAATAAGGAAATATCATTTTGCGTTCTCTGATCTACTTGGGGGTTCTGGCAGGAAATTGGTTTAGTGCAATTGTTTAAAAATATATGATCAAATCAAATAATCTTATTTGCTCAAATCCGGTGCAATTGGTGTTACAGTGGTAATATTTCCGCACATTTTGCCATACTAAATGCCTTGCAAATACATATTAAAGTGTAAATGAATTATTAATTCTATAATTATTGATGTACTCGTATAACGTTAGTCTCAACTTCTCATTCTCTTAATATTTGTTGCGAAGTATAATAGAGCTTTTGAAATATTCACGTAATTATTATCATTCTAGCCCGGAATTACCCAATGCTGAGTATAGACCTCCTTTCGTCCCCGCCGTCTCCTTGATCTTATGCATCCCTTGTGCAGGTGTTTTCCTGGACTTTAACAATGTCGATAACCCATCGCGTTTCCAAATGACCCGGGTATCTGGATAGCCATAATTTGCTCAAAACTTTGCTCCGGCTCTCACCTAGAAAGAAATGTCCTGCCCGAGTCCAATTCAGAGTAATTTCCGAAATTGTTATAGTTAATTGTTTTGATCCAAATGCGTATCTATATTTACAACAGTAGAGTCGCGGGAGAATGAAATCCATGTCCCTTTGCATCACACTGACTCTGTGAGCTTCAATGTCTTGGTGGCGTAAATCATTGTTGGCAAGACACTAATATAACAGACAGGTTTTAAGCTATTGAGGAACCTGTTTTGACCTCAAAAGATCTTCCAGTCTAACGAATAGAAGAGACAAGGAGATTTCCCGTAAAACACAGCTTCGTAGACAGCTAAGCGATACTCTCCTAGAGGACCTCATCTTAGAGACTTATAAAAAAATTGATTATTCTGATCCATGTCAAATACAGATAATTAGCTCGGCAAACTGTAACATACATTATACTGTCACATGCGAACAATCTCTTTCCTTAAACTGGAATCGTATTGGGGAAGTACGGATGATTTTTAAATTCAAACCAATACAACATGTGATCACTATTGATCAAAGGTCTTTGTCTTCCACTTCAAAAGCAAATACGTAAAACAAATGTCGCAGAAAATGAATTTATTTCTAACATACTATATGCAGTACTGCATAAATGCAGTACTGCATTTTAATATGCTTACAAGGCATATTTTAATATAAATTAAAATATGCATTGCGTGATGTTGAAAGCGACGCGGACATCGGGCGGACAACCGGACGAGTCGTCAAGTCAGTTCATATCACGAACAAAAAGTAAAGCTTCCCATGTCCATTAGCAGAGCTTTACCCATCCTTACAATTTGCACATATTTATTTTTCCTGTGTCTTGTAACCATCATTGTTTGTTTTTAATCACGTAGCTTTGCGGACCGCCGGCGACAATTCATAAGTACAAATAAAATAGCTTCTGGAATTTAGATAGTAATATTTTTCCAATCTTTTGTACCATTGCCAATTTCTCAACTATCAGCATTGATTATTTAGCTTCTGTTATAATTATAAACCTCTAATAAAAAATCTGTTAAAATGTTTTTCTTCCTCTATTTTACTTCTTTTAAGTACCTATTTTATCATCATCGAACAAAACAGTTATAAATCTCCACTCTGTGCCTTTCGTATAAGAATGAAAATAGTTCTTTTTGGTCGTATAGCTACACCTGTTGCATCCAAAACGAGTCGGTATCGTTCTTGTTCCCGTGCCTTACCGGGAAGAACTGAACTTTACACGACTCCGCAGTCCTCGAGGAACACGGGTTGCACTTTAGAAATGCACAAGAATTTCTTGCTGGTTTATAGTGTTCAGTTATTGTGGAATACGGAATGCATGTTTGTTTGTTTATGTACAGTGGTGGTACACAAGTTGAACTTAATGTTGCACTTAAGTATTCTTTCTATCAGTTTACCTTTGCGTTACAAAGGTACAGTAGAGGTAATGAACAGTTGTTATCGATATTTGTACATTAAATATAAAACCTTCTACATTTCATAATTATATATATCTTTTCTTGCAATTCCACAATACTCAGCGTGACGTGGCATCCAATTATATATTTCTGTGATTCCCACATCAGGCTGAGAATATTTCGTTAGTAATAATTTTGATGCTTTATAACCTAACATTATATTTTTCTGCAAACCTAATATGAAGAGTAATCTAGTTTGCTATGTAAAGCAAAAAATAATGCAGCATTTAGTGTAGGGTTATTGACCACTAACTTCACGTTTATTACTCCATCTTTTACGACTTATTTGGTATTTTTTGTGTACCAAATAATAATTAATAACGAACCATTTGCATATAAACGTCGTATTAATAAAAAATATTATAAGTCCAGAGGCAGAGTGTAGCTACGATGGAATGATTAATGACTATCTTCCTCTTCCATAATAACACGTAGAATCTGGTAAAAACATGCCGCTATCTGACAGAAGAAGCTGGACCACATTAGTAAAGTGAACACTCAGTTATAATAAGAATTATACATAGTAATCTAATATATAAAATTCTCGTGTCACAGTTTTCGTTGCCATACTCCTCCGAAACGGCTTGACCGATTTTGATGAAATTTTTTGTGCTTATCCGGTATCTATGAGAATCGGCCAACATCTATTTTTCATCCCTCTAAATGTTAGGGGTAGTCCACCCCTAATTTTTTTATTTATATGGCAAAACAACGTTTGCAGGGTCAGCTAGTTATATATAATATTTCTTGGGTAACACTGCGAGTTTCCGTAGATTACCTATTTAATTAGATATTGTACTTGTTACTCATACTATATGATTTGTAATGTTAATAAGCAATAATATAATCAGTTAAGCTATAGGTACATATTTCTTTAGCCATGTACTCCCGATAGCTTAGAAGTGTTACTTGTAAAATAGAAAAGTATCTCGTAATTAAATTCAAATACAAAATACGTTCATTTTTGTTAAAAATTATTAAAATTAAGTTGCTAAGGTGAGTGGTGACAGTGATGTTTGAAAGTGAACCTGTGTCGTCACTGAAACAATTAATCATTTTCCTTGGTTTTCCAAATAAGGAAAGTTAGTAGTAGTGTAAGGGAAGATCGTAATCAGGCTGACATGTGCGTATCGGAAGTGTGCTGATGCAAGCGTGGTGTCGGCGCGGGCGGTGGCGGGCGCACATAGCGCCTAGCGCCTAGCGGTGCTTGCAGACGCGATGGCATCGCGGTCGTGCGCCACCGCTCACGGCAGCCGCCGGCGCTCGCGTCGCCGTGACTTATGGCCCCCGCGCGAACCTCGATCGTACGATTGAATAATAATATCCGATTCCCGTGCACCGAATTTATGTTAGGAAGTAACCAGTGTCCCGTATCGACGAGCGCATCAGCCGCGCCTCGCCCGCCCGCAATTTCCAGCCGCTTGTCCTTAGGCGCTGATGTACCAACCGATACCTGATAAATAAATTTTCGTGAAGGACTGTTCCCGCTGGACGTCGGCACTACGTACCCCGAAGTCCCGCCCTGCACCCACATCTAACCGCCTAACTGTCAGCCATCACGTCTCTTACTATTATGATTACAATAAATTTCAATTTTCACTTCCTCTTTGTTGCTACAATGTAATAGGACAATAATGTTTCCCTTTATGCAGTATTGTCATTGTGATATAAAAGCTGTGGTTAAGAATATACAATATAGGTACATTCAGTAGACCACACGCACGGCTGTCATAACTTTCCGTGGGTGTTGTGAAAGGCGACAAAAAATTAATCCTACGGAGGAGGACGAGTAACAGCAACCTGTGTATTATTTACGGCATACTACGATCACTTCATAATATTGAGTACAGTAATTATGGCTATACTTACCAAGACCGTTCATGTAGCGGTCTATGGTGGAGCCAGTGGAATTTCACGCGATCTAAATCTTATTATGATGAAATTTAATAGTGTCATAGATTCGGTTCAATAAGCAAAGCATAACCATATCTAACTGTAATAGGCACTTAATGCTGTCGCATACTTCGGAACTTGTCATATTAGTAAACAAGGAAATCGTGACTACAATACTTAGATTAACCTTGGTAGGCTTCGTCGGCAATCAGTCCTGTCCTGTCATCAGTAGACCGCAAGACGTTGACTTCACACTTAGTTACATTAAGTGCTAAACTCGACTTTTGGCTGCACTTACTAAATTACTCAAAGTTCAATGGTCTACGAAATTTGTTGTAAATTATGGGTTCACACACCTAATGTTTTCACTTCGGCGAGTAATCGTGACGGCTGTATAACTACCACTAAATCGATGCATGTAAGAATTTGGTTGATTTGTACCGTTACATATTACTTGCCATCTCTATCCCAGATCTAACCTGTCATTATGACTAGTTGTTTAATAATTTAATATTTTCAAAAGCCACGCAGTTTGTCGACCTCATTATATCATTCAGAGCCATAACATTTGCTTGCAATCATATCCACGTACTAAACATAATTCCTGATCTGAAAAGGATAAAAAAATTGCCCGTTGCTATACGTCCATATAGTCCTCGCGCAAACACAAAAACTTAAATAAGAGTCATATTTCATGTAGTCATCGAACGTTCATATACGTAAAAAATATCTTATTCAGAAGAAAAAAAGGTTGGTTATTATGTGTAATATGCCTTAGATTATAGAGCGGGAGAGCAAATTATATTAGCAACATTGATGGCATTGTTCGCGAATGTGCATCATGAGTCAAATACCTCTAGTACTGCCTACGTCGATTCTTGTACTATTGCGGTATATATACGTATGTAGGTAACTTTTTCTGCACGCAACGCATGCTATGCTTTAAATATTATCAAATTACCCGTACAATACATGGTCATTATATGTTAACGGTTGTGTCAATTAATGTAATTAAATCGAGTAAGTGATCGCGGTCGATCACGTCCACCGCTCCCGTGTGTATTGTTCGCTTAGAATTAGATGCAATGTTGTCATCGTCGTTCCGGTTCCATTACCATCACTCGACCATTTGTAATTCTATTTAGAATAAATAAAACGTACTTGAATAGAATATGCAAAAATTGTATTGTAAAATAATAAAAGAAAACGGTAGATAACGGTTTTCGGAGCCGTGTATCGTCTACGGTAAACTATCATGGAATTGAAACCCCTGTAATACTTTGTTGTTTCCAGCGACCTTCATAATTTCATCACGTCCGACGGTCGGTCTCGGCGACCGACTGTCCTACTATCTTAGACTAGGAGAATGAAATGAAGGTTTTCAATTTAAAAAACTTAATCAAATATATATAAGAGTACGCGCATATTAGGTTGCCAATTCATCGCCAATAAGTGTGAAGACAACTAGACTCTCTTATTGTCTTTGAATGCTTACACGTGATTTGGGCATCATAAGCCAGTGGATTTTTTGCAGTCCATCATAAATCTAAGTTGGTACGCGTTTGGCGTTTTGGACACTGCGATCAGACCGCCTAATGTGAGTAAGCTCTTAGTTGCGGTGAGCAGGTGCAAAGGCGACGTCTTTTGGAACATATTTATTGCTATAATGTTTGTAATGTAATATAGGTAGTGCAGGTTTACTGTCGTACTTTCCCTGGAAGTATTTTCCTAACAGGAAAAACTTTGATAAATTCTGTATAAACATTTTCAGTCCCTACGAAATATTTTCCGGTTAACTACTTAATGATCAAAGCTTCCATTGCAAGCTGAGACCCAAATTGGGTCAAGGTACTCCATAATTTACGAAAGTTATGGCCACGGACAATCATACCTTAGTGTTGCGCCCAAAGCTTCTCCTGCCAGATTTACTGATAATTATAAGTACATTATGTTTAAAGATCGTATATCAATATTTTGAAAACAAACATTTATCATTCAGGTAAAAAATTAGGAGATAAAAAAAAACTGTTGATTTACAAATAATAGTAGAAGGTACAGAATAAGTAAAAATATGTTTCAGATTGTATATTCTTAATTAAGGTAAATTATCATCAACTTATCACAGATTATATCGGTGAACTTCTGCAACACAATCATTAATATCAACGGTAAGTCCTCATTGTACCTATCCCAAACTGCCTCTTCTAGGGAAGCGTTAGCGCTGGTGTTAATTAAAGTCGGCACCAAACCTGCAAGGCTAACAACGCCCAACACAGTGCTAGCTGCTAGCCGTATAATTATCAACTTTCGGACCATTTCGCTAATACACAATCGTACAAATTCTTGTTTACGACACAACACGCCCACTTAAGATTCTTTGACTGCAAACGTATACTGTGAAACGTTGAATTGTCACTTTACGACCGATTGTTCCTCGACGCAGAGCCGCTGGCTAGAGCCGCTCGACGCTATTGGGATGAATTCACCACTCTCACAACGATAAATGCTAAATTATTATTCAAAGATATAAATTGATTTTTAACAATATATTACTACCATATAATGTTTATTTGCAACATTAATTTATAACATTAGATTCCACATCAAGGATCGCAAAATCTTACCATAACTGTTAATCTTTTGAAATGAATATCTTTCTATCGACGGCAAATATTCAAGCGCGTCGGAATCCGTAGACTCCGGTTGATGCCCATTTAGCCGGTGCGGTCATTGTATGTGATCCTGGTATCATGAGGCTATCGTAGAAACATTAGCATTATCAAAAGGGCCGCGGGCGTCATGGTCATATCGACGGCGACACGCGACGGTCGCGGAAGCGCCGTGTGAAGGCAAAGGCCCCGACGGACGAGCGGCGATAACTCAACTCAACATACCTGAAATACAATCGTGTGGATACCATGCCGCGGAGCCGTGGAGGCGTGGGCCTGCCTATACTATATGTTCCTTTTGTTTCCTGTTTTCTTACTAATATTCTCTTGTATTTATGTGTGTTTAAATACCGAATACGTAGATATAATAAAGTTATCTTAACAAAAACGCATAATAATCCCAATTTACCTAGTTGTTGAGCAGTGAGTTAAAACCCTGAATATTATGTACACGTACTGTCATTATCTCTACATAGTATAGAGCAAAACTCTCTGTCGCGCCTTTCTATGCATGGTTTCCTCTGTAACTACGGAACAGGTTTTTTCTGATTTTACTTATGAAAGGTGTTTCAAGAAGAAAGCTTAGATAATTAATATTCTATCATTTCCGAGTAGATTTATGGAAAATCAGAATAGCTTACATAAACTCAATCAAAATCCAAACAAAAATCAAAAAGTTGTTTATTTACAAAGTTCGCCGACGTGTTTATAAAACCGAGTAAAAAATAATAAGAAATATGTATTCTCTAATTCATAAATTCGCAACAGGTAGGTACTAAGCGATCTGTACGCGCAGGCGCGTTGAGTCTGCACACATTTTTCAACGTCAGTCACTGAAGATGCAGAATAATATACTACTTAATTCAAATCCGTTTGAATCACTGTACTTACGGTTATGAAATACATATATGTTTAAGCTTATGTTAAAATAGAACAATAATGTTATACTATCTTCTAAAGCCGCCTCTGAAATATGAAAATATGCTTTTGAAAATAAGGTATTCTACTTAACGTTTAGAATGCGGACTTATGTGCCATAGTATTCCTGATTCGTATTATTAACAGCTTCGCCATGTTACTTTCAAAATATTCAGCACGATATAATCCTGCTTATACGGCAGTTGTCATATTAAATTCGGAGCCTTAATCCTTAAATGAAAGTCGGAATTATTGAACATGAAATACGCATTGATATGAATTACTATCTGTGTGCTACTTTCAAGATTCCAGCAATCTATATATATAAAGTAAGAAACTGACTGGCTTACTCATTCACTGACTGACTGATCGATCAACGCACAGCTGAAACCGCTGGGTCTAGAAGCATGTAATTTGGACAAATTTTCCATAAATAACGTCAGTGAGCACTAAGAAGGGATTTTTGGAAATTCATCCAAATCCCTCATTAAAATAGGGGATGAAAGTTTATATGAAAATTCGTCATTTTTGACGTAAGGAATGTAAAAATTAACATAAGAACACTTGATTATAGAAAAAAGTTTACAGTATCACTTTTTATGAAAAATCGTTCTTTATGGGGTTAAAATAGTAAGGGTGGGGAGAAACCGAATAAGGGTTGCGCGCAATCTATTGCGCAGACGAAGTCACGGGCAGCAGCTCGTACTGTATAAAGGAATAAATTGTAATGCAATGTGAGTAGTAACATAAGTCATCGTTTGCCGATGACGCGCGTCACTTGTCAGGGGGCGTAGCGCGGAAGCGGCTCGGACCGGCACTGGAGCCGTTACCGTCAACGGCCATTAAACGACCACTCTTAATTATCAACAGTTACCGCACACCGCATTGATACCACTCGGCCGCATCGCAACACCACACCGTAACTGACGAACCACCCTCTAGCGTTCGAAGCTATGTATATGCAGCGGTTATCTATCATGTTAGGCTGATTATCATGATGCATCTAATATCTGTTAGTTGGCTTTCGGAAACTATATAGCCTATTAATGGAAAGTTATTTCGTGTTTTCAAATATGCTATAGCGTTGCTGCACAAAATCAAAATGAAAAACTTAAGCTTAAAGTTTTCCTAAAATTGCTTATTCCACAAAGTGTGTATAATCTATATCGATAAATAAACGTGTCTCTCTGTGATTTCAAAATAAATGACAAAATCTTAGTGAAATCTGCTATTTATCTCCAAAGTTACCATTTCTAGAAAATTTGCCTGTTTCGAATAAACTCCGAAACAGCTCAACTGATTAAATATTTAATAATTAAATTATAGGGAATAATACAGAATTGCTAACTTATATTCGTGTATGTTCCATTTGAACTGCCTCGTTGGTTTGGTGGTCCCTAGCGCGACTACTGAGTATGAGGTCTTGGGTCCGATTCCCGGGTCGGGCAAAGTGTTAATGGGTTATTCTCTTAGGAAATTCTTAGTAGCAGACCGGAGTTTGGAATTGTGCATTGTATTACATGGGACTTAATAACGGCATTGGTGAAATGTTGGTGTACAACTATGAACACCTCTAACTACCCCTTTGGGGAATACGGGCGCGATGCTGTTTGTATATGTCCATTTGAATATATTGCAAGGTTCAGAAGATTTATGTATAAAGTTCTATTTGTCCAAGCTCTGCGCGAGCGCAGTCGCGGGCTCGGCTAGTTTTAAATATATAAAGATTTCCTGCAAATACTTATTGATATTATGTTGGTGTGTTAAGTTGTAAACTATAAAAAAAAACTGCGAATGGATTCAAGTTGTCTTGGGTCTGCGTATTCCAGTATATGTGTACACATTTGTTTTTCTATTAATATTGCGTTAGTTGAAACTTGTGAAGAGGTACGCGCGCCCCGCAGCGGTGCCGCCTGATCTCTCACATGATAGGACGTGCGCAGGCGCCGGATGGCGCGATAGCGTCGCGTTAACCCTGCCGCCGCGCGCCGACACCCGCGCCCGACTGTTCTCTAATTACAAACACTATCTCACTGTTGCAGTGAGGATGTGCACGCTGTACGAATACCCGCGTATTGTCTGCACTCCGACCGAGTCCTTCCGGTGAACTTGTCCACGATCGTAATCTGTATCCCAGGGCCAGACGTATAATAAAGATAACACTTAACTGATACCTTTTAATCAGTCATTATTTCAACCGACTTGTTTGTGTTTTCATCACAACATAAGCTGTAAAACTTCTTTATTAACATTCCATGATCTGCCCCCCTCTAACTTAATCTCCTCAAAAATGTCACTTAAAGAGAGCTGTTACATTTCAATCATGATTCCAAAGGAACCTTATATCGGTTTAGAATTGAAAGTATTGGTACACTTTGTTGTTGGTACATTATATCACGGGACGTAATTAGGCGACTGCATATAGAGTTAGTCGGAATGGACCACCCAAGCAGACGGCCTTTGGTGTCGACCGACTCCGCTTGTGTTGCTGTCAGCCCTTTGGCTTGATCAAACAATCTATAAATAACAGAAATCTAGGAGACTGACATTTAAGTGCTTTACAGAAAATATCCGCAACATATAACGTTGACTTATTTTACAGGTTGAAGATTTATTTATTACATACCTACTTTAAATAATATTAAATTTCATATATCTATTTTATAATTTAAATTTTATATTAACAATGATGAATCTATTTAGGCTACCAAAAAGATGTAAACTCATACGTTACAGTTATAAAATTCCGAATACACAAGCAGGTCTATTCATTGTGCGCGACAAAAACTATGATAAATTACCTGGTTCTGAATAGTTCGCCGTCAAACATAATAGACTAATCTTAAGAAGCAAATATTATCGATATTTGTTCTTTATTATTATCAAGCAACTTATTGTCTTGTGCCGAAATTAATCATTTTAAGTACCTTTTTTGTACATGAGTCCTGATTAACTCAATTCAAAAGATCTATACATACCTACATACACCTTAGTATAGACACAAATAGCGGTAGTTAAATCCTCTGAGAGTATACTGGCATCAAACTAAATCTCAAATTACCTAGACATGTATTAATTTTCATTTGCAACAAGGCAGAATCAACAAGGAAAAACATTATACAATTCACTTTTGAGTACTTATGTATCACTTTAATATTTTCGTATCAAAAATATAATGTGAGACAAAAATGGGAGTCCGATTCTATTTACAAATTTTTTACTTGGTTCCGTCCGGCGCGTGACCGATTGGTCAAACATCATTGTGTCCAGTTTCACGCTCCTTGTCTCTTGACAAATGATGTTTTTACTTTAGCATCTAGATTGATATTATTTATGTACTACATTTGTTTGTTCATATTATTAAATACCTGCTTTTATTATAAGTATAATTGAATTGTCCACGTAGGCAACAACATGGTAATATGGCTAACCACAGGGGTACTTGAATTTCACATACATATGCATAGTTGACGCGTTCATTCACTGACTATTCATGTCTTCAAACAATTATATAGCACTTTAACGTCTTTCTTCCCACGATTGTATCGTTGAAGCAAACCAAGTTTGCAGATTTATGTCTACCTGCACAAGCACACGCAGTAAGGTGTCGCGCAACTTAACCATAGGTATGTAGAAAAAAAAGCTTCAACGTATCCTAAAAAAATACCAAACACTCTTCATGGTTTTTATCAAAATAGCCTTACTACATCCAGACATACAATTAAATAATATCTGTCTAACTTCAAACAAATATTTCAACGCACTAAACAACATTATGAAATGTTAACTGAAATAAGATAAGTACTAATAATTTCATGTAACGAAATGAGAATCGTGCCCGCAGGCTAAACCTGTTCCTAGTGAAAGAGAAATATCGGAATGTAATAATTTTTGAGCAACAAACTGTCATATATACTAATGCCGAAGACGTACTTATATAAATACCATCATAATATTTATTGTCAATATATTAGAGACTTATCACGAAGGCGTTTTACATTTATCTGTTCAATTTTAAAGTTCCTTCGTAAAGCAACGGTGATAAAGCCTACCCTGCAGTGTTGAATATTTTCTCAGGGACATAAAAATATCAAGATACTTTGTATTAACGGCATTTTTATACAGAGTTTGAATTTGACCAAAACAAAGACATTTAGTTACGGTCGGCTGATTTTTCGCATGTACTCGTACCTATACATTATGTATCTGCCTACATCCTTAGCTCAAGTAAGTGTGTGTGACGCACGCGCACAGGTGCGAATTTTGGTATGTCGCACGCCCTGCCACGGTTCCCAGTTCCGCACCGTTAATTTGATATACGGAGGCAGATGGCCTCTCGCCGATAGCACACGGCTCATGCGCCTTCCGCGCTTTACCGCGAATCCCAAACTTTGGGTGCCACCTCAAGAAACAGACGACTTGCTGTTTCACACAACTTTATCAAACACAAATGAAGTATTTCTGGCAAGGTATATATTTAAGGCTATTTTAGACTAAATTGAAATACTTGTTTGCCATCATTCGTCCAGCTCTAGAAAAAGTCGTCTACTTATATAACGCTGTAAAAAAACAATCGAAAAAAAACGTTTGCTCCAGCTCAATCATGAACAAAATCTAGACATAATAGGTTTTGTGTTTTATAAAGATACAATAGGTTGCAGTTAGATAGGTACAAAAGAAATTGATAAACTTTAATATCAAATTGAAAATATTCCGTTCCACAAAAAAACTGCTCATCGTAATTATAACTTGGACTCGAAAACAGTATGAAAGTCAGGTGCGGGGATGTGAGTTAATTTGCATTTTGATCCAGTAACGGGCTATGAGATAACGCTTTAATGCTCGAGATCTCTTCTCAGATCAACTATCCCACATGTCTCGCAGCCGTTCATCAACTACTTCTTTTGAACTCTACACACAAACCTTATACGGCTGCCAGATAACAATGTTGAATACGAATGTTGTCATACTAACCTAAAATTTTTTTGATTTTTATCATAGTCAAGTTCTCACTATGTAAGCACTTCTCGAAAGAGTAATTAAGAACCGTAATAAAATCGTTACATTACAAATTGGTATGTATCATTCGGTATTTTAGTGGATAGGTAATTATACTTCAAAACGCCAGGAAATAGTCAATCAGTGTTCTGTTATTCAGAATACAAGAAGTCAAAGACCGTTTGTATAAAGAAGTTATAAGATGCCAGCAACGTAAGGCACATTAGATACGGCATGCATGTGATGATAGTTGTGGTATCGAAATTCGCTTCGGCTGTTCCCTTCGAGCAGCGCTCTGCCGTTCTGTGTATTTCGTTCATATTTTTCCTTGTCATATTTTAATGATGTTCGTCTACTGTAACTAAGAGACTTCAAGCGCAAAAGTTATTAAAGTTTAGAGTACGAGTGCTGAGCATTGGCATGAACGTCTACTGATTTAGGTTTCATTCACCCCGCGTTACGCTAGCTGGGTGCCTGGACTGCGCATTGTCTCACACGGCGCACAAAATGCGAATGATCCTTTGTTCGTTACACTTTACCTACACTGTAACCCAAACCAATAGCGGAACACTTAGCGCCCACCTCTAACGTAACATTCACGCGTTTGAGCTCACGCTCGAGAGCCATTCCTGACTTAACGATATTTACTCTGAAATAACAATACGTGTACTGTTCTGACATTGATAGCTCTCCAACTGATATGTTCTGTATTCTCCTGGTATAATGCATTTAATGGTCCTGCGGTTTGGAAGAAAAATAATGATGTGATATTTCCGGTTCTTCACCATTAGATAAATACGGACAGTTCAAACTTTCACTCACAGGGGAATTTGCAGTACATATTTTTATCCCAATTGTTACTTTCTCGTAACTAACCTGCAATTTTATGGATAAATGGATAAGAGATTTAAATTACTTATGCACGAAACTTTACCAAACAGTCGTGGTTTATAGTTTTTCCTCATACTCGCTTCAATCATCGATCTTCACCGATTACTGTAATTGTAATAATGCATAAAACTTGCCTTTACTAGTGCGTGTTAGGAACGCACGCACTTGTTCAAGCTTTCAAAGTAGAAAGCCTTCTCTTCACTTACTCTTCACTTATTGTTATTGTTTCGCTACAATAGGTGCCTCAAATGATTTTAAAGCCTTTTAATCTATTCATAGTGCAGTCAGCAATATAGAAAGTCAGATGCTTTTGTGAATAAGGAGATCCGTGAGGGCTAACAATAATATAGATTATAAAATTTATTCATATTTTTTATAAAACATGCTCTACTATTAACAAATATCTATAAATTATAGCCTAGTTGTAACTAATATGAGCACAAAACTTCATAAACATTCTGTATTAATGCTACATATACTTCCACATAAGATTGATAAATAACGGTGCATGTGGAAGTAAGTAATCAAGATTGGATATCATCCATCAATATTGCAGAGCGCAATCATTAAAGTGAATCATCACTGTCCTTGTGATTTATAGAGCCCTTACCCAATGTTTAATACTTTTTTCTTCAAAGCAATTATACAATGTTGTAAAAGCCGTTAAGCTTTACACGTCTCGATATAATCTGTTTGAAACAACGTCGATTACATGTTTAGTCTCTAATACGTATAATCAAACTATTTAGAGCCATACATTAAGAAATTCATTTATAATGTTACGACTACTAACACACACATAATAATCTCGAGATACGCATCAATTATATCACACTACATAATTTTAATAACGTCAAAACTGTGTTGGAAAAATATTATTATATCCGTCTGTAAAAAACTGTCTAAATGGTGCAATAAAATAAAGACCAACAAAAACTGGTAGATTTATATCTTCCGTTCTGTTCTTAACACCTCTGATGTCGTAGATGCTACAAGTTTGTAGCTCTAGTGATTTAACGTCTAATGTCGGATGTGTATCAATTATTTGCAGGTTATCGTGAAACATAATCAGTTGTAATGGCGAAACAAAATTGGCAGTTGAGTGGTCGGCTAACATACAAATAGAAATACGTTAGTAAACTGTGTTGGGTTGCCATACCAGGTGCTTTTCTCCTGGAATTACAGTACTTTTATTAACATTGAAACAAAATACCGCTCATTTCCAAGCGTATGTATTTCTTAAGGTATCATAATTCTGACTAACAACCGATAAACTAGCACCAATTATCATGTCACTTGAAAGATTATTGCATATATTACAAGACAAACATAGATCATTATGTTTCCTTAATAAATTTACATTGCGAGCAGACCATAATCACTTGCAGTTAAACAGTCACACTATAACAAACTTCAAATGAACACCATAAAACAAATGCGGTAATATATTTTGTTCCGTTTTAATAATAACGTTTACTGTTAGCAGTCACACTATTGTCAAAAAAGTTCACATATTATAATGAGGCTTAATAAAAACATTCCGACATTTGAACTTAAAGCTAAGTGTATTAACACAGCTAATAGCAGAGACAATTGCAAGTTGCTCTATCAATTACTTACTCACACGATCCCGGCCGATATCGCCATTATAACAACATTAGAGCTGGTGCGGTCACGCCATAGAAGCATTACTACCATCTGTAACACGGTCACATCGTTTCTTGACCGCCCAATTTTGGTTTATACTGCATACTTTTATAGTTTCTGAGCATTTTTTATATGAGCGTGCGAAAACAAATTCAAACGATTTGGTTGTGTATTTCTGATTTATTCAGTGACGACATTCACTGTATCCGTAATTATATTTAACATTTGTAATCAAACATTTCTGCGTACTTTATGAAGTGCAAAACATAATGACTAGACATAATTTACGTCCGAATACTTATATCATGAATCAACCTAATGCAAATAATACTATAGGCACGCTAGTGTATAACAGCGTATAATTTACGATATTATTTGGACGCAGCTGTGACCTAGGCCTCTTCCTGCTTTCTAATGGGGCAATTATTGTAATGACAAAATTAAGGTCCTATATTTGAATGTGGTGCGCTTCTAATGCTTGCAATATAAGACGAATTAACATTTTCATGTGGTAGGGTCACGAGCCCGCGCTCTCCCACACATAAATCGGCGGTGGATGTCGCGTCGTGAGGCACACCGCGCTGCCGCCGTTCCGAGCACATAGCGCCGGCCGCCGCACCGCAGCTACCGGCCCTGTGTTGTTTCGTGTTAGCTCTGTAATTAATATTACCAACCTGTTTTGATATCGCTTCTCGAAAATTCCAACAATTAGTATAATAGTCTAATAGTTACGTCACTACAAGATAGCGTTAAAACATCACGAAAATCTTCTCGAAATTAAAACATTCCGCATGCTAAAGTAACAACTCATAATTTGCAATATTAATAGCTCTATTTTTTCTACAGCTACAAAAATATTAGAATAAACACTACCAGTATTAAGATTTTGCAGTTCAAATCCGGAAATTGTATCTATTCCATTTAATTAAAAATACAGGCATAAACTCACAGTTATTTTCAAACCAATAGAAATATCGACACGGAGTAGTAAAAAGCTGTCTTTATAAGATGTTCTGGTCTCGAATATAACTTAAGAACATGTCTTTTCAATTTAACGCGAAATGTTAACGACCTATGTCAACTGCGAGTGTTCTTATGTATTTTCATTGACATTAGTGCATGCTACAAACACTTCCTCGTTGTAGCTCATCATTAGTCACTAACGCTTAAACAGCTTTTTCCTTTGCTTCACCATCGCTAAACTCATTTCGTGAAAAGGAATATGGTAACTTTTCCTTAATGAACGGTGTTGTTGGCGATGGCTGTATATTTTATATTATATCAATAAAATAACAGTTGTCTCCTAATATCAGCGTTTAAACAATCAAACGGGGATAGTAATAAGCAGACGGGTTGTCACAGCGATTCGCAACGCGGAAGACGAGATAAACGAACTAATCAACTGGTTTTGAATTGATAGTGAGTGGCGGCCGCGGTTGTGACAAATAGGTGTGTACCTCAGACGTACAGTTCACAACGGTCCTCACGGTACACCACATATTTCGTTAATTGATTAACTGTGCACCGTTGTATTCAACGGTACAGTTAGGCACATATTTAATCATCCGTAAATTGATTTATGTGAACACTTTATGATTTGACACAACAATCATTACATTAATTTTCTTTCCTTAATTTTGCAAACGATAAAACGTGCCGTTAAAACAGATATTGATGACAGAAATTTACGTCTTCTAGCGAAATTTACGGTTAATTGTCGCCGATAAATTATTATCCTTCCATGGTATGGTATGTGTAAATTGTGGAATGGGGCCCTATAAATAATAATCAAAATTTTTGAATCTAAGAATTCGAAACTGAATTTTATAACGTGTAGTGGATGAAAAATTTAATAATTATTCGGTAATTAACAGGTGTCATTCGTAACTGTTTTCTGCGTAGGTACGTAACGGTATAAGGTCCAAGTAAATCAGTTCACTTGTAAATAAATCCCCCATTAAATAATGTTATTAGCACAATAAATATATTTGTTCAGTGAAATAAAGTAAAATCACTTAATGTTTACATTAAAGTCAACGTATTAGTTACATTGCGCGAGAGTAATGTTGGTAAAGTACATGTAGATTTACATGTGCTCCTTCGTTGAACAATGTGTATCATTGGAAGCTATTCCTAAATCAAGACTTTATATTTTATGAATTCTAAGGTTTGATAGTCTCAATGTAAATATAAAACAGTTTAATTACACCAAGACCACAAAACAACTTTAATTAGTGCTGTATTTCAATACATAAAGCATTTATATATGCCAGTTTGAAATATTACATGATTAATACCCTCGCCTAAAGCGTGAATTGTGTTATTACCCTCTAAATTGTTATTAATCTACTAAGCGTGTCTAATGACTCTTAAATTGCCGCAAATACTTATTATTTAATACAAAGATAAATAAAACGTGTTACGGGAGTGTGTCAGCCAACAAACAGGAACATGATACTTTACAAAAACTTCTAAGATTTATTGGCTTGCTTCGTATAGATGATAACAATCGATACTAACGCGAGACAATCACGCACCAATCAACAAATAGTGTGAGAATAAGTTAATGGGGATAGGATCGAGAACTGTGTCTAACATTTAGTTTAACATTCTTCAAATTCTTACGTAACCTAATTAAATGTATATATGTTAAACGAATATTTTACTGCCTCGTTGGTCTAGTTGTCCTCAACGGGACTGCTGAGCATAAGGTCTTGGGTTCGAATCCCAGATCGGCCAAAGTGTTTTTGAGTTTTTCGGTTAGGAAATTCTCAGTAGCAGCCTGGAGTTTGGAATTGTGCCCGGTTATGGTACAGCATTGTTGAAATGTAGGTGGACAATTGTGTACACCTCTACCTACACAACAGGCGTGATTCTATGTTATGTTATGAATATTTTACTTTAACTGTTTCAACTTGTACAAAATCTCTACTACAATTAGAGATTTTGTATGGGTAACTTAATATTTTTCTTTTTCGTCTGACTTCCTTCTCAGGGAAAGAGTTGTTCAACTTTATTGGTAGAATTTCTGCAGTAGAGCTTTTATCCTCTACGAGTATAGTCGATACAAAATCGTTTTTATTTATTCTGTTTAACTGCGAGTAAACTCCTACACAGGTTCTTAATTATCTCATGTCGAATTGGTGAAATACTTTTGAACGCTAATTGAACATCGTTATAAACACAACTTTCGATATAATTTGAATCTAATCTTCATTTATTTAAAGTTCAATTTGGAGTTCGACGATGTCAAATCTTGTTATAAATTATTGCACATAATGTTCATTGAAATAGGTATAATTAGATAACGTGTTATAAAAAATATATATCATTCTTTTAAATTGTTATAATTACATACCTTAACTTTAATTGTTCATACGCGTCAAGGCAGTTTTTCGACTTATTTTTATTAAGAATCTGAAGGAATTTAACCACGCCTTAATGGATTAAAATCAAATATTCATTTTAATATAAATGCAGATCACTGCGTCTTTATAAATATTGAAACAATCCAGTGTACCGACCATATAAGGACATTTTGTGATAGTTTTTACTTTAAACTATATTTACTAGCCTGCAACCTTACGATTGCAGGTAATATTTTTCTCTAAGAAAACTTGTGTTTGTTTTAATTACGTTTCTAGTAACTTTACTGTGTTTATTTTACAAATAAAGTACTTTCTTGTAATACCTATAAATAATGTAGTGACATGACATGTAAAACTGGTAGCGTAGCGTGCACGCACACCTTCGGAAATTCTAATCCAGTCTTTCTGGAATTATATAATTAAGTAAACAAAGTTAAGGTCCAAGATAAATCTTTGAAAAGCATTAACTCATGCTTAGCGAACTCTAAAGTTATTATATTAAATGATTAAATTAATTACTCCAGAATGGAGTTTTCATCCGGGAGGCGCAGGTTCGAATCCTGTTCGCGACCGTATTCTTTTTCCATTTAATATAATAACTTTAACGTTAAGGTCGTTAATACTTAATACCTGGCTTTATTTATACTAGTGGTTGCCCACTGGCAGAAATTCAACAATAATTAATAATATCTTAGGTTTGCGCGATCACTACACATTATAATAAAACAACTTTTAACCGGATTAATCGCGTGTATTATTGGTTTTTTGTTTTTCCTGACGTTTCGAACACTTTGCAGCGTTCGTGGTCGCAGGAGGACTAAGGTGTCAGGTGTCTCAACAGTTTATATAAAATTATTTCAGTCTACCGTACATATAATTGATAAATTCATAAAATTATTTTTGTCTCTGATACATGTTTAAAACTAAATCGCGACGGTATTTCCTAAGACTATCCCTGAGAAGAAATACCGAAACAAACTCAGGGGTCACAGTCGTTTTAAATTTAGAGATACAATTTTACAATTTTATCGAATTATAAACTAAAAGGTGTTCCGATGCACGCAGTAATCGCTCACAGTATCTTGATTTTTCTTGTGACTTGACTTTGTTTGGGACTTGATTATTTTCAGTACAGGGTTCCAAACAGGTGGTAATTGCCAACCATCTTCTCTATTGAAATTTGGGTGTTTTTTAATTTCAATAGCCTCGCGGAGCATTCTCGGTATATATCGGTTTTCATTCGCGAGGATTTGGGGTTGGTCAAAACGTAGAAAATGGTTGGGTTTGTCTGTTGTATGTTCACAGACTGCAGATTTTGTTGAGCGTCTATTCTTGACGTCAGCTATGTGTTCTTTCAACCTGGTGCCAATGCTACGCTTTGTTTGCCCTATGTAATAATTAATAAAAAAAAAATTGAACGTTATTAGGCTCTAGTGTCAAAGATGGTAGATGGTAGATGGTAAAGTGTGTGTCAAACGCATGGTAATGTGCGTAATGGTTTTAATGCATATTATATAAAAATATTACCTTTCTGCACTCCTTCTCCGTATAAGCTTTAACTGTGCAAATTCCATACTCTTCCGTCCGCGTAATTTTCGTAGAAAGGGGTACAAAGTGTTTGCTTCACGTATTAATATCGGTGGGTGAAAGACTATTTATTTGGCTCAAGCGACATTTTAGTGAAATATGAAAATGTCTCTAAAGGTTGTTGATTTAAAGTTTACTTTTTTAAAGCACAGTAATAACACTTAAACCAAATAGCCTTTCGCAAATGAATATATAGACTTGTTCCCAAAAAAAAAAAAAAAAAAAATTTGAATAAAAATCTAATTATTCGCCATTAAAGGAGCCATTTTTGTCTTTTCCAAATAATTTGCTATTTCCTATTAATTCTTAAATTAATGTATTGTATATAGAAACTTCATTTAGCAACCCTTTACAAAATAAATTTGTTAATAAATACCTTAGTTATAATGTTTAATATATATTTATACAGAGATCGCACGAAAATTCTGACTTTGTTTCCATGTCTCGATGTCGAAATATCCACATGACCAAAACAGTTCTCAGGAGCACGTTGACCGCAACAGTTCTGTTATATTTCATTAAAGGCTAGTCATTTATCTGCTGCATGCAAATTAAAAGGTTTCCACGTAATTACACCGTAGGATAACAATCAAACTTGTCTTACTCAAATATGAAATTACCATAAAATTAATTCGTTATGTTAATGATTGAATAAACTTATTTGATTTAACACGTTTTATATTAATAATATAAATATAATTTACATTCTGGTAAAATTGTGTTATTATTTTCACTGTTGTCGCAATAAAATGAGTTGAGACGTGATACCGAGAAATTCGTATCATTTCTCAAAGCTTTTAGCTGCTCCAATTTAAATTGCGGACTATCCGAATACTGACACCATAAATGAACACCCATAGTATCCTTATCACATAGCAAAGGAAACGGATATAACTCGCACACCTAGTTACTCGCCTCTGTAAATAACTAATGGCAGCGCCCCCTCGGCAACTACTATTTGATTGCATCTGTTGTCGCTCTTCATATCGCGTACACTGCTGTGATTTAACAACCACCTGTCGTGGTTTATGTCCTCCGATAGCCGCACACGAGGAAGTACATGAAACTAGAAACGAGGCGTGACATACACTACCTACCTATATTCTCGATATCTTTCAACAAATATTCCACACACTTCCACTTCATATTATTCCGCACGCAATTTTTAGCAAGCCTCTTAAAAGATGCTAATACGATGAGATAAAAAAGATTATCTCCAAACGGACGCTGTAAACCGGCGCCACCGCGCTTCTCATAATAAACAAGCTAAGATTCTTTTTGCAACATACATTACCGTTTCCGTGATGGTCCATGTTGACACTGATAAACATTTTGATATCATAAAAAATGGCTCTTTATAAGCTACTCTGATTGCATTGGGCATGCAAATGCCGACATGAATGAAACCGACAAGGCAGAATTTTTCTATGTTATCTCTTTATTTGGTGAACTCGTTTAGGTATCAACAAGAGATAAGTCGCGTATTCAGAAGCTAAATGTGGGTACTTTATAAATGGATTTAGCCGTGTAGCCAAAGTAATAAGTTGTGTATTTCTGTGCAACGCACCGCAGCTGGAATCACTAATGAGAGCGCAATTCAAATCAACTGATTTATAAGGAGTAAGTTATTTCGCCGGCTGCCCGTACAATATTTACTTATGTTCTAACGGGCACATAGATATTGTAGTCCATTATTGCGATAAGTATAATGTATACAGATATGCCTTATAGGTTTATGCCGTAATAAATCATAATATTATTCTTTGTCATTTATTTCCGACGAAGTAATGTATCATAACTTATCCAATTCTCTTTATAATTGCACGCCGATTAGGTTTGGCAAAAGCTAATTATCAAATAACTTTGCTCGGAAATTACTTTTGTTTCATCAGCAAGTCCATTAAATTTTATATTGGATATAACTTTTATAGTAGTTATTACCGAATATCGAATTGTTATCATTAGGGGGTCTGTTGCCTCGGAATGTACTACGTCAGGTTATATAAGCTCGTTAAGAGTCGGCGAGCCTTGTCTGGATGATATCGCTTAACCCCCTCAATTAGTGTGCCCTGACTATCGCATGGCAATAACCCGAAACAGCATATAAGCTCCCTGCACTCGTGACGCGACAAACGAACCAAATGAGTGTACTCTTAATTAGCCGTTATACTATAAATTTTAAAAGCGATGATAAGGTCCCGTTGCGCGTTCTCGGGGAACACTACCCGCCGGCTAATGGTGCCTTGAGAATTAAATTTAATTAATTCCTCCTCGCCAAACGTGCCCACTGGATTGAATTTGGCTAACAAATTAATGCACTGGAAAGAAGAAAAGAGAAAGGAGAGGTACAACCACCTGAGAATAAAGCTAGGGCTGCCTACTTAGCAGTGATAAGCTGAGCTAAAAGAAGGTATAAGGTAATAAGGTTAAAAATATAAACATTTTAACTTCAAAAAATATTAGTAGAAACAAAACTTAAATTAAGTTTCTTCCAGTATAATGTAAGAATTGAACCGTAGCTGATATAAGGTGCACGTAATTTTATACACATGTGATAATAGTACTTATCCGTATGATTGCCTTTAAATTTGTATTTATCGAGGTCCACCGGGGTCAATTACAGTTCGCAATATCAGTTGCGTCCTTTATTACTAACATTATCTTTTTTCAGCATATTAATACCGTTTTAAACATTTTATAATGATATCTAAATTTGCAGAACGTGCTGCAATTTATGTCCTTAAATGAGTGTTGGTATAATAACAGTAAGAATGCTAATGTCTTAACATGTTATCGCTATCTCGCGAAGAGTGGAGGATTCTTGAGTATTGTAGCGAAACTATTTCAATTACTTAGCAACGTAGTTCATAGGCGGGCGGAAAAACGTGTGCCCTACCGTTCGCGTCCACGTGTTTAATTTACATGAGCGTGTGGCGGACGAGTGCAGAGTGTTGTTACCCTCACTATGCGTCTCTCGCCTTTGTTTATGTTACTGTTTACTGTACATAAATGGAATGTAACTTGTCGACTGTGCCGACCGATAACGGAGCGTTTTGTCTGTAATTAAGAACGGCGAGAGCGGGTCAGCCGTCTACTCTAGCATTACCACAAAGTTATGGAGACATTTTGAGCGTGTCCAGATTGTTTAACTACAAGCCTGTCATGTTTAGAATAAACTTGTGTTATAAATCTGCCATAACGTCATGATTCTAGTGAGATTGTTTGTTAATTGTAGGTAATACATTATTCTCTAATGAACCGGCTACGTAGTTACAGCAGGACTTACAAGGAAGTCCACAGTGAATTGTTATTGTGAGCCAATATTATTATACGCACACTTATTTATAATTTATAACTTTTATGTCATAATGTGAAATGGAGTTGTTAAATATTTTTATCAAGTTTACATATGTCTCAGTAATAATGAGCACATTTAAAACTATTTTAGCCTTTAACACACTCTTGCAGCATGCGCATAAAAATAGCCTCTAAGTAAATACAAAAAATCTAATTTGTAAACACAGTGTATTATTCAAAACGCATTACACTATTCAACATTATCGTAAACACGGAGACTCGTTTACAAACTGTGACATTCATGCAATTAATAGGCACTTTAGATGCAAATAGGCCTCAACGATTTCCTTCGTGAGACATCGATTTGGTGCAGTGCTAAGTGAAACTGTGTGAAGAGATCACGATGCTATAAACAGAAGACAATAATCGTTGTTCGTGGCGCGCCGGGAGCCACGGCCACGTGTAAACCCTTGTTGAAGTCGGCCGGTAGCCTGACAGTAGCACCATTTGCATTTTATTATACTACTCACCTCCTACATCAGTTTCTTGACTATATTTTTATGTAATTCTACAAATATTTTTATTTTAAAACATCTTATACGATGGCTTATTATTATAACCTTATTTGAATCTCATTATGCATATGTGCTCTTGCAATCGTAATGACTATATTTTTGTGATTCCAACTTGTACGTAAATATGGTAATATCAAGCATAAATAAATGTTAACACTCTTTATTAATGGTAACCTTACGCTCATGTCTTGTACTTAATTTGTTCCAGCACACATTGACGGGTCACAGCGGCAAAGTAATGGCAGCTAAATTCCTTGGAGAGCCGACCAAAGTGATCACGGGCAGCCATGATCGAACTCTCAAAATATGGGACCTTAGAAGTAAAATGTGTAAGTATGTACCAACTCATTTGCTTTATAAGGCCGTCTTGTTTATTGGAAACGATTTTAATAACAAAATAGTATGCTCTGTGCTACAGAGAGAAATGTATTGCACAATAATTCATAATATTCTATTGTATGGAAACCCTTCGCGTAGTCATCTTTTATAAGCGAGACAAGTACTAACAGCTTAGATTTAGAGTCAGGGTATAACGATAATATACAATCTAACATAAAGATTAAATAAAAACATTATTCTTTAGTATAAGATAAATAAATAAACATTTTATTGTACAAATTTAAATGTACAACAAAAATCAATTAAAAAATACATTTAACTTTGATATTTATCTTCTTATTAGGTTGATTGCATCATGAATCCGTAACATATTTTAAAAGTTAGACATCTATTCGGATGATTTGCAACTGAGCAGCAAGTACCTTGTTAACGTAGAAGTGCAAATGGCCGATCGAAAGCAAGACTGGTACTCTGGTTAGCATATAGGGTCCCCACTTATCAGGGAAACTTATTAGAATCGTTAGTTTTCGCCAATTAACGGAGGAGCTGTAAAATGTATTATTTAGAGGGACTAATATCTCTGACGGTCGGTGCTTAGCCACAATATGTTTTTTTTGCGATTTCGTAATAGATATTAATGCTACGTTGAGATATGAATAAAAATATAATAAAGTAAAGAATACATGAACTACCCCAAGATCCTAATGCAATGTTCCGGCGTCACGCAGTAGCAGCACAGCGGGTGAGAACATGGCTTACACGCTCAAACTAGCTAAGCCAAGCGCCTATGCTGTGATAGTACATAAGGTCAGATCTAGACACACCCCATGTAAAAAATAATGCCATTATTATGTAGAAAATAGAGAGCCAACTGTGAGAATTGTGGAGTTGTTAAAAGCATGTATCATATATTGTTGGAATGTTCCAGGTATTATACCAGCCGTAATGTGCTGATTAGGGCCTTGAACTTGAACAAGTTAGGTACATTCCACCATATTTTATCCGAACCCAACACAGCGACAGCGAGAGATCATGACGTATGTTAGGTATATTATGTTTAGGGTACGATGGGACTGACACGCGAGGCGCGTCATAATAGTTCCTAAAAATAAATGGAAAAAAATAATGTAGCATAAATGTAAAATAAAAGCAAATGGGTAAACTTCATAGCATTGGCAACCATAATGTCGTAATTCATTAAAACGATGCAAATCCTAAGGCTACTGCGTGGCAACCGGACATAGATATAACAGAATCACAATAAAATTAACACGCTTGATATACTGGGGATCATTAAGTGTATGCTTGGATTAATGCTACCTGACTGCACACTGGATAACAACTGCGGTTTGAAACGTCGTCGGGGTGAAAATTAAAAGATAAAGGGGTAAGACAAATGTAGCTGAAGTTATATAAAATGAAAGAACAGTGTGAGGCTGTGATAAGATAGTCGTAAGATTGCGCGTTAGGCCGTGCCTGTACCACGTGCTATTTAGTATGGTGATGTTTTTAAATATGCAGGCGTACGAAAATCGCGTAGAGTGCATTACACTAAGAAACGAATTTGACTATAAAACGTGGACCTAAAGTTCTTAGAAATCGTAAAAATTAACAAATGAAGAAATCTTAGCTGATTTAACTCGATTTTCTCAATATTAGTATAGGGAAAGCCGTTATAGGTCACGATTCTGAAAAAAATACGGATGTAACCTTGCCTTGTCATAAGCTAACCATATATTACACACACACGCAACGTACTGCCGCCGAGTGGATGAGTTTTAAGTATTTGTGTGCGTTTAACTCGTGTATAACAAGCGAAATTGGATGACTAGGCATGTTTCTCACATGTCGTATACAACGCATACGGCGTACAAGTAACTACGCCGTATTTTTTAAGGTCCTTGTTATAGGCATTAAATATTTTAAAATAGAACATTGAGTCTAAGCTGCATAAGTACCAAGTATTATCTCAAATTCCAACTGAGAAACTCTTCCTATTTCTAAGTCTGTTAAAAATTTGCATTTTATCTAAATAGCTGCAATGCATTTATTCGATACGTTCCTGTATATCTAGCCACCATTTGTTTTTCCCCTTGAGCTTGTGAACGAACACTAAGTAGTGTTTAGAGCTGTTTCATTTAACATTTGTGATTAGTCTCTGTTGAATTTGAAAGGACCTTAGCGTGTAAACGTTTAGCCATTTCGAAAATATTCGTTTGTTTTCTATACGAGGTAGATGTTTACTTAAATTTACGTCAGCTTGCTTGCTTCCTGCGTCGGTTGGGCTATAACTAATATGCTAGCCTCGATAACTTATTGCCTACACACGGTATGATACACAAGTGCGGGTGTTCTCAAGCTATAAAACGCCTAACCCGTTCTCATAAACACATTACAATTATTGGGTCTTGATGAATAGCACCATTTATAACTCAGATTGTACTATTAACAGCCATGGAAGCGAGCATTTCTAAGAACTGATTAAAAATCTAATCAAGACGTGTAACGCAATTACCCATTTTAGTGCATCCTTTTTCCCATACCTGTTCCATCTAGGAACTAATTAGAGCATACCGTATTTATTTTATCGCTAACTACTACGAGTAGATAGGCTGCAATCTCAATCGTTTTATGGTTTTAGTACTATATTAATTTACAATCTTATACTGTGAATAAATAAAAATGAAAAAGGTGTAAAAATTGATAGTGCCTTCTGTTTTATCAACTCCTGATATTGTGGCTGAAAATATAAAATTATTTGCTGTACTTCTAGCACAATTTTATGTTACTAATATGTGATTGTCGTATATGAACATAACGGGACAAACAGACAGAAAACGTTCTAAAAATTGTTTCTACTTCTGTATCGATAGTATTTATAGTGTACCCCAAATACACTTATGAAAAAAATATTCAATACTAGCTGTGCCCCGCGGTTTCACCCGCGTATAATTATAATATAAGTATAGATTAGCCTAAGATATTACTTATATAGTCAGCTACCTGCCAGTAAAATCTTATCAGAATCGGTCGAGCAGTTTCGAAGTTTAGCCGGAACAAACAGACTGACAGGCAAACATTTTAAGAACCTATATTTAGGAATAGGTATCGTATAGTGCAAATAACTTTATGAGCTTAAAAATTTACTATTATTTTGACATACAAACGGCCACTTCAATTTTATTTACATGGATTGATGTACAGAAATATTATCTCTAGAGTTTATCTATAGGTACGATGAAAAGATCATCCTACCGATTCCTACTAAAAGTAAATGTGAAAATCTCGATGTATGTTAATCAGTAACGCATAAACTACAGAACGTATTTGTACAAAATTTGGATAATTAGTTATTTTAGGCCCTGAAATATTTTTTTATATCGGGACAATGTATAGATACTACGGGCGCAGCTAGCTTCTCAAAATTTCCGAATTTAATTTCAATGTTTGTAAACTACTACAAACAAGTGCGTCCTACGAAGCGGAACTGATTTCAATGAAATTCCGTCGCTTCACATAACTTATACTTTTATGCCTTAACCAGTTATGTTAACCATAGAAAATGGAAAAGCATAGCATAGTAATTTGACGCACTCGGTGCCGGAGGTGTATTCACGAACTCACTATGTTGAATGCGGAAGGCGGGACCAAGTGTACCCAAACCCTGAGAGAATTGATGTCCAACTATGTATGTGACAACCAATAAACTTAGCTTGAATTAACGGTTTGACAAACAGCCTATCTTTCTTACAAAGTGGTAGTTGAAGCCTGTACACACTACGAAATGCGTTATTGATCGGTAGGCACTTTGACTGATGAAGTAAAATATGATAAGACTACTAGGATGCCGCGTCTTGGCTATCACGGTTGATATCGAAATGTACTTTGAAGTACATTGTGGCGTATGTTATAGCATATGGATTAAGAGCAAAATATTATAAAACATACAGCGCTATGTACTACAAAGCCTGCACATTGCAGTAAGCAGTGCGCTATGTTCACAGGACTGATTTCAACAAGGATGCCTATGGTTACTAGCCTGATGGTGCTCGTTTCGTGATGTTCGATGCCGAGTCTTCTCAACTCGCCTAGAAGGGTGCCTTTTTATTGGACTTAACAGTCTGTAAAAGGATAAAAGATTCGCAAGCAATTAGCATGCGTTGGTCATAACCAATCAGTGACTAAACGTATGAGTCGATTCTCGATCAAGTGTGAATAACGAAGGCGTCCATTGGCGCCACACACCAGACCAATTTATTGTATTTCTTTTTCCAATCACATAATGTAATATTGAGACTTGCATCGTCATAGATAAACGTCGGACATCTATAAGAATGATAAATAGTTTAATATTTTTGAATCAACCTGTTACGTTTGTGATAACTGTTAAATAGTTATTTATTAACTACACTCTGTTAGCCGATGGAGTTATAAGTATTTTACTGCGGAATCAATGTTTTTAACACTTGGATATAATGAACGGGATGATTACAAATTTCCTCGCACTTTAAGAGCACATTAATACTTAGAGAATATGGGAAAATTCTATGTTTTACTACTACTTACCCAATAATAGATATGAGATATTTAATTGATGGCGCGGTTGGCGTAGTAGACGCGCGCCGCGTGTAGCGGGTTCAATTCTAGCGGAGCAATTAATTGTATGATCTATAGATAATTTTCTGGGTCTGGGTGTGTATGCATGTAAAATTATGTGGTTGAAAATGTGAACAAAATATAGAAAGTGGGCCTTTTTTTAATAAAAAAATAATATTGAAAAAATAGCATAAGCAGCATTTTCTCAGATAGGTGAGGCAGAAGTGTACTGCTACAGTCCACGCGTAGCCTATTCGTATTCGGCCACACTGCAGACATAGATACCTACACAACACATGTCATAGGTATTGTTGCGCATCCATCCGTAAATCTCTTCTCTCAGCAGAGACGGTGTGTGGTTAGCCGCAATCAAGTGAAGACTACGTGCACTTGTACTTTTTCTGCACCGTGCATATATCCAAATAAGTTATCGTCAAACTGGTTTTTGTATCGATAAATATAACTTATCTCTGTTCTGAATGTAAGTTTATATTCTTTGAGATTTTTAATGAATACTCATATAATTAGTGAAACAAATTTATACGATCGTAAATTTGCTGAGTTTTCGTTCCGGAAGTCAAGACTCACTTTGGATCACTGAGCCAGAGGAGTAAGTTCAGTTAGTTAATACTGCAATATGTAGATTTACGCTTTATTATAAATAATTTGCTACGAGATACTAGCTACATTTACATCAAATTCAGTAGATTCTTTGTTCATGACTAGCTTGTTCACATTCATTTACAGAGTATCTATCTACTATATTGTGGGTAAAATAAAACTATTCTAAATAGGAGCTACTAAGTACTTTAATCGCTGCGCAAGACATATTATCAGCTGTAATCATATAGGACAACGGTCGGTCTTTTGAATAATACAGTTCCAAATTATAATACTCGTAGGTATCAGTCGTAAAATTTAACATTTGCGAACTGCCCACACACCAAGGGATCTTAATTAATGAAGCAATTACAAGCACATATATTTCCTTAATGAACCCTCAGAAAATTTTATTGTTATCATCAACCGTTGTATGACACACATTCAGTAATTTATGCTTCAACAGGTACAGAGACGAAGTTCGCAGGGTCGTCGTGTAATGACCTGGTGACGTCAGACGGGGCGGGCTCGACGATCATCTCGGGACACTTTGACAAGAGGATCAGGTTTTGGGATATTCGCACAGAAATGTCAGCGAATGACATTATGCTGCAAGGGAAGGTCACATCACTTGATCTTAGTAGAGGTATGTTTGTTGTTTACTACTCACCTTTATGTACGAATCTTCTATAAATATATTGAAGAAAGTATAACCAGAATGTTAGTAGGCTCGGTTATAGTTACAGTATAATTTTATGGCGAGCAACAATTTAAATGGCGGCAATAATCTTATGCATCCATACTTAATGGTCAAATGCAAGATATGAACTCAGCAGTTGACTGGTAAAGCAACAGTAGTTAAGATTAACATCTCAACTACTGTTAGACTAAAATACAAGCACAACATCAGAACCTTAAATAGCATGTTTGTTCGATAAAGTACTTGTAAAATTCTGTAATTGAATGCATCGCATATTAGTATCGGTATTCGTGTCAGCACTACAACGTGACGGGTAAGCAATGCCCATTTCCGTTACGCGTTTCTCGATCGATCCCTTTTTTGTCAGTAACGGTCTGTGCATCGCACGAAACGCTTAGATTGATACCTTCAATCAATCGCGGTGTCGGGACGTCACTGCCTCGGAAACTGATTAAATCACGTCGAATTCATCGGACAAATGAATAGGGGAGACAGTTCACAGTTAGCCATCACGCTCGATCCAGATTCATCAACGCTATCGAGTATCTATCATACGGATACTCGGCGGAATCACAAATATGTCATGTTGGAAAGTTTTCGATATGTACCACTTTTAATAGATTTCAGTTTCACTTATCAATTTTATTGAAGGCAATAAAATTTTAAAGTTAATGCATGAAAGTAGAATAAGAGCTGTGTAACTGCGTACTTCAATAAAAGATCTGATTACATTACTCTCATTAGAGATCGTTACAATGGTCAGAAATAGAGATAAATTATGTTTGTAAAAGTATGTGAGGCTTGATAAGCATGTTAAGGATTATGGATATTTTGTGAAAGTTATAATAGTAGTATACAAATCATACTTCAAACTAATAAGATTTAACTTTAAACAACAAAAGTTGTCATAATTATCTTCATTTGTTAACGTATTAAGTGGCACTGTAAACTGTGGAAGAAGCGCAAGAGGTGTGAACGTATATCGTGCGAGTTCTACCTCATGAATGAAAGAAAATGCCGTGTATTATGTATGTAAATTGCAGATTATCGTCAAATTGCTTTAGCACGACGTTAGCAATGCGCTTTCCTGCTATAAAGTCGATGTTTGCACCTTGCCGCCAATCTCACGTTTGAACTACAAATGGCTAATGGCTCTAAACCGCATGAGAATTTATTATTGACCTCAAGACATTTGATCGTTCTTCATACCAACTTATAGCTAATGAAAGGATGATGTTATCGTACACTTAAATCATCTTATTTAATAAAGCGGTGTGCCCGATCCGTGAAGCTCTTTGCCTTACATTAAAACTATTAAGCGCCAATTGAAAGGTTCGAGGTTAAACATTACCTTTACAACGATTATCGAAACTGCAATAAAGAACATAACGGGCCCACGATTACAAATCATCTAAATTAGGCACAAGCTGTAATATGTCTCCGTATAATTTAGTAATCTCTTATGGTTGTGTGGCTAGATGTCCGTTATAATGCTCATAATTTTACTATTAATACGAATGTATGCCTTTTAACTGTTAAGGTTATAGTGTGTTAGAACGCCGTTTGTTAATGTTTATTTTTATTTGTACGTGAACTGTCGTTTCAGACAACAATTATTTGCTGGCGTGCGTCCGCGACGACACAATACAACTTATAGATCTGAGGATGAACACGATCGTTCGTTCTTTCAGGTACGTTACACTACAATTTATTATTATTACTTGTAACTCTGCTATGCTAGTATAAAGTTTTATGTGTTTTCCTGCGATGTGATTGTCTTAGAAATGTTTACAGTTAGATATTCTGGGTTTTACGACTTAGCCTAGATCAATTGTTTTATAGCACATCTGTATAACTTATAATTGAATCGGACAAAGACTGGGTTATAAATATGTGCCATTTGTATTTGTTATGCTTATTATATTGATTTATACTTCGAGTACTTCTGAAATACTTCAATGCCAGTCTTATTCTAAGGTCAAATCAATTCCTAGAAAGAATGCGTAATATTAAATAATTATACTTACATCACACATAAATGTGTAATTTTAATCCATTTTTGCATTCAAACGTACCAACTGATACTTCCAATGTCAATCAAGCGGATTTATTTTCAAGACTAAGCCTACTGGAAAATCATTTTCGAATCAATTACGAATAAACTTAACTGTTAAAAAAACAATATACATAGTACTTGTCTAGCCCTATTATATTAGTGGAGTGTAATGTTAGGATAACATCAGAACAGTATAGATAACATTTGTTATGGCATAGCTAGATAGAAGGAGACCGTATCGGTGGCGGTTACCACCAACAGCAGCATTCCCAAGGAGGGTTGACGTCAGGCAGGCGGCCGGTCTTAAAACATAGCCAAAACTTTAGCAGCATGCCAGATACAGGTATACTGCGCTGACCCCAAATAAATTGGGATAAGGGCAAGGGGATGATGATACGTAGTACTTGTCTATTTAACTTTTAGGTCGTTCATTTAACAATAGACGCATTGAACAAACAGTCGTTAACAAGGAAACCATTAAATTTAAGTCATTTTTTCCAAATAAACATTTATTTTATTGATCACTTCAGCGCGTTGATGTCTTTTCCTCTATCAACCACTGGTCCTTTGATCCGTACAACTATACAATATTTTATAACTTACGTTTCTCGAACATGACTAATAAGGAATTTTAAAAGCTTTTCTATATTAAATCAAATATCTGCATCGTGCATTTTTCACAGATCGAAAAAGTCAAACCCTAGATTTTACGATCTCGATGAACGAGTAGGTAAGTACATAAAATTGTGAGATGCGTTAAAACATCGTAATAGTTTATATTATGGAATATTTTAAGTTTGTTCAATAATGAAAATCTTAATTGGATTAGTATTCAATTAAGATTTACTTTATACTAAAAAGCAAGTTAAACATAAACCGGCAAAGAGCGAGTTGGGCGAGCGTGAGGTGCTATTATGATTTATTATTTTTTATATAATTTTTGAGATAGATCAGTTCGGTCCAATTGCAGTGCATCATGCATGAATTGATAATTTTATTTATGTATTGCCATTTAGATACAGTAAGAACACAAAACGACCATGACAAGTTTTGGGTCTGTGTTTTTATTATGATTTACCATTATGTAATAAAAATTGGAACTGCCAAGCTAATACAATTAAATAATACAGCTTTGTGATAGATCGCAAACAAATTGTACAAACATAGTAGGGTTCCGTTATCACCCTAAGTGTACAGAACCCAAAAAAACATTGTACATGCTATTTTTACCCGACTGACCCAGAAGGTAGGTTATGTTTTTCGTGTGTAGTAGTATATTTCTTTGGCACGTGGCCCTACAGCCTAAACGGCTTGATGGATTTTAACATACGAGGCGTCATTAGATTCAGTTCAATTACAGAAGTGCTCTAAGTTATAACAAAATTTAAATAATGATGGTGTCTAATAACATATTTTTTTATTAACTATGGTATCAAATGAAATCTAGTAAATAGACGACTTAGAATATATATACATTATAACACTTTAATGTAACATTAAAGTGTTATATTTTGCCACAAGCTACAAGAAAAAACGAGAAAACAAGAAGAAACTAGAAAGTATAAAATAAAATCAATTATTAATAAAAGAAAAATCCGACTGCACTGAAAATAGGGAAAAAGATGAATAGAGAAAAGAATATCTTTTCCAAAAATTATAACTTGCCGTCGGAGGCATCTAGGATGTCACGAACGTCAACCGTAAAATATGCTGCATTTTCGTTCCCTCTTTTCAGTGCAATCGATTTATTTGTTTATTAATTACATTCAATGAAAACTTTTGACTTATAGTTTGATTATGTTGCATGATCTCTTCTACTTTTAAAACAAACAAAAGCCTACCTCTCATCACTCACAAATAACAAGTAAGCGGTTTTCAAACAACTAACGTATTTATACTAACAACATTCCATTATTCACAGTTAAAGTCTTACAGGCGGTGGACACCTGTACATTAAGTTAGTTCGAGAATAAACTAATTAGTGTGAATGTGACGGTGTGCAACAACTAATTGCATTTCATGTATATAGTTATGTAAAGAGAAGCACCATCTAAAGCTATTTCCTTAAATAAGTTTAACGTATATATGTATTATACAGGTTGTCCAGTAAATACCTGCCTACCCCTTCGGGGATTATAGGCATTAATACTTCAAATAAATAAGAAATCATTTTTCATTACAAGGTGTAAAAAATCGGACTCGAGCATGAGTTACCGATACTTTGGAAAATTCGGTATAAATTGAAAACCGTATCATTTTGCGGAACATATAATGTGCTATGGCGTGGTATTTACTGGTCACCCTGTGTGTGAAGCTTGTTTTCGTTTAGGGCTCTAGTTGCCTGAAACAAACATTAATAATGAACTATCATTATAGTTAGTCAATCATCATCATAAGAGATTCTTGTATGAAAGCCGGATTATGCAGAAACAAATCGGTACTTCTCGACATGGCACGCATTGTGGGGATGTTTCTTTCTCTAGAACTCTAACCACCAGTCGCTTGGACTTGTGCCCAGTGCCTTTGCCTGCCTTTTATTTTTATTTTGCAAATGTACAATGTAATATTGTGAATGTATTATTCACTCTACATTAATTTATAATATTGTATGATACGGTGCATATCCAGTCTGCTTGTGACCACGATCAGTGCAACCTGGTCGAAACGTGAAGCGAATCGAAGGTATTTATTGCGCGTTAATTCCTGTTAGTATATAGCAATATTGTATGATACGAATTGAAATGTATGCAAGAAAAATACATAGGTACCACGCAGACTCCAAATAATTTGCATAATGACGAACCGATGATAATCAAGTTAATTTTTGTATTTACAGTGATTAAATGAAATTATAATTTTTGCAGTCATGAGTCATTCAAGGTGGGTTGTGACTGGTCGCGGGCGACGTTCGGGCCGGGCGGACGGTTGCTGTCCGTAGGAGCGGCGGACGGAGCGGCGTATGTTTGGAACACGCATTCCGGACGCTTGGAGACGATACTCAAGGATCACACGTAAGTAAAGTGTTCCGCCTCTCTCCTAATATTTGCGTGCCCAACAAGGTCCACGATGTACCATATTATTATACTTACCGTCTATGAATACCATTGTGGATAGCAAATAAAAGTCTTGAGTTTGAGTTTAAACAAATACTAGAACATAACATCACGAAAGAACTAAGAAAAATGCGAAAAGAAATATACGGTCGTGAGCAGGATTTGAACCTGCGCGTCCCTGATAAGTACTGCAGGCACTCTTCTTTAAAATATGGATTAAGAATTTGCGGTGGTGAGCAGAGGTCGAGATGGCTTAGTGGTCAGAGCGCCTGGAGTATTTATCCTGGAGGCGCCGGTTCAAATCCTGCTCACGACCGTATTCTTTTTCCATTTAATAGTATAACTTTAGAGTTCTCTAAACATGCGTTAATGCTTTTCAAAGATTTATCTTCAACATGATTAACTTTGCAATTGCAAATAACGAATAAAATACAACCTTATATTATCTTCTGGTCTGTTCTAGGTCCGTGTTAGCCATTACTTTTTTTTATTAGGTTCCTAATCAACTATACAACTGTCAAAGATTGTTTCCATTTGGTCGTTTGACTCATCGCGTTGGTAACGACAGGTGTTCCTCCACATTAATTCGACATAAATCGTCTCTATGTCCACTTACGCCATGTTTAAGTCTACGGTTTTAAATACCAACAATTTATATCTTTAGACGCCGTAAAACTAGACTTATGGTAGATTTTGCTAGTGGTCACATAACTTTATCTCAGGAATAATATTTTATTTTCTGAATTGGTATGGAACTAAATAAAAATATATATCCAAGATAAATCTTTAAAAAGCATTAAAGCATGCTCAGCGAACTCTAAAGTTACAATATTAAATGGAAAAAGAATACGGTCGCGTTCGGTCACCTGTATAGGTACTGAATTGATTGCAATGACGTCGCCAAAAAGACGTGTTGAAAATATGGATGAAGAATTCGTGGTGGTGAGCAGAGGTCGAGATGGCTTAGTGGTCAGAGCGCCTGGAGTATTCATCCGGGAGGCGCAGGTTCGAATCCTGTTCGCGACCGTATTCTTTTTCCATTTAATATGGTAACTTTAGAGTTCGCTAAGCATGCGTTAATGCTTTTCAAAGATTTATCTTGAATTATTAAGGCATTCTTTAAGACATTGTGTTAACTGCAAAGTTAGTAGTGTCGGTTCGATCACCTGTATAGGTACTGAATAAATAGCAATGACGTCGCCAAAAAGACGTGTTAAAAATATGTAAGAAGAATTTGCGGTGGTCAGCAGAGGTCGAGATGGCTTAGTGGTCAGAGCGCCTGGAGTATTCATCCGGGAGGCGCAGGTTCGAATCGTGTTCGCGACCGTATTCTTTTTCCATTTAATATTGTAACTTTAATATATATATATAACTTCAAGTCATTTCTTGATTGGAAAAATCTGCTTTAGGGATGTTTTTTAGATGAATTATCATTCTTTTCCGCTGAGCCACGTGCAAAATTATACGTCATAACAATAAAGATCTATTGTGTCTGCTAATTGGCGAGCCGACGGCACATATTTAACACATAATTAAATACCTGAAGGTACAATCTAACATAACTGTTTGTGTTAATCTCCATACCAACGAATGTTTCAAAGACGAATGAAACTAAAATAAATAATCTATATATTTAAAGTTAGAAACTCACTGACTGACTGACTGATCGATCAATGCACAGCTGAAACCGATGGGTCTAGAAGCATGAAATTTTGCACAAATGTGATGAGGGATTTTTGGAAATTGATCCCCTAAAGTGTTAAAATATGGGATAAAGTTTATATTTATAAAATAAATAAAATTGAAATGTTGGTTTATAACGATCAATAATAGCTTTTTATTTACTAAATGCTTAAAGTAACGGTACCTACTTATGACAAAAAATATGTTTGTTCCGGCTAATCTCCGAAACGGCTGAACCGATTTTGACGGGGCTTTCACTGGCAGATAGCTGATGTTATAAGGAGTAACATAGGCGTTTATTTTAGAAAAAGAAAAAGGATTACTCGTAAAAAAAAATCTTATGCGCAGACGAAGTCGCGGGCACCAGCTCGTATTTTAATAAAACGCTATCTGATGAAATTCTCTCGACATAACATGAACTCGTTTCGCTAATTAGTTTGTTGACTCCTACATCTGCGCAATGACGATTATGTCGCATTAGAATATTAAATAAACTCTGCTATCTTTATCAAGGCTAACTTATGTATATCGCAGCGGCATATAACTACCAAGTTCAAACTTTAAGATAGGAAGGTGCATAAGAATCGGATAAGAAACTGATTTACGACCATCAGTGTAACCAGTTTTCCTCCAAAGTTACAATATTAAGTGGAAAAAGAATACGATCGCGAACAGGATTCGAACCTGCGCCTCCCGGATAGATACTCCAGGCGCTCTGACCACTAAGCCATCTCGACCGTCAATCAGTTTTCCTCCGTTAACTTTTACAACTCATCTTACTCGTAATAGATGATTATTGTACTCATTGGCTGTACGTATCCGTTACGCTGTCACTCCTTCAGAGAAATAGACAGAATTGTACTGATCCGTATCCACAGTCGGTACTTTGGTCAGTTTTGGATAGAAATTACCCGTCAATAATTTTCGTATTTCCTTTAGTTGTAATTTTTTTTAAAGTTACCAAAAATCACCCTAGCTTTAATGACGTGCTCATCTCTAGACTATCATAACCATCATTGAAAACAATAATGCCATTACTCCAAATAAATAATACATAATATATATCTTTCATTCTTCAAAATAACTGTAGATATAATCTAGGAACATCCTAAACAATAGTTCACCTATAACGTTGGCAGTCTGCGGTGTAATTTGTTTTCAATTTGTTCGTTTCTTTCTAACTGTAACTACAGCTCACGGGAGATGTGACCTTTGGGATTTGTAATAAATTTTCAGCAGACACATTCTGACCTTGAATTTTAATCTGGAATTGTTTTAGTCGCGACATCGTTCGGTATCCCCGTAACATTTCGCATGGACAATTGAAATCGTGAGGTCAACATTGGCTCGACTGTCTCACCATTGCAAATTTCTCTTTCCCATACCGTACACTGCATATTTATTTGGCATTAAGCTATCGTCACACCTGCTCGATGCTATTAAAGTAAAGAATGACATTTGAATCAATTTGAATACCAAATGCCAAAACATTGTAATGTGATTTTCCGGAATTCAACAAGTAAGTAATTTTACTATGTAAGTAAAGAAACTTTTCCTTAAAACTCAATTTACCCACGCTACATTTCTGAATTTAATTAGTTGAATATTTGAGACATATCGTACATTTAAATAGCACATTATTTACGATACCATTTCCTGGTCGCCGACAAGCGCGGCAGTCAAAGGACTGTTTTACCCTTAGGTCTTGTCGAGCGTCGCGTCCAGTCTTATCGCCAGCGCTCGCTGCAATAGGGCTTGATCGAATCTTTGTCAAGACACCCGCGCAACCCGTTCGTGGGGCCCATTCTCCCGCAGATGGCCGCAAATGGGACATATTGTTCCCTCGTCGTGTCCACCACAACTGCATGGCGCGATGCAATCGCACTTAATTCGCGCTGACACCACATACAATAGTGTAAATAATTTTACCGTAACAAGGACAAAAGTAACGCGGAAACATTCCTATGTATCTCGACATGCATATTTTTGCCTGGCAATATGTACACTATTGATGTATGTTTGTACAGTATTCGATGTAAGTGTGAAATGTTACTCGCCCACTTTATCGCTGTATTGTAGAGTCTAATTCAATGTTGAAAATAACATTACTACGGTTTCCTACAATATACCGTTGCGACATAAAACTCTTATCATCTCCGGCTTAAATCAATTTGAACACAACAATATCGAAATAAAGAGAGATGAGCAATAAAGATTGCTTTCCTTTAGGCCCAGCCATTGTTTCCTATTTCATACTTGTACGCTTTTAACCGCGAAGGGGTCGTAACTATTGTGTGTCATTGCAAACACTTAGATTGCTTCCTAATATTACATCTATAAATATTTACTTGTATATTACATATATCAAGGCATAGGTGTTATCTAATAAAATATTTCAGAGACACTCACGAATGTTTACTATAAATGGTTTTATGCGTTCTGAAGATGGTCTGTGGAATATAGCTGCCACAAACGTTAATATCATGACAATAATGTTGGTTGTCTTAAGATATTGTGGGGATGTGCTTTATTGTACAAAATTTCCTTATAATATCTAAATACTACAATATAAATAGCAATTGACGTGATCTGAAATCAAATATTACAAATGTGAACAATACTGCAGTAATCCTACACACCGAACTTGACCGAACACCAGGTCGTACGTTTCCGGAAACGTTGCTACAATAGGACCGCGATGTTAGTGAAATGGTCTGCACTGGCGCTTTTGTACGCTATCTGCGAGTACTTTCCGTACGATGTATCAGAGTTGTTCGAGCTTCACTCTCAGCAGGCGGCCATCGTACAAAATTAGCTTGGACATGTGCGACACATATTATTATTGTCATCGACCATTACCATGATTTATCTCTCAAGCCAATCATTGAATCTTATCATTTAGCCTACGAACAAAATACATTATGGTCGATTAATCGTCTTCATATGGCTATCGATTACCGACGATACAGATTGCTTGCGATCGTTAGATTATTATCCAATTAAATACGTACGGAATGTACCTTCAGTGCGAACTAAAAATAGTTCAGTTAGTCAATTTTTAGTTAATTTTTTTGTTTGATGACTTATTTTAGTATGGAAATTGTAAATATGACAATTGCCGATAACTACCACCTCGCGTGCACGAGCTTAATAATTTTCGCGGCATATCCATAGTTTATTCGTTGAGTAAAGAAGTTATTGGCTAATAAATGTAGGAGCTTATTAGTGGACGCTCATTTCCCTATATGGAGTAAAGAAAATATGATGTGTGCTATTCCCCCAGCGACGGATAGGAAACAAATCACAGTAAATCTTCCTGTAAACTACATCTGCGTGCCGTAGTTATGGTTTCCAATTAAGCTTTTCTGCGCTGTGCTTCAGGCGTCTCTCTTTTGTTGCGTTTCCCATATGATCAGTTTTTAGCTGCCCTGTAGATCACTAGCATAAGTGTGCACAGGTATGTACGGACAGTGGGCCGGCTAATCGCGGTGCATGCTTTTTGTAGCGGAAAGGCTAACGACCGCCGGAGATAGGTTCTTGAAATTACTTTATTGGGTAACCTGTTTCCGAACACAGTAGGCGTGTTACGTGGTTATGAATCAAGCCAAGACGGGAATAAGATATACGATATCTACATACATATTTATAAACATTCATTTGTAGCAATATAAAACCCATCATGTAAATATCGGCCACGTACTAATTATATTTTCATGTACAGAATAAATCGATCAATATATTCCGGTTTACAAACATTTTATTACTTTCATTCTGCGTTAATTATTATTTACAACATTTTCCAAACGTTGCCCTGTAGGCGGAACCATTAAACGCCATCACTTAATTAACTGCCCATGAATTCCAATATATAAAATTGAATAAATTAACTGTTATTAAGTGTCTGACGAGGTAGAGCAGTCGAAGCAATTGGCACAACATCGGTGCACGTATGTTATGATTCAATAAAAATAATCATGATATCGAAGGCGGAATGCAATAAGGAAACAATCGCTGGTTCTGGTTACCAGATTTGTTCGTGCTACGAGGCTTCCTAGTCCCCGTATTGGATATCCCTAGCTATGCTCGTTATACGCGACCGGGAGCGGTATGTGTAAACGAGCCAAACAAACCCGACGCTAATTCTTGTTTATTTGAAGCCTCGCCCCGCATAGATACGATGTAAAGCCTTTAAGCGGCCTCCGACAATCAAAGCTACGTACAACAGTTGCCGTACTCAAAATTGTACGACTATGGACTGTTCGGTCACAATCCTTCCTTATACGTTAAATGGACACCAAGATCTGAAAATATATTTCAAACGTCGTGACCGCCTTCCATTCTTATGATCTTTGGTAAATGGTCAATAAAGTGGAATACTTTATTCGGTATATTTTTTTGGTGGTGTTATTAAAGTCTGTGTATTAATAGAAGCCGATGAGTATCTTTAAGTGCTAGTGACACAGATTTGAGTGTCGGCATAATATTTGTAATGTACGGTCATATAACGCGGGATACCGTTCGTAGTCTCCTCATATAATATTCTGAGAAGCGTAACGGTTCACGCAGCTTGCACACAAAAACGGTCCAGTTTTATCATAAACTAAGTGCTGTGTCTGCACTTGTTTTATTTTATGACCCGATGAACTTAGATTTTGTCTAAATTCCTAGCTAAGATCTATAAACTTTCAATTACTGTGACCGCGAGAGAATCCTCACTCTTAAATGGAAGATGGCCTTGATGATGACCACTATAAAACATTTTTTGCTTACATTTTCTGGCTACAGGCTAATTTGTTTCAATCATCATCATCTTCAGACATCTTCGTCCATAAAACGTTTGTGTCGCTCATTTACTTTAGACTGTAGATGTAAGAAGTCATTCTTTTTGCGAACACTACCGTTATGTGCAGATAATGTTTTATTTTATGCCTAAGACTATACGGTGGCGCAGTGGCCCTGAGTTATTGGTTTCTACGCTACTGTCATGGGTTCGATTCTCGCATGTATAAAATACTTACATAAGCATGTAAACTCATCGGACTGGAGAAATTATAGTGTGTACGAACTTTGTAACGGACAATGACGGGATTGTAATAAGGAAGTCATAACATCTTTTTTGTTCACTTAAACAAACCGATATGATAATAAATTTTATTATGGTGAATTCTTTATCTTCTTTCTCGTTATGAAAAGAGTCCTTCGCCCTGCAGCAGCACAATTACAGGCTAGTTATCTTAATAAATGTGATTTTCTCATTTATCTATTCAGAAAATACAATAAATGTACAGTTACTGAAGAACATTAAGTGCTAGCTTTTGCCCGCTCCACCTGCGTTGATATGGTTGGTAATCACAATAAAATATAGCCCATTTCCTTTTCTGGTTTATAAGCTTGAGTTTATAAATTTACAGTCATATATGACTGTAAATTATCGTCAAAATCCGCTCAGCGGTTTTTGCGTGATTAAGTAACAAACAACCTTCCATTCTCACCAACTTTTGCTTTTATAATATAAGTAGGGTAGAACTAAGAACTATCTTATAATGAAAAAAAAACATGTGGGGCAGTATTTGGGGACTGCCGATAGAAGTGAAAACTAAGTAACTTGTGTATTGCAGCGTCAAGCGTTCGGTGTCCATGACGCGAGTTCCATGATTTTTGTTCACCCAAAAAGTGCTCAACGCGCCTAAAGAAGTTTTCACTTCAAAAACTTTTAATCGGAGTAATCGACGCTGCGTAAATACTGCGCAGCGCCGATGCATGAACAGGCGTTATAACAGTTTATATAATATTATTTCAGTCTACGGTACATATAATTGATAAAATTATTATTGCCTCATCCTGCTTCTTCGCTTCCTCGGACGCTGCAGTGTTCAAAATACAAATACAAAAACCGATACACCGCGAATAATCCGATTAAAAGTGGTTTCATTTAATGTGTAGTGATCGCGTAAACCAAACATATTACTTAGAATTATCTTGTTTTGTTTGCAGGTCAGCGGTCACAGCGGTATCGTGGCACCCACAGTCGGGTCTGCTAGCGTCCGTGGACCGCGGCAAGCGCGCTGTCATCTGGGGAGACTTGTGACAAGCCTGGGAGGCGCCCCTGCCCACAGACGCCGTACAGGTCATTATCTTACAAATACAGCTTAATTTAGAAATGAATACAGATGTTTTGTCGTGCCTCGGGAAGCACGTTAAACCGTTCCGGTTGTCAAATAAATATCTATGACAGTCGTTACAGTTACATGCCAAAAGTCTGACAATCAGTCTTACCACGACATATTATGTTACACTTTAACTGGGTTGTGGTTGTCAGATAGGCAGTGTTGGGAAAGGGTTACACAGGCAGAAAGAGATGTTGATGTCTAATAATATTTTACAAAATTTAATTTACATTAGGATTTCAGAAGAGCACTACCTCATACTATTAACAAAACAGGGTTATTAAAGATAGACAAATATTTCGAATTATTTTTCCATTTCAATCAAAATTTAATTCGTTACATAAGAATAAAATCGCATACATAGGTATATTAACATGTGTTTGCACACTATAGTGGGGTGGTTTACGAACCTATAGGGTAAGTGACCCTATAGGTTCGTAAACCACCCCCTGCTGACAGCAAACTTCATATTAATCCGCAACAATTAACGTTGTTGGCTCACATAACTACATCACAACCGGGAAGTATAACAAATTTGCTGTCACTAATTAATTTTGTAAGATTGTCATAATGGACAACGGTTACTTGGAACAATGTGTGCATAACAATATTGTGTACTGCCCTGTTAATTTAGCATAAAGCGCAGTTCTGAGTACGGTATACTAATCTACACTAATATAATATATAATAATAATATTATAAAGAGGAAAGATTTGTATTTTTGTATATAACGAATAAACTCAAAAACTACTAGCCCGATTTCAAAAATTCTTCCATCATTATAATGCTACATTATCCCTGAGTAACATAGGCTATATTTATTACTAGAAAATATATGGGATCCTTACAAAATTTTCAATGATGTAACCCGAGGTGTAAATTTTCGGACCGCTAGTTAAATATATTTTTATTCGCAAATAAATGTGTTCTAATAACAAATGTGGCCTACCTCCCAGAGTAGGGTATGTCCTTTTCTGGAAGCAAGGCCACTGGCTCCTGGGACAGTTCCAAGTGGGTAGGTTGAAGTACATAATTTTACTCTAACTTAAAAGGAAAAAGACGTCACGAATTAAAATTAAACAACACAATTCTCTGATATGTTATAGCATATAGCGTCATAAGCAGTAACTATATAGCATGGCGTTCGCACTATACACTAAATCGCAAGCAAATATGATTGAGAGCGTCAATACAGCGTAGCTTGATCAAAATGTCGCTTGCGGGACGGGCGAGTCTAGTCGTGCCATTAAGGTCTGAAAGACCCTCAAATTTATAACGTATAGCAAGCTAATACTATAGAGTACGGCTTGGTGTGAACATATCAATAAAAATGAATAATTGTTGCGTTATATAATATATGCTATATATCAGCGTACTCTGAACTTATTGAGTACAAGTCATAGTGGTATGTCGAGCCGCCAGCTGAGAGTGTTGCACATCTCATAAATACCGCAGTAGCGCACAATTAGTAACAGGTTGTCAGCCCTCACAACATTACAACTTGTTTCCTTACAATCTTAATACTTCACTGACAACATAACCCGCTAATAGCAGCCATTTATGATTCACCTTATTAATGATCATTACACATATAATTTTCATTTTACTGTTATTTCACTAGTTCTAGATGACTAGCGACCAATGCCCCTAGCTCGGGTTTAATTACGCCGGTGACACTAAACTAACTCTCACAGCTGACACTCTGACACCAACGTGGGGGTTAAAAGGTTTATAACACTGTAAATTCTTGACATCATTGTCTGGTTCTGTTTTCAAGTGAGTTTGTGATAAGAATAGCCCCTGAACACGTAGGTGACATTAAATATTCACATAACAAATTGTTAACGACATTGTCACACATGTTACTCGACGTTTTTATTTCACCTGTGAATATAAATTCAAATGAAGTTTCACGTTTTCTACGATATTTTCGAGACATTTCTCATTCATTTTAATCACGTAGAGTCGTGCTATAATGTGTTGTCGTTCCGCTGTCAGATAGATGACTAATGACTTTGAGCTGTCCATATTTTATGCACATATTTAATGTCATACTTTTATATCCGAGTCTTTTCATCACTTCATCGTTATACCGTCCTCTTTCGTGTTGCCTATTTAAGTTGATTTTCTATAGAGTTCTTAAACGTAATTATTATGTTTATAAAAAACCTATGTATGCCGTGACATAGCGAACGAAAAGCTGAGAATGGACCACCCTGAGACTTTATAAGCTAACTAAGTTTAATAAGTAATGTGAAAGTTTACGCAAAATATGAAAATCACCCATAATGACCCATATCGCTTAATAATTCGTTAAAATCGTGAATAGAAATGATAATATTTCTGTATAACTATGGCTATTACCGTCAGTTATCTAAGCGCTTGTAGAATTATATGTACACTAGAAAATATATTATAGGTTTTAATGTGACAGATAATTTTCAATTACTTTGGTCCTTTCATATAATTATCCACACAGAAATATAATCTAATAAACACGCACACCTCTAAATGAGGCTAGTACCTACACTAATCTAATTTCCTTCCCTTCATTATATTTTCAAGTTCTCAGCTCGCATTATAAGAAAACGTATACCTACCTATTATTTTCTTCAGTTTCTTCATCGACGACCAATTAGTTCACCGAACAACAATAGTGTTAAATTTACTTACCGTTAAGTACAGCGCTCTCCATAGTGACGCGAAGCATAAATATGATATTAAAACACAGCTGAGCTTAGATATAATAGTTAAGTGCGAGCTAACATAAAATCTTTATAGTTATAAGCACGAACTTAACACGTGATACAAAACACTTTATTGGTACTGATTTGTTTGTACACTGACTTAATGAAACTAACCACCGGATTCATACATACTTACGTTCTAAAAACGCACTATAAATTAAACAGGGACCTTGTATACCCTCAAAGTGTACTTGTCACTTTGTAATTTTTTTATTTGTCGCAATTTACCGAATTGAAATATGGGACAAATGTCCGTAGGTACGTAGAATTATTTATTTATTTCATACTAACTGGTGCCCGCTACTTCCTCTGCGCGACTACAGCAGCCTATGTCTTTCCCCAAAATACAATCTATCTGTACTTTCTTTGAAACCGTGACTTATAAAAAGAGGCGTTTGTCCTGCCATAGGAAAGTTTCAGATTGGTTATGTAATTTGTCCCATCTCTCTCCCTTTCTAAGAAAGATTATAAAGAATAGCAATACTCAAGTTTAGTACACGCGCAATAGAATCGTTACCATAATATTATTCACTATGATCCTTTTACATGAGCGTACTATGATAGTCTGTTTATTATTCAGGTATTAAGTGCCTTCAAACTCATTAAAATATCGCTATTCATAAAAGAGGTATTTAGAACCCGAACACCAGCACCGGTACCTCTAAGATATACCGGTTCATCTTTGGATTAACCGATAGCTCTTAAAATGCAATAAGCTATTGGTGAATACATCTAAATTAGTCTTTTCTCTTTTATATATAAAGAAATTTGTATGTTGTTATTGAGTCTTAAATCTATGAATTATGCTATAAACTTTATTTTGTATAGTTATTATTGACATTTATTTTATTAGGCGCCAGTGTACGCGACCAGATTATTATATTTTCTTATTTTCAGTTATTTAAAGTCGATATGTTTGAAATATCTATTTTTTGTTTGGTCTAGTGTGCCCAAACATGACTGTGAAGCATGTGGTCCACCTGGGTTGAATTTCTAGATCGGGCAAAGTGTTCTGGGTTTTCAGTTAGGAACTCTCAGTAGCAGCCCGGAGTTTGAAATTGTGAACGGAAGATGACAATTGGCTAACCATTTATTGCGTGGGATTTAATAACAGCATTGGTGAAATGTGGGTGTAAAACTGTATACCTACCCCATCGGGAATGCAGGCATGATGCTATGTAGTGTTTTCTTTTTAACGAAATGAATTGTGTTTATCCTAGCACACACAAAAGAAAAATACACAAAAACAATACCTATACAGTAAAATTAGAATTACCATATAGAATGGACAATATTTTCGTCACCCTGTCCGGTGCCAGACAAGGCCCAAATCGTATCTCTGTTGAGCTATTGAGAATCACAAAATTTAAATACCTATTTTATGAACCACAAACATACAAAGTACGATCGGTGAAAGCCAACATTAAATTCCAGTAAATAAATAACATCACCAATTGTAAAATCGTAATAGTTAGTGTAACTTTTACAATTTACACAGGTGTCCATGCAAGCATTTTATTGTTCAAACAACGCTGTCAAAACGTCTAGATCTCTAATTGCCTCTTGGAAAATAAAATCGTGCAGTTTGCAAATAAAATTGATAGTGGTTTCACATGTTCTTTGAAATTTATGAGTAATACATACGTGTCTAATAGCTTTGATAGAGATGTGTTATTCTTTTCTGCTACCAGAAACACAGAATTAATTAATTTAGTAAAACTATTATAAAACTATATTTTGATTTCTCATCGATCGAACTAGGCTAAGCGTATATAAACCTGTACTTAATTTAATTTTGTGTCGGTCATCGCGATGAATGCTTGTCACTCGACGTTTGCACAATGCGCCGACGCCGGTAGCCATATTCAACACACAGGTGCTACCCATCTCCTTTCTTACACAATTACAAGCGTTTATTTTTACTAGTGCATAGGTTCCATTGCTAAGTTTTCTTTGTGACATATTGGAAAAATACATATCTAAGTATATCCGATCCCACAAAAGCTGCTCGCCACTTCGTCATCCCTACACAAAGAGTATCTTCGTCTGCTGAATAAATAACCCGTAGATTTTATTCAAATCTGAAAACGCATTCTATTCAAAACTGGCCAAGCTACCGTGACTTCACTCAAAAATAATAATGCTATCTAGAACATGTCGCATTGTGTGCGATACCTGGTTAAAATTTATGCTGTGGCTAATTCTGTGCCGATGACCGGCTAGACTGCTAATGGCCCGTCTGGGAGTACGCCACCCTTGTTTTAAAAAACTTTAAGAAACACAATTGAAATTGTGTTGTATACAATTGACGCACAATACAATACCGCCGACAAGTGAAAGCGTACTTTCGACTTTCATTAAGTTTTTGTGTAAGTGTATGTATGGGTCTCGAACGGCCGTTCCATATTGTCTCGCGACATAAATCTGCTAAATAAAGAGGTCTGCGTAGGTATTTGGTCGATTTTTACTTTCAAATGAACATCGAACGTGATGAAAGCTCTATAATTAGAAGAATAACTTCTTATGCTCTTATTCTGTTGAATAAGCTCGATTGGAGCCTTGAAAGAACTTCGCATTAAAAAACTAAGGCAAATAAAAGTAATGTATTATAAAACAAAAGAAACGACAACAAAGAACTAATTAAAATACGATAAAAAGTGAATCCAAACTCCGGGCGCCTAACGAGCAATAATACTATTTATTTTAGTATTGCTTCGACCAGTAAAAATAGTGGTATATTTAAATGGGGACAAAAACTAATAAAGGAGAAATAAAAGCAGGATGGTTAAATAAGTGGGTGTCGGCAATGTAGATCCTTACCCTATCATGTATTGGATGTTGTCGCTGCAGGCGATCGACACGAATCATGATTGGCGTGTGTGTGGATCGGGCAGTCATCCATCAATTGTGTAGAGCTTGTCGATCTATGCAACACTAGTGGTGTTAACCGTATAAATCGACTAACAGAATCAGATAACATTTTAGTTGTTTGATTACAAGGAAACTATTTTAATGGAGTTAAACATCTGATCCTAGAGAATTCAGTATATTAAACCCTGTGGTTTTTTATCTGGTTGAGAACAATGCCTGCAGGAATGCCGAACAAAATTGTTTGTATCGAAGATCGATTTCTACGTTTATCACTTTCCTGAGAAAGGTATTACTGCGTTATACCGTGGAAATTAATTCCAAGTCAGAAAATAATTGAAAAGATGGTAGTACTGTCCGGTCAGTTAGCGTTATTCGCTAAATTGAGGTGGTCGCGAGCGCAACACGCGCACTGGACCGTTCACAAACCGTTTGTCGCCAAAACGAAGCGGAAAATTCAATACTCCAGCTTTGTACGTGATCAGTATCATTCTTTTTGTACTCGAAATGTGATGACACACTTTCGTTTCCCATCGGGAGAACGCTATCTTCTTCAACCAACTAACTTTTTTGTACACATCAATATCACATTAATTTTAATTGACTGGTGTACACAGAATTAAATTATAAACTATCTAGGTCTTCCGTATCGATGCCAGGCTTTATATTTTTTGAAGTCTGACACAGAATCTATTCATATGAACTTCAGTCGTCAATCAAAATTTATGTATGATTATCGGGTTACCAAAATGAAAAATAGATCTATTTCTAGCGTCTATAGATTACTGATAGACGTCCATTAGTACTTTCATTTACTTACAAATTGCCTTAAAAAGTCAAACTGAGTTCTAAAAATGTCCATCAGAAATCAGAAAGTGTACACAGCGTGAGTCTTATTCAGCTAATAGAAAGGACGATTGATGTGAAACTTCTTTAAGTAAATAAAAAACTGTATGAGCCGAGTTAGTATTGGCGTTATGTCGTTAAATTTGTCCCAAAACATCTCGGCGGCTCGTCTCGATACCGTTGCACGCAGACCGAAGTTTCGGCGTAATGACCTGCGCAGGCGCTGGCCGCACGAATGTCGCAGATCTCAATCATCCACGGTCGGTAACAGCAAGCGCAAATTTCCGCAACACTTCATCAACACCAGAATTCATTATTTTAAATTAATGTAACAATAATTGATCATAAATAGACTAAGATAACCATATTATTGTTGCATAAGTGTATGTTTACAAAAGCTCTATATAATTTAGTTTCGTTGGCAGTATGAGTCATCTGTAAAATCTTTGAAACGTATAATGATACCTATATAATTTTGATCATTTTGATAAAAGTTTATTTTTACTGCCGAGTGTTGTGGTCTTCGTAGCATAGTTCTAACGTTCACATTAGTGGGAGGTATAGCGTTTGCGCCGTAATTTTACGGTCTGTAAATTTTGTTAGATACAAACCAACACAACAACGAATAAAAACATGAAAACGTGTGGTATTACGAAATGATTGAAATGTAATGGCATGGTTATAAACATTTTATGCTTATTTCAATTTTGTTCCAACACTGTTTAGAATCTGATAAAAACTAATTATAGTGCGCAACAGATTCGGTAAACAAGAATAAATCAAATATAAACTCACTAACCGTTATGTGAATTATCTTTATTGGTAATGAGGCTTTCACATATAGAATTAAAGTTAATAACGTATCGATAAATTTGCTACTTTGGTACAGAGACTCGAGCGACGCGACGTCCGAATGTCGGCACTCGAAAAAACGTGACACCAATTTTACCGTAAGACTATCTACACATGGAGGATCAATTAAGTGTTACCGTTTTAGGAATAATTATGTTTTTTTGTGGACGATAGTAAGGCCGGTAGTCGACACGCAACATCACGAGAGTTGACCGGAGGCGGGCTAATAGCCGCTATTAGCAAATCGCGCTGAGAAATCGGCAACAATGAACACGAAATATGCTCATTGCGGAGTCCCATTCATTAAACTTTTTGCGATACTATCTCTCCTGTTTTAAATGTGTGTCACACTCTTTTTTTCTTTTTCATCTCTAAATAAACGGAGCAATTTGCCCTCGAGCGTGGCTAATATCATGATTAAATTATTATCTTGGCGCGTTTATGTTCTATCATTGTATCATTTGCTTGTGTTCCTGCAGTGATTTGCAACTATTACCTTTGTTAATTTTACAGTGTAACAAAAAGAATGAGATGATTCTCACATTAGATTTCGCAAACTGCAATTACTCACAGTCACATTCCAAACTAATAATGAGAACAAAATTTAATTTTTATAACGATTATAATTTTTGGCATAATTGTATATATGCGTAGTACCCCTATGATTTGCTACTCATTAAACCAAACGCGATAAAGGTAAAGCAAGAAAAAAAAAATTGCGATGCCTATAACTGAGAAAATAGAGCACTGTGTTTGTGGGCGATCTGTTAGGACTCTATCATTACTTTAATCTGTGTGAAACTTTAACATTTATGGTAGACCTATTTAGAACTTAACTTAAGGCTTTATAATGTACAGGTACAAATAAATAGCCAGAAACTGATAGAATACATTGGCCGTTAATATCGTTAATTTAATTAATCTTTATACACATATCAACAATCGTCTAACGGCCTGCATAAATCCCGAATCCCGATTGAATTGGAAACACAGCCTTAAAGTACAAATATACGGTCACGGTAACTAAAATAACGGTCGTACCATACTTAACCTGTTAATCTCAACATATTTCAGTGTAACTAAAACCTTAATTGATGTTATCAGATAGTCTCTTAAAGTGTGCTGCGCAGTGTAACGCAATGGCGGTGTTTACTTACACAGTCAATTGCATTCCTTTCTTGCTAAAAATAAGAACAAAGTTAACCAAGTTATTGCTTTCATAAAATGTTTTATGATGCGTGCGAAGTATTATTATCTTAATAGGCTTATTATTCCAATCTGATCATCTTTGAGTTACTAATTAATTCATATGACTAATAATCGTGACTGTACTTCCGCATTTTAAAGCCATAATTTTGTACATTTTGTTCACAGGTTTTCAGAGATGAGGATAGAGGGGGGGCCGAGAACGACTCCGGAGAAATGTTCGACTTCTTGCTAGGCATCACTACAGACATATTTCATCGATTCACGTAACAACAACAATATGCACTTCCAAATTGAATATGTCGATTAAGCTTCATATTTCTTGGACCAGTACGGAATAGTCCGTACTAACAAATAGGAAAAATGGGATCGATTATTGTCTAAACGGTTTTATATATTTTGAGAATAAATTTTTATTATATTTTATGAATATGAAGAGGTGCTAATTACGTGTTTCAGATCTTTTTGATAGAGTAATAATGACGTTGCGTTGACGCTCGGAACCTGAATACAAATGAAATTCGACCCGTGGGTATCTCCACGCATGCGCGATTTAATGTACTTCATGTGTGTTGAGTGAATAGAAAGCATTATAGTGCAGTCTGATGTCGAACCTTCACCAATTTAGAATGTAAGCTGTCTTCCGTCAATTGTACCTATAGTTTGATTTTCCATTCCTGAATAAAATCGTGTGCATTGTTCTGTGCATTTTTCAAGCTGGAAAGCGTGCACCGAGCAACAGATTCGTTTTATTCTATATTTGATAGTGCAAGTTCTGAATGTGCGTTTGTGGTGTGATGCTTTCACCGCGTTGCGATAGTTCTACGTTTATGCCGTAGTTAATTATGTGAACTTTGTAATAGTGTTAAATAAGTTAGCATAAGAGTTGTTACATCTCTAAAAGTAACAATATGAATTTCAAAGAGAACAATAGCCGTGTAACTCGCTAGTTGATCATAACCATACCGTATTATGTAACTGTAGGTACTGCGACGTTTTATATTCCTACGTTTAGAATAAATTAATGGGGGTCATTTATTATTGTCAATATGACATCATATTTGTTTTAGTTAACTGAGTTAGATCGCGGTGGACCACCTGTGCTTCCCGAAGTCTCATTAGCAAACAATGATCGGGCGTCGGCGACTACCGCAGCCTCTCGCGATCAATAAACTGTTGAGCCGATAAGAGCTCGTCGGCTCGCTGATCTAGGGCTGCCATTATTTATAACTACTTTTATAGCCCATCATTTTATCTGTTTATATCATGTAAACATAGAATTGGACAATTATGACGCGGCAAAATAAGTTTTTTTTTTATTCGTATTTTATTAGTGGAGTTCGCATGCTTTTGTGAAGTCTATCGAATTTATTCGCCAAATGTAAATAGATAGTGGTGCAGCCCTACTTCGGAAGCGCGCGCACGCCGCAGGCGACACATCCATATTCCTGTGACGTGTGTTTTGACAACCCGACTGGGCAACTTTTTCAACGCCATTTTTTACATCATTTTTTGCGGCACAGTTCATCGACCCTGCACAACTAATAAGTTTTATTTTCACATGTACATAACTGACCGCTTAATTACTCGAAACTGATGCGACGCCCTGGAATACAATCAGAAAAAACCTAATCCGGCGCCGCTGTTAAATTACGCTTCGTTAACCTTCGGCTTGGCTAATAATAGCCCGTACAACACCTTCTTTGCATAGGGTTCTCGAAGGCGCCTTGTCTCTCTATATGTATACTTTTTTCTTGCCAAAAACATGTCATACTCTTCGACCATAAATATTATACTCGTAAATTTTTGTTGCCAGTATGCTATGGACTTACTACAACACTACTGATACAAACGGCGACGTTACTCAATTAATATTTCGTTGGCCATTTTTATTACTAGTCACTTATCTTCAAAGTTTAAGGTTTTTCACTATTAATGTATGTATATTGTGATAAATTCTTTTATATAATATTGTTTGCATTTAGCGGTATATTTTTATGGTGTTCATAAAGGATAACTTTAGAAAATACAAAAATCTTAATGAATTGTCAAATGTAGGTAAATTAAACACGTTATGCATATAAAAGAAATACATTTAAAAAATATGAATTATGCTCGAATAAGTATGTTATTCATTGAATTTATTAGTTGAGTCACGAGGTTGTGTTTGATTCACAGTCATTAGAAATGAGCACAAGAAATAGCACCTACTTTTATAAATTATTTAATATATTATCTATTGATTTATTTCTTGTTATTTTTGGAAATGTATTATATATATTTGACGTAGCTTAATTAAACTGATGTTTAGCCGATACTGTTTAAGACAAACCAGCTTATACCTACTGGAATTAACTAATTGTATACTCATGCCTATTTATAGAAACCACTTAACCTTATCTCAGAAATTCTACCAGTTGTAACTGTTTATTTAAGAACAGTAATAGGTGACATTATACCTGTTCGGTATCAAATAACCAATTCGCTGTACGAGGAGATTCATAGTCATTGTAATAATTCCCGTACGACGACGTAACCAATACCGCTAATACTCTATCTTACTATAATTTTATTTGGGCGAATTTCATATAGCTACCTTCTATCTACGAAAATAATGTGCCTTTTATTAGCTACTAAGCGAGACTTGATTATTTTATTAAAAACAGATGTCATAGATACATAATTCAATTTTAACTTACGGCTGTATTCCACTTTATGTCACACCTTCACATCGGTTTAATTGTAAATAGTAAGTATAGGTTATTATACAGCTTTACAAGACTGTTGTCCTTATTTTAGATAAACGTTACATCACAGGGCGACCTGACGTCCTTTAAATAATTATAGCGTTTAAAGCTTTCCTTGATAACATTTTTCTACGAATTGAACATTTTGGTCTGTAATTATTAATGGTTATTATACTTAAGAAAGTATGTGAACGCATAATAAAGTTTTTTAATCGTAGAACATACTGGCCTGATATATGTTTCTACCAATATTTTTATACTGAACGTTGTACAGTACAAACATTTGTGAACAATGTACGCAAATTGGTCAACCGCATTAAATAAAAATGTATCTACTTTCGTCACTTTTTTTCTTCGAATTGTACCTATATTCAATATGAAATTAAATGTGTTATTATTACAGTATGATTCTTTACATTCTAATCGAATTAATTTTTTGCTTACTCCCGTGAGCACTTCATTGTTCGACGTTAGTGTATTATTAGTTCGCACATTCATTCGTGTCTTGTCAAATTAACATTAATTTGGCTAAGAAATAATAACGGTTACGCGTGATTTATTTAGGTGAAGTTATTAAGTGTGCTATTAACTGCGAACTGCGGTCATCACCCATTGACCCAGCGGTTTCTCCAATTAAGCAGCACCCGAGGGGAGCCACCGTCACTCCAACAATAACTCATAGTCATTTGCTAGCCATATGTCTACGTATGTAGTGCAATGCGGGTTAAGTGATAACGCAAACTTTTAAACTATCCCGTTATTACTTACTCATATTTGTCAGCCAAATTTTAAGTGAAATTTTAAATGATTGCTAAATAGAAATCACCAGGCGTCTCCTTAAGACGAAAAGGAAACATGAAATTTAATGGATGCTAGCATGACACGATAGCTCAGTGGGAGAGCCATGACACGGTACGTCAAGGGTCGCGGGTTCGAATCCTGCTCGTAACTATTACTTTTCGATATTTTCCTTGGGAAATAATAATTAATATAGGCATTAGATGGCCATAACATATATGAAAGACAGAGTTTTTTTTTTTTTTTTATTAAGTAATACAACTGAGGTCCAAGTTTAATTGGTTTATTAGTAATCGTGAATCACGTCCACATAAAAATAGTTTTCCATTTGTCTGGTTTGTCATGTGCAAATCTGTGTTGGTGTGTGTGCCGTATGGCGGTGTGGGCATGGGTCGTTGGCTGTGCTCGTGGTATCGTCACCGCGACTCGTGCGCCTAATGGCCTCTCCACCATTACGCCAGTAATAGCACAATATGGCCAATTAGTCCAAGCAGCCAAGATTTACCACCACCAGAACAAACCACATTGCGTCAACCGCATTACCCGTACAATTACCTCTGTTTTATGCAAGTTTATTATCAATTTCGTAATCGTAAGTATTTTTTTACAGAAAAAATATTCAAATCAGCTTATTCTCGTGCGCTATAGGTAGAGAGACAACAAAGGAAAAAAGCGTCTATGTTGCTGTAAATATCTACATATCATCCTGTATTCCCCGAAAGGGTTGGCAGACGTTTACACAGTTGTACACTCACATTTCGCCAATGCTGTTACTAAGTCCCATTTCCTAACAGGAATTCAATAACACTGCCCGACCTGGGAATCGAATCCGTGACCTCCCGCTCAGCAGACACACTTGGGACCACTAGACTAACGAGGCAGTACAGTATATCTAGTTCTAATTAAATAAGCATTCTTGTGTATGTCTGCCTCTTTATGTATGTAATTGCCTGTTACATTCTCGTTCGCCAAGCGAACATTGATAAAGTGCATGGCGTCACGTCATAGTGGATGTAACATGATAAATAAATATTTATTACCTACCAGAAAAATAGAATCAGGATTGATGCGATACGAGCTTCAGGTCTATTGTGCGAATATCAAACTGTTGGAGCCTGGGAGCTATCTTCATCGTCATTACAAGTCCGTCCTACGCGAACAACAGGTGTGTTTCAGTCATTAGTTTATTTTATCGAGATAGGATCTTGACGGATGTAAGCACCTAACATCATTACAATAGGCGGGATGTTTTCCGTAATGGACAAGCTAACATATACAAGAGAGCAACTGTATGTATTGATGTTTAACGAAACCGATATACAAAACAAAAATAACAGTATTGGCACATCATTTGTGTTAAGTTTTTGCGCCAACAAAAAGCGCTTGGCGCGAACTTATTAAGAAAAACAAATTAGACGTCGAGTCGCATGTAATTACAGCGAATAGAGTGTGCAATATTCTTGGCAGTGATTACTAGGTTTGAGGGGCGAATAATCTAAACTCGCATGACAAAGCGTACGTTGACCGTGACCCAGAGACATGTGCAAACACTTGCGGCGACCGGCGGGTGTTGAGAGGACTCGACGCGTCACGGCCAATAACAACCGGAGACCACAACCTACATCACCCAGGTAGACACCTCGATACGCTCACAAATTGAAAAATATTTTTGTAACCGAATAGAAACCAGTTGAAACAACTGCATCTGCTACGTGCAGAATCGATTGGAAATGAATGTCGTCGGTTGATCTGCGATACATTCCTGTGTAATTGTAAATTCCTCCTTTTTCACATGCAATTTAAAACTTAATTATTTAGATGACCATCTCAGCATCAAACTTTCCCCAAAAATCAACAAATGAATTTCAACTCACAATAAATTTTAGTTGGGAAAATATTCATTCAATTTCGATCGATAAACTGCCTATCGTAGGTAGTATTTACATTGCTAGACCAGTAGCCAGCAATGGAGGTGCGATATCGTATAATGCAACACTTCGAGAAGGCCAGTGCCAACAACCAGCTGGATTGGAATTCAGAATATTCACGGCTATTGACAACAGTATCACATTGTTCTGAGACCTTAGTATGTTAACCTCCTTGATAGATGTACCAACAACCTCACAATATCAGGTCTGGGTGCTAATGCTGGAAAATCTGGTATTGTGATGCAAATGGATACAGGTTTACTTCCGAGAAACACGTTTCGTGGGCAGCGTTCTATATTTTTATCCCTGACATGTTATTAAAAATCTTCTATATCTAATCTCGCACATACACAGTCCCGGAATGTTTATCTGTAGTTTAAAGAAATTGTTGTACCGTGCAGGAATTGAACCTGCGATCCACGACACAGAAGCCGATCTCTCGGCTACTGCGCTAATCGTGCCGTCAGTATTATAAAATATAGGTACTAAAATTCATTATGTAGAAGCCACTTGTCTAATTAGAATGTTTGCGCAGGCGTGGGTCCGGGACAACGGTCTACTTATTAAACACACTTGCTTTCCAATCGAACGGCTGATTTATCATGTAGGTACTGATGCAAAAAACAACGATAACAGAATCCAAGACGACTGTCACTTTAGAATTTTTTTTAGACTTCACATCCATTTTATTTGTCACTTACAAGGAAATATTATATATGCACGAATATACTTGCTATAAAAAAAGTTAAATTTAAATTCCCTTTATAATTAATAATGATATATAATATTTTTTTATTAAGTAGGTATAATTACGAGAAAGAGTTACCGGAGAATTCAACGAGGCTGAGCAGACTTCGAAAAGCTGCGTCAAGCGTCTTTTCGTCGCCCATCCCTCAATGTCTAAAGACGAAAATCTTCAAACAGTGCGTCCTACCTGTCATGACAGCTGCCGAATCGTCGACAAACACACACAGTACACTCGGTACAAAAAAGTTACGGTTATGGAGGGAGCTATGTTCGAAGTTACTTTGAAGAATTAAATCCGAAACTAGGTTATCTGTCAGAGACTCACGGTGGTCCACGCAAAGGAAAAGAAACTGAAGTGGTAGTGAGCCGATCATTTATGCAGACCGACAACCGTTGGTGTAAACGCATACTAGAGTGGAGATCACGTCTAGGTTAGCAAAGTGTAGGACGCCCCCTGGAAGGTGCAGCGACGATCGAAATAGATGACAAGAGCTGAAGACCGGGCTCAGTTGCGCGTCTTGGGTGAGACCTATGTCCTGCAGTGGACTGCTATAGGTTTATGGTGAAAGCACGGAACCAAAATAATATTAAAAAACCTGCCCTAATAACTTTCAGACTTCAAACTATTCATAAATTTCATCAATAGCTTTTTTATCACCAATCGTCAGCCAAGCGGATGCTTACAAAACCTAACTGTATGTAATTACATAAAAAAAACTGTGTGAAAGTAAAGTCGGTGTCTATGTACTAGTCCCCGTTTCAGTCCTCATGCACGGTTAATTGGGGAAAAGTCGAACACAACCTCCCGACACGAAGCCATAATTACCTTAACATCATAAATTTTGTGTAGGTATCTATTTGAAAGAATATCATTCTTATTAAAAATTTCATGTTAAAGAATGTATATATATTAAATGGAAAAAGAATACAGTCGTAAGCAGGATTCGAACCTACGCCTCCCGGATAAATACTCCAGGAATCCGGGAGGCGCAGGTTCGAATCCTGCTCACGACCGTATTCTTTTTCTATTTGATATAATAACTTTAGAGTTCGCTAAGCATGAGATATTGCTTTTCAAAGATTTATCTAAAAATATATACATATAAAAAAAAATATGACTTGAAATTTATTCTGGTAGGTATTTCTAACATTTGCCAACATGATTTTGTATTTAGAAAACATATTTCATAATTTTAATATCCGCTTCTTTGCCTGCACATCACTTCAGAGGTGAATATGTAAGGCCTCTAATTTGTTACTATCAAACAAAAAATTATTCATAAAAACTAACTCGAGACCCAATTGATTAAATTTGCTTGAGTTGACAACTATGCAAAAAACGAATGTAATGTAGAGATGGTTAAACTAATGTAGAGAACTGATTTCTCCTCAAACAATGTAGGCAGTAAATGCGTGCACGACACTTGACCAGTTTTTTTTTTTATGGTTCTGCATCTACTTCAAATGTAAGTAAACGTGTATAAACATTGAATACAAACTTTTACATACGAAATCATACATTCATCATATTATACATTTGAATAATTTGCACCCGTTTGTATAGAACAACAAACAACTATGTTTGTAACTTATAAGTGAACATTAGGCCCCGAAGCGCCCTGAGTTGTGAGGCCATTGCGTCAACAGTCAGACGTAAAGTATCTCCTAACTCATAGACCCGTAGACAACATGATAAATGCTAAACTTCAGTAGTCAAAGTTACACTGATTACCTTAAGATCCTCATTCAGTATGCAATCAATTGTTTCCAAACATATAGCATTGATAGATCAACATTGCTTCCAGCCAGTGGCTGACTTGACGGATGGCTCGACCTCACAAGACAAAACCTCGACGGATTTGAGGTAAATCGACGAATCGTGACCGAGTCGTTTAATCATAAGCATCTAAGCTAATTAGAGTAGGTCGCGAACTCTTGGGACCGGTAATGAAAATCACAATTGAACCTGGTTGCGGTGGAAAATTGCACTTGGCGTGGCATTCCTGTCGACATTGCCAGAGGCTCTCGAGTCACTGGTTGTCAACCCGCCACGATCCTGCAATTATTCTCCACAAATATATGATTATGTACCAACCTTACAAAAAGAAATACTGAATTCTAGGGACTTGTGATTAGACTGCTCCTTCTATCTCGGCTAACCGTCTGCGTAGTTATAACTCGGAATGGAATTGTATAAAGTTAAAATTTTAGATTTAATTGAGCAAACACTCGAACACAGTTCAAAGCTCTGATTTCCTATGTTATTATCGAGATTATGCTTTTATTGTTATAGCTATCGTTACCACAGCCCACTTCTAATTACTCCATTTGCTATTCTTGGTATCTACCTAAGCTAAGAACAGCAGAAAGGCATGTGGCATCGGAAATATGACCGTAAACATTGTGTTAATAATTTGTCGATGATTACATGTACAGATGAGTGGCAACATAATGCATGTGGTGTGCATTGCATATTCTTACTAACCAAAGAAAGCTCAGGATGTCATTATGAAACTAACAATTAAAAGAATCCAGCAATTAAAAGCTTGTGTTAGATTCTAAGAAGCGTTTCCTGTGGGGTGATCGAGTACTTACCGAGATAGATGCAGAAGTTACAGAAACAAATACATAGTTAAGATTTTCTGTAGTAGATACTGTGTTTTAATATCAATCAATGGTATGAAACCTACTGTATATAAAGAACAGCAATTTGACTAATGGTCAAAGTGAAAATTCCTTCCTTCCATGTTTTAAAAGTAATAAAGTAACTTTTTGCATTTTTATACGTCAAGACCGGACGCAGCGACTTCAATAACTGTAACATGATATCAAGTTTGAAGATGTACGTGGTCATACAAAGTTGAATTCACTCGGAACTCCTTACATGCACCATCTCTGTATGGCCATGCGATAGAACTGGTAAAGCACTGATAATTTATAGCTACCGTTATAATTACTTTCATACACAGACAATATTGTTAAATCATAAAAGGTCAGAGAGATCGGTCGCTGTATTAATTCGCCTCGGGTACTGTTTACGATACTTATTATTCAATAAAACTGTCGGCTACATGAATTAATATGTTTCTGTTTACAGTCTGTAATGTATGTTAACTGGACTTATCTGTACGCTACATTAGTGCAACTTGTGTTAATAATATAAATTATTATGAATAAATAAAAAAATAATTTATAGGGATGAACTGAGTTTGATACAGATGTTACATGATTCGAAGTGTTTCTTCACGCCAGATGGGCATGCAAATCCTCTAACGTAAATTAGTTCCGTTTATAGCTAGGCGCAGTAACACTAGTAATAACAATTCCTTACCAGTAATTTGATGGTAGTGGTGAATTACTTTCACGGACTTTTTAATCCTGTGCTGAAATGCCGATGTCGCCTTGCGTAAAATGCGTCAACTATGAAATATGTTGTTGTAGTGCTCATAATCGTATGCAATGCCCTATTATAGAACTACATTCTTAGAGATAGGATTATGTTCTTCGGATAGTTTGTGCACGCGTATGATTGTGATCACACAACGATATCACTATATCTTCTAGCTACACTAGCCCTCAATTGTGTGTAGTATCGAGGTAATACCCCTGTGTGAAATTTCCATACTTACATCATTTATTTATACCAACGAGCTTAGAAGAATTTCCATAGTATTTGCCCTTGAATACATACAATACCTTTAGATAATAAAGACGTTTTAATGATAAGTGTTGAAATGCATGGAATAGAAAGACATTTAAACTACTGCAAACATTGATAAAACATGATACATAGACAAGGCATGCATGTTGTCAATTTCCAATAATCGTTAACCGACAGCTTCATCCTGGAGTATACGGAGTATACGGGTCAGTCAGTGTTGAAGTCAGTATGCCCAAGTCAGTCGGCTCACTTGTTTTATTTTTTATTTATTTGAAGGTCTTTGTCGCTTAGCGACAACATCGCCCAACAAACTCACTTGTTTTATATGGGTAAGATAAAAGTAGATCTAATGATTACTGCAAAGCAATTCTATGATCATCTCAGAAAGGAAGACGATCATAAAAGTAAATATAAATGATGGCGATCTAAAAATCGAAGAAAAACATGGAGTATAGGTACTCGCGTATCTCGATGTGCAATTTGCAAAAGTCAACTAGGGAAACCGCGAGATTAATAATGCTTGCAAGCAATGAGCTATCCGGCTGTCACCATCCGAGCAATATTGCTGTTTTAAATCAGACACATTATTAGTCAGACTGCACAAAACACGCGCAGGCGCCGCTCGGTTTCCATTTACACCATAAAATAATGTCACCTATCTTTTCACTTATCGTATTATATTTATTTTTCAAGATCGTCAACTTTTTCCTTTACACTCTATGCTATTAGATAAATTTATTGTCACTTCATCGCTATATGCAGGACCCGTTGATCATATTTCAACTCTTCGAGTGGGAGAAGTACAAAATTATACTTCATAACAATAAATATCTATTGTGTCTGGTAATTATAGAGCCAACAGATATGAATCTCCACGTAACATTGATCTTACTTATGATTGTATGAATGTTTCGGTGATAAATGGTTAGTGAAAAAATATTTTTACTGGAGTAAATGACGATAAATGTGGCACAGGCGCGAAGCTTTATAAATGATATTTATGACATTTTCAACAGCAGGTTTAAAGACACGTTTATTAAAGTTTGACCTTTGCACAAGTGCCTTAAGTGCTAAGCATCACCTTAATAACTTCAACGGATGATCCCCTTAACGCTATATTAATCTTTTCTGCTGGTAAATTATAGTTAACAAGCTGTTGCGCACGCGCTACCCCGCCAATCAGGACATACTTACTTCCTTGCCGTACGCGCAGGAAGTCGATGAAGGTAGACGAACCGGACTGTTGAGTTATTTTTACTTTTTCTTACCATCTTGTTTACATAATGAGTCTTCCTGTTGACTTATACAGGGATAAAGTAACTTTTATGCTAATCTAGCGCATAACGTTATTAGACGCTATAAATAAAATGATTGCAAAATTATTGTTATGAGCGCCTATTCCAGTGTAGCGGTCCGGCAATGGGCCCTTGTCCCTTTGTCTCTATTACGGGTTGTCGACCATCGTCCTTATCTACACGTGTATCTTGTGTTAGTATCACTCTATATGGAGACCGTTGGGTATTATCACATCAGCTTGTTCCCAGCGCGGTCGCACGGTAAGGGCCTCCATTTGCATACAAGCAAATATCTCGATCTACGGGCGCTGTGCGGGCAGATTACCGTCGCAATGCTTCCGCACACTGTATTGAATTCGGTACCAACGGTCCCGACTCCCATTACCAGTTCACGTTTACTTGTTAGTGTGATTCTCAAATGATAACAATCGCCCCGTTTGCGGGCCGAGCATAATAACAACCAGGAATGAGTCCGGCTCTCCTTGCAAATAATGATCTATGAAAATAATGGCCAGATAGTGGAATTACAATATAAACATAAATTCGTGTAATGCCGTCAGTCATACAATAAGTATTATACAACGTGTTCTAGTGTACAGTACTATGATTATTATATAATGTTCATACAAGTACGCAAGGAAATCGGAGCCAGATATAAAATAGGTAAGTCGTTATGTTTCTCACATTACAAGTATAACGAGGAGGTATTTAAAAATTTGGGTCTGTAATAAAATACCTACACAAATAAATTCTAGGAATTGGTCACTTGTGTAATTAATGTCCAAGAGTTATGTACATTACTTATCAATGTACCACATTTATCAATGCACATTAACGCCTACGTGTTAAATGCTAGCAACAAATCTGAATTAGATGGCAAACACTGCGAATAGCAACTTAGGCACTCATTGAGTCAGGCGTATTCAAAAAAGGAAATAGGTACCTCCTCCTACAAAAACGAAACCCAAAAATATAAAATGCATGAAGGCTAAATTGTTAGGTTAGATAGTTAAATTAGAGCTTTTTAGGTATTCCTTAGGACCTAAGCGGTCAACGTATGCTCGATTTATGGGTACGTCGAAGCAGTTTGGGCTATAACACGGCACGAAGGGAGGCGGGAGCACAGAGATAACGGGGACATTAGCGCTAGACGTGTACTAACCCGCGGTACACAGGATTCGCCATGTACCAGTGTGTAGGGGAAGCAGAGGTACGCAGTAGGGTCAACTGTAGATGCGTGGGAAGCGGGCGCCAGCAACCATACATTACTATATCTCTATATCATTAACTACAATAATAATACGTATCCGCTCTTGTCATGCTACACGTCGTTGAGATAGTGGCTTCAATTGCTCAGAATTCGATGAGCTTCCTGTAACTACAACACCCATTTTGCTACCTTGTAAGTGGCAACTTGAAAGCCAGACGAAGTAACGGGCACTTACTACTTACATACACTTACACATTGATTGCTAGTTAGTTTAATGTGTTCTTTGAGCTCAAATATGCGATTAATTTGCTATAGGTATGGACAAATCTATAGAGAGAAATATGTTTTCTGTATTTAAATGAGAAGGAATACGACAGTGATTGCACTCAACATGAGACAAAGGTTAAGTTCAAACCTACGAGTAACAATAAAGTTTCCAATATTATGAAAGTAGGTAGGTAATTGATCGCCGGCTTGCACTTATGAAAAGCTATGTCGGAGGTTAAAGACCAAAGATGAGTATTAGGTTAAATATAGAGGGTAGGTGCGGCTATTGTGGGTAAATAAAGCGTAAGGGGAAGGTAGATAGTAGTTGACAGAGTTCACGTTAGTCCGCCGGCGGCTGCAGGGCCCGCCCATGCCCTATTGACCCACAGCCACAGCGACCAGCTCCATAAATTGTCGAAGATGACAACTTACTAGCGTCTGCCCATATTTATATTAAGTAGGATCTAATACCAACTCCTTTCTATGTTTGACTACAATTTAGCCGTTCTAGCTTTCAGTAAATATTTTAAACAATCCGATTCATTGTTCTCAAGTCCCAAGTCACAACTAACCAAAATCGAATACAAGTTAACATAATATAACATCACGCTTGTATTCCCCTAATGGGTGAGAGAGGTGTACACAGTTGTACACTCACATTTTACTAATGCTGTTATTAAATAATGCTACTGAGAATTCCTTACTTATACTCCGCAGTCGCGCTTGGGACCACTAGACAAACGAAGCAGTCAGCAGAATATATAAAGTTACAATATTAAATGGAAAAAGAAACTTCTTTTTCCATTTAATATTGTAACTTTAGAGTTCGCTAAGCATGCGTTAATGCTTTTTCAAAGACATATCTTGAATTAATAAGGTAATTGCATTCTTTACGACATTGTATTAACTGCAAAGTTAGTCGTGTCGGTTCGGTCACTTGTAATGTACTGAATTGATTGCACTGACGTCGCCATAAGACGTGTTAAAATATGGAAGAAGAATTCGCGGTGGTGAGCAGAGGTCGAGATGGCTTAGTGGTCAGAGCGCCTGTAGTATCTATCCGGGAGGCGCAGGTTCAAATCCTGTTCGCGACCGTATTCTTTTTCCATTTAATATTGTAACTTTAGAGTTCGCTAAGCATGCGCTAATGCTTTTTCAAAGACATATCTTGAAGCAGCAGAATATATGTTTTAAATTTGAATACCATCAATCAAATATACAAAAAAAATGTAGTTATGTTATAATTTCTGGAAAAGGATATTCATTTCTCTATTTCGGTCTTGTTTCCCTATTTTCAGCGCAGTCGGGTTTTTGTTTATTATTAATTTATTTTTCAACACGCTTGCTCGTAAAGTGGCTCTTATTGCACCGCTTTTAGGTGCACAATGGGGCTTATTAATCACGCGTGCTTTTTCATAATTTTTACCTCTTTAGTGCGGTAATATAAAAAAGAACAGCGTGACAGCTTTGCATTTACTTTTAAACCTCAGTTAAGAGTTTTGATGTCTGAGACTCCTTGATGAGATTTAACATTATTGTGACTGTGCTAATTTTAATATGACAAATAAACATTTCGATTCTTCAAATTATTTCTTTTATCAAAAAAATTTACTTTATTTAGTTCATGCACCCGGTGCGCACAAATACGTCGTATAAAACTCGTGACTATAGACATCAAAACTATTTGCTGAAACCTTTTGTAATATTAAAAGCAAAGAAATGTTCCTTGAAAAACAGTAATTACATTTGATGTCTACAAACTTTTTGCTGATAATTACCATTCTTGTAATTAAATACAGTGTTAGATAAAATATGACGTTTCAATTAATAAAATAAATAAATATCTGTAGCCGTAATTTTTGTTATCAATAAAAAGTATTAATTGTATAATATTATGCTATTTGGCAACTTCGTCAGTGAGTCTCCTTCCACCTGCGCGCAAATAGACCATAGACTCGGCGTACAAAAAAAGAAATACTTTTTTTTTTTTTTTTCCTTCGCCCTAATCGGGCAGGCTAAGGTCTTAGACCATACCGCCTCGTCTTCAGTGTTCTTGAATAAAAGTAAGGCCAAAGCCTCGTCTTCAGTTACTTCCTTCTTGTTTTAATCAAGTATAAAAAGTTATTGCAGTTATTGCCCCAGTAAAACGGTGGAAATTTTACTGAGTCTTCGATGGAGTTTAGGAGTGAACACAAAAAGTCATGATTTTCAATTGTATACAATTTGCCCACACTCGCACACCTTCATGAACACATAATGGTTAATTATCCACCATAATTACACATTATACTTCGGAGAAACACAAGTTTTGGAAAACAATATAATATTGACAACGTGCACTTTACATTTTCCCGCCTAAACTCCAAAAGAAATACGCGCGCTATCTTAATTACAAAATGTATAAGTCTTTTTTTTCACAATAGTGTTGAAAAACGTCGTATGAGCCGCGTGCCCTAATGGTCATCAATTCTCGGTTGGTCATTGCTAACCTCGGCAAGGCTCGATTAGCAATTCAACGTCGACTGTAATGACCAACTTAGACCACTTGTATCATCCCCCCCAGGGGTTCTGGGGCCTCTATTAGCTGTGGCTTGGTCACCCACGGTGAAGCTAGAGGATCCCGAGGAGGGCCGCTCCTCTGGGCTTGGCCTCCAAGCTCATGTTTGAGCGGTGGTAGGTTGCGGGCCTCATGGGGGGTGCTGCAACTGTGGTGGGCTGCGGCGTCGTATGGGCGGCACCGCAGCTGAGGGATGATGGCCACGGAGGGAGAGGAGTATGTCAGTACGCCGCTCTTCCTATCTTCCGCGGCCTTGACGGGGCCGCAACCGTTAGATGGCGGACGCGTGGGGCCGCAAGGGAGGAGATGTGCCAGTATAGCGCAGCGCCCCTCTCCCTATCCTCTGCGGCCGCAGTGGCAAACGGTGGGGCCACAGACCTGACCCGTCGCAGGAGACCTTGGGCGTTCGAACACGGGGTTGTCTGGCGCCCATTGCAGCGCATGCGGTTTTGGTTGCGGCATGCCTAGTGTGCAATACCCAACGGCAGCAGCGGGGGGTGCAATACCCAACCCCGTGAGGGAGTCCGGCAATGTACTACCGCGGGCGGGTTCATGGTCGTGTGCCATAGCGTTCCCGCATCCCGCCCTCAAGCAGCTGAGGAGGTACACCGTAGAGTTTTATTGGCTTCGAGTCCCACATAACGGCTCTGTCTCCCCGTGCCAGAGCGGTATGCGACGTGCGTACGTCTTGTAGTCTGTGTCAAAATAGTAGCATTAAAGTGTTATAATGTAGGTATTTGTTGCAAATCCCTGGGAGCTCCAGGTGGAGATCCCCCGAAGTTTACCACTTCGTGGTGGCGAGGAGATCTCGCGGGGGGCCTCCGGCGTGGGAGGAGGTGAGGCGCATGTGGAAGCAGGCGTGGGCCGTCCTGTTGCGGTGGTGGACAGAGGATCTTGCCCCACCGGTCCCGGGGCAGCAGACGATTGATGCCGTCCGCCCGGTCCTTCAGAGGTGGGTGAGGCGGTCCTTCGGGTCGCTGACCAGCAATGGACACCAAACTTTCCAATTGGTGCAGGTGCTCTCCGGACACGGATGTTTCGGAACATACCTGTACCAGATCGTGAGACGGGAGGCCACCCCGGCCTGCCACCAGTGTGGGGCGCTGGATGACACAGCTGTCCACACGTTGGAAGTGTGTGTCGCATGGGCCCCGCAGCGACACGCACTATCGGCCGTAATTGGCCGTGATCTCTCTCTGCCGAGCGTGGTAAACGCCATGCTTGGCGATGAGAGGTCGTGGGAGGTAGTTGTCTCCTTCTGCGAAGAGGTTATGTCGCAGAACGAGGCCGCGGAGCGGATCAGGGAGACTGCCGCCCTAGCAGACCCGATCCGCCGCAAAGAGAACAGGAAGGCGTAGGGGGCAGTTTGCCCGGATCCACGGAGGATGGAGGAGGTGGGAAAACTGCCCCCTCTTCACGTGTGGGGTCACCGGTGAAAAGTCGGGGGACTCTTCACCGGATTGCACGGCACCACACATGCAGGAGGGAGGTGGCCTTGGTGAGCGAGGTCACCTCCCTCAAAGCGTAGTGGTCCGGCTTGGCCGATCCTACCGCCGGGGCAGGACGCTGAATGCTAGCGCGACCCTATCTTGCCCCATCTCGGCGGAGGACTGCTCACGGGGGGGTTTTAGTGGGTTAGAGGCCCACATACCCACATCCGCCACCCCGCGTGGAGCAAAAAGAAAAAGGTATTTGTTGCAGATGGATTGTACAATCTGCTGTTTTACAAAACTGCTAGCAGATTTACAAAATAGTGCTGTTATGTAAAACAGCTAAACGACGTTTAGCGGTTCTTCATAATTACTGAACTAGTATAACACGCAGAATTGTATAAACGTTTTCCGTTTATCAATGCAGCGGGTCAACGATCAGGGTTAAGTAAAACAGCGTCAAATGAAATGTCAGATACGGAGCGGGGCCTTCTTTGGTCATTGCAATGACGAAAGAAGTAGAGGACATGAACTTAACAATCATTTGATGCACCAAAAAAAAAACTAAAATGGCATAGCCCGGCCCATTATATAATGCTGCCCATGGCAGTTAATATAATGTCAATTGTTTTTATTACAACGATCGAATCGATTAATAGTTATCGATATAGATAAATAAGATTCAATTGGATACATAGATAAGGGTCACCTTATCTTATTTATCCAATTGAATCTTATTTAACCACTGTTCTTGGAGGTCCGGAATCTTTGGGAATATTAAATGAAAACATTTACATATTATGTACTTACAACACAAATGTAATAAAATAGTAAACGTTTATATGTTTCGCCATAGTTGCCGTCCCAGGTTGGATTGGTTCAGGATTGTCCATGCAAATATCTTCTACATCACATTCATTGGCAGTATTTGATGTTGTTGTCTTATTATATTTTTCTTGATTATTTTTCCAACTGCGTAAGTTTGTAATTGTATTAATATGTATTTAACTACAAATTCACGATTTTATATACCTCCACACGTTCCTGAAAAAGAAGTCTTAACAGACAGACAGAGGAACAACAAAGTAATGATATAAGTGTTACTTTTATCCTTTCGAGGAACGGAACCCTTAGAAAGAGACAATGTTTTCTCAATATTGTTGAGCCACAAAGTCTGTTATATGAGATTTTTTGAAAAGGGGCGCGGCCTCGGTAATGGCCGCTCGTCTTTTAGAAGATTTAGCGGTTAGGAGCCATGACAGGCCATAGTATATGGGTGTGAGTAATGCAAGTTTCGTAATTTACCTTAGAAAGACTTGTAGGTATTGCATTGTCTTGAAGTCTTATTATATCCAGAGTTCTATTAATACAGGATTCTTCAAAATGTAGAGAAAATGCAAATGTTTTATCACGGCTGGTATCAATATTCTCTTGACATTATCATAACACCTAATGTGTATTATAAATATTCAAAAGATTTTTTTTCGATAAAATCGAGAAATACATATCGAAATCAGTGTTTAAATCAGAAGCACAACACTAAATTATCCTGTAAACAGTGCGTAATAAACAAACCCAGAATAAAGAAATATACTTTTCGAAACTTATTAAAATGGTATTCACTGATGACATAACAGTAATAAATATTAACTGAATCTAAAATTCGAACCACGAAGGCCCACGTGGTGAGCAGAGGTCGAGATGGCTAAGTTGGTCAGAGCGCCTGGAGTATCTATCCGGGAGGCGCAGGTTCGAATCCTGTTCGCGACCGTATTCTTTTTCCATTTAATATTGTAACTTTAGAGTTCGCTAAGCATGCGTTAATGCTTTTTCAAAGACATATCTTGAATTATTAAGGTAATTGCATTCTTTACGACATTGTATTAACTGCAAAGTTAGTCGTGTCGGTTCGGTCACTTGTAGTACTGAATTGATTGCAATGACGTCGCCATAAGACGTGTTAAAATATGGAAGAAGAATTCGCGGTGGTGAGCAGAGGTCGAGATGGCTTAGTTGGTCAGAGCGCCTGGAGTATCTATCCGGGAGGCGCAGGTTCGAATCCTGTTCGCGACCGTATTCTTTTTCCATTTAACATTGTAACTTTAGAGTTCGCTAAGCATGCGTTAATGCTTTTTCAAAGACATATCTTGAATTATTAAGGTAATTGCATTCTTTACGACATTGTATTAACTGCAAAGTTAGTCGTGTCGGCTCGGTCACTTGTAAGTACTGAATTGATTGCAATGACGTCGCCATAAGACGTGTTAAAATATGGAAGAAGAATTCGCGGTGGTGAGCAGAGGTCGAGATGGCTTAGTTGGTCAGAGCGCCTGGAGTCTGGATCTATCCGGGAGGCGCAGGTTCGAATCCTGTTCGCGACCGTATTCTTTTTCCATTTAACATTGTAACTTTAGAGTTCGCTAAGCATGCGTTAATGCTTTTTCAAAGACATATCTTGAATCTAAAATTTTGTCGAAATATATGAAGGAAATTTGATAATATATGAATTTTTATCAACTTACTTGTGCATGATATAGGAGACACGTTTTTACTATATTTCGAACCACAGCCCTTCACACAATACTTACGCATAATTGCTTTATTCTTTATCACACACAGCTTCACAGTTAAATTCTCAGCACTCAAGATGTTTTAAGCAAAGAAAATCTTAATAATAACTTTCACGATAACGCCAAATGACACTTTATTTACACTGTCAAAAGTACTCAGAAAGAGAAACTAAAATGGCGAATATATAAATAGGTCTGCCTCGTTGGTCTACTGGTCCCAAGCGCGACTGCTGCGCAGGAGGTCTCGGGTTCGATTCAAGGGTCGGGCTAAGTGTTATTGAGTTTTTCTGTTAGGAAATTCTCAGTAGCAGCCCGGAGTTTGGAATTGTGCCTGGTTGATGGCAATAGGCTCACCACCTATTACATGGGACTTAATAACAGCATTGGTGAAATGTGGGTGTAAAATTGTGTACACCTCTGCCTACCCCTTCGGGGAATACAAGCGTGATGCTATGTTATGTTATGAACCGGCAAGTGGGCTGGTCATATGTGACGTCATATTTATAACATGTAATTTCAGAAAACTGTCATATTAACGTTTTCTCTTTTTACACTAGTAGAATCACTTAAGTTAAAAAGAAATGCATATAGTTTTTCTATTACTGTATCGAATCGTATGATATTTCTATAACATAATGTTTATATAGATTAATAGGGCACGTCCTTTACTTTTTCTTTAGTCATCTCATTGGTCAACGCAGTTTCTATGAATGACACTCATAATGAGCGAGTCTCACAAGGTTTACTCTTAGATAAAAGGTTTAAAATGGTTTACTAAGTTTCAAGCAACTCATAATTTAGAAAATGCACACTGCACGCCTGTCCTGGTTTAGTTAGTATGGCAGTTCTCCTGCGAGAATATCATCTTTGATGCGTATAGTCTGAAAATCCCAATTCCCAAACATATGTGTGAAATGAACGTCAATGACGTTGTGTATGATAAAAATGGGAGTTTAGGCGGGAAAATGTAAAGTGCACGTTGTCGATTTTATATTGTTTTCCAAAACTTGTGTTTCTCCGAAGTATAATGTGTAATTATGGTGGATAATTAACCATTATGTGTTCATGAAGGTGTACGAGTGTGGGCAAATTGTATAAAATTGAAAATCATGACTTTTTGTGTTCACTCCTAAACTCCATCGAAGACTCAGTAAAATTTCCACCGTTTTACTGGGGCAATAACTGCAATAACTTTTTATACTTGATTAAAAAAAGAAGGAAGTAACTGAAGACGAGGCTTTGGCCTTACTTTTATTTAAGAACACTGAAGACGAGGCGGTATGGTCTAAGACCTTAGCCTGCCCGATTAGGGCGAAGGAAATAAAAAAAAAAAAAAAAAATAAAAAAAAAAAATGATAAAAATGGTGCCCGTTTACCAGCTGGCATATATTCTGTATTGTTAGGAATTGACATTGTGATGATAAAAATCGAGTAGCATGGCGTCAGTTCTTGATTTAGTTAAACATTACCAGCACACAATAGAGAAATATCCTGGTGACGAGCATAAAGTGAGTACCAATTATACTCATCTTCCATTTGGTGTAATTCCCATATAAATTAGTTAATTCCTGATCAATTTTACTAAGCGACAACGTCGTAATAACCCGATCTCAAAATAACAAACCGATGTACCGTATTGTGACGAAAAAATCGCACAAGTTACCGATTGTTTGAAAATATAATGTGGCTATTGTGAACACACGTATGGTAGTTTTTACCTTTCTCAGAAAAATAAGTGACAACTCACGAAGGGTTAAAGCACAGTAATATTTACAGTATATTTTACATCAACTTATGCTATTTTATTATTTTCCAGGTTTTAAAATGTATAGACAAGTTGTTCAACTTAGCAGTGACTGTCCAGCATCTGCAAGAGACAGGGGTGGGCCGAACTGTGAATGCTTTGCGCAAGGAGCCAGGGGATGTGGGACAGGCAGCCCGCTCTCTTGTGTACAAGTGGAAGTTGATGGTTGCTGCAGAGGAGAGTGACCAGGAAACAGACCAGAACAATGACAGTGAGCTAACAACCTTTTAAACTCTTAAGTATTTAGTAATGTGTGCATCAGCTTAATTATATTATTTGAAATCCTTATTTATGTATTCTCTTTATTTACAAACATTTTGGCTATGGCATAGCATTGTTTTTGTTTTGATTGAAATATTTTTATTGTAGCATGATAAAACTTTAGTGATTCAATACAATTTAACAATGATTGAAGAGATAATTCTATCCTTAATAAGCATGATACTGCACAGTCACCTGTTACCTAATTAGCTGAGTAACTCACTAAGGAAAAGTGCAATATATGATTTATTTTACAAGTATTAAACTGTGCAATGAAAAACTCACTACATCAGTCTGAACTTAGTCATAATTTTATGTTGCATACTTATTTACATAATATTTTGTTTGTTTGTGTGAATTGTTTGTTATAATTTAAGCTGTATTGAGATATTCATATTAGCAAAAAATTATTTTATCTACTAGAATTACTTCACAATGAAATATATATTTTTAACTGTAATGCTTCATTTCATTATTGAACCTTTAGAAAACCTTTCGACATCATATGGATGGACTACCATGAGACTTTTTCTTAACATTTAATGTAGAATTTATTACACAGGAAATTTGTATAGCTTATCACATAGTTTATGCTAGGATGCTTAAAGCACAATGTAGCAAAATATCATTAATATGTTCTGATATTACTTTCAATTAGCGTTCATTGGGATAACTGACAATGACATTAAATAGTTTCCCTTAATTCAAATAGGAAAATTCTAGGTTGTTATGCTCTTTTCATGGACTATAGACAATAATGTTTTCTGTATTTGCATGTAATGTAACATTTTGCAATGAAGCATGACATCAATAACTTCTTCAAGTAGGTGTGTATTTGTTAACAATGATGTAACTTTGTACATATTGCATTAGTATACTCTGCCATAATTATATTATGATCCAGGAAACATAATTTCAAATGTTCACAAGGTACATGGTTCCAAGAAACAATAACTATTTCAGTGGCTAGGTTACTGAATTCTTTGCATACAACACTAACATTGTTCTGTCAAAAGTTATTGGACTGTAGCTCGGAGTTTCAATGTGATAAAGAAAAATTAAGTTCTTCGTGACTTTTCAAATTTTTCTCTCCATACTCGGACTTCAAGGAATATTTGAAAAAAGAATTAGCCAAATTGGTCCAGCCCTTATTGAGTTTTGCGCTTAGCAACACATTTAGCCATTCATTTTTATTCATATAGATAGATGTGATAGCAAATACTGGTGTTCATGCTAAAAAATTGTCTGTGTGTATTTTAGAAAATTATAATTTTATTTCAGCATCTACACACAATGGACATGGCAGTGGAAAAGATTCAGATGATAACACTCAATATAGGAATAAGTCTGACAGATATGAAAGGTCAAACTCTGCTCTTAAACCAAAAGACAACAGAGAAATAAATGGAAACTACAGTGGGAGCAAGCGAAAATATCATAGCAGTGAGGTTAGCATTCTTGGCTATCATTATTTTATCATCATAGTCTATCTGTGGTCACAATATCACTTCTACCACTACACATAACCCACAATATATGTCATTTATTTTTATATCTTCCTTACCTAGTTCTGTGGGTTTTCGTAACATAATATCACGCCTATATTCCCTGAAGGGATAAGCAGAGGTGTACACAGTTATACAGCCACATTTCGCAAATGTTGTTATTAATTCCCATGTAATAAGTGGTGAGCCCATTGCTATCTATATATCACGAGACAATTCATGCATATTTATTTCATATCATCACTGATACATATTTTGTTTCTCAGCTAAGCATTTTAGCTGAGAAACCAAATATGTTTCAGCAATCACAAAGGCTATAACTTAATTACCACAATTTTTGGCAACTGCAATTACATTACAGTGTTGACTCAGGACCTTGATTTTTATACACCTAATAGGGACTATAGACCTCAGTATCTGGTATAAATTTCAACTTGCCAGGTCCACCCGTTCCTGAGAAAATCGGTGTTGACACATGGACAGACGGAATGATGGATAGGTACGGAACCCTCGGTGCACGAGTGTGACTCACACTTGACCGGTTTTTTAAGTGTGTATGCAGCAGTGCATTATAGACTTATACCAGTGAAACAATTTTAATTTCTTGCCTGCTGAATTATTACAATTTTATGGTTATATACCATATGATATTATTTCCCGACAATCCGACGTCCCGCGGACAGAGTCGCGGGAGTACGACTAGTACTACGTATAATAGTATATTTAATATAATCAAATAATATTTGTTTATGGAAACTTTTTTTAGGATGAAGAAACCACAAAACGATCAAAACATTCTAGTTCTAGTGAGGATGATCACAAGAGAAAATCTCATGGTAGTAGGGCTCAGCAACCAGAGACTGAAAGTGACAGCAATGATGATAGTGAAGGCTCACAAAGTGACGAGAGTGACTCGGAGATATCCGAATCCTCCCAGGAAGAGGTAAAAGTCAAACAAGAAATAAAGAAAGAACACTCTAGTAGCCATAGGTCATCTTCATCTAAGCACTCCTCCACCCAAAACGAGCATGCAGATCATAAATCATCTAGTTCAAAGAGGTCCTATGAGCCAGAAAAAGAATCCAAACACCATACTTCACAATCAAAAGAGAGGCATAACTCCGAAAATTCTTTGTCTAAAGAAAAAAGTCACAGTTATGACAAATATAAAAGTACAAAAGATAAAGAATCTAGTTCTGAGAAGAAGCACAAATCTGATCACAGATTGGATGCAGACAAAAATTATAAAGAGTTAAAGTCTTCTTCTACTCGACACAGTAGCATAGACAAACATAGTAGTTCAGACAAGCATAATAGTTTGGATAAACCAAATAGTTCAGAAAAGCAAAGTAGCTCTGAGAAACACAGCAATTCAGACAAACACAGATCAAGTAGCTCCCACAAGTCTGACAGTGGGTCTGACAAAAATAAATCAAGTTCTGATAAACACAGCAAGTCAGACAAACATAGATCGTCCACTCACTCTCTGGCTCCAGAAAAAGAGAAACACAAGAGTTCATCAGAAAAGGAAATCTCTAAACAAAAAGTTAAGGAAAGCACTAGTAATAGTAGTAGTTCTAAGGAAAAACATAGTTCCTCTAGCAAGGAAAAGTCAAAGGATAAAAGTAGTTCTTCAAAAGAGAAGTCCAGTAGTCATAGTAGTGAGAGAAAACATTCGTCGTCGAGTGATAATAAGTTTGGTAGCAACAGTAAGGGCCTCTCTGAGAAGAATGATGAAAAGAGTGACAAGAAGTCAAAGCATGGATCAAGTTCCTCTTCTCACAAAAGCAGTAAATCGAGCAGTAGTAAGAATGAAGAAGTACCAAAGAAAAAAGTTCAAATCCAAAACAGTGAGGATAGTGATGATGGAATCGATTGTGGCTCAGGTAATAATTTGTAAAAGGTTTAATGAAACACTTGGTTCATTTCCATAAATTATGGTAATTTATTGTTATTTCAGGTGCCAGTTTTGCTGAAGCGCTAGGCATGATCAGTCCAGCGAAACTTAAAAAGAAACAATTAAAGGACGCGACTTCACCAAGCAATGACGTAAGTATCTACATAAACATGTTTCTGTTTCCTTATTTTAATAAATCTAATATAGATCACAATGAAAAGAGGCCATACAGCGACGATGATAATATCTCCTTAAAATATAAAGTTGAGCTTAGCATAACCTAAGTAATTTATGCTCATCTTAATTTAAAAATAGGGTTTAATTTTTAAAAATATAATGTAATACGAAAATCGTGTAAATAAACGTGTGCATTTTGTCAGCACTCTGATTTTGACTCCATTATAGCGCCATAACTTTTTCTTTCATTCATCTGTCTGATGAGAAAGTTATTCAAGCTGCTTAAAAGCCTCTGACTCGGCTATTAATATCGACCCCCATAGTTCATTACTAAACTCGATGGCTTGATTTGAGCGATGATGATACATAGGCCTTCTCTTTTGCATGCCAACCATCTAATACTGTGACATTCGCGGCTAACACTTGATGTAATTCTTCGTGACTTTGTTTTGATGTCAGTTTTAAATGCAACACTTTTGGGTCTTCCAGTTAAGTCCGGCCGCCTTGTTAGCCCCTAGTGCTAAACTAGCGCCATTGCCTGCGCTAGAGATCTCGGCACTGCCGGAAATATCGCCCAACTACAAGCCGCGCCCACCGCCTCGACCTTTACCACATTTCAGCGATGAAGATGCTATTAGCGCTGGCATATCGTCCAAAAACCAAAGGTAAGCAATTCTACTTTTTCATTCTGTAGGCTCTTTACAACATTAGTTGAAAAAATCGTAAGGATTACCTATTATTTTGAATAACTGTGGGTATAAAGTTATAATTTTTTGTGGAAAATACTAAAAGTAATCATCTCTACCTCTGAGAGTGATCGAGATGATATCCGGGAGGCGTAGGTTCGAATCCTGCTCACAACCGTATTTTTCTTACCAGAAAAAAAAATATAACTAGAGTTTGCTATGCATGCGTTACAAAAATTTATCTGCTACTTTTACCTAAGGACAAGCTTGAAGAATTTGTCGCTATCGCCATTCTAAGTCTTTTTTTTCACTGCGTTAGGGTCGCTTTCTAGTCTAACCGGATGCACCTTAATACCAGTGTTTTACATGGTGTAATTGCTTATCTGACCTCCACGAACCAGGTACTGGGTAACACAACACTTCATAGTAAGATTGTTTGTCAGACTTTCAGAGATCTGACTATCGTAGATCTTGACCGATAACGATTCTCATAGATCTTTATGTGCCTACCGAACTGACAGTTTAAGGTGCTCTCCAATACACAAAGGTATAAAATGATGGTTACTCATCCTACCATGGCAAGCCCAGCCCTACCTCAATCAATCGATCTGAGCGCCAGCTATTTAACCACGAGCACCATTTTGAATGAGATATTTAACTACTAAAATGACAATTACAATAATAAACGTTTCGTAATAAATACCAATTTTAAATCATTTGTGAAAAATATGGCAAAGCTTTGTAACCTTTTGAATCTTCGTTCTAGCTTTAATTTTTGTTCATCGTTTTGACAACTGAGAAGGCATATAGATGCGTTAGAATTTTAATAATAAATCTTATTAAAATTACGTATATATCTATGTTTCAGAACCAAAGTATATTCAGGCAACAAAGTTATAGGAAAAATACCAACACTATATGAAATGTGCGTCACAGTCCTTCAAGAACATATTGATGGTAAGTTCTTATTATATCAACTAAAATTTCATCTATCCACCATACCTGTATCCCAGAAGTCCAATTGTTACTCAATGGACTAATTAAATTAATTCATGGTACTCATATGAGTTTGTTAATTAATTACACCTCTTTAGCGCATATAGATAAACTTGATTATCCTTCTTGTCGTATGGTTGATGAACAACCTAGTGTCAGAGTTTAAACCACCTGTAGATCTCTGACATGGCTTTACACACCATCGAGAACATCTCTCACGTGTGCTGATTTCCTCACGATGTTTTCCTTCACCGTTTTAAGCAAGTGATAATTAATTTATAATACGCACATGACTTCGAAAAGACAGCGGTGCTTGCCTTGGATTCGATCTTGCGACCTTTGACTTGTCAATCCAACGGTCATACCACTATCACTGCTAATATGATGAAACTTGATGAATTGATAACTTTGTCTTGGATTGCCAATTTTTCCACTTGTTGTCTAGCTAGTCGAAAAGCTTACGTTTACAATACATATATTTTTGCCCCTAATTGATAGTGAGAAAGAAAAAAGGGTAACGAAAGCGCAAAAGTTAAAACAGTGATTACTTTAAATAATTTAACTAATAATTTGTATCCCAGTACATTGAAAGCACACAGGGCAATACTGCAAGCAAAAGTTACTCCTCACTATGAACTGATTTGTCGTATACATCGACTATTTATATTTTAGCACTTGAATACACGGGCGGCGTGCCATACGAAATTCTAAAGCCCGTTGTAGACCGAGCGACTCCGCAACAGCTCTTCATACTGGAACATTATAATCCTTACCTGATGGAAGACACTGATCATCTGTGGCAGACGTTCTGCCAGAAACACTTCAGGAACAAGCAGCGTCAGGAAATGGAGGCGTGGAGGGAGATGTACACGGTGAGATCTAAGATACATTATTCTAGTATAAGCTTTATAGAATGTTTGTTACGGATAAAACTTTATCATTAGTTAAATAAACATATTTTATTGACTTATATGCATATATGTGCACACATGTTTACACCCTGTATTTGAACACATGTGAAAGTGGGTCAACTTGTCCTCAGTTAATCTGAAAAAAAAAAAAAAACCCTTTAAAAAATAGTAGCAGTAATAGTAGTTTGAGTAAAGGTACCATAAATTGGCAATTTATACGTGATTTTATTTTGTTGTTATCATCGTCTTTTTTTCTGTTTTTAGAGGTGCCAAGAAGAACAAGAAATAAGATTAAAATCGCTCACAGCTAACATAAGAATTGCTCAAGAAGCAAAAAAAGCGCCCATAAAACAAACTAAAATGGCGTATGTGGACTCCATAGCGAAACCTCCGCGCAATATCGCTAAAAAACAGGTAATCAATATTTGTGTATTTCTTTATTTTTCGGTACCAAAATGTAGAGAGCAAATATTATTATCCAGAAACGACAGTCAAGGAAACGTAAGAAACGAATGACATGGATACTGTTTCCACGACGACAAATTTAAAGTAAGTTTACATTTGTTTGTATTTTTCGAAAATTATAAACAACCTAAAAGTCTATCCAAATCCGCTGTTGTGCCGCGTATACGTAGATCTGTAAAGTCTATTATGCGATAAGAGAAAATCAATTGGATCATATGCATCAGTCCCAGTTGACATACAAATATGTGTACGACAAACACTGTTACCGTGTAGCACTTGAACTATAGTCTATACGCTCAAATAGTGGCGGCACACCCAAATGGCACGCAGGAATTTAACGTTTTATATCATCCAACTTCAAATTCGGTTCAATTCAATTTATAAATAAAAATAAAATATTATAATATGGCTAACTACATAAAATTAAAACGCTATTCTGCATCACTAGAAGTATCCTCAGAATCACTCACACAGAAATTTCATTATGTCGCGACATCGTTGGTTGTAGAGGAAGCGTTATTTTAAAATGGCTTAGATCTGAAACTATTCATATAACTATCTGGAGTACAAAACATAACAATCTTGTCATCAAATAAGTACAGAAAATGCAAGAAGTCCTTTCATGGCGAAAGGACTTCTTGCATTTTCTGTAATTATTTATCACAATAACCAAAACTACAGTCCGTGCACTTTTCAAAATTATGTTAGCGATAATATTCGATATATGAGGCGCCTTGTGGTAGTTTTCAAAGGATTTTCAATATTCTATGTATGCCGAGTAACATCTTGGGAAAGCTTACTTCACATTCCATTAGAGATACATATAATCCGGGTATAGTGAGGCGAGTGTGAAGGAAAGGGGAATCCATGAAACTTATTTGGATTCGTACTATATATATATACGAATCTCTTATGCCCGTTTTCACTAACAACTAGGGTACACCTAAATGTGATGCATTAATGTATTAAGCAGTTGCCTAGTGCAAGAAAACGTTTTACCATCGATGACTAAAGACCCAAAGAGCCGCCTACAACGCTACAACTTACAACACTGATTCGACGTCGCTTAATGCTGAGGAAATGCATTAATTGACAGATGACTGTTCTATTTCGGGTATTCCTCCCAAAAAACATAAAAAAAAACCATAAATCAATAGATTTATAGGGTTTTGAACTGAAGGACCCTAACTTTTGCTGAGATTTAGGTATCCATGATAAATTTATTGAACTATTTTCAGAAGTTTTGGAGTCAAACATTTCAACATGAAGCCACTGTTTTTAGTGTAATATCTGTTACTGTTTCGGTTTGTGTTATTCAAAAAAACCCTACAAGCAAGCTGACACCTGAACTTACAAAATCATAGACAAATATTTAGGCTCCTCTTAGCAAAAGCCATGATGACTAACAAGGAAAAACCAAAAATACGTAAAACGTAAGATTATGCTTAGGCGTTTCATGACTATTCATAATAAAATAGCACCAAAGCTGACTAAACTTTAGGCCCGTATGCAATCTTATTTGAGAAACTCCGCCCATTTTAAATCGGTAATAACTTAGCCCTTAATTTCATACATCTCAGCGTCTCGAGAGATTACACGCTGCTGGATTCGAGCAGAGCCAGTGTACGGGGATTCGTCAAATGCGCGGTTTGTCATGATTGTAGCTTGTCATGAACGCCGTTTGTGATATCAAACTAAATTGTACCTTGTTTAGTTTATGACTGATTCTTATATAACACATAAAACCCTATCCGGAATAAGCCAATATGAAATTTAAACAAATCATAAAATTCGAAAATTTTGCGGACGACGATTAAGAAGAACCTTATCACGTATGTACCTAACGAAGCAAAGTAGACATAAAAATCTTATGATTTGCTAAATTCTCGACTCCGATATGACTAACTTTGCAGTCAATACAATGTCATATAGACAGCGCTAACTGCAAAGTTATTCGTGTCGGTTCAGTCACCTGTGTAGGGACTGAATAGACAGCATCACCAAAAGACGTATTAAAATGTGGAAAAACAATTCGGGCCTTCGTAGTAGTGAGCAGAGCTGGAGTATTTATCCGGGGGTCGCAGGTTCGAATCCTGCACACGAACGTATTTTTCTTTTTACAAAAATTAATAACGTCTAGTTCGCTACGCATGCATTAATGCGTTTGAAAGATCTAACTGTACATATGATGAGACCATCATTTATTGACGCAGCTACAGCAAAAGTGACAAGAAGATACCAACTGTGCGCTATACATTTTCGAACAAAGCCTGCAAGTTTTTTTAATCCAATTGGTGTAATTGGCGAAAGCCGTTCCGATTGTGTATATTATTAAATAAATAAATAAATAAGCTAAGCTAAGCATGCGTTAATGCTTTTTCAAAGACATATCTTGAAATGATTTTATTCATAAATAGCACGATGAAATAAAATACGTACTCGACATCGATTATTTTAGTTACCTATAAATGACACCATCTCCGTTTTACTAACTTTACAAGATTCATTTGGATTTGAGGTCTAACTATAACACCACTAACTTAATTTATGTTATTTATGGTAAAGACCCCGCACCACAACTGCGTCAAGTACTGAGGAATGCACCTTGACAGTAGACTATCTTGGAAAGACCACATCAGGACCAAATGAGACTCACTCAATCTAAGATATCGGGGGCTGTACTGGCTGCTCGGCAGGAACAGTAAACTGTCACTAGACAACAAACTCCTAATATACAGGTCTATCTTAAAGCCTATCTGGGCATATGGTATACAACTATAGGGTTCCAATTGCGATTCCAATATAAGCATAATACAAAGAGCAGAAGATTCCATCCTAAAGCAAATAGCGAATGCTCCCTGGTTCATAAGGAACGCAGAGGTCCATCATCACCTGCAATTGAGTACAGTAAAGAAGGAAATAAGATCCTGTGCAGTAACCTATACAAAGCGCCTCTACCATCATACCACTCCGCTGGCAGTCCAGTTCACAATTCCTGACTCAATGAACCGTCTAAAGAGACGAAAAATTATAAACCTGGATAGATTATAATAAATCAACTCCCAATTACTATGGGTCAACCTCAGGGGAGAACTGACTGCACGATACATATCTGTCAACATATCTGCTCATAGTCACGGACTGATTGCAAGATAGGCAAAGAAAAAAAATGGTGGTCTTTACCAAACAAAATACAAGCGGCATATCGACGGTTCTTCCAATGAATAAGGGATAATAAATTTTAATATTAATATCAGTAATTTCACATATATGATAACACACTGCGTTTGTGACTAACTAAGTTAATGATGATCGCGTTTGTGGCGAACTAAGTTAGTGGCGAAGCGCGTTTGCGACAAACTTAATTTGTAATGTACTGCATCTATGATAGCCAGTGTAAACGCCCAATCGCGGATCATGACGAACTAATTAAGTGTCAAATACCGTTTGTGAAAAAAAAAGGAGCATATATCGCGAGTAATATTAGATTGACGCTTAGGAACAAGTTTATTTAGAGTTAATAAAGACCTACGATAATGTAAAAGGTTAAACATCTTTAAGACCAAACTAAAGTCCCTATATTTAAAATAAATAGTTATTGAATTGTGGAATATAAACAAGAGAACACCGAGGCGAATTGAAATTTATATTTAGATATTAAGACATTTTATTGTTAATCTCATTTAAAGTGAACTGTTATGTTCTTATGGGAAATAAAGTTCTCTAAACCTAATAATACAGGCCTTAATATTTTGTAAGTATTTTCACGTATTACTCTTACGATACCATTGTTCTGGTTGTATGAAGGCCCAGCACGGCACAGCTCGGATGGCGACAGGCAGCCCGGCGGCGCGCGTGGCGTCGCTAGCGGCCCAGCCCAATGTACTGCGCGGCGGCAGCGGCGTGCGGGCACTGGGGCCTGTACCCTCCACCACGTCATCTTCCTTCAAGCCCAAGAAGGCCCCGCTAATGGCGAAAGCCCTCCAGATCATGCGCGGCCGAAAACGATGATAAACTCCGATCTTCCCCCGTCCCTCGTAATCCTATGTGATCTTTATTTGTAGGTACTCCCTCCCCGACCAACTATCTTGAGGATTCGTATTGAGATCTAACCGAAATAGTGCCCCTATGTGTCCATTGTATGTGTTTCAAAACCTTTACTTTTACGGGTGTTAAGTTAATCTTTCACTGTTGCTTCGCCCTTATATTTTCACTAATGTAGGCAACGATAAAGGTCAATCTGTTTCTGTAAATATATTTTAGTGAACCACGGTTTTTGTGTCAATGTTTTCTTTTACTTATAGTTACTGCAGAATGTTCCGCTGTAACTTTTTACTTTTTGACACTTAAGTGTATGCAGTTGTGATTTATTGATGCTTCGTTTTGAATTCGCATAGTTGACGTGTTGACGTGATTAGCATATGAAATAAATGTATATTTTAAATGTTCTTTTTGATCATAGCATTGTATACGTCATAAGCTATAGAACAAGAATTGTAGATTTTAATAATTTGTGAAACATATGCTAAAATGTTATTATATTTATTTTCGATGCAACACACACTTTAATACTACCTCGTAGCCAAATACACTTCAACATATTTAATTAATTTAATATATCTTCTGTAAAATTTGTATACTTCATACAAATGACCTTTTCAAAAGTATATCCACCCTTTATTTCTATTCATAAAAACACTGTCATTTAATTACTTATCCGGATTTATTTACTTGTTCCTGCATGAAACCAAAAAATAGACAGTGTATAAAAGAAAATCATGTAAAATACCTAGAACAAACAAATTTTGAGCTTATCAAATATTTGTAGATGTTAAGTTAGCGTGTTTAGCGTAATTTATCGGCACTGTAATCTTATTGTACATCTAAATAACAAACGTGTAGGTATTGCATTTGTTCGTTTCGTTAAGACTTTTAACCAGAATTCTTAATATAGTCAAGGGATGTCAAAAAGTACCAAATGATTCGGGTTGCTGTGATATGTTTGAAATAAAACATAAGTGTGATGTAGTATTTTTGTAATACACGAGTTGAGCGAATTGACGATATATATGTATTTTAAACATGTTGAGGTATTTTAACGATGTTTCAGAAACATTATTACTATTGTGTCGTGCACTCTTACTGTGGGTAGACAATTATAAAATTTTTAATGTGCCCTAACCACATGAGAAGGATAAACAAAAAACAGTTTTGTTTCTCGTAAATAATGTATTCATATAGTAACATCACAAATAACACACAAGTATATGTAATTAAGTACATATTATAGAGAAACATTACGCTTCCATAACTAAATATCAACATGATGAAAAATTGTGATGTTAATGATGTTAATTTAAAATGAATTAGAATATTATTTGTATATGAGCACATTAAGGTCACTTTTTCGATTTTTTTCTATTTGTTGATAAAGTAAGCACGATTTGCATTATGAGGAAATCAATTCTCTTAACGAAAGACTAGTAGGTATTTTATTTTATAAGTTTTGTCTTATTTTTGTCTGGTTTCAGTGAAAACTTGTAATTATTTGACTCATATGCCATTATTTATACAGTGAAATATAATTATGTGGATTTTATGTATTTTCTTATTATGCCTAAATAACTAAATGGATCATTCTTCAAGTTTGAATATTTAGCGTCACTTTCGTGGCGTTAATATTTCTATGATAGTTTCATATTCACATTTCATACTATAGAAATCAAATTTCATTAATATACAATAAATCTGTACTAATTAAGATTTGAATATGATGAAGTTAGTTTCATAGAAATACTAACGCCACGAAAATGACGCAAAGAATCCAACTTGAAGAATGACCCAAATATGCTTTAATATAAAACTACATCAATATTTCTAAATTTCGATTTCAGCTGCTTTTCGTAGTCTGTGTTTATGATTCTAGGGCATTGGTAAACAGCCAGAAATTTAAGATTTTTATAATATTCTGAGATCACATCGACTATCACAGGCGAAATATTTCCTATCCTCGACAAACTCAAGCTTTCTAGTTTTACCAGATTAGGACTACTTAAAGTTCTATGCAAATTAGCTTCAGTAAAATTCACATTATTCCAAATTTGTAAATGTTGTATTTGTTTTAAATCTGCTAATTGTATTAGTCCTGCATCTGTTAGATTTTCACAACGTATTATAGCCAGATCTCTTAACGAATGACAGTGTGACAGCATTGATAAACATTCGTCATTTACAGCGTCACCCCCGTAAATGTGTAAAGCATAAAGTATACCCATTTTTGATTTAATTAATTTTTTAACGTACTCTAAGTCAAGATTTTTAACCTTTTCAATGAAAATGTGACTTAAATAATTACATCTAAGCAAGCTGTCGCGAGTTGCATCTGGGAGACCGAAATCAGACAAAGCCAAGTAATTCAAGTGCTTGAAATAATCGTACGGGACCAATACATCCACGTTATTCATCAGCACAAGAGAGTTTTTCAAGTTAATTTTCCGTAAATTCGGCCACCTTGTAATATCATCCTCAAATTCTTTGGAAATGCGACACATTATCAATTCAAGTGATATTATGTTAGAGCATTTTTGAATTATTGATTTGATCTCAGAGTAACTGTAAACATACTGTATTTTTAAACAATATATGCATTCACTGTGGGTTTCTATGATTTCCAAATTTTTTTCGCTTACTTCGCTTTGACCTGGTTTCCCGGAATAAACGAAAACAATTCCCCGCCATAACGCTGCGTCTCGAGACAATTTCCTCCATCGGCTGCATACATTTTCACACTCTAGTATAGTCTCTAATGGCAGGAATTTAAAAATGTTTATCATTATTTCATCCGGTAGAATATCGATTTGATTGAGAGTTTCCTCATCTTCGGGAACCGTCATTGCTGTGGATCTAAAAAGGGAGTCAATAATGAAGCACAAATGTTATTAAAAGACATACGATAAATACTTACCTATTAAAATAATGAAAAGAACACGTTTAATTACCATTTTTCCCAATTATCTTACCTGGGTATATTATTCACTTAATTAATAAGTCTAGTTGATTGAATTTCTAATGCTACACTGCGTCAATTGACAAAATGCAAATCATTTCGAATAAGCATTTTAGTTTCTAAATTTGGCTTCAATCGTAATTATTTTGCGTATTTTGCTGCATTACTTTCTCCCTCCACACGTGTTATGAAGGAAAGGAGAGGGGATAATTTTATTACTGAATATACCTACGTCGTTTAGCAGTTACAGAACTCAACGACTAGAACTTATTGTAATTTTATTAAAAATAAAGTTAATGTTTGACAGGAAGCTCACCAACATTGAAATATAAATCACAAATTAGACTAATACAAGAAACTACCAACACCAAAGCTGTTCAATTATTACCGTATACCTACTGTAACTCTACCACTAGTTAGCAGAATATCTTTAATGTATGACTAAAAACTCTAGCTTCTAGTTTAGTGTGACAGCCGTGACAGACAAAGAGATGACAGCTCCCAACAATTTCTGTACAAGTTGATAACTAACTAATAATAAATTCTCTTTGGTTAGTGGCTGTAGGTTGTTGGCTGTTGTGGCCCATTTCGCAGCTGAGCGTTGGTACTACTGACTTTGATATTGACTTTTTTCGCCAGTGCTCATAGACAAGACAAATCGAGTTTCTCCTATATTAGCTTTATCACATTTAATCAGACCCTAACCACATCTATATTTCAGGCTTTAGTCACTATATATTTAGTAGGTACATCAACATTCTAGATTTCAATAAAACAGCTACAAACAATTAAATCTGGGTTCTAATATTGATACCTATTACTAGAATTAAAAGTAACACAATGCCCTAAAATTAGGTTAACGTTAACCTAACTAATAAACAGACGCTCTAAATCGATATTAATGAATGCATATTTTTTTTTTTTTTTTATATAATAAATTGGAATTAACCAACGCACGATTGGTTAACCTACCTAACTATCGTCAACAAAATAAACGTACATAAAACAAAAAAAAAACGTTTGCCATCTGTTAAAATAATTTGTATGGATATTATATAAACTATCAATATCAAGCTGCTTCTTTGACGTAAAGAAATTAATGTAAAATAATTAAGTGATACTGCTACTGAAGAGGTAAATACTTACCATTTTCCACCTCTAAATATCGCGAATTATTGAACATACCTACTTTTAGTAAACTTTAAACAGGCTGTCCACAGTCCATTTCTTCTGACAAACGATTCGATTTTGCTTAGTGAGTAGTGAGTGTGACCAACTTCGTAGCGCTGTGATGTCTCTACTTCTCTAGATTCCAATGTGTACATAAGTGGGAGCGAGACCAAATATCCGCATCACGATTTGGGACCATTTTATTTTTTGCCATACGCCGCTTTATTCAGTGAGTCGGATTCCGTCGGGGCGGGTCGTCACTACAGTTAATTATAGCACTATATACAATTGTGTATTTTACATTTAGTGTAGAGTAGGGCGGCCCGATTATTAACCCGACCAACGTACTTATAGAACATTCAAAATGCTCCACCTAAAGAACATCGCCAAGACGGTGGTACCACCATTGAAGAATAGCATACAAAATGAGGCAGTCAATAATATTCTCAAACTGGCGCCTGCTGGTGTAAACGTATGCTGCCGTACCTATGCAAGCCATGAAATTCCAGACAGGCTTAAGGACATCCCGTCCAGCGCAAATCCAAGATTCTTCGACATGGTGGAGTACTTCTTTCACAGAGCTTGCCAAGTGATTGAAGACAAATTGGCTGATGACATGAAATCAAGAGTTACCCTTGAAGAGAAGAAAAAGAAGGTAGCCGGCATCCTGAAGCTGATGCAGCCATGTGACCACATTCTTGAAATTCAATTTCCATTAAGGCGCGACTCTGGCGATTATGAAATGATCCAAGGATACAGAGCGCAACATTCCTCACACAGGACCCCAACTAAAGGAGGTAGGTGCCATATTTATTCGATTTTGGTCAGCTTTGCTTACATCATCCATGTAATACTTAATGTTAATAGGCAGTTTTATTTATAGCTCCGAAGACACGTGATGTTACCGTAATATGTAATTTTATATAGCTAAAATAAGTGAACATAGAATTTTAACTTTCTGCCCTCAAAATATCTAATAACAAACTGAGGTATCTATTAAGTACAAAGTAGATGTAGACATTAGTAGCCATTTTATTATGTAGATTTTACGCCTAGGAGTCGCCGTAAATTAATAATAGCTATCAGCGAAAAGAAAATATAACCTGATTCATTCGTCACATGTTGATTTAACCTATCTGAATAATGCCATTCACCTTGATTACACGATTTGATTTAGTCCACAGAGCCGCATTTAACCTAAAAATAAGTTCGTATGTACTTTCCTATTATTACTTCTGAGCTAGCGATGAAATAACTCCCTAAGATTGTTTCTTTATAACATAACTACCATTACATCCAGTTAACTTACATCACATTATTATTCTATGCTTTGCAAAGAGGATGAAGATATTGTTTAAGAATAATCAATAGCAAATAATTTTCGTTTCCGTAAACGATTCGATTAATTGTTGTTTATTACTTTTGATTCTGCTGCAATAACAAAACATTCGACCGCGAATGCTTCCGATGTTTATTGGATCGGAAAGTACCTTTTCTGAGTAAAATTTTCCATTTTTTTTTATTAATCACCAAAATAATACCGACTGAAGCGGTCATAAATTTATGCATAGGAAGAGTTGTTCTCACATCATACATAAATTTTTAGAAGCCAAGAAATATTTTATACTAGAATACGTCATCATTACCTTAGGTTAGCTCTTAATTAACAACGACGAACGACACTTTAACATCTAATCAAAAACGTCGAAATTAATAGATCTAGGCATTAGGCCTAGTTGAAAAATTAAAACTTGACCATTAATTGTTGGTCGAAATGAGAAGGCAAAAAAATAACAGACTAATAAACAAATCCATCTGTTACTGTTATTTTTTGCTTCTCATTGCGAAAAATATGTTATAAACTCATTCATAACCAGTAACCTAATAAAGTTTATAGAATTGAAGAACGAGAAGTTAATAGTTACTTAAAACAAAGAAGCAATGCAAGAACAGCAATGTTTCTATTACATAATAACTGCATTAGACACGGCGAATGCGGTACAAGGAATACACACACTTTCGATTTGGCCGAAGCGCAGTGTTCTGATTCTGAAGGGTCTCCTTTTGTTAACAAGGAGATAAAAAACGGTAAGCCTGGTCCGGGTTCCATTTACGTTCAAAAAACTGCTCACATCTTGTAATCGCCCGTTTTGTGATCACTTGAATATTTTTTGTAAAGTTGGTTTCCTTATAATTTGTAATAAATTAATAATCGTTAGCTAATTCAGAACAAGCTTATTAATTCACATGGAGGAAGACACACTCGCACGACCTATTTTCTCACCTTTATGAGTTGTTGTTATTATGTATATTTTTATACAACAATATTATTTTAAGCCTGTACTTGAACCATTGTTAGTCGTTGGCGAATTGTACTCATTACCTGTAGTAGGTACTGTAGGTACCTATTGCACATTTAGGACTAATTAACACAACTCGCCATTAGTATTTAATGAGAGGATATAATAATTGTCATTGTTATAACTGTTCATTAAATTGTGCAATATAATGCTTCCGCGTGTGTATGTCGCAGATGGATTGTAGAATAAGCTGTTTTACAAAACTGCTAGCTGATTTACAAAACAGTACTGTCGTGAAAAACAGCTGAACGACGTTTAGCGGTTCTACATAATTACTGAACTATACATATACACGCAGAATTGAATGAACGTTTTGCGTTTATCAATGCAGCGGGTCAACGATCAGAGATTATGTAAAACAGTGTGAAATGAACTGCCAGATTGTTGATTTTAGTTCGAACTTTTGTCGCATATGGCTCTGTATGTCTTAACAATAATAACCTAACTTTATTTTACTTGTCAATAGCAAAAAAAAAAAAATTTTTAATAACGTATATACTAAACCACTATAATAGTCGACAATATATCGGGATTATGAAAGAAAATAAACGAAATTGATCCATGAGCGAGGGAAGCTCGGGAGTTTCGCGTATCCCGACACGGTCAGGTTAGGTTCAAAGAGGATAACGGGGCCCGTGAGCGAGCGTAGCGAGTGAACAGCCCCCGTCATCCTCTTCGTGTTTAGGTTTTTTCTAACCTTACAGATACAAAAATAGGAGCCCCGCCAAGCGGGGCTCCGTCGACCCAGCCACGGAAAGTCAAATCAGAATCCAGTATCGTTTTTTTACTTAAATGGTGACTATCCATTTAATATACCTATACAATAAACAAACCTGTCCCACAGTAGATATGTCATTCTGCATTACTTCTAAAGGGTCTTAGGGTAGCAGTTTTGTTAAACGTATCGCAATGGCAATGCAGCTGAACGTTGTACAGCTGTTTTATAAAACAGTACTGTTTTGTAAAGCAGCTAGAGATTTTGTAAAACAGCAGATTCTACAATCCATCTGCGACATGTACATAGCCATAATGGTTCACAAAATACGTAGGTTATTTAGCAAGTCTTTCTTATAGATTGGATTCTTATGGCTTGTGACGAATGTCTATCATTCTAATCAATGGTCTTGGATGGCCGACTGTTTTCTATACCTCAAAAATTACCTGTTTATAAGTCTAGATTAATAACCCGAATCGAACCTACTTAATAATGACAGTCTATGTCAGTTGCAGTTGCTATTGGCTATCTTCCCGCTGTATATAATTAGACTGAACGGCGACTGACCCTAACAAAAATAGAAGCTTATGATTCTACTCATAAGTACTTGCAATTACAATGACCATTTTTAAGCTTTTATTGTTTTCTATACCGCTGTGATTATTAGCACCGTACTTTTTTGGAACAAACCTTCGTCTTCGTTTGGTATATAATTTTTATCAACCTTCATCAAGATCAAAAACTCATTTTTTTACCTGAACCTTCGCTAAACTCGTGTATAACACGAGACGACCGACAGCGTTTTCTACCTAGCGTTGTTTACCTTTTTGGGCTTCTTATTGAAGACGAAAATATCTTTCAAATGGCAAACAATGTGTCCAAAATTTTGTTAGATTTTTCATCCTTAAGTACAAAGTTTTAACTTTGTACTTAAGGATGAAAATGTAATTAACTGATAAAAGGCAAATACTTTTTGGTACTGACAGGTTTGGTAGAGGTGCACCATTTATACACCAATATTTCACCGATGCCATAATTAAGTCCATGTAATATGTTGGCACAGCACCGAGGCAAATGACATAGTTCAAGGGAGGTCCATGCCCAAACAGTGTGATATTGAGGGTGTGGATGATGATGATAGGTAGTAAACTTCGGGCTGCTATTGAAAACTCCCAATAAAATATTTCCCGGGATTCAAACCCAGGGCACCGTGGTCAGGATCCGCGCCTACTAACATTACACCAGTAATAATATAATACTCCTTCCGACCGTATTTCGGTCACGGTGGTCTATCTCCACGGAGACCAGCCAAGTACGCAGGAGATATTATACAAAGTATTATAAAAAATATAGTAAACAAGTGTATGCGCAAACATAGATGCACTCCGTCTTTTTTCACCCTCATACTCTCTTGGGGTGGTAATCCGATATGACCGGAGAAGGATCAGGCGCAGGACCGACAGCCTGACGTGCTTCTCAAAGGACGGGGGTGCCACACCACCAACTTCCAAACTCCGGGCTACTACTGAGAATTTCCTAACAGAAAGACCCAATAACATTTTGCCCGACCTGGGAATCGAACTCAATATCTGACGCTCAGCAGCCGCGCTTGCGACTACTAGACCAGTAAGGCAGTCTTAACCTGAAGGAGACCTTATTTTTTTTTAAAGTTGTCTTAGAGATTGTCATTTAAATGTACTTATACGAAATCTATACTTTATCAAACTTTAGAGGCACCTACTATTTCTTTGTGATTGGGGTGTATTATACTATGGATACAGAAGCCAAAATCAAAATTTTCGGAAATGTCTGTCAGTCCGAACGTTATCACTCATTCGGGGCCGTGCAGTGCTATTATAAAACTTGCTTTCAACAGAAGAATAAGACCTCAACGGCTTCACAACCAAGTGGTATGAAAATTGAGATAGGTACTTGCTGGAATCGAACGAGTTACCTACCCTTTAGTTACAATATTTATTTATATAGTCATTTTAGTATAATAAAACCCATAATATCAAAAACAATATTACGTAGAATGGGTACCCTCATTTTTTTTCGCATGTCTGGTAATCTATCATGAATGTTGCGCCGTTCTTCTACCGACTAAAAGCATCTGCTACTACTAAAATATGTCCATTGGGCTCCGGTATATTTTAGTGATAGCCCTGGTAGATTCTGCATGAGTCAAGGTCCATCGAAGGTATCGACGGATCTCGACTATAAACAAGCCGGTCACAGAACGTCACGAACACTAACATAATCTGCTGTTAAACTTTAGTTAAAACCGCCGAGTTTAACCGCAGCAGATTTAAGAAACCGGCCTGGATTATTATGTGGCCTATCTTATTCCTAATTATCACACCTTCCTACGGGTTGGTAACAATATAATCGTGCTGTAAAAATAAACTAGTATCGATTATGAACGTGATACATCATCGCGTGTTATGAGAGTCCTGTCCAAGTATAGGCAGTGAGATTAGACACTTGACAACACAATAAAAAATCCAGAAGGTTTTCAGTAGGTTGGCAACCGGAGGCGTGGTCGTGACGCATTTTTCACGTCACGTCATTCAGTATTGCGCAACTACCTATCTAAAATTAAACAATACTTGTTTTCATTTCATAGAGGACACCTGCCCATATACAGGGGCGTGTACCTAAGTATATTAGTAACGTATTAGAGAAAATTAGAAAAGCACATACGATATCTATGTCAACTGCTATATTAAAGAGTCACGTTTTGCTAGTTTTACATAAATACAAATAATTATTAACATTGTCATTAACTTTTGTTTGTGAATCGAATAACAATCATGGTTTTTACCCAAACTAAGTAGAAAAGGAAAACTTGGTTGCACTTATGAATTTCCGTAGATATTTATCATGGTGAATGACCTGTCCACCGGATACTGCGTTAGGATTATTAAAAATAAAGATAAATTGTAAAATATTTACTACTATTACTATATAATTCGTAAGAGCAGTGGATAGCCTAGTGGTATAACCGGTCATAACCGTTGGACTGACAAGTCAAAAATCACAAGCTCTGTCAAGAATCCAAGGCACGCACCACTGTCTTTTCGAAGTCATGGGCGTATTATAAATTAATTATCATTTGCTTAAAACGGTGAAGGAAAACATCGTGAGCTGAGGAAACCAGCACACCTGAGAGATGTTCTCAATGGTATATACAGTCATGTCAGAGACCACGGTTAAAACTCTGACACTAGGTTGTTCAACCACACGATAAGAAGAAGAAGACTATCTACGATAAATAACAATTTGGAATTAAGTGCCAGATTTCTTTTATGTTTATCTGCAATCTATGGACAACTAACTGAACTAACTTTCACTATGGAATAGCTCAATGAAGAATGGTCTGACTTCTGAATACTTACAATCGATAGTTAACGTGCCTATCTATCTACACAGTGCCAGTGAACGACATTAATTTAGCACGCGACTATTGAACTATAAAAATGGCAACGAGGACAATGTCAATAAAATACTTTTTCATTCGCTTTGAACAATAAATATTTTTGATTATATAATAAAGCTTAAATATTGGGTACCAGGCTGTTATGATTGGGTACCTGCAAGCCACATCATTTTTCTTAAATATCGAGATACAAAAGCACACAAAATTAAGGAAGAATATCTTGCTTAAGCTATTGAAGTTTATGATTGATAAAAACAGTTGTCACTTCGCGCCACACTACGACTGAAAAATGGAACAAATTATCTCAAACAGATGGACAGAGCATTTTATTTCAGTCACTAGGTACTCGACATCAATAAAGGCTATTTTTAAATCGGAAAATGTGTGCCCTACTGAACAGCGTTCGTTCGTTCTAATATTCTATATCACTGTAGCGATAAGTATTTAGCTAATATTACAGATTATTAGGTAGCTTAGTTAAATGTTTATTTTTAGATATTTATTTTGAGAATTGAATAGCTACTGTTATTTAACCACTTCGCTCCAATGCGAGTGGGGTGAAGCTTTTCATTAATATTTCCTAAATCTTGTTCAAATATTTTGAACTGAAAAAATAAGTCCTCAGAAAATCGACAGGGAACTTAATTTAAACAGGTCAATGGCTATAATAAATATTCCATAGTCGTAAATAACCAAGAATTTACATAGGTACCTATTATAGGGTATACTTATATATAACATACGTTTTCAATTTGAAGGTACGTAGGTTTAACAATAACCACAGAATTGAATAACCAGACTTCAATATTTGTATTTAGAATTAGGTAACTAGTTACCTACTGCGTTACTAGGTATTCGTCTTTGATGAGTAATTTATTGAGTATCGCTTTAAAAACAACTTTTGAATTATGGTTGAATTAGTGCAAAAGTAAAATATTTTGTAAATAGGTCAATTCGGTGCTTAGGCACGCATAAATTTATGAAAAATACGGTGGTGGCAAAATAAGACATGCAATGAAGTCCAGTATTCCACACTTGAAAAGGCATCATACCCATTCGTATTTCGTCCTCTCATTGGTCGCAATGTACCTGTAATTGTAATTTTACCGTGGGAGAGTCATGCTTCGGCACGAATGGGCTGGCTGGACCGGAGTGATACCACGGCCTCACAGAAAACCGGCGTGAAACAACGCTTGCGTTGTGTTTTGCCGAGTGAGTGAGGGTACCGGAGCGGAGGCCCAAACCCTTTATAAGGCCGGCAACGCACTTGCGACTCCTCTGGGGTTGCGGTTGGTGTCCATGGACGGCGGTAATCGCTTACCATCAGGCGAGCCGTCGGCTCGGTTGCCCCCTATCCCATAAAAAAGAACCTACCTATTTTGAAATTAACATTGATTTCAGTTAAACGTAAACTTTGAATGGGCCTTTGAATATTAAACAGATACCTAAAAGACAAGTTCTTGAATGCCTTATTTTCTATAGGGAAAGATAACATCCAGGTAAAAATATGTACTCTTTTGCATTAATTATTATTAGGTATATATGTAGAAAAGCTATGCCTATGTCTATATATATACTATAAATTAAAATACATGTAGCCATCCAATGGTTTACTTATCATGAAAGACGGGCTATACTCCACCGTAGTAACATAAAATATGTTCTGGCTGGAGGCATCAAATTGTCTCGCCATTGCTATTGTTTGGTTACGCAGATCAAACCCCTACGGGTTACAACTGCAAGAGGCCACGTCAAAAAAAAAAAAAACTCCGCCGTGACGGTCTGTGAACGATTTTCACTGTAACTACGGCACGGATTTTAGTCTGGTTTTCACGATGGAAGACATAATTTATAGCGGTTTTGAACATTGAATTTAGAGTAGATTAATGTTATTTTTCTTTGTGGAAAAAGAAAAGTTAGAAGTTCGCTAAGCATGCGTTAATGCTTTTCAAAAGGATTGGATCTGTAGATTATCAATTATGAAAATGCTTTCATGAAAATGGAAATAGAAGGAATCAGCTATCTACTTACTAAAAAGTCTTGCAAAGCCGGAGCGGGTGAGTCAGTTCGATGATATTTCTTAATATACTTACCTACATAACCACCTACACTGGAAAATAAATCTTATAATGTTAGAAATAACGAGCCTCTTCTTAAAATAAAATAATTTTTAACAAAAAAAAGAACCGACTCCAAAAATCTTTCTGTGTAAAATTGCACTAAAAAGTTATAAAATAATTGCATTATTTACTTACTACAATTTATATAAAAAAATTTTTTTAATTTTAGGGGATTCTGAATAAAGTCAATTTATTAGGACAATAATATACAATTATTATTATTTTTGGAGTCGGTGCCAGACAAACTTTAAAAATATTGAGGAAGTTTCCTAAAATTTGCAAAGTATATATAAAGGTACATTAACCATCATTATTTTTACGATAATATATTATACCTAATTGAACCTATTTACAAATGAACACAACAACTGCCTAAAGCGAACGTAATACGCTACTTCATGAATGTACGTTTATTATCCTTTACTGGCACCGACTCCAAAAATAATAATAATTGTATATTATTGTCCTAATAAATTGACTTTATTCAGAATCCCCTAAAATTAAAAAAATATTTTTATATAAATTGTAGTAAGTAAATAATGCAATTATTTTATAACTTTTTAGTGCAATTTTACACAGAAAGATTTTTGGAGTCGGTTCTTTTTTTTGTTAAAAATTATTTTATTTCTTACTTTTTAGTGAATCTTGCGTACCATAACTGATTTATCGGAAGTGAATATGGGTAGAGCTACTCAAAACACAAAACAGTACTGTTTTATAAAACAGCTTAACAACGTTCAGCTGGATTGCCATTGCGATACGTTTAACAAAACTGCTACCCACCTTTAGACGTAATGCAGAATGACATATCTACTGTGGGACAGGTTTGTTTATTGTATAGGTATATTAAATGGATAGTCACCATTCAAGTAAAAAAGCGTACTCTGATTTAATTTACTGTATTCTGATTTGACTTTCCGTGGCTGGGTCGACGGAGCCCCGCTTAGCGGGGCTCCTATTTTTGTGTCCGTAAGGTTAGAAAAAACCTAAACACGAAGAGGATGACGGGGGCTGTTCGCTCGCTACGCTCGCTCACGGGCCCCCGTCATCCTCTTCGAACCTAACCTGTCCGTGTCGGGATACACGAAACTCCGAGCTCGCTTCGCTCGCTCATGGATCAATTTAATTTATTTTCTTTCATAATCCCGATATATTGTCGACTATTAAAGTGGTTTAGTATTTACGTCATAAAAATTTTTTATAATTTTTTTGCTATTGACAAGTAAAATAAAGTTAGGTTATTATTGTTAGGACATACAGAGCCGACAAAATTTCGAACTAAAATCAACAATCTGACAGTTAGGCAGTTCATTAGAACTATTCTAGAGACCGTAAACACCACCGGAAAGTCACAAGAAAGCAAAATACACCATTTCGTTTACTTCGACGACGTATTATTTTTCAGTTATTTTGATTTAAATACCAAACTACTAAACCAATTTTCATAAAATTTAAATGGGACCAATCTGAAAGTAAATCCTTTCAAATAAAAAAATAATTTTCCAAATCGGTTCATAAATGACGGAGTTCTGAGGTAACAAACATTAAAAAAAAAAAAAAAAAAAAAAAAAAAAATACAACCGAATTGATAACCTCCTCCTTTTTGGAAGTCGGTTAAAAAGTAGTCGCCGCGACCGCTACCAAGCAATTAGAATACAATGGGTTTTGATTGATGTGACGTGATTGTAAATTCTTGGAACACAAATAATATTCTGATTCGGAGATCTTCGGACAATTATTTGCCAGATAGAGAATTATATTCTTAGAAATTGCCTTTTGAGAAGTTGCTCATGGTTTGTCAGAATTGAGATATAGGTTGGGGGGCCAGATGCAACACAAATTGCAAACAACCCTATTCGGAGCTTTCTTTTTAGTATTAGGTACTGAAGGTTGCGTTAGGTGGAGAACAACGTGGATGCTTGTTATTAGCAATGTTACACTGTAACTTAATTATAATTGTTTTTAGTCTGTAAGCTTCCCAAAAATACATAAATAACGCGGTAGGTTTCCATCTGCACATTAGAAGGGATCGGAAGATTTTCAAACCGCAAGATCGTAGGTACCACGCATGACATCTGTAATAGACGGAAAAGGTTTATGATGATTAGGTAAGGCCTCGTCTCTTTTTAACCGACTTCAAAAAGGACGGGGTCGTCATATCACACCGATTACTCCGAGGATACTGATCCGATTTCTGTGATTCTTTTTTATTCGATGCGATATATGTAGGAAAATAGAAATGCTTTATCATGCACCGCTATATATACCTAACTACTTATCAGCTATAAAATATTTTTACGCTGTTAAGTGTGACTCGTTGGTCTAGTGGTCTCAAGCGCGGCTGCAGAGCGTGAAATCCTGGATTCGATTCTCGGGTCTGGCAATGTGTTAAGTATTAAGATTTACTTGTATAAAAATGATGCTACATTATGGTATGTTTTAAAGTGTGTTTAAACATGAAAATCATGAGATTAATAATGACTAGCTTCTGTTCGCAACTTGTCTGCGTGGACATCAGAAATGGGCCCTATCCTATGTGTTAGTACAAGTTATAAGTAGACTGTTTGTTGCCAAACTGCATCCAAATCGCGTGAAAGAGTAACAAACATCATCCCTCACCAACTTTTGCATTGGTTTATAATATTAGTAGGATCTAGCTAACACAGCTTGGACGCCACAGTAGGTACCTACCTACATAATCATGATATCATGTTTTTTAATTACCTATGTACTGTTTGGAGGAAAATGTGACTCAAAGTTGTGTTCTGATAATCAGGTGTTACCAAACAAAAATATTTCATCATACCAATGTCGAGATCGCTCTTATCAGCTTATAGCACTCGCTTCGGATAAGAGATAACCCTTTAAACGGAAAATAAACATATCTAAATTCTTTTTATGGCCAGATTTTTACTATATCTGAGAACAAAATGAAATTGTAGTGTATTTGTTAAAGTAAATGCATCTGTACGACATTGTATTAACTGCAGTCGGTCGTGTCGGTTCGGTCACCTATAAGTATAGGGATTGAATAGATGGCAATGACGTCACCAAAAGACGTGTCGAAATGCGGAATAAGAATTCGCGGTAGCATACGTCGAGATGGCTTAGCGGTCCACAGCGCCTGGAGTATTTATCCGGGCGCAGGGTCGAATCCTACTCACGACCGTATTCATTTTCCACAAAAAATTATAACTCCAAAATTATTTTTTTATTTATATTTAGCACCTTTTTGTGTCCCATGGCCATTAAATAACTATTTTTTTAATCTTATTAGCCTATGTTACTCGGGATAATGTTTCATGTTAATGTTCTAACGATAGGTAGGTACTTAAATCAATATACATCTAAATCAGTGCAGGCGTTTAAAGTTATAGGTAGTGGAATAAAGAAACTTACAAACAAACATAGACAAATACCTACTTACATACATATATGAGCCCAAAAAACAACACATTTTTTTTAGGGCAGATGTGAAAAAAGGTTATGCGATGACAGCAGGAGCGAGTTCTTTTTTATCGAAGACATATCCTTTATAGACCAATTGTCCTTACCTTACCTCTAAAACTTTCCCCTAACCCGTTTCTAATTCTAACCTAACCTAACCCGTTTCACATAGTAATATCTTAGGTTTGCGCGATCACTACACATTATAATAAAACAACTTTTAACCGGATTAATCGCGTGTATTATTGGTTTTTTGTTTTTCCTGACGTTTCGAACACTTTGCAGCGTTCGTGTCCACCAGTCCTCCTGCGACCACGAACGCTGCAAAGTGTTCGAAACGTCAGGAAAAACAAAAAACCAATAATACACGCGATTAATCCGGTTAAAAGTTGTTTTATTATAACCCGTTTCAATAAATAATTCTAAATCAAATATTTTTTAATCAATTCCTTTATTTTTTAAATTCAATTACGCTTAGTAGGTACCTTCATTATTATCAGAGTAAGTACGGTCAGCGACTGAAGTCACTGAACATATCCACATTCTTTAAATGGTCTACCTCTGATACTATTCATCTGGAGTACAAAACATAACAATCTTGTCATCAAATGAATACAGATTAATTTTAAACAAAAAATGAAAACCGCCTTCAAAAGTCTACTACACTAAAAAGTTTAAAATAATATCAAAATTTGCTTATAATAAAATCATTTTAAAAGAACAATATATAATAATAATCTGTTAATTTTGGAGTCGGTGCCTGTACTGGGAGAGGGTTATTGTTTTCCTCTTGTTAGTCACTTATGTTCGTTGTGCTGTGGTTATGTTACCGGCCTTTGTATCTGGTTGTAAACCCCATATACATCAGGCACCGACTCCAAAATTAACAGATTATTATTATATATTGTTCTTTTAAAATGATTTTATTATAAGCAAATTTTGATATTATTTTAAACTTTTTAGTGTAGTAGACTTTTGAAGGCGGTTTTCATTTTTTGTTTAAAATTAATTTATTTTAGTCTTTTTAGTTTTAAGTCTAATATATATATTGTATAGGTCATCTATAAGTTTGTATACTTCATACATAAGTTAATTTAGTTATTTAATAATATGGGTAGGCCTTCGAAAGCCGCTAGGACTTAATAACTGCATCGGTGAAATGTTTGTGTACAACAGTGGACACTTCTGCCTACCCCATCGGGCAATACAGGCATGATGCTATGTATGTATTGAGTGGCATGAACTATACATGAACATGCGATTACAGCAATTGCGAGTGATTTGCTGTGATTTATTGAAGAGTTCCATCGTCTAACTTCGAAGATCTTCATCAGATCTTCACTAAATTGAAATGGGACCACCTCTGGGGACTACTCTTTCAAACAATTTTATCGACGGATATACATACAAAACAAGGTAGCTACTGTAAAACGTTGAGGAGTTCCCTTGACTGTCCTTCGTCTTCATCATCAGACCCCTAATGACAGTCACAACCTATCTAGGTGTAAAGTTCTCATCAATACAAATTAATCAAGCCCAAACACCAGGTAATTGCTGTAAATCGTTAAAGAGTTCCCTAGACCGTCTTTCGGCTCCATCATCAGATCGACTCCAGACCTTCATTAAATAGTAGTGCTTTAAAATACTTAATGAAAAAATTAACAAATGCACTAGTCGCCCCTACGATTTTCGAAGGTTTCCCTCGATTTCTCGGGGACTCATCATCAGATCCTGGTTTCCTTACCATGGTACCACCGTTGGGATATCTTCTTTCCAACAAAAAAAGAATTATCAAAATCGGTTCATAAACGACGAAGTTATCCCCGAACACACATAAAAAAAAAAAAAAAAAAAAAAAAAAATATACGGTCGAATTGAGAAACCTCCTCCTTTTTTGGAAGTCGGTTAAAAATGCAAGATATCATGTCATCATATCACATTAACCAGCACTAAACTCGGTGTACTTTCGATGCGTGTTTATCGACTTCTGTCGCAGACTGTACCTCCTACATAGGTACTAACATGACAACAAAGTAATATTTTTATGTCAAAACATTCGCGTAGCTATTATCTATCTTATGTCTATGTCGTGATTTAGATAAGAATTCGTAGGAGAAATAAGCAGGTAGTAATTAGGTACGATTATGCAACGAGCATCTAACTACTTTATCGTCTCTGCTATTAAGTAATCTATGGTCTATGCATAGGCGTAGCAACATTTTTTTCCTAGGGAGGGCAGAATTTTTTGATTATTGTAGATTTATCTTGTTATTTCTTCGTAAACAATGTTCTAGAGTGGGCCAGGCCCACCTGCCCCCTCCCCTTTGCTATGCCTATGGTTCTATGTCTGTCTATCCAAATATAATGTAGATCAGAGATAGTTGCAGTTTAATAGATAGTAGTAAATTTCTATATACAATATTATATTCTTTATAGAGAATTCGGGACGGTGTTGGTATTTGTAGGTTCATAACAGCATTCTATCCTCGAATTATTAATTGTGATCTTTTTAATGAACAATTTAGAACAATTAACTCGCTGTTGCTACTAACAGACATGTTTATGCTACACATTATACTAAGCTTGTTAATTGTAAGTACATGCAAACTATAATTATGTAAGTAATCTATTTACATAAAGTTAAAACGGTAGTGTAAGCACTACACTTGATTATAAAAGTGAAACTACGAAACGGAAACAATAAGTAATTTTTTTTTGTGGTTTAAATAACTCTAAATAAATATAAGATAGTTTAAGGTACATGTTATCTAAAGCATTTGACTTCCTCATTACACTATATAATAAAAAAACAAGCCAACTCGAAGGCCTACGAGTGAAGTAAAGAAATAAACATCTCCGACAATTATTGATTCGCACATAACAATGAAAGAACAAAAAAAAATATTTTTCTTAAATATGCATTTCATGCTTACAATATCTTATTTTCACTCAATTAATTTCAGCTTCTCTTCCACAGGTATCAGATTCTCAACCGATGTGTCCAGAGACGAGGTTAAGGCTTTGTCTGCCTTGATGACATTCAAATGCGCGTGCGTCGACGTGCCGTTCGGTGGCGCCAAGGCTGGCATCAAGATCAACCCCAAATTGTACTCAGAGCATGAACTGGAGAAGATCACCCGCCGATTCACTTTGGAGCTCGCCAAGAAGGGCTTCATTGGTAAGTCATAAAGTAGCAAGAATTATTTAGTTACTAGAAACTGTTGCAAAGTTTGTCCATGCCTGAAAAAATATCGGAGTGCTCCATTCCAAGGTGTTTTTTTGTTTGAAATCCATCTTTACTTCTATCGGACTCCAACCTACTTAAACAACACGGAGAATCGCAGTTGCTTAAGCCGCTTGTCAAATCTAGGGCATATTTGTATTGTATAGAATTCAATTCAGGAATAACATTGCTGTGGCTTCAATAGGTACCTAATTTAAACTATTGCAAATTCAGGGTTCAACTAAATAATCAATAAAAAGTTAATTGAATATTGATAACGTGATTGTAAATATTTAGTAAACAATAAGTATGTACCTACTTATTAATTTAATAGGCTCGTATTGAATATACATGTACCTACATATATCTACCGCATAATTTTATAGATATTACCGACGCTACATTAGAATTTCACACAGATTTCAATGTAAATTTACCTACGCAATCATAATATTATGAGTAAATAACTAACTATGACACAGATCAAAATATTGTGTTGTTTTCCATGTCGATGTTTGTTTTGTAGTTAGGTAGTTACATATGGGCATTTATTTACAAGTAACGACATTATGTGTAAATTGCAATTTCTCGTTTTGACCTTGTTGGGTTGGGTTCATCGACTGTTACTGTCCACTTACCTAGGTCGATAACCGGCGCAGAAAATTACTTTGCGTGTTATAACTTCCGACGGCCGATGACAACGTGCAGCCTGGGTACATTATTATGATTTGTAGTTATGATCAGTTTAGAAACTTCACTTCAAAATCACGTTTAAGGTCACGTGATAACGGTTATTACATGTTTCGTTTCGTCATGCATAGTCGATGAAATCTCTAGGAAATACGATAAGCAAGAAAACTGACCCCAACTTTGTGTAAAGTCAATACTTGTATAATATCTACAACGGATTGCTCATTTCCAGATTTTATTTACCATAATGTCATTATAGGTTATCAGATGGATTGAATTGAAAGTCCGTTAAGTTATTAATCCGTTTCTTCGTTCAAAATTTCATGGCAACCGATAAAAAAATGGTGATAAAACAGTGTTTTAATATAAATCCAATCTAATTACAGATAATGAATACGAAAACATAAGCCTTGATCGAATACTTATTTGTAAATACATAGTAGAACTTGGAAGGTCCTTAGTTAATTGAAATTTTGTTTGCATGACTGACTGTCGATATGGTATTTTAATTACCTACCTACCCGATCCAATATTAACATCTGTATTTCGTCTGGCTTTGCTCTTGTTTTGTGATCTAAAATCTAGAGAGCTAAGAATATATTTACAAATAAAGTTTTAACATTGACAAAATAGACATTGCTACATTGCAGTTATCTACATCTGCAATAGAAACTGATTAGAGAGAGAACAGGCAGGTGAATAAAGACATCTTTTGTTATTGAATGGACGGTGTTAAGTCAAATGCGTGATTACTGTGACTTAAGTCAACTACCTAAGTAGGTTTCAGTAAGTTCTCTCCTGAACAACTGACAAACTACTAAATGTCGACCTCGGTATAATCCCTACATAAAATTTACATGACAATTTGCATTGTATCCTCCTTGTTCAGGGCCCGGTGTTGACGTGCCAGCTCCCGACATGGGTACCGGAGAGCGCGAGATGTCGTGGATTGCCGACACTTACGCCAAAACCATCGGTTACCAGGACATTAACGCACATGCCTGCGTCACTGGAAAGCCTATCAACCAGGTGAGATATATATTGAAGCAGAAGTTCTAAGAGACGTAATTACTTTCTAAATAAATATGATTTTTTTACAACAAAATATAGGGTAATTTTGGAATGTCACGGTCCACATAGCTAACGAAGTTTTTAGCTACAAGGCAGATTGATGGCATCGATATTTGAACATGTTAAAATGCCGTAATATCTCAGCAGAATGCTCTAGTGATAGCCATCAGTAGCGTATCTGGGGCGAGCTAATCAGTGTTTTTACACGACAGCCTAAAAAAGGAGTGTTATGTTTTAGGGTTTATGTATGAATATTTGTGAGTTTCTTTATTCCACCATAAGTTCTAAAAGCTTAAATCCTTCATTGTCCCACGTAACATGATTTCAAAATATAGCACTATTAAGGGTATACGCAAAAAGGTGTGAAAAAATATATGAAAATATCACACACTACAGGCGTGCCTTTCATTCTTTTTTTTTATTTAATATCTTCTTGATTATTTTTCAAAAATGGGATCTTAATACATTCCTTTTATTTTACCAGGGTGGTATCCACGGCAGAGTGTCCGCTACCGGCAGGGGTGTATTCCACGGACTGGAAAATTTTATCAATGAGGCCAACTACATGAGCATGATTGGTAAGATATAAGTATTCTGCCGTTAAGCTGGCGAAGCAATTATGGCATCCCTTAGGTAGTGTCAGAATCGTAGCAAATGGAAATCGATAGTCTCTGCCTACCCCTATGGGAAACAGGCGTGATTGTATGTATGTATGTATGTACTATAACAATCAGCTAAAGCTACCTTTCACCAATGCCGTACGTATAGCGTACAGAAGATAAATTAGATTTTGAAAAAAAACTATTTTAATTCCAGAATTGCATTCTCAGAAATTGGTCAAATCTTGATTTAGAAGGAATAAGCATGTCTTTCATCATTTAATGTTTTACTTATCGTGCTATTCAAATCAGATTACCAACTCACCCTATCGTGGTTTTCACATAGTGTTTGTCTACAGACATGGCTAACCCCCTACCAAAGCAGTACTAATATATGTGTTCTTCCCTCATTTCATTGTGGATCTCTTCAAAACACAACGACCTCTATAGCTCGACGATCCAGTTTGTGAATCATTCTAATACTAATCTTGTTATCAAATACACATGGATCTGTGGATCATGTTAATATATATAGCTGGTAGGTTTTTTCTAAATATCTAATGCTTATATATGTATATATTATATAAAAAAGACTACCTATGTTTACCGTTCAATGTGTACGTTATAACTACAATAACTTTATTTGATAACGTTACGCAGTAACACTGACGAGTATTGACGCTGCTGAGCATAGTCCACACAGATAATAATTTAAATTCAAACAATGGAATTCCTCGGTTACAGGCATATATCATTTGTAGGTACCTATAACCTAAACCTTAAACTTCGGTGTATCGCATTGGATCTCAAATTATAATTTCATAATGATACCTAATCATCATTAATGTTACGTATACTTACTGTTACGGCCGCGATTAGGTACTCTTTTAATACTGAAATTTAATTGCAGCCATGATTATGTTCCATAATTTAATTGATGATTTCAAAACCGTGATCAATTTAATCTTACCTCTTTTATCATACGATTGAAAGTTTTTTGTCTGTCACACTCACCAGCCATACTACATAAATCATATCCAACATTTATATCTGCGTCTGTATGTTCTATCAGTAGGTAGCTAATTCGGCATTATGGCATGTTTATTTGTAGACTGATTTATTGAAAGTGTTACCTTGTCAAAGATAGACTTTTGATTTCTACAATAATTATTGTTATGTAATACGCCTTATCTACTTACAATTATTTTTCATTCTTCAATACCATTATTATGCATTAAGCCTCAATGTCTTTTCATGATACCTTCAGCTGTTCCCGTTATTGGCTTATGTCGACACTCCTTCCAAATAATAATAGAGTGGTGTAATGCCATCTATTGCATGGACTATGCAATACACTTTGAAACTGTTTTGCCCATAAGTTGTGGACATACAGCTCCGTCACTGCCGTTTTAATTGTGCCACCTGGCTGCATCTAAATTGATAATATGCAAATGAGTCTTATTGTTATAATTTATTTACTAGGAACTACGCCTGGTTGGGGCGGCAAGACATTCATCGTTCAAGGTTTCGGTAATGTGGGTCTCCACACTTGCCGCTACCTAGTCCGCGCCGGTGCCACCTGCATAGGTATCATCGAGCACGATGGCTCTATCCACAACCCCGACGGTATTGACCCCAAGGTAAGCACAGACTCTAGTAGGTAACTATTTATATTAAACTCGCGACAATCTAAGAAGTCCGATTTGACGTTTCTCATTTTGCCTTTGTATGACCGTCTACGTAAGAAATTGAAAAATCTACGTAAGGAATGGAATTGCCGTTCCTAGTTACTTAGTCAGAATAGAGCGTGATGTCTATGGCATCTACGAAGATTTTACGATAATTATTTATTTATAATTGAATCCGCCATCGATCACTGGCGGTTTAATTAAGCGCGAAACAGACGGCAGTCACGTGCGTCTAGCATGACGTATTAGTAATTTAAATTCACATAGTTATTATAACTGAGGAAACGATTATCATGCTAGTCTCGTTATGATACTGTGACGACTAACGGCTCATATCTGTAGTGGCATTGGTTTTTGTCCTACCTATACTTAACTTAAACAAAATACAATTTTTACATAATACTTTAGGTTTATATTTGATAGGTGAATAGCTCTAAGTATCTGCCTATTTACCCACTCAAATAATACCCACCACAAAAATCATGATAAAAGCTAGAGAAATAAGGAGATCATATACGACTTACACCTGTAAAGAGATAAAAAGTTGTCATCTTAGGAAGCTACGCAACTATCTATTATTATAAATTCAATTCACAAAATCAGAGTTACGATATTTTAGCTATTATCAGCAAGGTCACAGGTGTTGCAGTATCTGCCTTGCCGACCGCCGCGCCGGCGAGCACATGATATTCCATATAAGTATAAAAAATAATAGCCCACCGAGTTATCAAATGATTTTCATTTTGTTTGTTATGCAAATATCTGATAAAATGCCTATATATCTTCACGGCATCATAAGCAGACAGATTAACATCTGATTACGATAAGTAGGTATAATTATTTATTTGAACTTTAAACAATACTGTTACACCGCATACCATACCATTTAGATTTTCCAAAACGCATAAAAATAAATACAAATAAAAAAGCAATAACAAATCTCTACATAGTATAAAACAAAGCCGCTTTCCGCGTCTGTCTGTTTATCCGCTAAATATATATAATAAAGCCTAATTAAGTTTTATTGTAAATAGTTAGATAAAAAGAATATTTTGCAACCAAGTCGCCCAAAAATTTATTTACATGGCTACGTAGGCTAAACGTAACTTCACTCTTTTTCTAATTTATACCCGTGCGAAGCCGGGGCGGGTAGCTAGTGCTAGCATGACTATAAATTATTCGTTTGGCAGGAATTGGCTTTACTGAATAGTTACTAAGTTAAGTTAGTGCCTATGTATATTAAGGTATCTTCCAACTAAGGATTCGTAATTTTATTCACTTCTTCAACTCTTCGCATTTGTCTTTTTCGACTTTCGACTAACGTGTCAACAAGCCACTCAGGAAATATTTAAAAAAAGTCCCTACCGTACAGTGGTATCTATAAAATAATCTTTAATAATTCCAAGACATTTCATATCCAAACATAACTTTATTGTAGGCCCTGGAAGACTACAGGATCGAGAACGGCACGATTGTTGGCTTCCCCGGTGCCAAGGCGTACGAAGGCGAGAACATGTTGTACGAGAAGTGCGACATCCTCGTTCCCGCCGCCATTGAACAGGTCATCCACAAGGAAAATGCACACAAGATCAACGCTAAGGTAAACGTAACGGTTATCAATCATTTATAATAGATTTTTCAGGACTTGTACACATTATAAGTAAAACACACGTAATTAGGTAGGTCTACGTATTTATGTCTACATCGAGATTAACAACCTAATGTCCCCATCCTGCCGTTTCGTCCTAACGTTCCATTACGCCAGGACACTAAAAAGTGGTGTATTGATCTGGTCACTGTATATCTACGCCACTGGTCCAAATATAACATAATATAGCATCACGCCTGTATTCCCCGAAGCGGTAGACAGAGGTGTACACAATCGTACACCCACATTTTACCAATGCTATTATTAAGTCCTATGTAATAGGTGGTGAGCCTATTGCCATCAACCGGGCACAATTCCAAACTAGTGCCTCGTTAATCTAGTGATAGCAAGGTCGGCTTCTGAGCGTGAGGTCCTGTGTTCGATTCCCAGGTTGGGGAAAGCGTTATTGGGTTCTTCTGTAAGAAAATTCTCAATAGCCGCCCGGAGTTAGGAAGTTGGTGGTGTGTCACCCCGTGCTTCGGAGAACATGCAAAGCCTTTCTTTCCGGTCGTATCGGTTTGCTGTTCCATCTGACTATGAGAGTGAAGGAAGGCGGAGTGCTCCTGTGTTTGCGCATACGCTTGAGCCTTATAATATCACCTGCGTGCTTGGTTAATCTCCGTGGAGATAAGCCACCGTGACCGAAATACGGTCGAAAGGACTCCTAAACTAAATGTTAGTCTTAACTTGTAGATCATCGCCGAAGCCGCTAACGGTCCCACGACCCCGGCGGCTGACAAGATTCTCATCGAACGCAACATCCTGGTCATCCCCGACCTGTACATCAACGCTGGTGGTGTCACCGTCTCCTTCTTCGAGTGGCTGAAAAACCTCAACCACGTGTCATACGGACGTCTTACCTTCAAATATGAGCGTGAATCGAACTATCACCTCTTGGGTATGCTCCTCCTTTGCTTTCTATTCGGATTTCTTCGTGTATCAAAGTTCTACTACGATGAGCGATTTATTAAAACAACATCGTTGGACTGCAAGCGTTGTTTGCTTGTTATCAGTTTGTTTGAAGAATGATAAAGGCCAGCATTATTCTTTAACTATTTGCTCATAGTGTTATATTGTAAAATTACCAAAGAGCAAAGATAGGTCTTCCAATAATACTGGCACGTTATTATTCCAGAAAAATGACACGCATAGTTGCAAGCTAAAAATAACAATAACCGATCTTCCAGTGATTTTGACATCATAATTTAAAACGCCCACTTCGTACCTAGTAAGCCATCAGAATGATTATAGATAAAAGCTATTTTAGTAAATTAAAAAGTAAAAGACATAATCATAATATATGTACCTATACCAAAAAATAGAACAGCACTACTCAATAAAAGTATTTTTCGCATGGCGCCACGCATATATAACCATCTGCCTAGATCAGTCCTCGAGATAGCAGATATTAACATATTTAAGAAAAAAAAAAAAAACATTGTTTGTGTCAAAAGCTTACTATACTGTTAGCGAATTTCTAGGAGATAAATTGTAATTGTTATGTAATCATCATATCCATAGAGTTCTACTAACCTCAATGTTATATATGTTTCTAAAACCGTTTATCTGTACAATATTTGCTATTAGTTTTGCATGCCTTATGGTAGAATATGGTCAATGCACATTTTGTTAATTAGGTTAAGATCTCCATGTACCCATATTCGCAAACAAATAAATGAATTGAATTGAATTGAAAATAAATTTATTTATTCATATAAATCGTATTGATTTTATTACAGAATCCGTACAAGAGTCGTTAGAGAGGCGTTTCGGCCGCGTTGGAGGTCGCATTCCAGTAACACCCTCAGAGTCCTTCCAGAAGAGGATCTCTGGTGCCTCCGAAAAAGACATCGTACACTCTGGTCTCGACTACACAATGGAAAGATCAGCTAGGGTAAGCATAGAACACATGCTAGATCGTGGCCTCATTTTAATCTACAAAATGCGTACCGATGCATTTACGCAATGATACCTAACTTTTATTTCGATTGTCAACAGGCCATCATGAAGACTGCCGTGAAGTTCAACTTGGGCTTAGATCTGAGAACAGCGGCGTACGCTAACTCCATCGAGAAGATCTTCACAACATACGCCGATGCCGGTCTTGCATTCTAAACACTCACTAGATAAATTTAAGTATTGTCTGCATTTTATAGACTCCATTTTAGTCCCTATGCACATAAGTGTAATTTTTAAGACATTATTATCACAGTATTTTTTGTTTGTTGGAATCATGGCTTTTTTACTTTAATGTTAAGCGAATCATTGTTAAACGTTAAAAGTGAAAATTTAATTTTCCAATTGTATCGTCTTGAATTTTGAATAAATTTTGTTTTACTGTTATTCCTAATAAATATTTTTATTATTTATGTGAAATTTTCCACTCAACCGTCATTATCATTACATCAGTGAAAATAACTGTACCTGTACTACCTAACTACCGAATCTGAATAATGGTGATGAGAGTGTAAACGCACCCACGTTAAAAAAGATTTCCGGGGAGCTCAGATTTTCCAGAATATATTCAACCTCTTAGTTATTCTTTCTATACTGATTGCTGAGTTGCCCGCGTCCGTAGAGGTGCACCCTTAAAATGGAATCCCTACACGTGGCCCCTGGGTGGTGCTGCTCAGACAACACAACTCTGGGAGGCTTTGACCACGGATGGTTATCACCCATCGGACGAAGCCATGCCGTGAAGCAACCTAGTCGTATTTTGGGATGTAGTCCGGTGCAACCATTGTGGGAGACAGCAGTGATAGCCTAGTGGTATGAGCGTCGGACTGACAAGTCAAAGATTGTAAGTTCGAATCCAAGGCACGCGCCACTGACTTTTCGAAGTCATGTGCGTATTATAAATTAATTATCACTTGCTTAAAACGCTGCAGGAAAACATCGTGATGAAACCAGCACACCTGAGAGATATTCTAGATGGTTTGTAAAGCCATGTCAGAGACCTACGGGTGGTTTAAACTCTGACACTAGGTTATTCATCAATCACACGATGAGAAGAGATTTTGTGGGAGACGGGTCTGGGCAGTTGCATCAACTCCCCAACTATCGTTCTCCGCAAATCTAACCACTCTACTTAGAGCGAATAGATTTATTCTGGATCTACGTGCTCCATCCTTGGCCACGCCGTCGCTGGTCATCGGGCGAGTTGGTGGCCAAACGTAGATCCACATAATTATGATAAAAAAAATGCATATTCGTCTCTCTGTAATTTCTGAACCTTTTGGTCATAAAGGTTGTAGGCACAAACATTTCGTGTTTGTGTAAGCTGTACTGTGTCAACGAGCCGTGGATTATTATTTAATTTAAAAATTGTGACTACATAGGCCCACTTGTTAGTAAAAACTTGAAGACTACGGGTTAGTATGTACAAACATATTAACAGTTAAACAATGGAAAAATCTCATAATTATCGACAAGATTACCCTTGTCGCTCCAAAAAATTTACAAAATGCTCCAGCATTGGAGCATTATGTTTATCTGATAAGGTCTTCAGGATGCTGTTAGAACTGGTACGTATTTTGTTTAGTGAGGTCGGGGTTTTTCCTCCATATAATTGCGTAAAACTCGTCTGTACGCGCTTCAGCGAAAATTCCCGACGCACTACAGTATCGTAATCGCGGCAGCCCCAACAGCATCCTGAAACCATTATTGTATTGTGCCCGCAGGACGTCTAGAGGTCTATGCAAATAAGTATTTGACCCACAGGCCGCCCGTGTAGAAATTGTGGTAGTAAGCTTTAAATAAAGTTATTTTAACTTCCTTACTACAACAACCGAATCTGTGAGCCAACATATTACGTTTCGCTATTAGCGTCCTACATCAGTTCACGTTCTATATCTAAGCCAAGGTATATAAATTGAGTAACTCTTCTCACTGGCTCACCATTGAGTCCTACCCTACAAATCAGGTATGTATTCACATTCTTATACATTATACACTAGACCGTTTCTGGCTGCGTAGTTTTAACATGTCGTCAAGATAGCTTAAATTATTTAAACTCATATTATCAATTTTGCATGCGAAATGTGTGCTGCTAAGTCCAGCAATTAGCTCGTTTATACACCGGTTGAAGAGCTTGGGTGAGCTTATCCCTTCCTGCGTTACCCCGCACTCCAACCTGCTACGAAGTTTTATCCCCGCTCATAATAAATTTGTCCAATGTAAGAATAAAGTAGTCCGTAGAATAAATTAAAATTGTCGCGATAGGCGTAAAGCTAGATTATAAGAAGAGACTTCACCTAGAATTATACCTATACTTAGTCTTGAATATTTACTATCTCTTTCTAAATATGACTTTTGTAAGGGGTGCATTAAGTTTCTTTGGCCAAATTTACCCCCCTGCCAACACAATCTTTTCTTAAGGAGCCCTGATGATGTTGCTTACCACACACTACAAAACAACACTAAAAAGACAGTGGTATTTGGCTACGATTTTTTGCAAGGTGAAGGTACTTCCCCAGTCTACAGCTTCAGTTTTTCAGAGTCCTACTCACCAATGCTACAACGCCTAGACTCAGTGGAATAAGTGGCGGAGGTTTTTGGCTAGGTTTACGAGGGAGAAAGTGTAGACCATTAAAAAAAAGTTGCTCCTAGGACGACCCACTGACCTCGAAAGTGATGTAACTACTTACGTATCCTTCCAATTTAAGTATACTTGATTGAAAGACTATAATTTACTGCTTTTACTGTAATACGCAAAATAATAAGAAAAATGTGTATTTGAAAATGGATAGTCGAGAATACCTACGAATTATTATTTGCCAAACACTATGGTAACTGACACGTTTTTTGGAACGCAGCCAATTACGTGGTGAAATGTCAGTTGTCTGTCTTGTCAATCGATGCGATTGTGATTTTTTCTAAGCGATAGCAATTATTTTTGTACTTACGCGATTTCGGAAATTATTGATGATAAAATGCTTTTCACAACATTCATTGTTACTTTATTAATGTCATTATTTAACGGTATATATTCTAAAAGCGTTGAACTTACTTTTGAGCTACCTGACAGTGCAGTAGAATGTTTTTTCCAAGATATTGAAAAGAATACTTCAGCGGCATTAGAATATCAGGTAATTTACATTTCCTACTTTAAATAGTTACCCATATAGTTTAGGTAATAAAATATTGGTGTTGTGACTGTACAGCGAAACTAATACCTAACCTATGTTTTAAATTAGTTCTGGTAAGTAGAGTAATAATTTTCCTGTTGGACGTGTACTATTGTCTAATGTTTTAGGTCATCACCGGAGGACAATATGACGTTGATGTAAAGATTGAAGGTCCCAATAAACAAATAATTTACCAACAACAGAAAATGCAATATGATTCACATCAGTTTACAGCACAAATAACAGGTACATAATACATATTTTTTTCCATCAACATTTATTCTATAATTACATTACCTTAAAATATAAAAACGACTACAATGAAAATGTAAACTGCTGTATGAAAATATGACAGTAATTATTTGATGTTACAGTTAACATACACTTTATTATTATACTAGACATTTTCATTATTTTTAAATCATATCTTGTTTTGTTTCAGGCATATACAAAGTTTGCTTTAGCAATGAATTCAGCACATTCTCCCATAAACTTGTATATATGGAACTAAATGTGGGTCCTGAGAAACCTTTGCCTGGTATGGGAGATCATGCAACTGTCCTTACACAGGTAAATATAGTAATAATTTTACTAATGACTGAGATCACATTTTTTATCTAGATACTGAAGACATACCTTCATCTTATAATGTAGTTATTGAACATGTATTGTAAACTAAGTAATGTAATCTAGTAAAAACACTATGACCCTCTGTCATGGTTTTACACATTATCGAGAACATCTCAGATATGCCGGTTATCCTTCACGATTTTAGGCAACTGAAAATGTTTAATTGCCGTGATAGTTTAGAGTGCCAATGAAAAACTTCATTTTCTCACTTATCTACTCGATAAATTAATTATAGCACTATCTTCCACAGTCAACAACAATTTTGGCTTGCTTGTTTGTACAGTGGCGTGCCTAGGGTTTCAAAATAAGGCAAGCCCAATAAAATTTTAACCGATTTCAAAAAAAGAAATTTCAGTTTTGGACTGAGTATGTAGGTACCTACGTATGTATCATCGCAATTTTCTCATAAACTACTGGTTAGGTACAATAAATTAAAAGTGAATTCATCCGTCTTCTTCTCGGCCCCGGTTTGTCACTTTCCTGATGCTGCATATGCTTTACTAAAACGACATCGTATTTTGAAATTAACGAGACCAGTTCTAAAAAATTGCCTTTATTTAATGAAGTTTTGGACTCATCATGTCCTCTTAAAGGAAGTTCCTGTTGTGCTAAATGACAAACAATATCGACTAATGTTTGAAATACATTACGGTTGTTATCAACGCACGTGTTATATTTTGAAATTTCCTCAGATAACTGGCGTGATATAGATGTCTCAATTCGTTGTTTACCAAAATTACTGAAAGAAACCATTGCACACAGGTGTTTATGGGAATTTTCGTGCCTTTTAATGGCGCCAGATATGTTATTTAAATCATTATAACCAGATGTATTCGGAATCTTCATTCAAAAAAAATATGCAACACCAGCAATACAACTTATTAGTGTGCGAACAGCCAACAATCCAACTAGTTTTATACACTGATCTATTAAATTTTCGTTTATGCGATTTACTAGTCTGAGAAATACACAGATTAGGCGTCGGTTTTAATGAAGAAATTAACAGTTTTTTCTGCGCAAAGTTTAAAGATTTTACCTTATCTTCGCCAATCAAAACTTGAACGCATTTTAAATCCTCACAAGGTACAATTACCTCAATTGTAAGTCACCAAAACAATTGTATCACTGAGAAAATCTAAGAAAACACACAAAAAACTTTAACAACAAAACTTTTCCCACTCAAGCAAATGAAACTGAAGTGAGTTGCACTCGGGTGTCAGGAACTATTTACGCAGAGTTGCAGTGTTGTCATTTAGGCAAAAAAAGTCGCCAGGTATATGAAAAATCTAGCTAAATGTCGCAATAGGGTATTTGACACTGATGGAAATAAAATATGAAACTTAGCTATAATGATAGAATGTATTTTATTTGACTCTTTGGTATTTTTGAAAATAATATTAATAACTCGTAAATTCATTTAATTCGATAAACAAATTCATAATTTTCAATCTATGTGTCACGTGACTCGAAACTATTAATTATTTTAAAAAGTCGCTAGTTTTTATTGTTGCTAAATCTTAAAAAAAGTCTCCAAACTCGTAAAAATCTCCAATATCTCACAACGTCGATAAAACGGCAACACTGCAGAGTTGGCAAGGTGTGCATACGCGTGCAACTTCATAGGCATGCACGGCTTAAATCTTCCATACTGATCGATTTGTAGACGCACAAGGTATATACTCGTTATACGGCACATCGCTATAAGTGCGAAAGAGACAGAGATAGTATTTGAAAGCCCCGTAAAAGCCCGTACGTGTAAGCGAGACAGCTATATGTAGATGCTGCAACTGCGAAACTCGAACAATCGCGATGTGTAGTAGTGTGGCATAGGTAGATAGTTTGTGTTATTTTGTTAAGAATTAAGCGCGCGAACTTTTAAATTGTTCGGGTTTGACATTGATTCTCTATCGAGCATTTTAGTAAGGCATGCCGGGCTTTTGGGCTTATATGAAGGTACCGCCACTGTGTTTGTACATGATTCTGATTTGTATTCAACTTGAAGTTAACCTTATGAATACCAGTACACAATTGTAAATTTCCTTTCCCTTCATCATGATGAAACTAAAACTATGTAAATAACTATTCCACTATCTACTCTTATTTTGTTCATAGTAAAAGTATGATTGAAGGAACAGCACATATTTCTAAATCAATCAATCTTAATTAATCCTCTGTTATTTTAGTTATGACTTATAAGATTAAGAATTTCCCTGGCTAAGATTTCTCATGCACATTTGATAGATCATCTTGCGAAATTATAATTTATTATAGAAAAGTTATCTAGGATCTGAATGGAATTAAGTTAAATTTATTATTTTACTTTTATTATTAGTTTTTTCTATATTATTAATTATAATATAATATTAAGTAAAATTTTTGGAAATAGTATCCAAAGTGTAATAGTAATGATTAAATTTCAGCTGGAAACTTCTGCAGAAGAAATTCACTCAGCCCTCAACAGAATCATTGACCACCAAACTCACCACAGGTTAAGAGAAGCCCAGGGCCGAAAGAGAGCAGAGGACCTCAACGAAAGAGTATTCTGGTGGTCTATGGGTGAATCACTAGCAATTGTGTGTGTTGCATTTGCACAAGTCATGGTTCTTAAAAACTTCTTTAGTGACCGACCTACATTATACAACCGAATGTAATAATTAATTAAAAATATAGTATATTTATTAAAATAATTTTTGAGGTTTATTTTATTTTTATTTATTATAATGTACAGGTTAGTCTAATAATGTTATTTTGCAACTTATAACACAGGAGTACTTATTTGTTTATATAACACTATCAATTAATACCATTGACATGTTTACAAAACATTGCTATATATTTTAACTATGTAAAATAGCAAATTCTACAAAAAAATGAATAGAATTTTGTAAAAAGTAATATTTGTATGAAATTCTGTATTATAATTTGCATTAAATACATTTTTGATATTAATTATTTGAATCAAAAGAGCACTAATAGCGCAAATACTCCATTTACTAAGGCACAGGGATAGGCAATCAGTGGTCTTTGTTCAGAGTCTCCTGACATGGTAACAAAAAGTCTACTAGCAGACAGGGCTGACCAAATGACGGCAACAGCTGACAGACTTAATCCTACTGTTCCTTCAAGAGAGATAAAAATACCGAGGCCAGCTAATGCAACCATAGGTAACATACAATAGCCTAGTACACTAGCCACACTTAATAGAGTAAAAACTCCTTCAGATCTACTCATAAGTGATAGTAGGCAGTACATCAAAATTACTGACATTACAGATAAGCCATAAACATATCCAAAGTGAGCCTTGTTTCCAGCAAGGAATAAAAATACAGCCAGGGCTAAACAGAATGCTATTGGTCCAGCAATATCTGTATCTCTCAAAAGAAAGTTGGCATCATCAGCTTTTGATTGACCATGGAAAGGATTCAGTACAGCCAAGGTTTTCTCTAATATTCTATCTGGGTATATTTCTAGTTCATCCAATAGCGGCGGTTCGTCGAAATCTGTCGGTTCTGCTGTGGGTTCTCCGGGCACTGGTGCTGGCGTGAATATGTTTGAGTTATAGTACTGATTGTTATTAGCAGTCATAGTACCTTGCCCTTGATCGAATGAATAGTTTTGTTGATCTGTTGGAAAGGTCTGAAAATCTAAAAAATATATAATATTACTCTCAATTTGTTTTTTACTCAACCAAATAGATAAATCTGGATTAAAAGAGCTCACCTAACGTTTGAGCTGGATCAGCAAAAGTATTGGAAGTGTTAAATGAGTAATTCTGGCTGGTATTTTGATTCTGCCATGAAAAATCGTTTGGGTTGTTGAAATTTGCCATGCTTGATGTGTTGTAATTAAAGATTTTAGAATAAAACTTTATTAAATGTATGAAAACAGTTCAACTCAACTGGATTTAACAATAGTTCCATGTCACTCAGTACTTGTCAAACCATAAATGTCAAACAAATAGTGGTGGGAACTTTTGAGTGAATCAAAAATTGGAGTTGTCAGAAAGTATTGATTACGATTACTTTAGAGATGCTATCCCCAACTAACGGCGCCCATTCACGAACATGACGCAAGCGTTAGCATCACTAAACTTAATCATAATAATGTAGATTTTTAAGCAACCTAATGACCTTCTCTAGGACTTCTGCCATACTAAGCCCAAAACCATATTTTTCCATTGTACCGAGACAGGGAGCAAAATTTGAATACTTTTTTTTTACAATAGGCATGATGACAATAATATAGAACCAAAAAATATATGCACAGAGGATTCAAAAAAATACCTAGTTTTAATATTAAACACACGAATTAAACTAATGTGAATAGATAAGCTTTTCAATAACTTAAATGTACGCAATCGTTCATGTTAACTGAAACACCAATCAGAGTGAATGACGTCATGCCTAAGTAAATATCAAATCACCGTCCGTTTTGCCTGAGTTTTTGTTGTAATGACGCGTTTCGATTGATTCCTACACCGTTGATTTGATATTTAATCGAGTTTTTGTGATTAAAATAAATAAAATCAAGAAAGGAACAAGGCATATAGCTATTTATATTGAGGCAAATAGCTCTAATTTTGCCCAGAATTTTCTTGCGTGAAATAAAGACTTTTGTTCATCTGAGTTTCGAAATGATCATTAGATCTTACCAAAAACAACCAATAGAAAATTCACTTTATAGTAGGCTGTAGGTAAGTATCAAACACAGCAAAGTCCATCATATTTTTATTCAAAAACTGCTAAGTCCTCCCAACTAGCCAATAGGGAGCAATTTTGTTATGGCAGTACTTTATTTATTGTTGTGATAAGGTCTTGAAAAATTAAATATTTTTATTAGATACTGTGCTATTTTCAAAGTAAAAGTGCTGTTTTTGAAAAGATGGATAATACCTTGACCAGTAAGGATAAAAGTAAAGTTCGGAAACGGCAGAAAAATCCGAAACAATGGAAGAGACACTTGCAGAAACTTGAGAGGTAAGGAGACACTATTATGAGTAGTCTTGATCTTTCAAAATATTTAAATGTAGGTATTACGTTAGAACTATTTGATATTATATATTAAATGGAATAAGAATACGGTCGCGAACAGGATTCGAACCTGCGCCTCCCGGATAAATACTCCAGGCGCTCTGACCACTAAGCCATCTCGACCTCTGCTCACTACCGCGAATTCTTCATCCATATTTTAACACGTCTTTTGGCGACGTCATTGCTATCTATTCAGTTCCTATACAGGTGATCGAACCGACACGACCATAGAAATAAGAACACGACTAACTTTGCAGTTAATGTCACCTGTATAGGGACTGAATAGATAGCAATGACGTCGCCAAAAGACTTATCTATTTGATATTGTTTATTTATATTTTTTTATCAGACTTTTGAGACACTTTAATATTCGAATTGTCCATGTTTATTTACGTGAGTCGATCCCCAAGTTTTAGCGAGATTGAAATTTCATGTTTAAATTTTGTCTTTTCAGATATTCCGCAAAAAATTACCAGAAAAACCTAAATGTACTCATATCACTCTCAAAAAATCTGTGTACGTCTCCCACAATGAGCGATTTGATTGGCTTTCATTTTCGTTATTACACAAACAAGGATAGAAAATCACAGGATGATGATATTAAATAATAATAATAAAATTAGTATTCAATGATTGTTGTTTTTTATTTTCTAAAATAACCTTTTTAACTTACGCGACGTGATAATTATTATAGAAATATCAAAATGTTTTATGTAAGTAAGTCATTTTATTAGTCATGGTCATAACAAATACAGCATTGTCCATGAATGTCTGATTCAAACCTAACAATATCCCTACTTCAGTTTCAAATTCAGCTAACTTCAACACAATTTTGCTTTTTAGACGTTTGTAAAACATAATAAATAAATGTAACACAATGTAGTAAAATCGTCCAAATAATCAAAGGAGACAAAATTGATTATATACTCTTTCCGACCGTATTTCGGTCACGGCGGCCTATCTCCACTGAGATTAGCCAAGTACGCAGGAGATATTATAGTGCACAAGTGTATGCGCAAACACAGGTGCACTCCCTCTTCCTTCACTCTCATATTCCGATGGGACGGAAATCCGACACGACCAGAGAGAGATCAGGCGCAGGACCGACGGCTTTACGTGCTCTCCGAAGCACGGGGGTGTCACACCACCAACTTCCTGACTCCGGGCTGCTACTGAGAATTTCCTAACAGAAAAATTCAATAACACTTTGCCCGACCTGGGAATTGAACCCAAGACCTCACGCTCAGCAGCCGCGCTTGCGACCGCCAGACCAACGAAGCAGTCAAAAAGGAGACAAAATTGATTAATGAAGTAATGCTACAGCCTGTATTCATTAATTCAACACAAATTTTCTATTTCTGGATTATGAACGTCACTGGACTTGGCGGTTTTTGAAACTATAATATTTACAATATTATATTTATTGAAAACATAATATCATTAAATTAAATATATTTATTGAAAACATAATATCATTAAATTAAATATATTTATTGAAAACTTAATATCATCAATACGATTCCCCTATATATTTTTTAACAAATCCCTCAGTATTGGTGTTTTTCCGGAATGATGGAAACTTGCAAAGGTAGTTCCCATTTACAAAGCTGATGACAACAACTGGTGAACAACTATAGGCCAATTTCGATTCTGTGTGCTCTTGCCAAGGTCTTCGAAGCATTAATATGCCCAATAATTCTAAGCCGTCTACATGGATTGATGGATTCATAGCCGATAGGTCCACACGTAGCAATTTAGCGTCTTTTATCGAACATGTTGTTGAAAACGTTGAATCCAATGAACAAGTACATGCAGTCTATACGGACTTTTGCAAAGTATTTGTCAAAATTTCTCATGCACTCCTAATAAAAAGAAAAGCTTACTGCGTACGGCTTTGCTGGTTATTTTATCAAAATTAAATGGCTCTCTTCTTATTTGTATGAAAGATCTTTTAACGTAGCACCAACGGGTATCAATCTGGCGTACCCCAGGGATCACACCTAGGCCCAATATTATTTACTATTTTTATAAATGATTTATAAAAATAGTAAATAATATTGGGCTAAGATAGTCTGGACTATCTGAATAACGTTGTACCATTCTTATTTGAAATTGATTTAAAAATAATTAGAGTTATTAAGTTGCTTTCGGACATTAGATTATTTCAAGAAGATATAAACAGGCTTTTAGTTTGGTGTGGTCAAAACAGCGTGCAATTTATTTTAAAGAAATGCTCCCAAATTACATTTACTCGAAAACTTTATTTCATTGAGTCAAATTACAGCATGTATGGTCAGTGTTTGAACAAAGTTGAAGTCATTAGAGACCTAGGGGTGCTTCTTGATAGAAAACTAACATTTATTCCTTACCTGGACGCTACTGTAAAAACAGCTGCAAAGCTACTGGTTTCATCATCCGTAAAGCTAAACCATTTTCCCAGCCCAAAACTAAAATATTGTTATTTAATTGCTTCTTTCGTAGTGTACTACAGTACTTTTCCGTTGTTTGGCGTCCTTGGTCCTTGTCCTTTTGGCAACACACACTCTTAGACTAGAACGAATACAGAAACGGTTTTTGAATCATCTGGCTTACTCGAAAGGTATTACTAAAAGGATACATAGTTATGCTAAGCGTTTAGAATTCTTCAATATCAAACCGCTTGAAACACGTAGGGACTCTCTCGACCTCCTATTCTGGTATAAGCTTTTAAATAATCTAATCGACTGTACACAACTATTTTCTAGAATTAAATTCAATATTCCCCACAAATACCCGCGGAAATCAGTACCCCACTAATCAGATTTCTTTAAGCCAAGTCCTCCGTGCTTGTTTTGTCTTACTACACGGAGACACCTTCACGAAATATTATGTGTATGTAGTGTGAAGGCGTAAATCCATCATGTCCGTTCGTTTCAGCAATCAACGCGACCCCAGCAAGTTATGGTCTGTTGAAAGGTGACACTCCGGGATTTGTGCACGCTGACAACAGTTAACCTGCACAGGCACCTCAGTATGGCGCACGTGCCTGGCCGTCTCGGGCATGGCGCTGGTTAGGCGGTGAACCACCCATGTCTACCGCCCGCACGCCATGGCTCACAGAGATTGTTAAGTGCCCTCCGGCGCTCAGCACGCCTTCTGCGGCAGGGTTGAGTGGGGTTTACCTCTCTCTCCGTTCCTACCGCCTCCTTTGCGAGCATAACCTCCTCGCAAAGGTCGCCACGGCGCATGAGCTCTAACTCTATACCCTGTATCTAATCACGGCCGGAAGCGAGAGATTGCCCGCCCCTAATGCCCCGATGAGGGCATGGCGCTGCTCGGTCCAAGTTGGGCACACCTCCAGCGTGTGCTGCGCCGCGTCCTCGGCGCAATCACTGCAGTGGTGACACATCGGTGTAGGCTCCCGGCCTATGTGACACAGATACTTCTTGAAGTACCCGTGGTTCGAGAGCATCTGCGTCACCTGGAAGCCGAGGGCGCCATGTCACCTCTCCATCCACTCTCCCAAAAGGGGCCTTACCGCCGCTATTTCGCTATGCCTCGCCCGTGGTTGCGCTAGTTTCTCCCTCCACTCCGCCACTAGAATCTGTAGGAGCTCGGACTGCTTAGCCACGAATTCGCGTGGCAACGGTCGAACACCCTGATCTAGCGCCTCGCCGCATACAAGGACATTATGTCTCTCGCTTCAAAATCCCAGTGCGGTAATCCGGTTAAAAGGCTCTTCGTCTCGAAGAAGATCGTACGGTATCTCCGAATCAGCCTGCCGGCCATCGTTGGCTGCGGTTTTTGCAGCATTGCGATGTTGCGGGTCAAAAGGACGGCCTTCGGCAGGAGGTGACAGGCCCACCCAGGGTCCGCAGCAGCCGCGCAAGCTCTGCTGCGGTAATGAGTTTTGGAGTGAGCCGCCGAAAATGCACCTCGAAGTTCCACCAACTGTCGAGAACGAGTCCTAGGTACTTCATCGTCGACTCGACGCCGATGGTGGTACTTCTCACTATGATGTTGGATCCCAGAGATGACCTTTTCCGAGGCTCATGGAAGCAAATATCCTCTGATTTAAGCAGCGCCGGATCTCAGCCTTTTTGCTCTAGCGTTTTGCATGAATACAACACCACCATAATCATTTATTGCGTATATAGGTAAAATATTGATGTTACAGTTAATACATTTTGTGCAGCTATATTATGTCATGCGACATGCAAAATTTAATTTAGTTTATTAATAATAAAAATTGAAAAGTAACTCAACATGCAAAATCCATAGCGGTTGCATGTTGAAAATATATAGCGCTGCACGGTCCCTATGAGCAAAAGCGTGATGATACCTATTTATTTCAAAAGATTGACCATTCAAGTGCAGTGAAATTTCCATCTAAATCGGTAGATACTTCATTCATTAAAATTCACAAAGATATGTTGCTCTACTATATGCGCCGCTGTTGCGTTGTTGCCGTATAAGTTATGTGCGGAGCATAGTGGAGCCTATGTGTATTATGCTCCACTATACCCCGCTACAGTGAAAACCCCATGAAAGTTCTTAAATTATAAGTCTGCTGTTTCCAAAAATTGTGGTTTCAGTTCTGTATTGGCTATAAAATACTTACAGCACAATTAAAGTTTTAAGCTCTACAGCACTCTACAGTTTCATTACAGTAAAATTATTCTAAATAATTCAAGTTACTTCATGGGCTGACTGAACTATTTTTAATACAAATAAATTATTAATTGTATTCTATGTTAATTGCTTGGTTACAAAAAACAGTTGCATAAAACCATCCACAATGTGACGTTAGAAGCAATAAGAACACAAAAGTACCTCAATGGCGTAATGATGCACCGTATGCAACATGGGTCGAAGCCGTATTTTGTTGGACTGCGCCGTGGCGTAGCATAAAACGCCAGACGGTCACGCAGTGAAAGGGTTATGCACAACTATCAATTACAGAATTTATCACGTCACTTGAAGCTCATTTGAATCATAATGGAAACTAAGGTTTCACTTAAATTAAACTTTATTTTATATGGCATACTTTATTCCATTAAATATAGGTAGTTTTAGTCACTGCATCTATAGGTATGATGGAATGCTTTGAGTTTGTTTGGATATTACACATACATACTTAATATATTACATACATGTTTTAGTGAGTAAGTCTAGGTACAATAATGTGTAGTCAATAGATACGTGAAGTTACATTTCAAATGGTATATTATAATATAGCTTATATTCAAATAAGAGTTCAATAATTAGTAGTAAAAAAGAACTTGTGAAATTATAAATATTTATATCCTTAGGGCACCTATTTCAGTTTACTGATAAACTTGTAGACACACCGTTTTTAATACATTATATATCTGTAAGTAGTTCAAATTGAATCATTGTTAAACATGTGCACAATAATTTATATTTATTCTACAGTGGAACGTTGCGTGTATGGAAAGCAAGTCGAGGCGCAAGGGTTTAAGAAAATTTTTACCACACTCGAATGCACCAAAGATAATCAGCGATAGGCGAATCATGATGCATGAATCTAAATACCAAGCCGCAATTGAGTAATCTCAACAAATGAACACATAAGTACCAGCCGTACCATGTATTAACCACACATTTCTTTGGTGCACTCATTAATGTTTTAAGTCTCATAGAATAAAGAGCATCATGGTCGTAAAATAATATTTCAGGTACTTTGATCTCATTTCTCCAGTTTCTCTTACCAAACAGCAAACTACATAAAATACCCAGGTCTATATGTTGGAATTCATAATTGTACACTTTTAAAAGCACGAGTCTTCATATTGCCATGTTTTAACATGGAAAGACGACATTGAATGATTATTAATAGGTACATTTTGTAATTAATACAACAGTAAGTTAATAACAAAATTAACAACGAAATATAAAACAAAATGTTTTAAACTTATGTTACAATTAAACATTTGCTGATCTGATGTTATGACATACAGAACCTATCTAAAGATTTTCAAAATTCATTGCAAAAAGTTTCGAGTTCATAAAAAGTGTTATTTTATCCAACTCATAAGGCAGTCTTAAGCTAAAATGCAGGCTCCTTACTTGATAATCTTCTTATAACAGGTGTAAGAATAAAGGTGTCAGTTTGTCATTTCATTTGAGTTGTGACTTTCTAGACGCTTAATGGTTTGGTCCCACATGTCGGCTGATGGGATCCGTTTTCCGTATCCGATGTCGCTTGCTCTATTGAGACTAGTTGGATCTCGGAGCTCATTGCTGCAAGCTGGAACCAATTCTCGGTACTTTACACGAGGCGACTGTACGCTATGAACTTCGGCGATGTTTTTGTTGTAATATATTATTACAGAAGAAAACAAATAATTAAATGAAATTTTGGTGCACCCAATCCTGAAGGAGAAGACTCAGTGTTTACTTTGGGAACTTTTCAGAACCACTGAAAATAAATAACGAACAAACGTTTTAATGGATTATGTGATGTTGAATGGATATGATCCGCTTCATACAAAATGTTTTGTCACTATAACACCCGTTTTTGCCGAGCCCAACACCAAGCCAATGCCAAGTGGGAACGGACTGTAAATCTCATACCAGTAAGCTGAATTGTGATTCAGACCGGCCAGAATAAATTGGCTATAACTATGTAACCACAACCAAGAGAATGTAAATGTTTAACATCAGTGATGAATGAACGATGAAACCGACACTTTATTGATACCCTGTTATCATGCTTACTCATTTGAAACGAGATATTTTCAATAACATTCATGACCAATGCGAAGTCAATCCATTTTTGATAAAAAATAATTCATAATAAAGTTATTCATAAATTACTTAAAATTAAAAAAATATGTACAATCTACATTTTGTACATGCAATATACAATACACATACAATTTCATCAGTTTATCAAAGTGTACAAAATAATCACACTTTTGAACACACTAATAAATGGAGATTTCGTAACAAATTATCCTTGTTTTCAGAACAATATAAAGTCTATCAATGCTCATATAAAAATCTTATGGAATAAAAACAAAAATCGAAATTTTTATAACATACATATATCACAGATACCTAAGGAAGATATTACTTATTATATCTAACATTGAGGTGCTGTATACAGTCCCTAAAATAATTATTAAATAAATAAAAAGCACTCAATCTCAAAATTCTAGGTGAATACTGTTATTAAAATATTCATGTTAATAGCTCCATTTCCTGTTTCATTGTTCATAAAAAAAGTCAATATAATATTCGTTTGCTACACATTTATACTTGAAAGTAATCACTGACGGTGGCGTCACCTCCGTTATTAATACTGCTTTTCGGTTCGCTTCTGTTCGGTACATTAATTTTTTCATAACCTGCTGCTGAATCTGATCTCTCCACACTGCAGCTCCCTGAAGCCTCATTGTTCACCTTTTCATACGGTGGTTCTTTCTTGGATAGTTCAAAATATTTTACGCTTTCATAGTTTGGATCCTTTTTGGAGCGTACCGAGTCATATTTTGAGTCCTTCGATCGTACTGATTCATATTTGGGGTCCTTACATCTTAATGACTCGTAATTTGGATCTTGTGTACTCACAGTTTCATAGTTAGGGTCTTTGGGGCGAACGGATTCATAATTTGGATCTGACTCACTTCCTGTGGTGTAGAGAGGGTCATGCGGCATTGACTCGTAATTTGGTTCTAAGGTGGGTTCTTCGTTATTGTTCGCGGGCCAATTGTTATATTTGCTGGGTTTTTTATTTACTGTAGAGTAAGTAGGCTGTACTTTGTAGTTCGGTGCGATTGTGGCGTAAGGCGGAGTGGGCGGCTGGTTTCTTAACACTTCATAATTCGGATCGGAATCGGAGGCATTATTATCAGTCTTAGAAATGTGCTCATACCCAGCATCACTGCTTACTATGCTGTTAGAGCCGCTGTCTACGACCAGGTGATTTAATTTCAATAAATTATTGTTTGAAAAATTTGAGTTGGATCCTGCGTTGCTTCTTTCTTTGACTGTTTCGTAGCCGGGATCTTGATTTTGTGAATTTTTCCGCTCTTTATGAGCGATTGTTTCATAACCGTGATTGATAGACTTTTTGCGATCGATAGTTTCGTAGCCTGGATCATCACCGCGGTATTTCGATGTATGGGGTTCCCCATCGGCTCCAGTAAAGTCTTTTGACCGTCTAGTGGTCTCTTCCGCTCTACCTTTAGTTTTCTTCTTTACTTTTGCATACATTTCCTCAAGGTTGCGCGAAGGGCTCTCAGTGACGCGATGATCTGAGTTTAGGCTAGTGTTGGCATCCGCCGATGAATAGTCGCTATAGCCGGGTCCGTCGATAGAATTATACAGATTGTCAGTTTGACCATCATGTTGATCCATGTCAATGTTAAGCTCCCTAGCGACGAGAGGTCGGTTCAAATCCCCAGAACTAAACCTGGGTTTTTCAACCGGATAATTGCAACCGTAGAAATCGGACGAGCTTACACAACTGTTGTTCCGTTGATGTTTCTCGTTAAGACTCCTTCGCAACTTGTCGTGATTGAAATGAAGATCACCTGAAAATAAATTTAACATATACAGGAAAATCTGACAATAATGATTAAACCGTTAGTGTGAGTCTCAGATTCAGTATTCATTTAAATTGAAAAATCTAATAAATATAAAAAATTACCTGTACTCGACATCCGCTGGTGTCGCTGCGCAAGAGTCTGTTCTATAGCAGGCTGTCGGGGCGCTACATGAGACGAAGCATGTGACGTCACATGTCCCGTACCGTGTGACGCTACATGGCTGGAACCGTGCGACGTCACATGTCCTGTACCGTGTGACGTCACATGACCCGTATTATGAGACGAGTGCGCTGAAGCATGCACAGTAACGTGTGACGTCACGTGAGACGTAACATGTGAACTGACATGTGAATTTGTATGTAACGCCGTGGCGTGTGGCGGTGGTGGTAGTGGAGAGTTGGCTTGACGCTTCTCTGGCTTTGGAGAGCCAAGTGCACCCGTAGAGTTTGAGCACGATGAAGATGATGCTGGGGAATAACATGATTAGGTAATGTTAGCGGTAATCTCTAATTTCTAGCCAGTGAACGCATGACTGAGGGATAACCGTGACGGTCAAACCATAATATTTTGTTAAGAGCGGTAATTAAGGAGGGAATTTTCTTCAAACAAAAGGTCAAAGATACATTGTATTAGCTATTAATCAGTTTAAAACTAAAATCCTTAAATCAATGTCTTACGTAACTATACCTTGTCTGGAATGTGTAGCATGAGATGTCGAAGCACCGATTTCTGGCGGAGCACTTCTCCTAAAAAAATACACAAAATATACTCAATAGAGGCAATTACCTATTAATTAAAATAGCCTAATGGTATGACTGTTGGACTGACAAGTCAAAGTTTGCAAGTTCGAATCCAAGGCACATCTTTTCGAAATCATATGCGTACCTATTACAAATAAATTATCATTTGCTTAAAACGGTAGGAAAACCTCTTGAGAAAACCAGCACACCTGAAAGAGGTTCGCGATGGTGTGTTAAGTCTATCTATCTATGTCGGAGACCTGGGGGTGTTTTAAACTCTGACACTAGGCTGTTCGTCAACACGACGATAAGAACATCACACTGTAAATGCACTAGAACATATTTTTCGTAATTTTACCTGGCAATATGCGTGGGGTCTGATTGTAGTAAGTCCGGAGTAGGGTCTCTTCGGCGCGGTTCAGCCCCGATCTGCGCATAAGTGTCAGAGCCTTCGCCCAAGCTCGCCTCTTCGATCGCTGCATACATTTCATCTGCACACAGAATTCATAAATTATATTGATCACTTAGAAAATATCCTTTCTCTTCTCTAAGTTAAAAGGGCAGAACCTTCTATTTCAATTTATTTTGAAAAAAAGATTTCATTAAACTATTTGTGATAAAAGTGACGGCGCACATATCCAAAGAATTCTAGAATAGAAACAAAAACATCATGACCCATGTTGCAAAAATAAATTGTCAATTATTTATCGACGAGTTCTCTTATCTTATCAAAAGCTAACTATAACTACTAAGAAACATATAGGCATCAAAAACATTGTATATTATCCTGTTCCAAGTATTGAATGTTTGTATTGATTATTTATTTATAGACATGTTATTGGAGCTAATTAAGAGAGGCCGACGTAATTACATGACTATGATATTGATCATCATAGAGGATTACTGGTATTTCAAATCACCATCTTCAATAAAGATAGGAATTAGGAAAATGTTAGGCGCCGCTGCTAATCGTCAGATACATTGATCATTATGTCAATATTATTAATATAGCCACTATTATCTATCAATATATTTGGTATTAGGTATTGAGAAATATAAGTTACTGTCTTCGCTTACTGCGAAGAACATTAAGGAAACGAAGGAAGAAGAAGCATTTCGTGAAGAATCGGAATTTTATATAGGTAATGAAAATGCAAATTAGCGTACCTACACGCAAAAAATATTGAACATTTATCAAGTACAAGTACAAAGTAAAACGTTTTAAGCCGTGTTCTTGTCTTCTGTAATAAAATAATAATTCTTATAGTTTAGTTGTTGGTAATAGTTTTTATGTAAATAGGCGGCATTTGCTTATAGCTTGGTATTTGAAAGAATTTTTAACATCATGCCGAACAAATTCAATTTTTTTTTTTGTGATTCACTCGCTCTCCTCGTATGCCAAGCCCTGTGTGTGATAATATCGACTTTTGCTCTTATGTCCCAGAAAGGAGGTCAAAAGTCGACTTGATAACAGACATACTTGTGAAGCGCGATTCATTTGATATTTTTCCGAAGACTTACTTTGTCTTACATAGCAAGTAAGAGCCTTCAAATAACATTTCATAGTTATAGCGTGTAACGTAAAGCCAAGAATCTAAAAATTTCAACTACATGTATATGTCGCAGATTAATTGAAGAATCAGCTGTTTTACAAAACTGCTAGCTGATTTACAAAACAGTAATGTTATGAAAAACAGCTGAACGACGTTTAGCGGTTTTACATAATTACTGAACTATAACACGGAGAATTGTATGAACGTTTTGCGTTTATCAATGCAGCGGGTCAACGATCAGAGATTATTTAAAACAGTGTGAAATGAACTGTCAGATTGTTGATTTTAGTTCAAAATTTTGTCGCATATGGCTCTGTATGTCTTAACAATAATAACCTTACTTTATTTTACTTGTCAATAGCAAAAAAATATGAAAATTTTGAATGACATAAATACTAAACCACTATAACAGTCGACAATATATCGGGATTATGAAAGTAAATAAATGAAATTGATTAATGAGCGAGCGAAGCGAGCTCGGGAGTCTCGTGTATCCCGACACGGACAGGTTAGGTCCGAAGAGGATGACGGGGGCCAGTGAGCGAGCGTAGCCAGCGAACTACCTCCGTCGTCCTCTTCGTGTTTAGGTTTTTCTAACCTTACAGACACAAAAATAGAGGAGCCCCGCAAATCGGGGCTCCGTTGACCCAGCCACGCAAAGTCAAATCAGAATACAGTATCTTTTTTTTACTTGAGTAGTGACTATCCATTTAATATACCTATACAATAAACAAACCTGCCCCACTGTAGATATGTCATTCTACATTACGTGTAAAAGTGGGTAGCAGTTTTGTTAAACGTATCGCAATGGCAATCCAGCTGAACGTTGTTTTATAAAACAGTACTGTTTTGTAAATCAGCTAGTAGTTTTGTAAAACCGCGGATTCTACCATCCATCTGCGACATATATATCAATCAAAGTCTGATATTTATGAAATAAGTAAAATGCTCTGGTTGTTTAAAATTAGACTAATATACAACCAGAGCTTTTTCTTATGTCATAAATATCCGCTCGATAGGCATAGGAATTAAATCAATCTATATTTCGGAATGTCATATCGGCCTAAAAATTACTTAAGAAACACGATTATAACCAAGCGTGCGTAGGTATACAATGTATGCGTGTTTCAAAACTGATGGGACAGTGATGTAAGGACATTTAATTGCTTTAATTGTTGTATTGACGGATTAGGCTTGTAATTAGTTTCAAACGTAATCCTACTGTTTACTTGAAAGTAGGTACTACCTTGGCCAATGGATAGTTGTATGGATGGATATACTAATACGGAGTCGCGAGTTAGCGAGTCAACAGATTAGGTCAGGTTTCGTACTAACACTTAAATATAGACTATTCATGTTTGGTCTGAAATAAATGATTAATAATAATACGTTAGTTGTAAACTTACCGGAATCATCAGATACTGTAGCATAGTGGGGTTGGGACGGCGGCTTGCTGCTCTGGGCGCGGATGTTACTGAGTGGTTCACGTACCGAGATGCTGGTGTAGCCCTCTGAAAGTAAAGTAACATTCACTGAATCATGAAGTTATATATGGAAATAAATTTTTTGATGTGTGTAAAATGAAAAATCCAACTGCAAGATTAAACCTAAACATACCTACTTGTTGCTATACAATCTATTCCTTATTTTAGACTATCGTCAACCAGGCACTTTTGGAGATCTAAGGCTCGATTGCACCGATGTAACTTTAACCATAACCGACGTGTTACTTTATTATTTTGACAGCTTTTCTATGCAAATTCTCTCGAAATGGCAGTGACACGTTGGTTACGGTTAAAGTAAAGTTGGTGTAATTAAGCCCTAGTGAGCAAGTAGGTACCTACGACCGTTGTTGACCTACGGAATCTTATTGAATTAATTGCTCTACAGATACATTTTTGAAAAGCATAACGTTAAGCAAACCTTAACGTTATAATTTTTTATCGGGGAGTATTTATCCGGGAGGCGCAGGTTTGAATCCTGCTCGCGACCGTATAACTTTAATTGCTCTATTTTTATAATTAAGATGCAATAAAATAAGATTACCTGGAAGAAAAATGCACGTGAGTAGTAACCGGTAAACAATAATTGATTTAAAAAAGGTGTTTAAAGTTTCTCGATATATCAAATGGCGCTTTGAGCGCAATAAGATAATCCGGATTAAATATAGGTATAAGACCTACAACAATCGATTATATTTATTGATTCAAAAACGTATAATACTGTAAGTATGATTTTCGTCACAAATTTATATTATCATGTCTGATGCATTTTACGATTTCGCAGAATTATTGGCAAGTTTTTTTTTTTTTCCTATTTGAATGGCTTAATTTTAATAGCACAATACAAAACAAGGAATAATGAACTTTAATAATTAGGGTGTAAGGATTATCGATAAACAAAAAAAGTTGCAAATTAGTTAATAATTTATTAGCTTATCTGCAAATAATCTAATCATACATATTTATAATGGACATTTATTGTAATTACAAATCTACACGGACATCTACAGGGAACATAAGATTGAAGAGTGAATATGATGATCGATGACATTGATTTGGTTAATCAGTAGGTACTTTAAAAATGCAACAGTCGTGTGGTATTTTTTCTAACCAGCCAATAGATTGTTTTTGATAATGTTGACGCTAAGCAGATTTTATAAAAAAAATATGTAATTTTGCATAACAGCATTTATCTCAAAAAATAATTTAGTTATCGTTGAATCGCTAAATTATGTATCGTTTATTTATAATTATAAGTGATACAATTATGAAACATTATGCTTGATAACTTATATAATGCTACTAGCTTCTACCCGCGACTTTGTCTGCGTGGAGTTCAGAATTGGGTCCAGTTGGGATCAAAATATATCCTACGTGTTAATCCAGATTCTAGATTTCATACATATTGTCGGTAAATCCCATGCAATGAAGTACAGATTAACGTATTTACACAAGATAGCACCACGCCTGTATTCCCCGAAGGGATAAGCAGAGATGTACACGATTGTACACCCACATTTCACCATTGCTGTTATTAAGTCCCATGTATTAGAATGTCCTAACAGAAAAACCCAATAACACTTTGCTCGACCTGGGAATCTAACCCAAGACGTCATGCCCAGCAGTCACGCCTGGGACCACTGGACCACACTTACACTAAAATACGCATTTTGAAAAGTATCGCGCGAGATTAGAATGTGTGGAGAGTCGAGCTAAGTCTCACGATATCTTACCAAAGGGGGCAGATCGAATAATCGTCAAAATCACCTCGCGTAATTAATGGACCCCTTATTACGGAATTTTAAAGGAAGGGACCTATTAATCCATGAAGTTTAAGTAAATATACTCTGCCTATTCCGATATCTATTCACGAGACACATACTTGCGGAATCAGTGGAATCCCCGCTGAAGTGAGCGGTGTTGTCTATGTTGGGTCGAGGAGAAGGCGGCGTGATGTAAGGAAGCTCCTGACTCGATGGCAACTGTCCGCTTATCGCCACAGACGCTGATATTACCACCGATTCTGAAAACGAAGCTTATTGTCTGAATTTTAACAAAACATGCTTATAAGTGAACTATTTATTCCACTAACGATTACAATCAAGGTTGATAAATGATGTTATCGTTTTGATAGTCATTAACGTTTGATGGTGAGATTGAATAATATTTTCTTTACTTAGTAAGCGTACTTTGAATAACTTAAACTATTATAAAGTTTGCAAACAAAAGATAATCCTTCTCAATAAAAATTACACATGGCATTTCAATTGCTTGTAGGATTAAAGAGATGAAGTTTATAGAGAATTATAAGAGAGAAGATTAAAGAGTTACACAACTATACACGTTTTTTTGTAATATACATACAAACCTGCGGCATTTTGTCCCACTTCCCTCTCGTCAATTTGAATTTCTCGCTCAGGCGTTTGATCGGTGGTTACTTCAACAAGACTGCAACAACAAAATAATATGTCAATGCAAATATAAGGCGTACAAAATTATTGAAAAAGTTTTTTTCAGTTAAATATCAGAATAGATTTTTTTCATACTAACATATTATGGCTTTCATTCTGAAGTTTGGCATAGGCGTGTTCATAGGGGTGGTCTCGGCTGGTAGATGCGGTCGCTACTGTCTTGTTCCCTGGAGATAAACAACTACGATTAGTGAAAACACACACTGATTACAATTAAATTATCACCAGTTCCGAGTAGCGGCTCCTTTGTCCGATACTACCGGATCTTGGCGCCGATAAAGTTGATGGTATCTCTAATCTGATGAATGAACCATGGAACACAGTAGCAAAAAATATGTGTTAATTAGAGTAGCATATTTTTTGCAAAGGTTCATATTATGCGGGTGTTCATGCTTCTTTTATCAATCGAAAAACATTGAGTGTAAATATTTAAGAGAATGATTTTCCGTTTAAACTTAGTTCTTTTCATAACTAATTTATTAAACATTATATGCTTTGTTTCACTTCATGATTATAGATTTTATTAGATATAAAGGGATATTTATATCTCGGCCTAATTAGAATATAAATAAAAATTGCTGCATTCAGATATGCATGTTCACGGAAATAAAGGAAAATAGCTGGTTAAATACATATATGTATGGAGGAAACATAAAAGCATATCAATAAAAAGTTATTGTTTTCCTTGAATATCAATGCTGTATGATTATTCGTTAAATATATAAGTAACGATTGGACTAACCGATATCAGAAGAATAAAGTATTATTTTCAGTCACTGTATACGACCTAAATAGATAGCGATGACGTCACTATAAGACCGATTAAAATTTGGAAGAAGAATTCGGATATTGAGCACAGATCGGAATGGTTTAGTTGGCTGAGTGCCTTGCCTGGAGTATTCATCCATCAGAGGGTTGAAATCCTGCTTACGACCGAATTTTTATTTCCAAAAGAAATATAATTTGCTAAAGTATTTTTATTAACCAAGCTGTATGGTTAGGAGCTAACCTAGTGTGAGAGCTGTACAAGCTATTAATAGGACTCGAACTTGGCTAGATTTTAAAGCCAAATTTTTTTTTTAAATAATTGTACCGTCCTAACGTGCCCTCCAAGATGCTCAGAAAAAGTTATCCTAGCAGTCAACCATCAACAGGACAGACTGACCGCGCTTGTTGCTTACCTTAACTATTGTTTACTTAACACAGTTTGCAACAGGCTATGAGCGCCACGAAGGTTGTCGATATTTAGTTTTTAATTAAATCCGACTTTAAAAATAAGTAGGAGCAGTGTATTTGAATTGTTTGGAATATATTCAGTATAGTAGTTAGAAAGACTGTTTCAAAAGTTTAAAAAGTGTGTCATTTGAAGTCTATGTCACGTTCACAGAGGAAAATATAAATTGATAATGTACCTAGTTAACTAGTCAGGCTTTTTACTGTGCCACTCCTGATGCAGTCTGCATTAATGAATAAATAATTAAGGTTGCGCTAGGTACTAGTTTTAGATTTTAGTACTGTCACTGTCACAATCTTTACATAGTCTTTTATCATCAGGTAAGTACGACGGTATATTCAACACCTACTAGGTGGTCTAGATTGATTTGTTGATGGCATATTATTATCAAAATTTTACGAGTTACAACTAAAAACGAATATGAATGTGAAAGTTTAGTTCCATGTTACTTACTGATTCATGCTTCAAAGGATTATATTACAGTAGAATGAAACTGTTTATATGTGTATTTACGGTATTTGTCTTCAATTTATACATACATATGCTCTGTTTTTATCCCGGTTAACCTCTTTATATCCTAGTTTAAGCAAAATATGTTTTATGTTAAGAATATTAATTATTATGAGGGGCAGCTAGCTCTATCTATATACCTTCTAGTTGAGATGCAAATTAGAATGCGGCTTGGTGCAACCTGGCAATCAAAATTTATATTCCAGTAGGTTTCCATCTATTACAGATATTATTTACATTCAAGTTGAACACTTATTTTATTCACAATAAGTAATAAGCGATTTGTATTAGTACCTACTGCGTTACTGTTATTGTATATTGTCGTTATGAATATTCCGTTAGCCAGTATCTATCCAATAAATAATACACTTCATGGCTAATTAAAGCATTGTGCAGCGAGCTAACATTTTAACAAGTACCTCTACATATATCATTATATATGTATGTTACGTACAATATATTTATATATGTAATTATATTTTAAATACATTAGTGTACTGGTGCCGCACGTCACGCTGGAATGAAACTATCTAGATAGTTTATAGACTCCAGATACAAGAACAACAACAGTACTTAGGACCTTGTGAAGTTGACACATACATAGATCTCAAAATTGAACTTCATGTTATTCTTGGTGCGCTTACTTTCGCCCGCAACCTTTGAATTTGAACTAAGTATATGCCGAGGTTTCGTAGGTCACACCGCAACATGTTTATCTAATAAATTATGACAGTTAATAATACTTCATGGAGACTGCTGCTCAAGGTAAGATTTTTGCTCGGCATAAAATATTGATTTCCAATACATTACCACCTCATTTCTGAATCACTGAAGCAAAATTAATCGATTCATAACGTCGATCGATCTATGTCTGTCTTGCAATAAGTAGTACGCACGTAATACTCGCATTCCAGAGTGATTTACCTTCATCCAAATTCACGGTGGCATATATTTCTGAGGCCGTGTCTCCACTGTCGTGTCTTCCCACTGGATGCGGTATCTCTGGTAAACTTCTCTGACTGTTCTGAGTAGACGCCCTGTCAAGGAAATAAGTAAAATCAATAAAAAAAATACTGATGTAAGGTTGATTGAATGTAGGAATATAAAAGTGTTCACAACAATATCAGGTCTTATAACGTTAAATAACGCGTTTACTCAATACAATAAAAAATAAATACAAGCGTTAATTAAAACTAATTAATGAGGATGATAGATCTCAGTGATTTGCGGAGAATACGAAGAATTAAGATGAAAACAGAAAAGGATGAGGGAATTGCAATTTGAATCACAAAACTGTCGTAGTACATTATGATACAAGTGCCTTATGTTGGTCATTACAGTCGAGGTTGAATTGCTAACCGAGCCTTGGCGAGGATAGCAATGGCCGACCGAGACCTGTTGACCATTAGGGCACGCGACTCATACGACATTTTTCAACACTATTGTGAGAAAATAAAAGGATAACATAAAATTACATTTTGTAAAGACATTCAACTATATACATTTTTTAATTAAGATGGCGAGCAAATTTTTTTTTTCTTACGCCAAGTCTATGGTCTATTTGCGCGCAGGAACGAGGCTCACTGACGAAGTTGCCAAACAGCCTAATATTATAATAAAATAAAATTTTATTGATAACAAAAATTACCTAATGCTAATTCGGATACAGAAATATTTTTTTATTAACTGATATGTCATATTTTATCTAACACTGTATCCAAGACTGTATCTAATTACAAAAATTGAAAATTTCAGCAAACAGTTTGCAGACATCAAATTTCTTTACTACGACGTATTTCAACACAATTGCGAGAAAACATGATAATAAAATCGGTTAAACTTATTTTGTTAAAATGACGCGCGCTTTTATTTTTTGTGCGCCGGGTCTATGGTCTATGCACGCGCAAGTAGAAGCAGAGTTTTGACCACTAAATATATTTTATAAAAAAATGTAATAAAGTTATTATTCTTCCATTTATAACACAAATTAATGCTAATTTGATGGATAAAAAGAAATAATTTGAAGAATCTAAATGTATATTTGTCATATTTAAATTAGCACAGTCACAAAAATGTTAAATCTCATCAAAGAGTTTTCAGACATCAAAACTCTTTGCTGAGATTTAAAAGTAAATTTAAAGCTGTCACGCACTGTTTTTTGATATTACGGCACTAATGCGGTAAAAATGAAAAAAGAGCACGCGTGATTAATAAGCCTCATTATGAACGTAAAAGCGGTGCAATAAGAGCCACTTTACGAGCAAGAGTGTTGAAAAAAGCAGTATTTCGACGTATCTGCTACTATTTCCACCGGATGCACAGCAAAGTTTTTGTGTCATATTGAGTCAGCATGGTAGACAATTATTGTAGAAATGAACGACTAAAACAGATATTCCGATCGAAATGGTTTAATTGAAACCAGGTGGAATTATAGTTTCCTCGGCACCAGAGCAGAGCCTAATTACTTGATTGTCGAAATCCTGATCTGTCAATATTCAGTAAGTACCACACGTATTTTATAGGCAGAGAATCCTATGTAATACAAATATGTATCAAGTAATAATTTTGGTATCGGTTAAATGTCATATTCTACTCAGGGGAGGAATTTATATTTGTTTTTTTGAATACTCCCCTATTCTAAAAGCAAATCTAAATATTGCATGCTCACTATCGTTACGTTTTTATAGGGACAGAAGCATCTGTAAAAGCATTCGTAATGAGATAGTTCCCGAACTGGCCCAAAATAAGCATGAAATTTTGCGTGTATCACGCAAGACTCAAGTTGTAAAGCCCACAACGCCGCTATACCTCACTGACATTTTGGAACATGGTAAAGTTCTAGGTCAATGTTAAGTGAACATTATTAATAGTTGTTCGACGTTAGGACTAACCTATTGTTTAAGTAATAAAATATATATAATATATCTGCCTAGCCTTTTCCCACTTACATTGGGGTCGACTTCCAGTCAACCCAGACGCAGCACAAGAAGAAGAAGAATACCAGTATTTTACATGGAGCTACTGCCTACACGCCTACACAACTCCACAACCGTGGTATGACTGATTTTCAGACTTTCAGGCCTCTCACTACCCCCCCCCCCCCCCCCCGCCCTCCAGAGGTTCTGCCTTGTCGTGGTGGGGAGGCCCTAGTAGCCGTGGCTTAGTCACTTACGGTGAAAAGGGCCACTCGTCTGGGCTTTGCTTCCAAGCCCATGTTGGAGCTGCATAGGTTGCGGACCATGGGGGGTGTCGCAACTGAGGTAGTCTGCGGCGTCGTATGGGCGGCATCGCAGCTGAGGGATGAGGGCCGCGGCAGGAGAAGAGTGCCGGTATGTCGGTGCGCCGCTCTCGCTACCTTCTGCGGCCTTGACGGGGCCGCCACCGTTAGATGGCGGACGCAGTGCGGCCGTAGGGGACGAGTATAGCGAGGCGCCGCAGTGGCAGGCGGCGGGGCCACAGACCTGACCCGGCGCAAGGGACCTTGGGCGTCCGGACTCGGGGTTGCCTGGCGCCCATAACACATGGTCCCCGAGGTGGTTGCGGCACGCCATGTGTCTGGTGTGCCGTAGCGGGGGGGTGCAGTACCCAACTCCGTGAAAGGGGGTCGGGCAATGGACAGAACTTCTTGGTTAAAAAAAAAGTGTGAGTAGTGGCCTTTTAATGTTCGTGGAACTATTACGTGACAACATTAAAGTCCTTAAAGAACAGTTTGTGCGACAATGACAATACGACCAAGCCATTATTTTTAACCAAAATGTAGAGTTTGCAGAGTAAGGGCTTATGAGTTATTTGTTCATTGTTTTAAATGAGGTATAGTCAAGAGCACGTAGAACTATATACTTTGGGCTTTGGATAGGCCCCGTAGACTATGACGCGTAATACAAATCCGAGTTCAGTTATGAGTTTGGCTCTATTAGAGTCTTGGCAACCAAATTTACATGAAATATTTTTGATGGGATTTCATTTCTTTTTGCCAGGCGCCCTAGATTTTTAGTTTCTTTTTAGAACTTCAGCTATTCGTTTTTTTCATAGCTCACTTTCTAAGTTTCTATTGTTGCCCCTATGCTTTGTTGGTTTACTATATGCAATAAGCGGTAAATCAGGGTGGTACTTCGTTTTAAGCCAATTGTATTGGATTAAAGCTATTTTATTTTTGTAATTAATTTAAAATAAGTGAATAAACATGACAAGATACAAATAGACTATTAGGATATAATTTGTCAGAATCTTACAGAAACTATGTTATTAAAATTTTCATCATCAATTAAGGTTTGTGGACCATTTTTGTTAATATTACTACATGTACAGACTACTGAGACCGGCAGACGGTGTCCTGCCCTGAACTGAGTCCAATTGTACATTTAAACCACCCAGGGACTCACACAAACACAGACAATAAAAAACATCAACTCGAGTCGTTCTCGAGTTTAAGCGAGACTAACGAACAGCAATTCATTTTGATATGTATAGATATAGATAATGCACCCTTAATACGAGGGGTTGTCGGGGGAAAGGGGAAAGTTTCTAATTTCTTATTTTTTCTGTTGTATATAAGCAAATCCTAGCTTTCTTGTACTTCAGAAAGTAACCTAGGGGTTTTAATGATCATTAGTCAGTGAGTAAGTCATGAAATCGACATATTTCAGATGTCAATAATTCCGAAACAATTTTTTATGGTCCTGAGCAGACTTTTATACACACTGTCCAGTCAAGATAAGTACAAATGTCAAGATACAAGTGTGCTCAGGACATATTATCCTGAAAATTTCAGTGTTCTGTTCTAACTAGTATTATGTACCGATATGTACGCCGCACAGAGGGGGTTAGAGGGGGAAGTTTCAAATTTATAATTTTTCCGTAATTATATATTACTTATATATAAATCGGAAACCATAAAAGCTAAATAATTGATACTTTGTGTGTTTGTCAGTAAGTTCGTAAGTCTACTGAGGACATCTTATCTTGAAAATTTCAGCTTTATAGCATTATCCAGACCGACGCTATGGTCTGAAAGTACGACGAACGCTTCCAGAGAAGGTAGGTAGGTAGTGCCCCGCTTCCTTCGGCTCGTCTTGATGGGGACGCTGCCGTACCCCCAGATTTGGTTGCATAAATCAGAGCAAGCATCAACTCTTCATCCTTATCTTCTACAATCTAGATACAAGTTTAATTTTTGTAATAAAACTGTCATAGATCTTTTTTATTATTCAACTCCGATCGACAATCGCGAGTCATCATAGTCATTTGCGTGGCTAATTTTCTTAACTTTCCTTTTTATGAATCCAAATCTTTTATAGCATTATCTGCAATCTCGCCCGCGTATAAGTCGGAGTGTTTCGTAGTCGGCTATACAATTGTGAAAAACTATTTCAGCTACTGTCTTGATAGTAAAATACATCCCAATGAAATTTAAAGCAAGATATTTAAAGTACAAAAATAATACCTCTAGAGTTTTATTATAGTATAGATCAGACATCACTTCGTTCTTCCTTATTGCCTAGGGTTTGATTAATATTTGCAGCAGAAATACTCAACACTTAGAACACACAATGTATTCAATTAAAGTACTGCTGAATAAGAAAATGACTAACAACTTGTAGCAAGATGTTAACTGTTAATAAAATGAGACATGCAATTAGCCTATTTTATCATCCATGCATTGTGGTTTGTTTTATATTGAAGTAAAAACATCTATAACTATGTAATGTATGTAAGTACCTATTAACAAAATAAGTAAATGTTAAAACACTACAATGGAAATTAGTATTCCAGACCAAATTATGATTAAATTATTTGTAAGATTAAAAGTAAAAGAATCAATAATTACAACCGCTACAGAAGCAGTAAAAAAAATATGCAGTATAATACACTATTTTATTTTAGTATCATTTTAAAGGTATGTATTTAGAACAAAAAAAAATCTTTACCTAAAATAAATTATAATGCAATACATAAATATTACTAGTATCACAAGACAGTACTAGAGTACCTACTATAATTTCAAAAGTAAGAACAAATATTATATAAAACCAAGTAGATGGAAATACCTAGCGGGAAATATATAATAATATTATAGCAGATCAGACATGAATTTTTGTTAGCATGTTATTCATATCATCCCCATTAAATGTACTACATAAGAGATTAAAAAATAAATATATACCCCCAGGTGCTATAGTACAACAACATTAAAATTAGTTGAAACTCCTAATAAAATTATTAGTTAAATTGTTAATTATTTAGACCATTAGTTAGCCCTTGAGTTAGGTATGTCTAGTCTAGGTCATGCTAGATCTATAACAAACCGCTTGATAGAGGCCGGAGTGGTAGGCGTTGGAGACGGTGCCTCCTCATCAAAACGAATTTTGACCACACCGGCCGTACCAACCAACTCACTTCTGTTAAATAATAAAATATTTATTTATATAGTACATCTGTTACATTCAATTGCTTACATAATGAGTCATTCTTCCACAATATGCATTTAATCAATAGCTATTTGTATTTGATTACAATTTTTATTGTAAGATTTGTTGCAATAAAAACACTGTGTAAAATTGATAGATAACAAAATGGACATTAATTAAAATTGCAATTGAATATGTATAGGTATACTTAGGATTTAAAATAACCTAATTGATGATTGTGAGAAGTGAATAATGCCACTGCACGGCATTAATTCTGTGCAGATCATTGTATATTGTAACACCTATCTGACCTATATTTGCAATAAACATTTGAATTGAATTGAATCATCGGAAAACCAATTATATAATGAAATGCCTTTCTAGTTTCTGTTTTGATTGAATCCTATAATAATTAACAAACTTCCTGCTGTATTTTTCAACTAAAATGTGGTGGTTAGGAAGCTGAATGATTAATTTTAAACATATAGTAAACTAATACAATTTTTAACAGTAATACTATGTACTGTATTGTTTAATGCATGTTAATTGACTGTTACTTATTATATTAAAGTTAAAACTTAAATTTAAAAAAAAAAATTGTACTTGTAATAAATTATTAATAAAATTAAAAAGTTAATCAACTCCAGCTTTACACAAAATATTGTAAAAAATTTACTACTTTGACAATTATTACCTTCACAATACTATAACAATATGTGATTCCAATAAGTGAAAGTCTACTAAGTTATCTTCAGAGAAACACAGCTTACTAATTGTTTCTTTCAAAACTAAGTGCCTCAATTTAAGATATAATAAAATCTGAAGTTTAAATTAAGTAAATAAACATTAACTTACTTTTGGTTGGAGTTCTTGCAGCCGCAGACACATGCTGATAGTGCTGTAATGAGAGTGACTAGCACCCCTACACTTAGAGCTACCTCAATTAGAGTAAACATAGTTTCTCAATCAATGGCAATCCAACCCAGCGGTATTTTAAAGAAATATTCCATCATACACTTAAAATTAAGTCACTCCCTTATACAGAAACACTATAATATGAACACAACTCTCTTCCATTTGAATAAAAAGTGGTGAAATGTAGGGCAATTGGCAACTTGACCACATAGGCTCAGTTAAAATTTGAACAGAAACAACTTAATTGCGTCTATATTATCAAAATAAACGTTATAAAAGCCAATAATCTTTAATTCATAAATTAATTCGATCATTTATAAATAGTCAAAACGAAAGCAAAGCACATCAATCGACACAGATGCAATATTATATAGATTATGTATGACTATGAGAGTGAATACTGAATAGTGATTGTCGTAATGTCAATGTCGATAAAACTTCTAAGTGGAGCATTGAGACGGTGCTCTGAAAAACAAAAACAAATCTATCAATCACCTACTTCAATATAATGAAATATCATGAAGCATAGTATGATCGTGAGTTTTTTACGGAATATGTTTTTTTATAATTAGTTTTGACGTTTACGTCAGATACTGATTGAAATGAAAACAAAAAATTCTTACATAAATTTATTTACATAATTGAAAAATATTCCCTGAAGTATTACAGGAGCAAGTGCATTCCAAATAAAATTAGGTACAATGATTTTAAAGACAATTATATGTGTAAGAAAAACTTTAAATTAAAATTAGTGAAAAAAGAAAAAGAACATCCACGAGTAGTGCGTCGGCGTGTGTGTGTGCAAGTGTGCCTGTGCATGTGTGCGTGTTCGTGTGTTAACCTAAAATTTAAACTCTCTAGGCAACAGGAATAGAGTAGTTTTGAGGTGGGTATCGTACATGCGAGCATAATTGGAAATGAACGTGCCGATGAGCTAGCAAGACCAGGAGCAAATGGTACACAGTAAGGCCCCGAGCCCTTCTGTGGTATACCTAAAAGCCTAGCTCAAAAATCCCTCATGGACTCGTGTTTTGAAAGTGCAATCGAGCTCTGGACGGAATCGCCAGGCATGACTCACTCTGAAGTCCTTTATTTTTATTAAAGCCTACAACAAAAGGTACACAAACCACGTCCGAGCGCTGAGTAGGAATAATTTGCGCGTTGTAGTAAGAGCCTTAACTGGACACTGCTGCTTAAATAAGCACATGTTCAATGAGGCTAAGCGCGACACAAACCTGCAGACGGTGTGAAGAGGCTGAGGAAACACCACTTCACCGTTTTGGAGAATGTGGACCGCTAATACATAAGCGCTACGCTCATCTAGGGAAATATATTTTAAGCCCGGATGAAATAAAGGAGCTCACCCCTAGGAAATTCTGCAGTTCATCACAGCAGCAGGGTTTAGAGATGAACTCTAATTTAAACGCAAAAGTGGCTATCACAATAGACCCTTTCTGGTCTAAGTGATACCATACCACAACAAAAAATACGCGGCGCTATGACCGAAAAATTATTCTTTTGGTCTCTACAGGTCTTAATAGTCTCATTGATAAATATTTTTGTTACAAATAAGACATTGGACTTTTCATACACTGAAGTTGTTGGATGCCTGAAGGATAAATAGATAAGGACTTTTAATACTGTATCTTTCTGTGGCGATTAGGAGAGTTTTACCAGCACCGCCACACGCACATATGCAATACATAATCAAACATTCACATAGTGCTTTGTACGTTTGGATTAGAAGATTATGATTGGCTACAATACGTATGTTTTTAAATATGTATATCATTTTTCTAATCCTCCCAACCAATATTGCTATGTGTGATTGTATTGACATTATTTGTATTGACAGTACTGCGCAGTTGCAATTAGAGCTGTTCATAGTACGATTACAGAGGTATGTAGGTATCTTTAATTTCAGATCTGTTCCCGCATAGGATGTTACCGATTTGGTAAAGCAAATATCTTGCAACCATTTCGGCAGTGCTTTGTCTTCCGACTTACTTAACAAAAATCAATATTTAAGGGTAAGTGTAGCCGAATATTAGTAGCTTATACTATTCCTTATGAACCTGGCTACCATACACAAAAAGATTTTATGTTTTTTTCGCGCATAAACAAACAAAAAAACTCTACCGCTTTATAATATTAGTATAGAAGTATAGATGGCAAGACAATTTTGTCACGAATCAATGGATAATGGACTACAGTTTGCTTACCAGTCGTTTATTTTTTAATAGTTGTCGTCCTGTTGATATTTGATTCTTGTCAGATACTTCAGATAGAAGGGATTCCAAATTTAAATGCGCGTCTGTAGCCGCTTGATGCATGCAGATGCATGGCACGCTAAAATACAGCAAATATGTATTTTTAAGGAAGTCAGATGTACTTTTTCTAGTTTTTTTTACCAAATAGTCTTCCATTATGTCCTATAGCTTCACTATTGTTATTTAAAATGTGTGGTAATTAATTTTAAACTCTACATTAATTATGTACAGTTTGTTCTGCTCGCTAAAATGTCTTGCTGATTTGTATAATAACTTTCGTGAGGCATATTCATATTAATTATTGTTCACCGGTAGTCTGACTCGTGACATTGCCGCGGACTCAGCTCATGACTAAGGGCTCCGTTCGAGCTCGAAACTAGTCGGGCAAACCCGAAGAATAAACGTGAGTAGTAACCGGTGAACAATAATTAATATGTCTTGCTGTTGGTGACGTTATATATGGGGTCATTGAGTTCCCTTCAAAATGGTTGTGTTTAGCGATGTGTATATCTTACTCGTGAACACGTGCTGTCTTTGGGGATTGGTCAGCTCGTTTATGTATCGTATTATATATTATTTCTAAAGTTTATGATTTTATGAAAAAAGAAGCAAGTAAAAATAATGCAGAAAAAATCACTGATGCGCGATGGAGAACCGCACAGGCTGTTGGAGTATCTGAAAGCACAGTGACTAGAATTCTACGCAAAAGAAAGGAATATACTAGCACAATGAAGCAAACTACAGTACCTGCTATAGAATCAAATATAACTATGGAGACGCATGCGATAGTTCCTACAATCTCAAGTGCGGAGCGTACAACAGAACCGACTACGGAAGCGGATATTGAGTCTGAAAATGAAGCGAGTACGTCGCATTCGTATTTAGTAGGCAGAAGTGCTTCTATTTTACATCACCTATGAAGAAGCGAAGGGTAAGACCACGAAAAATAAATTTAGACGAATTTGATATTGGTGTAGTCCGAAGAACTATCCAAAACTATCATATATATCGTCAATTTCCAACATTATCACGACTTAATATTGTTTTGAGAGACCGCATACAATTTAATGGATGTATAACAACCCTAAGAACATTGTTACTTAAACTTGGTTATAAATGGAGAAAAACTGAGAATAACAGGAAGGTGCTAACCGAAAAACACGATATTCAAATGTTAAGATTGAAATATTTAAAACAGGTAAAGTCTTTTCGTAATGCAGGTAGACCTATAGTCTACACAGATGAATCATATATTCATACCAACCACGTGCAAAAAAAAACTTGGGCCGAAGAAGGTTCTAAAACAGCAATAAAACAAAATTTAACAAAAGGAGTGCGTATAATTATAGTACATGGCGGCAGTGCAGAGGGTTTCGTACCAAATGCGTTGTTAACATACAGAGCAGAGATCAAATCCGGAGACTACCATGATAATATGAACACAGAAAATTACTTAAAGTGGCTAAAGGAGAAACTAATACCAAATCTCCCAAATTATGCAGTGTAGTCTTGGATAATGCAGCCTATCACAATGCTAGTTCGGAAATAATACCAACATCCAACTCCAACAAATTAGACATGCAGACTTGGCTGAATGCAAAAAATATCCATTTTGAACCAAGCTACAAAAAACCTGAACTTTATGACCTTATATTAAAAAACAAAGAAAACTTCCGCAAGTACAAAGTTGACGAATTATTGAAAAAACATGGATTCACAGTACTTCGGCTGCCTCCTTATCATCCAGAGTTAAATCCAATCGAAAACATTTGGGGTATCGTAAAAAACGACGTTGCTAGCCGCAATATCAATCAAAACTACACTTCGATTATGCCCATTATAAATGAAGCATTTGATCGAGTAAATAAAGATGTCTGGTTCAATACTTGTCAGCACGTGGAAAAAATTGAAGACGAATACATGAGACACTTTGATATTGATTTTAGTTTTATTATAAATGTCGGTGATACATCAGACTCTGAATCAGATATTTCTGAAACGAGTGATTAACGATTTTCTTTTCTCAATAAAGTTCAATAAAACTTTTTCACGTATTTCATTTATGTCTATAATTACCCCCATTATAAAAATGGTAATATTATCGTATATTAACAATAACCACATAAAATATCGACACCTAAAAATAAAAAAAAACATAACCCTAACTTTCAGTCGAATAAAAAATATAAAATTGAAGTAGAGCATCTTTCACGTTGACCATGACGCTTTCTCCTGATTAGTCTATTTATTGTAGTGTGCGTAGGTAATTAGTGTGTACCGATAACACTCAAACATTGACAAAAGATAGCACACATATACTTTAAACGGTTAGGATGAATAGTGGGGCGCGTCTTCGTAGATTGCACTATCTGTACATAATTTTAAAAGAGAGAGAGACTAGTAGGTATTCCCTAAATAATAACTTATTTAAGGAATACTACCAATTAAAATGTTAACTGATATGACTATCAGTTAACAGTTACGCGGCAACTGACAACAGAGTCTGTAAATTTTTATCGATATGCAGAATATACTTAGACATAACAAAGGCGCATCCTTATGTTGTTCATAGACAGAAGAAGAATAATCCATGGAATATGCGAACGTAGATATCGTAAGATACATATATTACTAATCTGTGGTTAGTATCACTAAGTAGTCTGTGGTGGTGATTAAATACCCTTTGGAATTTGGAATAAGCATAGCATACAATGACATGAAATTACATTTTACTGTTTCTGAAGTTATAAACGTTATGATTCTTTTTGTTTTGTACCTTTTGTGTGACATTTTGGGTTCCCTTGCGCATTTCACGGAATAAAGTGCAATTTAATGTTTCAGTTTCAAGTAGAGATGCGAATGCGATGAACGGCGGCTCATCACATTTATCCGTCGTTTATCGTATTAAAGAGCCGTTTATCGCATTCAATCAAAAGAGCCATATCACTCTTTTAGCTCATATAGTTCTCTCATTCAATCATATAGCTCTTTAGCTCATTTAGCAATCTCTTTCTCTGTAAATCTTTTACTTTACTCTTTTTTTTTACTTGACTCTCTTTAGTTCATTTGATTCATTTGCGAGCTACAGATTCTTACTAGACAATTTTTCTTTTTTAAAGCTTAACTCATTTGATTCAGTCTGAACTATTATTGTTTATTTACAATGACGTATTGACGCACGACGTGTTCGGTGAGCCGTTCAACGAGTTACATATGTAAATTTGCCAAAGCATTTGCTACTTGTGTCTATAAAAATAAAGATCAATTTACACGGACTGAGTCGATGAGCTTTTCAGTGAGCGAGAGATATACTTACATACCCTATCATTTCGATGTTTGATGATGAGTTGATGGTTATCTTAGTAAGTATGTTAAACTTAACGATGCTTAGTTTAGTTCGATGCTCAGACAGACCCTCTCTACTGAAAGTGCAATACTGGTACTCAAGCACACCGTGCATACAGCACTTTTAGGACCTCACGAGGGGATTTGACCTTGTTGATTATAACAAGTTGAAAACAACGGGTTTGTCTGATGGTAGTACCAATGTATTTAAATATTGGTATCAGCATCACGCAAACCTTGTCAGACACATACCGGTTGGAGTACGGGGTGATATGGAGGGTTAACCTCGCCTATCCTTTTCAATTTATATATTGATGGTCTGATTCATGGACTCAGCAGCAGCAATGTGGGATGCTCCATACATGAACAATTAGACAAATGGTCAACGATATCAGTTACGCAGATGATATGATGTTGAGCCCATCAATCGGTGCCCTACGTAAATTACTACCCGTATGTGAAAAGTATGTGACTGAGTATGGGCTCCTGTACAATGTAAGGAAGAGCGAACTGATGGTTTTTAAAGCAGAGAGTTTTACTCCTGACAATGTGCCACATGTAAAATTGAATGGCATACCGATAAATAGGGTTACTAAGTTTAAATATCTTGGATATATTATCGATACTAACCTCAGTGATGATCCAGACATTGAACGGGAGTGCAGAGGGATGGCAATTCGGTACAATATGTTGGCTTGCAGGTTTGTTAGATGTTCTCTTGGAGTAAAACTCACACTTTTTCGAGCGTACGCGCAATCTTTTTATAAATGTAGCCTGTGGGCCAGTCATAAGCAACTAGCTATCAGTGCAATATAATGCCTTCAGATATTTGATGGGACTGCCCCGGTACTGTAGTGCGTCAGAAATGTTCGCAAACTGCAATGTAGATAGTTTTACAACTATATTGCGGAAAAGAACCGCATCCATGATGCGAAGGATGTGGGACAGATCTAACAGACACTTATGGTAATAGGCATGATGACAGTATTAAAGAATCAAACATTAAATGGTTTTAGGGCAAAATATATAAACATTAAGATTAATAAGATTTTCAATAAAATAAAAAAATATAAAATACTGCAAAGGTATATGGCATTACGGACAGGTGATACGTTTAAAAGATTGGTACTGAGCTAATCTTTTGGAACATCAAAATGGTTCGGATCAATGTGTCATATCAGTAAAGCGCACACGCCTACAAGTCCTACTACTACAACACTGCTGTCTGTCACTGTCAGTCAGTGAATAGTGCAATTTTTGAATTTGTTGGAGGTTAAAAGGTTTATTTTTAAATATTAGACAAACCGCCACAAAGTTAAATCAAAACAAGGTTTTTTTTTGGTTTTTTACCTTAAATACCTCGATATGCCAGTTCCATTCTATAGAGTTTTGTAAAATTAGGTACCAGTAAAAAATTCAGTGGTGTAGCCGGTATGGAAACAAAAAGTGAAATATTCTCCAAGAGACTTATAATTGCAGTGTTATGGAATATTGGACTCCAGTCATTTCTCGCTGTTGTGCTTGTTTTTCTTATTCAAGTCGACTTGTTGCATCCTGTGTCATGGGTTTCCTCTACGCTTCACGATATTTTTGGATGGAAGATGGGCCTTAACATAGTACTTCTTGGATTGATATCATTTTTCCAAGCATATGTTTATGGAAGTTACTATATGACACCGCTGCCGAAATACTTTACAAGATTTTCAATGTTTTTGAACATGTTTTCAATCCAAAACACCATGTTCAGTATACTGTATGCTCTCAGTGGCTATTTTACTATGGGTTTATATTCATCACTGGCAAAGAGCAATTTTAATGTTCTGAAAAAGAAATGTGTGTTCTATGATGGTCAATGTCTAGTAGAACAAAGCCTTTTCTTACAGTTTGGGGGCATGTGGATGGGGTTATATTACTTTCTGAATACTCATATCTTTGGAACAACTATGCTCATGTTCCCACATATATATCAAGATAAGTTTCAGCAAATTAAATTAGCAGTAAGTAATATTCTCTCCATGGGGTTTAGAAATTCTATTATGCCAGTGGCTTATTACTGCTTTTTTTATTATCTGTGGGGAAGCAAACCTAGAAGTGTGGTATCTGAAGTGTATAGCTTATATCTGGAAGACCCACAATTAGATAATGTTGTGAACTTGATGAGGTCTGGAATTTGGATTGGACTTTGGTTCTATACAAGTTTGTTCTTAGTGTCAGTTTACTCAATGAGAACTATTTTCAATATAATACTCACAGAGCCAATGACATTTCCAATTGAATCTGATAATAGTATAATGCTTCACAATGCTTTGGCTCTGAGGTCACAATTTAATGGATATTTAGGAGCTCAAGATCTGAGAATTATGTCTATGACTGACACAGCAAGAAGGCAGCAAATATTCACTCTTTCTCAACCTGGAGGTCATCCAAGAAATTGGAACAACTTGATGGAACAGTGTATAAGCATTATTAATGACTTCAGTAAAGAATTAGACACTCTCAATGGAGATGGAAAATCTATTGAACCTGTGAATTCTGCTCGCAGTAATATAGGAAATGCATCATCTAGCAGTGGGTTCACTTATTCTGGAAATTTGAGAAATATGGCCCAGTCTCCTAAACTTAAAGCACTTAAGGATCATAATAAGAATAAAGAGGATGACACATTCACTAATCTCGTAAAAAATGAATTTCATATTTTCCTCCAGAAGCTGTGTCAAAAACCAGGCATAAGTTATCTATTTGGAGAACTAACCGACACAAAATTGAAATTTTTGTTGATGCAAGCTCAGCCAGTGATGTGGACTTGTGAAGGTCTAGCTTTTATTGCTGCTGCTTCATTGAATGAAGATAAATATGGAGTAGTGCAGAATGACTTGCCAATTGTTATATCAACCCTAATTAATCTTAAACAAAACTTAGATAAGTTGACAAAACCTGGCCTGGTGCCTAGGAAGCATATTTTGAATGATAGTTTTGCAATCAAAATGAAGACTGCCCTAATCTCATCAGTGAAAAGAAGTATTTATAAGATTGCCATCACATTCTCAAAGTACATTCATGAAATACCTTTAGATCCTGATGTTCAAGTAGCCTTGCAGCCATTCTTATTATGTAAAGAAGCATGATATGTGATATAAATAAAGTTTTTAATTATTTGTAATTTTGTTTTTTTATTACTATTGGGGTCTGGAAATGAAACAAAGTATTAAAACAAAAATGTATTATACACATAGATATTAACTTAGGAACCTAATAAACTATACTCTAACATTTCAACTATAATACTCTATGAGTATTTATTTTATTTTCTAGTAGTTAATAACAAAGGTAACTGCATTTGGTTTAGTAATTAATGAAAACTAGACCCTTCCTTGGGAGTCGGGTAGCAAATGCATTTACTGCAAGCATGTATTTGGAAAATACTATTAAAAAAAAAAAAAACAAATACATGCTTGCAGTAGCATGTATTTGGAAAATATTATTTTTATGTGCAAATATATTAATTTTTTAATTTTTTTTATTTACCTATGGGGAAATGAGATAAAAATAATTCTTATGTTAACTTTGACTACAAATACAAAAAAGGCAGTAAAATCACTTTTATGAGATTTCAAAATATTTGTAAAAAATTACAGATATTGGCAAACCCTTCAACTGTATTCTTTCTTCTTATGACTTTTCGTCATGACAGGATATGCTACCATCATTCCATATCACTGCAGTGCAAGCTGAATTTAGCAGCCTCGTACAATGAATTCATAGGAGGGTATCTTCATCTCTCATGTCACTACTTAACAACAGAGAGCGTTGGCTGGCTGCGCCGAGCAAAGCAGTACGCTCCGCAGATGACGTTCCCGACTCACAGCTCAAAGAAGCTAGGCAGGAAACAAATGTTGCATTAGTATAAATTCTCCATAAATGCGAAAAGTCAACACACACAAAAGCAGCAACATTTAAAAGAAAGACCATTAGGCGATGAAGTTTACCAATTTTATAACCCTCAAGAATTATATTCTATTGAGGCAACTCTGTAACTTTTACAATGTGTGATCAGAAGTGTTAGATAATCACAAAAATATAATAAAAATACCTCTTTTTATAGAAAATCCAAAAAGTTCATAAGTATTGGCCAGCCTTTTTTGCAGTATATTTTTTTTATTGTCTTAAACCTAGCGAGCAGTCTAAAGAAGACTGTTAGCACAGATAGGTAAAATCAATTCCTGGAATGTTGACTTAATAGCAATAGCACCAATGCTGCCTGAAACGGATAATTCTGTTCGCATACCTAAAAACTGTTAAACTACATCGCAAAATAACCTGGAAATGGCAAAGCGAAGACAGAACGATAACTCACGACAGAGGAGACGCTCGGCAAGACAACATTTGGAAAGAGACAGAGACGAGTGCGGGGGGTTGCGTATAATTTGAGCGGTACATACGAAGGGTTGTTTACCGTCGGGGCTGGCGTGCGGCGTGGCGCTAGTGGAGCGGCCCTCGCCGGCCTCTGGCGACGCTAGTGCCACCCGCGCACTACCGCCCGGGGACTCCGTCATGGACGCTTGCAGGCTGTAGCTCTCCCTGTAACATATATCTCGCTGGACATCGCGCCTTAAATGCGTTTTTGTTTAGGTATTCCCGTCATAGTGTCCTGCAATGTGTATTGGATTGATGATCTCAGCTAGTTAGACATGTAGGTAAGAGGGAGAACTTATTGCTATCTAACCATGGTATCGATTCTAATTGAAAGCAGCAAAAATTTAAAAATGAGCTGGTGAATGATTTTATAAACAGATACATAATTATATAATATTTCGAACGAAATAATCGTGCACACAACGAGATGACTGACGGTCATGCCCACTTTAAACCCGTTCTGAAAGGTGTTCGCACATCGAGACGGCATGCTGTCCACACTTAGTATTGGTCTTCTATTTACTGAAGGTTGGGTAATGCTAGCCTGTATCCGGACGTGGAGGACGTCTGCGATATTTCGCTGTCGTAGGACGTGTCGGTGTTGATGTAGGAAGGTTGTAGGAACGGCGGCTGAGACCAGGCACGCCGTAAGGGCGTTGTTTCTGGGCCAGGAGATGAACCGTCGTCGGATTCCAGACGCACATGTGTCACCTGTACAAAAGATAACCAATTTAGTGATCTTAATTCTTAGTTTAGATCAAAAGCCGAAATTCCTGACCGAATGGTTTTAAAACAGTCTCTTATGTTAAGAGAATTTGAACACAAAGGACCATAATCTGGACAGTGTTTGACCCAAAAGTTGCGGAAATGGGCGAATGGGCATTCTGAAACACAATTATATACAGCTATGATAACTTGACTCGTTTGATTTACCTTTTACAGTAAATGTGTTGCAAACAAAGAACAAAATATCTTACATCGGGCTTGGTGTGCCTGCTTCGTCGGAACTTAAAGGTTTTCTTAGAAGGTCCATGTGATCGTTGTAATCGCGGTCGTTCTGCAGCGTCTGGAGTATCCGATCGATCGCCTACTAGCATGTCACTGTCCAGTGAAGGACGAGCAGGAATACATTCACCGCATGACGCTTCCCCAGGTGACATTGGGGATAGCGGACTCATAGATGTTTCTCCTAAAACAATATCAGGTATCAGTTCTTTAAGCTTACGATGTAGATCCAATCGTAACGCAGGAAAGTTAGGATCTATTGGTATAAGTTTAAAATTCTATAGTGTCATGATCGTCCCAGATAACTAGTGTAACTGATCATTGGCCTGTATTAATAAACCAATAACCAACCTATTGATGTGAGCTGATCCTGAGTGTTCAATCTGATATGACTTGAATTTAACACCGAAAACGCTGCTGGGTGTCATGGCGCCGTTTTGACGTCATGTCTCAGCATATTTGACATAAGTTGAAGCCATATTGTACGGCGATTATTGACATTTGACTGAGGCGTGACGTCATTCGCTGTGATTGACGTTACAGTTAACATGACCGATTGCAACATTTTATACTTTTATTTTATTGAAAATCTTATTTATCTTAATTATTTTAATAAAACTAGGTATTTTTTTAGAATCCTTTGTGTCTATATTTACCTTTAAAACCATTTATTATTTGGTTCTTTAATACTGCCATCATGCCTATTGTCAAGTAAAAAAAATATAATGGGACTTACCAGATGTGTACTTCAGTTCTACGGACGGTACGAATCTTAATTTAGTTTGCGTGCTTGTATATGACGGAGTACTAGCGGTAGGCTTGTCGCTGCCATAGTTGTTCAGTGATCCTATGAGGTAGAACATAGATGGTACAGTTATTTACTATATTGAGCTTAAGGAGTTTTCGAGTAGTTTTAGCGGGCGTAGGTATTTCTCTCGCCACTGGTATATGATTCCCAGTCGAACGGGTTTATAGAAATTAGTTGAACGCCATTTTGACTCAACAATTAGTATTGTTATTTTAGCTCCCGAAAAATGCCAAATTGCGCATTTTTCAGTTGTTCCATTAAGCAGAATATTTCAAATAACAAAAATAAAAACGGATTTCTCTTTCGTCTGGTCCTCCAAGATGTTGAGTGATGTTTAAAGATATAAATAATAAATTAGCGTTTTAGGTACAAACATCATCAAATGTTCCAAATAATCGGAATATATGATAAAAAATATCTTCATCATTTTTATAAAACATTTTGATACTATCTATAAAATTTTTGGGTCACTAATTGAATAGTTTACGTCTCTTGCGTATTCAAACTTTTAACATCGATTTTTCAATAAAACCGTTGCCTGCTCAGTATTTTCCTGCTGCATACTCTTGTCGCAGAGTGTTATCGTATAAATTCCTTACCTATATGAGAATTGCCACTGCTAGCGTTATTGTTGCTATTGTCACTCATACGACCGCTATTCAACTGGGCTTCAAACGTTGGCATATGCTGACTGGTGGTTGAGCTACTAGATAATGATTCTGAAATAAGACGTCAGAAGTTTTTTAATAACAATTTGACATCGTTGTCATTCGCAGGGTCACAAAATGGCTTGATCAAGTGTGCTTTCGACTTAGACTTGGAAAAATCCTGTTAGCGCTACAGGCAGCCAACATAACCCTTGAATTTGACAACTTTACAAAACGTGACAATAGAAAAAGAAATACTATATCTCGGACTGTTAACTGACGCTGACGTCTCGTTGGTCTAAGGATCTAAAGCAAGCTTTGGTCAAGTGTGTCTAGGATGCCACTTCCTGGTCCATATGTATGTCGAAGATGGCAACACCGAGCGCTGCGGAACGGTCGGCGACTACGGCGAATGGAGGGAGGACGTTAGTCTATTGCGAGCCGCCGTGGCGGACAGACCTCTACACCCTGACTTATCTAGCCTACCTCTGATTTTATGATATTTGCATAAACGTAGGATAGAAAAAGACCAACAAAGCCTACTATGGGAATGGAATCTCTTACGGAAATATCACATGTTAGAAAGAGAAAGCATATTTAGGTTCAGTCAGCACTATTGGCAGATGTTGTTTTCTCCAGTGTCACTGTCAAAAATCACGCTAACTTATATTTGCTGTATTGTCAGTGAATCCTGAATATTTTATACAGTTTTAAAATTTATAAGCAATGCCTACGTGTTGTGTTGGTGACTGCGATGTTTCTTATAAAAATAATCCAGAAAAAGATTCATTTCACAGGTAAATTGTCAACAACAGCATATAGTTTCATGGCCATATTTTGAAAAAATCTGTCTTGAGAAAATTTATTTTGAAAACCAAATCCTATCAAAAAAATAGTGCATTTTCTCTATAGTAAAAAACAATGGTCATAAAATCAATATTGAGTACGTTGTTCTAATATAAATTTTCATTTCATGTATACAAAATAGTGACTTGTCAGTGTCGACTATTGTGTCGATGAAATTTTAGAACAAAAAGTTCCGATATCAGAATTTATTATTAGTGTAGACCTACCAACTATCTCTACACAGTAATAATTTTTCCAAAATTTTAAATGGGGTACCTAATACGATGAAACCAAAATGTTTGGAAACGTTTCTGTCTGTTTGTCGGTGTGTCTGTCCGAACGTTTATAACATATAAGAAGCTTAGCGTAGCTTAGTGGCCCAGGTTACGTTATAAATATATTTCATCACGCTATTACAGGAGTCCCCAAATGCGGTTCGAATACGGACCGCCAACCTACTTTGTGTGGACCTTAGTTTAATAATGATCTAACGAAATGCGCTACTATTATTCTTCGCTATTTGATTTGAATTTGATTAGACCCCGAATGAAACTAGTTGGTGATTCCTGCGCTATCACCTTTAGGCGGTGAGCTTTGAGCCTATATGTGATAGCGTAATGAATATGTTGTTTACTTAATTTTTACTACAAATTCAAGAGAATTTCACATTTTTATGATATATTTTTTTATACTAAAAGGTTTCTTGTCGATGCTAAGGCAAGGAAAAAAATTTATGAGACTAATTGATAAAGAAAAGAATAAAGATAAAGAAGAAAAAATAATAAAGGAAAAGAAGAAATAAGAAAAGATAATAGGATATACCTTTTTTTTTCGGGGGGAAACCTTCAATCACGTCCGGCCTTTATGGATAAGACCGGGGTGTGTGAGATTCTTACCTCACTCAAACCACCTCGGCGGTCACCATTAGCATTTGGAGGGAGGCACTTAATAGACCAGCTCCAGCACCCCCGCTATGCAGCGCTTATTAAGACACACCCCTGGAGAGACTGTAAAGGGGTCTCCCGTAAGCCTCGCTATGCACGATAGCACGTGACTGCTATGCCACCGTCTTCTCTGGGATCACGATGGGTAAATAGAGTCCCCTCTCTAAGCACCCGTGACCCCCAAAGGGCCGTCTGTCTTAAATCATACAGGCGGGGTTTCGGCTGTTAGGCGCCGAGGCAGTTGCCTCCTAGACGCCTTTTTCTCCGAGAGGGATTCGCCCTCTCACAATCCCGCTCGGCGGCTTCTTTCTGGACGACAGCAGTATCACAAAAGGAAGCCATTTCTCTCCAGTTCCTTAAATCTGCCAGCGTAGACCTCACTATTGCCGGCAGAAATAGATCTCGCCCGATACTGGCTCTTCGTATCCGCCGCTCAGCGGTGTAGGTAGGGCACACCTCAAACGCGTGCTGTGCTGAGTCGAGACCACCTTCGCAATGGTATTAGGATAGGTAGGTAAAAATCATTCAGTCAATCATCATCTCAATCAGTCATACTCTATACACTGCTCAGGGTCTTTAAAAGCTGCTTTCTTAACAAAGTACCTATTACCAATGAAATATAATTATAGTATGAGTGCATGAAATGTTTTTATTAAAATAATGTAATTAATTAATGAAGTCCATTAAATAATACCTAGGCTTGTGATTTTAGTTTTATTAAAATAATTTGATTGAAAATATTTTCATTTTGTATACCAAGTCTTTACATCTGAAATACTGTTTATCGATAATCGATATGTGTCAATATTTCCACGGTGTACATCACTATTGCACGCACACATTGACAATTCAAAATCGGTTGCACTTTTTTGAGCTCTATGTCCTTCTATGGGGTAGCAAAAATATTCTAATTCTATGGATATTTGAATACCTATATTGTACATTGTAATATGAAGTGACTCACTACTAATAACTAACCCAAAAGTAAATGTGCTCTCAGTGGCGGAGAGCCTTAATGTTGGTTTTATTGTCGATTACCTTTGAAATCCTGACAGACATAGAGACCCCCGATCCTATTATTCAAACCTTTCTCCTACATGTATAATATTTAGAAAATTAAACGATAACCAAACGAAGAAGAAGCATAACGTTCACTAGGACAGGTACCTCTCTGTGCTGATAACGGTGCAGACGGATGATCAGGAGTTCGCGGTAGTCCGCCGACGCCGGCGCGTCCCACCAACATGGAGATCAGAGACGGACGGTGCTGTTGATGTTTCTCTGGTAAAGTTGTCGTACGCGGAAATACTTCTGAAGCCCGTTTCCCTGCACCCTGGCCCAGATTCTCGGCTATTTGCTCTAAAAATCGGAGGTTCATTAATGAAACTTTTTGGACAAAATAAAATCTAAACAAAGGCCGTAAAGTCAACGTCTGCTTTGCATAGCATGAGAAGCAAGAGTTGGTATGGGCAAGGCAGAACATTTGATTGTTGTTAAGCGCAAGGTAGTGAACGCGCCTAAGTTTCTGGTAGATCCATTTACAAGATACTGGTTGAAATTTTGCCAAGGATTTATGGTAAATCTCGATGGGATTTATTACTTGCGAAGCATTGTATACGTCTCAAACATAAAGGAAAAAATCATAATAACGGCCTCTTTGGCACGCTTTATACAAAAGAAAATATATTTTTTCATTTAATTACTTGTCCGGATTTCTGGCTACGGCCATGTACGAAAGTATTAGCTACTCAGATTAATAACTAACCATGAATAATAATTAATATAATTCCACCTTACTCTTACGACACTTCTACTACTTCTCCTTTTATTAACAAAGTATTGTTCTTACCAAACTTGTACTGGTCATGTGTATCACGCATATGTCGTAGTTCCCTTGCTAATTCCGCTAGTAGGGCACCACGTGCTCTAGCGGCGGGTAATTTGAGGCCCCGCACTCGTTCTCTTACTATGAACTGCATGTGGCGCTCGTTGTCGCCGATTGGTGGTTGGGATAGCTGTTTGGAAAATAGGAGGAATTATACTTTTTTTTTACCTATGGTCTTGATTTTATCTAAGCTTTTAGGGTGGCTAAAATTGTGTAGTTGCGTAGTTTATGACATATACTAGTTATTTAAAAAAACATAAAAAGTTAGTATAGTATATAATATGTATATTGGTTGGATATAATACAAAACAAATTCACCGTGTTTTATTTGAATTCTGTTGTATTTTCTCACCTTATGCACAATGAATGGTTGCAGTAGAATGTACAGTGGAGTGCGATATGTGACAACATGTTCTAAGAAGTCCCACAGATGGTGTGCTGCCTCATTCCTTCTACCTAGGTCCCGCATCGCACGGGCTATGCGGCCCCATTCCGTGCATAGTTCGCTTGTGAAGCACGCGCACATTACTTTTAATGCTGCAAACATGTTATGAGAACTTATTTTTATGAAGAAGTTGCAGTATTAGCTTGCACTGGGCCAAATTGTCGAATATATTAACGTCAACAAAATATTCTGCACACGACTAAAATAGCGTGTATTTTACGATTAAAATATAGTATGTGGAATACAAAAATTAAGCAATAGAGACTTAATGAACGGCGCCTAATAAACAGCGCTGAAAGAGGGTCTTTTGCGTTATTTGTCAGAATAATTATTTATATAATTTATGAACAACTCAGCATTCTTTAAGTACCTATACGGTCAGTGATGGAAGTCATACCATTTTGCAAAAAAGAGCATTATTAGGCCCAATTTACCAAAAATATAACACACACAATATTTAAAAAGACAAAATCATTATCGATATAGATCTGTAAATGATTTTTAATAAATATCGCCAGGCGTCTTCTTTAGACATATACAAGGGGACTTGAAATTTAATACGCGCGAACAACGACACGGTATCTATAATTTTTCTAAGTTTCCTTGAAAAATAGTAATTAATACAGGCATTACATGGCCTTAACTTGTATAAAAAATACATCTTTATATATGGGTAAACTGTTTTTTTCATTTCAGCTTTCTCTAAAACTTAAACGTACCTAGAAAAGCAATCCTATACAGTTGATTGGAGAGTCTGGTAGTATTCCTAGTATCCCGACTTCCTGTGAAGGTGAGTGAATTGGCGCGGTTGTCGGAAGCGTTGAGCTTAGCGTTCACGGCCGCTAGTTGACCGGGCGGTGCCGGCGGACATAGTGCGTTTAGTACCACTGATACTAGGTAGCTTACGTCGGACTGACGGAGTGGTGGCACATCTGAAAGGCATATTTAGTGATAGATGGTGTTTGGGAAAGACATCTGATTACGGATAATAATCTACTTTAAATATGAAAGTTTGTAAATTTGACTGTTTTTTATAATGTTTGTTTGAATCACGCTCAAACTTCAGAAGAGGCTTGAATATAATTTGGTATGGCAGCTCCCTTGGTGGGTGAAATTGCGGTACGCTAGCTAGTGTTAAATAAAATAAAATTATAAAAATCTATTTCCTACATTTATGTTACGCTCAGTCCAATGATTATTAAAAACGGCTAAGCTGACTATCGGTGGTTAGCAATTATATAGAATACAAAATCCATACCTTTTCTGCCACTACCTACTCGTAAACAGAGTGGCATAAACAAGTTCATCAGCATGTTTTCAGTTTTCTCTCCAGTCGGGAATGATGCGCTGCCTCCACACATTTGTTCTAGAGAGTAACTATCCTATAACACAATAGGATGTCTCAATTATTCTAGTTTAAGATATTATTTCCGCAGAAGCATATAAAAATTTAAAAAGGGCGCAAAATCATCAAAAAGATAGTTTTTTTTCTGTTTAAATTAACAAAGAAAATCATAATGAAACTGCTTTTTACCCCGGTATTGATAATCTGCAACGCGATTAATCGCACGACAGTGCTGCAGAAATGCGGAGGTGGGGGCTGGGACATTAGCGCTGCGGTAGCTGAAGATAAGTTCTCTCCGCAGTTGTTGTCTGATACTATTAATGCCTGTAAGAAGGTTTCAATTAGAAGTATTATAATATCTATAGTATAAGGGTTTCTTAATACGCATGTTATAGGATTGTGGGACTTAAACTGAGTTTTTGAAGAGTTGATCACGTAGTCAGGTCGCAATTCAAGCTTTGAGCAATCATAAAGAAATGTGTCTTTGAAATGTCGATGTCCCTCTAGTTCCGCAGTGTTTAGGATACCACTTTTCGTGAAGAAAAGTTTTCAAAATGTAAAGAAGATACTATACTCACTTGAACAGTATTTAGAAGAGTCTTCACATGCTGCCAGTGCATTATGTAAGGACACCTTATCATAGTTTCATAAACTCCTTTTAGTAGTACTGCAGCTGAATCCCAATCTGTGTTTCTCTGAAAACAGTTAGTTTAGTTGCAATAGGAGCTTTGGCACTAAACCAAGAATATTTCTAAAGTATAAATTATGGAAATAGAACTGAAGCAGAAATGACTTTACTTAGTAAAAGTAAACATTACCTGAAAAGTTGAGTTCTGCAGCGAGATATAGGAGGAGACGTTGCGACTACTTTGGTGTGAAATTATGATTTTATGATCTTAGCCAATAAAAAATATGTTACTCACCCTGATACTAGGCTTTTTAGCAATTTTAAGGAACACCTTATCCAGTCTCCTCAAGATCATGATAAGTGCTGGTCGTAAAGCATCATCTGCCCAGTCAGCCGCCGGTAATACTTGGGTCATGTATCGTTGGAGACCACGACATCCCATGGACTCCGGGTCATAGGGAGACACCTTCAGTAAAGAGTGAGCTATTTCTGCGAGACGCTGGAATAAATAAAAGTTTTTAGCAACTTAGATTGACATATCCAAAATTTAAATTTGGTGGTGACTTAAGCATATTTATATCTTGAATTTGGATGGAATTTGGCAAAAAAAGAAAATCTTTTCAAGCATCTTTTTGTAGCATATTAAAAAAATCATCTAGATATTTATTGCTAGCGAAACAAAAACTTACAGCATGAGACTTAGAATCCAGCAGTTCTACGGGCTTTCCCTCAGTTCCACCGCTTCTGTTAGATCCATTGATTTCCAACAAGCGGGAAGTCGCTCGTCCTATGAATTCACCCACGAGTGACAGTAACACATCGCGTGGTCTGCGATATTCAGCGCGCACCAACTGTTTGAATAAAAATATATTAAAATATCGATTTTCGGATGTATAGGAAGTACCACATTATTGTATTCTTACAACAACTGAAAAACTTTCATCGTCCCTAATCTAAAAAAAAATTGCAAGTTGCAATAAACTGAAAAATATAGCAACACCAGGTATTATGTTCAACAAATTGAAACCAAGTGGATAACATTATTTCTATCAGTATCATTTAACAGCAATATAATTAAGTTAATCAGGTTTGAATTTATTGTATTTTGGAATACACTGATTTGGTGGTGTTTCTGTAAAATATAAATATTTACCTCCGAATCTTCAGCACCGGTATATTCAGGTACTGGCATCTTGGAGTTATCGTATTTAGAGTGAGACTCCTCGAAGGCAATGATCGTAGCGGCGGCAGTTCGAGGCCCGGTCCGTTGTGAAGAGCCTTTGTGCTCGGGCGATGTTCTGTACGGACCGTTGTAAGACCTATTAGAGATAAAATAACATTTGAACGAGCAAAATAAAGGGGAATGCGTGTTACTATTTTAAAGCTTCATATAAAGGGGTTGGACAAAGCTTATTAAATTTCTACTAAAACAGAACAGTTAAACTGGCAGCATAATTGTAGGAATAGAAGTAAGATTTATTTGACATAGGGTACGGGACGAATTTTAAGTGTAAGTATATAAAAAACATAGTTCACGGCCGTGTCAAATTATTGCATTCAATTGTATGAGATAATAAAAAAAAAACATTGCTGTGTATAAAACAAGCTGTTGTTTTAAACAGCGATCAGGTTGAAAAAAAATGTTTTTTTATCAATAAGTTATAAAATTAACAAAGACAATAATTACAAAGAGGTCATAGTCATATTCGTCTCATAACAACTAAAGCGTATCTTACAAATTTTAGTGTACTATGATTAATATTCACGCAAATAAAACAAGTTATATGTCGTTAATTTAAGGTCTATTTTTTTATGGATTCGTAAGCTGCCAGTTGTCAATACTTACTTGGAAAGACCTTCGCAATTGTTGACAAGTGTCTTTATGGCTATAGCCAGCTGTTGAATGATCTCCTTTTCTGTCTTCCCTTCTCGATTGTAGGTCGGCAGCTGGATTTGTTTGACGTAACAAGGGAGAATCGCTTCTAGTATTATCTGTAAAGTATATAAAGTATCAGATTGACGTATCCACCAACTACCATAAATGATAAAAATTTGTTAACGTCACAAAATTTTGTCATTTGGAATAATATGGGCAGGCTCTATGGGATTCTAGGACAGTAGGTAATGTAATGCAATTATTAATAAAACTTTCCAATTATAATTTTTCGTGACCTATCACGATAAAGTAGGGAATGCTTCAGGTTCTTACACATTATGATTAAATATAGCTATAACAAATTATGAGTAATAATAAGTTCATCAGTTAATATAATTATTTTGCTGACAGTACCCGTGATTCCTAGATCAATTGAAAATAATACGTGATGCGTTCTATCAGTTCTCTTATTCCCTTTCGATATTTTACTTACCAACATCTGATAACCCCTCATACTCTCAGCGGAGTAAGACACGACCATGACGCAGAGGCTGATGCAATCTAACACATTGACCATCTCCTCCTCATCCCGATAGCAGAAATCTATAGGCTTTAGTGGTTTCTCTTCTTTGATTAGTTCGGCGATATGAAGTGGGTCAGGGGAAGGTGTTTCCAAGCTTAGGAGAAGGTTGAAAAGGCAGCTGGATTGTACCTATGAAAACATGAATTTTTATATTTTTGCTTATACTAGGATTAGTATTCTGCAGTTACAGACATCAATCTCACATGTATGCGCCATCACCTAAACCTGATATCGGTAGCTGATGCAAGTATTGGAATCGATCGCGACCCAGCAACCTAACAACAATGCAAACGCTTATCGAGCTGTTAATTCTATAACTACTTGTATTTTTTACTTTTATGATTATATGACAAGAAACAGCTTATAAAATTGTTAAGGAGTAGCATTGAAGTCAACCCATTGATTTTGAAGATTCGGCAATACGCTGCAATAGGCTCTTCGATAACTTCGTCATAAGAATGTGCATAAGTGTATTATACTTACTTTGCTGGCATCACCATACGTCGATTCTTCGTCTGTGTCTAAGATAGCAGATACGGAACCGAACATTTGAAGTATGAATGGTTTGCGATTTAGTAAATAAAACTGTTTGACTGCATACTCTATTGTAGTCGTCACCAGCTTGTTGGTTTGAAAGTTTGAGTATATTTGAAGTAAGGTAGGCATGATCAGTAAATACCTGAAAAAGACATATAGAAAAAATATATAGATAAAGCCTGCTATGTCAACATTATTATTCGAATATAATGTATATTTTATTAACACTCACCCATTGGTGGAGAAAATGCTTTTGAAATTGAAAGCAGCATTGACGTATGTGGCGATGACGTATCGAAGAATTAAAGAATCTTCGCTATGCAACATTAAGGCGCCGTTCAAAACATTGAGGAATAAATGTATGTCGCGAGATGATGTGAAGTTTCCAGCCATGGCTTCGAACATTCGAGCTATTAAGCGCACCCACCTGTAATATAAAACAGAAATGAAAATGATCATTATAGTCCATCAGTACAAAGGTTGCCAACATTTGGAAAAACAACGCCTAAATCAAGCTAGTGATAATCTGAGGACACTTCTCGTGGAAAATTGTAACCATTTTTTTTCATCGATGCCCACACTTCCACATGCGATAATTTCATACTATATTAAATTCTTCCATGTTGTTTAGGTGTGTACTGCCACTATTCGAGCGGATAGAAAGAATTTTATTACAAATTCGAAAGGAATTTATATGTAGTTTACACATAAATTCCTTTTGTTCTGCAACAAATACGTTCCAATTGTATCCTTGGATACAATGCAAAAACTATAAGATTAGGCAGAGATCTCAGAAGGACAGAACTACTATGACGCTACTGTTTTTTTTTCTAAATCCTAGTCTGTTTAGTTAATAAATAACTTAGTTTTTTTTTGATATGCTGACATGAAAGTAAAAGTTAAACTTATAAAATAACTTACATAAACTTATGCAAAACATCTAAGCCCAATAGAGTAGAACCTAGAGCTCCGCGACTGTACAGCACTAAGTCAGCTTCCAAAGCCTTGCGCGGGAACGAAGGCAGCTTCATCAATTCGTCGTGTAGAAATACTACACGTTGGACTACCTGCAAAAGCGTTGTGTGTAAAATATACGTAGAAGATTAGTTCCTGGAATGTTTTCGTACCAAAAAAGTGTATTTCAAGGTTTTTTGAAACGGTTTCATTCTAAAAGATGGCGATTGTTTTTTTTGTCTAGGTTATTTATGGATTCCAATAAGTCAATTATTAGAGCAACGCGCAATCAAGCATGATTTGTAAAAAAAAAACTTAAATATAATATAGTTTAAGATTATAAATTGCAAAAAATGTTCAGTAGTGCATACCATATCAACATTCTTCAATATAGCCCAAGTCAGCAACACTTTTCCGATTTCAACGAACTTCTGCAAGAGTTCCTGTTCTTGTAGTTTTTGGAAGGCTTCTTCCGGTTCCATGTGAACTAATCCTAACTGCGGATATTGCGAGCGTTTGAAGAAGTAGTGGTCACGGACATAACCCTGTGGATTGTGGATTTGACCTACGAAAGAATATTCAAAATAAAAAAAACTCAGGAAATCGCTTCTAATATTTAAATATAATCGATTATTATAATAATTATAAAAACAATTGAAAATAAAATATGTATTTTGATACTACAGCTTACGTGTTTTGAAGTCTACAAGGAAATGTTCACGGTGTAGTTTCTCCGGTATACCAAAAAAGTCGAGAGACTCTTTCAAAATCTGTGCGAATACCGTGTCTTCTTGTACGGGAAACTGTGAAGGTATATAGCCTTCATTGTCAGCTGGAACAAAATAAAAGAATAAACAACCAGTAGGAGATGGGTGAATATAATAATATTTAAGAATATACACAGTATGCATTAACTTTGGATCCACGAGAGACAATAGACTTTTAATAATGTCTGGAAATACGGCATACAAAAGGCTAATAGTTTTCCTCAGCAATTTCGTTTGTACTTACGTGGACCATGAACAATAATCTTCTTAGCAGCAGGCACATTAGCTGTTAGCAGTATGGATGCATCGCACTGTTCTTTTCGCAATATCTGCTTCAGGTCTTTGAACATTATACCGTGAACACTATGAACCACCTGGAAATCAAAATAATATTAATTTTATACTCATTGGTAATTTAAAGTTAAGCGACAGTGTAAATGGGGTGGGAAAATTTTATTTTATTATCTCGCTCTCTTGAAGTCTCTCTAAAATTCACTGCCTTAATCTGAAGAATTTTATTGATTCGGTACTCTACGACAAAAAGATATATGGTGGAGAATCGTATCAAAGGATAAGCCTAACTAAGTTTCAAAAATATAAAATGTAAAGTAATTATTATCTTACCATCCACAATATAGACAACGCAGCGCCAACAAGACGTTGCCCTTCCTCATGGGGACTCCTCACATAGAACATGACATAGCCTATAATATAATTGTACAGAGCAAAGGCGGCTTGCTGCGGTAATCTGGGTATGAATCGGATCAAATGTCGGAGTAACTTGAACATCTCATCTTGATGGTCACGCGTCAAACGTTCGAGAACGTGACGAAGGAATAATGCCGAATCTTCCACCAGACAACACCATATGACCTAAGAAAATTTGTTTATTAGATAAACATATACAAAAAGTAAAAAAAAAAATGAATGTTAGCCTAATCACCTATCAGTAGTAGTACAGAAATCATAGGACTTCGTGCAATTTCTTCTTTGCCAGTGTTTCTTAAAAAACAATATTTATGTAATCAAACTAGTCAATTAACTAATCATCGTAGCTGCTACTGCTCCAGCTATTTAAAAACTGAGTAACACTGAATTCTATAGTTTCCGAAACAAGAATCCTGAAGAGCTAGAGGGCTTTTTTTATCCTTCAGATATGGCTCATTCATAATCGATCTAGAACGTTTAAGTGATTCTCAGCGTTTATATTATACCTGATAAGCGACTTCATAGACAGAACACCCATCTCTAGAAACAGCGGCATCGTCTAGAAGAGATACGATCTCAGCCACAGCAGAACATAAAGTTGAAGGGAATAATGCTGACGCTACTTGAGTGTGATGTGTTCCGCGGACACCTTCCACTAATTCCTCATCAGCTGGGGCTGTAAGAGAGTTTACAGTGCAAAAATTATATTTTAATACAAGTTTTAGTTGCCGTAGCTCAATAAAATGTAAATACCGGTAACAATTATCCACCCTAGGGATGTTTAGAGCGTAACCACAAAATTTAATCAAAATATTAAAATATTAAACAAAAACAACGCACCATAATTTCCCACGATTTAGAGTGCTCAGGACTCTTCAAATGAATGAACCAGTGTAAAAGAATATAGTTTTCAGAGGATATAATTAACATTTTCTGTCAACGTTGGCAAAGGATTACATCGAGGTCAAAAACCATAAAAAAAAAACTGGAGACTACATCGTTAGTTACTTAGCCATTTAGTTCTTACGTTCAACATGATCATCAGCCGCATGGTCCAAAGCAGGTTCGCGGGCTGCCTGTCTTGTGATTGGTATGGTAGTGATTAGGAAACTCTCCCGTTCAGCTCGTTTCTTGTCGTTGCGTTGTTGCAAGGCTCTTTTTATTGCCTCAGTTTGCTGTTTCTTGCGTGTTTTTGTTGCTGTTACTAAGGAACGCTGTGGATAGAATTCTTTTTCGTTACTGCGTGCTAAAATATTTATTAGTTTCGGTAACCCTCTAAAATGTAAATAATTTTTCAATATGTCTGGTTTTGATACTTGAATGAACATATAGTGAAAGAATAAGAAAAAATACTTTAGATAAAAAAATCTTACTTAGGAGTATGAAATTATGTATGTATGACTTTACTCGGTACAAAGTACGGTTGCATGCATTATGTTGCCAAGTTACGCATCGAATTCGATAAATACAAGGAATGTCGTACATACATACACCTAGAATTTTAAGTTATATAAAGTTTTGTTCTTACATGTCTCTCCTGATTTAAAGTCATCTCCATATCCTTGTCTTTAACCTGAGGACTCCACGGCGGGTCGACCACAGCTAGAGACTCGATGCCGATCTTAGGCGAAGGTAACGTAAACTCAATCCCAGGAGGTGGTACTTTGAATGTAACTGAGGCGCCTTCTTCCATACGAGGCCAGACTTGATATCTTAGTTTCCACATCACTTGGAACCTTAGAATTGCGTTAATTCTGAAAGCGATAAATACATTATACACTTACCTCCTTTCCTCCCCCTTTAGATTTCTTGGGTATATAAATAATAGAAAAGCATAACAGAAATTTACATCATTGCTGCCAGATTATTTATGAGCTTTATAAATTTTCCCAAACATTCAAAGGTAAAAATAATGTTTGGTGGCTATTAACACCCGGTAAATCAATACTTACAAAGAATGTTATGGTGACTAGAAGTGTACAAACATACCTGGTGCTCGGTTCAGCATGTTTCAAATCGTTATGCATGATTTCAGTAGCAGTGTTGGGGGCCTTGACAGCAGCTAGTATAAACAATGCAGCGGCACATGAACTCAGTTCCCGATCGGATTCTAATAGAAGCTGCCACGCCACTGGGGCACACTCCGCGAACATATCCTCGCCCATAGTGGTTGCGCCTTTGATTAGAGTCGCAAGAGGAGTGTGGTAAGCATCGCGGACCTAATCAGAAATATATGCCAAGGTATTTATTATTATTTGAACAAGTCTTCGTAATGGTATCGTTTCGGGTTCTGTATAAGAGAAATGCAAGACAATGGAAACTTAATAAATGAATAGTTTAAACAATTTTTTTATTGCAGGATCATACATGTTATTTTACAAAAGCAAAAGTCAAAAATGAACCTTTTTCAATTAACCTGTCCGGAGTTTAGGTGGGAAAATGTAAAGTGCACGTTGTCGGTTTTATATTGTTTTCCAAAACTTGTGTTTCTCCGAAGTTTAATGTGTAATTATGGTGGATTAAGTGTTCATGAAGGTGTCCGAGTGTGGGCAAATTATATAAAATTGAAAATCATGACTTTTTGTGTGTTCAAGACTCAGTAAAATTTCCACCGTTTTACTGGGGCAACGCGCGCATCAAGTTTTAATACTTGATTACTCTGAATACTTGACACTGGCAAAGCACAAAAAGTGTGGCACCATATAATAAATAATCCCATGACGGGAACTATTATTACTCCATATACTTGACATTGGCTAAATGCACGAGGAGTGCGAAGCCAGAAGAAGAAAAAAATAAATAAAAAAAATTAACCTGTCCATGTCACTCAAATGCCGATGGAACGGGATGACAGACATTTGACACCTTTAAGTTAAAAATATTTTTTAAGTACGATTATGAATATGAGAGGCAGTTTTTGGAAAACAAACAGTGTTAACTATTTGGATCTCTTTTTTATTAATGGACTCATTATCTTGTTACCCTACAAAATATAAAAAGCAATCATAGGTACCTGTCCTTTAAGGTACTTCAATATAGGTGGTGGGTCCAACGGCGGGTAAGGAACAGCAGCTGGTTTAGTTGGTATTCCCTCAGCCGCCGCGCTGGCCTGCTCGCCTCCCGCTGCTCGGTACGCGAGACCCGCACTTTCAATCACTGAGCGCTCGATTCTGACATAAGTTTTAAAATTTCGGTGATCACCAGTGGAGTGGGACAGGTACATAAAGTAACCGCTCGAGGTACATATGGGCTTTGTTTAAGAAACCCGTACATTTGAGAGCCGTACATCAAACCACCTCACGTTATAGTACCTGGTATGATCAATCGGGTGCGTAGTGATTCATATGACAATATTATTTAAATTGAACAGATTATTAAACCGAAATAAAATAATTTATAGTAGGTAAGAGAATCAAAACTTTGCTCGTGTTGGCAATTGCTCTCATATTTATATCTTTATATTATACAAAAAGAAAAAGGTACTGAAAAATATAAAATATTTCATTTTATTTAACAGGATATTCGCTTTCTATGCACTTTCATTTAATTAATAATAATAACAAAAAAGTAATAAAATAGGCATCATACTGAGTATACCTATCTGTAGAATGCTCGGAGGACTTGCGTGAACGTCGCCCTCGGCGCGTTCCTCCGTTCCCTTCTTCGGAGCTAGTCGTATTTATTTCGGGACCGAATTTCTCACCATAAATCTTCAAAAAGGAGAAATATGATGTTTTGAAAGAAGAATTTTGAATTCTGATTTATCGAAATGGAATGATGTCAGGACGTACTTAAATTTTTTAGCTATTTGTATACATATATAGAAAGTGGATTCAGATAAGTTCGGTTCAAGAGTATTCCTCATGGTCTATTGGATTTCTTAATAAACTGCACGATAGTGTAGTTAAACATAACTATAACTGTCCAAAATGCTGAAAAGTAAATATTTTAAAGCTAAAACAATAAATTACCTTTTGTACCGACTTCATGAGTCTCACACTGGCTCGCATGTTTCGACGGAAGCAGTAAGGATGACAAAAGTTCTGATGACAGCACACGTAGTTGAAAGAGTTTAAGAACTTCACCATCACCTATTGAAAATAATAATAAATGTGTCGATCATGATTTATTTGAAGTTTCACTTTTGGATTTGAATTGTACCTTGTTGGAATGACTTGTTGGAAAACCTAACACTCCGTTTTTTGGACAGTGGAATAAAAATATATTATTTATAATTTACCTCCGAAACTTTAAATCTGGCTATTATGAACATAAAAACAGTTTCTTACTCGTTTTAATTGGATTACTAAATAAACCTGTTATAAATAATAAAACATACCTTAAGCCAAGGGAATCCTTTGTTAGTGTCAGGCGGGTCAGTGGAGTTACTATCGGGGCTATCGGGAGGATGATCATGATCATCTGAAAGTACTCCTGGACTCTCTTCTCCGCCACTATCCACTTCATTTGACATTATTACTGTACCACCTGTTTTAAGTTAATAAACATAATATCAGTTTCAGGTTTAGCGATGACACTTATAATAGTTGACTGCAACAAACATTGACTCTCTTGTAGCGCCAAGTTTTAGGGCGCCCATTCTGTTGAACGCTGCCTACTCTGTTACGCCTAATCTGCCATCTCAAAATAAATAACTTCCTTGAGATCTTACCTGCTCCTGGATACACTTCTGAAGTGTCACTTCTATCTGATAGTGAAGATACTTTCCTTCTGCTTTGTATTGAGTCTGATCTTCTTGTAACAACTGTAATAGAAACAAAAGATTATAGAATGTGTCGACTATTATAACACAAGAAAATAAGTAATCACGTAGTTACTCTATACAATATTTTGGAGAGGTCAGGTTCGCAGAACACCTAAACCTATAATATTATATATAAATATATAAATATTTTGGCCACTATGCAATATGTTAGCGTCTGTTTTAAGCAAAGATAATATCGGTTATAGCAACTTATTGAGTTTTTTGAGGACGTCATTCAGGATCTATTTGCTAGTTTTGAGTAGACACACCTATAGATCCCATAATAAGTCCCATATAGGTGGTGAGCCTATTGCCATCTACCGGGCACAATTCCAAACTACGGGCTGCTACTGAGAATTTATTAACAGAAAAACTCAATAACACTTTGCTCGACCCGGGAATTGAACTCGGGACCTCATACTCAGCAGTCGCGCTTCGGACCACTAGCCCAACTTGACACTTGCCCTCCCAAATAAAAAAATAATAAGATGCACTTACATTCGTCCACAACATCTCTAGTGTCCTTCTGTCTTAGTTTTATGGAGCGTCGCTTGAAGGAGCCGTAAGCGGAGTGTGTTTGTTGAGTATTTCGACGATGCATACCACCTTTACCACGGGACCCTAGACGACCCTTCTTCTCATCCACCGCCGGAGGAATGGCATCTGCTAACTATAAGACAGTGGTTATTTTGCGATCTTTCAAAGATTTTATTGAATTACTAGTTGTGCCCCGTAAACGTTGTTCTGCTATATACATTTTATGGATAGGGCCACCCTTATCACCTAGCACTAAAAAGAAATTGTCTACGACCTATTCTCAGACCTACCAAATTTACACGAAAAAATCATAAAAATTGGTCGTGCCATTTTGTAAGAGTTCGATAACAAACACTGTGACACGAGATTTTTATATATTATATATATTAACTCAACAACTTTAAATTGATCAACTAAATTCTTATAAAAAATATTGTTGTTGGTGAGACTGTATTGAAGATTAGAAAGTGACAAATATTCTTCAGTGCACCACCATATTTTTTGAGAATTAAGAAAAACATAAACACATATGTATTTAATTAGTATACTCACAGTAACGTTACTTCCACCAGATACATTCTCAGGTTCGTGTAGTACAAATGATATCTTTCTTTCCGTTTCAGCTCCCGCAATCGATTGTAAGCTTTGCGCAGACGCTTGTGAATGACCCATGCTCGACAGAGCCATACTCCATCGACGATTAGCTTCCCTGTGATCCAAGTTATTTATATTTCAACGCGTTAATGGACAACAACGAGCTAGGCTGCATTGTACCAGCTATTTTACTCAATTAGCCTCTATTTCTCTTTGCTATACAATTTGGTTTCAGTTGATAGTCTGATCTCGCATGCCAATGTAGCAAAAGCATTTGTACTTTCTTTCTAATTTCATCTAAACTATTTTATCATTTAATAAAACTATTGGATAAAATTCCGAAAGGGTGTATTTCACAAAACAACTTTAATATTTGTGTAGAATTTTAGGTTAATTTTAATTTGATAGCAATTTAGGTGTATTATCTTACAACATTCCATGCATTTAACTGTGCTTATGCACATTATACCATATGTTTGAATTTCTTTGTTATAAATAATTACGTGGAGATGAGATCGACACAAATGTAGCCACATGTAACAATTGTTAGACCACTTGCAAAAGTATTGGTACTGTTAATAGTTTGATAATATAATCTAACATGGTGCTAGATGCAGTAACAATCGTGAATCTCGAGTGCCAAAATTGCCAATAAGTGAACAATATTTGCTATAAGAGTCACATCTGTCCAAGTGAAATTTGCACATAATACTTCCATTTTAAAAGTGTACGTTGTTTAATATTATGTACATTCTACATACGCATGCACGCTTAGTGCCGTATGCAAGGAAACATGCATTATTTCTTTTGAAAACATACTCGACTGGCATTAATGTGTGTTGACTGCTAAGAGCCCTGTTAAAATAAAAGTATTGTCAAATATAATTATGCACTCTTCTTAATACATTTCAAATGAACGGAACATAATGAACTCACTTAGTCTTACACAAAATACGTCGTTTTTCCATCCATCTTCGCATAACATAATGACAAAAAAATAAAACGTTTTACACCAAAGAATTAATAAGCTACTTACCAAAAAATAATAGTCTAATAATAAAAGGGAAGGGAATTTGGTACCTGTAAACTCTATCCCAAGGTCCTCTTTCTTTTAGAGAGGATCGGCAAGTTTTTGGCAAATTCTGATAAGTTTCGCGCAGGAATGCCGTTATTTCGAATAGAAGTACACAGGCAATTATTCTCAAAGCTCGAGGACAATCGGCGCCGATGGGCTTTCCGGGGAGACGTATACTAGCTGTGGAAATAGTTATAATATAAAAGTAACAAACAACTACTATAAACTAAATCAAGGAGTGAACTCCTTGATTTAGTTTATAGTAGCAAGGAGCGCTCTGTTTGAGTTATCAGTCTTTCTAATAAGGGGCCGTCCATTAATCATGTGAGGCTCGAAAGGGGGGCCCTCCGCCCTTATGTCAAAAATCAAGAAATATCACAAGAGGGGAGGAGGGTGTAGTAAGATATCACGTGTATTTATTTTCTGTCTTTAAAGATAATATTCTAAAAAATTTAAGATTTTTTATAGCTACTAAAAATACACGTGATTTAGGGTGGGGGTGGGGGGTTAGTCTTAAACCTCACCACGTATCACCAAGGGGGAGGGGGGTTAAAATACTAGAAAAACATCACGTGATTAATGGATGGCCCCTAATAAACAAAACATTCAAAAGGTCTTACCTTCGTCAAGGAAATCTTCCTCTTCATCATGCTGTAAGAGTTCGCGCTGGCCATCCGGATCATTTACCAAGTTTACCACTGTATCGATGTGCTTTTTGTCTTCAATTAACATTTCTTCTAATCTATTGCCTATAGCCTAGAATAAAAGTAAATGAGTTTTAATAGAGGACTTTTTAAATAAATATAACGTGTTTTGTTTATATTTCAACATGCGGAAAATTCACCTAATGTAAGAATATTTATAATTTACCTCTGCCCATTGATAAAACAGTTTGCCAGCCAAACGTTGTCTTTTTAGTTGAGGGTTTAGAGATACTGTAAGAAAAGTAGTGTAATATTTGTTAAATAATTAGACTGTAATTAAAACGGAGCATATAATTATGTATAGTCCATTCTTTCTAAAAGTGGCGATACATCCAAACGGGAGAAAAAACAATTATAACAAGAATAAAAATATACCACCACCATCTTTTCTTCCACTTTTTATACTGAATGCGATTTGGGGAAGGATGGTAGGGGGAGGCCTTTGCCCTGCAGTGGGAAGATCATGGCAATAATAATAAAAAAATAAACTGCATGGCGTTTGGGTGTTGCGTCACTATTTGAGCGAATAGACTATAAGTATAATTTTTTTACCAGCAGCTTTCGACGTGTTGGATTTGAGCCAATAAGGCCATTGGCCTTTATTGCAGTTATGCACTAAGTGCGCACATTCTAAGAGTATTGCGGCTCGCCCAACAACAATTGTATGAGGCTGAAAATAAGATTCAGTATTTAAACTTGGTAATTTAGGCTTAATTTAGCCTAATAAAGTGTTTAAGTCACATAGTTAATGACAAAAGTCGACGTGAACCAGATACCAGACATTCCATTTGTGAAGAGAGGTTTCATTCTGTTAGAGTTTAATCTTTCTTTGCGATAGTTTTCTAGTTCTAGTTGTAGAATTTCTATCACGTTAAAAGTTCGAATAACATAATTAATTCTACTCACCAAATCTAAGATTGCAGCCATGAAAAGCGCGTCTGGCGTTCCACCAGGCTGCGTGGCGTCTAACAAGAAGTTGAACCGCGCGAGACCTGCATACAACGGAGCTGCAGCCACTAGCCGACGTCGTTTTAGTATAACCACCTCCGATTCACCACCACCCGAACCACCCTCTGCAGAGCCACGTCGTGACATGTCTACGAGAGAGGTTATTTGTCATTTGACACAGTCAATCGTTAAAATGCATGAAATAGTAGCTAAATTCGAAAAGAAAAGTGTTGTGGTTGTAGTTGATGTTAAAACTTCTTGAAATTTATTTTGAGCGTCAGCTTTTGGTAAATGAAGGATAGACATCGACTGACGGCGACGTCATGAGTACTTATGTTGAAAAAACGTAACAGAATTAAGAATAGAAGTGAAAATTTAATAAATATTATAATAATAATATACGGGACATTTGTAACAGTTGAAATCAATAAATTACAGTTAAACTTACAACCACCGCTGGTATCTTCAATGCTACCATCTCTCTTTTTACCCATCTTTCTAAGACCAAATCTATTTAGTCTGTCTTCTACCCTCTTTCGAGCCCTACAACAAACAAGTACACCACTATTATTGTAATATACTCCTTCTTGCAACATTGGGATGAAGGTACGCGGCCTATTGGTGCAGGGAACCACACTATCCAAATTAATTTGATTTATTGAGTAAATCTTACCTATTCAACGTGTATCCAACTCTTCTTTTAACATGAACGGGTCTAGAAGTATGAGGCGGCGGCAAATGTGGAGGGCGAGCCAACGATATCATACTGCCTGAGATAGGCAGAGACTCGCCCGAACCTCCGCCATTGCGGATTAACGACTGAGAATGATGCGGCTTTTGACGAAACCAGTTTACTGCAAGAAAATTATAATACGAGTTGAGAAGTTTATGGATAGCGTGACTTGTGGCATAATAGCTCAATTTTGTGTAACTATCGAGATGAACTAGTCAAAACGACGGTAATTTTATAGTGCATTCAATATAAGTACTGATGAATTCCTAATGAGCGGGTAATATCTAATCTAAATTTGACCTGGCATCATAAAATGACTGTATGACAGGAACTAAACGCGATGACAAACAGCTGATATACTATAAATGCTATATACATACACTTTTTTAATCGCAGATCAGCACAACAATGTTTTATTTTACCAATGCCGCTGATGTGGAACTTTGAGGGTATGGACTTGGAATGCGAGATCTTGTGATGCGGCGTGATGTCCGCAGAGGAAGCTGAGGGGATGGTTCGCTCCGACTGGCGCGGCGTCAGCTGGTAGCGGCGAGTGCGAACTGATAGGGGCGACTGGCTCGCTGATTCGTCACCGCCCTCTGTTTCTAAGAGACTCTGTAAGGTAGAGCAATTATGGGGATTATTTAACTGGTTATTATAGAAAAAATATTCTCATAAAAATGGATCGGATATTACTGCTCAGACCAAACCGGTCATCGCTAAACAAGTTGCATGTTTGCCACCCTTTATTTTTCAGCATTGTATGAGGACTGCCTGACTTAAATTATAAGTTTTGCTAATACTTGGTGCACAAGTGAGACGAGCTGCTATACAAATTTGGGGAACTTAGATAGTGTGCCGTCCCAAATACATATAGCGTTAAATTTGATGAATACTCCTTTATCTAGTAAATAGGCTTTTTGGCGTACATGAGCCCCAGTAGATGAAGTGCTTCTTTTCTTGAAGGTGAATTTTTTGTGTGAGCGTTCGTCAGGTGCGCAGCCGGAGTCGGCACCCGTATCAGAACCACGTTCCTCTTCGCTTTGACGAGGAATGTGCCTGAGAATTAATAATTATAAAATAATCAAAGCGACGTCGACGGTGATATACAGATTCTATCTAACGTCCATTAATATAATAGGTCGGGGAAGAAGTCTTTTCGTATTTATGTATAAAATTGAAGAAAAATCTCTTTGGTTGTACTGTTTGTATGTGGCTGGTTTTAATATCAATAAATACAGGACATTAAGAAAATTAATTTTTGAATTGTTGTTCTGTCTGCCAAAATGAGATCTATTTATTATATAAATCTAACGAAGAAATTCGAAACATTCTGAAGTTTTATTACTAAAAAGTGAAAAATGCGACTCAAGACTCGAAAAAAGTTTTGACGCTTAAGGACCTAATGCAGTGTCAGTAAGAGTAGCACAAAGTTGGTTCAAGCGTTTTCAGTCCGGGAATTTTGATGTCAAAGATTTGGCTCGCTCTAGTCGCCCTCATAGTAAAAAAGTCGATGCCATTTTTGAAATGTGGAGCAATATCTCATATTAATAGTTACGACATAGCCGAGGAACTGAAGATTGACCACAAAACAGTTTGAACCATTTGAAAAAGTCTGGCTGTACAAAAAATCTCGATATATTTGGTGCCACATGAGCTCACTGAAAGAAACCTAATGAATCGTGTACTCATTTGCGATTCTCTATTGAAACGTAAAGAATTCAAACCATTTTTGAAAATGTTGATTACTGGTGATGACAAGTAGATCACATACGTCAAGAACGTGCGAAAAAGATTATGGTCAAAGGGTAGTCAAGCTCCAAAGACTGTAGCGAAACCCAGATTAACACGCAATAAGGTGATGCTGTGTGTATGGTGGGATCTAATGAGAGTCAAGGAAGATATTGAGAAATTGGTAGAAACGGCCGGAATTGTTCAACAGAAAAGGAGTGGTCTTTCATCATGATAACGCCAGTCCACACACATCTTTGGCCACTCAGCAAAAATTTGCTTGGTTGGGAAGTGTTATGGATCTACCATGTATATATGTATATATACCTTGCACTCTCAGATTTTCACCTTTCGGTCGGTTTCGGTCTCTTCAGAATTCTTTGGGTAGTGTTAGGTTAATGTCAAAAGGGAACTGTCAAAACAACTTGTCGCATTTTTTTATAAAATATCCCAAGATTGCTACAGTAACGAGATTATGTCAGTACCTACAAGATGGCAACTAGTTATCGAACAAAAGGGCACATATATACATATTATAATTAAATGTACTAAACATTGAAAAAAAAAAAAAAAACTTGAATCTGTATATAAAATAAGAAGAAAATTATTCCCCGACCTTATATATTAAAAGTATGGACTAATTAGTTTATAATCCAGTCAGTGATGTAAAATTGGCAAGAACGTTGTCCAGCTGCTATAGATTGATGATGAATAGAAGGGCTTCTTTATCATTTAGCATTTTTCAGCAACAGTTTTACGACCGTTTGTTGCAGGCAATGTCGTATCGGTTCTTATTCATTAGCGGTGAACGGTATATGAATAACTATATATATTTATTATATATATATATTTATCCTTCTTACATACCTGATAACCCTGGTAGTCTGCATATTTGACTCTTTCTGTTGACTGTCAGGTCTTTCAGCGGTGTCCAGTAGTGCGCTAAACGCTACTACTCTGAACTCGCCACCGTGCGCCTCTCGTACGTAGCTTAGAAGTAGACGTACTTCCATGTATAATGTCTACGGAAGAACATATTGCACGATCAGGAAAAATATAATACTAATAATTTGAAACTAAACCTGTTTCTAGGCTTACGTGCTTCAAGCTAACTCTGGAAGTATCCAGGATTCAAGCTGCATTATCAAGTAGCAGATTTTATAGATAGGAACCTTATTTCAGGCATTGATTTCATAATGGATTTGAAATTAATTAAAAAAAAAAAACGAAAAATATAATATAATTCGATGGACATATGTAAAGAGTTTAAATTATACTACAAGACTGAATAAATTATCAGCAGAATACTTACAGAATTATCCAGCATCTTCAGTTCTTTGTGCATCAAAGCAAATCTAGTGACGAGTACTCTGAAGGTCGTTTCTATAATAAAAGTCTCTATAGCCCGACTGGCGTTCGGGCCCTGACCAGCACCAAAGTTAGTCGCGTAACCCGATTGCAGATTACTTATGTCTGGGGACTTCGTGAAGCTGCGTTTTTGTTGGTCTGTAAACATATCTTGCTTTAATATTGGATTGGATTATTCATAAAACCTAACTACACATGTTTAGGTTCGCTGAGTGTGTGTGGAAAATAATAAGTTTAATATCTCATGACAGCTATAAAAGGCACCAACATTAAGATGCAGTGCGCCATGCTGCAAAAAATATTATTGATTCGTTTATTATGATTTTTCTGTTGAAGTGACCTTAAAATATATGCTTTATATTGTTTTTAAAAATATGAGCAGTCAAGAGTAAGCCAAATAAAATACTTACTCATAGGCGACACCAGCGTTGCAGGTTCGGCACAAAAGCCGACAGCGGCATGTAAGTTATCCAAAACCTCTCTTATCGGTGAATACTTGGTCATTTCCTTCAAGCGTAGAGTGAATTTTGGTATGGATGCTAAACGTAATTGACGAAGAGAGTTCCTAGCTTGTACACGCAGGCATTCTGCTTGGGGACCGCGGAGTGCTGTAGTGCAACCGTGAGAACAGCCCAGTTGACGAAGTAACCTACAAAACAAATGTATGTTTTAACAGCAATTGGTTGCTTTCTAGTACAGCTTTTGTTGAAAAGTAATAAATACTCTTGATTTAAGAATATTTTTTCAGTTTCATCCAGGTTAATTGTATGTACGAGCAAGGAACAGTTAGATTGGATTATTTCGGTAAGGTAAGAGTGAAACAAACAAGAATGAGTTCATAACTGATTTATTTTTTCCTGTATTTTACTCACTAGGTTATTCTGAGATACAGACTATCTTAGAAGACAGTTTCTTCCCCTACGTTAAGATTACGAATTTAGATAAACAACAAACAGTATGGTATGATTCGCTGGTGTTTGAAACTACGATGTTCTAATTAGGTAAGACTATGTTGAACAGAACGCCGTGAATGAACGCTTGTGACGTATTGTAGAACTACTTTTAATTTAATAATTATTATATGGACATACCTGAGTATAACATGCATGATCATGTAATAGGGACAGTCTAAATTATCTTCCTCTCTTGTTTTGTCTTTAGTACTACTATCACCGCCTTCTAAGTTTGTGGAGTCCTGGCTTTGCGCACACGGGATACCGGAATCTCTTTCCTAGAAAAATATATTCTTGTTCGTTTACATAACAATAAATTGTTTCGGTTGAATAAATCAGCGATCCGAGGGTATATTTTTGTGTTGGTCGGGATGATAATGGGATACAGTGATATTGTGACTCAGCGTCAAAATGGGAGCATAAAAATGAGTGACATCACTATATAATATACATAAACAGACTTTAATTTACCTTGCTGTCCTTATCTTTATTAAAATCAGCCATAGGATCCACATTGCCGGGTTGAGCTTCGTCATTCTTACTGTTTTGCCAATTTTTGTGGACACCCATTTCCATAAGTGTGTCAACTAAGTTCAACATCACTTCCATAACACGAAGGGTTATGTAGAAACTGTCCATCGTTGATACTGAGTACACTGCCTGTAACCATTTATTGCATTAAGTTGTTTCAGATTAGAATTTTCCTTACGTGTTATTATTGAAAACGGTGGCCGGATATTCAAAATAATCATTTGAAATTCGATAAATGGGCTGTCGTATGAGGTTAAGAAAGTTGAGAAAATCCCGTAGATAGGTGGGTAGGAAAAAGACTATTACCTTAAGCACTACTTGAAAATCAATATCACCATCCTTCGTGATATAATGCAAAGAACCAGGCGCCTCCTGTATTTCTTCCACAACGTACGTTATGTTAGAGTCAGTTTGAGACCGCGTGAGACTCGGTTTACGTTCCGGTGTCGGTATGTGTTGCGAACCTTGCATGCTTACTGAGTCTATTTGTGACTCTAGGGATCCCTGTCATAAGAAAAGAATACATATTATAATGGATTGTGAACTAAAGTTTAGGTATATTATCAGTAAATCACATTCCAGGAAACAGTGGCGGTACCTTCATATAAGCCCAAAAGCCCGGCATGCCTTACTAAAATGCTCGATAGAGAATCAATATCAAACCCGAACTATTTAAAAGTTCGCGCGCTTAATTCTTATCACAATAACACAAAGTATCTACCAATGCCACATTACTACACATCGCGATTGTTCGCGCGCAGAGCATTTGCAGCATCTACATATAGCTATCTCGCTTACACGTACGGGCTTTTACCGGGCTTTCAAATACTATCTCTGTCACTTTCGCACTTATGGCGATGTGCCGTATAACGAGTACATACCTTGTGCGTCTACAAATCGATCAGTATGGAAGATTTAAGCCGGGCATGCCTATGAAGTTGCACGCGTATGCACACCTTGCCAACTCTGCAGTGTTGCCGTTTTAGCGACGTTGTGAGATCTTGGAGATTTTTAACGAGTTTGGAGACATTTTTTAAGATTTAGCAACAATAAAAACTAGCGACTTTTTAAAATAATTAATATTTCGAGTCACGTGACACATAGATTAAAAATTATGAATTTGTTTATCGAATTAAATGTATTTACGAGTTATTAATATTATTTTCAAAAATACCAAAGAGTCAAATAAAATACATTCTATCATTATAGCTAAGTTTCATATTTTATTTCCATCAGTGTCAAATACCCTATTGCGACATCTAGCTAGATTTTTCATATACCTGGCGACTTTTTTTGCCTAAATGACAACACTGCAACTCTGCGTAAGTACCGAGTGCAACTCACTTCAGTTTCATTTGCTTGAGTAGGAAAAGTTTTGTTGTTAAAGTTTTTTGTGTGTTTTCTTAGGTTTTCTCAGTGATACAATTGTTTTGGTGACTTACAATGGAGGTAATTGTACCTTGTGAGGATTTAAAATGCGTTCAAGTTTTGATTGGCGAAGATAAGGTAAAATCTTTAAACTTTGCTCAGAAAAAACAGTTAATTTCTTCATTAAAACCGACGCTTAATCTGTGTATTTCTCAGACTAGTAAATCGCATAAACGAAAATTTTATAGATCAGTGTATAAAACTAGTTGGATTGTTGGCTGTTCGCACACTAATAAATTGTATTGCTGGTGCTGCATATTTTTTTCGAATGAAGATTCCGAATATATCTGGTTATAATGATTTAAATAACATATCTGGCGCCATGAAAAGGCACGCAAATTCCCATAAACACCTGTGTGCAATGGTTTCTTTCGGTAAATTTGGTAAACAACGAATTGAGACATCTATATCACGCCAGTTATCTGAGGAAATTTCAAAATATAACACGCGCGTTGATAACAACCGTAGTGTATTTCAAAGATTAGTCGATATTGTTTGTCATTTAGCACAACAGGAACTTCCTATAAGAAGACACGATGAGTCCAAAACTTCATTAAATAAAGGCAATTTTTTAGAACTGGTCTCGTTAATTTTTAAATACGATGTCGTTTTAGAAAAGCATATGCAGCATCAGGAAAGTGACAAACCGGGGCCGAGAAGAAGACGGATGAATTCATTTTTAATTTATTGTACCTAACCAGTAGTTTATGAGAAAATTGCGATGATACATACGTAGGTACCTACATACTCAGTCGAAAACTGAACTTTCTTTTTTTGAAATCGGTTAAAATTTTATTGGGCTTGCCTTATTTTGAAACCCTAGGCACGCCACTGCCAGGAAAATAGGAGGATAATGATTAGATACAAATTATGTTCCTATAAATATATTCTACTTAGGCTATGGCTAGACGCACTGTAGAACTTAAACGAATGATTATTTGACTAGTTGGAAAAGTAAGGATTAGGATTTCGTTTATGATCGCAACTTTTAGTCCGCAATGTTTTGGAAAAGGCTTCTAAGATGCGCTGTAATACTAAGTTCATAATACTTTGCACATCAGCTTGTAATCTCTGAAGTTTTAGTTTTACTGTATAATCTTTTATTTTGTACTTATGTTGGTCTGTGTGATATTAAATATACCTTTCTTTCTTGTGTCTTTTTAAATTATTTTCTAATTTATCTTTTACCTGTCTGGTTTTAGACAAATAATCAGGTGACGGTGTGGGTGTATGTTCCGTGACAGTTATAATAGGATTCTTCTTTTTTTGTGCATTTGTTGGCATCGCGTTTGAAGGGCCTTGCGTTCGTTCTGTCCTCATCTCATCGATGTACCTGAAATAACGATGACTATACTGACTTGTTTCCAATAGGCCATTTGCCTGACTTACCAGATGTAATAGAACCGAAGTGTTAAATTTGTTTAACAAGTTATTATTGTCAATATCGACAATATGTACTCAGATTTAGATTTTATTTATATCTATTATTATCGTTTAAATATAATTAAAATTATTTATATTGCCTTATATTTAACGTTCCACATAATACCTGTGTTTTATCGTGTAATTTTTTCATGCTAGTTAACAGATGCTATTTATGTTATGTCTTTAAGATACATGCTTAGATATAGTCTTACGTTGGTGACATATTCCAGTAAAATATATAATCAAGTATAACTGCGACTGAACAATTTGGATAAATTGTTCTTTACTTGAAGCATTAAAGTTTAAAATTCTATGTGAATGTTAAAAATTACCTAATGTTGAATATAAGTTGATGTTTGCATGGTAAGTATGCCATCCAATGAAGCCTCAAACTAAATGAACGATCTTAATCATTTTCTACTCAGTATTAGGACAATCTATGTCTAATGCATCAATTTTTAATTATGAATTTTGTATCTGATATCTAATGAGCGTTATGCGTGCATACCTACAACTACTTTGATGTTTGTTTTATTGTGACTTGTAACAGTGTGTTTGTGTGTCCTTTCATTAGATCAAAGTAATTGTTTGATGTGCTGAAACTAGCTTACATTATGTAGCAATTATAAGGCCTGATTTCAAAAGTGCTTGTTAAAATGTGAAGCAAAATCTCTACTCCTATAAATATCGTAATACTAGTACATGTATTACCAATTCTCCGAGCAAGACATATAGCGTCTAAGTTACGAAGCCTCTAATTTCCTTGTTAATTTGCTCACTTACCCGTTCGATGCTAGCTCATCAATCAGACAGCTAGCGACCATATCGTTCGTCCATAATTATAGTGTACGGGTACAAGCGTCAACAAGATGGGAGAAAGAGAATAAATATAATTTTAAAATAGAATATTCACCCAGAATTTTGTGTCGAAATAAATAAACATGCTGTGCTTTGATAATGGAAGAATATGGAAATTTTGTAACTGTGGTAAAACGGAGTTTGAGTTTGATATTGTTGTGGATCATGTCCTGGCCGCTGCTTTAAGATTTGCGATTTACTTCAGCTGGTGACATCTTAGGAACAGATGTAAGAAAGGGAGAATAGACTAAACGAAATTGGAAGATTTTATACATAATATATATCAATTCATATTGAAGCGAATTAAGTTTCTCTGGTGTCTTCTGTGTCGATATTTTAAGTCGTATTTCTCCCCCTCCATTTAAATCTAGTATATTAAATAATGAATAATACATTACATTTCTTCTACATCTATTAATAAAAACCTAAATTATCTATACCTAATAATCCGTAAGAAAAGGAATTACATATTTATTAGCTAAAAAAATAATCTACACCTTTTCAAGGTATCATACTTAAGATCGATTCAATAATTATAGTTATAAAAAGGTTAAATGGGAAATGCCATGAGAAAAGAAAATAATGGAATAAAATATTTGTCTGTGATATTTACCTAAGGCTGGGCATACTTTTCCCTTTGATAAGATTGCAGTGGAATAAATCACCAGTGAGTCTCGGTGCTAATGGCGGAAAGTTGCTCGCTAATGCTGAATTAGGACGGTCGTCTGTATTATCCAAACTCCTGTGGTATTCCTGCAACAGTATTGAAATTAAAGAATTATATTTGGTACACGTTATAAAAAAGCTAGAAATATAGCTACAGATATCATCCTAACTGCAGTGTGAAAGGAGAACTTCTGATCGTCGTGTCCAATCTTCTCCAGCGCTTTTTCCGATTTTGATAGCAGCTTTGTTTCGACGAACGCCTTGAGGTCGGCCATTTTCATTTTGCGTTTGATCTTCTCACTAGACCGTCGTGTCATGAGGTTATCTTCTTCCACTTTGGGTGGTGATGTGAAAGGCATTTCTGTTATTGGCGACATGTCTTTAACTTCGGGGATTTCGATGAAGTTCTTCAGCGAATCTCGGTCTTTTATATCTGGGCTTTGGTAAACAGATACTTCAATTTTGGGTATAGGCAAGGAGTTGCTTCTTTTTCTGGGTTGCGTTTGTTTAGACATATCATCGCATATGTCTCGTAACCTGGAATAAAGGCAGTTTAAGTATGTTATACGTAATACTTACATTGTTACGTGCTACTTACATGCCTAACAGAATATGTAGTATACCTATTGTATAGGTAGTGTAGGGCCCAGTAAACGCCCTCCTCTTGCCATTGCGATGTAAATAAACACCTTAAGGTTGCAACATCTAGGAAAGTGGCAGCTGATACCTGAAACAAAGCAGTCAAACAATAACTTTAGAAAAATTATGATAAAATTAGATAAATCCCAACTAGACTGAATTATTGATAAGTTAAGAATATAGTTAATTATATTATCAGTTACGAAATTTGACTTCACAACGATAAAGTCTCACTACTTTTTTAACTAAAATGTCTCTTAATTCTGTTGTATGTGCTAGAGATATTCTGTCACGAAGATCAGTGTATCATTGCAATTTGAACCTTATGTCAGAGGTGATAGTCACATCACCCGTGTTTGTGAGACAGAAAGATGAAAGATATTTAAGAAGCGTTTTAAGTAACCTTAGCCCTTAGATATTATAAATACTCACATTTCCTTGTTTTGCTGAAGGTGCTTTCTCTGTTGTAGGAGTACCTTTCATTGGTCCCCCACCACCGCCACTGTCTGACAAAGACTCTTTATCTGATGAACTGCAAAAAAAAGAATAATTTAAGAGAACCCGATAAATAGACCAAGCGAATTTACAAGTAGTTATTTTTGTTATTATTTTAGTACCTAGTTCTGTAGAATTACCTCATTTTAGTGATCTGTGGCAAAGGTTTGATGCCTGGCAGGGTTTGTTTTGAAGCGTCGGCCTTACGTGGTTGAAATATGCTGGGGTCAGCTGCATACACCGTGTAGGTCTCCTTGACAGCACCCCCAAAATTCTGCTCCGAGGGTAGTCGGTAAATGAACTGAAAGAGAAGGAAATCAAATTAAATTATTATTGTTGTCTCTTAATTTTATAATGAGCATTCTACTAGTATTTTATATTTTTAGGTTTACGGTGTCACTCCATGCAGTTTAATGATTACGTGACTATGGCTGCTTTAAAAGGAATACCACAATCGTAAGGATGAGCCTCAACTGACTGAAAAATATGAGACTGACGATGGATATTTCTCTTTTTTCATCCCTTTCTGTCCTAAGTAGATAGATAGATAGAATAATAATCTTTATTGTACACAATCAGAGTAAGGTTTATAAAATAAAATTAAGTATCACTAGAGCGAGATAAATTAAACGATGGAATTGGTTAGATAAAGGTCGATTCATAGTCACGACAAGAAAAAAGGTCCAGTTGTCCAAAAGTTTAAGACATCTGACTGAACATCTGTCGAATTCCAGTTTAACCAAAAGTATTGAGGGGCACCCTCTGAAAAATAATAAAACCATGTTTAATCTTACCACATGTTCTTCCTCAGTACTGGAACTCTCTTCAGGAATAGTTTCAGGGAATATGGTGTCTTTAGGAGACGACAGCCATGGTTCCTCTTCAGTGCTGGCCTGTTTGGAAGTCACTTCGGACTGCGACATCGACACGTTCTGGCTTGGTGGACTTCCAGCCACATTGCCTCCTCCTTCTTCTTTAGATAGTTTTCCTGTAAGCCCGTAAAGAATTGTTAGTTAAAAACTAGGCCAATTTGAGATCATCATAATACAAATATACATAATTAATATTATCAAAACCAAGCTATACATAGGATACAGTTTATACGCATACGCCCAAGGATGCTAAATACATAATAGAAATCAGAAATTGGTTAAAGTGGTAAATAAACAAACTCCAGCGGGGTCAGTCCAGGGATGCAATTGCAAGAAATGAATATGTTAAGGAAAAGTACCATAAATTATAGTCGTTAGTAATAAAATTACTAAAGAGTAAAAATATGATATGTTTTACTCTACATACGTCCCATAAACACGTCGCCTGGTTGATGTCTCTTGGAATACTTGCCACCTAGAGGCTTGGGCTTTGGCTTGACGAGGGTGGTGAAACATGGCGCTTCTGGATGTCTGAACTCCCACATGGCTTGCCACATCTTTAGGCCATTTTCTAACCGATAGTTGTTTGTGAAGTCTGACTCCTTCAGGTGGTGAGACAGTGGTGCAAACAGGAACACAAACAGCTGAAAACAAGTTTTGAAAATTATTTATTCATATGACATCAGCCTTTTTTATTTTACTATTTATGTATGTCTACTGAATAAAACCCTACCATAATGGAGAAGTTCAAGATGTTAGTAATACTATATTTAACGTAATGGTATTAAAATATAGAGAAAAATTAATAAGACAATGTTTTTTTTTTATCCGTCAATAATTTACTGACAAATAGATTATTGAAGTTTATGTATTTTAGCGCGGAACATCTGTGGTCTTCGATTAGCCTGTGACGTCATTCTACTTATCCGAGATTGTTGCACCACAAAACACCCTAGTTAATAGTAGCTTAATCGCGCTAGGGCTCTTATGCCGTTTGTAGTTATTTACGTACAGTATATGTATATGTATACGTATACGTATATGTAGTTTTTATTTCAGTAATATGGAAGAAGGCTTCATAAAAGTACAAAGGGAGAATTTGCCTAAACTTGATATATACTTACACAGTGACGGATTATTTCTTCAAATCCGTCTGGATGTAAAACATGTTTACATTAAATACGTCAATAGCCAAAAATAAGCAAAACATTGTGTGCTTTTGTGTAGATATGCTTGCGCGACTTCCCCTTTTGCCTAGCGCTCAAGATCCGTGCTGCGATCTATACCTACTTCAAAGTTGTGACTTGTCATAAATTCGATTTTTTAATTACGAACACACATATTAAATAAATAACAAAGTTATTGCCATAAAATATAAAGTCAATAAGTTATTTCAAACCAACCTACTTACTGCTGTTATAATAAAACAACTTTTAACCGTGGACCACGAACGCTGCAAAGTGTTCAAAACTTCAGGAAAAACAAAAAACCAATAATACACGCGATTAATCCGTTTAAAAGTTGTTATATTAAAATGTGTAGTGATCGCGAAAACCTAAGATATTACTACTTACTGCTGTATTAATAGGTGCAAAAGATCAAAATGATGTTCATAGATATATTTAGTGCTTTTAGGTCCAATTAAATCACGCCTCATTAGTTTGCACCACTTCTTTGTCGTTTCAAATAATTTTGTCTTCGATCACTAATAAAATACTTGGTACATGAAAAAACCTTTTATCTATCGTTTTTTTTCATACATGTTCTTTGGCATATACAGCGTATTTTTTAACTTCGGCTATCGTTTAATAATCAGAGCAGCGTAAATTACTACACATCAAAGAATTTGTAAGTACTCTGCGAATACGAGCCGCGTCTTCGCGGTAAAATGACGTCACACGCTGGAGAGCCGCTTGTAATGAAATTATTCTTGCAAGCGCAAATTCAAAGTATAATTACTATTTCGTTTTTAGAAAAATGTATCGATTCTTTCACATTAAGTTTTATAATGAATCCTAAAAAAATTATGAACTTCTCCATTGTTCTGCCTGTGAACCATTGTGAACTTCTCCATTGTATGGGTACAAAAATAGGTTGCTTTTTCCACAAAAAATCTAATATGTACTTATTTTCAATTGCTGTTCCTAAAATGTTTGTGCATGAAGTTTTGGCAAAACATAGCAAGTTATTCTGAAGTAATAAAAAAAAATGTATTCTATTGTAACTGTAACTTATACTCGCGACAATCTAAGAAGTCCGATTTGACGTTTCTTATTTTACCTTTGTATGAACGTCTACATAAGAAATTGAAAAATCTGATTCATAATCCTAAATAATTACTATGTTACCCATACCTATAACAAAGAGTATCATTCGTAAACCTCAAGTTTAACTTTATATTGAAAAAATGCACTCATAAAAGAAACGTCAAATCGGACTTCTTAGATTGTCGCGAGTATAGATGTTCTAATTCAAGATAAATCTTTGAAAAGCATTAACGCATGCTTAGCGAACTCTAAAGTTATTATATATTAAATGGAAAAAGAATACGGTCGCGAACAGGACTCGAACCTGCGCCTCCCAGATGAATACTCCAGGCGCTCTGACCACTAAGCCATCTCGACCCCTGCTCACCACCGCGAATTCTTCTTCCATATTTTAACACGTCTTATGGCGACGTTATTGCTATCAATTCAGTCCCTATACGGGTTTTCCATTTAATAATAACTTAAGAGTTTGCTAAGCATGCGTTAATGCTTTTCAAAGATTTATCTTGAATTATTAAGGTTTCTTTACGACATTGTATTAACTGCAATGTTAGTCGTGTCGGTTCGGTCACCCGTATAGAGACTGAATTGATAGCAATAACGTCGCCATAAGACGTGTTAAAATGTGGAAGAAGATTTCGCGGTGGTGAGCAGAGGTCGAGATGGCTTAGGGGTCAGAGCGCCTGGAGTATTCATCCGAGAGGCGCAGGTTCGAATCCTGTTCGCGACCGTATTCTTTTTCCATTTAATATATAATAACTTTATAGATGTTCTAGTTGAAATAATAATAATAATTACCGTCAAAGTAGGTATTGAGAAAAGATAATGAAATGGATTAGAATAGAAGATGCTATTCTCATAGTCACTTTCAATACATTCATCTGATGCATCAAGTAAGATCCAGTGCAATGTGTACAGTAGCTTTGTTTCCACATTTCCAAGGGACTGCATGTTGTCTTTTACCCTAAACATAAATAAAATTGTTACATTGTAGGTAGGGCTGCCAGATATTCTACATTTTAAGCTGTTGGCTCGCTCATTAGCAGACACAATAGATCTTTATTGTTATGAAGTACGTATTTGTATGTGGGTGAGCCATAGGGTTAACCCACCTACTAGGTGATGCACTTATTGCCATTTATTAGGTACAGTTTCAGACTTCAGGCTGTTACTGAGAATTTCTTAACAAAAACCTAATGACACATTGTCTGACCTGGAAATCGAATCCTGGACCTTATACTCAGCTGCCAGGCTTGTGACTATCTTAATATATATAATTCTTCTGTACATGTGTTTGTCACCTAACTTTTCCTAACCGCCTAGACAGATTTTTGATAAAATTTTGAGTGTATATTTCCTGGATGGTTTGAAAACACAATTGGACCTCATAGGTGGTCGGGTTAGGGCAGGACAACATCTGCCGGGCCCGCTAGTTATTATTATAATTAATAACTGTTACCAGAATAATAAAATCTCTATTTATAAATAAAATACATGTGCTTACTTATTTGTTATTAATTAACTTTACCTGTTGTGTAACAAAGCTGCTAACGCATGCATCACATGAGGCAAGGATGCTTGTATGAGCCTCCATCGTGGAATGGATTCTATAGCCTCTGTTAAGCTGATGGAGAGGCCAAACCGGAGATTTTGGACCAGCACTTTTTCAAATGACTGTGAATATGGTACATAAAGTAATATACGAACAGTGTATGTGTAGCCTGCCTTTTGATAAAATAAAACTTTATTTCAGGAGTAAGCCTCTTCGGAACTCATTAATTATGATAGTTACTGAAGTAAGTTGCAAAGTCTGATGATTCAAGTCTGGTAATTACCACCAGGTATGCAAGAAACTTTATTTAATATAATAATTTAAATCGTCTAGACTTAGAGTCTTGTATGAATTAAGAATATGTTTATGAGGTGATATATCTTACCTTACATGCTTCTTTCACTTCCTGTGAGATGTATGGAAAAATATTTATTTATTAAATAGGATTATTATTAATTTAAAGTTTCAAAACAAACGTTAGTTAAATAATATGTTAAGGTAAACACGTCAATGTCAAAGTCAAAATAAATTAAAATTATATTCTCTGTGGTAGAGATGGAACAAATCATTGGTAGCAGTGAAAAATCTTAAGATTTAGTTTTCATATGTCATCACTGCTATTGTCATTTGAAATCACAGCGATAATGATTTGTCACCAATAGTCCTAAGCCTGTTAAAGTATGAAGGGAATTTCATTGACTAATAATACACAAGTTGATTTTACACCAGTTTAATGTAACAACAAACGTGTCCTGTTACATCATATTCATTATTCAATTACTATGTCATTTCATTTCGTTATTTTCAATGATAAATAGCAGAAAATCATTCATAGGGAAAAATAGCAGGTGTGAAAAATAGCAGGTGATTTCACTGTGATTAAAAAAATCATATGATCATATGATCATGATTTCTAAATACCAATCATTTCCATCTCTACTCTGTGGGATACCAAACAATGTTGTCCGTCATTAAAAAGAAAATGAGGAGATTTAAATGATTTTTGATAAAACAAGTCTAAGGACAAATGCCTAGAAAGAAAAAGATTAAGCTAAGCAACTACAGGAAAATTATAATTCTTAAATGCAAAAAATAACATGCAAGTAGATACATCATAATCAGCGTTTGGAGAACAAATTTATATTTTGTGTTGTTATTTGTAACTCCTCTTTTTACATAATTATGTAATTTGATCTATTTACGATTTTATTTGAACTTGATAAAAATAAAACATTTATAAAGCCATTCATAGATACTAGTAATTCGAAAAGAAGCCTAATCCCATAATCAAAGCAGACAGTTAATAAATAATGATGAGGTAAACATGTTTTTAAGCACATTAGTGTGATTACTCACATGGTGTCCAGGAGCACGTTGGCAGAACTGCGTGTTATCAACAAATAAGTGACTTATTACAATCAACATCAAAACTACAACACAAATTACAAGACATTGCAAAAAGATTTCCCGTACCGGGAATCGAACCCGAGCCTCCTGGGTGAAAGCCAGGTATCCTAGCCACTAGACCATACGGGAGATACTTTATTGAGTTGTATAGTCAATATACAAGGTGCAGAGTACATTATGTGTTATAGCCATACAAAATTTGGTGTCTGTTACGATAACACATAAAAATAACAGATTTTATTAATGTTACACACATTTAATGTGATTTTTACAGTTATGATGAATACGAGTATATGGCATAAAATTTTCATTCTATTTTGTGCTTTGGATAGGTAAACCAAAGAAAGCCTATAAATAAAGATTAGCCCCACACGAGTGTGGGACTTATTAGGTATACTTGTATACCGAGTTATAGCGAAAAATATAACCGGTTTCGGACAAAACAAATACTTTTTACAATGATGACATAAAAATCAGCCAGTGTTGAGCGTATGTACACATTTTGCAGACATTTAAATGTAGGCGCTTTCAATGATACAGTTTATTGACTACCTTTACTCACCATACAGGCGGCATCATGAACTTTTCCTAAGCGGGGCCTCACGAACGGGGTAGTTTGTCTCCAGAGGAATATCTGGACTGGAATCGGCACTGCCTCCTCGGAATTTGGATCTTCTTCAGTCATGTCTTTTGCCTTCATAGTAAGGAAGCAATCCTGATGAAATAATTTGATAAAAGTTGTACCGGGATTTTAACGATCCATTTGATAGTTTCTTACTATTGGTTAAAGGTAATTGATTGAAGTGGGAGCGAGACATTACTATGATTAAATAACTTATTAAAATGAGAGTGAGAGGAAAAAGGAATTTTATGTTTAGGAAATAGTTATAGTAAATGCTATGACCCATACTTACCTAATTCATTACTATAGACTCTCTCACAGGCTTCTGTTTAAAAATAATTTAGAACTTGAACACTAACATATAACGCGTAAAAAATTTGACACCATCTTACCTTCGTTACCCTCGTTAAATAAATAAAGATAAAAAAAAAACTTACCTTCGTAGAACTAATGGTCATAAAAGGTGTTACATAATTAAACTAAGTGAAAACGTGTCATTATAGTTTGCAAACATACCTCACTTGCAGTAATTAACACATAGCTCACTATGCTTAGAGGGAGCACTGTTTACATCCTATGGTCATACAATGGGAAGTAAGGGAGGAAGCGAGGTCCTCGCCGAAGGGACGCGAGACTGGGAATGAGGTTCCGCGCAATTGTGACGAGACGGACGCGTAGGGTTGGCTTCGTCAAGTTTTTCTTAGTAAATGAAGGACATTTGCACTAGGAATGTCTGTATTAAAATTACATCGGGTTTTGTTGTTTAGGTTCTGCAGCTCAACTTTCATATGAAAATCATAAAAGGACTTTCTAAATTCCAGGTAACCTGCCCTCATATACCTAGGTAAGTAGTTTATAAACATGGTTTGCACCAGTCTAATCTAACATTCCTTTTATTAAGTATTTGTAATACTGTTGACGAATATTACGAAACTCGTGATGATATTGATTCATCGGCATCAGCCCTAGAAAACTTTCAGCATTGATCTGTGCGCGCGGGTCGAGAGGAGAGGCAGCCTCCGGTTGCTATAGAAACGGCAAATGGCTGCTCCCCGAGCAGCTGAAAATGTAGGCCAGACGTCCATTAAACTACCTACCTATGTTTAATAAACTGATAAAACTTGAGGATTTTAAAATTACGGTTTACGTTTATATTTATAGAACATGTGATTTTTTGGAAAAAGTCTGTTTTTGTATATAGTAAGACATAAGTAATACAATATTTAAAAAAAATAGAGTTTAATGTTAATATTTTAAACTCTACCTTATTTAATTTGTTTATTCAATACATTTATAAAAACTCATAGTTAACAAAGACGAGTGCGTTTTAGAAAATGTTATTATCACTAGAAGCATGTGTGACAGAAAATGGTATCGTAATCTAGATAAATCCTTATCTTATATTTTGAGTATAATCGAACATGCTTACAAAACAGTTTCCTATCAGCCCTCGTCCAAGCAATTTATTCGATACGTCCCCAAATAAAATGGTAAACATAAAGACATTGAATTAACAAGATTGGCATACATATCAATGTTCACTTTGCGGCAGGCAATTTACTTTATAAATAGAGACGGTCAGGGAGCGCCGGCACTAAACAGTACCCATTTTGTAGATTGTTTCCGTTAGTTGTGTCCACATACATTGTCACTGTTTTATGCAAGCCTTCGGATTTTAGAGCAAATTAGATATTTATTTGGTTCGGTTCCACAATCATGAATAAAGGAGAAAACTTCACGTTGTTCCATTTCAGTATAGGTTTATGGTGGGTTAGGCTGGGTTAAGTCTTCTTCTTCCTTTGTGTGGTGAGAGGACCTAGGTAGCCCTCTCCACGCCAAGGGTTGATCAAGCGATTTAACAGGCCCTCCGAAGGTGCCGGAAAACTATCGTCTGCATTGCATGCGGTCTTGTGAGATGGGTGATGTGCATTGATCGCGGGCTTCGCCAGGAATGAGGAGGTGAAAAGCCACCACTGAGGGGGCCAAATATGCCATACAATGCAGTTCTTGACGCCCCTTCAAGAAAAAGTGGTAGTTTTCAAAGTCAGCGGAGTTTTAAGTGGGTGCGAGCCTCATATGACTGCACCGCTACCTTGGGCGGCGTAGTTTTACGTAGAGTAAGCATTTTCTCCGCCACGAAAAAAAATATTGTTATACGCATTCAATCAAAGGTGTTAATGTCTGTGTGGAGAGGTGAAGATTAATGTCTAATTAAAAATTCAATTGAATTGTGTTAATTATTATAATTCTCTAATTCTCTGTGTGTGGGATAAGTAGATATTGGTAGATTTTCCCTGGACTTACATTAACTGTCAGAATCAGACAACTAGGCCTGGGCCTGCTCTTCAAAGTTATTGTCGGTAATGTGTCTTTCTTGTAATTCATCAGACTTGTCACGATGGTCACGCTACAAGTTAAAGCATGTGGATGAACTAGTTGGGTATATCATTTTATAGCATAGGTATACTCAAACTAGTTGGGTATACCTATGCTATATGGGATCAAAACTCAACAAAATGCGGTGTTTAAATTTCTTAACTCTACATCATGTCGATGTGTTAAAAACGATTACGTACTTATCCTTATACTTGATGGGTGCAAGATTTATACCTCGCAGACCAATTGGTTTCTCCATGTCCAATTGCCCATAGAGCAATTGTTTTGCTTGAAGAGGGATTATCTTAATATTCAATAAGACACAAGCAATTGTCACAGTTCTATATTTTTGCCAAGACAAAGTTATTTATTAGAGCTATAGAATAGATGATAGATTGGCTGACGTACAGTTGTTCAATTTATTATCACAACGACATAGTTCGCAGGTATGTAATGAGTGATTCACTTGTCAGCATTGATGTCGTGGCTTGTTACTCATACAATGAAACTACTGTCATATTTAATTACTCATGTAAATAAGAAAAGGCACATTTTTATTGAGAATAGGAATAAGAATAATTTATTTTGTGTATCATGAGTAGAGTAAGGCGCTAGTAAAGCATGTTTTGTCCGTCACAATTAACCAAAGCTGGTGTACAAAAAAATTAGAAAGAAGTAATAATTTAAAAATACATATTATTGTGCTAAGGATATTAGTTACATATTATTCTAAGTGTCATACTCAAATGTGACGGTATGTCAAAAAAAAAACGATATTCAAATTGTATGCAAATTGTCCAACTACAATAAATAATTAAATTAAGTCAATACAATAATAAATATCTTAACTTTTTTTTTTAAACTGTGCTCCACTTTAGGAATTTCTTCCTGTATCGTGGGTGCGTTTACAGACATATAATCTCACAAGCACACACACACCCAGACCCGGAGCAATTATCTATAGATCGTACAAAAATTTGCGATCGCACCTGCGACACGCAGCGCAGCAGTCGGTCTCTAGACCACTGCGCCAACCGCGCTGTCAAAATAGAATTATATTAATAAAGAAGTTGTCAATATAATTACAATAATAAAAACAAAATAATAATTATGAAATCAATATTACCTACGTCAAAAATTTTCCAACAAAAACTCGAAATTACTGTAGTATGCTTTGTCAACTAAGAATGCCTTTAATTGTTTTTTATACGGATTAACGTTCAGTTCTCTAATAGGTCGCGGTATGTGGTTAAATATGATTGGCGCCATGCAAAAAATACTTTTGTGCATCAATGCAGTTAATACTGACCTTCTTACTTATAACCTATTCTTATCTCTTGGACTTCTTTTATTGTTCTCAGATAATTTAAGAAAGATATTTGGGTTTGTTTTAACAAACGAGCCTAAATTAAATAATAAAAGCGGAAGCGTCAGTATGTTATATTTAATATAATAAGGCTTACCCGTTTCTATGGTTTTTAAACCAATCATTGCTCTGACACACCTCTTTTAAGATTTGAAGATTACTTCTTTATTATTTATTACTTTTGAGATATGGGATAATTTTTTGGGGAAACTCTGCTCGAGTTTCCCCAAAAAATTATCCCATATCTCAGTAATGAGCCCACAATGCCATGCCGTAACTATTGCGTCCGTACTTATCACTGGAGCAAGTTTATACAGACCATAAGCGAATGTACTTATTTTTTCGTTAGTGTCTCTGTGTGTTCTTTCTAGTCTAATCTTTGGTCAATGGTTAAACCAAAAAATTTGGTAGTGCTTTCTTGAGTTGTTATCTTACTACAATGACATATTTTCAAATTAACATTGGAACGTTGACTGAACATCATTATTTTGATCTTATCAATATTTATTTTAAGATTATTATTATTTAGCCATTTTATTAATGAAACAATGGTATTTGTAACTTCGCTTTCAAAATTTATGTTGTTTGTGAAGCTAATAGTGACTGTACTGTCATCGGCAAATAGTGACATGGGATGATCAGTGACTTCATGAATTTATATATAATGAGACACGTGTTGCACTGTTCTTGATTCTATATTCTTGTATAAAATACTCTTCTTTCTTATTTATGTGCGAAGAGAGTTGAAGGAGGTCCACCAGGCGTACCTCCGACATTTGCATGAAAAAAAAAACATGAAATATCCCGGTAGGTGCCTACTGTTTAAATAACAACAACGATAAAAATACGCCTTGAAATAAGAAACTATTATAGCAATTTTAACTGACTTAAAAAAGGAGGTTTTTTGAAGTTAGTTAAAATTGCTAGGTACAGCCTACACTTTACAAACGACTCCCACATTCGATGAAGAAAGTTAAAATAATATCGAACACCTGTCTTACGTCATAGATATGAATCACGCGCTAACTTTAACTTTTCCTTGATTTTCAGTGTTTGGCCCGTATGACTATGGAGACTGTAAATAAAATCCCACCAAAACCATTAAATGTGCAGTTGGTTGCCAAGACTCACAAGTTTATAACGCTTTCATTGTTAAAAAGTTATAAGATCTCTAGTAGAGCCAAACCCACAGAACCCATAGCTGAGCTCCGATTTGTACTGCGCGTTATAGTCTACAGGGCCTTTCCAAAGTCTCAAGTATATAGCTCTTCACTGTACCACATTTTTGACAATGAATAGCAAATAACTATACCTATAAGCCCTGAATCTACAATCGCTACATCTTGGATAAAAAGGTATGGTTTAATGCTTGTGGCACTATTACGTGACATAACATTTAATTCCGTAAGGAATAGTTTGAATTGTCGCCAATGACGAAAGGGCCAGGCCTCATTTTATCTCACTATACTAGCAGTCTAGCATTATCCAGACCAACGCTATGACGACGAAACGCTTCCAGAAAAGGTAGGTAGTGCCCTCTTCCTTTGTCCGTCTTGGCTTGGGCACTACGGTGCCTCCAGATTCCTTTGCGGAGTGCAAAGAGTGTTTGGTATTGTATTTCAAAAAATCATTTTTTAACCTGTTTAATCTAGAAACACCAGTCTTTTGTATACACGTACATAATATATTTACTAAATATTTTTATTAGATTCGATAGAAGACCGCATGAGGAGTCCTTAATTATTCTTAAAACGCATTAAAGCATGCGTAGCGAAATATAAAGTTATACATTTTAGTGATAAGAAAAATATGGTCGTGAGCAGGATTTGAACTCGAGCCCCCGGAATTACAATTTTTTTTACATTTTAATATCATTAATCTAATAATCAAAATTTAATCAGTTAAATTGTATTGTCAATAGACTCTAAAGGCAGTCTAGTAAATAAACACCTAATGAGCAATGATGTCACCGAACTTGCTTGAAAACAATATCGTCTTAACCCTATAGAATTTCATTCCATGATTTCATTTAGACGCATGCCTGTGACACACCTTCTTTTCAGTCTTTAGTTAATAGGCCAATGCATTCGTTTGTACGTGATTAATAATATTGACGTAGGTACTTAGATTGGCTGAAGACAAACCTAGTTTTTGTTAGAATTATCCTGAATTTTCCTGAATTTTCCTGATTCATTACAGATTATTCTATGATACAATCATGAAATTTCGACAAAAATAGAACGAGGTTGAAGTTTTAGAATATATGCAATATACTATAGCTATTGGCTGGGCGTTACCGAAATAGCGACGTTGTGTTTTGAATGGAAAATATTTTTGACGTATCTGAGAAACGTTGACACAAAAATATTTTTTTAATAGATAAACATATAATGACTGCCATGAATTCAAGCAGAAGAATATACTAAGATGGTTTATTACTTAATTACTATTACTATATTTATTGAGATGATGAAAGATTGTCAATTATATATTAATTGATTCGTAATTAAATAAAACTGGTATACTAGAGCATCTCCCCAATGAAGGATAAATCAGAAGTTTTTTTTTTTATATTCTTTAGCTACCACAAATGTTGTTTTTATTTACTTTTACTCTATTATATTTAGTGCTTTGAATATACAGTATATATTCTGATATTTATATTATGTCATTACATTACATTGAAACTTTTCCTAATAAAATTGTAACTGGCTGAGAATATAAAACATTGACATTATATAACGTAGATTTATTACATAGATATATTAGTAATCTGTGACAATATAATTCGTCAGCATGACAAACAAGGAAGGTGTGTTCATAAATTTAGAAATATTATATATATTTGTAAGATCTCAATACTTAGGTTTTTATTATTACGGTGGACAGACGAGTATTCGTTTTTAAACTATTACGTCACATTTTTGGATACAGTTGACGGTGAAGCGGCCTACGACCCACGTCTTGCTGCTTTGTATGCTGTCCATCTTGTCGACAAAATTTTGGACGAAGCATACGTCATAGCAAATGCTGCTACTGAGTCAGGTGAAGTAATCATCTAATCCTGAAGTGTAATTGGCACGTAGATTGATTATAAATTTTAAAATAGGTAATATACTTCCTCTGTCTTTAAAACTACTACTAGAGCAATGTAGGGGGGTTTTAAACATTCGTAGTTATGAGCTTATCAGGTGTGCTGATTTCCTTATGATGTTTTCTTTAACCTTTAAGATATGATAAATCGTTCGGATAAAGTACAGCTGAGTTAGTTTCAGTACCTTGTACATATCTCGAAAGATTTAGAATACTTACTTAGATTAGGATAAAAGAGATTTTCCACCTCCTTTAGTTGTAATCTAGTTGTAGTCTCTCTCTCTCTGGTGGGAAGCTCCGGCCGCGACTGGTTACCACCCACCGGACGAAGCCATGCCGTGAAGTGACCTAGTCGTGTTTCGGGATGTAGGCTTCGACCTAGACGGTGCAACCGTTGTGGGAGACGGGTCTGGGCAGTTGCATCAACTCCCCAACTATCGTTCTTCCCAAATCTATCCACACTACTTAAGAGTGAATAGATTTATTCTGGATCTACGTGCTCCATCCTCGGTCACACCGTCACTTACCATCAGGCGAGTTGGTGGCCAAAAAAATAACTACAGAATTGACATTAACAATACAATTGAATCAACAATTTCTTGGTAGAAATTGAATAATTTGAATGTAAATATGAATAAAACAAAAATTCTACAATTTAGGACATATGGCCGCAACAGAGAAAAACTGAGCATTAATTATAATGGAAAACCTCTATTAGAGGCAGAGGAAACTACTATTCTAGGAGTTGCATTGGACAGTTATTTCTCCACACGTAGAAAAAGTATGTAACAAATTAAACAAATTTGTTTATGTTCTCTACACACTGCGAAAGACCTCGTCGCAGAGTACGACGTTGATTGCATATCACGGCTGCGTTGCATCAACGCTGCAATACGGACTAATACTATAGGGTAACTCAACAGACACAGATAAAGCCTATAGGGTACAAAAAAAATGCATTCGAGCCATTTGTGGCATCCCACCATGGGAATCGTGTAAACCATTGTTCAAAATTAAAACTCCTTACATTACCCAGTATGTATATATTAGAATGCGCTAAATTTGTCCGTCAGCACTTAGACCTGTTTAAAAAGGCTCAAGACCGCTTCGAAAAGTAAGAGATCCAGATAGAATAGTTCTGACTAGAGCACCAAGGACTTCTCTATATAAAAAAAACTGTTATATGTGTGGACTTATCTATAACAAAATACCGAAGAATCCAAAAACCTGACAACAAATTTTTTATATAGTTCAAATTTTGGCTGCTACAAAAACGATTTTATTCTATGAATGAATTTACAAATAATGCTAAAAATATTTTGAATTAATGTGATAATAATTAATATTGAATAATCTATTGTAAATTGTATGAGTAATAGAAACTAGCATTTAAAGCATGCCATTGGACATAATATATAATAAATACTAGCGGTCCGTCCCGGCTTCGCACGCGACTATAATTTGAGATTTAAACTATCCTATCTCTCAAGTTGGATCAAACTGCACATGGTGTGCGAATTTTATTATAATCGGTTAAGTGGTTTAGGAGTCCATTGAGGACAAACATTGTGACACGAGATTTATATATATTAAGATAATATATTGTAATGTTTTTGCATGTCAAATGTCTGACTATGTATTAGGAACTTAATTACTTACTTTAAGACCAACATTGTACCAATACTTATTGCAAATAAATTATTATGAATACGATTATGATTATTCAAAGTAGATCCATTTTTTATAAAAAAAAAAAAAAATGTTTCTGCTCCGGGTTTTATATAAGCATCATAATTTAATGATATTTATTAGTATGTGCTACGTCGTAGCTAATCTGCTTCCCGAACCGAAATATTTGCCAGAAAGAACAAAGGTTAGCACTTCTTCTTGATAAGTTCAAGAAATTACGGTAGAGAGAGAGAGAGAGCCCTTATATTAAACTTGGCTTAACAGATGCGTTTAAAAAGTATAGAGCTAAATATAAATTCAATTATGACAACACCAGGTCAACCGTGGCGTTATCAGTCAATGTTGAAAAATTTTGAGAGTGATAAACAGTGTGATGCTGATGATGAAGACACATCGTTTGAGGCGTCAAAGGGCGACAGTGACATCGTGAATGAAAATAAGATGGAGCATGCTGCCAACGTAGTTGCTACATCGACGCCGGAAAAAGTTACTGGTGATACTTACTCAGGTAACATTTCAGACGCCTGCCAAATTATTTAAAGTGACAAAAGCTATGTCACTGGTTAAAATATTGGTTTCCTAACATTGGATCCAGATTGAGATTTTTTTACGATTGGTATTTCCTGTGTTATGTTTACGAGACCAGCATTTTACATCATCTGAATAATTGAATAAGTATCGAAATTTAATTGGAAATTAAATCATATACTTACTATCTACGAAAGCTCAAGTCTCGTTGCGAGAGTCGATTTTAAATGCTTTTTGATTTATAGCTATCTCTTTCCTTTAATGTCACTAGAAAGAGATGAAAACAGACTTAGAACATATTTTTAATAACAAACATTTGCTGTATTATTTTGATTAGGGGTAAGTATCCAAGTAAAATGAAATTTCTTTTCAGATGAGCGGGAAAAAAATAAGCTTGAGACCAGCTTTATTGGTCAAGGAGATGAAGAAATCGATTTGGTAAGGCTTTAATGTTATCATTTTAAATTATCATTTCTATGCACAAATATTATTCTTGTTTTAAGATGCCAACAAGTAATATTTTAATCAAAACAAATATTTTTAGCATCAGAACGAGTTAACCAAATCAACATCAATGTTTATTAATCATCTTTTCGACATGAGTGATGTTGAAAGAGTAGGTATGGGTGATGACGCTGTAATCATTCAAAATAAATCAGAGGCATTCAACGAAAATAAAGAAGAAGAAGCGAGAAACCCCAATGAGTTAGTTACTGAAGCAATGACCAGAATTATGGAGTCTTATATCAACACTGCTTTGGATAAGACAGTTCAAGAGCCAACGCAATCAATAGCCGGTGTTATGCCGATGGATAGGTCGAGCTCTGAACATTCTGACTACTCGTTTTTAACAGACGCGTTTGCCGAGGATATTGGTAGTGATATAGCATTTTATATACATGATGATGGAGCAGGTGATATTGATAGAAACTGCGGAACTTCTCATCTCCTTCCAGCTGTAGAAATAAGAGAGGTAATATTACGTTAATATTATCTTATAATTTATGTAAATATTATTGTTACCTTAAAATATAAGTATAACTATTTAAAGATGTGAGAAATATCATAATATCTAATTACTGCTTGCCAATTTGTTTTTTATTTTTATTTTGATTACAAATAGTATCATCAAATAATACTTTTAATATCTATAGCTATGTGATGAAATACCTGAAAGATTAATCGAGAGTAACGAAGTCACCCGATATGAAAATGCATATCTTACTTTAAATCGTGAGTAAAATATTTTGTTGAAATTAAATTGTGTTATTTTCTAGGTGGTATTGTTTTATGTTTCTGGTAAAGATTTTAGTTATCTTTTACTTGATGAATTTCTAGGTGATTATGATCAATGCTCTGAAGATGAAGTCGATCCAATCTTAGAAGATCCAAAAGGTATGACACTTCAAGAGGTAGAATTAATGACTGCAAATACATCCGATGACGATAATTTATCAACTTATCATGAGCCAGAACCTCATATCTGTGTAAGTGTCAGAATGTAAAAATACATGACATGTAGCCAATTAACTTCTCAAAAGCTACTCCATTTTATCTAGCCCTTAAAAATCTGCAGCTGTTGCTTTAAGATGAATCCATAGGGATAGTATGAGTATTGAATGCGACTTACTTTGAGTAGCGTTTTAGTATTTCACAAATAATTATCTCAAACATTTTAATTTTGATGATTACCAAATGATGATAATTATTGTTCAGCCAAAAATGAAGGAGTTAGCAGCAACGTCAGCTGTGTCTGCAGCCGCAAGTGGATCAAGAAAAAGCACACTGGTCAGTAGGTGTCGCTCTCAAGGCGCTAGGCTTCTGGCTTGTCTCCGAGGATGGTGGCGTCGTCGGACACCAGGAAAACGCAAGGTGCGGGAAGCAGTCTTAGTTCTTTGAAATGTCTTTATTAGCCATTACAGAAATCTGACTCAAGAACCAAGAATTAAATAAGGGAGGCGTAAAAAGCAGAACATATTAAAAAGCTTTCGATGATTATATTATTCTTATCGTGTGGTTGATGAACAACCTAGTGTCAGAGTTTAAACCATCCGTAGGTCTCTGACATATCTTTACACATACTGAGAATAGCAGGTTTGCTGGTTTCCAACGCTTTCCTTCACCGTTTTAAGCAAGTGATAAAATTAATATATAGGTAATACATATTAAGTACATGAGTTCGAAAACTCAGTGGTGCGTGCCTTGGTTTTGAACTTGCGAACTTTAATTTGTCAGTCCAACGGTCATACCACTAGGCTATCACTGCTTGATAATTATTATATTACTACAATAGATTTTCTTCTTTCGTGTCGTTAGGAGCCAACTTAGTATCAAGACTGCCTCGTTGGTCTAGGTGGCACTAAGCGCGACTACCGAGCCTCGGGTTCGGTTCCCATTCGGGTAAAGTGTTATAGGGATTTTCAGTTAGGAAACTCGCAGCCCAGCACAGTAGCAGCCCGGAGTTTGGAATTGTGCCCGGTAGATGGCAATAGGCTCACCACCATACGATGTTATGATAAGTTTAATGTCAAGAGTATGTTGTGTGCTCCCCGTAGGACTCGTAGGACTAATAATACAAGCCGGAAAAACACAATGACCACTAATAAAACGCTAAGGTTCTCTGCTCCTAGCGGTCATCCATCTACAGACTGATCGTGTCGAGCGTTGCTTAACCTCAATCATCGCTTATCGACGATAGTTTACTGGCTATGACCAGTATGAGAATAGTACAAGTCCCAATACAACAGTACAAGTATGAGATCTGGCTGTATATTAATATTAGGTACTCATCATTCGTATGCTTGATCCAATATTATATACTATGTCGCCTACCGAGCCACTAGTAACAGATAGGATGGCATGTCAGTTTTCGATCTTAGTACATCGAAACATAACATATTGGCGATAATAATATTATTATTAGTGTAACTCGTGATTCGATATTTTTTGGACGAGGAGCATATTATCTACTTACAATGACACGCAGTAATATAGCACAATATTTACAAACATGTCACAGACAGTAAGCGCAACTCATTTATTCGCTGCTGGATTATTAAGTCATCATTAAAACTTCAAAACAATTTTATGATTTTTCATATAAAATCAATACTATTATTTTTTATAGGAAAATCGAGTTCCGTGCGCTGTTCGCGGACTATGTCCCTTATCTCCAGATGCAAGACGTCGAGCTGCCAGTCTTCTGGATCAGCGTCTTCTACGGTCGCCCTCACCTAATCGTGCTGTAGTTTGGAAGTTCAACACGGTCAACGAATCCCTCGTGCATTCCTCACGTTGGAAGGAATATACTTTTGACGTTAAACCCGACGAATGCGGCGAGTACTAATTTACCAACTACGAAGATCTACATTATTTTGTCTATTAAAATCCCATTTGGTTTATCTCATGACAATAAAGGTTTAAGTGTGACCACATCTTTGACTATAATTTTCGTCCTAGAAACTAGACATATTACTTTATTGGTTATACCTATCACATTATTCATATTCATTGCCTGATCAGTTGATAAATCTTAATCTATTGATTTCAAGCATATTTAAGATACCTTAATTCCGCAGAGCGGGTACCTACCGCAAGAGATCCGATCGAAATAGTTTAGCATAAATGTAGAATTACCATTACAATGCGCGTTACCACGTATCCACACACGGCGCAGGTGGAAAGTCTATTCGTCTCTTTTGCACTTGTAGCAGTGATGTGTGTTCGAAGACGCTATGGAAATGGACCGACTTCGCCGAAAATAGAACGGTCGCGGATTCCTGGGCTAAATCTCAAATATCCAGACGGGTGCGCCATCTAAGCCAGTTAAAACAGTCCCGCGAAAAGTTACCGAGCCCCACTTCTTGTCTGAACGTCTGCCAGTGAAGACCGGGAGGGAACCAACTAACACCACACAAAATGGTGAGTCACCGACGGCAGTGAAAATGTGGAAAGGTGTTAAGTGAGAAAATGAACTGTTAGCTTGGCAAGTGATAAATACAAGGCAACGTAAAAGCAAACGCGTTTGTACCTCGAGCAAGTTATTCCGCAGACCGGATGCTCGCGAGCAATTCGGATGTGTTCTTCCATCCGTTAAATAAATCAGTGTTGTGCTTATATTAAATCAGTGAAAGAAGATGGTATCGTATAATCCGAATGCTTCTACACAAACCGAGCTGCAAAGCCGTGACTACACACCAACTAATACCTACACTATGCATGGCAACAGTTACATACAAGGAAATAACGAAATATTTTTGATAATTTTCAGAGCGACCTCAGCAAGAACGACATTGAAAGTGAGTACTATTTACATTTAAAGAAATTGTGTTTACTTAATTATTAATAAACATTTGCCTTAGGCAACAAATAGGATTGGATACCTATATCTTGTACTTGTGTGTCAGTGTGTTAAATCATAGGGACAGCTAACATTGCTCAATACTAAATAAAATTGTCTTTGTCCGAACCGAATGCTGCCATCGAGACTTTTGTGTCAGTATGATCAACATATTCGTGAAATAATGTACATTACATAAACGAAACGAGAGCGAGGATCATAACATCTAAGTTTAGCATCGTTTCTCATAAAAGGTGTGCGTTACTAAGAGATGCCGGGTGGCAGCGTCAGTGGCACGGCCATGCTGCGCGCGCGCTGCGTTCCAAAATTAAACTCGTGCGTCACGTGATACCGAATCGCCGCCCGCCCAAACAGAGAAACTCTACTCAGATTTCACTGCAACGTATGTTTTAGCGTGGGAATCAAAGTCGACCTATACGGACCAAGTATATTTTATGCAACGTTTAACTGTCATTTCGTTTGCATTTGCAATGATAAATCAGCTGTCATTATCAAGGTCGGTAAATGATCTTGAGTCAGCTGATCCATATACACTTTACGCATGCGCCGAGTAATGAAGAGCAATCAAATAAATCTTCAAGAAAATTCTCGAGGCTTTATCAAATTAATGTAGTTAAAATTATATGCCGTCACATTTTTTTTAAGTGAACTCATAATGGATAGTGAATATAATATCGTAATACAATCAATAATTTCAAAACATTTGGTGATTTAACACTCAGTTTAATGTAGACGGCCGTTTCAATCGTGCTATAATTAGAATGTGACTCGGGAGTTCACGCCAAATATATTGAAACGTGGAAAAGTATTATTCTGAGCAAAGAACGTTCGCCAACGCCTACTTTCGCGCTCTACCTAAATAGATTGCGATTTTGAGAACTTTGATGTTAATTTAATGAATGAAATATGAAATCTAGACAACGTAAATTTCTAATAAATGGAATTATTATATTTTAAATTTATTATAAATTGATGATGATAATAACAATAAATTAAAACTTTATTCTGCCAAAAGCCTGAGTCAAGTTTAACAGACCAACCGATAAAAAAATAATATAAGAAACTAGTTGTTTTATTTTTAATAAAAATAGTTCAGGCGTTTGGTTAAAAAATTAAATTCATTATGGAAGACAATTTGATTAAACATGTAGCGCATTGCCTTGTTTAAAGAAAAGATGCTAAGCTAAACGAGAAATTATGTATTTTAATTTTGCTGATACTACTTATGTCTGTGCATGTTTAATGAAAATAAATTACGTACGATAATTTTTTAATTAATAAAAAAACTGTTTCTTAGCGATCTTCAAATTAAACACAACATTTCAAGATAAATCTTTGAAAAGCATTAACGCATGCTTAGCGAATTCCATTTAATATAATAACTTTAAACACAACATGATAACAAAAGTAGTAAATACATGAAACTTAATGTTGTTTTCAATTCGTTGTTTTATGGTCAGAATTAGCATGACTCCATATCTTGTACAGGGGCAACCTTCGCCTACTCCATCTTCGACTTCGATGGCTCCGGCAAGATCGACGCCTACAACCTTGGAGACGTCCTGAGGGCGCTCAACTCCAACCCCACAATGGCCACCATCGAGAAACTCGGTGGAACCAAGAAGAAGGGCGAGAAAACGCTCACTGTAAGTAGTGGTTTGTACCATTTAACTAGCGAATAATATTCGGAACAGATAAAAGAAAATGAGTTTATATAGTAAAATTCACACAGATTAGTTTCACGAGAATTTAAAATTTGTATAATATTCTACGAGAATGTTATACAAATTAAAATTGTCTAAATACTAACTTTAATCGTGTAGGTATATGATTTATACCCGTCCGAAAGTTACAATCACCACACTAATAGGAGTATGGAGAGGCTTATGGCCATTGCCAGTCACAATAATACACAAATAATTAATACCTATGTTGAATTATCGATGTAAGACGAAGAGTCGATTCCAACAAAAATAAAATTCAGCCTAATAACAGTTTTTTTGTTTTTTTCAGCTTGAAGAGTTCCTTCCCATCTACAGCCAAGTAAAGAAAGACAAAGATCAGGGCCAGTATGAGGACTTCTTGGAATGTCTGAAACTGTACGACAAGAACGAGAACGGTCTTATGCTTGGCGCTGAGCTTTCACACACTCTTCTTGCATTAGGTAATAATCTACAGATATGTTTTGGCAAAAAAATGCGTTGTTGTTTGTTTCGATAGATAAGCTATTTTTATAATTTTTGAAGCTTTAACATGTCAATAAGATAAATTGGCATCGACTTCATTTCCAGTTGGACGTGAACTGAAATCAGTTGGCTAGACGCCATGATCGCCGTTTTAAAAATAATGACTTGGTGATACTCTAGATAATTTCGATATTGATTTCTTGCAACAATATATTCTCGTATAGATCTGCATAAAAATATACCGTAAGAGAAGTAAATCAGTACTTATATTTCAATCCAATGACTCATACGTATTAACTTTTGAAATTATCAGGCGAGAAACTGGAAGATAATGAAGTCGCTGAAGTCATAAAGGACTGCATGGACCCTGAGGATGACGATGGCATGATCCCCTATGCACGTAAGTATCAAGTCTTATCTAATCTGTAAAATATTAATTTATTTTATTGATTACATTTTAAAAGTATTTGATCATGGTATTGGTTGTCGTAGACTACCCCCTCCCGTACACGCAAATCACGTTATTTGTATTACATTTCAAATGTTTGACATACAATCACCTATGTATTTATATGTGTAATGTTCAATAAGTAGCCCAGTAAATGTTCAGATTCACCTGCCTATGAGTTCCTTAGTTAAGCATATTACCCTACAATTCGGCATGCTTATTCCTTATAAAAAAAACCTGAAAAGTGTTTTCCCGGAAGTTTGAACCTCATTATGATCAACTTTAAGCAACTTAAGAGTTCAGTAGATCCCTTTGTTATTTCTCAATCCAGTGGAATGAGCATGAGGGTATATTTCCTGGTTTTGTGTGTCCCCTTGTCTTACCAATTTTCCGTTTACAGCATTCCTGAAGAAGGTGATGGCGTAGAGGACAACTCATCTCGTCATATCTTTAGTTATAAGATCGTAAGTGTATCGTCGCAGACAATATAGCTATCACTGTGCGTCGTTTCTTCTAACTGATTATAAAAAAGCTTTATAATTTTACTTACTTTTACTGCTTGTCATTCTACTTAATTTATATGCGTTTCTTATGTATAATAACCAACATTTAAACAAATTTAAACAGTTCTATCAAATCTTATATTCATCTTCAGTCTATCATAATTTCATAATAACCCTAACCCAAATATATCTGCAAATAACAAGTGTTCTTACTATTTATTACACGCTAATGCTTGGTTTATCATATTTTCAGCGTTCCTCCGAAAAATGTGCGACGGGTGGCAGGGAACTAAGCCAAAGGCGGCGCCGGAGGCGGCGGAGGGAGAGGCAGAAGCACCCGCGGAGGGCTAAGCGATCGTCACGTGCGCCGGCGCCCGCATGGCGGACGTCGTCGTGCTGCGCGTGCGTTAGCTTGCGCCGCCGTCGCCCGCCGTGCGCCGTCCATGCCCCATCCACCGTGACATCAACACCCCGTATACACCATCTTAGATACGGACTATCCCTTTTTTATACGAATACAACATCTATGCACAATCGTTTTGTACAACTTTCTATCCATGACTGTACATAGATACTAAAGTAAGATTAAATTAAACATACTGTAAACACACGTTGTACGTGTCTTTTAAATTTATTATTATTTATTAAGTACGTTTATAATGACAAAAATACAAAAAACCGTAAATAATTTTATAATAAACTATTAAAAGTTCTGTCTGGTGTTATCTTCAATTAGTTGGTGTCGTTTGGCTTACAACAATAAAATCTTGGTAGTTAAACAGACAGGTAAAAATTTTAACGACCCAGAAGCCTAATAATGCAATTCATAAATCTAGTGATACACGACATTATTAAACTTGGCGAACTTAAGAAACGAAGTAATTAATATAGAAAAAATAATGTGTAGTATTAAAATCCACTAAAGTTTAATACACAAGTATTTATTTCTTTAATTTGAAAAAAGCTACTATTTGCTTCTCTATAAAAAAATATTAATTATTTGTGATAAAAATAAGATACCTACTGAAAACAACCTATTAGACTATGCACACACGTCCGTGCCTTACTGATGCTGCGAGAGGAGGGAAGCTACGCTGATGCTACAAGAGGGTATTCTGCAAAACAAAATACAATAATCGAATAATGGCGGTCTCTCTATGCTATTTGAGTGCAATGTCTTTGTGTATTGAGCGATCTTTTAAAAAAATATCATTAAATTAAAAGAGAAAAGGGAATATTTCATGAAATTGTTCAAAGTTTATGGTGAAATAAAAACTTCGTAAAACATGAACCACCCTAAAAACTTTAACGTTTGTCTCAGAAACACGGAAATAAGTTGTAATACGTAAGGTGTACTTCCAAAGATATTAGAAGGAAAGAGATATGTTATGTGTTTCAAAATGTACGAGAACCTAGCGATCCACTTTTGCCCCTCCATACAATGAGCACAACGTTATAATTGGCTACTCACGCTAAATAAACCAAATCCACAATGTTAGTAGCCAATCATGCCGATCGTAGGTACTGCCAACGTAAAAATATTTAATTCAAATAGACCATGTAATTGTCGATAATTGTTATCGATATTCTATATAACATAATTGAAATATATAGTGTGCTTAATTCACAATAGTTTCCGTTTTCAGTTTCAATCATAATTTAAAAGTTTAAAATGATAGAGGGTACAAATTAACTTAATAAAACGACTATGTAATTACTAAAAAGAATTACAAATCAAATAAAAATAATACCTATTGAAAAATATCCATCTTGTAAACCATTTTACAATTAAGTAGAGTAATTTTAAAAAGATACGTCAATATAATATGTACAATAGGCGATGTTATCGCTAGTAACGTTCTCTGAAGGACAACTTTTGGATGAACAAAACTAAAAATCATGGAAGACAAACAAAGGGGCATGGTATGCTTTATAATTTAAATAATTATATAACACTTCGTCTGCTTAACAGATTTATTGGCGCTCAACCCTAATACGTTTTCTAAAATAAATGTAGCCTAAGTTACTCCTTATAAAATGAGCTATCTGCCCGTGGAAGCCCCGTCAAAATAGGTTCATCCGTTTCGGAGATTAGAAAAATTAAGAAGTTTCATACAAACTCAATTTAACCCCTTAGAGGATGAATTTCCAAAAATCCCTTCTTAGTGCACACTTACGTCATTTAAGGAAATTTGTGCAAAATTTCATGCTTGCGATCAGTCAGTCAGTGAATCAGTCAGCCAGTCAGTTTCTTACTTTATATATATATATAAATATAGATGTAACATTAATATATTGGTACTAACTGTACCCCGCAGTTTAACCCGCGTATAATTATACTATAATTACCTATTTAGCACCAACAAATAGGAAATAATTCACAGAATAATAATTATTATTGGATATTTAAGACTAGCTGGGAGGTGTATCCGAATGATAGATAGACTATACTATTTCTCACAAATCTAGCTAGAATATAAAAAAAAAAATTGAAATCCGTCTTGCAGTTCCAGAGATTAGCGCTGTAAAACAAACATACAAACAAAAACACTCTTCCGCTTTACAATATTAGTATAGAATATTACAACTTATTCATAAAAAAGTAATACATATCATCAATATTCTACGTCTTCGTAAATTATCGATAAATGTATTACCGTTTGCAGTCTGCACGATCAAATCACCAACGATTCTCTATTCAAATTTTCAAAATACCGATCGTACCACGCGACGCGTGTGTTTATTGAGAGTATCGGTCGCTGTTCTTTATATTACGTTTTTTACTGATCGCTTGCTACTTTAATTAGTAGATATGAAGCAATGTATTTCGTACAAAAATACGAATGTCGTCTTGTTCCATCAAGGCAAATGTAACTTAGTAGAAATAACAAGAATTTTTAATTTATTGTTAATATAGTTAAATACAACAAAATTCGTGTAATTATATATCATACGTGATTCCTTCCATAATAAAGGTATTAAAATCACTTAGATTTTTGCAGTATATCACCAGACAACACGGCATTTTCACAACATTTCACGAACGTGGTCAAATGTGAACTGATCTATTGAAACGGCCATTTTTCCCGACGTGCGCAAATTGCTCTTATCGCGATCACGCGGACACGCCCACTTAACATTTCTCGTCCATTCTTATTTCTATGTGTACTTCAATGTTCAAAATATACTGCCTTTTTTAATTTTCATAATTTATAACTGTTTATCTAACTGTTCACTCAATCCAAAGGCACACGCAGTTTAAATGATCTAGTAAAATGGAAATTTTAAAATAATTCTATGAATATTATCTAGTAACGTACTCATAGGTCTCGTCGTAGAATATTATTTTTATGATAAATGATAAATGACATACTTTATAACTTAACATAAGCAACGCCTGTCTCCTAAGGGTGAGGCATAGGAATGTTGTTGTACATCCAATAGGGAATGCAGAACCGGTACTATAATTGAGTCCCGGGAATTTCGGGATTACCTGATAAAGGAACCGGGATTTTCGGGATTTTTTAGTGTTTTCGGGTAATTATTATAATAATATAAAACACGGCAAAGACGAAAACGTAGATTATAATGGGTGTGGCAGCGTCACAGTGAAGAAGATGAGGTCAAAGAGGTGTGGGAAAATTAAAAATGGGCCATTTCGTTAATCTCGATTAGTAAGTACTCACCCAGACAATCGACGTGTCCGTGTCTGGGGAAAGCCTGGAGACTCAGAGAGACTCAGAAAGACAAAAAGTTAACACTGAAACCGTTCAGCAAGGCGGCAAATCAGTTTGGTTTTTGGGTAGAAAAATAATTGAAGCTACAACTCCTTTGATGATTACCAAGGCCCCAAGACAGCAATTTTATTTAAACTGCCAGTATCAGCGGAATTGTCAGACCACTTGGAACAAATTACAAGCACCTGTGTGCTTGTCGATGATAATGCACATCGTACTGAACAAGTGTACTGTACACCGCTCTCCGACACTAAAATATCTCTCGGGTCACTACCACACGTAAGTATTGGCACCAATACCCCCCATGGATGCCAGCCACTTTCTATAATATAATATAAGAATTCAATAAGAGAATTCATGGAATTGTGTAGCGCCCCATTCACCGGTCGCTGTTTACTATCAAGTCGAAGCATACAGTAAAGTTGATATCCTGTGCAGATGGAAAATATAATTGCAAATATTTAAGTAGCTACTGCAGTTTCTGTTAGCCGGCGTTTAGTTGACGGTTTTTTAAATATGTGAACAATATTTTGCTTAAATTAGTATCAATACATACCAGAAAATCTTCTAAGCCCGGATAGAACAGCTGTATCAACTGTTGTCATTTTAATAATATTAGGATACTTAATGAATTTTGCAGTTTTACTTAGTCCCGAAAGTAATTAAAGTACCGGGACGTGGTTATCATTTCCCGGTTCTTTAGCCATAGAGAATCGAATACGCTCAGCAGTCGCGCTTACAACTACTAGATCAACGAGGCATTTTATAGTTTTTTTATAGTAGGTGGTTAAATACAATACTCTTGTATGATTTGTACACTTGAAGATTGTACAACTTTTTTTTACTGTTTTTTTAATTTTTGTGAAACCGTGCCCCCTCCAATACGACCTGAAGGAAGCGGGGCACTACCTGTCTTTACTGGAAGCGCTTCGTCGTATTTTCGGACCGTCATAGCGTCGGTCTGGATAATGTTAGAAAGCTGAAAATTTCAGGATAAGATGTCCTTACCACATTTGTCAAACACACGAAATATCAATTAAGTAGCCCAAGGTTTCACATTTATTGACATGTGAAATATGTCGATTTCATGACTCACTGACTGATGTCATTAAAGTCTCTAGGTTACTTCCTAAAGTCCGAGAAAGCTAAAATTTGGTATATAGACTAGGATTTGACAAATGATTAACCAAAATGTAGCGTTTACAGAGTCAGGGCTTATAGGTAGAGTTATTAGTTATTCAAGGTACAGTCAAGAGTACGTAGAGTACTTTGGACTTTGGATAGGCCCCGTAGACTCACGTAAAACCAATCCGAGCTCAGCTATGAGTTTGGCTGTACAAGAGATCTCATAACTTTATAACAATGAAAGCATAATGAACTTGGGAGTCTTGGCAACCAGTTTTACAAGAAATGTTTTTATATTTTATCTCCATAAGATGAATAGTTGACATTTTTTGTCCCACATTTCCCTATGTTTACTTAACTGCACGACTGTAACAAAAGCTAAATGAATCATACCTTCAACAACGAGGAATTACATGAATTGTTGGATTTAATACCTATGATGTTGGAAATCTTCTCGTAGAATTTTCCACAACACAGAAATCTCTACTAAGCTCTTATTCAAAATGCAACATCATTATCTGTAGGATGTTGGATCATCAGCTAGAACAATTATGTCAGAAACTCAATTAATTGTACCTGAATTACAAAAATATTCCTAGTTTTCTTGAAATTAAAGTGAAATCGATAATGATTTATTAGCCTTTGTTCTTTAACTAAGGGTGCACATTTAAAATCGGGGGCATCTAGCGGCTTTGTTTGCCAAAATACTCCCTCACACTCGCGCCAAAGAAAATGGCGCGGAAAATGTTTCCCTGGCATCAATACAGGCCTTCGGCTCTTATCGGTTGGCGTTCGGATACACTCGGCGCTTGCAGACAGCGAAGCTGTAATGTAGTGTGACCAGCGTAAAGCTACTACCGCCTTGTAAGTTAAATGAAAGATTATATGATGATTAATGAAATTCTAGTAAATTAATTTAAGAAATGTGTTTTACTGTATACATCATTGTTTCTCCACTACATTGGCCAGTGAAGATAATGAAGTCATAGCTTGTAAATCTCTTACCGACTTTTATGAAGGTGAACCATATCAGCCAATACGAATGCAGAAACATAAAATACCATTTTGATGGAAAGAAAAATACGCCCATGAGCAGGATTAAAACCTGCGCCTCCCGGATAAATACCTACTCCAGGACCGATTATTCTTGTCACAAAAAAAATAACTTTTGAGTTCGTTACGCATGCGTTAATGCGTTCGAAAGATGTATCTGTATTTAAATCTATGCGAATTACTGTTACACAATAAATACATAAACGAATGTTTTGTTTGGCGTCGACTCAAAATTTGTTTCACTCATTTATTTTTCACTTTTAGTTTCCTTTTTCGGCGGTAAATTTTGTAATGATAAAGTTTTTAACATAATTTTTTTCCTATATTGTATAATACATAGCTAGGTCTAAAGTTCTCATCAAGATAAACGAAAAAAGCCCAAACACGAAGTAGATGCTGAAACCGGTTGAGGAGTTACCTCGACTATCATTCGTTAACTCTATTTTCTATTACGTTGTAGAGTCATCAAAAAATAATTTATGCAATGTTTCAAGAGAATCAGTTGACATGTGAATAATCAATAATTCCCTATTTTTCCTATTATCCAGGATATTTGTCATCTTAGGTGGGAAATTTATATGGGCTTAACTTGGTAGTATCCTTTATCCAATAAAAAAATAATCATCCTAATAGGACTACTCTGTAAAAAACTATGCTCTTTAAAAAATATACGCGTCGTTGAGAAACTCCTTTTTTTTCGTCGGTTAAAAACACAGTTAAGTTATGAACCCGATACTGTAGTGATGTGAGGGGACTTTTGTGTGTCGAGTGTGGCAGCCCCGCTCCGGGCTCGCTCCTCAGCTCTACGAAGTAAGGCCGTGTTCAGTGTTTATCTCGTTAGCGAGCGAGTCCCGCGCTCCGAGCCTCCGCAGTGTTTACGTTGTGTGTGTGACTGATTGCTCAGTGATAACGTGACGACAGTGCCGGTGTACACAACATCTTATCAAGTAAGAAACAAACCATTTCCTCACAAAATAACGAACAATTTTTTTTTAAGAATCAATTAAAGATGCCAAAAAGTTTTGAAGTTGACGAAAAATTTAAGGACGTTACTGTATTTCATATATTATGTAAATGAACGTATTTGGTTAACAGACCTATTTCAAGGTGATATTATTGCCGGCTATTATTTAATGCCGTGTCGGTGGGACTGTTTACGTACACCTATCCCCTCGTCACTCTAGCAGCTATTTATTACTGTACATAATGTAGGTACGAAGTAGAAATATAGCTATATAGATACATTGCTGTGTGTTGATTATACGAATACGAAGTATTTTACAACTATTATCGCGAATACAATTAACGGAGATATGAAAACCAGTTGGCGGTTGTCTCTTTAATTCACTGAAAATAATTGATCAATTGAATTCGATCGTAGGTGTATAATTAGATAAACACACATTTAATAACGTTATATTTTGTTTAAACACATTCACCCACTTATTCCACATATTGGGTAACACAAATTAACCATATGGTAACGGATGATATAATTCTACGCAATGCTCCTAATTAGCGCATCCTAGATAACAGTGCGCGAATTAAATTCCTTATACCTAAGTCTATATATTACATTGCAGGTGGTGGGGTCTGTAAAGCCGCGAAATCAGGATGGCGGATGTCAAAGAAAACGTAGATGCTGGCAACAAAATTGTGGACAAACATAACACAGGTAAACAAAATAAATGCAATCATTCATTAATTTTCAGAAAGATGATAAATGCAACAGTTTTTCATCTAAGTAATACTTCGTACAGATGCATAGTGCAGATACCTAGTTCTGAAGAGACAATGACAATGACACACAGAAAAAGTAACTTCAAACGAACAAAAATTCAACCACCCGGCAGACGCCTTTTTACTCCACACTAGAGCTGCAACAGCTTGTTTAAAGGGGTCTTTTTTGACAGACTTTCTTCTTGGATAGCTTAGAGTTGTTTGACTAGTCAGCCCCTGTTTTATTATTGGGGTCTGATTTTATTGAAAATAAGCGAGGCTCTGAAGTGTTTATTTATCGTTCGTATTCGAATTAACGCTTCAAGTAATATCAATTTGATAATACATTTTTTATGCATAATGTAATCGCAGTAAAACTACGGTAGTAAACTCAAACAACATTTTAAAGGTTTTGAACAATCTTCATTAACTATTAAGCAGCTGTGTTTGCATTTAATATAAAATATAATTAAATAATTCTAATCCTACCTACATATAAATTGGTCAATAATATTCATTGGTATTATGACCTTTTAAGTAGGATTCGATAAAATTTCATTGTAAGTAGTAAACTGATTAAAATATATGCAATAACCATGTAGGCACGCAAATAAACACAGGCGAACTAAATATATTGAACATTAATACATGCTGTCACATTACAGAGTTAATACAATTTACAGAATTTTCTGTTAATTGTATTCTCCAGATTTTTCGGAATGCTACTAACATGTAGAGTTCGCAATCTTCATTTAACGACAACCAGTTGATAAATGGTCGATTAGTTAATTCCAGCTTAACAGTTTTTATGGATGGCAAATTAGAATTCAAAAAGTTATTTGATGAGCAAATGAATAGCAAGATTTAAAATTAATAGTCAAGGGATTAGTTGTATTAAAAATCAAATTAAGTATGAATTTTTACAATCACGTCTATTTTTTTTTTTACCTTTTTTGTTTAGCTCACATCCGTCATCGTAAAGTTTAATGATTGTTAGGTCCAAGGCCGGGGAAATTTGTCGAGATATGCTTTTTAGTTCTCGTATCCCAAATGCTACACTTATTTTTAATCCAAGGCACGTAAAAATAAATTACTGCCATCTTGAAGTGGTTAAGTCGATAATGATTTCGGCAGTAACGTACCTAACACTTGTACACAATTTAGCATCAGTTCTAACCGGCAAAGGAAACATCGTTCATAATAAAAAAACGAGTGTTGCAATGCCATTGCACCGGTGACAGATCGTACCACCTGCCACATTATCATGAATTATTCGCAGAACACTCGATAGACTGTCAAGCTGTCGTTATTATTTAATACAGGACTAACTAATATGATAATCACAATTAAATAAAGAGAAATGCGAAAGTGAATCAAAATACGATAAGTGACAACCCTAAAATGGTTATGGTATACTGTTAATTCTACATACGATAACTCAAGATTTGGTTTACAAAAAGTTAAGTAATCCAAGTTGCTGAATGCATCAACACAGCAACACAAACCACCAATATTGCGAGTTTGGGCCCTAAAATGGTACCCTGAGTAAAATCGCTAATTACTTGTACTTGATGCACTACCTTGCAATTGAAATTGCTTTCCATTGTTATGAGGAATCGTACACGAAACTGTTAAGTGCTGAACGTTGCTCTTGCTACCAAAGCACTTAATGAAGTGTTGATGCATTTGAATACCCAAGAGAAAATTAGTGTGAAAGTGAGTAAGACAGTAATAATGTTTTAAGGTTCTTGTTAATAGTATTTCACGAAAAGTAAATGTCAAGCCATGCTATTGTGCACACGATATCCATAAAGGTAATTAACATGAATAATATAGAAGATTATTCATTCTCTATCAAGACATCTGAATGATACATAGACCCAATAAATGATCCTATAAATGTACTAGATAATTGTTCCGGAAGCTCCTGTGGCATTGAACAATGTACACATGTTTTGTATTAGTACTTGCTACCTAATTATTAGTTAAATTGATGACTATGGTTTGTTATTATTATATAACATTAAGTGAATTTAATTGTTTTAAATTAATTTGAAAATTACATAAATACTACCATATACTACCACACAATTACTTTTTGCACTTTAAATGTTGTGCAAAATAATTAATTATTGTTAAATACGTAGATTGATAGTTACAACCAAACTATCATTTTAACTGAAAATATCAGCTCCCGTATGGTCTAGTGGCTAGGATACCTGGCTTTCACCCAGGAGGCTCGGGTTCGATTCCCGGTACGGGAAACTCTTTTTGGTATTTTTAAATTTATTCACACCAAGTTTTACTACGACATCTTTGTTATTATTATCTTTTAGCATGATTATGTCATCCATATAAAAAGTCTTACTATAGGTGGCCAATTTGTCATTAGTGTAATCTATCATAATTTTATTGTTAAACAAATGTCCGTAAACAAGATAATATCATAATACAGGCTTTTTGTGATCATTATATTAAAAGTAACTTCTATATAAATGTTAATTCGTCATTTTTTACTTTATACTAAGATGGCTCTTATAATTTGTGAATATTTTTAGGTAACAATTCACAAGCAGAATTCCAGAAAGACACCTACTTGCATTTGGAGTAAGGAAGCCACAAATTGGTGGTCATAACCTGTAAATTAGTCTTCTCATCCCGTTGACAATAATCACAAATTACGTAGGCGACAGCATATCAACGTCACTTTCTTGGAGAACATCGTCCACATTCCAGTATAACTCTGAATCAGTAACTATTGTCTTTAATAGAATTGTCCTAGTTTACGACAACATTATGATTTATTGATACTATAAGCATATGGTACGTATGATGTATGATTGGTGCGCTGCCCTAGCACACAATCGGGCTTTGACTTGCATCTATTTATCATACGGCAAAGTTCATCCATACATCCTAATTTATTAACAAGTGGTGTGACATATTTATTTATAAATATCTATATATAGCCACATTCTTTTTAATAGCATGTGTTTATTATCTAAATCGAAGTATACACAAAATAAAATCAATACAGGATCCGCATTGTTATTCTTTTTAGAGTGCATTACGTATATCAGTTTCTTTATCAAGTGATTACTGATTTCCTAATAATTTCATACTTATCGATCAACGTTATTGTGTTAATGTTAATCCTTTCTTTTAAAAATGAATATTTAAATATATTTTAATCTGTTTGGATCGTATTTTATTTTAGAGGCATACGAAGGTTATTTTCCAATATTTCGTAAATAAATAACATTTGCAAGAATCTTGTTGGTAGAAAGTAAGCGAGGTTAACTCTGACATTGAAAGGGCAGCTTTTGTTACCGTACATAATAAATAGTAGGCATTCAACCTAGTACAAAAGGGGTCAGGATTCTGGAACGAGATTCGGTAATCAATCAGAGCAAAAAGGGCCACTGGCGTATTTTTTGTACCTACATTCGGTTGAGCTAGCGGATTCGGCACGCTGACCGTTGGCCAGAGTCACTACAAATAGATCAGGTGTAGGTGGCATTTCTAAGAATACTTACAATAAATTGACACATCTCGATGCTCCCCTTGATGCTGCAGTTTACGGGGCCTTGACTTCGTTTATCTAGTGCTCCCATTATTTCATTTAGCTATTTCCTACTGGACCTCTGTTTTGCAGACTGGATGTTCTGTCTTTCTATTGGATTCAGCTTCAGTTAAAAAGTAATAGTGGTAATTTCGAACATTCCGGTTTTCAGTAGAAATTTAAACTCCGATATAGAATTTTGGAAGAAATGATGTGTTTCTTAATTGGTTTTTCGTTTATATAAAAAGTATGTAGAAACAATAGTTTACAGTCACGACAATTATGTCTGGAGTTTGGTAGGGGTGTGAAGGGCGCGATGACGCTTCCTAGAAGAATCCACTTCGTGCCTGACACCAGCCGTACCTAGGTCTCATGTCGTGCTATGCTAGTAATCACTGAATTTTAATTAACAGACATTACGATCCATTTTATGTTTAGTGCTTTTTTATTTTATGCAAGATTGCATGCAGCGTTCACAAAAATGTTGGTTTCGTAGCTTTATTTTATTCTCGTAAATTTAATTTTATGTATGTGTACCATCATATTAGCTTAATTTATCAAATCATGGCACGGTGTTGCCAATTATAAGAAGAATAGATATAGCAAATTCATAGAAAAGTTGTAAAATGGAGTAATGGACTGAGTTTTTTCATAAAGCTAGAAAAGCTGTGTTCATAAGTGACAAACAATGATTTGCAGTTTAGTATATAAATGGGCCAATTTGATTAATGGTCCTACCCTAGCGATAATTTAAAACACGCAGTTTGATTTTGAGTATTTTTTTTTCTAAATATTGCAATCCTTTATCGATAATAAGTACTTAACTTTATCAATTCTTGATCCAAGACATGCACGTTAGGCAAAGTTTGTCAACATACTTCTTGTTCATACGTCAACAAACTTAAATAAGAGGTCTGGCGAACAAAGGGTTATGATTCGATTTTAAAGTTTTTTTAAACCGAATGAAAACTGCCTACAAGCTTCTTCGGAGCTTCTCATAGTTGGAAAACAATGGGAAAAAAATACCCACAATTATGGATGAATATTCATATTTTTTCGTAACAAATGCACTCGCGGTGCAATTGTTTGCGATTTTTTATGACTCAACTATTATTGATTATCATTAGCGATATATTATATCTTATGATATTAAGTACATAGTTATATTTATAGATTTAATTCATTCAAAAGTTTATTTGATTTATATACATTACGAGCACATTAGGCCTAAAAACATATTCAGGAGGAAAACTGTATTTGGACTAGCCTTTTCAGGACTCTTCTTTGGCTGATCTTGTTTCTTGTGTTCTCTACAAAATTTGTTATAAATTAACAGTACCTACAATAGGTTTATCGGTCGAATCTAACACGACCCACTGATTAAATCAGTGTAGGTTTAGGCAGGGCGCCAGCGTCTATTGTGTTAAGTAATGCCATAAATACAATTAAACTCACTTTACTCTCGTTAGTGTGATAATGCAGTGTCTTTGCCCTCGAGCAGCCGCGGCAGCACGGGCGCGACACTTATTGTTTTATGCTGAGCTCGCAACCTATTGTCTTTAGAAACCAGCTGCCCTGTGAGTTCAACAGGGCATTGCAACTCATTCATAAATGATAAAATTATAACAATGGATTGCGCAAACACCTCAATATACTTTAGCTCTGGTGTGTTTTCCGAAGTTATTGTAAGACAAACAAAAGGGTGTTATTAGATCGAAAATTCATGATGTAGGTAACGACCAAAAAGCAAAATGTAAATACGTGGCAAAGTTTAAGTACTAATGCCGAAAGTTTTGCAATGAAACTATGTTCTAAATATTTCATTGTCGTGAGCTGTCCGCAACTAATGACGCGGTGGTAGTTAAGTGAACAATTAGGTCAAATGTAGGCAAATGATCGTCTAATAAACAGCAAGGAATTTGATATTATGCCAGAGTCTTTTATACTTAGTGGAGTCAGATATAGTTTGTGTTCAATACTTTAAATATTTAGCTTACTGCTTATTAGATCGAATAATTAGACATCGTTGTTTTATGTAGCGCCTTTATTGCCCTTCGGGTTGACAGCATGCAGTCGATCACATTGATTTACTTCCCCATTTTTAATGCACCACATCCGTAGCTGCAAAAGGATCTCTTCTTTTGGACGAAATAATATTATTAAAAAAAACAGATACCGACGATTTCTTTGGCTGTTATTCTTACTGTAATATGCTTTGTTAATGTTATGTTACAAGTGATTGGCACAAGCATTCATTGGCAAAGTTTAAATAATCCATAATATAACAATCTATTTGTTTGTTTGTTACCTTTTTACGACTAAACGGCAGAACGGATTATAATGAAATTTGGCAAGGATATAGATTGGACCTTGGCGAAGGACATAGACTCCCCTTTGTCACGCAGACAAAGTCACAGGCACCAGCTAATTTAATTTAATTCAAGAAATTTATTCGCCTACAAAATTCTAATATTTCTAGTTATTCCTTTTAAATCGAATAGTGCTGTGATATTGACCTTATAAAAGAAACAATTTCACCATGGTTCATTAAAATTAATGAGAGTATTTAATAATATAATGTTTTGTTAAAAAAAAAAGGCGGGGCTCCTGGGCGCGGCGGGAGCTCATCCTGAAACTTTACTCAATGTCGCTGGTTAATGAACTGTGAACCGAACAATAGATTCTTGGAAGGTACACCACGTAGGTAACTTTCTGAACAGTTACAAGACATAATATCTCAAGTTTCTATTGGAACATTTTGAAAGCATATTAATGTACAAATAACAAGATTTTAACATTTGTAGTTTCTTAGACAGCTGCATTCACCGAAGCCCGGCGGCAGATTATCGCGCCGCCGTCTCGGGTTTGTGGTTGGTCGGGCGGCGAATTGCCAGTCTAGCACCCGCAGGCTACAGCTCACGGTAGCCGGAGATCCATAACCGCCCTCCGGCGCCTGGCAGGTCTTCTGCGGCAAGGGTGAGAGGGGTTCGCTTCTCTATCCCTTTCCCCGCCATCTCCTTTACGAGCATCACCTCTTCGCAAAAGGTGGCGACGGCTCTCCAAGCGCTCTCGCTACCGACCATATGTCTGATCAAAGCTGGAAGCGAGAGATTCCCCACCCCTACTGCCCCGATAAGATCATGGCTCTGCTTGGTCCAAGCTAGGCACTCCAAAATTACTTTATGTCTCAATATTTATATTTTTAGGGACCTATTTAGGTGTAGTGTAGCCGAAGATTTTCTGAATGGAATTTATACGAGGTCAGATTTATGAGACTACTTTTAAAAGAACAATCAGGGAGCGGAGAGTCGTTCTATGAAACGTTAAATTTAATGTGAGTTTTGAGCAAGATGTATTTGTGACGTTCGATAATATCGTTTCATAGTTTTAAGACTCCATGTTATTATATAAATTGTTCACGGTAAAGAATGAGGAACTGCATTAAAATCCCATTGTTGCATTTGCATTAAACACTCATCAATATCTATTATCCTAAAACGTTATTTATAGTTCAGCTGGAGTTAAAAGCTGAAAACCGTGGTGGGTAATCTAATGTTTTTTCTTAATTGGAAAGACCACATTGACGAGTTATGTAAAAGAATCAGCAGTCTATCATATGCATTGTACAAACTGGCTCCAACTATAAACACTGATGCGATTCTCTCAGCATATTATAGTCTTATTGAATCTGTACTTTGATATGGAATTATTTTTTGGGGTAACTCAGCAAATAAAGATATGGCATTTAAAATGCAAAAGCGATGCAGACGCACAATGTTCGGCATTCAAAGTACTGAAAGTTGTCAGCCACTCTTTAATAAATATAAAATTCTTACTTTACCGGCACTATATATACTGGAAGTAGCTTTATTTGTAAGAAAAAACTCTCAACTGTTTCCACGATTGGCTGACAGTGTTAGGCGAAATCGCCGCGACAATGATAGACTTTGTGTTCACCCGGCCAAAACAGCGCTTTTACACAAAAGTGTAGTATGTAAAGCTCCATTGATTTATAACAAAATTCCAAACGACATTAAACAATTAAATATAAATTTATTTAAGAAATCATTAAAAAAACTTTTGACCGAAAAATGCTATTATAATATAAATGACTTTTTTAATGACATAACTCTTTGACTGTCTTTTGTTTCATCTTAGCTTATAAAATGCTCATGACATTTAATATTATTCTATATTTTGATTTGTATTCATTTTGACATAAATTATATATTATGCATCACTTTCAATTTTAATGTGGTATTATAATCCTTAAAATGAAAAATTATTATAATGAAAATTGTGAGGTTCCGGATTTTATCATAAAATATTATTGGCATACAATGCATATTTAAGGTTTCAGATAGTCCAAGATTTGTTTAATGCTTCGTTCATATTTGTACACCTAATCACGGTAAAATATGTTTGGTTTATTTAACTTTTACATCCATAATACATGCATGTCCTTGTTGTATTTATTATGATTTTACACATGTTTTTGCAAATAAAAATTATCTTTATCTTTATCTTTGTTTCAACATCAGAAGACAATTACATTTAGGCCGCATCTTGCCCCGCGATTGGTAAATTGCCGGACGAGTTCGGCGCAAACGCATCGCGTCATTTCCCACCTACAATACAACTAAGTAACTGTAGGTATGATGAACCTTATAACATTTTGCACTCTTTTGAACATGATTTAATAAGGATTTTGTTTATATTCAGGTCCCTTGAATTCCACTACCAAATTGCTATTTAAATTGGTGGAAGTGGCATTGGCAGTATTTTGCCGTGTCTTATTTAGATTTAAGGATAAACTCAATTTGTTTCAGCCTGAATAGGTTTTAAATGAAGGCAGTAAAATGCTGCCCACGGAGTAAATTTTAACCATTACGTCAATATAATTGTAACGATTAGTACAATTTAGTCGCGACATTGCGTGCGGTTCTCCAATTAGGTGAAACTACCAATTAAAGCTGGTCTACAAAAATAAATTACTTAATGTTGCTCGAAACTCCTTATTCTATTGCATCCGTTCCTTGGCTAGTCTTTTTATTGCTTTAGAATGTTTTGATAGAAGTTGATATATTCTCCCAACCGTCTTTTATGAAACAATGCAAACATTAAAGCCATTTCTTATCATATTGTGATTTAAAAAACACTGATCCGAAAACAGTTTTAAATATCATGAACATTGATAAACATCATGACAATACTAGTTATACAATGAATATTGAGAAGTACATACTACAAAGTAACATGTAAATAAATTCAGAAGCAAAGCAAGAGATTTGGCCCCGGTGGCGTCGCGCGCGCGGCGCGTGAGGTCGCATACAAATTAGCGTAGTGGTGCGCACGCGTTGGTTTCATACATTACACTATACTACAAGTAAAAGTTTAATGCACATCAACAAGGACGTATTTCTAGACAGTGCATGAGACATTATGAAAAAAAAATAGAAGCGTAAACTTTTGAAATTATTGATTGATCTTTGACGCCTTTTTCATTTATTAAGTGAATAAGAAAAGGGTTGTAAGATTATGAGACACTTTTTATGCCAACGACGAACAGAATCATATTTGGTAAGTATTTAACTATGAGGCGCATCCCACTTCAATCGATTGTTTAAGGAAGGATTAAGTGGTAACGCTTTGTTTGCAACACTGTTGGGGGTCTCTCATGCATTATATATTGCCATAAATTACCACCACCATCTACAAAGGATGAGATTAAAAGAATTTACAGCGCATTTTTACGTAATAACAACAGCTGCAATAGACCTAAATCCGACACTGATAAGATAGATTATCAGATCAGCTAACAAAACGACACTATTGTGAAGGTGTGTCACCGATGACCCATAACTAGAAGTGGCTAGTAAACATATCTAGTGATGATGTAAGAAACCGCACTAGCTATTAGATTCTAATAATTACGACACTTGAAGGTCATGACGGTTCTCCTCAACTGTGATTGGTTTTGCATTTTTTTAGTTTTAGTTTTAATGTCGAATTTAGATTGCATTTATTTTTCCTTGTGTTGGTTCCTCGGATTGATATTTTGGAAAACTATAGATAGGTACCTTATTTAAATTTCTTTGCATAGAAATCGATATTTATTTCTCTGTTTTGTATTAGGTGATAGGATATATATATACTGTAATATCATTGCTATGAATAGTGATTGTGTTTATATTTTTCTATTTGCATTGTTGCAGTTACTTTGAATTAAAATAACGACTAGTTCAATAATCAATAATGAATTAATATATTACTCATATAATTTACAGTACCTACGTAGTTTCCGTTCGTGATTAATGTTCATAATTAATCATTACTGCTAATCCTTTTATTTTTATAGTCATAATAAGGTTTGTTTAAACCTATTTATTTTCTAGATACCACCACTATTATTAATTCTGTAACGATCTCTATCCTTTTTACCACTGGTTATGATCCATAAATACCTCTAAAGGGAAATATATAAAAGTGCACGCGAAAAATAAGATTAAAACTTTGAATGTACTTTGCAGAGTTTCTCTAAACAGGTGCCTTGGGTCACGCTATGTCAGCTCAGTAATAACCTTAAATATCATGTCTATGGTCTATGCAAATAAACGTAAACTTTGAACGTGTTTATTAAGTTAGGGATTGAAGAAACCTTGTATAGGTATACGTCGGTTAATAAATATAGAGCAAGGAATAATTGTTATACGGTAATTAGTTAATTGCTTACCATGTGGTTAAAAGATCAACCATACTATGCGTGGGTAGGTACTTAATATCCAATGCAATTGCCACATTATTGTTAGAATGGATGACCACTAGGGTTACTCTTGATAATAAATCCGGTCGATTGACATAGGAAATATGTCAATTTGTACCTACTTTTAAATGCCGCGCATTTTCGTACTGCAAATGTTTTACAAATAAATAAAAGCTTTAAAATTTAGGTAATTATGATGTAGGTAAATATATTTTAACATTAAAAATTGTTTTAAGGCGTTGATTTAACATTGAAATAGGATTGGAATTGGTATTAATTTCAAGAGTAACCCCACAGATGTTTGTATTTTTCACGTATCACAAAAGTGATACGTGAAAAATACAATGCTATCCTTTACTATCAGTAATGACTATAAAAATAGTCATTACTGATAGTAAAGGATAGCATTTCTCTGATGATACGCTAGTATTGACCCGAGGTCCTATCAATATCCTTAGAGTGTTATATTTCGTAGTCTCTTTTGTTGACTCATTGAAAGAGAAGCACACAGTCACGCTATATTAATAGATACTTATTTGAATTACTCCTTAATTTTGAGGTAGTATAAAACTATCGTAGGTTAATTATTAATAATTATTAATATTAATATTATTAATTCTCGTGCGACTAAGTTCATAAAATGTTTAATAAGGAATTGGTGCAAAGTCCACGAATGGCTTATCCAATCAATTACCTACTCAAAGTCACGCTGAACTAAGGATGTTTTGTAATCTATAAATTGTTTAATGATACAAAAAAAGAAACATCAAAATTATCAAATTAGGATGTAGAGTCTATTCATAAATAATCATTACGCGCTAAAATACCGAATATTCATATACTCGTAAGTAACATTGAATTATTTAAAAACATTGTTTAATAAAATCAGAAACCCAATAGAAAATTACGTGTAGATTTTATTTGTCGAAAGTAAAATTACAAATAACCTTTGTGTAGGTAGCTTTTAATTGGAGTGGGGACCAAACACGGCGTTATGTTACATTGTTAGAATACTAATTGCTTTTCTTTCCTTCCGTCGTGGGAACATGATTACACAAGCAAGATAAAGAAACTTACTCACAATGCGTAATATTAGTATCTAATGGTATTTAAAAGATAAACACATGTCAAGAAAAACAAAAACCAATAATACACGCAAATAATCCGGTTAAAAGTTGTTTTATTATAATGCGTCATGCATGCGTTATATCGCGTAAACCTAAGAAAAATATGGCCATGAACAGGATTTTCTTCTTATATTATTTCTTATATTATTATTAGAATGATGATCGCACTTATGGTTTCATCCCTCCGATATTCCCCAGCCATTTTACCCTTTTCGGGCAACCGACGTACCTAGTATCGACCGATCATGTGTAAAAAAAATCACAAAGGGATGGTAGCACTTACTTGCTATTTAACAGCTCAACTAGAGTTTGTATCCATTAAGTTTAGATATTTGTGATATTTAACTGTGGTCTGTGAAAAAAAAAACTGACGAGGAATTTTTCTACCTGTGCTTATTGATCCAGGGATTTTATTGTAATGTCCCTCTTACTTCAAATGACGCTTTATGAACGTCAAACGACTAACCCCTAAGAACAAGCAAGCAAGTGTACAAAGCATGGAAAAGTCTTTGATATATCCCTAACCGGTGGCATGGTTTTCTCCATTAAAACAATCTCTAATACTAGGATTGGTTTGCAGAATATTGCAAATATTTACCTTGATAAGTATGTGATTGAGTGCAAAATGAGTTATTAACTGAAGTGTCACAGGTAAGAGCCCGAGCAGGTAACATTTATGTTTTTTTTTTAGCCAATGTGTCAGGTCTTTGAATCACAGTCGGCGTCGTCAGACTGTACTCAGAGCCTCTCAACAAGGAGTACTTCAAAGAACACTTTCGACCAAATCCTACGTCAAGGCCATGTTACATACAGCTTTCTCATTAGCATTCCTCTCTTTCGTGTCTGGTGCATTTCTTAATTAAACTTTGCCTTCTAACTTCCCAGTTCCATATACTTATATGGTCAAAGCTACATGTACTTACGCATTTTTTTAAAAGAGAAGGTAAATTTTTTCTACAATTCCCGTTGTCCGATCCGAGTTGCCTGACTAACAATGACTAATTCATAAAAAAAACATAAAGAATATGAAGAAGAGTAGGGTCTCATTCAGTAATTGAATGACGTATGAGTGCATTATTAGAAATATGTTTAATGAATAATGGTCATAACATCTGGAGGCATCATAGAATACATAAAGCGACATGATGTTCTGGTTTGATTATTCAATAGAAAATTTAATGCTACAATGTTGAGAAGAAATTGCCACTCTTAAACTTGGCTCGCCATAATTTTGGAATAGCAGAGCTTATGCGGTTCACAATCTAGCGCCTATATCCGTGTGGTCGGGGCATGGTCATTTAATAGTGGCCGTTTATTGCTTTTGTTTTCGTTTAGTCAATTTTATTTTATCTCGTCATCACAATTCACTGATCAAATCCTCTCTCTAGCGTTTTCAGCGGGATGTAAACTGTTTCTAAACGCTCTGTGACGCGTTCACACACGTTTTATCAATCATGTTATATTGTAGAACATCTTCTGCGTTCCACTGAATTGAAACAGATACCCAATGATTGTGTGTAGCCACAAAGCAATCGATACTTTTTGTCACACGTACGAGGAGGTTCGATGCTAGTTGGTGATTAGTGCCCACATGTGTATTTATTAGCATTTTAATTGTATTAACACTACCTATTGCACCAATAGGGATATAGTTGAACCATAGATGTCTCATATGAGTTGAACAACATATTTAATTAGGCTTTATCATAGGGCTACGGCGATAACACAGTATGTGTGTAATAAACAAACAATAATGATGTAGGTACATATTTAGAAATTGTTATGTTAAATTACTACATAATTAGGTTACTCAAAAATTTTACGAAGGATCTTTCGTTGGATGTTTAGAAGCAGTACGATTTTAGGCGGAATAATTGCAGTCTCGAGTAAAACTGTGAGTGAAACAACCGAAATAATCGCTGCAAACTGAAATATTCATTGTTGTAATGCATCCGAGGGAAAACTGGGATTGTTTCACCCCTTCCCGGACTATTAGCAATGGGTAGGGTTCCAAAGCACTCATCCAAGTACTCCATAGTTAGTGAACCGCCACACTCGTGGGTCATTACGTCTCGACTCCCGTAACATTGACTTGTGTGCGTAGTAAACAATCATTGTTTTGTTTGATTACATTTTTTACGTGTGAATATGAATGAAATGATATTGAGTGGTGTATTGTCGAGTGGATAGTAAGCGAGTAGAAAACATTGAGAGTGTAGTTATTAAAGTTCTCACTACATACAATACACAAGAGGTATTAATTATATTTATAAGTCTAGTGAACTCGTTATTACCTACCTATATTAAACGGTCTTAGTTGCTTCGCCACTTTTATTAGGTAGACTCTACCTAGAACTGAACTTACTAGGGTTTTTCAGAAAAAAAATGTAAATCTTATTATTGTTCTAATTAATATTTCGTTTCAGGACCATACGGTTCGAAACAAACACTGAATAAAATAATTGTTTGTACAAAGTTTGTAAAAAATATGGATACGACAACAGCGCCATCTACTAGGAACTTTATGAAATACTTGAAAACTACTTCGTCGTAGCGGCGCCTCACGATAGGAGCGTAGAAAACGCACAACATTGTGGGAAATCGTTGACTGAATAGTTACTGAAAATTATTAAAGATGTCGCTTTAGGAAACACTTTAACTCGCCTCGGACCGACGATGGCACCACTAACTCGAGGGCAATCAATGTGAAATACGAGTCGGAAATAATACAGGACATAAATTACGTGATATATACAATCCTTGAGCATAGGTGTCGGAACCGAACCCATCACAGTACAGTGATAGTTTTCACCAAAAACATTCCAACGTGGTCTCTCTTGGAACGCGCACGAAATCAATTGAATTAGATTATTATAAAAATAAATCATTTTATTAAATATTTTTGCAAGTCTCTATACTTGTTATACATTCATGACCATCAGTAGGTATTATTTCGGACTTTTGTTACATGTTGTAAATAAATCTTTCAAACGAATTATTACATGCACTATTTCCACAAAAATTATAGCTTTAGAATAGGCAAGTTATTTGAAAACTACTACGTTTTAATAACTATCTGATAACTAATCGCGAAGTCTCAGAAAGTTTTGTGCAGGCATACCAGTGGGCAGTACTGGACAATGATCTTTTCCATACCTATCGTGCCCATTTTTTAGATTAGAACATAGTTTTTTTTGGGTCTTTAGAGTGATACATAATCCCTGAGCTCCTTGTGTTTGGAGATTTCCTCAACTACAGTTTTTTAATGATCATAGGTTGAATTTTAACATGTTATGACTTTAGATGGGTATAAAGCTCTTTCTTCTTATCTAGATAATATTATTTTTTGGGTAGGCAACCGCTCAGGATTGCTTATTAATAGCAAAGCTGCAACTTGCCTACCGGTTGCAAAATAATTATTTTCGTACAGCTGTTGCCTCAGTCATTAGCAGACACAATAGATTTTTATTGTTACAACGTACAGATCTGTACGTTACTGATCCGAAAGGTTAATTGACAGATGAAAAAATGCACACATTTCTTTAGCTAGGACAAATGCTATCTTAAGAATATTCGACGGAGCTACAGGATCTTGATCCTGTAGCTCCGTCCATTCTATAGAGACGAAAATTGCAAATATTTAGCCTACTGAAAGAGGTATCGATTGGCCAATAAATGGCACAGCCCAGATTATTGCAGACAGGCATTTTTCAGCCGAACGCCCGAAGACAGGGCACGCACCAATAGACTGTAATGTAAAGAAACACGCGATCGCGAACTCGCTTCCTGGTTGGGACAAAACGTCGTAAGCTTCAAGGACTACCCACTATCAATAATATGACAATATTTACGAGATCTGGGTTAGCGACAAATATACGCATAAATGTGACATTAGGAGTAGGTGATTATAATAAGGGGATGTTTGTGGTTAGACGTTGTGTGGTTTACATGTCTACAGAATAATTTATTATGATGTTTGTAATGTTAAAATAACAACTGTGTGCTCCTACTAATCTATCTGAACAAACAACATTAAAACACATTAGTAATATGGTCCACCGTTAATTAGAGCAACGTATTAGAGTCACACAAATTATATAAATAATTGCTTTCCAAATTGTTTTTGTAATAATTTAAGCAATATGTAACAAGAGATGAGGTTTTGATTTATTATATATCATCCACTTCAACAACATATTTTCAATGAAAATAAACATAGCCTGTATTCACCGAGGTGGTGGGTAGAAGTGTAGGTAATGGTTTTACACCTACATTTCATCAATGCTGTTATTAATCAATCAGGCACCATTTCGAACAAATTCCGAACTGCTACTAAAAATTTCCTAATAGAAACAAAAAAAGAAAAGAAACCATGAAAACCCTAATAATACCTTTCTCGACCCCTGGGTCGACTGCCGAGCATGAGGTCCTGGGTGCGATTCCTGAATCGCACCCAGGACCTCATGCTCGGCAGTCGCCGTTGAAACAACTAGATGAATAAGGCAGTTTAAATTAAAATTACCCATAAATGACACAATATGACATCTACCTATTACACAGGGAAAAATATTCATAATCGATAGGTATCTATCTGAAGTCTTCCGTCACGCTTCGTTAGAGCTAACCATCTTGGATGGCTAATCATGGTTCAAAGCCACAGCCAATCAATCAATCGATCAATCATGGGTAGTTATCACTTTTGCAGGTGGATTTATGATTGCAGCTATCAGCAGGGGCAAGTAGCTAAGTACAAGACGCTTAGATTAATTGATGTGTGTGGTTAAGTAGAGTTTATCTCGATGAGTAGATGTATTTTAGCCCACCTTTTATAATTTTGATTTTCCGGCCTTAGGGAGCCAGTTAATTTTATATATTCAGGCTGTCAGACGAATACTCATATCAGTCTAGACTTCTATAGTATTGATATGAAAATTACAAGTTCGGCAGTCTTAAATATTAGGAGAAGTATCGGTATACCCAACAAAGTGGAAGGCAGAATTGCTATAATGGGCCGTATTTGTAACATCTTAACGATCTAGATTTAGAACTATTTGCTCGACTTTTCCTTCATATTTTAACTTTATTGATTGAAAGAAATTATGAGGTTAATTTTAGGTGGGTACGTCGGTATAAGTCAAAATAATTAATTATAAAAAGTTATTTTACCAGTCAGCTCTGAGTAACGGGAATGACTTGTCAGGCTATGTAGCCCAAGCTCGTATGCGTTTATACAATTATAATTAAGTAACAAATAAATAAAAATAAAAAACTAGTCTTAAGCCTTACTAATGTTTCCATTTTACCAGTCCATATTAGGTCAGATACTTGTTTGGTTAAAAGATAAAATTTGTATACACCTACGTACTGCCTACGTAGGCCAGTCATTTGGTAACTTTTGTTATTTGTTTTAATTCCAGACAATAGGTCTATAATTTTATTTACAGTTCACATTAGTGTATTTAGTTAGCTCTTAGCTTGTCGGTAGTATAATAATGCATAATGAATGGTTGGTCCAGTTATTACTTGAAGGTTTTAGTACGCTATTTTAATAAATTATTTTCTTTTGTTACAGGTAATTAACTCTTGGGAGATATTCTGTTGTTTATCTGGGAGACAAAGAAACGTTCGGCTCATTTTATTACTGTTATTATAGATTAAATGTTTGGTTTGATGGAAAGTTTGTTACACAGTTCTTGTCAACAGCAGATATTATTTGGATGCCTATGATAAATGAGATCTTTTTATTTGCAATCATAAAGATAACTAACGCAATCTACGTCTTAATCGTTCTTATCACTTCATTTGTATAACGTGGTAACAATCAGGTTAGTGATATGCAAATAACTTTATCTGTGCTTAGGTGGGCACAGATAAGATCATTTTCAGGATCTTATTATAATTTTCTGATACAAATGTATGTAGATTGGAGCTTGTAAAAAATAAACATGCTGTCTCGCGTCACAAGCCGGGGAAATTCATTCTTGTCGAAATAACTAAGAAACGAACCTATCATCCCTTTCACTCAATACGAATATGAGAGAGATGTGTATGTTTCGTTCTCAATGAAGGTTTAGTGATCTTTAATAGTGTTCTTCTGTAGGGAATTGGCCGGTGGTGGTTGCGCGCGCACAATTTTCAGGGCGCAGGACGCCTTTTCGCTAGAACTATGAATGTTTAGACCGGTCTTCGACATTATAACGATTTTTAATGTAATTTTTTTTTATTCTTTTAATATTTATTGATACCCAATAATGAGATCTCAAGTTACTAACAATTTTAAACCCATCATAATTAATCGACGACTATGGAGATAATAATTTATTATGATTGAATAAGATCATCATGAAAATGAAAATCATACTTGAAATTCCAGTGGATTTATTCAAAACAATAAATCGTTAGGTGCCCTCTCTGAACATTTAGGCAGTCTTCACGTACTTCGGTTGCCGATAGAGGCCGCACGTATCACGACACTTCAGGTTTTGCCGGCGTCCATTGCGGAACGCACCCCCTTACTTGAAGCTTTCAATCTAATCAAAGTATCTCTATCATATTTCAAAATTAAATATAAGTGTTTTCCGTTCGTCTCCGGCAAGGTAAGTTGTATAATAAGTCTGAAAACAAGTGAGCACCGCCACGGCTTCCCGCGATTGCACCTCGAACATAGTATGTTTCCTGTTCAATAATATCACTTAACGTTGTGACTGTACAGAGTAGTTATTCAATATCTAGATACGTTTTAAACATCGATCGTGGACACACTACTTAATTATTGATGAAGCTTATAAAAGGGAAACGTCGCTTCTTGTTGAGCATCCAAAGTGTTAGAATAGAAGGGTAAAACGAATTATAGTGATCTAATTACGCGATGAATAGTGTTTTTTACTCGTATTTTTAATGTGGAGCCCTACGATGACGTAAATGCATCCAAAGCACGGCTTAAAGGCTTTAAAATCTTCATAAAATGTTTGAATGGCAACTCTAGAAGGAACTATTTAAGTCGTCTCTACAACGTCATAGATATCAACGCAATTAAAGATATCCCTCGTCAATTGCACTAATTACCTGATAAGATATTAGCTTCAATTAAGATGATTGATTCCGAAGGCTGGCTTGTTGATTTGCTTGATAGAAATATTTATTGGCGGTTCCCTTGTTGATATTCGATGTCGTAGTAAGGTTACAGGAAATATGCAATATGATTATATCGAGTCAATTGAAAGATGTTTTAGATATGAAATGCAAATATAAACATTAGGTAGGTACTTCAATGAAATGTCTTGTTTACATTACGTAATTATTTTTGTCGGTGACAGTAAATATACTTCGGGCTTCCTGAAGCTTAGTGTAGTGTGCTAGCAATAAACATATACTCATGAGAAGTGACGAAGTTAATTTAGGAACACGTCAATCAAGCTGTGTCGAGTAGGGACACATTCGAGAAACTATGCCATTTAATAGGTCCGACGCCGTTCTGACGCCCACTACTTAGAAATTACTTCCCAAATAACAAAAACCAGTTAACTATATATTTCGTAATGAATAATTAACATTAACTTGTATTTATTAAACCAGTTTGTATATTTAATGTGCGTGTGGTTGGAATAGGCATTACTGATTAAATAAACATACTTAACTGTGGATGATTACTTAATATGCGTTAAGTGTCTGATTCATTTTATTTTGGGTAGAATACTTACTCATTGAATTTGCGTCATGACTCATCATTGTCACGTCTATGACTCAGTGGCGATTCCATGTTGATAAAGTACTACATATCTTCCTACCTAAATCGGAACTAAATTTCGTCTTTATCTGGTCATTGTTTTATGTCCAATGAGGCCCTATTACCAGTCCATTATGTGTCGTAATTTTTACTGTTATCTATAAAATTATTACCTATATCTATTTATTAACTCCAGATACATATGATAAATGGTTATGATATGATAACTGGTTTATCCATAATTTCATATGTATTATCAGTTTGAATGTTTGAAACTTATGTTTGAATACTATTCTATTATCCGTTAAAATTATTAATCATAAATTTTAACGGATAATAGAATAGTATTCAAACATAAGTTTTAAATTCCATAGTAGGTTAATTATAATTCTTTAGAGTTCATTGTCACTTCTAGTTTAAAGGTTATTGAACTATTACACACGGTACCTACAAAAATATGTGTAATAGGTAAGTAATAAGAACTACACAGGCTGGAATTTAAAATAGTCGAAAATCTTTTTTGATTTGATTCTACTAATGAACCTGACAACTATGCCTAAGAATCACGGGAATTAAAACAAAAATAAAAACAACCTCCCATACAGTACCGGACCGCAAGTAAGATTTATGTATGGATGACCCTTATTTCTTCGGCCCAGTTGTATAGTATCACTAGAGGAATCCAGTTTTTTTTTTTTCGAATATCGTATACATCAGCCTGTAGGTATAGGTAACACACACTACAAGTTTAGGTCAAATCATATGGATATAAAAAACAAACATTCTTGTTGACGTCAATGAAATCAATCGAAAAGAAGTATGTAAATAGGAGCAAAAGTAAATACAGGTTATCGAATTGATATTTATGTATTTTTTATGTGTAGTACTCAGAAACATATTACAATTTCGTGGTTATTTTAGTTAAACACACCAATTACGACAGTCATCGTTTATGTTATAACATTTTCATGACTATCACTATAATAAATATCTCTTACTATAATGCGCAAGATTAATTCAATTAATTGCTTTCACTATGAAAACCACTAAAACTTATTAAATAGTACACTCAAATCATAGTTCTTATATTTGTCACGGAAATGTTACGATGTCCAGCGGTTTTCCACTAATTATCACAATGACTTAATAATTAAACTTATCGCTGTATCGAATGTTAACCGCACATGTCTTTGACGCACTTCACGTAACGCTTGACTGAAATTTCCTTCGATTCGTGTCCGACATTTACGTAAATTCAGCTTAACGTAATGTACGTATTTTTATACGACTTTCCTGAAAAGCCCGAATGTCAAAATGGCAAGTTGCCATTTATATTTCAATATGTTTATTGGAAAGTCCAGAATGTGACTACCCTATTCTTTGTGGGAAGAATTCGAGGGGTTGCGGGTTTGCTTGTGGCGGCGGTGTGGGCGGGATGTCGTGCTGAGGTTTCAGTAACCACGGGTTATTTGAGCCTTGTTGCGTTCCATCCCCTCGCTTTTGCCCGGTGCCTGATGGGGTCAGGTGCAGTTGAGGCAGTTGGCTCGCAGAGCCCACAGGTGGTCTTTCGGCTTTCGGCTGCATATTTCCTGGAACAAAAAGAGATACTAATAAGAAACAGTAACAAAAAATTATGTTTTTCTTGAAATTACTTTGAATCTATTAAAATTTGTTATCTTGGATTATTTTAGGAAAATGTTTTTCATATTTGCACGGAAAAATGATGAGATAACTGTGTAAAATGACTAAAGTAGTTTATAAAACACTTACTGTCAACGTTCAAACTGATCCTTTCCAATTGAGATGTGATAACACGTTCACCGTTTACAAACATTAATATTTAAAAATATTTGTTATAATCACGAGCACACAACATGGGCCGACGGTTTTATACTAAATGTGCGATGCTTAGATTGGTCGCGCGGTTTTATATAGCTACTGACTCACATTTGGCAAGAGAACTCTTTATCTGAGACCACGTCACTTGGACACTGACGCTTCATGTTATGACGGCAGCGCGTTTTCCACGCTTAGGACTTACCACGTTCATATAACCAATTCGTCTGCAGAAGAACAAATACTATTCAGTTGTATATTATAATTAACGAGTTAAATCTATAATATTATTAAACAATGGCTCATAGAAGGAAGTAATTTTTATACGTCATTGCCGTACCTATGTGTATCATGTCTCTTAATGGTCATTTGAATTACTTAGAACATTGTAAATGTTTGGGTTTACTTACGGTACTAAAAAGTATGGAACTGAATTTAAATGTTGAAGACGGAAGGTTTACGGTTGTTTTTTCATTACCATTAATTAGGTACTTTAGACGTTGATGTTGACTCTACGATTTCCGTAACTGCTCTCATAAATTTAGCTTAATCGGCGTCATCAGCAGTGTTTTTATTTTACGATAGTAAAAATATAAAATATAGACAGACGGTTTGACAGAAGTATGCTGAAGTATGTCAAGGTTGTTTTTATCGTTTTTGTTTAATTTTATTGCGAAAAGGTACTTAGGGCAAAATATGCAAGACTGCATGTGCTCGTCGTTTGAGTTAATTATATAAAAATAACTTGATATAATCATAAAGCATGTAACAATACTTCATCTTTTTTATATTTAAACATTTATTTATTCTTCATGTACAAAGATGGTAGACAAACGTGGACGGTATTCTCTACCAGTCAAACCTTTGTATTAAATAGAGAAGCAATACAAGTAGGTACAAAATATATATTATATATTCATATGTATAAATAAATAATATATATGATCAAAAACAAAAAAATATACGTACGTGTATTTCCCTAGAACAGGAAATTAATTTGTTTTAGCACGCCAGATAGTAATCTTATGATTATGAGGAAATTTTCGTTGGTATCTTTTACGCAGATATCAAATTTGTTGTTATCTTTATGATTAGAAATAACATGAAATTTCCCCATAGCTTTACGTAATGTTTTCAAAGATATCATATTTTGACCAATTTTAACACGTGCCATGACGTAGTGATCACAGGACATTAAATAATAAAAAAAAATATAAGTTATTTGTTCTATGCAGGTGCAAGTAAGACTAGAATAGGAATAGCTAGAGCGCATCAGGTTTTTAATCAATTGTGGGAAATGGGTCATTACGGTGTTGCTGTGAACTGGCTAACTGTTGTATTGACCGAGTTATTTAAACCTTTATTTGTCTCCAAATGATACAAATGAATCATCGGACGTAAAAACTAAAAAGTATCTACACAGTAGACAGTCTCTATTTGTTCTAATTCTTGCCTCTATTTAAAGTTTCTTACACGTGTTTATTTAGGCTATTGACTCAACACGTGTCTTTTCCTTGTTTCAAATTCATCTTGCTTTAAATTTATTTTATTTTATATCAATTTCGAATGTCTTGCAAATTTAAATATCTTCTTCAAAATTATTTTCAACGCTCACTTGTCCCTATCAAGATTTTTATCATCGATTTTTTCTTTGCCTAAATAGGAATAATCATAACCGTAATAACTGGGCTGTAGCCCTCGAGGCCATAAAATTCTATCAGAGCCATCTTAGGAAGAAGATATCCGTTTATTAGAAGGAGGGGTCGCTTCCACCTGTATGCAAATAAAAACACATTTGTGCCCCTGAACCCGCCCGCAATATTGCCAACGCGATTATGGAATTATACAAAAGCTTGTTTGTACCATTTGTAATTAAGTCTTCAGTTAATGTTAGCATAGACCCCATTTATCCTGTCCCGTTTTGTTACAAACTCTAAGAAATAAATCACGAAAAAATTGGTTTACTTTTAAATGGTATATTTTTCTTAATAAATGGCGTGTTAAGAAAAAATACTTAGCAGTAATTAAACAAGAAGGTTATAATTTACTTAAAGTATTATAATATTATGAGTATACACGCTTAACTAACGCGTATTACGTAATAGGTAGGTACTTAAAATACTACATCTTTGTAAACTCGGGTCACCTTCAAGTAAATGAACAAAGGGTAACTAATGGTACCTAGCTGGCGAGAAGACATAATCGTAGGTACGAAGGTCAGGCCCTCCTAGTGCTGGCACCTCCCATGGGAGTGCCGGAGTGACAGAGTGACGGAGTACCGGACTGACGGCACGGTCAATCACTTCCCTTCCACTGACCAGCCACGTGTTTGCTGCGTGCCGATGATGATGCTATCCCATACCAAAGATACTTTATTTACGAGTACTTGGCTCGAAAGTTTATATTGCGAAGATATGAAGTATTTTTTTACAGCCCAGCATTGAATAATAACGTTAGGTTTTGAGGGATCTGGTAGAGTATAGAAAAATTGATATAAAGTATAAGTATAATTACAAAGCAGAAACACTGTTTCCTAGACAGTTCACCATAAATCATTGGAAGTAGACGAAAAAGCCTTTAATTCAATCAGAGACAAAGAATAAGTTAAAATAGGGTGTATGTGTGATTACATAGTTTGCAGAGTTTGAAAGCAGAGCTTAGATTCTATACATCTTTACTGAGCTAAGTAGTAGTACCTATCTACTGAATAACTTTGGTTCTAATTGAAAACAGCATTGTGAAAAATATATTGGTAGTTAAATTCTAGGATAACAAGAACTGTAGCTAGGTGACTGAGGAAGTAACGAACCGGTAGATATCATGAATAGATATGACATTTATGTATTTATTGTATCTGTCTAATCCTGCGCAGTTCAGGGGCATAAATGAACTTATGTTGTAAAAACTTTTATGTAAATCGCACATGGACTTACTTATAAGTAAAATATTAATCATTATTCAATTGCTTAATAATAAGTAAAATATTTTTTTAGGAGATTAATCTATTAAAATATTATCCCCGACGTTTTGCAGCATTCATTCGGTTAAAAGTTCTTTTATTATAATGTGTAGTGTCTTGACAACCCAAGACTCGCTACTCAGTGTCTCAGGTCGGTCCTTATGCAAATTAAACTTATATAATATCAGTATTGATCGACGTTATGACGTCAAGATGGCGATGGTAAAGTCCAAAATAACTGGAGTTTGCTTATTATAAGAATAACACAGCTTATTTACGATATATTAATAGATTCCTCTAGTTTCTGTTCTATGACGGTGGACCTAGTTATGGAAAAGGTACAATTTGTATGTTATTTGTGTCGCAACCATTATTTTCGACATTGTATGATATAGGATTTTCCAACAATGCTTTATTGTGAATTGTAAAGTGATCACATAAATTATCAATGGTTGTTAAAATGAAGTACTGTTTTCAATTTTCATTATTAATTTAATAGCCGTGTGTTTTGGAGGTTGTCCACAAAATATTATAGCCTGAGAAATTAATTCGATATAAAAAGATAAGAGGTAACTAAAATGCTATTAGTTTCGACCAACAATTTGAAACCAATAAGATTATAATATAGTTACCTAAATTGTCTGCATAACATTAATCTAAAACCAAACGAAATGCTCTGAGGCAACCTACAGTAAATATTCAAAGTCATTTGACGGGTAGTAGTCGTAAATTATGAATGTAATTAGACTTTTTTAGTGACTCTACCAAATAATGCAACTGGTATTAGAAGATGCAGATTAAGGTTTCATTTAATAGTCATACATGACGTTAGGTATCAATAACGATGTTCTTTCCTGTATTTAAGCGGTTTAAGGTGAAATTATTCAACATTTTGTTACTACGATTTGTTGCTCATTCCAAATTAACTACATAATAAATATGAGACACTTAAAAACTAGTCCTCATTTTATTAACCGACGAAAAAAAGGAGGTGGTTCTCAATTCGACGCTTATTTTTTTTATGTGTTATCACTTACCCTTCACGAATAACTTTTTCCAGAGTACTACGATTTTGATGATTCATTTTCTGGGTAGAGGATACTTCAGAGTTGGTTCCATATAAATTTCACCTATAAAGTCCACCCGTAAGGGAGGATAATAAAAAAAAAAACAATCTTACTATCTTATGTTACCGGTGATAATTTAAGTATTCTAACGATACCCCATACAGCAAAATCGGTTCAGGCATTTAGAAGTTATGGTGGAATAAAAAAACTCACAAACATATACATACATGAACCCTAAAAACATTACAATCCTTTTTTGAAGCAGTCGTATAAATAAGGAATTAGTGATTGTTCACATTTCAATCAATTCCGTTGAAACTTTGCATACATCATGATTTTTGATGACACTACAACATTGTGGAAACCTTGAGTTAGTCTGATAAAGTAATTTCTATTTCTATTACAAGCGAGTCGGTGGTAATTCTGTCTCAATATTTTGATTGTCATTGACATAGTGTACCTAAGAAAAATACCAAAATTGGAACTTCTTTTTTCTTTTCACACAACAACACCTTTATCATCATCGGGACAATAATAATTATAGTGATGTCCATTCTTTGTATCTTTATTGTGCTTATTAGTTTTACATTTTGTTTTGGTAATAGCACGTACACATGGCGTGTTTAAAGAATAACTAGGTAATCCTTTTGTTTGAGTATTTACAGACATGCACAAACGCGTCAGAATCTCTCATGAGTCATGACTCACTCCGTAAGTGTCTACGTGACGTACATATATGTATGTAGGACGTATTTAGTACGTATATAGAAGTAACTGAGATTAATTGTAAAGACGAGGTCGACGTCTTATCGTTAGAAATCGAAGTCCATCTCGAAGTCGAAACAAATCAAAGGGATTTCAGTTGAAATGACTAATTAAGAAATATTCAAGAAAACAAAGAATGTTGTCGTTAGTCGTAGCCTCTAGCTTTATATATCTATTTTTCTTGGCAAGCGTTTTGAAATCTCGACACGTGTCGTTTTACCATATAAGATATTGAAATTGTAATAAAAACTATATTCTACTTGTCTGCTACACTCGCATCTACGTACGAACGTATTTATTACTGTAAGGCTGAAATGTGTACTTATCGATTATACAGTCGTGACGCCAATAATCGATCCGACAGCCGTGTATGTGTATAGGTAATGCACATCTTGAAGTACTATTTGAAACCTAATGGCGTCATAGTAAGGTCGAAAAACATTCGTCCTTAGAATATAATCTTACATAAGTCACTATTAGATAGTCTTTCACCATAACACTTGAACATAATTGTGTAGTCTTCACTGTTGAATGCGTCAGCATAGCACCGCGGCACCTTTATAGCATCAGGTAGTTGTGCGTGAAGGCTTCATGCCCAATAAAATTGTTTATATTGTCTTTTATAGTTTCAAGGAGACAGGCAAATACGCGACCGCCTCATCGAGCGAAGAAATATGACATAGAGACAACCTACTGTCAAAGTTTGAAGATTATAAACCTTTAATCTTTGTATTAAACAGTATGGACGCTAACCGGGTAAGCCTCGTGGTTACACGAGAGCACCGACATAAATGCTGCACTAATGCACTTCATGAGATCATCACTAATCAAAAGTTTTCAACACATCAAAACTGATGTTCCAGATTAATTTGAAACAATCGAAATTCGTTAGCTGCACATCAGTTTTACTCTACGAAAAAAGTGCAAAAAACCACCACCCATCACCCTCCAATAAAAGTACAAGGGCTTTTTAGCCTATTAGGTAATAAATCGAATCACGGACTTTCGTGATTACTTAAACCGAAAATGGGTAGCTCATGAAAACTTCGGCATTGAACATCACGACACTAAAATGTAATGAACGGATTGAATTAGTTTAGACTTCACAAACTTTTGTAATTTTTTCTTTGAGATATGCAAAGTTTGCTGTCTGGTTCTGCGTGAACATCAACGTAATTCGCTAGAAACAGATATAAGTGTTTATGAATATAAATCGGTGAAGGTACTGCCATGCAATGTTATGCCAAAGTTAACCATAGTATTCGCGAAAATTTACAGTCTTTTCATGTAAATTTGAGAGTTCGCTACGAGCACTATAAAATCTCACGCAATTCAGAACGTCAACCTTTTGTAAAAGAAGAGCACAGACATGTTTATGGCTATGCAATATATAAGCCTTTCTTAACTGCATATATGTAAGCAACATATATTTATACATATAGATTAGGCCTTTTTTTTGAAAAGACCCTATTTTCATGATACTGTATTATGTAACTAAGCATGTAAGATTTGAAATTAGTAAAACCGGAGTTACTCTTGAAACTAATACCAATTCCAATCCAATTCCAATATTAAATAAACACCTTAAAACAACGCGTAATTTTAAAATAAATTTATCTACATTACAGTTGCCTCAATTTTAAAGCACGTTGTCTTCATATTATCCCGAATTTATAATCATTTTGTAAACATTTTGGCGTTTTAAAGTACGAACTGACATATTTCCAATGTCAATCGAGCGGAATTATTTTCAAGGGTAAGCCCACAACTACGCTTTAATCAATTAAACTTAATACAGGACTTAAGCTATAAGTAACATACTACTTCTATAGGGATTTGCACCATTTAATTATCAAAGTCAATTTACCATTCATGCTTTTATAATAGTGCTTATTCTTCTAATGTCCTCATTTGTCGAAACTGGGAAAGTTGCGAAACCCTTCATAATTTTTTCAAAGCTTAAATTAATATTTGCGCATTTTTTTTTTATAATACTGAGTTAGTTTTCCAAGCAACCAAATGAAACAAACCATTTAATGATATTCGAAAGCTATGGGTCAACAACTCAACAGTGTCATTATTTAAACGTTAATGTGATCTTTAGATTTACATAACGTCTAGAGTGCTGACGTGTATCTTGATGTCACTAAGATGTCTGTCCAAAGGTGAAGTCGGAATATTCCGAGGGATGACAAGGCGTAGACAGGGTGTCGTTTAGGGCGCTGGAAGCCAGTTTTTGTAACAGGAACGGAATTTGTTTATTATTTCTTGTTTGGCGTTTGTTTTTCTTATATGAATTCACTGCATACATATCTTGATGTAGTCGGTATTTGCTTCATTTAAATTATTTGGCAACTGAAATAGTCGCTAATATATAGCGTATAAATTGAGTTTGTAAACAACTATCTCATAAAATAGGAATTTCCTTTATTTATAAATGATATATCATCGTCACTCCTTACAAGCTAAGCGAAATTATTTATAGTTTATTATTCAAGCAGGTCTTTAATATCTCTAAGAATTTTTTGTAGGCATGAAAGAATTTAGTAGGGTTTCTATCTTCTTTTTTAACAAACTATTCACTGAAACTGGTTCAGAGGACGTGCAGTATATTTTTTACCCGGCAATAGCTCGTTGACCCAGTAGCCGAGTTCGTGACAACTTGTATCTATCGGGCGTTGCTCGCTTTGCTCATGCGGTTCAACCGAATCCACGAATAGGGGACGGGAACACGGAAATAAGCAATTTGGTACATTTCTCAATTCCACATAGACCATACGTAATTCGTGCAATCAAACCTTATCTTTATAGCAAGCACGAGTTAATTGAGGTAAAAGCCCTTTGATATCAGATGTTGAATAATTTAGAAATTATTGAAATTATTGCAGAATTGATTTAATATCAAGGCGCGATATTAACACATAACAAGTATTTGTTATATATCTATTTATGCCCAGAGAATCGAATTATGTCTGCGTTTAAGAAATATGTAATTAAAATACTGCTGCATTACAAGGTTAAAAAAGGTCGATAAGCGACAAAGTCCTTCAAATAAATAGAAAAAATATAGATTATAGATAATACTAAATACATCATTGTTTTTTTTTGTTTTGTTGACATATGAATCCAATGTTTTGAAAGATTTTGTTTTTCCTGAAAATATATTGCTAGGTTGTTATGATTCCGACTGTGTGGGGAGCTGGGGACAGCACGGTTGTCTCCGCCCTACACCCGTCAGATATCGTGTTCAATCACTCTACATTTTGTGAATTATTGGCCAGATTCGCAAAATATTAAGTGTTTGCTTGGAATTATTCATGATATTATAACGTACACGATATAGTAGTCCTGAGAAATAAAGAAAATAATATAATCATAGTTATAACTCATCGACCTTGTATTTGTTCCTTGTAAACAAATTCAATTTCGTGATCACTTATGTACTTACCACCAAACACGATAAGAGTCAAATAAGTTGCTTGCTATACGTGTAAAACTTTGGTAATGCAGATTTTAAATGGGAATAGACGACTAAGTTTTCTAATATCTAAATTAAAATCTAATTAATTAAAAGTTTCATGTTTCAATCGCGACCTTGCAATTAGTGTAGCCCGAAGGTAGTATGGAATTGTTTCATGACGCAAATTTATTTTTGAAAGGCACCGACGGAGACACGGCCCCCGAGTTCTGGGTTGGCTGGTCAGGACCCTCCGATCTCGTCCCAGGCTCCACCACCACTACGACCACTTAGTAGGGTTGATTCAAGGTCAACCTTACCACCACAATCTCCCAGACCAATTGCTCCGCAGTCACAACCTAGACCACAGTTCCAACCAGGAGGACCTGTTACCGCACCGCAGCAATTAGCGCCAAGAGTAGGGATTCCAGTTCCTAGAGGCCCAGCCCCACCTGGTGTACCGGGAGCCCAACAAGTTCGGCCTATACCCCCTACATTACGCCCTTTTGGCCCGCAATCTATTGCACCCCATCAAGGTCCGAGGCCACTTCAATCACCGACAGCTCAGCCAATACAAAGAGCTCCTCCACCAAATAATCTACAGTTTGGGCCGAGGCAGCCACCGGTAGTTAGTGCAACCACACCTGACGGAGGTAGACCACAGATTGCTTCGCAACAACCAAACGGGGCGGCTATAAACGGACCCCCACCCGTGTCGGGAATCCAAAGACAACCATCGCAAGGATCTCTGAAACCAGTCAACCTGGAGAACCAAAGTATCTCAAATGATAACCAAAATGTCAACAAAACAGAGAACGGTGTTGAAGGGCCTGCAACGGCTAAAGGCAGGAGTTACAGCATTGCAGCAGCTCCCGGAGCCCCAAGTCCACTGAAAGCAGAAGATGATCGTCGAAAATCTGTCAGTGCTATAGGAGGCAGAATCGATGAATTCATTAGTCGGAGTCCGGGACTTGGCTTGATACAGGAAGGAAAAATAGACAGCAAGGATAATGTACGTGAATCTAAGGAAAGCATACGATCAGAAATAGCAAATGAAGGAGGGAGGGAAATTCCTGATAGGCCCGAATCTCGCCTGTCCTCCGGATCTAAAATGACAGAATCCTTTATGGGTGTTCTCCCAACCGCCACTCCTAAAAAGAAGATTGACGACGATGATGATGTAGTTTTGCAAAACAATTTGACGACGGCTAGAAATGCAAATGAAACTTCAAAACCTAAAGAAGAGTTTTCTGATCGCTCTCCGTCTTTGACCCGTAGTGACGATTCTCCAGAGCCTAAACAGAAACCATCAATAAGTCCTACTACACCTAATAAGCCCCAGAATGTAAATCAAGAACCGGCACGTCCAAAAACACCCAAAGTAGAAACAAAATTAGAATCAAAAGATGCAATTAAGGATGTTAAACCTTTACAAATGCCAAATAAAACACCTTCAAAGTCTCCTATACCGGATACTAAGCCACCTTTGCAAGTTCAGAAAAAGCCAAGTGATCTAAGCTCACCCATTGGTTCTGCAGATGCAAAGAAATCAACTCCTCGTAAAACAGCTTCTGCGCCTAAATCTCGACCAAAAGGTAATATTTAAGAGATAATATAAAGATCAGTAAACTTAGTAGTATCACTAAACTTAGAACGTAAATGAAAAGAATGGGCCGAACGTTTCATTAGTTTTTAAGTTTACAATATTTTATTTGAATACGTATACACTCATGTTTTTTTTACTTTTAGATGGCGACAACGATAGTGGCGTTGATGAATCTACACAAGGAAATGTATGATTCTACAATAACATTTTGTAATTTTGAAACTCTACACATAGCTCATAAACCTTAATTTTCGTTTGAAGGATGTCAACGGGTCACCTGGATCACCAAATAAAAAGATTCCCAGTAAGTTACCAATGAAGGAAAAATCAAGTAACAGTCTGAAAACGAGTCTCTCACGATCATCCAGCAAAAGTGCTACTGCTAAAACGCCAGAGAACCCACTACCAAACGACAAGAAAAGTGAGTAAACTCATATTTTTTTAACTGATACTATTCGTATTTTTGTAAATATCCTTCTTGTATGATATTTTGTTAAAGTTGATCAGTATGAATAAAAATTACCTCGAAATTAAATGAAATCCTTATGAGCTTGCTCAAATTAATCAAATATAAATAGCAAAATTTCCGTTTCAAAATGATTATTTAAATATATATCAGCTACACTTAATAAAAATTTTGACACATCAAGTTATCACAACTGAAACTTTGTATTCAACTTATTAAATTACGTTTTAGAAGTGCCGATGAACAAAGTTCAAGTTGGCAATGCTCCTTCGCCTAATATTAAAGCGGTAAAGTCAAAAATTGGTTCATTGGATAACGCGACGTACAAGCCGGGCGGTGGAAAAGTGAAGATAGAAAACAGGAAATTAGAGTTTGGTAACGTAACACCTAAAATTGCTGCTAAAAACGATGCATACACTCCCAGTGGTGGTGTTAAAAAGGTAATTTAAATTTAATATAGCGTTTATAAGTTTGCTGGCTTAAAACGAATGCGAATGGTGTCTTACAGTGTTTTTAAATTTTTCAGATTGTATCCACGAAATTAGAATGGAATGCTAAGTCAAAGGTAGGCTCCCTCCAAAATACTGCATACAAACCAGGTGGCGGTGACAAGAAGATCGAAACAGTAAAATTGGATTTCAAGGAAAAAGCAAAACCGAAGGTTGCTTCGACAGTAAACATCACTCATAAGCCCGGAGGAGGTGCTATTAAGGTAAATTTATAAATTGAACGAAGATACAATATGTGCCGTATAGGTCTTAGGGATGCGGTTATATACAACATAATGTACATCCTTCAGTGAGTATTATTTTCTAATAGTTAGGCAGCACAGCTGGCAAAAGTAATATTCGTGTAGCGCTTAAATATTTGGTAAAAGCACTTAGACGTAAATGAAGGCGACACGATCAAGTATTTCATATTAAGTTACATCCGTTCACATATTCGTAATATAGAGGCACTCAATGTAAAAATAGACAAATTGAAGTAATTAGGTTTTTATTGTAAGGGCAATAACGTAAATAATGTTGTTCTTCTTTAGTCTACAGTTGCAAAGAACGGAACAAGAGCAGTGAGTAAAAATGAATATCTAAGTTTGTGTGAACACAATCACTTTATTGCACAATTTTTATTGAATATGTTTCATAGGTTTAAGTTTTATGCGATGACGATAATACATGCGTCATATATACATAAATTCGATTTAAGCAATGTAACGTATACATACGTAATAGTGAGATTGTATAAATAATTATTTTTTAGAGTGTTAAATGGGCGTTACCGCGATGGAGAGCATCTCATAAACATTTTGCCTACCACTCTTTGTGGAGTAAGGTTGGTTGGGCGGTACATTTGTGTACCATACATGAGATATTTGACTTTATAGAAACTGTGTATTACTGCGACGGGCTGCGGCTGTCTTTTTCACGCTGGATGTCTTGCTTTGGATATGAACGAAACCGTGTATTTCACTTATAAATAAAACAACTTGCATAAAGCCCTGTCGGTGTTTACCGGTCTGATAAATGCGAATGATGGTAGAATAAGAGTCGTTACACCTAATACGTTTTATTGTTACACCAAAAATGCCAAATATAATTTTCCACATAAAATATTAATATGATGATGTTACATAATTTAGTGAACGTACACGATATATTACCCTTATACACACACATGACCTACACGAATATCATCGACAAGCACGCCATGAAAATCAATAACGATTATGCATTGTACTATGAAACAAACACAAACATAAATACGTATTCAGCCACACGTAATCATCTGTTTATGAAATTCTTTCCTAGCAACCGCACTGATATGAAAATATATATATTTTATATATTATAATATGTATTTATATAAAAATTCCAGGTTCCGTAGATACAATTTTCTGTTTGGTTTAATTTACTTCAATTGACCTAAATAAGTCATAACCACTTAACAGTTGATATACACATAATTGGAACAAAATTGTAATCTTCAATGGCATTTCTCATGGGAAAGCATTTGCTGGGAATAAAAACATTGGGAAACACGTTTAAAAATACTTTGCTGGAAAATTCTTTCACGCAGTACCTTTTTGGACAGAAGTTAGAATAGAAATTGTTTACGTTCAAGTCCCATATTTAATTCAAAAATTGGTCCTCAGCGTGTTAAAAATGTATTGTTTTCAAATGTATAACCGAAGTCTTGTTAATATTGAATTTATTAACATTTCCACTATCAGGATTTTACATTATGATTTTTATGACAACAACATATTCTAAAGAATATTCGTTTTAGTGTGTCAAGTTTATGTTTTTTTTTTTTATAAATTTATAATCATTTATTTTATTGATTGCATTATAGTTGCACATTGAAATAATACTGCATAATTACTATTTATTAGACACTGGGGAGAAATTTTTTAAAGGTACGTAGTAACCCCAAAAAAAATGTACTCTTGCTTTTAACTCTTGGTTTGCCTGGTTGCAATTTTGTTCTGATTTATTTAAAACATAATTAATTGTACGATATCAGTAATGTCACACATAAACAGCTTTTTTATGTAGGTAATACAACTTAAAGTCTACGGAGCCTCCAAATTATTCACATTGTATGTATTTTTATTTTATGTGCACACTCACTTCTTTGAAACAGATCGAAAATCAAAAATTGGAATTCAAAGCACAAAGTAAAGTGGGCTCCATGGAAAACGTTAAACATAAACCAGGAGGCGGTGACATCAAAATATTTGATGACAAAGACTACATCAAGCAGATCGGACAGTCGCCGGTGCCCGGCAGTCATGGTCACTCTCGACAGGAGGTGAGGCCCTTTCTAGCCGCTAGTCGGGCCATTCAATATTATGTCGTTACCGCTTTTTAATTTTGGTTTTTTGGTGAAGGTCGTTTAATTCATCGCATCCATTCATTTTTGTTTCAGCCAGGATATTTGTACACATTTTATTGAGTAGGTAACTCATTAGGTTTGAGTTTGTGAGGGGTTGACATTTGTGACTAATTTTGTACAGTTTTGGTTTATTGTTTGGTTTGTTTTTTGTTTCTAAATTATTGTTTATATTTTATTTTGATTTGCGTGTTATAAAAAAATAGTTAAAAAAGAAAAAATAATATGATTTGCTTTTTTATCATAGAGCCCAGTACCAGCAACTTCGGAACCTCCGAAATCCGACGAGAATTTGAATCAGCAACAGTGTTAAGAGCTTATTCTGAGGAATGTCGACTTCTCAGCGAACAACACTAATCTTTATAATCAAGAGTCCAAACTTAATGTATAACATTTTTTATATTTGTTAATTTTATTCGATATTGATACCGAGTTTGAGTGACTTTGTTAAGGTACATTTGTTTAGACAAATTGGATTATTAAATTTGTCATAATCAATCAATGTCAATGGTTTATTGCATATCCTTTCGGACAATATGTTGAGTGCATTATAAGTGTATCATTAAAAATTTTAATTGTATTGTTATATGTAATTAATTAATTATAAATTTGAATGTTGTATTTGTAGCGTTAGAGTTGATGAATATTTTTACGAGTCCTTTTTTTCCGTCGTCATTATAACCCAGTGATGTTAGTATCATGAGTGCCAATTCATAATAGTTCCGTAGAGTTATCAATTTCGATGTATACAGTAATATTGTGGCAAGTAGCCTTAATCCATAACGACGCAATTGTTTGATTAAGCATGATTTCAGTAGACTCTACCATCTATACTGCTTGTAAGATATCATTATGAATGTTGCACTTATCGACATTATTTTCATTATTAGCACATCGGAACACTTGTTCTTATGGCAGCGTCACGACGTATTAGTATATAAAATTGGTATTCAAGTGATATTCATATTATGCAATTATATATATCTCAATGTGTATATTTATTTGTATTTACTATTCCTAGTAGTATAGGCTTTGTTATCACTGTGTTTTGTTGTTTCCACTACGTATTCATAGATTTATATGCACTGACTACTTCAATGTATTATTATTTGGAATGTAAAAAAATACCGGGTAGGAGTTCTTGGCACAGCATTCATCAGGATTTTGTGATACACATAGAAAGTTTTAGCTATTTCTCGCATTCACGTAATGAGTACCGCAAATTAGCGACTCAGTTTTTCCTATATTATTACTGAAGGTTCTATGATTACACGAGACACTGCTGTGGCGAGAACAGGTGCGGGCTCGAGATTGACTGACCAGATTATTATATAAATGTTTTATATATAACTATGACTATAAGAGATGATTAGGTTTAGATAGCGTGTATTAATGTTTGATGCTTGAGTCACAAAACCTTCTTGCATTGTCATATTTATTATACTCGTAAGATAGAATTATATTTTGCATTTGTACGAGTCTATTGATTATAATTTTTAGAATTTTATATTTAGACGCGCATCCCGTCTTGAATTAATTTCTTGTAAAATTTTTATTGGTTGATATTAATGCAAGCTTTTTATAATAGTAAACTGTCTAGATAAGTTTTAACTAAACTAATAGATACTTACTATACCTGTAGACAGCAACTTATCTAACTCCAAGTTTTGAGACCTACGATGTTTTGTGAAGAGCAAAGGACGTATTGTATACCTATTAGGTAATCGTTTAATACAGTTTAACACTATACGATTTCGTTTTATTTGTATACACTATTATATAGTTCACAGAATCACGAGACATCTAGTAGTATCAACTAAGTCAAATGTAGTAAACTATTGCCATTACTTTTCACTTGCACTTTACTGTCGTAGACATGGGCAGATTCATGAATTGGATCCTTGGTAAGTTATTATATTTTTAATCACTTGCTAGTTTTATATAATAGTGTTTCAGAAGTCTTTATGTCTGTTTCATTACTTTGAAATCAATACTTGGAACTCTAACAAGGATGATGACTTAAGATTAGAGAATTTATGGAAAGAATCAAGAAAAATAACATTTAGGTACCTAGGACCAGTTGTATCAGATTTATCTGATTAAATAAAATCTGGCCAGTGAAAAAAATACTGAAAGTCTACCTTTTATAAGTAGACTTGTTTGTTTAAGGTATTTCGGGGCAATTGTTGATGCCTGAAGCTATAGCTGGTTAGTGATCAAAATACTTTTCACATGGGTAGATGTGGGTACTTTAGAGTTGAATATTTGGGGCCCACCCAATAGATATCACAGATAACTAATATATGTATCTTTAGATATCTTGTCGGTCAGCGGAAAAAGATCATGTGCAGAATTTAACACGTTAACTGTGCGCGAAGCAGACATATAGTTAAACAATCGCAGTGTACCACATGTGGGGCACTACTCAGGGAAAGGGTTAAGGTTGATTGAAGCAGGATGTTGTTCACTTGCTCTTCACATTGTGTACCTACTTAAAAAATACCGCAATCACCTACAAACTCACCCAATTTTATCAGAGTTTATCGTCAATATAGGAACGTTATTTCGGCCCTATGGCTATTTGCATACTGATTGTATATCTGTAATAAATAAATACTAATATTAACTATTTCCGCAGGATCCATATTACATGTCCGTCCATGAATGGACTGAAGAAAATCGTCCGAAGTCTCGGTGCTTGTCGGCAAGGGCACCGCGCACACCACGTACACCGCGCACTCCTCGGGCACTGTCGCCTCGTCGCAGGGCCCCCACCATGGATGAAGACGATCTGGTTATACGGAACAACGAGAGGAACCGACGAACTTCAGTAGCCCGGCCTCTGAGTGCCCGTGAGGTTCCGCGCTCTGCCTGCTCCAGGCGAACCTCTCTTACACAGCGTCCAGCTTTCTCCATATATTGATGTAATAGAACTAATGAAAACCAGTTCTCATAAATTGCTCTAGGCTCTCCGTGTTGTCTAAATGTAGTAGGAAGTCAGTCATGTTATTTGAGATAGAAACGTTAGTGTAGTTTTACAAAACGCACATTATATTTGTATTGCACGAACGTGCACAAAATATTCGGAAAAAAATTAAAAAAATATGCTGTAGTCTCGATGATTGTGATGATGCATTGTGTACCTAGGTATTTTTTTACGTCTCTAATCTCTAGTAGGTGGATGAATCGCCGCTGTTTTCTATCCTCTGCCTTTGTTTATTGTTTTATTTTACTTTCAAATATCTTAAGAAAATTAATTTGTCACTCTGTATGGAACAACTTACCTTTTCACCAGAAGTGTATTAGTAGTAGTTGCGGGCCAGTTTAAATCTATCTTGTTTGTAGCTATCATCATCCCACTTATTATAGTTTTCTGGACGAAATAAACGTTTGAACGAAATTATAATGTCTCGTCCGAAATACAGAAAATTAATTAAATATTATATGTATTGATATGATGTCATATGATGTAGTTTCACGTCCACACGAGTAGAAGATTTGACACAGTCGCTCTTAATACAGGTAGTAAGCAGCTTTAGTCGTTACTCAATGTTCGAGTTTATTTATGTTGATTAAACTATACACCTCACATTGAATTTTATTTTTGACATTTCCTTTACCTTGAGGGTATCACAGAAGACGATCGGTGAATTAACCTCTTTTTCATATGATACGATGAAGAGGATAATGACATAGACAAAACAAAACAGGTGTGCCAGAATCGTAGCCAGGATGCCACTAGGATTTTGTCCAGTAGATATCGTGGGTGCGTTTATAGACACACAATTTCTCATGCACACAACCTAGACCCGGAACAATGTAAATTATACAAATATTTTTGCTACGTGCCGGTATCGAACGTGGGACATGTGACGCAGTATCCGGTATCAGCATCACTACGCCGTCAAAATCGATATTAAACTAGTTTTTGCCGACCACTATGGGAAACTGGCGAGACTGTATGTATGTATCACAGAATATATAAGACAGAGTCAATAGTTTAAGGTTCCAACGGGTCTGTAAACTTGGATTATTTAGTTATTTCATAGTTAAAATTAAAAACATCTCACTCTTTAATCGTTATTAAAAACATCTTAATATAGGATACAAGCAGCACCTACTAAGAGCCTTCTTAGTCTAGTGTCCACAAGAACAGTTTCTGGGCATGAGGCTCTGGGTTCGATTCCTGGGCCGGCCAAAATGTTGTCAGATTTTATAAATTCAGAATAGAGTCCGGATGTTTACAGACTTAATAACAGCACTGGTGACATGTGGTTGTGCAGCTTTGTACACCTCTGCTTATTCCTTTTCAACACTCTTGCTCGTAAAGTGGCTCTTATTGCACCGCTTTTAGGTTCATAATGAGGCTTGTTAATCACGCGTGCTCTTTCTGCATGCATTAAATGTACAAACGTACAAAGTACGTATATTGTTTTTTTTTTTATAATCTTCAGATCAGTACAAGCAGCTTTGGGTAGGCACAATTTAAAATAAAACACCAATATCTTTTATATATTGTTTAATTGGTGTACATGGTTATGCATTATAATAATATTTATCAATTGTTAATTCATTAAATTATGGCACTTAACACAAATAAAATATATTTAAAGAATACATACATACATTGAATGATATAATGTCACGCCGGAAAACAATTGATAATACATAATATAATTATTTTCGAAATAAACTTATATAATATTCGGAATAATTTCTCAGTCGTTCGTTGACGTTTCGTAAGATTACGAAAGCCTCTTTTTGTTTTTACTTTTTTTTATAAGAAAATAAAGTTTACAACACAAAATTCAACTTATTGATCCCAATCGTAAAAATTATAAATAAAAATCTTACTCACAAAATAGTACAATAACTTAACCTTTTGTACCCATAAGGACAACTGACTCACCACATGTATCCAACAATACCTTAAAACGAACGCGCAGGATGTCATTTTATAAAAAACCAGTTCAACATCATTCAATAATACAAACTGTTGATAAAAACTTACGACTAACAAACTCCTCTATGGTACTGCAAAAAGATACTAAACTGCAAAGCGATTACTTGTTGAAGCTGTCGTGAAGCGAACATCTCTACGTTCTGCTCCATCAATAGATATATTACTTTGATTATTTTAAGGCATGTTTGTTCGACTAATACTTTAACGGCTAGTTAGGAGTTCTGATCACTATAATAAATAATTTGTGGAAGCATTCCCCATGCTATTAAATGATAAGTAGACGATACAATGAATACTTCGACTGATGCAACAAGCGCACACACACGACACAGTAACACTATATAACTTTAATTACATACAAAGGCCACAACACATCATTCAGTTACAAAGCGCGAATTAATCCTAACACTGTAATGAAATGTGTATTTTACAAACGCTCGCCGTTCTCACAGCATGGAGGTTACGATAATCTAAATAATTCAACTATAATTTAGATAACATTATTAACCTAATTATTGTATAGATTATTTCTATTGTACATTTCTAATTTGTGTCAACTTACGTCCACTCTAGTTAATGAGATTATCGTGTCGACGAGCCTCTAACGCCTTGTTTACTGAACGTAGTTGGCAAGAGTCGCTTCCTCACGACTGCCTCGAGAAAGATACCTCATTTATACGCAAAGTTATAATAATTTTGCTCACTACGAGTATATTACCTACATTTTCACCAATGTTGTGACTCAATAGCACGACGGACTACGAGAGGAACTGTATCGTGCTTTCAAAAGTTTGTTACAAATTTTGACCTCTAAAATCACTACTAAGAATAACTCCATAACATTATGTACAATCACTTTACACCAATTAACGAATACTGAAATTTTAATAGGTATAATTAATTATATTAGAATATGACGTCTCGAATATTAATATCAATCATATCATCCGATAATGTTGCGCCTTCAGCTTGAGCAATAAAATACAATACATACCAAAAATATCATTTCTTTCCGCATCATAATAGCAGTGATATGACCATTATATCACAATAATATTCGTGACTGTTAAGCAGACATTTGTTTTAGATGACCAACTCATCTTTAATAACAATATCGATACCATAATTGATTTAATACCGCTAATAATTTACATAGGTAGAGTCTGGTACGGTAACTAGACAGTCCATTGAAATGCAATTAAATAAATGTATGTAAGTGTGTTGGGTTTGGGATATGTGTTGTGGAGAGGCGCATGCAGTTAGTTGTAAGTGGTAGTTACATACCAACACCGTATTTTAACTATCAGTGTGAACTTCGAAGTGTAGGCTAGCGTTAGGAAAGGCAGTTTTGGGTTAGGCCATGCAGTTAGTAACGTCCACGAGTTAATTCACCTACATCGCCCAAATTACTGAACCCTTCACCACAGACCCTTAAGGAAGGTGCTAAGGATAGGAAACATGCTGTTACTTTAGTCAGATAAGTTAGCACAATCTGTGGATAGCTTTTATATCAAAGGTATAAAGTGTTTTTAGATTGACCGTACCCGACGTTTTAAGACTTAGTGAAACATTCACAAGTGATTAAAGTACTTAGTCACCAGTGTTATAAAATGTTGTTTTAATTTATACCTACCATGTTACTTACTAATACGAATAGGTTGTAATTAGTACATTATACACATATGGTTAATATCATATGGGTAATTTTAGACATCAAATTCACATTTACGTAATTTTATCTAAACACCGAAGTTAATTGGGGCGTCTTTCTCTCGGCAGTCGTTAATTTAGATGATTTTAGGATAAGATGGAGTTTGCCCTTAAGGTATGAGATTTTGTTCCTAACATAAAAGTAAATAGTATTCTATATATCACATATTATTGAGATAAATATTTACTGTTAAAACGTCATCTAAGATTTTTCATCACTCGCGGTCATTCCCAGTAAATATTCTCACAATTTGTGTTACTTAAAATAAATTTATATACAGTCCAAGACCTTGTCGTGCCTTATAACGTAAGACTAGATTTTACTACAATAATTAGAAATGTGAGGGATATTTAATGATGTTAAGATTCTGCGAAGAAGTAATGAATATTGCTGAGTAAGGCAACATCAAAATTTAAATAATTTTAAATAATGATTAAGACATATAAATAGCTCCCCAAACAAGTGGAGTAGAATATGAAACATAGAATTACATTACAAGTACATAATTATATTCACATAGTCTTTGAATAGCATAGTCCACGATCACATTCACTTGCACATACCGAATCAAATTGGACAACACAAGTTCAAACACATTCCCAGACGAAACGTAGTATAGTTCCACGCGGATGTCTCACTCCGAATCCTATTGCACATTTTCTCGAACATTACATGTATATATTTTCGATTTTTTGGAGATATAATATGATAAATTCAAGCAAGATCTTGTTAACATCAATTCATCATACAAATCTCAAATACGTGAAAAGTAATGAAATTTGAAGTATCTCTGAATTTACTTTTTGCCGTTCAAGCGTAACGGGCGCCAACATGGCTGCCAGTCGTGCTAGGGCTGCCAATATCAGAAGTCCTCGAGCAGCACGGCGTCCCGCGGGACGAGCCCCTTCTGCTCGCCGCGACAACACAACAGGTACTGGTCGTCTACCTCCAGGATAAGTCGGAGACGGTCACCTTCGTTGAATGCGAGATGGCCCGAATCTGAAGGCAGTCGGTGCCATAGCGTCCTTACGTACCTGTAAACACATAATGTATATAAAAATTTCCGAAGGCGGATGTTTGAATTCAGGTGCAATGATCTAGCCGTTTGGCAAGAAAAACTTTGTTTTTCTATTATTATTATATCAACAATAACAAACAAAAGTTTGTTGGCATGTCGTCGATGACCTGACAAAGTGATTTAGGTAAATATGAAAGCTCAAACATTTTGCCAAGTTTTTTTTTATCGTGTGGTTGATGAACAAGCGAGTATCAGAGTTTAGAGAAATAAATTAAATATATTGACTATGACATTTTCAATTAAGAGGCCTCCGAGTAATTTGAATAATTCTTATAACAGTCATATTATAGAGAGTAAGTAAGAGAGTACGCACTTGTGTTTCTGCTGGTTGGTGGAGTGTTGCGCGCGTGCAGCAGACGAGGAGGCGGCGCGGCGCGGTGCGGCGGGCGGTGGCGTGCGCCCGTACGGCAGCGATGACGGCCTGGGTGCTGCTCCGCCGTGACCTGCTCCATCCACGCGAGACGTCCTGTGTTACAGACGTGATGTTTGTACCAAGAGCTCTGGGGCTCGACGTGGTGGATGAGATAATTCAATGCTTTGAGTCAGGTCCAACTCCTTGGCACTGTCTTTGTATGAGATTTGATTAGACTCGCGAAATGCTAATGAGTTTTATATATTTATATTCCTGATACCTCAATGTATGTATGAGGTAAGACAGCCAGGCATGCAAATACCAAAAATCTTATTGGAATCAAACTGTTCATCAGTTGATATTATTTGAGTATGGAGGACTGTCTGAAGATAATTTTGGATAGTTGAATAAATGCTGAATGTTGTAAAAGAGAATATGGTCAACATTTTGATTGCCAATTTATCCCGGACGCTACCTACTCTTTGTCGCGTAAGTTATACATGCTGGCGTAAAAATGTAGGTGTTACATTAGAATGTTAACCAGTATTCATAAATGATTCGTTAAACCAATTAGTACTCGTAAACTATCAATTACGGTGTTCTTTCCTTTAACCCGCATGCACATGCTATTAGCATAGAACTCTTGTTGACGATGTTAGTCGTAATTAATCCCATCTAAGTACATACGGTGTTCTCTTAACAATCGTAGTGTTAGACACAGCTACGTTTTGCACTCGCGGTTTCACGGTGGGTCTCATCGCTGTCATCTCTGGTATAACTCTGAAGTGTTGTGCAATAAAAGCATAATAATATATTGCTGTGCTAAACAAAATATGTATAAAAACTTATTAAAAATATATATATATTAAGAAGTAGATTTAAATGTAAATTCCGCCACCTGTGTGTGATATCCCCAATAACCTTGATGTAAGGAAAACAATAAATAAAATGCTCTATAGAAAATAATACGAGTACATTAGCGTCTATTTCAGTAATAACACACCGAACCAATGTTTTTATTGATCTGTTGCAAACCTTTTTAGTCGCCCGTATTTGTTTGTCAAGCTTAGACCTACTAACGATGGTTTCTAAAGTATGAGATCTACATTTTCAAACTGATATGTAATAATTTTATTTTACCTATTAGCAGCTTGCGGTGGTTTCTTGACTGCAGTGCCAATTCGTGCCGTAGACGCTCTGGGTGTCGATGTAGTCGGAGAAGTTCCTTTGCGAACCGGTACCGGGATACCACTGTTTATAAGAGAATTTTTTTTTTCAAGCACTAAATATTTGTTTCATCTTTTACTATAGGTGCTATAGTAAAAGATGAAATGCCTGTTGGGTTATTCTCAATGAAAGAGGGGCAGTAACAGTCAATTCTTGTAACAAAACACTAAACAATTCTAATCATAAATTAGTTTGCGCTACTTGCGGACCATGTGACCATATTTGGGACAAAGTAATAATGCATCCTGAGGGAATTAGAACAATTACCACGATACATATACTCAATTGATTTGTCATTGCGAATTGTGAATCTGACAGTAATACTAATAACAATATTTTGCTGAAAAATGACATCAGTTATAGCGCCAAGGTGCCTCAAAATTACATCATTTTTATTTTTGTCTGTAGGAATGATTTGTTTGGATTTGCTAAAAGTTTTTGAACAATATTTAGATTTAAAAATAAATATATATAAGAATTAAAAAAATGGAAATTTATGTTAAAGTATGCGTGAGCAGGTAACACACTTAAAATATGTAAACCTTAAGCAATATAATTATTATTATTTAACATTTCAATCAACATCCCCCTGCCCTAATCCCAATTTAATTAAGAGTCGACGCAGCATGTCTTTTTGTTCCTTATCAGTCGTAATCTCGGTAGTCACTCTTTTTCTAGCCATATTATCTTTCACACCATCCATCGCTTCCTCAGCATTTCTCGTCTCATGTAGCCATCCACATTTTTTCTAAAATCTTTCCTTGTCACATGATCTTCATTCAACAATTTAATACTGATTAAAAATACAGTTCTGGGTTCAATATCAAACGGATCGAACATATAGACACGCCGATTCAAATCATCTCCAGAACGATGAGTTCTGTTAAGGATGACCTTGAGGACACACAATGAGACACAAGAAAATGTTTATTGTTATGACGTCTATCCGTCATCGTATATCCATGAATGTGCTTTGTATAGTCTGCTTTACAAAAGTTTGACATGATATATTTACAGTAAAAGATGACATTATTGTGACATTACCGATGAGCCGTATTCTTGGCTGGTGACTGAAGCGCCGGTGCTACTGGCCGCACGGGCGATGACACTGGCCTGGGGATCTTGGAACCACGTGCCGCTGCCGGGGATGTTTCGCCTGAATATATAAAAATACAATTATATGTTGGCTTCATTGAAGTAAACATTTGTGTGTCTGAGACACGTGTCACTTGTATAAAAAAACCAATTTTGCAGAAGACTGATTAAAATAAATATGTCCTTCCATGTCAGTTGTAATCATTTATTTATTTACTTCAAATAAAACGAATGTTGTTATATGTTTTTCTTCTAAAACCGGCCATTTGTTTGTGACCCATTAGTTAATGTATTTTTTCATATTTGTTGCCAGTTTGTCTCCACAAAGTATCGCGTCAACAGTCAATCTTTCATTAATCGTCGTTCACAAAAATGTATTCACTTTAAATGAATCATCTAACACCGGGTTAAACACACTGTTAAGCTATATCTATGTGAATTGTGTAGGTAAGTATCATATGTTTACATGACGTCATTACCCGAAGCACGGATTACACAGCTGTTCCTTGTTCTCACGAAAACATGTAAATTGTTTTTGCGTTGCTGTTTTGCCAATTTATTTCATGTTTTTCGTTTGCGGACGTATATGTTACTACAATTACCCAGATTTACATTTCATGGTTTATGATTTTATTAATGTTTTTATAGTGAAGGAATTATTAACTCTTATTTCTAAGTTTTATTGAGTAGTTCTATTTAAGTATGTTGCATCAGTACCTACTGTAAAATCTGACTCTAATATAAATACAGTATTTGGTAGCTGAAGGTTACGAATTATAGTTTATAATTAGTCATAAATATAGGTCATCGGTCGGATGTCGTAGCAAGTGGAAATCGATAGTCTTCCTACTCCAGTGGAAAATAGGTGTGCTTTTATGTAATTATGTATGCGTATAGTTGTATTACTTGATACAACAACTGATATAGAAAATATATGGAAATAAAAGCGTCGAAGAATTAACAAACCTGACGGCGTGACTGGGCTCTCGGCATTGCTAAGCATCTCCCACTTGAGCTGAAGGCGACGGAACTTGCCACCGGAATTACCACTGCCGTTACCAGTATTGGCGCTGGCGCCGCTGCTGGCAGACCCTGGCCGCCAGTGCTCCTCTCCGCTGCACTCCAGCTAAACAAAATGAACGGCGTCGGTCATATATTGGCAGCATAAATTTGAAGTGGCATGGAAATTAATAGTCTGCCTTCCCCAATGGGAAACAGGCCTGATTGTATGCATGTATGTAGGTATAAATTTGACTGGAACTATTGTAGGGAATGCTATACTTAGTTAGTCTTAAAGTTTGATAAAGATATTATTATCTACTTACTAGATTTTATTGATATGTTTTGTGTAAAAAGCGATTGTAATAATTTAAACTTATTTATTTTGTAATTATATTAAATTCATATTGAATTGAGAAATATTTCCAATTCTCTATCAATGGCTCAAACTTTTGAGTACAAAAATCTTTTCACACAAGATCGTATAAAATGAATAGTTACACCTATGAGAACTATTCTTAATTTTAAACTTCTATCATTGAAAACACTAAAAAGAACAAAGAACACGAAAACTTAATAAGATAAAAACAAAAAAGCCTAAATATTGCAAATCATTTTAAATGATGACGTGAGAAACCAATTATAGTGAGCACAGAAAATAAATGTTAGAAGCAGTAAGCAAAATACATACTAAAAACCTGCAAATTATTAACAACACAGACTGCAACAAAACCTTTGTCAAAGCACATAACATTCAAGTAATGTCCAAACAAGCACCGCCGAGTTACCTTCACTTCATTGCTGGAGGGCTTAGTGGAGGGAGGCTTATTGTTTTCTAGGCTATCTGTGTAATCATCGCTGTCGTCGAACACGAGCCTATCGAACGCCTGCATTAATTTGGAGCCCAAATGAACCCCGGACCATCTGCGGTTATTTTCCATCTCTATCCTGCTATTGTTCGGACAATTATCGTAACCAATCGTTGACGGATTAACGCATGAGCGTGGTCTATTCTTTTCAATAGTAGTCTTTACGTTCGCCGAATCATTCAGAAGGTCAGGGGTTGATGGTTCTTTGTGTTTGGGCTCCTTGTGTCTCATTATGACACTGGTTTGACAATCGTCGCTGGAGAGACCGCTCGACTGCATCGAACGCACCAGTTTCAGCAAATTCCGCTGGTTCAGTGTTAGTGGTGGAGTGTTAATCGAAGTGGGCTGTTAAATACACCAAAGTCTTTTAGCATCATGCATCATGCCGTCCAACGTTAGTTTAGGATAAAGTTAAAGTCCTGGGTAAGGTCATCGATCGAGTTCGATCAGCCTTGCCATGCCTTTATTTGCATTTTATGTAAGCTGTGCACGAAAGTAAATGCTAAAATATCGCGTTCGTACGCCGTGAACTGTGATTTAAGCACATGCAGTAAACAATAAAATGCAAATAAAGCGATGTTGCTTCGCCAGGCGGCTGTTTGATAGTATGCGATAGTGGTTTCGGAACACGAAAGACACGGAATATCGATTACGTATATTTCATGGGAAAGTAGCGTTCAGTGTCAGTTTAGATATTAGTTTGTGAATATTATCTTAACTCACCCGACTAGCAGCACGCATGTCGCTTTCAATCTTTTTGAAACTTCTGTGTAGTTCACGCATTTCGAACATCAGATCCAAGGAAAATGGTAGCAACTTCAAGGGTTCTAAGCTCGCCAGTAAAGTATCCAGAAGAGCTCGGCATCGCGGTTCGCCCACACAGCCGGCGAGGATCAGAGAATCAGGGCTATAGTGCTTCGCTAGTACAGATTCTCTTGTACGTACATATGACACCCAAGCATCTACGGACTGCGCACTGTAAAAAATAAATAAATAAATATTTATGATAATTTAACTTTCACCTATAAATTTATTTGAATTTTTAGCACACTTACTTGAGCAAGCCAAGGATGAATGCGTTAAATTTGACGAGTCCTTCAGTGACTGCGTCTTCACTGTTAATTCTTAGTACCAGTTCGTTGAGAGATTTTGTTATCGGTCCTAAAATAATGAGGTACTATTAATAAGATGATCACGAAAGTAAATAACATAACATAGCATAACATCTGTGTTCCCGAAGGGTCAGGCAGATAAGTACAACCACATTTCACCGATACAGCTGACTACCATTCATCGGCCACAATGCCCAACCTCGAGATGGAACTGAAAATTACTTAACAGAAAGCACAACAATACTCTGCCCGAACATGGAATCTCTCAGGATTTCAAGGTCCGCAGCCGAGCTTTCTAGACCAACGAAGCAGTTACATATTATAGTTATTCATGTTCCTTTAAATATAATTCAGCGAAAATAATAATTTACCTTGTCTTGCTGTAGCTTCAACCATTTGCCAAACAGAATTATTTACGGCTCCAAAAGAAGTTTCGATGTTTTCTTTGAGACCATCTCTGAATATTGCATACAAAGCTGGACACAGGGCATTTAGTGCTATCTTAGCACAGGCTGGGGATTCTTTAGAGTCTCCTAAGAAGGCTAACTCGGCTTGATCAGTAGCGGACGAGAAATGTTGAATCAACATTTCTACAGCATCGGTCACGTTTGAAACTAGAGCTGCAAATAATGTTTTTTTCGTTAGCATTTATGAAATTACTTCTGATAATTATTATTTGTATCTAGTTTATTATTATATGCATTACCTCTCTTTTGTGACACATCTATAATATCATATTTCCCTCTTGCGTCATGGTGGATGGGACTTCCAAATTCATCGGGGCTGACTTCAGCTTCTTCGCAAATTGGTATTTCAGCTAGATTCTTGGCCTAGAATTATATTATTTAATGATGTAATATTTTACACGTGACGAGAAAATTACACATTTCAATTTGTTCACATAGTGGTTAATGAGTGACAAGCGCAGGTAACGTGTTCATATTGCTAAAATAACATGTGCAAAGTAAAAAAATGCTATAGCATAAAATGATTGGACATCCATACAAGCATATAATTAATCCAAGGAACCTCGAGAATATACAAAAAAAGAAAACAAAAGAGCAAATAAAGAATCGAAGGTACTCACAGAAATTAACGGGCTATGACGTGTGTGAGCAGAATGAGCATTAGCAAATGAAACGTTACCTGGTAAAGCCTCTGCGCTATGACAGCGGATATGTTGGGCGAGTTAGGTGGCGTTGTGAGACTGACACCTTTTATCTCTTCCATAGGTTTTAACTGAGACTGTTGACCGTCGACCTTCGCGACTTCAGATTTCTGCGCAAAACTCACAGATTTCTTACTATTACAACTACTGCCACTTGATTCTGTGGACCTTTGGTTCTCCTCCTGAGACCGCTTCATCTGAAGGAATTTGGTCACCTGGTTTCTTACCTTTTGAACTTGATTTTGATCCCACTCGTCCATGTTTAGACAATTAAATCCACTGTGTTTCAAAAATTCCTCTAGTTGTTGCAAATCTGCACTACTGATGAGTGCACCGGGGGGTGGGAATTCAGTATATTCCATTTTCTTTGTTCGTGGTTTGGGTAATGGAGGCGTGTGTGGCCTATGGAACTTTAATTCGTTAGATTTTCCTGACTCTAGGCTACTCTCCGTTCCAACTCCTTCGTCTGGGTAATACTCGTTATAATCGGCATCCTTTTCGGCTGCGTCGAGAAATTGTTGTGATAATCTTTTAGCAGCTAGATCGTTGTTCTTTCTGTAGTCTACGGTTTGATTTTGTAAATAATAAGGTTCTTGTAAAGATCTCCTCTTTGTTTTATGTTCCGTCGCTGCTGTCATGCAAACAATCGGATCTTGAATAAGATCATCCATTTCGAACATACTGTATCGTTTAGTGTGCGTACTAGATTTGCGTGTTTTATCCATTGACTTACGCAATATGCTCTTTGGTAATGGTGGCCTTGGAGGCGCTAATTCTCCTTGTTTAGCAATGCGATTTTGATCTGCTAATGAGAGTGATCGTTTTGGAATACTGGGATTTAACCTCTGTCCGTCATTATTGACACCACTCGCCTCTGAACTTGTGGCGCTATCATAGCGATATACAAACAGGGGATTAAAATTCCCAGCAGGCGCAGGGCTGTTTTGTGCCGAAGAATCTGTTAGCATTGTTGATGAGCCACGGTATCCCGAAGAGGGCTGAGTGGCTGTGCTCGAGCTTGAAGAGACTGCCGTAGTATTACCCGCTAAATTATTACAATCGCAGCTCATTGGCCGGTTTTTGGATCTCGAAGAAGGTGCAGCATTGCAGTACTTATCCCCACATTTCGGCATTACTTCTTTTTCTTTCATATGTTGCATTAGTTCAGGTACTTCAGACAATAATTGTCTGCATTCCATTGGCAGTAAAAAGTTAAGCGAGTCCCAGTCTTTTATATGCCCGAGACCCTTTTTCTTTAACATTTCAAGATCATTGCATGAAAAAGGTCGTTTACCTTTAACTTGCAATCTGCTTCTCTTGCTTTCACTCGATCTCGGCGATACGTTTACTTTTAATGGATTTAAGTAAATATTTGGCCTTCCATTTAGAAAACTAATATCTGGTAGAGTATAATTAGGATATAAAACAAAAACAGGCTTCTCACAGTCTCCTTCTTTTAGTTTTTCTAAAAATGAAGGCTCGACGACCTTGAATAGTTCTCTTTGAGACATGGTTGATACCTGCATGCTGGAGGTTTGTATACTCTTATCTATAGTATGGGTTTCCAGATGCGTTGATGTTGATTTATGGTCACATGGCTCCCGTTGTAAGAGTCTATTCATTCTGGTGATCTGAGTTCCATCGGATTCCGAACAGCTTGAAATGCTTACACTAGTGGCTGAAGATTGGGACGAACATGATTTTCTGTTACTTCTCATTCTAGATGGACTGTTTACGATATTTAAATTAGTTCTCTTAATATGTGGTTTATTTACAGTTGCATAAAGATTAGTTTCGCTATCACTCAGTTTAGCTCCATCGCCATTTTCTTCTTCTTCGATCAAAACTTCATCGTATACTCTATTACCGAATGGATTTACAGTTTGTATCTCCTCGTAAACAAGTGATGAAACTTCTTCCACTGCAGTAGGCGGCAAATCAATCTGAGGGCGTTCTGAAATTGCAGTTTTCGAATCGGTTAATTTTTGTTCTCCCATGGATTCTCCACTTTCTCCTCCTGAACTAGAGGGCCAGCATTCTGATCTATCCATTTGATCCATGCTAACGATTCCATCGTTACTCATACTCTTTTGTTTCATAAATAACTTTACTAAGCTAAATGTTTGTTTCGGTTGACTTTTATCAGATGAAGTTTGATTTTCAGTTGAAGATGTGCTCATAGGTTCCGAGTGTTGACTTCCCTGTGACAATCGTTGTTGTGATACATCATAAACTTTCATGCACATAGGAGTGCCCATTAGTCTTTGATTTACGGTGAAAGAATCGACCTGTGAACAATACAAATTGTAAGTATATAAATACTCAAGGAATTAGGTGCTAGTAGATTTCTTGGCAATCGTGCCTAGTACGTACCGTTGAATTACTCAGAGCAGCCGAATTTATGGAACTATTCATAAGTTTCCTCCTGTACAGATTTGGCAAACTTTGGCTTTTGATGACTGAATTGCTCATGTTGTCGTCTGTGGCATCAGTCGCTTCATTTGAATCTTCATTGTTATTTCCAGATGGGTGTCTAAAATATTAGAGAATTCATAATGAGTGACGGACAAACAAAAGGCAAAATATTATAACGATGTATTTAAAAAGTTATGTTTTACCTCCTTAAGGGTGACTGACTGGTTTGTTTCTTAAGCTTACTCCAAGTAGTTAATCCTAAATCGCTCCTAGCCATAGACGTTGTTAACTTATTCGTTAATTTCTTACATCTTTCTAATAATTCTAAATTCCTGCGCGTTCTTTCATCGTTATCTAATACTAAGGTTTCTTCTTCGCCCAATTTGTCTGAAAAAATATTCTGTGTATGAGTTGGCAAGTTATCATGAGTTAGAGGTAGTGAATCAGTACAGGTGCGTATATTAGCGTCACTGTAAACTGAGTAAACATTATATCATTATCGCGGTATGCATCAGTAGTTCGAGGAAGGGAAATTAAAGAAGCATACCATGTTTTTGATTGACGGCCGGTTCAACGCACTCGCTGTCCTCAGAGTATGTGGTGAGACTGCCCTCAAAGGCGATGGTATAGTTGTCCTTGTTGGCCTGACAGGTGAGAATGAGGTCCTGCTCGGAGGGCAGCTCGCAATCAAGGCTGTCCACGCTGAAGTGAACGCCATGCGCACCCTCTTTCACAGGGGAGAACAGAAGTTCCGACTTGCATATCGACATTGTGTTGATCGAACCGACGGATTCTTCACCCTAGTGGAATAATTTTGTATGTTGTAGTTAGGTTCTTAGCTTTCTGTTGAGTTTTGTCTACATATTTAGTAAGTGCCTAGATTAAAGTAAATAACAAATTTTACTAAACTATTTTATGTTACGTGTCGTCATTAGACATCTAATAAAAAATAAAAAAATATTTATAATAGGGTTTAAATAGTACCTATAAACGATTTTAAAACAAAAACACATATTACAGGATGTAGGTATATAACATACTAAAAGCAATATGTTGCACACTACAACATGTGAATGTTCTCAGAAGATTTCGAAACTGTAACGCGTGTTAGTTGGAACATAAACATTTACGTGTAGTTATAACCGACGCGGATGCAAGTCGTGGCTAAAAATAATGGCTGCAGTCACTTACAGGTACAATGTCCATTATCAAATAAACTACGAGTTTAGTGTTGTATACCTATAACTAATACAGTTTATCTAATTCGGCTAGATGTATTATCTAAGTAAGGCAGTGATTAAAAAGCTTATTATCGAAACACAACAATTCAAAATAATGGGCTGATTAACAAAACGAATAATAATAGAATTGATGACAAATTTGATTTTCAAAACAGAAAGTATGTAGGGCCTACTATTTTGTATAGACCGAAAAGACTGGATAGACGATACTCGTTACTTAATTGCTGTCGATTGTTTACAGTGTTTCTGTATACATTCGTCTGTCTTCATCGTTTGAATTTGGACTAGCTTCTTAGTTTGTTCATGATAAATATGTGCAAAGTTCGCAGAATGTATAATATCAGCGATACTCACACCAGAATGCGTTGACATTGCACAGATCCTCTGACTAATTTGCTAGAATAAATTATCAGCTGGATGTTACCAGTTTTCGGTCTAGTATTGAGGATTTTAATTAGATACCTGATTACATCTTGCATAGAGTTGGGTAGATACTTATAATTTTCTTAATGATTGACCTGAATTTTCTGAATAACTTGCTCACGACGCACGATGGAGCAAGTAGCTATGTTAGCAAATGAATCAAACAATGCGTCATTCCCTATCGCAAGTGTTACAGGGACTCTGCCCTTTAGGTAGAAAACTAGTATATTATGTTTAAGATTGATCTTAGCTATTCCCGGAAGCTCGAGGTGTCAACAGATGGTTAGTTACAATTGAGCTACTTTACATATCTTCCTGCGTCTGCGAGTATCACAATATAGATTAGTTCCAATTATAAGAATTTAAAAAAGTTCATAAGCACTTTTCAAATCCTCAATCAATATAGTTAGTTCTTATACTTTGCTAAAATAAAGTATTGCGTGGACTGTTCTATCATATCCTGTACGTATATAATCACTTTATTAGATACGTATTCATTATAAGGTTTTTTTGAAATCTGCCCATCCTTTTACCACGACACGCCCTACGTATCTGTGGTACAGTCAGAGGCAGCGGGACGTTTAAAAGTGACAAACAACATGGCGGCGCGGCGGCGGTTGCGAGCGTTATCATCAATTTAATTCCTTTTCCTGCTACAAATGAGGTCACAAATCAAACAACCACACATAAAAATTATATTGTTATACATATTTTATTGCAATAGAGTAACGGAAAATGATTGTGGTCACAATGAGGGTAGTTGATAAGAAAAATAAATATGTGGCTGAATATAGAAAGTTTAGAAAGATATAATTGAGAATAAGAGTTTTTGTGTCGATTTGTTAGCGTTGATTAAGAATGGTAAATAATAAATAAAGAAAGCGGTGATGTAATTAATAATAAAATTAATGATAAGGTTGTCAATAGTGTCATTGCAGAGTACCTACATATGTCCTGAGCATAATTATGTACTGTTTTGAAATGAGATATTGATAGTGTTTTAAAAGTAATAGTACTTCTAATAAATCTATATAAAGTTCATCGTAGGTGGTCTGGCTGGAAGTATTTGTACGGAAGTTAACAAAAATATTGTAAAGTATAGATATAAACTCACTGAATAGTATCCATTGTAAGAATCCCAATCATACTCCTTCAAACCCATTTTTAAGAACGCTGTTCTATTCTAAATGTCTTTAATAGAACGGGGCCACTATAACACTAAATCATTCACCATGTACTTGTAGCAAACTGTCTCTGCCATCATGCTTACACACACACTATCAAAATCTATGAGTTCACAATATCCACTGTAATGCGTTATCTAACGCAAACACAATTATCTATTACGTTCCCTGAACTATCACATCTATTGGTAAATCGACATGTGATCGAATTCATTTCAAGAAAGTGCACAGTACAGCACTCCCGAGAGCCCTGGTCGCGACTGGGGCAGCGGGAATATTAATTTTAATATTAGCCACTACATGCGCTTCTCAAACTTTACGCCGATTAAATTAAAAAACGCGTGCTGTCTATACACAGGTTCAAACATCACTGTTATCATATCAAAACGCAGCACAGCACGCGCTAAATTAAGATTAATGAGGGCAACAGATGCTCATTAGCCGTGCAGTGATTATTGATTAGCAAGGTACTATTAGTAACTCTTCAAGGTTTGAAGTACTGCTCGTACGGAACAGTACACTAGGTCAGTTATGGTCCAGGCCCTTGTGAATTCGTAAATTTCATAATCGTTTAGCAGTGTACTACGCGATAGTTTGAGAATGACTGGCCTAGAGGATAGACTTCATTGGCAACTCACACACATGGTGGCAGTATGAACAGGGCCACACATAAGGATGATTAAATATAGCGCACGCACACATACGTTATTGCGGAGGGAAACACTATGACGAGGGGAATAACGAGCGCGGTTAAACTGATTGACGCAATTCAACGTGGAGTTAGTGTAAAATGTTAGCGTGTGAGTTTAGACACACACAGTGATATCAGTCTTATTCTGTCTTTACTACTGTATATCCCGTGGGACCAACGCACTTCACACTTTAAGGAATACTAGTTGTGAATGCTAGCCAGGCGTCTGGTCTTTCCAAGTATTGTTTTGATGTGTGCGTAGTTGCGTACTCCAGGGAGCCAATAACTGTTAATTGGCTGACGCGAAGGCATGAGGTTTTGAAACTAGTGCTCATAATTAAATAGAAAAAACACTCTAAGAATCCAGCCAGTACTACTAGAGCTAGTATTTAAAAAAATGAACCCTCTCAAATTATGTCTAATTGAAAATATCACACAATATTTTGGTATTTCATATTTATAATTATTACGACTATTAAATTACATAAACTAGGTAATTACTTAGACTGTATCTAATTATTAAGGTACTATATTTATGTTAATAATATTATTGCGTTTAGTTTATAAACATTCAAGTGATTTAATATAATAAAATATAAAAACCTAGAATATAAAAACTACCATTAGAATATTTGACTATAAGCTAGCACTTAGCTGTAATTTCTAGTGACATCTAGAGGATACGGCAAGAACTATTTGCACGCTCATACACTAGATGTCGTTGTTGCCATACAGCAGAAATAATATTCAATAAATTTTGTGGTTTGTAAACTGCGGTGAACACTGATTTTGATGTGTTATTAAAGATTTAAAATAATGTTTAGAAAAAGTGTCAAATATGAGATGAAAATATCTCGAAGCTTTTTTTAACTTTGGAAAAATGAATGAAATAAAACATTGAACAGCAATGCGAGGCGAACCTGGAAACTACTGTCGGCACTGACACTGCTGTCGAATCGAAACCTTTCCATGAGAGAACTAGAGATGCTCGCGAACATCTCGCCTCGAGGATTACTCTGCAATACACCATAACATGTCATCCACAAAGAAAATAGTGATTATGTAACTGAAAAATAAACATACATAAAAATAGATACATAAGAAAATAATATTCATACATAAATAGATGGAGAAAGGACAATAAGAACTGAACCCAACACAGTTGATGTTAAAGATATACTTAGGTTAACAGAAATGCTTATACTTAATATTTATTTAGCAAGGAAAAGGTTACTGGAAGAATATTTTAGGCAGATTTTTGTTTACTGAATTAGGCAATCAAAACTGTCCTTGCTGTATCTTACCCAATAGATATAGAAACGAGACTATTAACATTTGATGTTGTAACAGCCATATTGCAGGTCATAACAACATACCTACGGCATATGTGTAACAATCGTTTCATGAATATAAACGCACAATTTCATCGCCAAAGCTTCCGTCTTCCGTGAATACACATAAGAGTTAAAAGTCTTTCAACTTCTCAAGCTTACAATTGATTTCCACGAGGTTTCTTAGAATTTGTCATTATAACTCTGTGACCACAGTCTTAGCAGCTACAATTCGACTACTCATGATTTTTCATGGTATTGTACCTTAATATTATAGAAAGGAATATAATAATTAAGTTAATAAATAGCAGCAAAACTTTCTTGTCGTTAAAAGTATATAGTTTTCAATGCAGTATATATTGCAATGTAGGTACCATCCTTGCAATATGATTTCACAACCGGAGTACACTTTAGTTATCATTTGATAACTATATCACTGCTTACATCAAATTTTGTTTTAATTTATTTGTCATTCTTTAAGTCTTATGATATCATCATCTGCGTATTAGTCATCTCATCTTTATTCATTGTAAAGATATGATATGCAACTTGCACCTGTGATTACAAAAGTACAGTGTACGATAACATCACATTATTTAATTTAAAATGTAAATACGTACATTTATGAGAATTAAAATAAATTTCTTTCTTTATATCCAGTTCTCGAAACTTGTCCTTTTATGACTTTATCATTACAACACGGCCGGCTAATGTATTCACAGCTGCTTACAAAACCGCAGTAAGTACATTTTTGAGTGGATTTTATATTTCGTGGCTTAAGATTATGGAGTTAATGCTTGCTTAAATCCTTGATCTGTAGGTATAATTACGCAACGTGCCTTGATCTTTGTGCCGGCATAGTACTAAATAATATTATAGAAAGTTTAATAAATGTAGTCTGAATGAGACTGCAGAATATTGTTTTAGTAGTTAATTAAATACTACTGAGGAATAAAGCGTGATTTATTACAGCAAACTAACAGACGTGCGGTGCTGGGCTTCTTTATATTTTCTTTTTTGCAAGCAAAGCCCTAATTTAAAGTAGTGCTGACACTTGTTTTATTTTTAGGTTCTGTCATCCTTATAATGTTGTCATGACTTTAGTTATATTACATTCAATAATACAGAGCAATTTTACAATACCTTTTTTACAAAGTCTTGTTTTCATTGAGTGATTTTAAATATCTATATTTATAAAATTCCAAGGTCCAGTTTATGAATATTATACATCGCAAATTCCTCAGCTATAACTCTGCTTACTTTACTCGCCAGATTTTTTCCAAGGCATTGTTACATTTTAATAATGCATCTACTGCATATTGTTTTATCCAAAGCTTGGAAAAACCTTTATTATTAGGTATCTAATACAAAGGTTAGTCCGTAAATAACATTAATTATCTTCGATAAACGGCAATTTTAATATTAATTGATGGAAGGTTATTCCCGAGCCACCAATATGACCAAGTCCTTTAATATCCAAACTAAAAGCATCATCTGTAATCTCTCTTAATCTTGTTCTAAATATATGTAATTTTCAACAACGTTGCTCAATTCATTATTAAGTTATACTAGGGTACCTATCACTTAGCGTTTGCACAACCTAATGGATAACCAATATAGCTGCGCCACGAATATTAATGAGATACACCACCGTAGAATTAATGTCACAAATTGCCTCATATTATTATAATGAGAACATTGTAGATACTCTCGAAACCTTATTTATATACACCTGTTATTATGTTCAGGTAATCCAACCCAACGTTTCAATAACCACCTGCTTTACACGTATTTATTATAAGAACAATATTATGGCACCCCAGTGCGTGCCACAATATGGTTTTTATATTAATACGTGTGCTACAACAGTTTATAATGCAAAGAACTCTGAGGTTTTCCAGTGCTATAGATAATTGCGCGGTGATACAGTGCACCAGGGCCGTCAAAGCTAAGGCCGTGGTCGCTCAGGCCAATCTAGTAGATTTTTAATAGAGAAGCCGTTGACCACTTAGCTACTTACATCATGTGTTCTGTCGTCAATGACGGTGTCGTGAGGCAAGTTGGCGGTCATCAACAGTGCGTGTATGTCTTCAGTTCTGAAGCTCTCCATGTCAGCTTCGGCGAGGTTGGCGTCGAGGTCCCGTGCGATGTCGTTGTATCGGGACGTGAATTCGAATCGTGATGTTAGGTCGCTTATGCCTTTGTACGAGGCAGACACGGAGGAGAGCACTGAAGTATGGTGGCAGGAGCCGTCTCGAAATATTGGGCTGGAAATACAAAAACATTTCATTAATCATATTGATATAATGGTCGCCTTAGGTACTTTAATACTATACTACTTTCTTTTATCCTACTAATATTATAAATGTGCAAGTTTGTATGTGGAAGATGTTTAGACGTTTGGATATTTGTTACTCAATCACGCGTAAACCGTTCAACAGATTTGGATGAAAATTGGCACATAGATAGACCATTTCCTGGATTAACACAAAGGATACTTTTTATTCCAGCTGGACCAAAGTCAACGCAAACGAATTCGCAGGTGGAAATTAGTACATGAATAACTTTTATGGACTAGTCAAGCTCAATAAAAATCGGGGTCTCTTTTATCATATTTATTTAATAAGTTTTGACAGCCTATATTTATTAGTTTCTTTAGCAAACAAGCTCCGATAGATATCCAAAAACATATATATACAATGGGAGATGCCTCTGCCAGACAGAACAGCAACAATAAGCCGGTGAAATTCGGTTAGAAATTTCGGGTTATAAGGTATTGTTCTTATAATGGTCTATCAGGATATAAACTTTTGGGCCATTAATTGATCTAGATTTGTAGATGAATTAAATGATCTCGCTACGAACATTATTGCCTGTGTCTCTGTTTTTTTTTATTATTAGCCTCTATGAGGTAAGGCCCCGTCTTTCTTTTTCCAGACCTCCCTATCACTTGCAATATTTGGTCACGTCTGCCTTGCAAAATTATCTAGATTATCACGCCACCTTCGCCATATTTTAACGCGACGGCGATCTATTCCCTCAGGCATCCAGTGAGTAACGATCTTGGCTCATCTTTCCGGATGGATTTGAGCGAAGTGGCTAACCCACTCCCAGCCATTCTCAGCCAGGCTGTTTTTCTCCAACATACGTTATTTGAGTTATGGAGCGCAGGGTGGTTTCTAACGCGAGCTGCTAGTTTAACACCCAGTATGCTGCGCTCCATTGCTCTTTAACATAGCTACTTGAAATAATCATAAAAATCGCAGTACATACTTGTAATCGAGGAACCAGAGGTACCCGGAGTTGTCGCAATGCGCGTCGATGTCATCGTGCGAATGCTGACTCCCGGTGAGACTGGTGTTGCTGTTGCAGTCCTCGTCGGCGCCTGCCACCCCGGGGCTCGCCGCCTTCAGCCCCAGCCGTGGCGGTGGCCCTGGAATTTAGAGAAATGGTGACATTAGAGATAAGACATCGTAGGACCAGTTTAAACTGACAGGGAATCAGGCGCTTTTGGTAACCTGAAAACCATTGTCAATTACTGGGAAATGTACCAAAAAGAAGGATAATTCCTAATAGTTTCAGGACTTTGAATGCAATTAAAATTATGTAACAGGAAGATAAACGACATTCTTCTTACAATACAATATTCTTGCCGTAAATATCTTTATTGGCTTTGAAATTACGTTTTGCTAGCAATTTACGAAAACATATATAATGTCAGACTATCTGTCGTTAACGCTCAAAATTAATGAACTCATTCTGCCGTTAACCGTTGTTCTAATTTAGTAATTCGTGACATCATTTCCTTTGGCAATATGGTCTTAGCTAGACGGCGCGATTGGTGCAGTGGTCGAGGGACGAGCTGCTGTGCTGCGTGTCGCAGGTTCGATTCCTGGACAGAACAAATATTTGTGTGATCTTCAGACAATTGGTCAGGGTCGGGCTATGTGTGCGTGTGAGATTATGAGACTGTAAATACACCCACGATCATCATCATCTGCCTAGCCTTTCCCAATAACATTGGGGTCGGCTTCTAGTCAAACCGGATGCAGCTTAATACCAGTAATTTACATGGAGCGACTGCCTATCTGACCTCCATAACCCAGCTACTGGGTTACACGATATCTCGTGGTACGACTGGTTGCAGACTGCAACCGGGACCGACGGCTTAACGTGCTCTCCGAGGCACGAAGGAATCTCGGTGTAAAGTGATGGTCACCCATCCACAGACCGACCGCGCTAAGCGCAGCTTAACATCAATTGATTGATGTAAACGCACCCACGATATAGGAAGAAATTCCTAGAGAGGGGAAACATACTCTTTAAAAAAAAACTTCTTTCAAACAGTTATTAATCAATCTAGTAAATTTCAAAAATTCAATTCAATCAATTAAGTTTTCACCAGTTCCTTTCTGATCAAAACTATAAAAAGATAAATTCTCTTATAAGTTGTAGGGATTAAAGGGTGGGTTCTTACAAGTTTAGTGTTACCTTCCTATCATTTTGTCAAAACAAACTATTCAAAATTACAAGTTTCTATGAATGCTTCTATCTAATAACTATAAAAACAATTCGCCCCATGGCGCCACATTAGGCCGTCACGAGCAAGGTATTGGAATACTAAAATGTAGTGGTAAAGGTTGTTTATCGAACGGAGAGGGGCGTGGGTGGGCAAGCTGGCTGGACAACATGCCTTCTAGGGAATGTTGGTGTGCATCCAAGCTATAAGGAAAACCGCTTTACTTTGCAATCAACTTCTATCATATTAGATTTAATTTTCAATCAAGATGATAAGGTATTAGCAGTATTTCCTTAGGTTGCGTAATTAATCCCATGTAATCGAGTAACGGGGTCAATAATCGTCACGCATTATAATGTAAGCAAGGCTATGAACTCCCGTGTGAGGCCGTCAAAGAGACTGACGCAAGTACACACTGACTCATCACCCATCAGTGATACATCGCTGAGAAGCCGCAATGACTGGCCACTCAATTGTTTTTGTAACCATTTCATGTTAATTCCAACTTAGACCTATAACATAGTACCAATTGATTCACAATTTTCTTTGTATAGAACATATAGTTGACTCACTCATAAGCCATATTGTTTGTTAGTAGATGAAACGGTAAATAATTTGAACTATCAAATCAATTCTCAATAAAACCATAGGCTTTAGATATGTTTCATTCTCTTCAATACAGCTTCGTGGGTGTCATATGGGTAGTCTCTAGTCGTAGAACCGCCATTTAAATTACAAAGTCATGTGGGTACAATAGCGTCTCGCCTTTACGTCATAGACAAATTGATGTAATGGTGTAACTTTGATCACACGGACTACTCACTAAAGATAGAGAATTGAAAAATATTCGAGAACTTATGGTATGACTTCACTGCATTTGCCGCGGGCAGACGCCAGGGCTTAGTGGGCGGACACACTGCATTACTTCATTCTCGCAATTTATGGCAACAAATGAAAGGAATCTTGGCTATGCTTTATAGGATTCTAAACTTCCTATTCCATCCACTCCCGGATTACAGTTAGCCCGAAATATTTGACAAAAAGTTATTCGATTTAGAGACAACACCACATTCTCCGTAGTCAATAAATTTAGTGTTAAGAATGCCAGAAAACGACCAAGGGGCAAAGTCTCACACATTTAAAAGTTCGTTTGAATTAACGGTTTACGCAGTAATTAATAGGAATGTGTTAGAGGTTTTCTAATTTCGTGGAACGCGCGTCGGAGAAAGCATTACTGGTCTGTTGTTTTGATACTATAACTCCTAAAATCGGCACAGTGCCAAGGAGACGTTTTCCTGCTGCGGCTGTATTATGGAAACTGTGCTCGTTATATTTAGCAATGAGGCGTATCAAAGCGAAAAAACTCGTAATCTTGAATTAACCGTGTTTTATATATTTATGTGTTAGCAGCTATTCGTGTCGCAGACGTTGTGCTTGTACGGTTAAGACATTTTGTCTTGCTGGATGCAAGTGTCATTTTTCATAAGGGATTAATGTCGCTCAAGTTCACAGCTAATCCGTTTATGTTATGCGGCGGAAGTCATGGAGCTTAAGGGGTATATTATTATAAAGTAGTAGTAGGTAGCTAAAGAATTGAAAAATTGCACAGTCCTATTGGATGATTACGAAACTCTAGAACTTTATAACAGGTGCAAGGTCATCCAAAACAAAATAACGTAAATCGATTATAGCCGTTTCACAAATAAACAACCGTGAGAATTGTTGCACCAGAATAATAATTAAGTAAGTACTTAACTTCTTTAGTAACTAGTATTGACAAATTAACTCAATGTGATTACATTTTCACAATTGACAATTCAGATTTTGCTGTTAGTTTTTGCAACATCCAAGAGACAATGAAAAATGCCCGTGAGATCGCCGGCTAAATTGGCCATGAGCAACTGATGGAGGTCGACGGGCATCTACCACGATACTGTAATACTGAAAGTATCATACAATTTGGGCGAATAAAAAACATTGTAGTTGGATGACATCGGAGTCGTGGTAGGGGCGTTTGCCGTTTCTCCTTGCCTGACGGACGGATGCCGACTATTGCATTCGTTTAGTAATTAAGTTATTGCGATACGGTTGATAGCAGTATGTAGTTGTATTGCAATTATATATACGACATGTATCTTAAAAAAAAATGTTGAATTATTTAGGTTGGCATGTGCGAGAATGTTAAAAATCAAAATGTCAGTATGTTTTTACCAAACAGCTTTTGCATTTCCTGTCACCTTAATTGGAAATTGTGGTGACGTATACAGACAGATTTACTTACTTTTTTGCGCGTATTTAGTGTCTCAGATTATATTAATTACTCGTGAAGTCATGCTTAATTTGCTTATTCGTATAAGAGTGCGAAAGTTGTCAAGATCAGACCGAGCGGTGACTGACAATTGATCTCATTTATGACTGAGATTATAGATAGCGTTGAAGTACCTACGGATATCAATAACTGATGAGATTTTTTTTACAACATTAGGCAGTGGAATTGTTGTTGTGATTGTTGACGATAGCCTCTGACGACTATTCATAACCAATACTATTAGCAAAAAAATTAATGGTCATATCCAGACTGAATCAGATATGAAGTTCGTGGCCAACAGAAATAGTGAAACGTCGCGTCGGAAACTAAACAGTAAACTGTAAGCGTGAGAATGGTAACACAGTACCTACTAGGTAACCTTTCACCTCTCGAGCTCGACTGTCCTTATACGGCGACCGACGACATACTGGCGCTCCGAGACCACACAAGCATTCAGTCTACGAACCGCGGTCATGTTCTCAGAAAATTCATCGTGATTCGTGGGCGAATATCCGTCTGTACTATAAATGCGAAAGTGTGTCCTGCTTGTTTGTTACTTCTTGAGGTTTTGCATATTGTACCGATTTCAACGAAATTGGCACAGAATTTAAAAAGCATGCGTCGAAGTATGTCGGGTTTCGATATCTAAATACCGCATAATTGCTTGTTTCCCAGGTTGTATTATTAAGGTTAGTAATGTGAGATGGTGCTAATATTAATTTGGCACATTATGGCGTTTGACATCAGCGGTCGGGTTAAATTTGAAACTATGCAGGAGAATCCGAGGGCAGAAATTAGTAAACAGTAAGGGAAAGAATAAGATGAATGTAAAAGTGCTTTATGGCGCTATATCTAGGACGCGCATTATTCGCTAGATACCGAGAAAAGCGATAATAGCGCATAATAGTAACTAAAATCCCTAAATTTAGACTCGAATGTCAGTTCGTGTGCAATAAATTTTGTTTAGATGTAATGAATGTTGTTCAAATTGTTTATTTCCAGTACCTAAATGTAAATAACCTTTTCGGGGCAGCCTGATCATAGTGCACAGTTTGTAGGTGTGTTGTTTTATTGTGTAAATGGTTAAAGGAAAAACGCTAAAGAACACCATTAAGATGGTGTAATTTATTTGTGTATTTAAATTCAAACGTAAATGAACAACGAAAAAAGCTAAAACACACAAAGCTTATGGGCTAAACGAAAAGACACGACAATATTTACGCTCCTGCCTTCAGCAACAAACTTTCTTCAAAAATATTAAAAAAACAAAAACACAAACGCATTTCTATCTCTTATTACTGTTACCTGAATACCCTTCGTAAACAAATTGATAATATATTAGTATGCTTGTCACTAAGCCGATTAATAACAGACCTACAGCAAACATTGTCCGCACTTACGAGTCCTAAAGAAAAAGATTATAATAATTGTATTCGTGATATTAAAAAATAAGGCCGTTCCAATCCGATTATGACATTGTAATAAAATGAAAAAAGATCTCGCTTTCAAGGAGATAAAGCTATATTTATTTTTTTCCTTTATAATATGTAATTTAATCACTGAGGCTGAATTAACTATATAAAGTTAAATATTTTCTCAAATATTACTAAGGAATTTAATAAGAGTATAGCCGTCTCATTTCTGTAACGAATATGACGAGTGACTTATGGGGCATTATAGATGTCAAGTTTTTTATGAATGGGGTGTTATCGGTGGGGTTTAATTTTTTTATGAAGAACGTCCCTCCTTTATCTCCTCTACTCACGTGATCAGTTGAATTTAAAGGAGAAACATATTTTGAGTTGGTACGGTTGAGTTAGTTTACAGTTTCTATTGTTTGTTATGTATACCTCTACACCAGTCTAAACCGTACCGTAAATGGAATGAATAAATATTCTCTGAATTTAGATTCAATATTCTCTTGCGTATTTTATTTAAATCCTACTCAGTGCACCACCTAACACGAAAACACATTACACCAACGCATTTGGTTAAACAAACATATTGGATTTCGTAATTTGATCAACTGCTTGCGGGCGAACCGTAATCACGATCATCCCCACTACTAAAATCTTAGTTTTTTTTAAAGTAGTATAAATTTTTCTCCTAAATATGGTCTTGGCTGGTGCCAAACAGTTTATTGGCAATAATAAAGTAATATAAGTAACTCGCACGACGATATTTTAAGCATGGTAAGTGAGTCACAAGAAAAACAAATTGCGAAACCAAAGAGACGACAATAAAAGAAAACAGCCCAGGCGCCGGATAATTTCACAGCGACTCCAAGACATGAGTTCAGCTCAAAATGGAAGAAAACCAACCCTTATAAATAGAATTACTCCTCGGCACACTGCATGACCAATTCTCTAATTTTGTAACCAGTTACTGGCCAATAAAGTGTATCTTATAAATAGATCTCATCTTTATTGGCAAGTTAATAGTAGATACAGTATTCTAACTTATGTAAAGACAGCTTGACACGACACCAGTGGTGAAGCTTTAAACAACCTGTGCAACAAGTTTAGAACAGGTGATTAGTCAATTAATGAGTCAGTGTGATCAATTTAGTTCTGTGCAATAGAAATTGTTATTTCATAAATGTCAGCGTGGGACATAGCACCCACACGACTTAAATCACAAACAGAGACCGCTTTATAATGCTTTTTGCATACAGGTTACACCTAATGTTGACTGTTTTTAAATCATCAACCATCCCACGCGAAATCAGAACAACGACTGGTGTGAGGTCGCGGGAACCTTGAAGATACCCTTTTGCTCATTCAGGTGAACCAGTGACAGCTCATGATTGACAACTTAAATAAAATATCAAGTGTCTTAAAAAATCTTAATCTTAACACGTAGGACGTGTTATTTTTTAAGACACTTGATATTTTCCAACAATACAAACAAATAAAATTGAAGTGTCTGTTTGTAATCACAAAATAATAATTTTGCTCATCCAGTTATTTGCATGATACCGATGCCTAAAAATGAGTTTTAAAATGTTTGTCTGTCTGCCTGTTTGTTTGTTCCGGCTAGTCTCCGAAACGGCTGGACCGATTCTGATAAGATTTTACTAGCAGGTAGCTACGACTATATAGTAAGGGTAATTAAAAATAATAAAACAACTTTAACGTAAACCTAAGATATTACTAGGTAATTAATTAATAAAACAAAAGTTCTTTGGTATCAAACTGATGTATCAGAGATTGTCATAATGCGATGGGCGGACATCAATACACCAGTGAATGACACACTGATAGACAAAACATGGTATGACTCATCGAATGGCACCAATTTGTACGTAGTACGAGTCAGGGCCACTTCAGCGATGAGACGGGACCGTTGAAGCGGCAATTTAGATGCTGTGCAAACGACAACTTCCTTTTTGAAATGGCAAATTGAAAACGCCTTTGGAATTCCGTTGTCGAGTGGAGAAAAATATGGCTATTACACAAATATAAGAAGATATAATGCCTGAAGATATCGGAGTGTTCACAAGGCGGAAGATTCCCAGATAGCTAGCTAATGCATTTGCAAAATGCTCAACTCTCATGCTTTGACATAATGCGTTACGTAGCTCATATGAGTTTTATTATTGTCTAGAATCTAGGCTAGAGTTCTACACGTATATTATGTATAACACTGTTTGGTAAGAAGTTACAACACAAAATAACCTCGAATATTCCAGCTGCGTTCGCTGCACCGCCCACACAAAATTATGGATTGGAAAAAGACATGATGTTGACGTAAACACACATAGAGATTCGTAAGAAGGCAGATTGTATTACTTTCATTATGCTCGCAAATTGACCGAAAGTTGAGACGTACAGTCATTAAGGGTATCAAAGCAACACTTACCAGGCGTGTGATGCATCAATTACACGCACTAATGCATGCCCTACCTTCGTTAGAATACAAAGAGCCCTATCGGATTGGTTTCATTGTGCGTACCAATGCTCGAATCACATTAAGCGTGATATTCTCCTGCATAATGACATTGCGTATTCTATTGTTCAGTACATACTGCCAGTGTGCTCGCTCTTTGATTAGAAAATTACCATATTTAATAAACTTTAATTTATACATTTCAAATATGACGTGTCCTGTGTGATTGCTAAGTCTTTTCGCGCCTCTGTAAAGGAAAAGCCTATAATTATACACATATAACTATTCATTAAACATTCTAATTTAGGTTTCTTGGTGAAATTCTAATTTAAGTTTCCAAAAAAATTGGGTTTCTACAAATCCTTATTCACCAACCGTTTTAATTATTCCTCTGTATCTATTACTTTTAGTATCTATTCTTATTACATCTCATTCCCATGATATAAAAAAAATATTTTTATTCAATGTAATAATTTCAGACAAGCTTCTTTTAACGTTAATTGTTTGAGATTGAATGATAAAACATTAACTCATTGCTATTGTTTACTGTAGTGCTGACTGTGTAATGAATTTTGTCTCATTAGCAGGGCAAATTTAACGCCTACTTTAGAAGTTCTTAGAACGTAAACCATGACACCATTATTATTAATATTTATCCGCAATGTAAACAGAGAACGAAAGCTGTGAACCGAGCGGCAATGTTTGCACATTGAGAATAGCTAACGGATAAATAAAAATTTAAATAGAACTCGAGCAACATGTTGTGCTTCCTATAACAGTGTTAACAATAAGATCGCGCGTGGTTGTGAATCAGAATCGGAAAATCTGATGTTTACTACCGCGTTCGTTATCCCAAGTATGAGTCATTTTGTAGCAGAGAGGATTTTCCAAATCAATATTCTGGGTTGACATAATATTACCGTAATTAACATTCATGTATCGTACAGGTAGTATTGATATTTTGTCAACGGATACAATATGTGATATACAAACAAGCCTGTGTGAATATAGCTTATATTTAATCGCAGTGAAATCGCTAACAATACTACATGAACGCGGCTGTTGTCGTCCTTGACTCTCGAGCGCTGGCGCCACCAAGCGCCGACACTGCTTTTCGAGCCTGTACCACGAATTCTTAAACATATTGCCTATTTTGTACTGAAAGAGAAAGGCTGCTTAGTGTAACGCTAGCCTACTCGCTCGCGAAAACCGCAACTATTCTGGCGACCAACCGTGGGTCCATGATACGAGCTCACTGGCGAACCAAATCTTTGCTAGCTACTTAGATATATTAAAAGCCGTTTACAAAGTCTGGCTTATACTTTAATTTATAGTAAGTAAATCTTCAAATAGTAGTGATTAGCAGCTTATCGTTGAATTTTAGTAATGCTTACATTTTGCGAGAGCTGGTAACCAACAAATCTTTCATATTTATTTCTTTCTCAGCACTAAGTATCACTTAATGTAACGTCTAAAATCGAATGGATGCGTGAACGTGAGAACATTTCTATTCAAGCACACTTTATATTACAAACATTTACTAAATTGCAAGAGATAACATTAAATTTAAAAAGTGCAATTTATCATAACGGGACTTTAACATAAAGGAACCCATAAATAAGAAGTGCTAATGTATGTAGGTGTGCATAAAAATATGGGTTTGTTTTTGTTCAGTCGATTGGTTGGTCATGTGAAAGCATTAAGTTTTATTTGTTTGTGCACTAACCGATTACTGCTTGTTACTAAACAAAAGTTTGGGGTTTTAGCTCTAGTCCCATCGTGGTTAAACGGTAAATACAAGTCAATGACCACTAATGCAACATGTCACGAACCACGAATACCGTAAAGACTGTCTTAATAGACTCATGTTAGGAACGCCGAATTTAGGACAAATTTGTCAGCATATAAAGTAGACATGCACTTCAGTGAATAATTGTTATTAAGGTAATGAGTTTTAACTCTTAAGTTAAAAAATATTTATCTTAATGTAACACAGTGCTGAAAAAGAACAACCTTTAACTTAATCTATGCAAAATCGATCTCCATTACCATTTCCTGAGTGTCAAGGATAATTCTTTATTTTAATTTAATCACTTGAACGCATATAATTCTTCGGTTTAAAATATGGATCACGATTGTTGCGTGCACTGTGAAACTTTGTGGTGGGATGCCGAAATGTTTCTCGTGATAACCTGCAATTAATCTCAATGTTTTCAAACTTGAACGTTATTTCATAGCCGATTGTCAACTGAGACACCGATATCGAGTTTCTGGTGAATATTTCACAAAAAAGATTTCGAGTAATGGGTACAATTGACACGCATGCATCGCGGTTAAAATGTAGTTATCAACGTTTGGCGTTGAAGTCTAGATCTAACAGTCTTGAAGTCAATTTAAAACGCATTACATGAACTATGGCAGGCAAAAAGTTGTGGAGGTAAATTTCCCGATGTAGAAGTTGATTGGGGCGTATAAATAGCCCGGCCGGCATCCAAGCCGGGACCGGCCGGCGGCGTGGACAATGGATTCCGTAGACGAGACGCGTTCCATATGGATGAACTGCTAAAGGGCATACATGATCGTACTCTAAATGCTAGCGTGAGTTAGTACTCATTCAGTGGGAAATTCTATTTTAAATTGCTTATTGTTTTGAAAAGAAGAAATTTAGTTCATTATAGTGTGCTCTAAGCAAAAAACGTCGAGTTTAAGAACAAGATATTTGTAGGACAAATGTCAAATCATTAGCCGCTAACTTCTTAATTTGTTTTTATATTAACATAAAATATGGCATTATTATTTATTTATTGCCTAGAGCTACTTTCGAAAGGTTTAGTGCAAAAAAACTACGCACACGATATCACGTTTTAACAAAGCTTGAAATTGATCTCAGCATATATATAGGTATATCTTGAAGCAGATATACTAACATATATCTTGAAGAGTTAGTGTAAGAGTAAAAGTCACTGTAGATAATTTTATCCATTAATAAAATGGGCCTTGCGTGTGATTCCTAAAACGGTTTATTGAGACTGACTTGAAAGACTAAATCATTATTCTGATATTTATTTTATCCGGTTAAAAAGGAAGATAAAACAAACATGCGAGAGAAATATAAAACGTTTTGCCATTAAGATTAAGAATGATGACCTATAAATTAACTCTGTCATTTATTATTCGAACTGGCCATATTCATTAATAAAAAATAATATGAAGACATAAAAAGGGCACCATTTCGATGAAACGATATTTCAAAAAACGAAGACTGGTTCACACGATTTGTGCTGTCTTAACAAATGACTGTGGCAGATGGGTATTTATTTTATTTAAGGTCACTTCACAAAAAAATCTTCAGATTATAGACAGGCAAGCTTCGTGGCAAGTTAAGATAGGGAGAAGTGTTGAAGGGAGCTGTGAAGATATGCCAATAACCGGCTCGTGGGAGATATCGCGCCTAGACGTGTTATCTAGCAGCGGCGTCGCCGGTCCTGCAATGGCGTCGTTACGTGTTGGTAGTGGAGCCACGTCGTGTACACACTAGTATAGCTATAAGCAAAGCATGGCTGAGCCAACACATTTAATATGCCAGGAATTGTGCAGTGCATGCAAAGTTTGCATATAGATGAACATTTACAAACTACGAAATTATAAGTAAGTGTCGTGCCACACTGCAAGTGTGCAGGACATTAAATAGAAAATTTACAGTGAGTTAATAGAAAATTTTCAAATTTATAGATAGTTACTTATGAAAGTTATAAAATTATTAAAGTAAAAAATATTCCTGGAAAAAATTATAAAATATTGTGGAAATTAAAATACGGACATGACTAGGATTCGAACCTGCTCCTCCCGAATAAGTAGGTACTCCAGGCGGAGTTCGCTACGCATGCGTTTGAAAGGTTAATCTATATTTGATATTAGTGTACTTTTAATTTATGATAGCAATATTTTTTGTTATAGAAAAAGTTGGCCATATCGTTCAAAATATTAGGTACTTATTATAAAAAATATGAACGACCTAATCGAAATAAAATTCAAAATTATTTCTTTTATACTTATATTTCTAGTCTCAGGCCGTACCTGCGTTACGAGAACTCGTAAACTTCAGTAGAGCTAAAATAAGATCATGGAATACCACGAAGCACTCAACCTTGAAATGAAAGAGCGAACTGATTTAAAAGGCATCGCGGCCACGGGCACATGTTGGACATTCGGTAGTTACTTTTCTTTTAATACATTATTGTGAAACGTTAAATTTTCACCACTATGGAAGAATATTGCGTATGCATGTAAAAAAGAGTTAAATATCTTAGAAACTATGTATATCGTGTAAGTGGACCATTGCTAATTCGTCGAGAAACAATAGTGTAACAAATATATTGTAACACCAGCAACTGGTACTAGATAACCAGGAAATAATTAAGTCGAACTAGACTGTACGTAGGCATTTTATCAAATGTTTTTGCATCACGCGTACTCGTCCGTGGTAAAAAATCACGTTCAGAACTAGTGTACAGTATAAGTTTCATAACGTAAAAAAAAACGACTTCTAAAGATACGTCTCTAGACTCGTCGAATATGTATTAACTGTTACAAAAATTGTGTATTACGAGTACACAATTTTCGTTAACACACGCTGTTTCGTTTTTAATAGAAGTAGTTTTGTAATGGTTTGTGTGTTATATCCTACAGATTTCATTCTGTATTTTTAAATGTTATTCCAATAGACAAACACTATTCAGATTCGTACGCTGCTAGTTGTGTAGATGTGATGTCCCGTTTTTGGGCATACTTATGGCGTAAAAATTATTTTCCCGACCATTATTTCGACAATGCGTTCCAAAAAAGAAAATCGAGTTTATAGTACGTTTTAGGCCAACCTATAAATCGTCATCCTTTTTAAAACCATATTACTCCATAGGATTTACGATTTGGATTTACGAAAGGCAACAAGACATCGATATAATTTAATATGTCGATCGTTAACGTTTAGTAAGAAGGGTTTAACCGCGAAGTTTCTCAGTAATTAGTAGTTCCAATAGGAGCACGTTTCAAGGCGTTACTGTAAATCTTATAATCATCGGCTCTATTATCGAGTTGAATCAATTAACAACGAGTCGACGAGCGAACTGGCACCGCCTACGGGCTGAGTCGCGTGTTTAAGAACATGTTTGTATATTGATGTTCATGAGTACTATCAAAGGATTAAAGTAAAATGGAAGAAATAAACTCAATGAACATTTCGAAATAAAAGTGAATCCTGCGTGGGAGTGATAATTTCTTTTATACTTAGATGGAAACTTACGGTCTTCAGATATTGCATTGAGTTTACTCCTGTGGTTTTAAATAGTGCTGTTTCGGTTTTAGAACTTGAAACGATCTATTTTGATTAATTTTATATTTCGTTAGATGGTTCACTAGTTGTATCTTTAACTTATAAAATTATATTTTGAAGGAGTTATCAAAAAAATTATGCCGCTTGTCCAACCCTATTGGTCCAAATGAACTATGATGCAGTAACAGACATTAATTGAATTTAATTATGATGTAGCTTTAAGAGTTTTGTTTTAACTCACATTTATCTATCAAGTCTTGTTGTCTTCATCGATTTTATATTGAACAGCGCTTTCATATTTTTCAATATCAATTTATCTTAGTTAACATGACACTGAAAGTGTTGGGTGAACTAGTTTTTTTATTACTAAAACGATGATGGCCAGTGAGACTTTCATTTTGTAGCTTCAGTGACAGATTCACTATTAAAAAGAGACCTTTATAAGATAAAGTGCGCGCGTAATACCGGGCAAAGAGTATTTTTTATGTATTAAATTATAGATCAAAACAAATGCAGAACGACAACGCGTCACTCGTGTTTGCTTGTGCCTTTTTTCGTGGCCACTGTTGAATATACATCACAAAACAATACGTGTTGTGGTCGTGGTAGTTTGCTATTTGTTTAGGGTAGAGTGAGTAAAGTAAAAATTTAATTACATAACATTTCTTTGTTAACAGGATAATTTGAACACGATTTGCAAGTTGTACCTATGTGGCTCATTTGGGTTTTTCCTTTAGTCGCAACTATCCTGTTTTTGTTTGTATATTTGTATGTATATCAGGCCACCAATTAAGGCCGCAGAAGCGGCTTAGACGAGATACCTATCTAAATGATAGACTAAAATTAATCACGAGTACGCTCGTGTTTTTTGTGTGTATAAAACAGACGTAGGTAAGTTAAACAGCAGTAACAGTAATTATATACATACATACTCATGTCGGTACATTATTTTAATTACACAGCAAAATGGATACATTCATAAATTTCGAGCACTTTCTGTAGATTTTAGTTCCAAGCTGGAAATCATTGGTCAATAAATTTTATTTAACTCAATAAAAGACATTTCGTCCCTAAAGCGGCATGAATCTGTAAGAACTACAACTGGTTCCAAGGAATGCAGAATCAGGATTTCACAGTGAATGTATAGGAGCCGTGTTTTTGCATGACACACACGTGGGCGAACGAGACCGCAGACTTTTACTATTTGTTTATCAAACGGCGGTAATAAATTAAATTGATTCCAATTATCTATATAATTGGCGAAAGCACGGTCGCTTGTTATAACACTTATATTATACAACGTGTTACGACATATCCTTTGCTAACTTTCAAGACTTTTATTTGTACTTAAAACCTGTGAATGGTTTTATTAGAATTTTATTAAGCGTTAAATTGTAGCTACCTGTAGTTGTTAACTGCGTATCAACGATGTTAATAGCAGCACATAATTAGCCAGTTCACGACCTTAAATCTAATGTAAAGTAACTTAGTCTGACTAATTATCTACTAGGCTTGAATTATTTATTTTCCCCCACTCCAAAGAAGACTAAATCAAATAATCATGAACAAGATTCATAGTAATTCAGTGCCACAACAACTCGTTCAATGCTATTAAAATAATTGGTAAAATCACATTCAATATTGGTGTGCCAGTTTCTACCAATTCATAGGCTTAATGGCAGCGGTGGTCAAACGGTTATTAGATGCGGCTTTACAGCACGTGGGTGATGGCTCCTAGCTCCATCTTTAATACGCCCACTGCGCTATCGTTTTAATGACAAGTCGTAAGTGAAAACGTTGTGTGTATTCCTCCAGTAACGGATATTTAATATAGCTAATAGCTAAGATAAAATTCAAGTTTAGGAATCATAAAGGGGCAATGTTACGTAGTAGAAGTTAAGGCTCTCACACAGATGCGACACGACATTGAGATACCACTTTTCCTATGCCTATTACCACTTTATACGAAGTTGGATGCGACTCCACACTGTATTTAAAATATATTAGGAATAGATGTACAAAAGCCGTAGCACGCACCGTGTGATCGTGTTGAATCTGTGCGAGAAGGTATTAAGCTCTTTTTCCGAGGACCTTTAGGTGTGGCATTAAATAAAACCGAACGAATAAAATCAAATGATTCGCAAGTATGAAATAGGGTAAGTTTCTACGTTTTGCTGTTAAAAGCTACCTAATATGAATTGAACTCCGGTGATGTGTTTTCAACATTTTGGAACAGATATTAATTTGTTAAGTACGGTATGAAAAAATATATGAAAAACTGGTATTTATATTTTCAGTAAAAGTTACATGTTCATGCAATGAATTGTGAGAGGCGTCTCTTTTTAGGTAAACAATTCCTGTGTTAGGATACTCCGCTCTTCCATAACTTATTATTATGCTAGTATAAAGAAGTTATTATTAGTTGGTACATGTGTATATAATGTAGGTATATTGATATTGTATATAAATAAATAGGTAACAAAAAGTGTAGGAAGTGAATAAGGTTGGTAGGAACCACTGACTAGCAGTTAATTATTTTGGTATTTTGTATAAGCTAGCCATGCAATTTCCATATTGGCCCAACAAGTTTGCAGCTCAACTTGCGAAGTGGAGTCGTGAACTTGTTGTTGACTTTCTTAGCCAGTTCCAGTCTAAGTTTTAAGCCACTTCTGCAACTAATAAAGTCGTAATAGCCGGTTTCAGCTGTCAAGCCTGAACTTTACTAGCTCGCAAAATCGTTTAGATAAAATTACCATTCCATGGTTTGACTGCAACTTAAAGCTTGATTCACTTACAAGACAAGAGTTTCCCACAATTGATATTCTATTTAGCCTAATATCTGTCAGTTATGGGGTTGGTAGAGCGTGAATATTTAGTTAATTACTTGAAGCTGCTTCTATATTGAATCGTGTCAACTTCTAATTCATATGATTAGCATTTTCTTATCACACAGATCTAGTATTTTTTTTAAATGGACAAGTTAACTATTAGATAGAAGACGTGAAATTCTGTCCTCTTTGTATAATTAGCAAACCAGAATAATAAACGAAATATTTACTAAGTATTCAAATATGCTGAATGTATAATTTAATGGGTAATGAGTTGTGAACTTAAACGTCAAAATATTTCCGATAGAAATTGAATATATAAACAGATGTGACGTTACTTTTATCAATTCACTGCCATCAGTTCGTGACTAATTAACGTGTCCAGCAAAACACGCCACAATTAATTTGTATAGCTATGTGTACAATGAACGATAATAATCATTAACAAGCTTAGTTCAATGGTGCATTCTGTTTAAATAATGTTACCCTGGGTGTATTATTTATTATCTATTCTGTGCCTTAGGTAAAGGTATCATATTTACCGATAAAGTTTTTAATACGTAATGAAGGTTGTATAAGCGACAGGTTTCGATAGTGTCGTTGGTGGCCGCTGCTGCCGGTGATGTCCTGGCGTTTATTCCGGAGTGCCCGGTTTTGGCAGAAGGCTCACTATTTTTAACATGGATGTTAATAATGGCATCGATGAAATGTGATTGTAGCTAAAGGTTTGTCGAGTCTGTTGTATATACTGCACAAGATAAGTATAGTCCGAATAAAAGCTTCACTTAACGCTAAACTAAGTAAGCAAATACAAATAACAAATTGGTCCCTAAACAGTGAGCAAAAAAAGAAACTTGAGTAAAGTAACTAAGGATATGAGTAGGTACCTACATAGTCATGAATCTTTAGTGTAGTAATTCTCCAAATTCCATGAAACAAAGAGTTGGCTTTCAAGACAACCTTCTTGATTAGTGCACATTTAACATGACGTGACTAAGGCAATGTTAGTTGAACATCAAACAGAGGTACCGTGACGCGGTATGATGTTGAAGTAAAGCGTATTTTAACTGTTTTTTGAAGTGAAAACTTCTTTAGGCGCGTTGAGCACTTTTTATTTTATGAGCTAACAAGTTACTTAGTTTTCACTTCTATCGGCAGTCCCCAAAGACTGCGCCGAATGCTTTTTTTCTTTTTCAGTTAAGTTTATCTGACCCTAAGTGGCCATCATTTATTAAGGATATTTTTAAAGCACAAATAGGGACATTAGCTGTATGAAAGCGAAACACATAAGCGTAGAGAAAGATTAAAGTGCGAGTATTGAGTCATTAAATGAAAATGTTTTTTATAATGAAGATAAACGTTGGAGTCAATTTTTTTTTTTTCCATCTGCTGAAGTTAGCTGTGTCTATTTTATTTTATGTACTTACACATGTCTATTGTGCCATATAGCACTACACCAAAGACATTCGACTTACCTGAAAAAAAAAGACAATATTAAGTATTGCGTAAAACTTAATAAAAGTAATTAGGCATTTAACATGATCAAAATATATCCGAATCATAAGAAAAAAATAATTAATGATCAATATCCAATAAAAAGGCAAGACATAATTCATCATTCGATTACGTAATCGAGAAAGCGCAACTATTGAACGGTTCTAAAGATTTAAGATAGAGTTATTATGTAATTTTTTGGCATCAAATATGTTAATCCAACCGTTATCTAATTGATAATGTCGTTTATATTCAGAGTCGGCGTCCGCACATGAGTAGGCTTCCGATTATTACGTCATATTTTATGGACCTTACATAATGAATGCCGACAGCTAAATTAGAACTCAGAATAGCTGAATAAAATTAATGCGCAGGAGAACAACTGCACAATTAGTTCTATTATTTGATGTTTTAGGTAATATTAAACAGTACTCATCTATTTAAATTATCTTTTCACGCTATCATGAATCATTGCATTGAACACAAACATTGGTAAATGAAACTGTTTTATTCATTTTATTAAATAACAAACAGTAATTATTTATTTATTTATTTATTTATTTATTTAGAACTCATACAGTCGTATACAAACATATTAAAGAAATATTTAGGTAAGATAACAGACCTGGAGGTTCCTTAAAATAATTACAACAAAGTATAAGGTTACAAGCAGCGGTGTCGGACCTAATTTTTCAAAACATAGGCAGGTATGTAATACTAATATATAAATTCTGTGAACAATTAAGTTATGCGAAACTTATTCTTCTAATGCGGTTTAGTTTGCTTCCAACAGCTTGGACCTAACATGTTTTTTAATGGTATACAAAGAATCGTTAAAAGGATCAACTTCACTTAAATTATAATTAAAATATTTGCAGACCCGTCTGAAAAATGTGTATTTAACATAATTGGTACGAGCAAAACTAACATGAAATAAAGCTTGTCGCGGGCGACAACGTCTTAATGGTACACGTAACTTAATGTTTTGCAAGAGGTTTGGACATCTTATTTCGTTTTTTATTATTTTAAAGAAGAAAATTAAGTCAAGATAAAGTCTCCTGTTACAGAGAGTAGGTATACTAAAATGTGCACGAGATGCCGAAGCGCTATCCGAGTAGTGACATGTTCTGTAAGAAAGGGATTTAAGAAAAATATTTTGGATTCTCTCTAAACGATCAATGTGAATTTGATAGTATGGTGTCCATACTACACTAGCAAATTCGAGAGTACTTCTTACGAATGAATAATAAAGAATTTTGTAAGTACATGGACGTCTAAAAGGCTTACCTATACGGAGAATCATACCTAAATTTTTATATGCTCGTTTGCATATATTATCAATATGATTAAAAAAAGTTAGTTGGGAGTCCAAAGTCACACCTAGGTCCCGTATCGACGTTACACGCTGTATTTGTCTACCTCCAATATTATAATTAAAATTAATAACCTGCCGCCTACGGGTAAAACTGATAACGAAGCATTTGTCAAGATTTAAGTAAAGATTATTATCTGTACAGTATTTATAAAAGTTTACCAAATCAGATTGTAGTAACTGACAGTCTGCTTCAGATGAAACAGCTCTATAAATTTTAGTGTCATCTGCATAGACAAGATGTTGCGATTCTAAGAAGCATGCAGACATATCATTTACATATAACGCAAAAAGTAAGGGACCAAAATGTGACCCTTGGGGGACGCCAGAAGGTACAGGAAGAAAACAGGAGGTATAACCCTTCACGGCTACTGCTTGGCTACGATTGCTTAAGTATGATTTTATCCATCTAAGGAGATCACCGTGTATACCGAGCCTCTCTAATTTTATGATTAACATAGAATGGTTTATTTTATCAAAACATTTTGAGAAGTCGGTATACACGGCATCCACTTGCAACCCGTTACACATCTTATTCAAAACAAAATCAGTGAAATTCAACAAATTTGTGTCAACACTACGCCCCCTATAGAACCCATGCTGTGCGATTGATATATGCTGATAAACTGTGGCTGAAATGGTAGTGGTGACAATTTTTTCGAACACTTTACCAAATATATTTAACTTACTAATAGGCCTATAATTTGTAACCAAACTGGCATCACCACTTTTATAAATTGGTGTGATTAAAGCTTTTTTCCATACTATGGGGAAATGTCGTTCGTATAATGATTTTTTAAAAATTATTGTAAGGGGTGTGGAAAGCTCCTTCGCGCAGATATTTATAAAAATAGGGTGAATGAGATCTGTGCCACTGCCTTTACTTATATCTAGACTCTTTAAAAGCTTAAACACCTGGTCCTCGGTGATTTCAACCGAAGATAAATCAATTAAATGATTTACCGAAGCACTGGGCCTACGTGTAGAAGTTGTATTACTCGATACAGGAACAAACACTGAGTTAAAATATTCATTGAAAAAGTTACTAATAGTTTGGCCTTCTCCAGAGGTGTTCCCCAAATAAGATATGTGATCAGGTATGCTATTAATAGGAAATTTAGATTTTATGAAGGACCAAAAGTAGGTCGGAGATTTGAAAATGTTATCCTCGGCTTTAGATATAAAGTTAGTATAACATTCAGCTTCCATTTCGTGTTCCATTTTTCTTAAGAATTTAAACTCACTTTCATCTAATGGATTCAGGTAAGTTTTCCATCGTTTATGTACTGACAACTTTTTACGTTTTAATCTAATCAATGCCCGAGAAAACCACGGAGGATACCCAGTGTTTCGATTTATACGCTTTTGCGGAATAAACTTTATAATTAATTTATTAATTACTGTGTATAGAAACGTCACAGATCCTTCGCAATCTAATGGATTCATACATGACCAGTCCGTTTCAGACAAACCACATCGAATTTGTTCATAGTCACCTAACCGAAAAATAGGTTTATTAATAATATTTTCTTTTAATTGCGGTAATAAATTTGATATGTTAAGTTTCAGACAAATGTCTAATGCTTTATGATGTGGATCCTCCGGAACTAGCGGGTTTTGAGACTCTGTTACAATACAAGATGAGTTTGTCAGGACCAAGTCCAAAATACGGTCATTTAAATTCCTGTGAGAATTAAATTGAAGAATTTCGGTAGTAGCCATAAAGTCAGATAATAAAATAGCATTATTGTTATCATTTGTTGTAAGGGTTAAAAAATTTGCATCAAGTTGCGGGTTCCAAGTAGCATGTGTGATATTGAAATCACCAATACAAATAAAAATATCGTCGGGGTTATTTAGCATTAATATAGTTGCATTATCAAAAAAACGTCGCAATGAGTTATAATGGTCAGCAGTTTGAGAAAAATAAACACACGCAATATGAATAGGCGCGGAACCCGGTCTGGATACAGCAGCAGACGATGAGCGACTCAGAGGGGCGGGAGCGGGCGCGCGGGGCGTTATGGTCAACCATATTTCCTCCTGGTGTGGGCCGGCGCACCACTCGTCGCGACGCGCCACGCAGAGCTCCTCGCGCACGGCTACCATCACTCCGCCGCCGCGGTGGCGGCCCTCCGCAACCCCTCCCGTTGCATAACGATCACGTCTATATACATTATACCTACTGTCAAAATATTCACTACTAAAGAAATCTAGATTAAGCCAAGTTTCGGATATAAAAATACAATCGTAATTATTGTTTATAACACTCGACAGGAAATTATGTGATTTCGTTCGCAAACCTCTTGCATTTTGATAATAAATAGTTAAGTCGTTAAGTGTCATTGCATAATAAGTTTATGTACTTATAGAACATAAATACATTAACAGACGGTTCGTGCATTGTATAACAAATTAATCGAAATGTACCACATGAATCATACCTATTTTTTATCGGAAACAGGTTGTAACCAAGCGCAAAATTTAACAAAAGAGGACCCGAGCACACAAGATACAGCATAAACAAAAGTAGTCATTTTATTTTGTTAAAGTCTGTTTCATTAGAGATGTAGTGAGTTTTAGAAGTGTCGTCCTTGCGCATAAAAATCTTGCACTCTTTCACCCATACGTATTTATAATTTAATTCATTTTTGAGGTCTCTGGCTCGCTTTAATAGAAGCTTGTTCGCTGCTGTGAGGTGTTCATTAATGTAGACGGGGGTAGCAGGGCCCGTCAACCCGGCATTCGCAGTAGTGAGTGAACGACGCGCTCGCGCTGCCGATAACAATTCATCTTTTCGACGTCTTTGACAGAAACGAACAATGATAGCAGGATGACGTGGATCGGCACTCTGTTTACCATCAGCTGAAGTGGGGAACCTGCGTACCCGATGAATCGTGTCGATATCGGTATCACGCAACTGGAAACCGATAGTTACCGAAATACTGCTGAGAACAGATAGTAGGTTTTCCCCACTAAGTTTAGGTACTCCGCTAATTTCCACATTATTGAGCCTGCAGAATTGATCCCGATCACGCTCATTTTGTTTAAGAACCACAAAATCAGACTTTAACTTTTGTAGATCATCTTCAAGGGTAGGTAGTAGCTTGCAACTAATCTCGACGACGGTGAAACGGGTTTCGAGGTTATCTATTCGACTCTCAATTGCACTAATTTTGCACTCAATGCCGGATATTCCTGTATTGGCTCGATCCAAACCACTTTGCATGGAAACCATTTGGGTTTTGAGACCATTTACCGCCTTCAATAACTCATCGTGTTGGTTGTTGTCCTGTCGACGACACGAGACACACCGCCAGTTTGCGATTTTATCGGCGTTCATCCTTTTGTAGGTCGATTCCTGTAGACCTGCACATCTAAAGTGATAGAATTCAGTGCACTGGGAACACAAAACGTCACCATCATCTTCGAATTCTTCAGCACATTTTTTGCACGATGACATGCTGTTGATTAGGATTCGGCAAGCAAAACACGACTATAACGCAACGACGATAGGGCTGTTTACTCGATTTGTTATTGTAAAACTTGTTTACGCTCACGGACTAAACCGGTCGGAACCACGCTCGATCGCTAACTTAATTATTTAATAAATAATCTGTTAATAGTCTTAATTACGAAAACCAACTGCCTGAAGCAAGCTTATTTTCGTGTGAATTAAACAGTGGTTTCAAAACAATTGGTTATGTGTTTCGAGTAAATAATTTACTTTTTTTAATGTCTGACTATGTAAGTAATTATACTTTATTAAAAATTTTGGAAAAGAAAATACTCACGTGCAAACAAATCGCGATTAGCTTTGAAGATATTACAATTATTTTCACTATAAATAAACAGTAATAGCAAACTTATTACAAAAAATATTAATTAACTAAATTACTGTAAAGTTGTGTATAAACTAGCACAAAACGAGGAAAATGGAGTAATTAACATACGACCGCGGTGACAGTCCGGATGACGACTGAAATGAAAATTCACCAAGCATATCCTTCCTCTGGAAACTACTAACGATGAAGGACGCTCTCCTTTATGTTCTACTTGCTCACCTCGCCCGGACCTCGCAAAAGAGTCACTTTGACATGCAATTATAGAACTAATTCCTTCATGCATAGGGCTGAAGTCGTGGTCTGAATAATGTGACGCAAGAAGATTCACTGAATGTGACCCGCAGCGGAGCATGAACCATGTAAAGGTGTACTTAACTCGACACTAAAGACTAAGGAAGTTTGTTGGTACTTGTTGATATAATCAGGCTTTATTGTATCGTCGTGGCTTAATTCTTTTGTCCCTTATTTGATACGTGTATACTGTATAACCCACTCTTTGATACTTATCCAACGATTAGACGATCAAGCTGTTGATAAGAAAGTTTGTGGTGTAAACAAAACAGATTAAGATACGTACGCATGCCCATGTCCCAGATTTGAAATTATTAATGAAAATTAGGCCCATGGCATAGATCAGTAAATATTGACATAGGTTTGTTCCAAAAATATGGAAGTGCCTCAAAGAAAACAGATCCAAACAGATGCAGATAATGCTTTGCGATAAAATTGTGAATATGCCTCATAGCTACATTTAGCTCTAGGTGTATTTTAGTTTGTTAAAGTTTTATTTTTCTGACCATTTTGATTACTCAAACATCTTAAAAAATAGAAGGCCAAGAATCGCGGAAACAAACACGTTGAATTGCTGACATTGCATGCCAAATGCAATAAAGATTTGTCAACAACCTTTTTTATTCACACTATAAAAAATCATCAGCACCATCTAAAAACGGCAGCTGTTTTAATGAAAAAACATTGATCGTATCAAAGGCAGTATTGACATGAGTAATTTAAGAGCCATCATCAACTAAAAAGGGCAGTGCATGCATGATGCGGGCTTTAAATGAATAGGGGCTATTGATGCATGTAGCGTGCGCCGGCGCCGAGGACGTCGCCTCGCCATCCGGACAGACAATGTACAAAGCCTTATGTATTCATTGATACAGTTGTAGATACTAAGTATTGCATACCCAGAATCGCGAAGTAAGGAATGGTATCAATCTTATCGGTCGTTTATTTATCGTGAGAATTGCAGACAAGTGCTTACAAAAGATGTTATGTCAATAGAGAATCTGGAATTGATACATCTGATAGGCCCATATCTTTGCGCATTAGTTTTGATTGTCTGCTATTGAACGATCTGAAAGCATATCAATTTATCGCTAAAACTGCGCTTAGCTGATAGTGCTTAAAATGTAACTTGTCTACCTTTTGTATTGTTGTTTGTTTTATACCTTGAATTTGCGGTGTTTTGTATGAATTAGAAGTTATTTACTTGAATGGTTGGTTATTCGTAGCCGGTAGTTATATCGGCCATGATTAGAACAAATCGAAAGTTTTACTGACGTCATTTATACAATATTGTTTTTAGTATGATTGCATTTGAATAACTCGTGATTCGTGATGTGTTTGCAAAATACTTACAACCTTGGTAAACAACAATCATAGTTCTAAAAATAATATTGTTGAATGTAGCACTGATAATTACATATTCTAACAATCCTCTTCAGAAGTTAAATAATTCTTGATGTTCATTACTATTTTTATGATTTATCTTCTAGGTTTCAACTAATGCCATATCACGTTATTTCAAAATATTATGCCTATCATTGGATAAGTTAAAAATACTTCCTTCGATTGAACATTAATGGTCGGTAAAGTGCGAATATGCCTATCAGTTCTCCACTCGCACAATACTTGTCAATTCTAATGATCTGCAATAGCATTGTTCAACCCACATCGTGTCACTTTTGACAATAAGCTGTTTTTGCACTATTGAGCAAGAATATCAATATTCGAAATATGATTGCAGTAATAATGAACACTTCATTTGTAATGCAATTAATTTGGCAATGATAATATCGATCCTAATAGAATTGCGACATACAAGTCGTGAATGTTTATTGGAAGGTCAAACAGAATCTCAAATAACGGAGAAAGGCAAATTTTGGAACAAAATATATATGTATGGCTTACGACTATGAATTCAATGATGTGAGATCGCAAAACGCGACCCACATAAAATACCAGATAAAAATCACAGACGATTTTGTAGCTGCTTCGTCGTGTCCTATGTAAATATCGACCCGAGGGCCTTTTGAAGGAAACTGCAAACAAAATGGAAAAAGTAACTTTCGCCTTGTCATAAGCTAGAGTTTTATTTACTTATTGTAACTGTGACATTTCTGGCAGTAGTCACTTTCCACCGTGGGTGTCACATTGTGTGCAGCGAAAGCCGAATGAAGACAAAAGGTTATTCCGTATGTGAGCATGTGTATTCGGAACTCCAATCGGCAATATGACTAAAAAGTGGACCAAGTCCATTGAACACAGAGTTTCTATTAGTTTATTTCCTCTAACATATGACCTGATATGACTCGCATATTCCTACATACATATTTGTTAACGTGTATGTAGTTCTTCTCGGATAAGAATAGATAACCTAGACTTTTGAATACTCAATTTTAATTGAAAGCTTATATTGCCGGAAATATAACTCATATGTATTTCATGTACACACGAATTGTTATATTTGATGAATAGACATCGCTTTCCCTGTTGATTGAGGACATCGTTCAAGGTACAGTTAGTTACGTCAGCGTCCGAATGAATTTCTCGTTGGTTTTTTTGCACAAATAGTAAAACTTGTTTTTATGCGACCTAGAAAGAACTCTGAAACCCATGTTTAGATAGCGTTGAAATACAAATGATTTGTTGTTTTTTAAACCCAGTTTCTTAAAGTAAATATCTACCATGCTATTTCGGAATCGTGTTTGCCGTAACTTCTACCATTGTCGCCAAGGTTTTTGAATTAACGACTTGCTATTACATTGCATCAATATCAATAGAAAGTCTAATGGATAACTTTTTATGTTACACATCATGTCGATAGCTCGCTGGCTAGATCCAGCAGACTTACGTTATCACCTGTCTCTCCTTATAGAGTGCTCTTCGACGTGTCGCGTTGGCGTAGCTCTCTCCTTTTAATGACTTTCCAAGAAAAACAGGTGGCTAGAATATCTATTGATATTTTCTGGTAGGTAAACATAATGTCTGAACTGTCAATTACAGTTTCAGTATCAAAAATATTACATACTAGTTGCTTTTATGTCGTCAAAACATGTATTAATATCATAGTGTCTTAGCCTTGGCACTTGATTTAATACTATTTGGTTCATAAAACCCCGGGGCACATAGCCAAGCATCGATCTTATAAGATTGTCTTGTGTATCATATTTACTACATAACATAGATATTAAGTAGGTACTACATCTGTAATTACAATTTTAAAGTAGTACGGAACCGGTATACGAAAAAGTATGTTATCTAAACATAATAATTTATTCATTTTAAAGCCATAGTAAATCTGAGAGCTAATAGTGGGATTAGAGGATATGTAACTTAAGTTCTTAACTAAACATGAAACTTTGCGAGGCGTGCATACAAATCGATACGCCCCTCGTTCGATAGCGGGATGACCGTAGTTCGGGCGGTCGGTAGGCACGGCCGTGCATAAAAACACTCGGAAAGAAACGCTTCATGGCCGCTCAGTTTTTGCCTCACGCGGCAGCGGGCCTGAATGTTATTCAAAAACTGCTCAATTGTTAGGTCACGGTAATAATCATTTTCACACAAACAAGTACCTATATATTGTTAGTTTTGAAGTATCAACGCTATGTGGGAACTGTCGCGTTGTTTGTTATACCTACATATAAGCGAACGGTGTACTAACAACCGAACCTACGTAATATTTAGCTTCTAATGATTGTTATATTGCAATCTTTTAATCTTGCACAGTCGTCTAATAAATAAAGTTTTGTTCATCATGTTAAATGCATCCAGACACACATAAACACACTGTGACTTTACGATAAAGCTGTATCACTAAACTAAGTGCCAATCTTAAATTCTGCGCAAGAATATTATTATTGGCCTAGTTCTCGGGTATCATTTGTTTCAATACAGTCGTTTTAAATTTCTAGTGTCGAAGCCGTATCAAATATGTTTATTTTATATCTATGCCAGGGTTCGAGACTTCGAGTAAGCAATTAAGTTTAAATCTAGATTATATTATCTACGTATAAAGCCGAGTCGGATACTATGAATCATATGGTTTACTGCCTTAGATATAAGTTATAGGAAGTGTAAGTTGTTATTAGCTTCCTTATTTTATTTCCCTATTATTAGATAAATTGGTATGACGAGTTTATGACTTAATTTTATTCGCACTATAATCATCATTATGAATCTTCAATCACTAATAAAAAGATCGAAGTTATGAATACGTTGAACGTGGACTGATCATAATGTTATCGTTATTTCTTACGTCGAAAACCAAGGCAGAGCGCGACAAGAACCCTCACGATAAGGGTTCATATATATTTTAGACCTCTATGTTATACAAATCAAGATTTAAACAATTTGTTTTCCTAGATCCATTTATCAATAGTGAGGTGACTAGCAGAAATGTTTTACACCTGATTAGCCAACATTCGGCAATATCGAGCCAATAAAATATAATAGTAATTTTAACCCCTCGAAGGTCGCTTTACAAGGATTCCGAACCCTTAATCAGACTGCAAATATGGGCCACCGTCGTTCTTAGTGAAAGTGTATTATTTCTTGTTCTATAGTTATCACATCCGGTATGGTCCTGTTACCTATGAAACATGACGATGTTTAAAAACCATTGCACAACCTTTATATAATAAACAACGGTCAAAACCACAAAAAGTAAAAAATTTTAGTCATGTAGAAACTAGAAACTAGGAACGAAGTCCTGAACGAAATTGAAGTGATTAATTAATTCTTTATAGTGGTAAAACTTTTCCTGCCTCATGTATCTTTTTAAGTTGTAAGTGTCAACGCTCACTGCTGAAAAATGGGTACAGTCAGACAATACAGTGATAAATTAGGTTTACCATAAAAGGTTTTAACAGGTGCCAATTTGTCTTGTATTTGTGTCTTCTTCGTTCGTACACACACATACATTATGTAACTATCTTAAGTACGTAACCTATTTCTAATAGTGTTAGTAGAATTATAATTCGAGATCATGACGTTAGGATAAATCTCAAATTTCATTTTCAGCAAGAGTTTGCTATAAGTTATTTATTACTTTCACAAACTTTATTTTTCGAGTCACGTTTCAATTTGCTACAGTACAGACATTTACATCGTTTGTATAGTTACAGAAAAAACAAAAATAAGTGATGTGAAATTAAAAACAAAAGCAAATACTCAACATTCGAATCACTTCCCGATACTAATTTGGCGTGCACTTAATGCGATATCCGATGCACGTAAAGATATATAAGGCCAGCATAAAACCGTTTCGGTATCAATTAAAGTACAGTGTGGTGATGTCGTCACTAGTGATTATACTGACATGGTTTGCAACGCGACGCCAAACAGACCCGGATCGGGAGAGTGTCGAAACACATCCATTAACGATAATTAAGCTCGGTTTTTTACAGCAAACGCTCAAAATGTCATCCGCTAACACATTACTGCAATAGACAGGCAAGCTAAAGAGTTCAACTAATGGAGGTTAAAAACTTAATATGGCATGACTGTGATTTTCAACTGCGAGGAACTTTGTCAATCTACCAACAATAAAATCGGCCTTTTTTATTTTTGCTTGTTTCTCTATTTTTATCATTCGATTTTGGATTGAACCAATCCCTATTCTCTGCTTCAACGTACTATATTTTACTAGCGACCCGAAACAGCTTCACACTGGTGTAACTTACTGATGGACAAAAGTATTTTCTAAATTTCCGACTTTTCCGGACGATTTTACTAACAATTTCAAATCCAAAAAAAAAAATCTTAATTGCGCGGACCGTTTTCAAGGGCTGATACATGCGGCACAATAAATATTATTTTTACCGGCGACCCGTGCCAGCTTAGCACCGATGCAATTTATACAAATCAATTACGTATTTTTAAAAAAAATATACTATTCTGACATATATGAAAACAACGATAAAAATTAAACACCCAAATCGATCGAGACATTCCAGGGTTGAACTTTCATACATGTGGCAATTGATTTTTATTTATATAGATTTTATTTTATTTTTTAGGTAATATGATACAGTTATACAATATACCTATTTTACATGTAAAATTACTTAAGCTATAGTATAATTGCAACTGCGTTATTCACATTATATGTGAGACATAATATATTGACGCTACGTCTTGCGACGTAGATGGAAGGTCACTAAAGAAAATAAAATAAAAGATATCTTTCATACATTATTCGAGCGATTGATATCTCTAATCAATCCAATAGGAATCGATTTCTAGTTGTGTGAAAGAAGGAAAATTATATTATGCATACTAAATTTTAATCATTAATTTTAGTGCTTTAAGAGCACAATTTTTAAACTTTCCTACAGGTAGCGCAAACAGATGAAGATAGATATTGAGTTTATTTCTCAATAATACTAATTGAAAGCTAAAAACTTCGTTTTCAATAAGGGTGTAGTCTAAAACATTTAAGCAAACTTCATATGAAATACTATCCATTCAGAATATTTACTGTGAACAGTGTATAAAAAAATCCATAAGATTTAACATACGCGAGCACACTCATGACAGCTACTTCATATAACATATGTCGTGCCTGCTTTATATTTCACTCAACACTGACTCATCGCGACTGATCGGACAACTCATTTGGTATCGTTGGTGCAGCTGGTGAAAAGAGATCTGGTCTGAAAGCTGGTCAAAATACAGACAGAAAGTTATAATATTATAATGTCTATAATTAAGAAAAGCATATTTTCCTTTTCAAATATAGTTATTGTTTTTACCCAAGACTGAATTCTTATTCCCAACAGCTAACGGTTTCTGTGTTAAGTATGAGTACCAAAACGTAAAGCTGCGATACAATCTTATTATTAATTATTCTTGCCTACAGTTAATTAGTCATCTCACAGGAATTTCTATGAACAATAAGGTTTTATCTCGAACGTTGATAGTAGGTGACTGGTTCTACCTTGTTCGTGTTGTAAGTACTATTTTTTATACCTAGTTGAGCTGAACATTATGAATGGCTAAATGACGCAAATGTGTTGATAAAGAAATTATTCACTACTTCCTTTTTACCAAATGTTGTTATAACGGAATCCATAGCTGCTTTTTCTTCAAAAAGTAATAAAAGGAAGTCTGCATAAAAACTAAATTATGGGAATCAAAAATGAAAAAAATGCAGAAAGATTTGAAACTGTGACAAGAAGAAACGACTGGTTACGCATTATTGAGTGTTCTAAACGCAGCACATTATTAGAATTTCATTGAATAAATCCATGGCCTGTGTAAGTGAAATCGATTCGAAATTAATTTACTCTTGATGAATAGGGAGTTGCTTAGATAAACCGAACAATAATAACTATTATTACCTGCGGTCGTCCTCACAGTATATGTAGAAGGAGGCAACTTTTAATCTGTTATATTTCATGTTTCTGGGAATCTGCAATGGCTTTCCGTAAGGAACTGTCCTAGGGCCTCTACATTTTGTCATTTATCTTATCATCTAATAAATTATATTATTTGCAAATTACATTTTAATTACTTTGAAATATTATTTTGATAAAATGTCCTGTCCTCCTGCGACCACGAACGCTGCAAAGTGTTCGAAACGTCAGGAAAAACAAAAAACCACGCGATTAATCCGGTTAAAAGTTGTTTTATTATAATGATAAAATGTTGTTGGAACTCATGTTGATATGCTTGTTTGAGTATCAAAGATAGAACTAAAGTTGAATGTATACTAAATTTATAATGAGGCTTGCATTTCGACAGCAAATCAAGATGACATTTTGAAATTAAAGATTAATCTTTTATTTATAAGAGTGCTTTTCTAGTGGTTGAAAAGTAGGTATACCTAAAAAATAAATAAATAAATAAAATATATAAAAAAACGAGTACGCATAGAAAACGTTTAACTAGACCAAGTAGTCTAACGAGTCTCAATAAATGTACCTAGTGTCGTTGATTAAGCCATCCAGCTGGTTTTGAAAGTAATTTATATTTCCGCCGCCATAATGTGAATTTAAGATTACATACGTACCTATCTTAATAAATTCTTCGAAGCTTATTAGCATTGGTGATTAAAAGTTCATTTTGTAATTTATTTACGTATGTAATTATGTGTTAGTTTTTTTAATAACATTTTATAACTATTAGTTTTAATAATTGTTTTCCGAAACAGCTTAAAAGAGAAACACCCAAATTCCATTAAAAAAATTGTATTGATCATCTACTACCTCTCCGATTTTAGATTAGTAGAACATTTGCCTAGGTATAACTATGAATAAAATCGCCATGTATGTGCGTCGTACCTGGTACGGAAAAGTGGATATTCCTTGAAGTAATTAGTACTCCGTAAGTAGTGTTAATACTGAACGTATTAAAACCACTTGATCCCACTTACTAAGTTAATACGATTTTAGTATCCGCAATAGGTATCTCCTGCATAAGTCAGATTAATAGCTTTTCGCGCCTAAACGCTATTTTAAATATGGAAACGGCCTGTTAACGCCCTCTGATGGGAGTTAATGCACCGAAAGCTTTTTCACACTTTAAGTGCTGTTCGATAACAGAATTTAATGTTTGGCGGGATTAGTACTAACATACTCTATGTGAAAATTACAATAGATACGTGCGGGAAATATACTACTTTTTCAAGTTTTCTTCTCGGAAATGGCGGGGTTTATTCAGTAATCAAACGTAATTTTCAAGAAGACAGAATACAGAGTTTTGGTGATTTATGTACTAAGGTAATCCAATTTTTTATTGAATTTGGACATTGATAGACCATACCTTATTCAAGTCGTTTGGCTACACCTACAGGGAAAATACGAACATAAAAAAATAAACAGACAGTGACACACATTTCTTCCCCTTAAATGATTTGATTATAATCTTGTTTACATATAAGGAAATTGCCCTAAAAGTAAGCCTTAATTTATGATAAGTATGCGATTAGACTCTGATCTCATTTCGGATGATTCAGCGTCCGTTTAAAACGTCCCATTATAAATGGAGTCCAACATATTTCTGACACTAACCATATGGTATATTAATAGAATATTATACCTATATAAATTAATATACACGCTATAAAAACACTGTTTTGGACACGCATTCCTGTGTCGGTCTGGAGTGCCAAACTTCTGCAAATTGGATCTATAAATAGCGGCAGACTTATTTCACATGTGAATATTTTGCGAATTTGGTACAATGTTGTTAGAACGCAAGAGCAATGAATATATGTAACCTGCGTGTGAACGTATGCAGTAGTAGTAGACTTAGGACAATGATCACCAACGATTTAACTTGGACCTAAGAGTAACTAAAGTATAAAGTTGGATTCTGGACTACAATTTAAATACTACCTTTGATTGGCAAACGCAAAAAGCTTTTAAGGAATGGCACCTTTAAATTAGTCTAGGGACCTAACAAGGTCCCTAGACTAATTTAAAGAATAAACAATATAAAGACTTCAAACAGGCTTTTCTTATACGATTAAATGAAATATTGTATTAAACAGTGAATGAATACTTGTTTGACAAATTATACTTAATTGTCGTTATAAAAAAAAAGGTTTTGGGTTTTTATGTTGACATTTTGGATTTGAATTTTGTTGTAATATTTGATGTGATATTTAATATATTTAAATTTTATTTTTCAGTTTTTTTAACAAATTCAGATTTGTATGCCGATAACGGCTAGACATAGCGTTCATTCATAAAAGTACTTAGTACTTAATATTTGTATACTACCTATATTCTACAAATAAAATATTTGAATTTGAATTTGGCAGGGAATATATTTTCTGATACAATATATTTGTACGTTGTCCGAACCAATTCAATAATAACTACCTACCATAAAATATAATAATAGTCTGACTATATTTAAAACAAAAATTACCACATTTTATTCCCGTATTTTCAATACCAACATATTTTCCCTAAACAATAACAATGGTAAATGATCAACAAACACAGGACAGCTACAACTATTGTGTGCTAAAATAGCACGGCATGGCGCATTGGCGCCCCGCGGCGTCTCTCGTTGGCAGACTCTTCTTGGCACCAGCAATCATGGTACAAGGACCAGGTGTGTTACGGTATCTACTCTTTATAGTTTAGTATCTTTGTACTACATGTAGCGTAGTGCCAATTCTAGGAAGTACTAGTCAGATTTGATTGCTCTACATATAAATTGGAATGCTATGATGCAATAAATAAAATTGTACCCACAGTTCTTGAAACTCGTTGATGTAATTGATTAATTGGTTTTAAGAACTGTTTGACAATAATTGGTCTTCTGAAAAATGTTGTGTCTGAAATTGTTTAAGGCAGTGGTTTTATGTCTGTTTGTGTTTAATACCTTTAAATTCGAGCCAATGCGCAGAAATAAAATAATAAGTAACTTTATTAAAGTAGTCGTCTTGTTCGCTCATATGCTTCAGTTTCCTTAACTGGCAACGATTTTAATATCCGCTCCGATCCGATCTTATCTCATCCAATACAGATCAATCCTGAACGCTGTTCTTCTTATATTCCGCAAGCAGAGAAATACATAGCTAAGGCTCGATGCACAAACAGCCGGCAGCGGTAGAGAAATCGCATCGAAACCGGAACTGATAGTACCGACGGATATTTTATTATTGAAGATACCTGTCACAGCCACCCCACTTCACAGGCTTATCGACATAATGTTCTTGAACTGAGAAGGTGGTGTATTGCGGTGGTAATAAAAATGTAAGATTTTGGCCTTTATTAAAGTGGACTGTTTTTTTTTATGGTGGCAAGCGCTACGTAGACTTCCAAACAGTAGGTGGAAAGATTGATTTTGCAACTGATGTCGATGGCATTTGTTGTTGTAAGTGACGTCGTTAACATCGGCGGTTAATGACTGTACTTTTAACGCGTATGTGTGTTAACGCACTAAGAGATCTTATAAAATATATCTGTTGATTTGAATTTGTTAATAGTCGTCTTACCCCTTCTTCAGGGACCACATGTGCTACAGTGGTATATACATGTACCTACGTATCGTCAGTATGTTCTATTAATTCCACTTATTGCAAGTTATTGTGAATTAGCTTAGCATGTTTTTTTCTCGTTATGCTAATGTCCATTGATGTATGAATCGATCGTTATTCGTATGCGCTTGTCCGTCCCTGACACCATATTAACGCAGGTAGAAGCGACGTGCCTCCTTACGGTAACGATGTTTAACAATTTTACTCTAAGAAAATTGTCTCTTCTTTATGGAACAACTAGGCATTCGGCCATCTTTGAATTGCTAATTATTCAAAAATGAGTCTAAATATATTCGAAATGCAGTATGAATCATATGTGTCATAGAGGTAGCTATAAAAAATAAACACATCATAAAAATATTAACTAATTATCTAATGATAATGTCAAACATAATTAATGAAATCGCAAGTCATCACCAAACCCATTATCACTATAATAATACACAAATATTTCTTTAATTAAATTTATTTAAAAATTAATATTATACCAAATATGCCTTCAAGTGGTTTGTAAACTGCATTGCAGAATTGACGAATTAAAAGTTGCCGTACGGATTGCAAAGGTTCACGCAGTATCATTATCTACTGGGTAGTTACACAACTTAGCAGTTAGCCACGGTGGGCCTCTAGGCCACTTGTAGCCTTGCAGATATGTATTTTTTGTTGGTCTTATTACGGTTTCTGAACTAAGAGGTTCGCACCTAATACTAAGACCTGTCAGTCACTTAACACCGCGACGATCTGTTTTCTATCATAGCAACGAACCTGAACGCCGCCGGCATCAAATTCTTTCGCACTATTTTTAGACAAGTACACTTGCGCATTAAATATTGTTGAATGTTCTCTCATATTTTTAGCAGTTACTGACTCCAAAATATACGTATTAGAACATTTTCACTTACATTTTACGGTTAGTGGAATTCAATAGACAACGATTAACCTTTAACTGTAAAGGCCACAGCGTTATAATCCAGTTAAATTACAATGTATGTCTCAGTTTAAATCGCTGTAACTTAAGTAGATTAAACTTCAGATCTGTAGCTACCATTAATCATACTTAGGTTGTTAATCCAACTTGGAATATTTAATACCTTGTTGACAATAATTTCTTACTTAGATTTCGAACTATGAACGAGATAATCGTACGTATAGTTAATAATAAAGTCATTTACATTGCATTGTGTTTACGCTCCAGTGAGCATTACGATGCAGAACGTCGACAACACAATGCCTTGGTTTTTATGAAACAGCTAACTTATCAGTCATCAGTATGATCACTTTCCATATACGTAAGTGCGCACGTATACATTAAGATTCAAGATTAATTACCACATTCACTTGACTGCAGTTCTTCGCAAAATTTGCTCAATAGTTGTGTATATACACAAAGTATGTTGTTATATTAATTAAGCCTTGCTCTAAATTACAACATATTTAAAGGCTTTTGTATATTCAAACTAAGTAGGTCGTGAACTCCACGGGCGTTTACTATTGCTTCGAAATATTCAGATTCCATATTATATTTCATCACGTAGAATCCAATAAACATGCAATTCGACGTGTAAATAGGAAGTCTGTCTATGAATTTATATGTTAAGGTCTTTCATGGACATTGCAAAGAAGTCACCCATCAAACGGAATTTGAATCGCTAATAGAAATGTTTTTTATTCAAACGTCACTTCAAAGGATCAGCTGAGGAAGAACTAACGACTCGTATAAGGCGAGTCAATCTCAGTTAGTGGTGGAAGCTATAAAACAGATAGGTTATTGCCATCTTCGTCTAGAATACCGACTGCAAAATGTTCGAGTATCGAACCGAGTGAGCAGTAAAATTGCAAGGAAAAGTTGGCATCGCGCCAGCCGTGCGTACAGTCCTCCGTGCGCCCGCGTTCGCGATTTATTGTTTGCAGAAAGGAAACTCTTATTCCTTATTCATGTGGACACAACACTTCGATTGAAAGTGATATCGGGCTCGCGTTACGCTACGTTCGTATGTTAGTACAAACATATGCTCAACATTGTGATGTTTCAATGTGCGAAGATAACAATGATGGTCGTTTGATATACAGAAAGGAAAGTAGAAAACTACATCATCCGCCGCTGTGCTCGCCGTACTTGGTTGTGTACATAATATTGTTGTTATGGGTCCTAACAAGTTAAGTATACATAGTGATGACTTCGGAAAAAATGCTTGAAAGAATGTTGGTAGACAATTGAATTTTTAAGATTCTATGTACCCAAGTGGTGCTTCAATTTCCTTTTAATATAAGAAAAATGAAGTAAGAGCTTACATCACATCCCTTCTTTTAACAAACAAAAATATTTAAGAAAGCACCATATCCAATCAATAAAAACTGAGTGAAAATGGTAAGTATCGTTGCACAAAGTTTACTAAAACGATGCGAGTTTGATATTCAGAAGTGTAGTAATTCAACTTAATGCGTCATTACTTAGACATTTTAATGGGTGTAGGGAAGGGAATGGAATTAATTTTGTTGGCGCGGGCACGCACGGTCCCGTCGCCCCCGCTCTGACGTGACGGGCGCCTGCCCATCTCATCATTAAAGGGGCCTCCAATATTCTCAACAGCCAGATTAAAATTTAATGAATCAGGACGATGTTTTAAGTTAGATTTAATAATGTTTTGGTGGATAACCGTGATTTTTATTCCAATAGAATGAAACAAAAGCCATGATGAAAGCAAAACTTTGCGATCTACATTCAACATCTAGAGAGCGGCCCCAACCATTTTTACGGCTTTCCTGCAATTGTGGAAAGCTATGAAAATCGTTAGATATGTACCCCGAAAAGTTTTACTTCAGTTGTCGTGCCTACATGTAGATAGGTATCTGCGGTGCAGACAGTGGGGGTTAGAGGGGTCGCTGCACTGAACTACCCTTACCCCGACGAATTCTTGGAAAATCGGCAGCAAAACTAACATTCGGAAAATTTACTGCCTCTGTCTTCCCAGATACTCATGACTCACGTTAATAAATCAAAGAGTTTGGCCTTGAATGCTAGATGGCTTGACATTTACCTAACGATCATACAGGCTAAATAAGCATACCCTTGAACTGTCGCTATAATGGTGAAAACAAGACCTAATCGACACGCAACCTTAAAATAGTCAAGAAATCTTTAGTAAGGTTGACCACTTCAAAAGAGAAAAGATTTATGAAATTAGTTCTGTGAATAAATTATAGGTGACAATAGAGGTCATGTCTGCGTGTAGGTCTTATGTGTCTATAAATAAGCGAGAGGAAAGCAATCCAATAAAGTCCTAGCACAATATTAAACGTCGTGCCTCCAAGCCCCTCTGGCTGTTAATCCTTTGAGCTCGTAACTGACTTTTTCCGGTAAAACACGCACTACGTGATTCATCGAGTGACTTTACGTTGAGTCTATTCTTATATGAGGCATACCATATTTGCAATATTTTAATATTATCCTTATTACCTTATTTTCTTATAAAACGTCGCACTGACCTCGGAGCAACAAGCTTAGTTTAGCGTTCTCATCATCATTTCTGTAATCTTGTGTGGGTTCTTTCACAATTTCGGAAAGTGAGTATCTGTTAGAAGTTTAGATAATAGATTCGCCCCTTATCGATATGCCTTTTCATAAATACGTACGTTTTAGGATTAACCTTTCATTTGTTATGATCGGTGATGGTAAACATTATTTTGCAATACACTTAGTTATCGATAAAATAGATATTTTTCAATTTCATAATAGCAAGGCAGCGTCAATCTACTGCAATCAATAATAAAATGATAATAACTTTACATGTTATGTGAATATTGCAATGTTTTCTTAATGAAAACCGCTCCATTTCGTGACTTGTGCCATTACAGGGGTGTGCTAGACATATAAAAGTATGCACATATAACAAGAGGTACTCTAGTGAAGGGGGACTCGAGCAGAAATTACTTTATTAGATTTATTAAAATATAGTACCAAATGTACTTAAATTAAAATTTATAATAGGTATGGTATGTTATATGTTGGCAGACATGAAAATATATTTGAAATATTGAAAGTGATCGGGCACTTAAAAATTAGATAGGTATATCATATGCACATATATAGATAGATAGATATTAAACAAACGAATACCAATGTGTGAACATTCATGAATAAATTTCTTCTAAAAGTCATTACATTTAAGTAACACTGAAGGATACTATTGGACGCATTTTTTTATAAATTTGTTAATTAAGCCAAATCTGTGTACATATGAGTCGTTGTACCTTGGGCAGCGGAAATAAAATTACATGCATGTTTTATCGTTATTACTCAAATCATTTTCATGTGTGTCACACACAATCACAAAAAAACTGTTTTTAATTACATACTCACTTTTATTTTTCGTTTTCGATCTCGTCTATCAGTAGGTACTCTAGAAAATTAATTTATATTCCAACTAGCTTCTACCCGCGACTTCGTCTGCCTGGACATCAGAATTAAGTCCAGCCGGGATAAAAGGTACCCTATGCATTAATCTAGGTTATAAACTATCTGTGTGTCACCAAATCCGTACAGTAGTTATTGCGTGAAAGAGTAACAAACATCCATACATACAAACTTTGGCGTTTATAATATTAGTACGAATTCTAAAGTCAAATCAAAGTTTAAAAACAATGCTTAACCTTAAAATGGATGTGGTTAAATCATATTTTACTCAATTTCGAATAAATATTGCATAGTAGTCTTGTTTATATTATTATTTTTAAACTTAATTCATCTCATTCCAAAGTACAAATACGAACTGAACATATTTCCAATGTCAATCGAGCGAATTATTTGTCAAGAGGAACCCTGCAGATTTGGATCCATTTCTTTATTTTTAAGTATTGAAATCTGATTGAAACATAAATACATTTGTATGCCTATGAAACGATTTCCATATTAACCGTATTTTCAATGCATGAATTCCTAACTGGTGAAATCCGATTTTAAATCGATTATCAAAACTAAATGAGTGGATTTGTAATCTTAATTTGATTTACATTCTTGAATAATGTTTATCTTGCTTCCAATTTGTTCGAAACATATTTGATATCTGATCTCATTAATAAATATTGGATTTATAAAGTAGAGCTCCAAAGTCCTACTAATATTATAAATCCGAAAGTTAGTATGTTTATGAGTTTGGATACCTAGTTAATTAATCACACAAAAACTATGAATTGCTTTGGGAGACATTTAGTACCTGTTTTACAGCGATTTTTTTGATACAGCGTTCCTGCAAGTAAAGGCGAATCCCGCGGGTGAAAATACGAGACGCATGTAGATAATTATAATAAAATTACGATTTACAATAGTTAGCGCATCACAATGGTCATTGCTGTCGACTAGTCATATGCGATGTAAAATCGTATACATATAATTAAAATACAACCGATATAAAAGCTAACACTAAAGTTATTATATTAAATGGAAAAAGACTAACACCATTGAAATAAACCCTTTTATCATACTTAATACTCTACAATTTAAACTTTACCTGCAACCAAAACTCTATTAGAAGAAATATAAAAGAAATTAACAGGCCACACCATTAACAAGTGACGTATTGCTCTTTGATTCGATGTAACCAAATAATCGATTGTTTATAATTTAAATGACGCAATAAATTAAATAAACACGGCAGATGCGATAATCGTCACATTTTTCACCTGGTTTCCAACGCACCTTGTGTTAAATGCATCTCTTACGAGACTTACGAAACCATTTTAGGTAGTGGTAGGTACTGAACACATTTCATGTTAGCCTTATCTTGATCCCTGACATTTAATTGGGTCAAGAATGCGTGTGATAATTTAATTGCATTAATTATTTCTTGACTAGGGTTTTTGTATGTTTGAAATGGTTCAAGAATGATACACATTTTGTCCATGTTTGTTTCCGTTTATTTATTTAGACTGAATCTATTATGTACTGACGTAGATTACATTATATTAGTTTGAAATTATTATTCGTTATCTAAGTGTTTAATAAAATGCTCATATACTTATAAGTTCTCACGTTCCCAGAAACGGTCCCACAGCTTCGCTTCTCAAAATAAACAGTACTTCTATATTTCGATGTCCATTATTTCAAGAATTTGATAAAGGTTAAAGTTCTTTCACTTTGTATGGATGAGTTAGCATAGTCCCGTCAAACAATTATGGCCACTCAGGCATTTAAAACAGTACTTTATACTTGTGAACTTTTTGGATGAACTTCACCTTTAAAAGTTGATAAAGTTCATGACTATAGACTCAAATATACCTAGCGATACAATATGACATGTAAGTTGCCAAAAGTCAGTATAAACAAGGAAGTACCGGGTACTTTAGTGTCAAATATTGTCCAATAAATTCACACTTGTTTTCTTAGCCCTTTATAGGCATTTGGTCTGAAGTTTTGTAAACACAGTAGGTACGAAACAAGGAAAACATATAAACAAAATGCCTGGGCCACTTGTAGCAGGATTAGGATCATGTTTTTATAAATGACTTTTGCCTAATTGCAAGCAATATTCTGTGTTATTTTGTGTTTATTTTTATCGTGTTTCATATCATTGCTGGTTATAATAAATTACCTAATAAAGGAAGTCTGTTATCCCACCATCTTAAAAGGGTCCTCAATAACTTTCAATCTTTTCCGACATGCTGACTGATTTATCAGGAAGTCTGCAAATGACTGTATCACTTGCAAGGTAACAATCATAGTATTACAATATAGACTTTTTAATTATTAATATTACTAAACAAGCGCTTGCTACGTATAATACTAAACTTTCAGTTTGTTTTACCCTTTTCAGGACCCTAAACATATTTTACCTCTCCTTAAAGTTTATTTTGATGAATCGACGATTTTCATAAAGCAAAATTTAAAGTGGCTTCACCGTTCTGTGACATTGTGTTATAGGAATAATGACATACATCTTACTTTCTTTCTTTCTTCTTTCTTTCTATTATTTTTAAATAGTGAAAATGCTTTGACTACTTTACTTCCTACAAAAGGACTAAGGCGTTAATTCTGACTTGCCTTGTTTTAACAACGCCAACGATACGTCTAGCAAATGTCTGCAAATGTAACTCAGAATAGAACATGTTAACGTTGGCTCTACACATAATAAGGAAACTAAATTTAATATTAAATTCACCAGACCGTAGAACCATGCTGTACTTCTAAAAGGACGTTCGGTGTACTGGAAACCAGAAATTATCTAAATATGTTTAAAGTATGCATCTAATTACAATTGAGTGTAATTAGATGCCTACTTTGAACATATTATATCCATTTACATATCATATACAGCTTCAGACTAGCAAACTTTGTGCATATGAAATATGAGTGAGTCTGAGTTTGCATGCGTTTAGGTTTTCTAAATAGTTTCATGGTTTGGATGCTGAAATGTAGTGAAACGAATATAAACTAGTATTATTCTTAATAAAAGTAGAACAGGGGTTACTCTAAAACCATTGGATTTATATAACTTGAATTTCAAACAGGAAAAATTAGACTGCAAACGCATTTGAGATATTTTGTAACATAAAATATTTCCTGGTGCTTCCACAGCGTACAATTCCATATATTTACTAACACTTACATAACAAAATACAATCGAACATTTAAAAGCACGTAATAAATACTATACGATGACGTAACACAATAATGTGAGTGTAGATTGATAAAGTGGGCACTTTCGCCGGCAAAGGTACCTACATAGTTACATTTATTTTCAATGTAGTATATCGCATGCAAGCTGACGAGCTGTGCCATTTAGATGACTATCTTAGGTCGATTGATGCGAAAATTTACACATACAGTATAAAGCCTACACGCATCATTAGCGCGGGTGAAACGAGTTCATATTCCAGATTCTTTTGTTAAAGCCCTCGGAGACTCGGATACGCTCCCGCCTATACATAACACAAGATACTAGATCTGTAAGAATATATGATCTCATATTAATATTTCGAAGCTATCAAATGTATTTAAAACATCGCTCTAGTTCTGGAAACTATACGTGGATTTATCCAAAGGAAACGATTTAAATTGTAACGTGAAACCGAACGCGTCGATTAACAAAATATGTCAGATAACATTTTCGATATTGGCCTCAAAATGAATTTGTCACGTTATAGAATATATTTGAAAGGGTTTATGTAATACAAAACCAAAAAAGAAGAAAAAAACAATCTAAATTACTCATAACCGGATAAAAAATCATAGTCGTCTTATAGATGGATAGACAAGACTGACATTTGATGGGGAGTCACCTGAGTCAATAGTTATTTTGTGTCGCAGGCGACCCGAGGGTGGATTGTAGAATCGATTGAATAAGGAAGCTTCTCCCCCACGACAGTGTCAAGGGTAGCTCGCAGACAGCCTCGAGTAGGAATTGACGTTCCTTATCTCGAACCATCTTAACGAAGAATGTTACTCTTATCGTTAATCAAACATCGCCATTGCCAACAATGAAAAATTATAGTTTTCTTTGCCAAATCTCACGGTCGCGTGTTATGAACAAGGATATCAACATTGATGTTAGTAAAATTTACGAAAATTCTTATTTACGAGAAGAGTTTCAACACATGTAGGACAAGTTACAATATTTTATTATTCACTTTTTCATATAGGTTATAAATATTCATAATTTGATTAATGAAATGCTAATAAATGCCTTATCGGAATGTAGGTGACACAAGTATTATTTTATTTTACATTTTTTATTTACTAACCGATGGTTTGCATAAAAGTTACGTCACTATTACGAATACAAAAAAAATATTTTGCAAGACAATGGAAGTCGTATTTGTGCGCGTGCGGGTTACTTATTTAGAGCGATTGAAAGACTGTTTTAAACTAGCCTGAAATACCTGTATAATTAATGTTTACAAAAGAGAATTATCGTAATCATGTTAACCATAACAATATAACGCCATAATGAATAGAATCGTGGTAACTGGCTGTTGAGCAGAACAATAGGAGGTTGTTGAACAAAGTATGAAAAACCTTCGTCATAGTTTATTATCAATATTGTTCGTGTAATGACCACATTTCTGATACTTTGACATTCTCTAGGGTATCCATACATTATTATTCGTTTCTTGTCATTGTTGTACTACACAATGTCCGGAATAATTCGGTCAAATTGTCATGTTAATATATACAACGGGTCTGAGAATAATATGACTACTGAATCATTCATACTTTTAATTCCTGACTGGGCTTAAGCAAATGTGTACCCGTACACAAAAAAGATTTACCAATGCTCCGATGGTATTTGCTCCGATTTCGATGAACCAAAATCCGGGTATTAGGGAACAGCTTCAGCAAAACATTCAGTGATATATTATTGGAAAAAAGTTTTCATCCTATTTTCATTTGACATTTGGAATTAATTGAGTAAATTAAAAAAGTTTAGACCGTTCACAAAGTTGAAGTAAATCATTCTCAGATATTTATTCCGTTTGATGCGGACAAAACCAAAACATTTGTAATTGTGTGAGTTAAATAAATCATACAGAGACAGAACAATGCACTTAATTAAACAGGGTGACCCTTTTGAGTGTCAGAGTTTAAAGTCAATAACATTTATATTTTCTGAAAACACAAACACTCTTTTCAAATAAACTTCGTCGCGTCAGCAGTGATAAATGCCAACGGACATAAACATAACATATGCATACAAAAGTGGTTGCATTCAAAATCTCACATGTTATACATTTCGTTCATCTCCCATACGACGGTTGGACCATATGGAAGATGTTTTATTGTATGTATTTATGTTCGTGATGAAACCGCGCCGACCTCGTCCGACAATTGCGCCAACGAGAGGACAGTACAAGTCATCGTAATTTAAATCATTAGGACGCTTTAGAGTCTGAATTCTGAGCTATAATACGAGTTGCGACGCCGGTAATGACTGTGCTAATCTTAACACGTTTACAGCCGGCTTTATGTACCTACCCCTATTACGTAGGAAAGTATAGCATACATAAAAAAAAAAAATCATGTGCCTAACTAATACTATAACCAAAGTGTCAAGATTTCTTGGATGTGACATTATTACCTACATTTTCAATAGAGAGCTATCAATCTGGGAATTTAGCAAAATTTTAGTATGTTCAATAAATTCATGTCATACCGTGAAATGTTTTGAAAAAACAAATATTGTGCGTAAAGATATGAAATATAGGTATCTACAATATTTATTGCTGAGATTTTTTTGCATCCATAACGTTGTCTTCCACATTCAGCGATAACGTGCTGTTTGAAAGATCGCCACGACGATAGCGGTGATAGCATATCGCTTGCTGACTCGCATGGAATGATAAGTAGTTGCTTTCTACTGCTCTCATATTTTCTTTTACTTTTATTGATTTATTTTATTGAGTGACGTCGATACCTTTTTGACGAAGTAAGGGCTAAGGAGATGTTTGCGCTGTCTTTTAGTTTGTTAAGAGCTTTTAAATGCATTACGTGTCCTTTGGCCTTTTGGCATACTGTTGATTCTCAAGACAAATAACAAGTATTTGCCAACTTATGGTGAAGTAGGTATTTATGCAACAAACAAAAAGTTTGGTCATAATAAAGGATGTGAAATAGCGAAGTTAGACAATATAACAAATTAATAATTCACAGACGACAATTCGCCGAAGTTGACAGTTGGTTAGAACAATTCCAACGAAAGTTACAAAGTTTTACATAAGAACAAAACGTAAGCTAGTGAAATTTGACTTTCTCAGCTAATAACAATAGCGTGTTAGAACATTTTCATCACAATTATTAGCCGTGCCAAATGTGAGTAGCATCAACTCCGAACGTGGCGTATATGTCTTACGACATCCACTCGCATGCAGTGATGCACAAATAGTTCGATTTCATTCAACACAATTTATAATTTATGACAAATTGTTACTCAGGTGTCTGTTGATACAAATACTTTGTAATCATTATTGTGGGTATTTTAACCGATATGTTTAAGTCATGTACCCAAAGAGTCAAACAATAACATATTTTACCAAATTCATCCAGATGTCCCAAATTCTAAGCGAAATAAGCGAAATGTCTTGATGGTTTGGTGATAATCATTTAATCATCGTCATACAATAAAATGAATAATTATTCGATAAAGCGAAGCATAAATGTTATTTCATTCATATGTTGTGAGCTCAATTGTTAGTAGTTACTTAAGTTAAACTAGTGGATTAATTATAACAAATTGTTGGATATCCAAATATTTACCATTCGGGCGAAAATCTGAGTGTGTCTTGATCCGCATTTTCTTTTCTCAATGTATCCTTTATGTAGTGTTCGAATTAGGTACACTATCGTAACTCAGGCACCTTCATCACTATACACTTCGACACATCGAGGGTAAAAACACCTCATATTTCGCGTCTACGATCGATTTTATATTGCAAGTCAGAAAGGATACAAGTTACTTAGAAAATATAATATTAACAACCACTTTTCACATTGTTTTTGCACGTGACAAACACAAGTAAAGACACTGCAAGTGAAATAAAAACAATATTACCATACTATAAGTTACTACTAAAGATTGCCGCGTATCGCTTGATTTGACAGCTGCGAGCGCGCTATCCCGAATTCCCGGTCGGAATATTGGATGAATCGCGTGAATGAGCGCGGGGTGCGGGAATGAGACAGCAAATGTAGTGAACACAGCCACGAGTGACAGGGAACATGTCGGGAACGGGACGGGATACAAATAGAACGGGATTAATTGGAGTATACTACGACCGACGAGTCTAAGCACTTTGATCATTATCGAAACGGAAAATGGTTGCAAACATAGGAATGTTTAATATCGTATAGCAAATATTCAGTTCTTGTACACGCAATGAGTAATTGAAATTATGGCTGATTACGCTTCATAAGATTTCGATAAGAAATATATTTAATCTAGTGATAATGGATTCGAATTCGTCAGATCAAGCAGTACGATACACAGGTTAATGAAATAATCATAGTATTGTAAGTACGAATAAAAATAAAACTGACGTTGTTAATCGGATCACGACTACAGCACCGCCGTGTAAAGCGTCAAACGCGCAGGCGCAGCGCCCGTAACTGACGTACGCATGCGCGCCAACTTCATTCCACTGATACGTCACTGTTCGCTTTAGCCTCTGAAAAGGTAGTAGGGTGCATAACTAATCGAAATAATGGTTGAACTAACTTGTTGTTGTGCTCTTGTATAAATAATAAATGTTATGCAGATGTTAACTAACAATTGCGCATGTACCTATTAAACATTAGTGAAATAAGAAACATGTATGATAGTTAATTAAACGTGCGCGTAAAATATTATTTCCCAAAAATCTTTATTGATTATGTTTAACTAATTTCCTTTCCTTATTTCCAAATATTCAATCGTGTGAAAATATGAATAACTCAAAATAATTAAAAGCTTTTATGCTCGAAATCTATTTAGCAAAATTAAAACTTCAGTAATTTCATAACTTGAGGATCCTTGTTACCGCGACAAGTAACGTTATATTACTGAGACATTTTGCAAAAATTAAAATCCAAGATAGACATCACTATCTGCATACCTTGAACATTTCTACAAATAAAACATAAAATAAAATAAGTTCATAATGTAGGCTTCTGTTTGTACTAGACAAAGTAACACCGGATGGCTAAAAATGTAACGGTATGTTTGCCAAATCAGTCATAATACTGAGCTAAGTGAATGACCTCACAAATCGAGACACTAATGTGGATTGCGGGTTCCTCATTCCCATACTCCGTCTACGAACATACATTATACAGTTAATTGTAAGTTAACCAGTGTCCGACGCTAATACCACTGTGCTTCATAACATAAATTAGAAGATGAACAAAGACAGAGGTGATACAGAAACGGGTACAAATAAATTGGTTGGTAAGCATTTCTATTTGAGATTTTGATAATAATGCATGATCTTAAAGAACTAGCAATAAGCTACGAGTAAATCGTTTAAGATGATACTTAGAAACCTGGCTAGTATTTTCCTAACAATCGTTAAGAGATTTATAAACTAATAGGCGTCATAGAGCAAAAAATGCGAATGACATCAACTTGTAAATTTTCAAAACGACCCTGGCAGTTTAGTGGTACCACTAACGGGCAAATTCCTCGCCTACACTTAGCTCATTCGGTCAAGTATTCGTCATATCTCCTTTTTGTTGCAAACAAAGGCATGAAAGCCGGACATGGCTGTAGGCAAATATATTGCGAAAGAGATTTGCACATAGTGTCAAAAGAATAATAAAATCTTTCATCATACTGTCGTTCAACTTCCGCTGCCAAGTTTACTGTTGCCCATATAATAAAAGTTCAATACGAGACTAACATCATTTATTTCGATTATAATAGTATGAACTACTTTGTTATTAACTTTCTTTAGCAACTAGCGCCACCTAGCAGTAACAATATATCTCGAAGCCACTGTTCCATCAACAATATGCTTTCGATCGATTCTATTGTTGTATCGGACTCAAACCATTCACTACCATTTAGTTGCCCCGTAAGCACACAGATGTCGTTATAAAGGATTTCATATTGTTTTGAAACTTGACACCATCGCGTCGTACCACTTGGCATCCCACGTGCGGTTACATCATATTATAAACTGATGACCTTGGCTACTTAGAAACGTAAATAGTTCTTATGTATAGGGTAACGAGGGCGCTTAGAATAAACAATAAGCAAATTAAAGATATTAACGTTTTAATAACAATTAATACGGAATATACTTTCAACAATATTGATGAGGATGAAATTGAATCGATGACAGACATGGCAAGACAAAAAAAAACTTTACCTGTCGTGCACTTCTTTTTTCGTAATCTTTTCCTACGCTTTCGAGTTTTTCTATTCCTCGGTTCAAATTGTTCTGATTCACTGTTATTGTAAGCACTTTTCGCCACTTCAATTAACTTTCCAATCAAGCACAACACCAAGGCAATCATTTTGCAAAGTTACTTAACACTTTAAACTAGTTTAGGTTCATATCTCTATCTATTACCTGTCCTAAAAGTTATCTTAGAGGCACTGTTTTTTTCTTTCTCTTGTTAATCTTTAGTTCATGCACAAGTTGTTTATTACTTTGCCGTCCACTGTTATTATTACTTAGAACAAGTTTTGATTTTATATTATGAACGCTTTTTGTTGAATAACACATAACCTTTACTATTCGTGTCCTCAGCACTGCACTAATGTTGAGATTTCTTGAATGCTCTCCAGGTTTATCTCTTATGTGGGAGTAAAATGCTTTATCGAGAGGTTATCACTGTTTTACAGTAACAAGACACAAACATTTATGACTGTTTGGTCGCATCTCGCTACTCGGGAGCCTTGACGTGATTTCTATATATGGCTAAAAATACACGCCACACACGTTCAATCATTTTTAATCCGTTGTTACTGAGTGCACTCCGCAACGTTATTTTAGAAAAGAATATACAAAATGTATTGTTTGTACAGTTTCGTTTATTTGCACAATTCTAGAACAGATTGGAACTTTTATTTCTATAGAATGGTATTGCCGCTTGTTCCCTCGAAGGATTATTTTGAAATGCTTCTATGCACCAGGGTCCCGTGGCATAGCGGTAATCACTGCACACCATATAGCGACGTGCTTTCTATCAAGATGTGCTATGCGTATTCAATTACAATAAACACTGACACAACGGCATCAGCATAAAATTAAAATAAGTACCTATTCAGTATAACCTTGGTATACCATAAAATTTCGATGGGCAGATAACCTTTTGGTACAAAAGCTTTTTAACTTTGCTGGAGTGTCTACAAACGATTTAGGCTGAACTGATTTCCTAGTTTTATAATATCAACTCAGCGTTGTCGTTTTCAACTTTTTTATTACCACCTTTACCTTAAAATTTTGGGACAGCAATTTTACATTTATAAACTCGATAAACCTAGATTCAAATACTCTATCTTCATTTCCATGAAACTTCACTACAAGAAAAGAAAGTTATTCTAAATTTAACGGAATTAGTAAATTAGTAGAACAATCAGTTAGTGAAAATGGAACTAACAAACTCTTGAATTAATACGTAATCTGTTGGCTCATTAATTACCAGACACAATGGTTTTTTATTGCTATGAAGTACAATTTTGTATTTCTCCGATTCGAGGATACTAACTATACAGGAAACATTAATGTATTATATCTTCATTAATCTTGTCTAGAACGAATTCCATAGTTTTTTTAATATGTTGCAGTCGATGCCGACTGCCGTTATATTATGCGAAATATTTAGTTTAAGTTGTAGGTATGTTCGTAAATAATGACCCTTTAAATTATGCAGTTTGTAGTGTAAATTTGTATCACAGTAAAGAGTAATTCAACGAGTTGAATTAAGCGTTATCTCGTTACATAAAAATTGTAACTTCTAGAGAGAAGATGTGGTGTAGAGCAAGTTAATAAATATTTGTGAACTAATTCGGTTAACAAAGCACAAATGTTAAATAGATGAAGTAACTAATTAAACCTTAATTGGGGATAACTTGATTAAAATGTAGTCTGCGGCTATTCTCACAGGACGATCCTCTTCAATCCCTGGAATGCTTAATTACATCAATTTTGCATTTTCCACCGCAGGCTTAATGGGAGATTCAGTTACACCGAAATTGTAGAACCTATTTTTACCCTGGCGGATTCAAACATTTGTGCTTTTATTTTATAAATTAAAAACAAAGAACATCTCAAAATCTTTGCATTTGGGAAATGACAATAATTCAAAACGTAATGTACGTAACATACGCTAATACGATTCCTCGGAGTCAAATCTAACTTTGATGAGTTTTCGTTTATAATGATGTCAACTTACAGAAAATTTATATAAGATCATTTCATTTTCATTGCTTTATCGTGAACTAAGTGCCTACGTGACATTGAGTTATAAAAAAACTGCTGTTAGTGACAACTTGAGTACAAACAAGAATTTCACTTATTCCTAGGAGTGTTTCACTTTTAAACGTTTGATTTCATACTATGCAATTATAAAGATATTACGTTTGGCATTCATTAGGAAAATCTCTACAACACGTTCAAGGTTAAATGTTGTATATAAATGAAAACCTTAGGGAGTCCCTGAATAAATGTGTACTTACACTACCTCTTCTACATTACTGTTCTAATGCCTCATAATATATAATATGCAGAAGTTTGGCCAAATATTCAAACGCTATTCAATTTAAAATTATGCCTCATATATCGTTAGTGTCGCTTTGCCTTGAAGTGACAGAGACAGCACGAGGTTTGAGAGCTTACATTTAGTACCTATTATTTGTGTATTTGAATTTGAATACAGTATAAAAATAGAAGTAACACCAAAATCCCTGCCTACACGAAACACAAAGATACCAAAGTCATTGTATTCGTTATGACTTCAGTCGTAACGAAAATTGTTAAAAGACGATTTTCAAGTACATGCCATTAAATTCACAAAGGTTATGACTAATATGCCTACTTATTTGTTTATTGTATACAAAATAGTTTTGAGAAACTAAAAATATACGTAAAACGCGTAATGCTGTGCACGTTTCATGGCGACGCGGAAACGATAGGCGTGACATCCGCGCTGGATACGCCTTCATTATTTAAAGCAGATTTTATACTGATTAAAACTTTGTAGTATATTTTATAACAAGTGGTGATTAACACTTCATGCACAGATATAGTGCGGGTCAATCAAAGTTGTTAAAAAACAATGATTTATACGGTTATTTCAAATTAAGTTACTTTGTTGGTTTAGTGAAATCTATTTAATTGCAAAATGCTTCTTTTTTATTTAGGCTATTCAATTAGGTTGATGTTAGACATAGACTATCATCATCATCACCCTGCGCTTTCCCAATTTATTTGAAGTCGGCGCAGCATACCTATATCTGGTATGCTGCTAGAGTTTTGGCTATGTTTTATGGCCAGCCGCCTGCCTGACTTCAACCCTCTTTGGGAATGCTATTGTTGGTGGTAACCGCCACCCATACGGTCTCCTTCTATCTAGCTATATCACACCAAATGATATCCATGCGCCAGGTTCTGATCTTCTTAGCGTGTCGACGGTCGACCTATATTTTTGCGGCCAGAACTTGGCAACGCAAATTGCGGAATCGGTGGCGCCCATTAAGTCCTGCTGCGAACAAGTTGTAGGGCAGATTGGACTGCTCCGCATACGCAATCCAGGTTTAGGTCCTTCGAGAGTCCCCACCTGAACATGTTTTCCTTACTTCGGCCAACCTGCCTCCGAAGTCTGTTTAAAGACTTCCAGATTGGCCACGGTAGTAGACGCCCAGGTGGGAGGCTCTCAGAAGGTAAAACAAAGGGATTGGGAAGAGATGTACGTGCACACCACATATTGCATCTCGCTTGCATGGGTTCTGTTGGGGGGGACGTAGTAAGCCTTCCCGTAGAGCGTCACCTATGCTCGGGCCCTCCCCGTGAGTAGCGGCAAACGCCGCGAAACTAATTACTACACCACGATGGCAAATCTAACTCATCCCAGGTTCTGATGTTATCCTAATACCACACTCCACTAACCGGGCTATACATAGACTATGCTTGTGCATAATGTAACTCTAACAAGAGTTATAAAGTTATTATTGTCAATATGTAATATATCCGACCATATATTTAAGATCCTAATTAATTAGGTAATTCCTTTTCAATGTGTAAGTGATAAGAAGTCATTTACCGAATCCATAAAATGAAATTTCTCCAAAAAAAAAACAAACTTTTTGTTTCATTTTGAGGAGCAGTGTTCGTCTTGCTAGTCTGTACTATGTTAATTAAAAATAATTTGTTATATCCATTTAATTCTTGGCTTAAGTGTAACTTATGTATTAACCCTTTGAAAGGAAGTTACTAATAAATTAGGACCTTATAATATCTTGTATGTAATTCGTTTATTGCGTGACTCAGTGATTGTGAATCGATAGAAATTTTATTGAAATAGATTATATGTAAACAAGGAAAAAACAGTGTAAGAAGATTCAGAGCTATAACAATATTGGAACAGTCATTCGAAAGATTGATTAATACTATTATGAATGATTGAATTTACTGATACGAGTTAATATGAGTCACAGCGCTTGTATTTGTTTTCATAATATTTTTTTGTAGCTGAAATTAGTAATATAATATATTATATTTTGAGTGATATATTATATACACTCCCAATTAAATAACTGATGTAAACTGTGTAGATTTTTATATTAGGCGTATTAAATATGTTCAATAAAATAATTGTTTGCCATTGTGCAAAAGTTTTCTACTTTACTACAATGCCTGCAGTACTAATGATCTTAGTTATGTTTTACAAGTAGTTAAATCGCATCCTTATTAACATATTTAGTAATTAATATGATTTACCATATTTGTAATAGATCTAGACTAGAACAAATAAGAACTTACCCAGCATCCTATTGACGTCTCCCTTTTCAGTCATAATCGTCGTCCACGTCTTTCATGGCTTCGAACCTATAAGTAGAAAATATTTTAAGATAAACACTTTAGAATATTTCATCATTTTACTTGGCAAAACTGCAAATACCTAAATTCCGTTTAGGGTGTATATTTAATACACTTATTTCGTAAGAAAAACTAAATTTTCTGTAGGTAATGACTCTAAAATCTACACTTTAGATTAAAAATCGTTCAATTTCGCTACAATCTTTACCTTAATATCGAACTGCGTTCACCCCTTGTAGCACAGTGTGTAAGCACAACAATTAACTCACACTGACACCAAACAAAACAATATAAGCTCACAATTTAACAAAATAATACTTCAACTTTCGTTATATTATGTATTAATAAACACATTTTTCACTTAAAACTTAATATTTTCGGGAAACAGAAGAAAATAATGTAAAGATTTTTCAGATTGCGATGGAGGCATGTCGACGAGGGTTGGAAGGCGAATCTCACGGAAATGCACGAAAGTCTCCGATGGTGCCCGAATGCAAATATTGTACAGGGAAGAATCTGAGCGGCACTGACCCCTTTAAAATGTTGTTATTTTTAAAGAAAATCGAAAGTTTATTCTAAGACTATCCCGAAAATAACAATATTTAAATCATAATATTCAACGTTTTTGTATACTACTTTACAAAACACTAAAGAGTAACAATAATTTAAAATATTTTTGCACGGTATAGCACAATTCGGGCCTGCATACAACGGCAACTACTGCCCTGCAGAGAGGTCGTCGTCGCTTCGCCATATTTTCCACGCATGCGCCAAAACCACCCCAAGGGGTAATCACTAAATACGGTATTACGTATTACGTGAGTTGCCAGTTATAAGAAACATTTTACGATTTAATTTAAGGTATTTTTAATATCTTAAAATATATCCCGCGTTACGTAGTAGTAAAATTACTATTTTTGTTATTTTATAGTAAAAGAAAAGTATAGTATGACGTATGCTTATAGCGCACTGACAGAAGAACAAGTACTTGCAGGCGTTTGGATCAATAAGATGACGTCACACCATTGAGAAGCTGGCTATAATATGGCAATGCACTTCCAACTACGGAAATAGGCGTGTAATGGCTAAAAATAAGTAGGTACACATCGATCATCCATTTCAGTTTCATTTGACTGCTGAGGCTCTTTCAGTTTTTTCGTTTTCTCTTATGAAACAACTACATAATAAAACCTATACTTCAAGGACATTAGTAGTAGGTTCTTACGACTGTGTAAAACTCTACATGGAATTTTAAAAAATCTTGCCTGATCGAACCGACTTGATGTGAATAATTCTGTATTTCAATGATTCATAAGGTAGTTTAAAGATAATATCTTATTAATACAAATTGTATCTCAAACAAAAGAAAGAACATGAAATAAGCATTTAAAAAGTGATAACGCCTATATAATTTAGTAAGGAATAGAACAGAATAGTACTTAATGTTTGTTAAGTGACTGTTATTATCGTAAATGCCGAGGGAGCGATACATCGAGGAGGCCGGCAAAAAGAAAGAAGGTCTTTTACCTAGCAGTAGGTGATTCCGGGCTAGAATGTTAATCATGAGGCCGATAGAGATGCATGGCAGAAGAAGGCTTGTTGCGTCCACTGCAAAAATATTTAGATATCGTTAAATTAGTTAAATTTCTCGTAAGAGGTTCAAATATTTTGGGGTCACGAAGCCACCGCAGTAAGATAGATAATTTATAGTTATATTATTATCCAAAAAATTTATAAAAACATTACCCAAGGAGGGTTATAGGGAGGCTAGGGCAGTCGAGTAAATAGTGTAAGTTATTTTAACAAAATTGGCTTTATACATTTTAACATAGTGTGAAGTAGTTGTCCTTTAAAGTGATCCTTTTTTTAAATCTACCTTCGAGAGGGGTAGATTAAATTAACATTATTAATAGTCGTTCAAATAATAACATTCACAGTCTGGTGCTTCCAAACTCTGAATTTGTCTAAAACAAAACCTAGAACTCATCTGAGAATAAGTAAGTTTAATGTTTTTGTGTAGGCGTCCAACAATGCTCGATTCTCAGGCTTACAATGTCTGTTTACGAATGAATCGCATCCATATGCGATTCATTCGCTGAACATTGAAGGCTCCTTCAAGGTCAGCCACACGCCGCATAAGGATCTCATCGACATTCAATCAAGTACAATTAACGTCAAACAGGATCGGGAACCTCACAATTGGCTCGGGAGAATTGAACTTTGTAGACTTATTTGAAACGTATAATGTATATGCATAAATGCTGAGCCATACTTAGTTTCCACACTTGTTTCTTTTTTACAATCGCTAGCCAAATTGATGTTTTTTTTAGGACACAAATATTGTATTGTAATATTTAAATAACTATTTCTAGGAGTTAAATTACTACGCCCTTTCAGCCAAAAATGAATAGGCAGGTGAAGGGTTTTTGATTTTTAATGTTTAACTTTTAAAGCTGTAATATTAATACAGATAAAATAAATACATTTATGATGTAGATTAGAAAAATTTGCCCCAGTGAAAAACTTTTTTCATTTATCACATTCTATCATGATTTAGTTATTTAAAGCTAGCTCTAGTCAACTTGTCATTTGGAAAATGAAACTGTCTTGTCTTTTTCGGTTTTTCGGGTCACCGGTGTTAGTGGCACCGCCAGCGGTCATGTTGATGAAGGCATGACAGACGACAGTCACTTTATAATTCCGCCCAAATCATGTTCCAGATTCGGGTTACCAGTGTCAATCAACTGGCCTATGGTTATGTTACATACACGAACTACCCTAAATACAAAATTGATGTGACATGTTAGATTATTTGTAGGGTTAGGTTTGTTAGCATGACGTTCTTGTAGCGTGACAGCTACTCAACTCATGACTTTGATTGACGATCTAGGGTCTCTCTAGGGCCATATTAATAAAAAAAATGTCAAATGTGAGCTCGTTTGGGAGGCTTGAATGGGCTTATGGCTATGTAACAGCCATATAGATTGGTCAATCAGGGCTGGTATGAGTGACAACAATGTAATATCGAGACCTTTCCTCAGAGAGCACATTAAACCATTGTCAGTCCCGTTTCTTAAATGAAGATCTATGCCAGTCATTACGAGTAGTTAGATGCCTGAAAGTCTAACAACCAGTTTTGCCACAAGATAACACAGTATGCAGTAACTGGGTTGTGGAGGTTAGATAGGCAGTCCCACTGAATCCGGCTTAGACTAGAAGCCATCCGTAACGTAAATGGGTAAAGTCTAGGCAGAATATGTGAGCATGATCCTAAATATCGATCGGATATTATTTGAGATTGAATGTATGAAATTTTCAAGTCGTCAGAACTTAACGCCATTATGAAAGGGAGCGGAGCTTCTCATATAGATAAGATGGGTTCATTAATGTGCCTTGGAGTGCTCTACCATATTGACTATTGCTGTAAAACACTTGGCAGACGGGTTGGGTAATAGCGGTTTGTTTGATGTTGTAATTATTTTAAATGAAAACATGCTAATTCAGTTTAATGTTTCCTTTGTCTAAATAATAGTTATATCGAAGCAAATTAAATTCATGATTGATTGAAGGTAGGTAGATTGTTTAATTTTTTCTGAGAAAAGGGCCCGATTGACACAAATATCCACATACAATTTTATTGTCTGTTTGATTAGATTATAGCGTTAAAGATACCTTTTATTAGGACGATAAAATGAACTTCATTAGGTACAGTAGGTAAATAATTTGCTAATATCCATCAATATCAGGGCAAGCACATTCTTATCCTGTTAAAAATCTTTGGTGGTATTTACCTACCTAGTTACCTACCTAGTTAGGTATTTACAAATTCGGAGTATGACAATGCACATTTTTCCTTTGTATAAATGTAACAATTATTGTAATGCGCATAGTCATCCTAGCCATTTCATGAAGATATTACTATAACAGGTGGCATTTGGGTCTTGTAAATGTTTATTTACTTACACGGTTAAATAACGACTCTTGAACTCACAAACTTTAACACTTCACAACTATGTATGTTATACGTTTTCATTTATTTTTTAATTAACATTTCAAAACAAAATAGGTACCATATATAACAACGAACATTTCCAACCAACTGACTGATTAAGGACGTTTTGTAAGACTGAAATAACTCTACTTTCAAACAAAAATGTTTCATAACCACATCCAGTTAAATGTGAATTTGCCTCACTATTAGCTTCCGCCTGAAACATAGGACACTCCAAACTTGTTTAGCCGAAACAGATAGCATTTAATTAACACCAACTAGAATTTTGTTAATTTAACAGACTTCCGATCAAATACGAACGTATTAAGCATACCTACTTTATTATTCCATTGTGGATTATCTTACATTTAGGTACCCATTGCCTATACGTAACGGTCTACATAGTTAAATACATTATTCTTTACAATTCAAAATATGATAGTTTTTTTTAACATATTTAATCTCATTTTGGTTTGCGTGGTTTACTTAGAAGTGAAATTGAATTAGGTCATTAAAATCTTTACAATAGACGGTATTTTTTACTTTCACTTTTCATTCAATGTTCATAATCATAAAACTTAAATTAAGGCCATTTCAGTTTTTATTAAAAATTACGGTAATATCTGTATTTAAGCTTCTGGTTTAAACATTGAGTTATTTACACTAATTTTGTATATATATCGATTGGTGATAAATGCGATTAATACACAATAAATCGGGAGCCCTTGGATACATGCCACTTGAAATGAAAAACACAAATCGCGAAGCGGTTGCTTTAGTGGTTTATCTATGCGATTGCTTACGTTTTCAAGCACCTCGCGGAATTGACCTCCGGTCTATAATCAGTGTTAATTGCACTCGTAATGATCGCGTAACCGCTGTAGGAACGCGTGCCGACCGCCGAGCGAGATTCTCAACTGTTTTATTTTAAAGCTGGCTCCGCACACTTTGGCCCTGAAAAATATTGCAAAGGTGTAGTTGCTCAGTGCAAAACTGATGAGTAATAGACAATGTCGTTCATTGACTGTGGAACAAGAGAGCTGTCTCGTACATTATTAATTGCTGAGTTTTTTTTTTTGTAACAGTCGAAGCATAAAATCGGTTAACACGGTACGTCTTCATTTGAGGCCGTTGGAAAATGTTAATAAAACTTTTACAAACAGGGTTGCACTCACATCTCTAGGCGTTCCGTTGCCATGAACTCATGACACATTTTTCGTTAACACTTAAGACCTCTATCTAAAGCTATATTAAACAAGAAAATATTATCAGCACCTAATTATGCAAGTAACTTCAAAGCGTCTCGGTACGTTTTATTGACAAAATTGCGTATGTGGACTCTATCACGTAGATCACGAATATAATGACATATGGAAAGATACGAAAGATTGTGAATACTGCACGTGGCCGGCGACGCTTTTGGTTGTTTTGCATAACCTTGGACCAATTTTACAACATGGAAGAGATCTCATGGCAGTTCCCGTCATATACTTAATTCCTAAAAATAAAGAATTCTGATAAGTTCAGAGAAACCTTAATACCAGAAAATAAAAATTAATAAGGCCTTGCATATTTTGTTATTTAAACAACTTTGCCTTCTGTTCTATGTTTATAATTGAAAGTAGTCTTGGTATCTTATTGGTTCTATAAAGTTATATTTTTTACATTTTATAAGTATGGTTAAGGTGGCGAAAGGTGATTACGAAAACCAGGAAACAATTCTATGTAATAAAGAGGATGAAACTATCTTCTTGAAAATAACTTGGGACCAGGGCAGGAATGCCTTGGTCCCAAGTTATTTTGGGAAACTACTAAATAATTTTTCAGTAGCTTGCAACATAATGCGTGCAGAAATTGATACAAGCTACCTGTATCAGTTACAACACAGTTTGAACGTTATCATAACCCTATTGGTATCAGTGAGAGCGTCGACTCAATTGTTGTAATCGAACCAATTTGGTCTGAAACGAACCACACTGGTTACTCACGCGCCGGTCGGTAGCCTCATCCAGTAAACGTTCATTGTATACTAACAATAATGCAATGTATTCAGTTCAGAAAGTTATCTTTCTATTTGACTAGGCACTTTGTTTCGAATTTGCAAACAGACTGATATCTTATCAGCTTATATTAGTACAACTTGTACATCACTGGTACACGCGTCGTTGACAGTAAAACTTTACTAAACTGTGATGTGAGCTCTCATGTGTTTGTGATTTGTTGTTTTTATTTAGATCGTATCACAGGGATTGTGTAAAGTGACAATGAATGAAGGCACGGTTGATGTACACGGTGAATTGGAAAGACTAAGGTTTTGTTTTTTTATTCATAATTATGATATAATTAGTGACATCATTTTGTCATTTATGTTAATTTATAGTGTTCCCTGTCTGTATATTTTTATCACAACTATTGTTCAGTAATTAAATTAATTGAATTGTTCCGTTGTATATATATTGTGAAAATTATAGGTACTTTTTCCATAACACTTGGAGCACAGATTTGGAAAGTGTACTTTTAAACCTTTTATTCAAACAATTTACCTTATCTAATGTAAATGTCCTTCCATAATAATACAATTTATTATCAATTACATTATAATATACTGTACAACGTGTCCAAGATATAAACCAAACGCCTCCAAACATACCACAAATTAATTTCATATAAGGACTAAGTATTTGCATTAGAAAGTGTTATAAAAGTCACGTTGCTCAGCGTCCATAACTGACTTCAACCATTTCACTTTGAATAGAGGGCCACAAGAAAAGGAAGAACTTAATGAAAAACAGTCACCATGTGCGGAAGGTCAGCCACAAAGATACCGCATTCTGCTCGAGCCAGCACTAGTGGGTGCCATGATAGCCATCAATCTAGGTCAAACCTCTCTACAGAACTTCTATCTACAAACTGCCTGCACAATTGACCTAGGGATGGATTTGTCAGTTTGCGAAAAAGGAGAAATGGAGGTAATAATCTTGTCGGCTTCATTCACTTTTAACTTCCGCTTATTATCATTTGAGAGATTATATCGATGTTTTATCGTTATCGTGTGCATATCAAAGTACCTACATCTCTTAAATAAAATGATCGTACTATAGAAGCATTTAATCTAACATACTTACTCGCAATGAACTCAGTATTAGGCTAGGGTCTAACATATATACCGCTGAAAATAAGCCTTTGGAAACTACAAGAATTATGTGGGATAGTGATACTTTGTTTGATACCTGTCTCAACGACAAAACAAGGAAACATCATAAATTGTCTTGCATAATATCGATATTAAATCCTGATCAAGTTTGTGTTTTGTCCCTGACCGATATTTGTACCTATATAAGTACTTAATCTTAAAATTTTAAATTAATTTTTTTTTAAAATTAGATTTAAAAAATTTAAAGCTTTACGTATTTATTACTATATAGGTATATCCTTTAATCTCATTATGTAATTATGCACTCACGGCTGTACTTAAAATGACTCCAAGAAACGACTTTTAATATATAAACGTCATTTTTATTTCGTTTATTTTACATACGAGTACATACAACATCTCAGTGTTGTACCAATAGACATTTTGCCTAAACGTGCAACTGGCAGTTAATAACTCTTAATGCTCTTACTAAGAGCAATTAATCAATAAATACTAAGGTAGACTTCACCGACATTATGACCGTGAATTTTATCATTCGTTAGATTAACTAAGTCTAACACATATATGAGCAGATGTTTCATATATAACACACACATAGCAAATATCCGTTGATATGATATCAATATATCTATACTTGTACTTAAAGGTCATAGAACGCTAAAGGGTGATGATAAATTTTACTCACGTGTTTATATAGCCAAGAGAAATAGGGTAAAAATTGTGCAGGGCAAAGTAGTGTTAAGTAGTGGTATGACCGTTTGACTGGCAAGTCAGGTCGCAAGTTCGAATCCAAGGCAGGCACCACTGACTTTTCGTGTCATGTGAGTATTAGAAATTAATGATCACTTCCTTGAAACAGTGTAGGAAAATATTGTGAGGAACCCAGCAAACCTAAGAAATGTTTTCGATGGTGTGTAAAGCCGTATCAAGAGGCCTACGGATGGTTTAAACTCTGACACTAGGTTGTTCATCAATTACGCGATGAGAGAGAGAGAGTGCAAGGTAGCAATAGATGTACCGGAAGCCAGGTACGAAATTTCCTCAATCAGTTGTTACAAATATATTTATTTTAGATTGTAGAATCAGCTGTTTTACAAAACTGCTAGCTGATTAACAAAACAGTACTGTTATGAAAAACAGCTGAACGACGTTTAGCGGTTTTACATAATTACTGAACTATAACACGCAGAATTGAATGAACGTTTTGCGTTTATCAATGCAGCGTGTCAACGATCAGAGATTATGTAAAACAGTGTGAAATGAACTGTCAGATTGATCGAAATTTTGTCGCATATGGCTCTGTATGTCTTAACAATAATAACCTAACTTTATTTTACTTGTCAATAGCAAAAAGATGAAAATTTTGTATGACGTAAATACTAAACCACTATAATAGTCGACAATATACCGGGATTATGAAAGCAAATAAACGAAATTGATCCATGAGCGAGCGAAGCGAGCTCGGGAGTTTCGTGTATTCCTACACGGACAGGTTAGGTCCTCTTCGTGTTTAGGTTTTTTCTAACCTTACAGACAGAAAAATAGGAGCCCGGGACTTCGTCGACCCAGCCACGGAAAGTCAAATCAGAATACAGTATCTTTTTTATACTTGAGTGGTGACTATCCATATAATATATCTATACAGTAAACAAACCTGTCCCACAGTAGATATGTCATTCTGCATTACGTCTAAAGGTGGGTAGCTGTTTTGTTAAACGTATCGCAATGGCAATCCAGCTGAACGTCGTTCAGCTGTTTTATAAAATAGTACTGTTTTCTAAATCAGCTAGCAGTTTTGTTAAACAGCGGATTCTACAATCCATCTGCGACATATATACAAGGATGATATTCTTGAACACAGACTTATTGCAACGATAGAGTTAATTTAATTGCATTCTGCTGTAGCTGGCTTTCAAGCCAATTTGATTGATCAGTTTAAGTTGTTTCTCTGAATAATTTCTCTCTACCCTTTACTCTATGGGGAACGACGATAATACATTCCACTAGGATAAATAAATAACGAGTGCTAGAGCCAACACTAACTACCATTCTTCCACTACTCAGGCTTAAAGTTTTATGCGGTCATTTCTACCAATAGGCCTTGCCGCGACGTTGTCGTCTAGCGATGCCCACAAGTTTTCCTCTGCAATAGTAGGTAGCTAAATAACAAATAATATTTACCTGTATAACAATTTTCACAATAACAAGAATTAGGGCATAACGATAAATGTCATCTATTCTTATTTACTCGCTTACAACAATGCCTTTATCTGTGTTTGTGTAAATACTTCAGATAATTTTAACGAGACGATTTTTTGTTGTTCCTTGGGCCATCTCTATATAAATAACTTCTTTACGTATAATACTGAAATGGGCTTTAAATTTTAAATGTTGTAAAGAAAACATAGAATTACGTTTTTTAATCTTATGGCTTTTCAAATATCTTTAATAACTTTTTACAGTGAAATTAAATTACGTTCTGCGTTCCGTATATCTGCATATATATTCTACATGTCATTATAATATAAAGCTGAAGAGATATTTTTTTATAGCTCGCTAATGTCTGGAACTAATTTGAAAAATTCTTATTCTATTTGATAGCCCTAATCTTGAGCAAGGTTTAATAAGTTACGACTCTTATGAGCCGAGCAAAAAAGCAAGTGAAACCGGGGGGCATAGCTGACAATAAATAGATATTTTTATTAATCAATTATTTTATTCTCATTTCAGGCACAGAGTCAAATCGTAGTATCAGGCGTTAACGTCAGTCGAAGTTTTATTGGATCTCTAATATCTACCGTAGTTTTACTGTTTGTGGGACCATGGAGCGACTGCAGCGGTCGTCGGAAACCATTACTCATACTGCCGCTGGTCGGTATGAGTGTGATGACGACGGGAGTTCTACTCATGTTGATCTTCCGTGGAGCCTCCACGGTACAAGTTCTATATGCTGTGCAGCTCCCTATGTCTTTGGGAGGAAATTTTGGATTACTTTTAGCAGCTGCATTCAGCCATATAGGTGATGTAAGTGAACATGATTACTCATTTATATTTCATTCAGGACTAAACATGTATTGTATTTTATTTAATTTTGTAAGATTAGATCAGATAGATATTTTGCCAATGTAATAGATTAGAATTGTGAGTAGGTATATATTTGATAGCAGTATGATACTGCAATAAACATTGAGATTCTGAAAGTATCTAATACTAAAATTTATGATATAGAAACTACTGTTCTCCTTCCGATAATTTGACGATGCTAATTTTTAATTGACGGCACGGGTGACGCAGTGGTCGAGAGACCACCCACGTTATTGTTAGAAAGTTCTAGTGAAGGGCAACATTTTTTTTAAGTATGTTTATTGACATTGCATGTAAGTCGCTGGACAGTCAACGTGTTAAGTTTTAACAATTAAGGCTCAATTGCACCAAATTAACTTTAACCGTAACCAACATGTGACTGTGTCATTTTGTAAGAATGTATATGGAAGAGCTGTCAAAATTGTAAAGTATCATGACGGTTAAAGATATTATGGTGCAACCGAACCTTAATATGTTGCAAAAGCCTTTAAAATCACAAGTACACACGTAGAACAGTTTCAACTAGGCATAATAAAATTGATAGCGTCACAATATTTTTTGCAAATTAACTCTACGTAATGGCGAACACAATCTCCCACTTGAAATAAGATAATGTTATACGACATACTTTTTCAATAGGAAATTTTAGACGTTATTCAATATTTACAAGATGACAGTTACACATAAACTTTCAGTAAAAGTTCGGATCATATCGTATGTTGGTTGTCAGATTATAATTCCATTAACATAACGTCAGTAGTAAATAATATACATACATACGTACATAGTATCACGCCTGTATTCTCCGAAGGGGTAGGCAGAGGTGTACACTGTTGAACACCCACATTTTACCAATGCTATTAAATCCAATGTGTGTGTGGTGAGCCTATTGCCATCTAACGGGCACAATTCCAAACTCCGGGCTGCTACTAAGAATTTCCTACAAAATTTCCAACAGTAAAACTCAACAACACTTTGCCCGACCCGGGAATTGAACCCGAGACCTCATCATGCCCAGCAGTGTTTTAGTTTATTAATTTCAGTCAGTAAATAATATAAACAAAAATATATAAAACCTGATACATTTATGGAAATGAATTATATATTGATTTAATATACTACTAGCCTTTACGAATGTTTTGCAATTTTCTATAACGTAATGTAGCAGCACGCCTGTATTCCCCGAGGGGCTAGGCAGAGGTGTCACAATTGTGCACCCACATTTCACCAATGCTGTTATTATTATTAAAAGGTGGTGAGTCTATTGCCATCAACCAGGCACAATTCCAAACTCCAGGCTGCTACTGAGAATTTTCTAAGCCCAATATCACTTTGCTTGACCCGGGAATCGTACCCAGGACCTCAAGCTCAGCAGTCGCGCTTGGGACCACAAGACCAACGGAGGCAGTATTTTCTATAATACTGCGATATTTTGTATATGGAGGTACAATGGACAAGAGTATAATGTGCAAAAAGTCGTATATTAATTAATTATTAATGAACTTGAAGGAATTTCAAACAAAAATGTCTGCAATAAACAAGCTAAGGATACAGAAGAAGAGTAGGGAGAAAGTTAAATAAAAAAAACATAAAAAATATATTATGAGTTTGAGGATTTAAAAACACCTATTCAGATAATTGAAACACTGCACCAACATAACATAAATCCCAGCTTTATTATAGCAACTTATATCTGTATTTAAAATAAAACTGGGTCAAATTAAACTAGATTTTAAACATCGGTCGGATGTCCCCATTGTTTAACCCGCATAGCACACACAGCGATGCATTAATGCAGAGAGTCAATAAGTACATTGTATGATACGCAAGTATCAGTTTAATAATGTCGGTAACAAATAAAGGATCTTTCCTAATGTGAATTGTATTTTCTGTAGAATATAATCAAACATTCCAATTCTAACCTCGCTAGATGATAGTTCAGAAATGACTTACTTTTTATTCTATCTATGCCAATAAGGAACCAAATCCGTATTAAAAGTTAGCTAAAATCTCTACATTATCAATATTTTTATAAGAACATGTTACATTACAAGCAAATTGTAAAGGTAATTTGTTAATATATTGTGTCAAACTCCGAGGATTCTTTGAGCTTCTTATTTCCCCATCGGCTCTACCAAACGATCAAAATCATTTCTTATAGGGAATCATGAAGCCTTATAGAATCTGATGTCGATGTTTGCAGGTGTGCTTTGCGACGGGTCGTGACGTCACCCGCACCATGGGCACCCACCGCGCCGCCATACAAATAGCCCACGTGGTGGGAGCAGTGGGCGGGCCCCTACTCTACCGCTACCTCGGATTCTTCGGTGTGTTTCCTCTTGTTTTATTTCTACAGGTATTTGTATAATTCCATCTATAAGTTTAGAGTTACGATCATAAATCTTGATATGTTTTAATTTAATGTTAGAGCTTATATAGGTACTTCCACCACTCATGTTTATTGTATATTTTAATCCCATTATTATGTGTACGTTTACACTAAAAAATACTAGTATATATTGTAAACAAGTTAGGCGTGCTTTAGTTTCCCTCTATTGCGTTAATAAAACATGAAATTTTAATATAAATAATGTAATAAAGTTTAAAGGAAGTTTTAGGAATCTCCTGTAACTGTAGTAGATCCGATGAGAAAGCTTAGAAACCCTTTTGTGTACATAACTCCCTAATAAAACACTATAGTTATTTGATCCTCAAATTAAACGTAGATTTTGTATTAAATAGGTAGGAGCTCATAAAGCCAGACGAACAGAACAAAGACCGTAAAAGACCTGAAAAGGAAAGCTATCTTATATTTAGCTACGTATGTAGGAAATAGCGAGTAACACCGCAAGCCAAACTACCGCCCGGGTCGATAGCGTGAACGAAAACATTTTCTTTGCATTTAGATTTGGCAGCCTGGTTTCGTTCGTTTTAGTATTCAACCAGACTACAATCATAAAATTGAAAATTCGGGGAATACAAACTTAGATACTCGTAGCTGAGAATACCATACACGAGTATAATTAACGTCAAGCCATTGAAACAACGTTTGTTGAATCGGAATGTGGTGTGTTATGTTTTCTAATATACACGATTACGTCTGTTATATAGAAACCATTAACTAAATCATAGCAAACTTATTAATGATTAAATTAAAGACCAATTGAAAACAAACGGTCTTGAAAATACTGCCTTAAGCCGTAACTAAGCTTAAGCTGCACTTTAAGCTAGTAGGTCCCTAACTTAACCCTGAACGTGATAACAAAAATGCTAGCTAATAATTAATGAAGGGTTTAATACTAAATAATTCAATATAATGTTCCAGCTGTCATCCTTGGTATACGTCATATTTGCAGTTAAGGACGTGAATGTAAACAGGGAGAACAAAGTGTCGGTATGCAACTGGAAGCTGCCGTTCAACGCCGTGCACTGTCTGATAAAACAAAGAGAAGGAAACAAGAGGATGATCATATTCCTTATGCTGGTCATCACGCTGGGAGACAGGATGCTGTTATCTGGTGAGGAGATAATTTAAATAATAGTTGTGTCAGGGTAAACCCAGGGGAATTGTAAAACTAAGTAAAAGACTCAAAAGGATGATTATATTTCTTATTCTGGTCATCACGTTGTGATGCTATTATTTATTTATTCTTAATGCACGATTGTACAGTGGCAGACTTAATACCTTAGGCATTTTCTGCCAGTCAACCTGGGCGGGTGGCTATTATTTTGTGAATAGCTAGCTTAAAATGTTTGCGTTATGGTAAATCTACGGGGTTCGTATAACCAAAAGAAGGATACACAAGGATTATATACCTTACCGTCTTACAGTGTGAAGAACAGCATACTGTTCTTCACACTGTAAGACATGATGCTGTCTGCTGAGACCATAGATTAAACTAGAGGAAGGCTACCTAAAGCCAAGGGAAGACAAGGCACAAGAGGATGATTACACTCCTTATGTCATATCGTTGCGAAACAGGATGCTGTTATCTGATAAGAAAATAGGTTAGTTAAGGAAAACCGTGTGCAGGGCTGAGAAAGGCAAGAGAATGATCATCTCTGATCGTCACTCCGGGAGAGAGAAGGTAGGAGGCCGAAAATATGGCCATACAACAGTCCCGGAATTTATTTATTATGGATGCTGTACTGTATATAAGTATACAGTACAACATTCATAATTTGCATAAAAAAAAAACCAAAAGATAAAAAAGGAACATGGACACTAGGTGATTAAATTATGTAACTGTGACTAGGCTATTAGTGACTCGTTATTACGTATAGGTATATAATATACAATAATGGAAGCACTTCTAAGCTTACTTTAAGAATTGGTTCCTCCATACTTACCCACCTACTTAGTCCTCAGAACGATTGCTAGATGGCATTTTGGTACAGACAAAGTTACCGACGTATTACCGAACCGCCGAATGTGCTACGCGCCTACGCTTTAGTTTAGTATTAAATGATTAAACTAGATGGCGTTACTGATACTAAAACGTACTTATTACTACCTGTTATTGAAAAAAACGTCATACAAGATAACATACTGTAGGTCTGAGAAGGATCTTATGTATGTGATGTGCCGTTAAATGACGGTGGTGTCTATACCGCACTATAAAATCAAACAGAATTTTAATAAAGATATAGAAAATAGATGAAAATTTATACCTTTTTTATATTTCTTAACTTTCCTATAGATTGGTTGTAGAGTTCCAATTAATCAACCTTCACTGTCCTTGCATGAGGATCTACAATGAATATCAAAATTATCTTCATAAAGAAGCATAATCAAGGAGATTAATGTTAATTATCAACAAGATATCATAATGAATACTAATGGAAATATTATTGTTACAGCGGAGGTGTTGATAGCCTATATGTACTACAGGTACAAATTCCACTGGAATGACGTGATGTTCGGCTCCTTCATCGCCTACAGAAACATTGTCAGTTTTGTTGGTAGGTATCTACAATATATGGTTAACTTCTAGAGTACCTATTTATTCGTTTTAATTCCATTACTGATACTTAAAAGGGCCTATGGCTATATGTCTCGTACACCGATTTTGTTGAGTGGTCTTTCTTCTCGCCATAACCTATTAAAACGGAAGAGCTCCAAAATTAGGCCTAATGAAATCACACTAAATAGAAATCATAAAAACCCATAACGTTAAACGGTAACTCGTTTAACAAAAGGATGCATACATTGTGAGAAAACTAGCACACTTCAGAGATGTTCTCGATTGTATGCAAAGCCATGTCAGAAGCCTGCGGGTGGTGTAAACTCCCTGACCCTAGGTTTTCAATCAACCATACGATAAGAAGACGAAGACTTACCTTCTGAGAGATTGTAGCGATCATCACTGAAGATTTAGTATGGAATACCATAAACCAAGCTCTTCAATACCGAATCATCACATGAAAAATTTTCATCAAAAATGTTTTACAACAACTACCTATATTGTACATAATAATCCTATAATAATGTGCATGTGAGATTATATGTTTGTAAACGCACCCACGATACAGGAAGAAATACCTAGCGTGGTCATCGTTTAAAAAAAACTGTTTTAAATGAAATATTTACATAGAAAATATTAACAATAATTGTTTGTTACTGCCTCGTGGCAGCGTAAGGTCCTGGGCTCGATTCCCAGGGTGAGAAAAGTGCTATTGGGTTTTTCTGGTATGAAATTCTCAGTAACATCCCGGAGTTTGGTAATGCGCCTGGTTGAGACAATATGCTCACAGCATTGGTGAAATGTGGCAGTAAAACTGTGTACGCCTCTGCCTACCTCCTCGCCAAATAGGTGTAGGCGTGTTTCCATGTTATGTTACGTATGTCATTGTTTTCAGGTACGCTTCTAATCCTCTCAGTATTAAAGCGTCGGTTAAAATTCTCCGATGAGAAAGTGGGCATGCTGAGTTGTGTCTCCTATATTCTTGCCACTGCAGGTCTTATAACTTCCACCACGACTTGGTGCGTGTTTATGTGTAAGTATGCTGATATCGAAGTTTATTTTTCTTTCCTTTCAAGGAGATATTCAACAAAATCTCACTGTAGCGTACAATGAAAGAATATTGCGTTTGTCTACGCGTTTTAGACAAAATTGTGAGTTTAATAATTTTATTAGGAAGAAAAGATATTATTAGGTACACAAGAAACGATTATATTTCAATACTTAAAATATATAGATACCCAAATTAATACCTCACGTGTTACCATACTGCACGTTTTTATATTAATTACTTGGTTGGTCTTGGTCTCTCCAAAACGTTTAGATGACAACGCAATTAATTAATTTCTGATTAGTGCAATCTACCGAATTTTTATTTGACTTATAATTATTATTTAATGTTTTTTACATGGATGGAACATTATCATTTTTGTAGATGGAAGAATATGACTGCGGGATTGAATCTACATCCTTGGCTCGGTACTCTGTGTTACTAAGCTATGCCTTTCCTCGCTATAACCGAATTCCTTCTCCACTTTGTTAATACATCTTCAAGACGACGTTACCGTTATCTAACATAACATTATTACCCCATAATTCCAACTCCATGGCAAGGGCTTCTTCTCATACAGAGAAGGTATCATGATCACCACGCTAAATCACTGAGGATTGGCAATTTCAGATCTTTAGGTCCAGGTTCGGTCATGTTTTTTTTTTCACCGTATATCTGTGATGTCTTTGAATAAATACAATGACATTGAATAAGTAACATCGGATCTGGACTCACAACTTGTGGTTGAAGTGATGGGCCTGTAACCTCAAAAAACTACTCTAAAAAAAAATCGTGGCACCTAACATGCTGCTAATGCATGCAGATTCTTTATTCCATTCCAAAAGAGTCTAACAAGTCGCTAGACACTTCAGTTAGGATGAGTAGAATAGAATAATATAGAAATATTTATTTGTGAAACATAGGTAGTTACATGTGAAGGTCTTAGATAATAGGTAGTGCGCTATGTTTTGTCATTGTGACATACAAATGTGTTATAAAAAAGAGTTTCAATTACAAAAATACTTAATTAAAAACATTATTATATAATTCTAACATGTCAGGTTTAAATATTCAAATTTAGAAATATTATAGTATACATAATTACAAATTTTAAAAAAAAATTGTTTAGGAACCCGTCTACTGTGTAATAAAAAATTTCAATAAGCATATTATTAAGCTCTTTTGAACAAAGAAACTCTTGTGAAACAAAGCCGTTTTACATTTTATATGGCACAGCTGGTTAGAGTATTGGGTACGAATTGGATTCTTTTTAACTGCAGATATTTTTTGAAATAAATGGGAATTTGCTCTAACAAATAATGCCATTTCGACAATATACAATAATGGCAATGTTAATAACTTTAAGGACTTGAAAAAAGGTACACAACTGTCCGTTGTTTTAAGACACATTGATCGTATACATCTTTTTTGCATCCTTAACACAGACTCCCATACCAGTCAACTATCCACAAAAAAAAAAAACACCGTATCGCAGAACTGATGCCACTAGACCATGATAAGCTTTCAATAACGTTTCCATATTAACCTTTTTTGAGAGTAGAAAAAGTGCATAAGCAGGCTCAGGGGCGGATTTCCCTATAGGCCGAGTAGGCCCGTGCCTAGGGCGGCAAAATTTAGGGGGTGGCAAAATTCAATTGTCATCAAAAGTCAAAAGACAATTTGTGAATAACGATTCATTGCTTCTCACAAATAGAAATGGTAAGAAAACAAATAGAAAAATTACAAATAGAATGGTATCTGAAATACTCATGGAGATAATTAAATCATTTACTGACTTACTTTTTTTCATGCTTTACAGCACATAGGGGGGCGGCAATCTTTCGTAGGCCTAGGGCAGCCACCGTATCAAATCGGCCCCTGAGCAGGCTTACTCAATACTAATGCTTACATATTTCGTGATATATTCAATTGACCTGCCAACTCTATTGCTATTGCTACTCAACAAAGTCAACTAAGAACTCGATCGATATTTATTCTGAATTGATTCCACTAAAGTGTTTAACTTGTTTGATATATTGATAAACTAAAAATGATCTAATCATACAAATAATTATAGAAACAACGTTTAATACATTGTTAGCTCCAAATTTATTGTTAAATCATCTTTCGTTGATATTATAGTTCATGATCATCATCATCCCCCTGCCCTTATCCCAATTTATTTGGGGTCGGCGCAGCATGCCTATATCTGGCATACTGCGAAAGTTTTGGCTATGTTTTATGATAATTAATATCATAGTTGTTTTATTTAATTTAACGTCAATAAAGAGAAAATCTCTATTTGTAGATATATTGATACAAGCGGTGCCAGATAAAGCCTACTCGCGGTCATATTTTTCTATTCAAATAATAAGAACAACAATAGAAACTGTCCTTATCACATTTACTTTATTCTTATTATTTATTTTAATAAGGATGTATATTTGTTACAGTGCCCTTGGTCGGTATAATCTCTCAAGGCTCGCAGGTGGTACAAAGACCTATCCTGAATAAGCAGATTCTACCTACTGAACAAGGTAAAATGTAAAAGCAAAACAACAACCAATTGGTTGTTGTTTTGTTTTTAATCTCACCTATGCTGATAATGTATCATTCCGAATCAGAATTTATCGTATTCGTATTTTTTTCAACGAATAGTAAAAACTTAATTATCATTGTTATTGATAAATGCCTTACTTATTTTAAACCAACTACGACTCCACTACAGCTTCTTTAAATCAAAACAAATGATTCATTTCGGTGTTATCGAAGTCTATAATATCTGGCTAATACCAGATTTTTTATTAAAACACGTGGTATACTACATTTAATTGATAAAAATACTGTTAATGTGTCTAAAAATAGCATAATCGACCTTTTAATCTTCGATATCGATGACTGATTAAACTCTGTTTTTATTTGCAGGTAAAATCTACAGTGTAATGGGTTCATTAGAATCAGCGATGCAAACAATGTCATCGCCTCTATACTCCTTACTTTACACAAAGACTGTTTCGAATATGCCAGATGCGTGGTTACTTCCCGGTATTATTTTAGCTTTCTTCCAACTACTCTCTTATTTAGTAGCAAGGAAACTAGGACAATCAACAATTTCAAAGAATAATGCAATGGATCTCGGTGATGCAGAGAAGAATTCAGAAAAATCGCGAATGCAGTGTAAAGACTCCGTTAAATAACCAGTCATCAAATAGTTGGTAGAAAATATTTAAATGTTTGTATACAAAAAGGTTACTTTTGATTAAAGAAAACACATACTTGTTTACGGTTTTATCATTGTGCAATATTGTGAAACATGTGACTTGCACTTGAGTAAAACAATAAGAAATTTTATTAATATAATTGAAAACATGATGACTGGACGAAAGGCGTGGAGGTTTTTGCCCTGCAGTGGGACAAACATGGCTGAACATTACGAATTATATAATATGCCTCACGTATTTTATCTTATTAAAATATATATTTTTATTAAAGAGCACTGTTTTCTTACCACACCTGTCATAAAAGTTCTATAAAAAAATATGAAATCTAAATAAACAACTAAATACAAAAACAATGATTACTTTTTTACCAAAGTTTTCGTCATATTGCTGAGTTGGTTGGCATTAAAGACATTCATGAATTATTTTACATGGAAGTTGCATGAGCAATCCTAAAATGTGTACTTTGCAATTTATACCTAAAATTCCAACCTTCAGCTAGAACAAATAACCGAGTCTCAAGTAGATTTCACAAAAGTAGATGAAGTAATGATGATACTTAACAATACTTACTATGAAAATATATCTAAAAAAGATTCAAGATAAATCTTTGAAAAGCATTAACGCATGCTTAGCGAACTCTAAAGTTACAATATTAAATGGAAAAAAAAAAGAATACGGTCGCGAACAGGATTCGAACCTGCGCCTCCCGGATGAATACTCCAGGCGCTCTGACCACTAAGCCATCTCGACCTATAAAAAAGATTGTCACTTAAGGGGCGATGGAATCTAGAATATTGCGCATAGCACTAAGCTAATCAAGCGGTAATCAATTATCCTTTCTTCTTTCTTAAGGTTGGAGACAATCTAATGTCAGAGTATTTAAAGCCACCCGTAGGCTCTAAAGCATCAGCACTCTAAAGCATCCCCAGGGATGTGCCTAAACCTGCGTTGCACAGGGGGGATCCGAAGCTGGTCTCCTTAGAAGACCAGGAGTTCCCTGCCTCGTGCTGATGGTGACCACCGGGATAGATTTACTGAGGTAGGTAAAAATCCCAGACACCCCGGTCTTTATCCCAAAGACCGGGTGCCTTTTGCCGGCTTCTGTAGCATAACCACTATTATGAATCAACAACAGCCAGGACCAACAACGGTTTAACGTGTTTCCGAAGCATGGAGAATTGGAGATGCTCAGATAAAACATTAAAATGCTCTAATCGCTCACCCATTTATAAACTGACCTAGGGTTTTTAACTCAACGACTGTTTACCGACCAAAGTTTATAACAGGCTGTCAGCATCTCATCATCAAAATAATTGATTAGTTGTAACCATGGCAGGCTTCCGGCCACAGACATTAAAGCGGGTGCTGCCTGCAGAAAGAAATAAGCAGTTCTCGAATATTTATTTACGACAAATTATTATTATTATACTATTTTTTTTAATTATTTACTTAAGCATTACTAATGCATTACCTTGGTTCATAACTATAACTACCTATATAAATTTTGCATTATGATTCTTGTAAATTTACTAAATGAACAATAAATAAAATATAACGTAACATCAACAAGCTAGAACATTAAAGACGATGTTTGATACTCATTTTGAAAGGTAAGGTATATAACACCGAACGAAGATAAACCTAAGGAAGATTTCAAACATCTGATAAGAACCCAATCACGTGCCATTTCAAAAGGCGTGTATGATTTATTCAAATAATTTATCAATACAAGATAATTGATATCTTCTACGCCACCAGAGAATAGCTAAGTAGTGCTGCGGTTTTTAACCAACTTCAAAAAAGGAGGTTTTGTATTCGACTCGTATTTATATATGTATATTTGTGTGGCCGCGAATTTCTCAAAAATGACTCTACCGTTTTGGATGGTGTTTTCGTTATTCGTCTCATGAACAAACTTAATATACAATAAGTAAGTAGGTAAGTAAGTATATAAAGTAAGTTGGCCTCCTATTATACATTGGTCCCGTATGGTGATAAGTCCAAGACAAAATCTGATGTTTCGGTGGGTCAATTGGTATCATGCACAAAAAAGGAGATTTGCCCCAGTTCCCTTTAACCAAACCCATGTATAAGATATCTCGGCCAAGTCAGCTAGTTAGTTAGTTAAATAGATCTTAAAGAAAAATTTATACAAACAAGAACGGTACAAATGGCGGTCTTATCGCTACAGCCAATTTCCTCCAGATTACTGTTAACAGTTCAGAAGATAAACAACATGATTATGTATATTCCATTTTATTTTCCTCATAATGCGAATATGTACATATTTCTTAGCCAGTATTCCAATTTCTTACGACACCATTTTTATAAGCCGAAATTCCCAGAGTCAATGACAGTTACAACCTTTTTTGTTGTACCATAGACGAAATATCGTAATGGATACAACTATCATAATAGCAATGAAGGTGAGGTCATCCCTACGGATGACATTAAGAACGCATTTAATGATATTCAATGATCAAGGGGCTATCGCGTATGAATTCGCCGCTAGAGGCGCTATCTTAGCTTGAGGTCTCCTAAATATCAAATATCACCTTTTGTGGGTGGGCTACGCGAGTTTTTTTCTAATTAAAATAATGATGCGATTATTTTACAATACCTGAAATTAAGGAAAATATGAGTTACTGGTCAATAAATGTCAGTGCTTTAAAAGCGGAGATAATGAAAAGATGTGCAAAATTCATTATTTTATTTTTTTCTAAACAATACGAGACTGAGCAACACTTTGGTATGCTCGATATTTTTACGGTGCTGTTGCAATATATGATATAAATTTAAACTTTGTTTTTATGGCTGTTTATAGCAAACTTTGAAACCTATACTTCAGGATCTTACTCGACAGTGGCGCCAACTTGTGAGCACACAAACGGTAGCCCCCATCCCGTGAATAGTGTACCTATTCCCTTAGATTCAGCGGTTCCTATTGCTCAGTAGGCCAGCAGGGTGACCCTCTGGGACCGGCCATTTTCAGCTTATCCATTAACCCTATTATTAGACGGCTAAATTCAAAATTTAACACGGTTTGACACGGAAACATCTGTTAAATACGTCAGTCAATACTACTGGGCGTGCTCGTCTCCTTGCCGTGGGAGAATGGGAGGCGGGCCTTTGGCTTCAACATTTCCGTCACCCAACATGTCAGGCACCATATTGGATGACGGAACTTTTCGGCTGGCTACTTGTCTGCGTTTGGGCGCTCCCTGTGTGTCCCCGCATCGGTGTTACTGTGGTGAAGTTGTCGACAGCCTCGGTCACCATGGCTTGTCCTGTAGCAGGAGTGCAGGGGGCATAGCACGGCACGCCAGTATCAACGAGATAATCCGCCGGGCTCTTATCACCGCCGGCGAGCCAGCTGTTTTAGAACCCAATGGCTTGGTTCGAGACGATGGGTAGAGACCAGATGGTTATTGCCATGGAAGTTGAGTAGGCCTTTGGTGTGGGACGTAACATGTGTCGATACTCTTGCATCATCTTACCTTCCTAGCTCAGCGGGCTGTGCTGGCGCTGCTGCTGCAGCACCTGAGACCCACAAACGGCGCAAATACAGCAACCTGCTCAATTGTTACGACTTTGAGCCGGTTGTGGTCGAAACGCACGGGTCATGGGGTCCGAGTACGAAACTCCTATTTAAAGAGGGTTCTCGGAGACTGGTCGACACTTCGCGTGACCAGAAGGCTGGCTTGTTCCTTGGTCAAAGAATCAGCGTTGCCATTCAACGTGACAATGCTGCCAGTCTTCTGGGCACCTTTCCGGAATGCTATGACGCCTGAGGTTTTTTTGTGTATATAGTAAATTAGTAATAAATTTTATTTTATATATAAAGTATGTATTTAGTAGTAAATACGTTTATTTAATAGGTTAGTTGTATAGATATAATTGTACTGGTTTAAATAATAAATTAAATTGTATGTGGATACTATTTTGAGTCATTTATATTTAGTCAACATAACAGCAATGATTTTATAATTGTTCTATATCCTGCATAAGTGTCTCTCCCAGACACAGTATTTATTTATTGATTTAGCACGGTTCAACCAATTACACTAAATAAGAGACTAACATGCAGAATAATAATAATAATACAATTTCAGCAACATTAAAAATAAAAATAAATGCACTTAGGTATATAATAAAAGTTAGAGATACACAACAGGCTTCAGTCATGCATTCCTCTCACAGTACACCGAACATTCCGACATGATCACGAGTATTGATTGGGGAACGGATTAACAGCCAACCAAAGTAACATACTCGGATTCAAGACAGATCTCTGCTCTTTTAGTACAAGCAAATTATCTTCTCAGTAGATCAGAAGTAAACCCCAACTCAAAACATTTAATCGCAAGCCAAGTGTACATAATAGGTCTTATTTATATATTGGGAACTTATAGCTTAGCGGCCTTTTACAGGCTTTGCAAATTTAAGGGCTAAAGTATTTACTGACTTACTACTTACAAAATTTGTGGTTAATACAATAAATAATATTAAGTTATAATATGAAATGGAAAAAGAATACGGTCGCGAGCAGGATTCGAACCTGCGCCTCCCGGATAAATACTCCAGGCGCTCAGACCACTAAGCTATCTCGACCTTTGCTCACCACCGCGAATTCTTCATCCATATTTTAACACATTATGGCGACTTCATTGCTATCTATTCAGTCCCTATACAGGTGACCTAAACGACACGACTAACTTTGCAGTTAATACAATGTCGTAAAGATACAATTACCTTATCAATTCTTTGAAAAGCATTGATGAAAAAAAAAGCAACAATTCTTTGAAAAGCATGATTAACGCATGCTTAGCGAACTCTAAGTTTATAAATAATAAAATAATGAAATATAAGTTTTTGCGGCATAAACGGCCGTATCTTTTTTTTACGTTAACTTAGAAGATTTTTTTTCACAGCTTCCAAGGACTGTAGACTTGATGCGTTCCCGAGATAAAAGGTCTTGACCGACAGACGTACAGAAGGACAAGCAGACAAAGAGACGGACAGCAAAGTGATCCTATAAGGGTTCCGTTTTTCCTTTTGACGTACGTGTAAGGATATACTATAATTCTTACCATAATATTTAATTAAATATATTACATAATACCTACATCCCGTCAATATTAATAAATTCGATAGATATTAAGTCCCATATTTGACATGAGAGGTAAAATGCGATATCCGGTTGTCATTGTCTTCTTTTGAAATTTAAAAACGGCTATGGCCATTCTATCGGAGAATGTCCTAAGGACAGGGTGTGCAAGAAGTGTTTAATTAAGTTAACTGTGATATCCTGTGTCAAATTATTCAGGTTAGTAATGATTTCGTATGGAATTATAATTATTTTACTTGTTCTATACATTGTAATTTCTTTTGTTTAATCATTCATCATTGTGTAATCATTTAAATATAATGTCTGAATTCCATTGATTGTTTCTTTTACTTAATTGTATCATTACCTCCTAGCCCAAAAGGGCGAATAAGCTTGGGTCCTTTCAACTCAGAAGTGGGATGAGCGAGTATTCTTTCGAACTATTCGCTTATCCTGCCCACACATCGTAATAACACGTTTTTTTTTAAATTATATAATAATATATAAATTTAACAAAAATAAAAAAATATACCCGTTACCTATGAAATATTTTTTTTGTCTTCCTTCTTTGTTACTATTAAATTCATATTTGAATAATGATATAACAATGGAACTCAGACAGATAAGAGTTAATCTATAGGTTCATAGAAATAATTTTTCATGTTGATATGTTATTATTCAATTTATTAGTTAATACAAAATAAGTATCATTTAATTACAAGTACAGTAGCTATCTATATATCTACTACTCAACAACCACCTAAGTTTCTTCATTAGATGAATTTAAAAATAATCTTCCAAATTATAATTATTGTACAAAATATTAACCTAATTAAATATTCGTTATTATTAAAAATACTAGTTAAACAGTTTATTGGGTATAAGACGGTAGCATTTATTACCGTTCTGATTTGTGTTTTAATTTAGTAGTCATTTTATTACGTAACTACCTACTATATTTTGTATGAATTGAAAATTATTTGAGGGTCATTTGAACAGCCAGTATATACTACTCTCATTACAATGAAAATCATAGCTTGTAACTAGTGTAATTTTTGAGTATGTTGTGGTAGTAATTACCTAACTATTAATTATATTATTCAACGTGAGTTACTTAGATAATAGTTCTGATTGTACATGCATACCTACGATCTGTTTATGGGAACAGATTTTTAATAACTTTATAACTTTTAACAAATGAGTATGGTTACAGTTTTATATACCTACCTTTAAATACATATTAATAATATATTAGTATATATTAAAATTAATCATAATAGTACAAAACATTTCTTTATACATTTTTCACACGTAAGAGTAACATAAAATGTTGTTTTCCGGATGCTATTTGTGACCTCACCATATTCTAATATAACTAAATGTGATAAAACATTATAAAAATAGTAAATAATTCAATACTAATACGGAAGGTATATTATGAGTCTTACTAATCATTTTAATTATAAGTTTCAGTTAACACACATTGTGAGGAATAAAGCGAGAGCTGCCAATCGAAAGATGGACAATAGCGGCACAGATACGTATTGTATGGAACAAGAGACCGTCAACCTTAATGCCGATAGCCAAAATCTTTCTTCGCAGCGAGTATCAGGTATGCCAAGTGAGGGAGCGGGAGAGAGCCTGAGACACAGGCAAAACCGCAAGCACTTGTTTTCTAATAATGATAATAGTGACACAGTTCCAAATGCGAGACCATCTCGATCAAGGGTCCTCAGAAGCCCGAGCGGGGAGTCGACGAGACAACGCATTTATGGCGGGGAGTCTCGGCGGCAACGCTCTAAAAGCATTATCTTAAATAAACCGAGCGGGGAGTCGACGAGGCAACGCCTATCTGGCGGGGAGTCTCGGCGGCAACGCTCTATTGCTACAAATAAACTAAGCGGGGAGTCGACGAGGCAACGCCAATATGGCGGGGAGTCTCGTCGGGAACGCTCTATAAGCACAGATATGAGTTTAAGTGGAGAATCCGTAAGACTGCGCCAAAAATGTTACGAGTCCCATCGACGACGCTCACGGAATATTTCAAGATCACCGAATTCATCTAAACGTGGAACGCACAGTTGCCAATATGGTGCCGTCGAGAGACGTGTATATTGTAGTAAATCAAAGCACAAATACCTTCGTGGTGAGTCAATAGAACGCTCTCGACGCAACCGTAGCCGTAGCCGTCTTTATAACGACAGGCGACGCAGACGTGAGGGCAGCAAGAACGATGTTCTTACTGATGATTCAGATAACTATCGTTATCATACTAAACGAAGGAGACGTTCTCGCTCCCCAAGCGCTGGTCCGAGTAGACGAGATAGTTTTAAGCCTTCTAAGTTAGAGCAAACGAATAATACTGATATTTTGGATAAATTTTTAAATATAATCAAAGGCGTCAAAGGACAGTCTACTTCTAAACTCTCTTTCAACAATGTATTGCGAGAATTTGATCCAATGTCTAAAGATCAGAATGTGTTGATATGGCTCACAAAAGTGGAGGAGTGTGCTGAGATCTATGACTGGAACGAAAAGGAAATAATACATTTTGCTTTACCTAAACTAACCGGTGTTGCTAAGTTGTGGTATCAGGGACTCAGCACAGTCCTCTACTCGTGGAATGAGTGGAAAAAGAAATTGATTGAATCTTTCCCATGTCGTGACGATTATGCAGAATTATTAATTGCAATGCTAGCAAAAAAAGCGCGTTTCGGTGATTCACTCGAACACTATTTCTATGAGAAAATGAATTTGTTAAATAGATGCGGTATTAAGAGTCGAAAAGCAGTTGATTGCATTTTAAATGGTATAGAGGATCGTGCTGTACGAGTTGGAGCCCAGGCAGCACAGTTTCGTGAGCCTGAAGATTTACTTAAATATTTAAAGACTGTTAAGGTTGGAGCGAATAGGGATTTCAGGGAAAGGACGGACAAACAAAGGCAGGATAAACGGATTACCACTTCTAATACGTCCACAAACCGACGACTAGAATTACCTAAGAAAATAGTTTGTCATAACTGCAATGAATCTGGTCACAAAAGTTTTCAATGCACGAAATCAGCAACAACTTGTACGATTTGCAACAAACTAGGACATTTAGCTGCCTTCTGCAGGTCCAATAGAAATGAAGTTCAAAATAAAAATGAAAACGCTTCCGCGGCCAAAGAAGAAAAGCAGGTTTCTGAACTCAACGTGTCGAATGAACAGAATTTAAAATATATAATTGATATTTGGATAAATGATTTAAAACTATTGTGTCATGTCGATTTAGGTAGCCAATGCACTCTTGTAAGAGATAGTGAAGCTAAGAAGTTGAAATTAATTTTGAATACCGAAAATTTACCAGTAATGAGAGCCATCGGCGGTTATCACATTAAACCATTAGGTAAATGTAATGTTAACATTTCTGTTCAGAACATTAAAGAGAACGTTGAAATATTTGTAGTAGAAGATCATGTCTTAAAATATCCTGTGCTTTTAGGCCATACATTTACTGAACTACCTAAGATTATTATCACTAAAACCCCCAACCAATTGACTTTTGAAAAGGTTCTCGATAAACTATTTTTGCAAGTACAAGAGACCATAAGTCTACCGCCTGCGACGTTCAACATCATAACTGTAGAAGCCAGGGATAATTATGATGGAAGCGTATATGTAAATGGTTCTGTACGCGGAATAGTAAATCAAGAATATTATTTGTTTCCGGGACAATACACACTTAAGTCAGGTATCGGTCGATTGTTTGTATTGAACATGTCTGAACGTGATCTAACCTTCAATCAAGGTACTTTACTAACACGTGCTCTTCCAATTAGTGATCATAAAGACGTGTCTGCACTATCATTTGAAGAGACGAAGGACGATGATGGGATTCGGTGTGGTCCTAATTTAACTACTCAGCAACGAGTACAGTTGCGTGAGTTATTATCAAAGTATAACGATTGCTTCTCGTCTGGATTGAAATACTTAGGATTGACTACGGCCGGGGAAATGGTAATTGAACTAGAGAGTAACGAGCCCGTTGTGTATGGGCCTTATAGGATGTCACTGTCAGAGAGAAACCTAGTCCGTAATATGGTTGATGAGATGCTTGAAGCCGGGATAGTTCGTGAGTCATCATCCCCGTATGCAAGCCCGATTGTACTAGTCAAGAAAAAGACGGGGGAGAAAAGGTTATGTGTTGACTATCGCGCGCTTAATAAGCGAACAAAAAAGGACCATTATCCACTCCCTCGTGTTGAGGACCAGTTGGATCGACTTGCTGGACACAATTTATTTGTTTCCCTTGATCTCTCGTCTGGTTACTACCAAATCCCAATTTCGACTTGCTGTCAAGACAAAACTGCGTTTATAACACCAGATGGACAATTTGAGTTTACTCGGATGCCATTTGGACTTGTAAATGCCCCATCGGTATTCCAAAGAACCATGAATAGAATCTTGTCGGAGGCCAAAATTAAATACGCACTAATATATTTAGATGACGTTTTAATACCAGCTGTAAATTTTGAACAAGGTCTTACTAGGCTCGAAGAAGTATTAATCCTCTTAAGGAAAGGGGGCTTGACCTTAAAACTAGCAAAGTGCAATTTCTTCTATGAAGAAATTGAGTTTTTAGGTTTTGAGGTTAGCTGCGATGGTATTAAGCCCGGTGCCCAAAAGACCAAAGCGGTAGCTCAGGTTCCAACCCCAAGAAATCTTCATGAACTACGCCAGTTCGTTGGTCTGGCAAGCTTCTTCAGGAGATTCGTTCGTGGTTTTGCAGTCATTTGTAGACCTCTAACGGATCTCTTGAAGAAAAATTCTGAGTGGAAATGGTCTGAAGAACAAGAGGCCTCGTTTAATACTTTAAAACAAGCCCTTATTTCAAGACCCATTCTGGCTCTCTACGACCCGAATCGCGAAACACAATTACACACCGATGCCTGTAAATATGGTGTCGCTGGAATATTGTTACAGAGAGGCGATGATAGTTTATTCAGACCAGTGTCCTATTTTAGTCGTAAGACAACACCGGACGAACAGCGCCTACATTCTTTTGAATTAGAAACGCTGGCTGTTGTCGCGTCTCTAAATAAATACCGTGTTTATTTTACTTGGTGTACCTTTCAAAATCTTTACGGACTGCAATGCGTTGCGAAGTACTCTAGTAAAACGTGACTTAGTTTCCCGCATCGCACGTTGGTGGGTTCAAATTCAAGAATTTGACTGCGATATCGAATATAGGCCGGGTACCTCCATGGTACACACGGACGCTTTAAGCAGAAACCCTGTAGATGGAGCGAATGAAGAGGATCACGTTTTGGATGTTCTAGCTGTTGTAGAGGAAGATTGGATTGCTACAGTCCAATCCAATGATGAGGAAATATTACGAATAAAACAGATTTTGAACGATTCAGAGTCCGAAAAGATAGCTGATATAGTGAAAAACTATAGAATAAAAAACGATAAGGTTTATCGTCTGATAGGAGACAATGGCGATGATAGTATGCGCTGGGTTGTACCAAAAGGTGTCCGTTGGCAAGTCGCAAAAATGAATCACGATGACATCGGACACTTTGGGTTCGAGAAAACGCTTACTCGAATTCGACAGTCATTCTGGTTTCCCAAAATGAGGCGTTTCATTAAAAAGTACGCTCGGTCTTGTCTCGAATGTGCTCACCATAAAGGTATAACAGCCAAACAATCCGAAGAGCTACACCCTATTGAGAAAGTAGAAATCCCATTTCACACAGTTCACGCGGATCATTTAGGACCTTTCGTACGTAGCAAAAAAGGGAACGTTTACGTTTTGGTAATAATAGACGGCTTTACAAAGTTTATAAATATTACCCCTGTCAAAAATACGAAAACTTCAACTAGTATAAGAGTTTTTAAAGACCATATTAGTTATTTTGGTGCTCCTGTTAGACTTATTACAGATCGGGGCACGTCATTCACTAGTCAAAACTTTAGATCATTTGTAAATTCCCACGGTATCAAACATATTCTTAATGCGGTTTCTACTCCACGAGCTAATGGACAAGTGGAGAGATTTAACCGAACGATCCTTGACGCTTTGTCCACCAAATGCCACGGCAAAGATGATAAAAGTTGGGACGATTACGTGTCCGATGTCCAGATAGGCTTAAACACTACGGTACATAAAACGACAGGCAAAAGCCCATCCGAACTTTTGTTTGGATTTAGGATTAAAAGCACAGCTGAGAATATGCTTAGCGAAGTAATCGACGAAACTTCAGAAATTGTAACAACGGTTGATTTAGATAAAAATCGGTGTGAGGCAGGTAAACTAATATCTAAACAACAGACCAAAGATAAAGAGAATTTTGACTCTAAACGTATTATTGGAACGTCATATAATGTTGGGGATTTAATTTGTGTCAGGAGAGAGACTCCTAGTGACGGCAAGTCAAAGAAACTAGTCGTCAAATATCAAGGGCCTTATAGGGTCCTGAAAGCTTTACCCAACGATAGATACGTAATAGAAGATACACCACTGACTAGAAAAAAAGGTAACCGCCGCTATGAAAATGTAATTTCCCTCGACAAAATAAAACCTTGGCTAAACTTCGATAAGAATTTTGATAGTTCTGAGTCTGATTGTAATGACAGTCAGAACTCCGAGTAATTTTTGCACGATCGTCACCATTATATTATTTAAACAGTTAAAATTATATATTACAACTGATAAATCTATTGATGCATGTATAAAATCGATTGAATATTTTATTTATATTTGTTCTAGTAAATACAAATGAATTGTCGATTAAACGATTACGAACTATTAATTTAAAGAAAGGTTCATATGTAAACTTTTTTTTTCTCATGTAAATTTATTTTCCCCTGAACTTTATCTCTTCGAAATAAAAGGTTTTTAATTGATTATGTATAACGAAAGCAAGGGGACTTGCTCTTACAGGATGGCCGAGCTGTAAGGATATACTATAATTCTTACCATAATATTTAATTAAATATATTACATAATACCTACATCCCGTCAATATTAATAAATTCGATAGATATTAAGTCCCATATTTGACATGAGAGGTAAAATGCGATATCCGGTTGTCATTGTCTTCTTTTGAAATTTAAAAACGGCTATGGCCATTCTATCGGAGAATGTCCTAAGGACAGGGTGTGCAAGAAGTGTTTAATTAAGTTAACTGTGATATCCTGTGTCAAATTATTCAGGTTAGTAATGATTTCGTATGGAATTATAATTATTTTACTTGTTCTATACATTGTAATTTCTTTTGTTTAATCATTCATCATTGTGTAATCATTTAAATATAATGTCTGAATTCCATTGATTGTTTCTTTTACTTAATTGTATCATTACCTCCTAGCCCAAAAGGGCGAATAAGCTTGGGTCCTTTCATACGGAACACTAAAAAGCGTTTTGTTGTATCGAACCACTGCACACCAAGTTTCACAAATATCTATCATGTGCAAGTTTATCAGTCCATCTAATCATAAAACATGACTTTCTGTCGAAAGATACTTTCGTATGTCGGCTCCGCCATTTCACCACTATTATACATATTTTATAATCTCATATAATCCAATAACCTAATGAATCACTTTTATCGTTTATAAGAGATCTTAATAGACGGCTCTCTATCGGCATGATTATCTCAATTCAGTTAGGTGTAACAGATTACGTAATCATAATCTGAACTTAGATTTACTCTTTATTTGAGTGAATAATGATTCAAATAAAAAAAATCTACGTTTATGGATTTAATTTTAATTTGGATAGGTTTAGCAACATAACAAGAATCTTACATAATCTCAATAATATCAGCTCTAGTGAAACAAATACTAGTTTGTTCGCCCTGGAGGACAAGGTTTTAATATTTACCCATTTTTCACACAATTGCCCTGTATAGACTATTAAAGAGACTTAGACTAGACGAAAGAATATTTTTAAATTAAACGCATAGTAAATAACTCTGAAGTCATATTTGTATCTTTTTGTCAATCGTGAGTTTAAAACCATAACTAAATTCTTATTTATCAAAAAACATCCTATAAATAACGCTACCTAAAAAAAACATTATCCTCTTTTCATTCGTTCAAATACTCTAAGCATCCATTTGTTTACTAAGGCCAAGATAAATAAACATTACTTGGCACGTTCTTTCGCTGAGCATTAGGCCTATCTCTGCTTTTTGAGTGTGATAAATCCTTTAGAGGCATTGTGCCGGACACCTACAGACTAAATGCCACCGTCCTACTTTAGAGTAGGACGGTGGCATAGGCCTTTACCGGTCCTAGGGTCGTTGCAGCAATCACCGCGATCCCGGCAGATTTATTCCTATCTCTGCCACACAACTGTCAAACTACCAGTGCAAGATAGAGTCGGGAGTATAGCTAAATGAAAGCACGTGCTAAGTATATTTATTTGTCTCAGTCTAAAACTTGGCAATGGTATTAACAAGCTGATGCTAATCGTCTCATAGATTAGGTACTGCCTAGGCATGATAGGAGTGGATACGTATCTAATGATTTTCCATCAAAATATTATGTTTTACCCATATCTAATTACAGTACCTACGTATTTTTAAAGGTTATTATCATTAAACTTTGCGCTATTAATAACAAAATGTATGAAAATGTACTTGGCTTGTTTTTTTTACATTAATTATATTTAAAAAAAACAAGCCAAGTCTTTGTAAATAGTTTAAGGTCTTATATAAGGCTTGACTCCATGGAACAAACTCTCTCTTTTCAACCGACGAAAAAAAGAAGAAGTTCTCAAGTCGACGCGTGTATTTGTTGTTTTTTTTTATTTATGACAAAGTGACCTTTTCAAAGTCACAAACTTAATCTAAAACACCTACTAATATACGCTGAAAAAACTCAATATCTCGGTTTATAGAGAGCATTTGCCCTGTGGAGTTCAGTGGAATACTCACAAGATATTTATTCAGTACACAAACTAGTAGTTTCGTATTAAAAATTTGCTGCCTCAGTACCATATATTTTGGCAAACACAAGAAAATTTGCCGTTATCCGATATGTGTGAAACAAAGGAGCGATTGCTGAGATTTTTTCCGATAGCATAACTTTGACATATTATCCGATAAAAGAACGTATAAATGGATGCCGCTGCCCTATCTCAAGAGCAGATTGTGAAATCAGTCGATATTTAAACAGTGAGCTTTTATTAAATTTGTGAAAAAAATATTATGTAAGTATATGCATTGGAAAATCATAACTCTATGTATGTTTCCAAACCCGTTTTTAGTTAGAACGGTTTATACTAGTTAAACCTACGTTTTACTGAATGCTTTCGTTATAACTATACTAATTAATGTCAATAAATTACTGACTTAGTTAGTAGTTGAGACTGTTTCAGCTGTGGTTAAAAACATATATCGAATGTAGTGGGTAGGTTGGACCTACGTGCCGCTGCACGCGTACCTGCACGCGTGCAGCGGCACGTAGGTCCAACCTACCCACTACATTCGATATATGTTTATAACCAGCCAGGAACGAATCAAAATTTCCGCGAAAGGCACTTGAGCTAATTCAATTGTACTTACGAAAGGACATTTGTGCGAAAATCTATTTCTGCGAAAAGCTATTTGCGTGAAAAATCCAACAACAGTACACTGTATTCGTACCGTGTAAACATCAAGAATGTCATATTCGTATCTAAGACCATAATATATACATACATAAATCTGCCTATCCTTTTCCCAACGAAATGGGGCTGATGTTTAGTATTACCGGAAGCACCATAATCTTAAAAGCATAAAATAAAACTTTAAAATTACGCCATGTCAATATTTTTATCATTATGGTACCTATCCGCCATCTTGAAATGCATATCAGATTTGAAATTTAAAAGTCCTCGGAATTATTAGCTATTCTTTTCGAAGCTAGGATGTTCCGAATTCGTTTCTAGTTGTACGTACCTATGGTCACCTTTGTAACCAAAACTCTGTCTTCCTACGTTTTTTACCACCGTTGGAACATTTTTACTTGAATCTCAGTCTCAATCTGTCATATTTGTCTTTTAAAGGTTTTTGTTTTACAGCAAATTCTATTTTTATTGTAAATAACATCTATAAAACATATAAAAATAATGTATTTCGACTTGCAGTTCTCTATCTATTCTTTTTCAACATTTCTTACAAAAATAAACTATATAATATGCATTACATGTCCATATCATGTATAAAATAAGGGAGGAAGGCATTTTAGCTAAAATTAATTTTAATTGAAACATACATTTACATATATTTAGTTATTTATATAGTCACACCAAAAGCTAATTAACGATACAATATTTATTTTTTACACAACGTAAGCCTAAGTTAATCTCAAATATTTTTGTGGCTATGTTAATCGTTACCTTAATGTTTGATAAGGTATTAATTATGAACTATTATATTCAGAATGCAGCGCCCAGGATACAATCCAGGCCCCGGAGGCATGAACAACGGTATGCCCATGCAGCCAGGAGCGCCCGGTGGCCCCGCCAGATTTAATACCCCAGGAGGCCCCACCTATGCACCCGGTTATGGTCAAGTCCCGGGAGGGCCACAGAACCCTCAGCAAAACTTCCAGCCCAACGCTGGCTGCTTCATGCCCGCTGCCACGATCCGGAAGATCAGCAATACGACGCCCCCACAAAGATTTTACCCTACTTTCCAGTAATGTTGACCTGACCGAATCTCTGCATGTAAATAGGAAGTTTGACCTAAATCCTGAGAGTTACATAAATTATAAGCAACAGTAAAATCTTTGACATTTTTTATGTACTTTTATCCATGTTATAGTTATTTCTAATTGTTTATAAGACAGACACAAAAGGGAATAAAATGAGTTGAAGTTATAAGCACCCAAAGGATATGTGAACTCCACACCACTTAGTACAAAGTCTACATGTATATCTAATACTAGTCAAACATCCTTTGTATAATAATGCTAGTATAAGTTATATATTATATATTAAGATAATATAATATATATAATAAGTTAAATTATAGAGATAAGATATTCAATAAACACTTACGTAATCACATATCTGCGATTTACTTTTGAGGAATTTCTGAGTCTTTAAAATTTTCAGCGTATCAAAAGAATGCATCGGCAATTAAGCATATTTATATATATTAATATGTTAAGATGTCTATCCAAAACTTTCTAATTCTTCGAGTATTTTTATAACTTAGCACAGCATGGAATTTTGGACAGCTCATCCTAACCTTTTAATAAGCTTCCTTTGATGTCAGTGAACGATTTGGCTCAATACTATGTATGATCTATCCATCAATCATATCGTTAACTAGGAGATAGACATTAGATAATCATATTTTATGTTGTAGTATAGTCAATTATACATAAACGAGCTTAATAACTCCTTTAGATCAGTCGTTTCCACCAGACGAATCAGAGTGCTTCTTTCACAGAAATATATAAAGAAGTTCTTGTCACTCGCGCAATGTTTGATGCCTCGCACTGGCACAGCTCTATCCCGACACCGGAAAGCGCTGAATGGTCTGGTTTCCTTTCTTATCGTATTTTATAGTCTCAACGTGAATATAATGTAATCTAATTGTACTTTAATTATGGATAAAATCAATAGCCTCATTTGATATTTGATAAACGGCTTAATCATGGTTTACCTAATTACTTATTAGTAAGAAATGGAGTGAATTAAATATTATATGATAACCAGTCCATAGGTGGAAAGAGTTACACAGTTTTAAAACTGTGTAACTCTTTCCACCAAAGTTATGTGGGGAAGTTATTAACTTTCCCACATAACTTTCGTCGAGGAAACGTATTCGAGGATGCGGTGTACTTACCTCTACGAACGTGAGATGCATTTACCTCCCTCGGTCATGGATATTCCTGGTACACACACTACTCACAACATGTCGAATGAAGTTGACTTCCCAACTCGTATCACAGCTTCCACATCTATTTGTCTAGACCATGTCTATTCGAACTTGCCTGTAGGAGCGGTGACCACAACACCCATAGTCACGAGCCTCATGCGGTGAGGGCTGAACTAATGTGTGAGAAGCGCGCTTCCGTATGTGGTACACAGTTTTCTAGAACTTTCCCACATATGAATAATATGAACTTCGTAGCGTCCCTACAAATATCATTCAGTCCTCGTTCAGATATATCTAACTCGCAAAAGTATATACCTAAATATGATGATGATTGAACACATACGAAGTGTAGACTAGGAAAAAAAAATGTGTTGTGCGAAACAAATTTTCTCTAGATCTGGCCAAGGCAATTATTAGAATATTAGATAGTAAATCTGCGGAAAGTGAACTCCAATAGGTATAATGACTCATGCACAAATTATTATTATTAGTAAATCATTCCCCAATATTGACTAAATGAATACAATTATCTTTGAGATGAATTATAACTATCACATATTATTGAAAAAAAAAACTTACTATTATTGTTACATCATATTCAAAACCCCCAGTAATGTTTATGCGGGGTATTCTTAATAAATAGAGAGGGAAAATAAATCCACCGCACCTTGATTTTACAGGAACAATAAAAGCATCAGATAGGTCCAGGTTCTAAACTAAAATATGTGCAGTGAATGAGAAGACCGTTCGGTTCCTTAGTGCGGCGGCTGCGTGCGATGCACCATGAGCTGCCACGTCATGCGTGCGTGCGACACGCTCCGCTCTGTGCACCCGGCTGTGGATCGCTCGCTAAGGCTACGCTGCACCGCGAATTCTTTCTCCACCTTTTCCATACTTTTGTCTTGAGGTGGTTTTGGTTCGAGATAGCTTATAGGTTAGAGGTAATTCAGGTGCTCTGGCCTGGAGTATTTATCCGGGAGGCGCAGGTTCGAATCCTGCTCGCGACCATATTCTTTTTCCACAAAAAAATATAACTTTAGAGTTCGCTATGCATGCGTCAATGCTTTTCGAAAATTTATCTGTATAAGTCTTCTTGTTTGACCCAGTGCGGTACCGCGCTGGCAGGACCCAACATGCTGCTGCGTCCATCAATACCTACGACGCAGCTGTACGTGTCCCGCCTACTCTACTCCACGAAGGACGAGGAGATCGTGGAGTATATTCGAGTGAAGATCAACTGAAGTTTCAGGGTCGAGAAGTTGAATTCGCGCCACAACACAAAGGCCGACGAAGTGTACCGCATTGTTACAACGCGTATCCCAACTAAAGCGGTGAAAAGATATCTACGGTGTGTCAACGAAGCTTAGCTAGCATTTCAATGCCTGTATAAGCAAAGGGTCGATTCCGAAATCACTTAAAATTTGTAAAGTCACACCGCTATTCAAAGGTAAAGGTAAACGCGAGTGTATCGACAATTCCAGGCCCGTATCGATAATTCCTGCTATTGCAAATATACTTGAGAATGGTCTAAGCTCCCGCTTGTTAGATTTCCTAACGACGACGAAAGCTCTCTTTGACCGTCTGTACGCATACCGAGCGGGCCGGTCAACAACATCTCTTACTCGCGAAGTAATTCGTAGCATAATTGTTGCTCAAGAAGCTAAAAAGCAAGTCGCCATTATATGCTGCGATTTGTCAAAGGCTTTTGATGTCGCGGACCACGACACATTAGCCTCTAAAATTTGTCACTATGGCCTAAATGGGACGTCATTCGCTTTACAGATCTACTGCGAGATAGATCGCAAATAGTAGTAGGTAGTGGTGGCTCAGCTAAATCCGACCCCTTAAAGTCTATCATGGGAGTTGCGCAGGGCTCCTCAGTATCTACATCTCAGTATATACTGTTTTCTCTGTTACTTAACGACCTACCGCATGCTGTAACCGCTGCAGAAATATTTATGTACGCTGATGACGTGGCCGCGGTTGTCACGGCCTCCTCTGTGGAATATTTGGAGCAGAAAATGAATACAGTCACGGCACAATTATCTGCATGGTTCCAAATGAACGGCTTAGCTCTGAACCTCACAAAACACAATTTATTCACTTTCAGATAACAGGGCTGTCACCTAAGTTATTAACAGTAGTTGTAAATGGAGTAAAAATTGTGCAAAGTACCTCCACCAACTTTTTAGGCTTCGAATTGGATAAAGGGCTTCAGTGGGATAGCCACATCAATAAATTATGCAGGAAATTGGGAAGTGCATTTTTCGCGCTAAAGCGCGTTGCACGTGTGGTATTGCTAGTGAGGTCCTGCTACTTTGCAACCGTGCACTCCCTGCTGCAGTACGGCGTGGATTTATGGGGACGCGCTGCGGACAGGCTGCGTGTGTTCAGGCTACAGAACTGGGCTGTTCATATTGTAGCCAAAGTCCCGTGGGATGAGTCCACACGTCAGCACTTCAGAAAGTTGGGTGTTATCTAATACATTAAATCATGTTCTGGAAACCTGGTTTTATCAATGCACTAAATTGATGGCACCAATTGATCGTAAATGTAGACGAACTGCAATAAGGTTATTCTTGAAATGTAACTCTTTGTTCAGATGTCTACAAAACAAAATATATTTTACATAAACAGAAATCTCTTCATGTAAATACAGATAAATCTTCCAAACGCACTCTCTGCCGTTGAAGCGGTTTTTTGTGTGGTAGTACTGTTCCTGAAGGAGGCGGTGGAAAGGGGAGGGAGAGGCAGAGCCCGCTCACCCCTGCCGTAGAGAGCGCACCAAGTGCCGTAGGAAGCTAAGAGCTTAACGATCTCTAGCCATCGTGAGCTAAAGCCTGCAGCTGAACTGAGTCACGTCGGAGACGGCAACGCGCTACGCAACGGCGCGCGCGTCACTCTGGACTCTGGTCTATGTGAAATGATTCGGAACCCTTGGAAATACCAGAACCCGCTTTGCATTGAATGCAACAACGATCCCATGATCCCGGTTTGCTACAAGTATACACTACGCTACTCTCTAACTTTATTCACATCTATGTTTTTCAACCAACAAATTGCTGATTTTTCATCTTCCGATGTACTACAAGAGTCTACTCGTATCCACGATCAATGCAACTTGATCAAAACGTCGAGGTAAATAAATATTATACTTTTAGCGCGATTAAGTCCCGTTTGAATTCAATAATTATGTGTTCGAATCGCGAAAGTTTAAAAGGTACTAATACTACAAGAGGTTCAAATATATTGTTCATAAAAACATGATACAGATTTTTTCCACCTTATAGGTAAATATCATATAAATCCAAATTAAAATATCGTTTGTGGAAAATAAAGAACTGGATAAAATATATAACTATTTAACCTACATTTATATTTGAAAACCAATTAAAAATTGTAAATGAACGATATATATAACAAACAGACGTTCTTGAGCGCAGCCTAAACTACCGTTATAATTACGAAATGAGCAAAGAATTCAATAGAATTAGAATATGAAATGTGTACCATGGCCCACGTCACAGACGTAGTACATGACTTTATTTCGAATTGGTAAGTGTAGTTAGTAACTTTGGATATTTTATTTTTAGAAACAAACATCCGTATGATGCAATGAAATGCTAAAAATAAAAATGGTTATCAGATATTAAAATTAAAGGTAAATTGATAAAGAGTCAGCAGGAAATGTGTATAGATATTTCTATAAGCATTGAATTAAAGTACTGTTGGTATCGAACAATATACACACATTTATAACCTGATAAGTAAATCCCCGCATCATATAAGTTTATGTACGTGCAATCATAATAAAATTAAATTAATAGCTTGACAAGAGTCATTTTATTTTCGAACTACTTGCGACGTAATCGGCTCACATTCTACATTGCCAATTTGCAACAACCTAAACTGCTTGACAATTTTCCTTATTATTAAATACCAACTTTTCTGGAATGCTCGAAGCGTATTTTGTAACTGATGTTGGGTTAACTGCATCAGTTCATTCGTACTGCAAGAGAGTTGACCAATTATTTGAAAAATATAGATAAATCTTCGAAAAGCGTTAACGCGGCCTTAAAAGTAATAAACTTTTATGAAAAAATTTTTGAGTGTTGAGACAAATTATTTGAGAGTTGAATGTTCTGTAGAACACACATGTTCGAACCGAGAGAAACACATCTTTGTACGCAATGCGATTCGCAGAAAAGAATCTAACGACAGTTCGCTGAATATCGCAAAAGCCAATGGCTGAAGTTAAAGTTGGGAAGGTAAAGAAATATACGGGCGTGAGCAATATTTGAACCCCCTCCACGCATGAATTCTTCAGGTATTTTTCTTTCCACAACTATTTATAACAATAGAGTTCGCTACTCATGAGATAACGCGATTCAAAAATTCTTCTGTATGGCTGTTTAAAATGCTATAAAATTCTGCTAGAAGACACTGAAAGGCGGCGTTTACGCAAAGTCAAAATCTTAGAAGAAAAAGGAAATTTAAAACTAAATTTTCCTTTTCGTCTAAGAGCTTTATCTAGTTCAAGTATTAGACATTGGTTACAACTGAAAATATAGATTTAAGGAATAATGATGGTTACCGCGAGCGTATTTCCTTTTTTTTTCTCTTTAATCCAAATGTGATTTTCACAAGAATAGCCACTATGTTGTGGGATGTGTTGCTTCCGCTAGTGCATATAGTTCATAATGCAAAAAGACGGTCAATAATTGTCAATGACATTAATTTTCTAGAAATGAATGATGACTTATGATGTAGCCGAGTAAAACTTTATCAGCTGATATACTCGTATGTATCAATCAAAAACAACTTCCTCAATCAAATTTGAATTCCTCGAAAATTGATTAAATCCACGTAATGGAAACACAATAATAACGTCAACAGCATTTATATGAATACGGTTTTGAATTTACATGTTTTAACTAAATCAAAACATGTTTATACCAGCGCTGCTTCATTGAAACGAAGCAGTCCAATGATAGAGTCCATTTTTGTCTCTTGTTTATTTAGAATTTTAGTTTTATTTTTTTTATTTGTCATCTATGGTGTTAGCCAGCAAAATAAATAGGAATGTTTTGTTTCTTCTTTCTATATACTTATAGCCCAGTTTTTGTTTCAGCGTCAAAATTCTTGAGGCTTAATTTTACCAAAGGATCATTTTATCCCAAATATATATTAATTAAAAAATGGCTTGCGTTGGTCTTGTGGTTGGACTGCGCGTTTGGTCTAAGGTTCGATTCCCGGGCCAAACTGAGCGTACACCTCTGCCTACTCCCTCGGGGATGGCTGGCGTGAAGCTTTGCTATGTTTCAGCTTTTCTAAACAAAATTAAAATGTATCCCTCAGCTAGCGATATCTTGTAAGGTTGGTAAAATCCCACCAAAGATGAGGCTTTGGCTGGAATTTATTTAGTTGGATTATACGAGTATATAGATATAATGATTTTATAAGTGTTACTTGCCATACAGCAAATATTTAAGTTCGAAGAGAGTACGGAACCAGAAAATCACCACCCAGAAATGTCATTCGTTGACCAAGTTTTCCTGTAGCATCGACACAATAACAAAGTAGGTCAACAAATGAATCAAACAGATAATGCGTGGTGAAAATAATCCGATAAAACATTTTTCATCCATATAAATACTGGCAATGGTAGACTAACAGCAATAACATATTCGTGTCATAAACAAACAAGTCATCTTGAGGATCTCAAATAAAATTATAAATTGTTCAAAAAATATTTCTTCAAATTTACCAGTAATGTAAGTATTCTTTGATTTAATGTATTATTCTCAGAAATAAATGTTATTAAACTCATTGAGACAGTTTTGAGGACGATATGTTAACTCGTAGTTGTTTGTGATTTCGGCTAAAACAATACAATTATTTAAGTTTTATTGTGTCACTTTAAAATGCTATTCCGTCATTTTAAAAATATAGGGTCAGATAAATCCTATTACTTTTCGCCGTAGGCTTACCTCAGCTCTATTACCAGAGAATGCCATTCAAGAGCATCATTTATTTTCCAGAATGCAGCGGAACACACCTTTTTCTTCCAACATGAACAGCGGCTACCAGAATTATTGCATTGTGCCGAGGCCCTGCGTTGGGCCACCTAGTAATCAGTACCATCCTAATCTAAGCTATGTACCACCAACCCAGCTACCCTTTGAACCGAACACGTGCTTCATGACAGCGTCAGCACTTCGAAGAATGAGCGGCAACATGCAACAGAATGGGTTCCGCCGTAACTTCTAGAAGATAAAAGGCTCAGGCATCTTACATGGAATCTCGAGTGGTAATTCGTATTGGTTACTGTTTACTGCTAGTGTAGGTTATCTCGCAATATTTTAATTCTTAAGTTTAAAAACGTTTGTTGATTTCAGTGAATTAACCATATCGATAATCGAATCATATATATATAGGTATATTTGTTATGTACGAGTAAGTTGTCATTAAGATACATATTAAGTAAGCTGACTTCTATACATACCAATGTAATACTTAAGGTTTTTTTAAGAATAAATTATTAAATATTACCTAATGATTTTAACTCCCCTGACATGGCTTTATATACCATCGAAAACATGGTAAGCCATGTTTTCCTAGACCGTTTCAAGCAAGCGATACGAAACGTCGTTGGGGCGTACCTTGGCTTCCAACCAGTGCTAGCAGCTCCCCTTGACCCTCAGTCCAATGGTCAACCAAAAAAAAACTACAAAAAAAAATGATAACCGGACACGGAGATTAAAAAATATATTTGTAATACAAAAATGTGTATGACTAATTACCTACCTTTGGCTGCTAAGATACAGTCTTCTTGCCTAGTTTAGGGGCCAGACGTTCGACATTAAATAATTCACTGTTGTACAGCTTACTCATAAAGCTTCATTATTTTTATCGATATTGTTTGTTGTGTACAAAAAAACTTTTTTTTTATTACCAATATGCAACATGACCTGAATCGGTGTCAGTATAGCTATCAATTATATTTTTATCCTTGTAACAGATGGACTAAATGATAACATTGTAAAATATTGCATCAGTGCTTAGTTATAGCCAGGTAATTAACATAATTTTAAGGAGTAGCATAGGGCCTAGCATAGATCCCTGAGAAATTCTGAATGTACTTTTACATCTACTTTCGAATTGATAGAAATTGTCAAACATTGCGTGCGTTTCGTAACATAATCTTTAAGTAGTTTCAGACGCTCTGTTTCTTTTTTAATCTAATACTAGAGAGTAATGCTTCCAGACGTGCATGGATAGGGAAGGACACTGTCAATAATGTAAGAGAGAACTGGGTTCATACTGGATACATTTTTGCTATCTTATTAACGGGCTATGGTTTCAGTAGCATCATAGTGTCTTCAACAAAGTTGATATTAGCAAAAGCAACTAAGCTTTACGCTGTAACAAATTTGTTTGTATGTGAAGATAAATCTCTTACACGCACTTTTAAGATAAATAGCAAAGTGTGTGTTTTGCTCTGTACTCAAAACATTAGAATATACTGGTGTTACCTACACATTTTTAATTCACTGTGTGCAAAAACAGATAAAGAGCAATTAAGCACAATTTTGTTACCTAATTCTAGTAATTAACTAAATCGCACTTTCTCATATTTTTTACGTTTCGTAACAGTTCTGAATATTATTTCTACCGCGCCTTAGCCATAACATTCCGCAATGTTTTATTTGTGTAATGAAATTTTCTCTGACAATAGGTGCTTAATATCTTAAAGAACGTTAGCATTATCTTAATTAGTATTCATAAACCATACAAAATTTAACTGTATATGTTATATAGTAAGTATAATTATGTAGATATATGGTAAAATATACATAGATAATATATACAATTTTTAATTATTTAAATATAACGGAGCTCTTAATCATTAGCTGAGCCCGCGGCTATTTGACTCGCGACTTCGCCGCGGGCTCAGCTCATGACTAGGGGTTCTGTTTTTGTTCGAAACTAGTCGAAACCGATTCCGAAAAATGCACGGGAATCAGTGAACAATAATTATTGATATGATTATGTCTCACAAAAGTTATTCTACAAAAAACTAATATTATAAACTGAACACAATTTGCGTAATTCTTAAACCCTGCATAGTACGTATTGGCGTAGTTTGCATTGGCGCAGTGGTCGAGAGACCGGCTGCTGCGTTGCGTGTCGCGTTCGATTCTTGCACGGAGCAAATATTTGTATGATCTACAGATAATTGTTCCGGGTCTAGGTGTGTGTGTATGTGAGATTATGTGTTTGAAAACGCACCCACGACACTGGAAGAAATTCCTAGTGTTTTTTTTTTAAAGATAATTGAGAAAAATGACCTCTGCGTACCAGAATTTAAGCTCATTCGGGCGGGCGATCTCTCGCTTCCGTCCGTTATTAAACACATGGCCCGACCATGTGTCTAATTACGGACGGAAGCGAGAGATGAGAGTGAGAGCGCATGGGGAGCCGTCGCCGACTTCTGCGAGGAGTTGATGGTCGTAAACGAGGTGGCAAAAAGGGAGAGTGAGGCGAACTCCGCTCACGCCTGCCGCAGAAGGCGACCCAGGCGCTGGAGGGCGCTCAGCCATCCCCGGCCACTGTGAGCCGTGGACTGAGGGCGGCGGGCATGGAGGGTTCGCCGCCTGATCAGCAGTCCAGCCCTAGATGGCCCCGCACGTGCGACATAGGGAGGTGTTTGAGCAGGCTAAATTTGGCCAGCCTGCACAAATCCCGAAGTGTCCGTTGAAATACTTTGAACGGACCATAGCCTGTCGAGATCGCAGTGATTGCTCTCTCGGTAAAGGTTGGAGTAGGACCGTGTGGTTTTTAGTCGGTAGGAGTCCGGCAGAGCGTCCACGATGGATTTTCCACAATAAAAACATAAAAATAAAAAAAAAGATGCGCAAGGTGCCTATAAAGGAGTTTAATTAGGTATAATAATAAGAGATTCGCTTGTTTTAGTCGCTGTGGGACACAGACAGGCATTGTACTAAATTCAAACGCTGGAGAACCATATAATTTTAATGTTTTCTTACTACAATCAAATTGCTTTTCTGTTACATTCTAAAACAACTGAATTAAGATTATACTATAAGTGATGACATTAATTAATGTACCGAGTAACATGGAGTAACTTAAGTTAAAGAGACTGCAAGCGGTGAACTGAAGGCGGTCATTGTTGACTAGTTCTTTAAACGTTTCCAAAACAGGTTTCCTGGATTGTACTGAAAATAAAAATTGGTTCTGATTGATGCTAATGTCACTAAATGCAAAAGAAAACAACAAACAGAAGTAAATATAATAACTCTGACCCGTCCATTAAGTTGCCTATCATAAGCTAAAATTTTAAAAACGTACCTTTTATTTAAATTATAAACATCCATAACATACATAACATGCGCAACACTGCAATCAATGCAGTCGAAAAGTTATAAATTTTTGCGGTCGTGAATAGGATGCGAAACTGCGCCAGATAAATACTCCAGACGCTCTAACAAGTTAGCTATCGAGCTCTGCTCACTACTCCAAATTCTTCTTCCTACGTCTTTTGGTGACGTCATCATCGTAACCGAACCAATGGTCCGACCAGAGGCGTAGGATCCAATCCTACCCCGACCGTATTTTTATTCCACAAAAAATTACTATAGAGTTCGATACGCATGGCTTAATGCGTTTGAAACATTTATCTCTATTTGTTTGACTGATATTTACAGGTGGAGTTTAAAGATACTAAATCTGAAAACATATTAATAATTGTTCAACGGTTATTACTCACTTGCATTCTTCGGGATTGCCCGACTAGTTTCAAACTCGATCGGAGCCCATACTCGTGAGCCGAGCCCGCGGCGGTGTCGTGAGTCAAACATGAGTTTTAACTCACGACATCGCCACCGATTTCGGAACTAGTTGGGCAATCCCGAAGAATGCAAGTAAGTAATAACCGTTGAACAATAATTAATATGAATGTGTCTCATGAAAGTTATTATACAAAAATCTAGATGATATTATACAAAGATCTTAAAAATTACATTATTATACTTACCACACCTGTAATCTATCAGGCACTTAATAATGAGAGTAATGGTCCGGTCAACTTCCTTACTCATATGGTCGTTAATGTAACAGCAAATAAAACACCAGAAGAACGGCAACCCACTTTTAACAATCACCAGCCATTTATGTATTGGCTAAAATATAAAACACTATATTAGTAAAATTACTCAGAATTAATTGGAAAATACTAATCATATCAGTGATTATCAATGACCGTTCGAAGGAAAGGAGAAGTCCTTATTTAAAAAGGCCTCATAGTAACGTATGGTTTTGGTAAAGCATGCTTGCTTATAAAATAGTAATTTTCTCAATTTTTTGAATTTAAACTTTTTTATAATGTTTGTAAAGTTATGATGTTTGGAGTGACAATAATGGATAAGGTAAGAAATGAGTATATTAGAGGAAGTTTGAAAATAGCGCCAGTGACAGAAAAGTTAAGAGGAAACCGTTTATCTTGGTACGGACACGTGATGAGGAGGGATGAGACACATGTGACTAAGAGAGTAATGAATATGAATGTTGATGGATGGAGGGGTAGAGGTAGACCAAAGAAAAGATGGATGGATTGTGTGATCGATGACATGAATGAAAAGGGGGTGAACGATATAGGGACGGCTAACAGGGAAGAATGGAAGAGACAAACATATTGCGCCGACCCCAAATAGCTTGGGACCAGGGCAGGAAGAAGAAAAGATTGTTTGTAAAGTTATCATTTTAAATGAAAAAGAATACGGTAGTGAGCAGGATTCGAAACTGCGCCTCCAAGATAAATACTCCATTTTTCATTCAAAATTATAACTTTAGAGTTCGCTAAGCATGTGTTAATGCTTTTCAAGGATTTATCCGTATTGTTTGTATTTGTTTATCTTCAATAATTATTATTTACAAATTAATATCTGGCGCACCATCTTCAAATCACCATGAATGCGCTAGATCTGTGATGGAGATTCAAATTTAATTGTTATTTTTATGAATGAATTTATTACGAGTGTTCTTTATACGTATTCATCATAGCTTGGTTATATGGTAGATATCATATGCAACATCTTTTTTTCATGAATCTTTTCTTTGGTTGAATCTCTGTGGTCTAAGAACATAAAATACATATTGTAATGAATAATACAAATTCTTAGGGCATAAATAAATACTCTATTCTGATCATACTCAATGTAATAAAGGTATCAAATCATAAATTATACCTGATTTCTCACAACCACAGTCACCCCAACCACTGCACTCATGAACATGGACCAAATCGATAGGAATATCTGTAATCAGATGGGGAAATTAGTATTTATAATTATCAGCGTAGACTTGTTTTGGGGATACATTCAATTAGGTAAATGATAGCAGATACCTATGTCCTTCTAAAACTTTTCGTATCCTTTGCTAAAAATATTTAAGCCGTATTGAATAATAAATCAAAATCAGTGATTCCTACCTGTAATCCATAGCATTTTTCCAACAGGTGAATACAGGTAGTCAGATCATCATAGAGCTTACAAAGGAATTTTAAATCAAATTGTATCAGATCGTCCATTTCAATGAACTCTATACTAGGACTGAAAACATACTTTACTACAGATCTAACTCCCCTGTTTTCGTTGGACATCATTTTTGGTATTTTGTCGTTACAAATTAATATTCTAGCCAACTGATTATTTATCACTTTCAAGAGCGCTGATATTAAGTACAAGTGCATGTTTAAATGCATAATTGATAAACAAGTTGGCATTCTTATGAAAAGAATAAACGGTGGATTATTATAAACAAATTCCATAACAATTAGAATTAAATATATCACCATTGTTGTAAAACACCACAAGTATATTTTATAAGCAAATAACTTCAGAACCTTACTATCAACATTTAAATCTTTGAATACACCATCAAATATTTCATGTAAGGTCATACATATTTTTTCACTATTGATAATGTTAATTAATATAATGATAATATTTGTAACTAAATCATTGATATCAGGAATCATTGCCAAGTCACGTTTAACAACAAAGTCTACTTTTGTCTGTATTGTAACGTAATAAGTGCTAATTAAGCCCACAGTTACTAATAAGGGCCAAAGCTTAAGCCAGTATTGAATCTTCATCGATTTTCCCTCATTTGTTATAATAGGTTTAATCAATCCGAAAATAATGCAAACGACGTTAGATAGACGAAAATATTCGTAAAACATTTTCCACCACAAGTGAATCTAAAGATCAATACAATATTCAGTGGTTCACTAGACTACAGTATGATAAAAACACTCTTCAAGTCCTTTATGAAATAACTACAATTAAAATTAAATCAATTTATCATTCGCCATAATATTGGTCCGTACGCATAACTTGACATGGTTTTACACTTAGAATACAATATTTTTAATTGAAAATTTATTTTAATCTTATGTTTAGCCTTTTTGTGTCAAGTCAGATCTATACATAAATTACAATTCTATCATCTGCAGATAGGCTAAAAGGCAAGTGAGGAATTTCTTAGATGTTAGCTTAAAGAATATGCTTCGCTCTTTTATTCTACCTTTTCTAAAACGTCCTTTATCAACAACGTGCCGTCGTTCTCGTCTGTAAGAGCTCATATTGTTATTTTATTAATCTTTTTTATAACCGTTCATTAAAATGCCTTATAATTATAATTGCATTAATACCTGAATAGTGGTGCAAAAGACAAAATATGATGTTCGGAGTCACAACATTCTAGACGACGTATCGTAAATACTTTGCATCGTATTGATCACGACTCTCGATAAAAATGTTGGGATTAGGAGAGAATGAGAGCGTTACATCTTATATCACGTGCTTCAGAACACGCGTCGAGAACAAATAGGTAATCATTCAGGCAGCAATTTATTGGATTTTGGGAGTCTACTTCTATTAAGTTTCTGAATTGATGCCACCTATGTTTATTTTATTATTTTAATTGGTTCAATGGAAAGTCTTGGGTCGAGGGGCTTGTGGATTAATAAGAGCGACAAAGATCGATCGATTGAGGTTAATCTGCGCTTGCCACTGTTTGTCTGTGGTTGGGTGACCATAATTTTATATCGAAACCCCTCCGTACCTTGTAAAACAACGTCTTGTTTCTCAAATGAAGATCTATACAGCAGCTGTTACGGTTAGTCTTAGTGTTACGGATGCGTGAAAGTCAACCAATATTACCACGAAATATCGCGTTACCTAGTTACTGAGCTGTGTAGGTCAGATGGGATCTAAAATACTGGTATTGAGCTACACCGGTTAGACTGGAAGCCAAGAAATGCAGTATTTGAGTGGAACTAGCCTAGGCAGACGATTAACTCGTGGTATGCCTGGTTGTCAGACGTTCAGGCGTCTGACTACCCGTAACGGCTGTCATAGATCTTAATAATAATACTCCTCCCGATCGTATTTCGGTCACGGCGGCCTATCTCCACGGAGATTAACCAAGTACGCAAGAGATATTATAGTGCACAAGTGTATGCGCAAACACAGTTACACTCCCTGTTCCTTCACTCTCATATACCGATGGGACGGCACTCCGACTCGACCGGAGAGAGATCAGGCGCAGGACCAACGGCTTTACGTGCTGTCCGAAGCACGAGTCTCGGTATGGAATGATGGTCACCCATCCACAGACCGACCGCGGCAAGCGCAGCTTAACCTCTATCGATCGATCTGTGCGGCTGTTACTTAGCCACTAATTGATTACTATAATGAAAGCATTTCAAAAAACCTTAAAAGAACAAATTTAACGCGTTTTTAATTAATTATTATGAACGCATTTTAAATTAATTTTATCGCTAATAGTCTGTGGAAAAAATGGTGCAATTTAGATATACACAACATTGGAAGACCAATGAGACAGCATGTAGATACTTTTCTTTATTAACATTCAGATCCGGTAATTACAAAATAACATTAGTTCGCTATTCTATCTTATCATGAAATGCGTCGAATATCCAACCGATATGATAAGGACATGAATCAGATGATAACTACAAATAAGTGATAAACAACTCAAGTGTCCAGTGGAGTTCAGAACACCTTTGAAACAAACAGTTCTGTGTTTTGTTTATTTTCAATAAAATACAATTACAGTAACATAACATCATGTCGCACAGTGAGTATTTTATAATTTTCTAATGCATAATATTCGGGTTCTTCTATATTTTATATACTGTAATGGTATATGCTTGATAACTGTTTATCAATGGATAATGATATCACTGTAAATTATTAGATATCTCATATTTCTGATAAATAAATTGGAAAATTGATCAAACTTCCATGGACACCATATCTATAGCCAACCAAAGCGAATACGTTATACTATGAAAATATAATAGGTATATTAGTATTAGTCCATTCTGATATTTATTTTAAAAGAATTGCTTAACTGATTACAATGTTCGCTAAATTTCAATTTTTGACCAAAACCGATCAACTTGCATGATTGATATCAGCGTCATCTAGTACTTTCTTTATCTAAAAAGCTCTCCCGGAAAAACTACGCTACTCTTTGGTATAAAGTGTTATTAGATACCATCATATAAATCCTGTTTTGGTCATCACAGTCCTTTCAGTAGTTATTCATTCCCGCACAAACTTTCACTTATTATGTATAGCATTAAGAATCTGCAATTTACATTCTCCCTTGCAAAAACAGCAATCACTTCTCGTGCTTAACTTCCTATTGCCTTTATAGGTACTTCAATTATAAAATTATCATCAACTGTAACCGTTTACTGCTGAATAGCCATCCCATATCAAAACACGACGAATATAAGATAATGTTACTTCATAAATTCCAGATCCTCCACATGGTCCACCTCCACCGTACTATGGATATCCAGCTCCCCCAGCACCGGGCGCATACGCGTACGTGCCAGCTCCGGTGATGATGCCCGTGTACCATCCCCCGCCACCACCACCAGAAACTGTACCGCCAACCTACATCACTAATCACATCTACCAGCAGCATCCGTCTGTTATCGTGGAAGGTACTGTCTAACGTTATTCTAAATAGAACTTTTGTTTGATATTGAAATAAAATTGGATCCATAACTATATATGCAAGAATTTATGAGTCCAATTGAATATTGATGTGCCCTAGCCATTTTTTAATTAATGATCAGCTCTGATTTCACAGTAAACAGGGATAGTGATCAGTATTCAATTCCATCTGCGTGTTTTGTGATTTTTCTTCACATCGAAATAAAATACGTTATACTCGTAGCGAGCTGAAATCAATAGGATTCTAAAGACCACAGTCTAGACTAAAGTGGTATTTCTAATACTTGAAAGAAACAAAAAAATTGTCATATAAAAAAAAACTAGGTAATTATAACTTTCAAACACAATTTCACATAAACACGAAGAGTCGGTCTAATTTGTACCTAATATCTGTTGTCCCGTGATATAATTCTTGATCAATTCACAAATCTAAATACATTATTATTAAAGGTGTGATATCTTGCACTCCATCAGTGTCACCGTCAATGCGTATAAGCACTTCTCAAATCGCATTTTGAAAACAACACCATGAAAATTAGACCACATTTCTAAATAGGGAATTAATGTAGGAGGGTTTTACGATCTGCTAAGAGCATTTCTATGTATGCATGTGAATATAAGTTTTTATTATTTAATTACATTGATTGTACATGTAAACTTGGTGAACTAAACGTATCTAATTTGTCGAGTAGCTAAATGATCATTACTCTATAACACATACTTAAAAATAACATTAAGGTAACTTGAACTTTGCGTAAGCAATGCTACTGGGCAATGAGTTCGTCTCCCGTATGCTATTTAAATGCAAGCCGTATTCAAAAAAGTATGGTAATACTTACATTTGCAGAAATAACAATTCAACCCCAGCAAAGTAAACCCTGGGATAGCTTAAAGACAACTGCTGAGGTGGGATTGGCGAAGGGGCTGGCCTGGCTCGGAAATAGTCTTCAAAATATAAATAATAGTAAGAATTTGTGTATATTTCAATGAAGTTTAAGTTAGCTATCTGTTGTGATATAGATATGTTTTAATTAACAACTGCCGGGACCGACGCTTTAACGTGCTATCCAAATCACGAACATGCTCAGATGAAAATGCTCCTAGCGATCACTCATCTACAAACTGACCACGCCAAGTATTGCTTAACCTCAACGATCGTTTGTCGACCAGAGGTTGCAACTGGCTATCAACGCGTCGGCTTTAGGTATAATAATCTAGACAGATAGTACAACAGTTGCGGTGGATTCAGCTGCGATCCCAGAACCTTTTGGGGGCTGAGTTGCCCGCTTCCGTAGGAGTGCACCCTTAAAATGCAATCCCTACACGTGGTTGGTGCAAAACAGGCAACAAAACTTTGGTGAAAAATGCCGTGACGCGACCTAGTCGTGTTTCGGGATGTAGTCCGGTGCAACCGTTGTGGGAGACGGGTCTGGGCAGTTGCATCAACACCCCAACTATCGTTCTCCCAAAACCTATCCACTCTATTTAAGAGGGAATAGATTTATTCTTGATAAACATGCTCCATCCTCGGCCACACCGTCGCTTACCATCCGACGAGTTGGTGGCAAAATGTAGGTCCATTTTTGACAAAAAAAAAACCTTAACGTTATAATGGAGGACCGTATGCTTTTTACTCTGTAGGAATCCAGCACAAGGAGTCCAGCACAGCGTCCACGATGAATTTTCTACACACAAACAAAATAACAAATAAAACACACGAAAACATTAATATACATCAAATTCTGAGTGGTCTGGTAACTTTGAGTGAATCTAGCGTTAAAAATAGCCTCCTAGGGAAACCAGATCCATCTTATGAAAAAACCGTTTTCTCTTGACGTTTTGAATCAGAAAACGGTTTTTGAATTCATCAAATTTTTACTCGTTTTTTATTATCAGATTGTTGGCCGTCAACATCTAACGAAACGATGACTACTATACCTCCCGAATATCGAATCATGAGTGGCAGAATTAAATTAAACACGGTACTTGCTTTATCATTTCAGAACTGATTGACTGGGTTCCAGCGACTACTTCAGACGTCCATACACTACAGCATAAAGCCTTCATTGCGGGTAAGGAAGCCTGGGATGGTAGCCCCCTCTGTGTGATCAGAGCACATCACAGCGGGGAGTTTATCCCCGGAAAACTGGCCATAAGACATCGCTCCGCTTATGTGCCACATGCAGGAAGAGAAGTACCTGTTCATAATTTTGAGGTAAGTCTATGTCTTAATTTCGTTTTTAATTATTTATTCTTGAATTGTATTATGGATTTTTATCCAAGATGGGTATATCAACCCCATCATACCTTAACTTCTAATTTATAAAAATCTCGTGTCACAGTGTTTGTTATCGAACTCCTCCGAAACAGTTTGACCGATTTTTATGTTTTTTTTTTTGTGTATATTTGGTACGTCTGAGAATAGGTCGTAGGCTATTTTTATAACCCTAGGATAACAGTGGCTCTATCCAGAAAATGTATATGGCAGAACAACGTTTGCGGGAGTGCATTGCTTTGACTTTGACTTAAGTAAACTGAGCTAAACAACATATTTGTCCCCGTCTCTTTTTTTATTTATTTTTTATCCATAATGAATCCATAACGTTTGGCCACCAACTCGCCTGATAGTAAGCGACGGTATGGCCGAGGAAGTAGCACGTAGATCCAGAATAAACCTACTCAATCTTAAGTAGAGTGGATATATTTGGGGAGAACGATAGTTGGGGAGTTGATGCAACTGCCCAGACCCGTCTCCCACAACGGTTGCACCGGACTACATCCCAAAACGTTGTTAAGTGTTGCCTGGTTTGCACCACCCAGGGGCCACGTGTAGGGAATCCATTTTAAAGGTGCACTCCTACGGACGCGGGCAACTCAGCCCCCGTCTTTAATAATGCAGTATCGTTAATATCGCAGTAGGCAACATTAAGCAGTTAAAAAAAATAACAATATCTTCAGTTTTAACGGCACAGTGACTAACACAGAATGCAATCTACCAATGCCTTCAAATTTACTATAGCTTACTTATAACTATTTCCTATGCTTAATTATGATAAAAGAGGTAATGTGGCTATAACCCAATCTTCAGGTTTTGTGTGCTCCGCCCCACGTACTTCGCTGGCTGCCATCCAGCAACGGCCAGGTCCCGGTAGGAGCTATCGCAGCTGGCAACACCCATAACGCAGAGCCACTTTATGTGGCAAGGGTTAATCACATGCGATCCGTTACTCCTGGAAAAGTAAGTTCTTGTGTTACATAAAAACAGTTCATCTTTCTCTTAGCTTACATGAAAACCTACCAGTGGTCAACCACATCGCTTTTATTTCAAAATACTTTAAATATTGAAAAAGTGATTAAATCATAAGCCTTTTTTAATTATTTATACATAGATATTTAAAGTACTAATTTAGTTTAGTCTGGTTAGTGGAGTGCGATGATAGGATAAAATCAGAACTTGGCGCATGGATAACACCTGGACAGAACTAGATAGATGGAGACCGTATCGGTAGCGGTTACTACCAACAACAGCATTCCCAAAGAGGGTTGAAGTCGGCAGGCGGCCGGTCATAAAACATAACCAAAACTTTAGCAGCATGCCAGATCCAAATAAATTGGGATAAGGGCAGGGGGATGATGATGATATATTTAAAGTATTTTTTATGCATCAACCTCCGGTTACTACGGTCACAATATGGATAGCTTAGAACGTTTTCCTTAATAAGTAATTCCAATATTTACTTAATCAAAAATTATTCGGTTACCCATAATACAGCATAAAATTAAACGCGCAAAACCTGAATTTCTTTCTTCTTTATTTTTTATTTTCATACGTTATCACTAATGACCGCAATAAACGTGTTGGCAATTACTTTCCTATCTTTAGTAATTATTTACGGGAAATATAATTATTTATTATATTACGGCATGACGCAAGTATTCTAATGACTTTTTAAACTAACGAGTGTGACCGGTAACCGCAGTGATACATTTTGAACACAAAGTCTATTGGATTGTTGATCACCCAAAAGTGTTGACTGTTGGTAAATTGAACGTCCTATCTTTGTTCCTTTTTAATAATATAGGTCATTTCTCTTTGAAATATGAAAGTGACAAGCTAGAAAGACAAAGCAAAAATAGGAGTCTGGAAAAAAGCAGTCGACCAGCGTACCTATTCGCTATCTCGGTTGCCAACCGAATTAATGGACACTTTGTAGTACGCTGCGTCGTGTGTGTTGACACAATGTACTACAAAGTGTCGATCAATTCGGTTGATTCATTTGAATTTTTCATGATTATAACGATTATTTCTTATTGGCATCTTTAAACTTTAATTTCTTAGAAATTTAATCACCAAGAGTTAAACAAAAAGGAAACCAGCCAGATATCAGACAGACTCGTGCATTTATGGTTTCGTACCACTTATACTCATATTAGTTTAGATGTCGAAATTATTTTTTATTGTTTTTTAATTAATTATTGAGTATGCTCTACAATTAGACACAATTTGAAAGTTGTAAGCATTACCGTTTTGAAGACAGAACAGAAACAAGAATAGTTTAAAAATTTATTGTTTTTTTTCGAGGATTCTAGTATGGCTTCCTTAGGTTTTTATATATGCTATATGCTAATAATATAGACTGCCTCGTTGGTCTAGTGGTCGCTAGCGCGGCTGCTGAGCGTGAGGTCTTGGGTTCGATTCCCAGGTCGGGCAAAGTGTTATTGAATTTTTCTGTTAGGAAATTCTCAGTAGCAGCCCGGAGTCAGGAAGTTGGTGGTGTGACACCCCCGTGCTTCGGAGAGCACTTAAAGCCGTCGGTCCTGCGCCTGATCTCTCTCTGGTCGTGTCGGATTTCCGTCCCTTCGGAATATGAGAGTGAAGGAAGAGGGAGTGCACCTGTGTTTGCGGATACACTTGTGCACTATAATATCTCCTGCGTACTTGGCTAATCTCAGTGGAGATAGGCCGCCGTGACCGAAATACGGTCGGAAGGAGTATATAATAATATATGTTCTATGAAAATGTCGACTGGCTAGTTAATTTACGGTAAGCATATTACAGTCCAAAAGATGCAAAAAGAAGGAAGGACCGACAGATAGACAGACGTAGGCTCAGTAATAGGGTGGCATTGGTGTTGGCATTGGCTAGTCAAATTGCCCATAAAATCTTCTCTTTCATTGGAGTATTAATTTTACCGTTAATGTCATTTGGATGATGTTTTTTGACACTTTGATGAAGTCATCGTATATAAAATAATGTACATATATTATATAGAAATAATAACATTAAATTACTATTTTTATTTCAGGTGCACCCCAGTCACGGATGTTGCTACATTTCATATAGCGGATCTGAGGTTTCATACAAAAATTACGAAGTCCTATGCAAAATTGTTGGTTGAAATAAAATACCGCATACCGAATACCAATTTTAAAAATAAGTTATAACCCCTGCATGGATATGCTACATAGGCTACCTATAGCTTAATTTACCTACGAAGCTAGAGCTGTGAAACTGTTATTTTTTTCTTCTGGATATTACAGTACAAAAATTTTACAACGCATCGCATATGACTAAAAACGATACATTTACAAAATTTTATCATTATAATATACTTCCAGTTTGATATTTGTTTTGATTCATAAAATCTTAGAAATAAAGCATTTTTTTGTTCTGTCTAATCAAGTTACCTTTACCCTAAACCTTAACTTTAGCTGCCAATATGACGACTGATGTATGTGTGCCATCAGAAAGGGTTGGTCAACTTGCTATGGCTTTTTCTTCAAAATGCCTTTCGAGATACCCCACATGATCACGCTCACATAACCATAATCAAGGATGTCTGGACTTAAAAAGAGAAGAGTGACCTCTGAGTTTGTTTCGGTTTTTACTTCTCCGAAGTAGACAGATAGGCGCCTACTAGATAAAAAAGTGGAATATAGAAGATAGTAAGTAGTAGGAAAGTAGATGTTTTGCAAGACCTATAATAATTACAGAATGAATAATTTGAATAATTGAGTCACATTTTAACGAAACCATGTAGACTGAAATTCTGTATTATACTGAGTTACAGTGACTAGAGAATGCTGATTGAAAAATTAAACTTGCACAACCTCAAAATACGCAGTGATAGCCTAATAGTACTGTTGGACTAAAAGTCAAAGCTCGAACAAATTCAAATTCAAAAGTTTTATTTATTATAATTCAAAATAAACTGATTAACGTCAAAATTTAGGTGCACAGTTCGAAAGAGCTAGGGACTCTAAGGTCACTTAGAGGTCCCAAAAATTGATATTAATACAATTTCATTATACATTAATTTATTGTTTAATAAATGAGAGAGCAATATGTAAATCTTAAAGGTAAATAAGTTAAAGGAAAAGAACCACACGATAAGAAGACCTCGGAAGTTGTTCATCAACCACATATTAAGCAGTAAACCTCAGAAGTCCTGGAAATGCCTGAAATGATCATATAGACGTTTCTGTCTGAGAAACTTGTTTAGCGCGGGATTATAAAGAACGATTACGCGATGCACATCCACAGGGTCGACGAGTGAAGTTTCACCTCGCAGCAAACAAATTGACAGCAAATGCTTATTAAAGTAGATATGAGTTGTCGTTTCAAACCTGGGATGACACCAGTGTGACTATTTCATTAGTATACATATATTTATTTTATTATTTATGCCTAAATATTCGTACATACGGTGAAGAAAATGAAATATCGTTAGGTAATCTGTAATTGCCGTTAGAAATTGCCAAAATGCAGTGAGCTATAGTTTGGTGATGAGTGCTATAGTTTAATAACTTACCTTCTCCATATGATAAAAGGCTTTCGTCCAGCAGTGGGACAACCACAGGCTGGCTATGCTTGTTCAGTTTCCTCTTCACCTGATCCCATTTACTTGGGGTCGGGTCTCCTCATTTTATTTCGCCAAGAAATTCTCTCCTGGGTTGTCGGATCTGGCAACTAGAATCTCCGGTAGTTTCCTATACGCAATATTTTCAAAAAAATATCAGGTAAGTCCTCTAATATCTTAGCCTCGCGAAGAAAGAACTCAGAAGTCAGTCAATTTTTTATTGATTGTGGTGACATGATCTGGCTACACTAATTACTTTCAAATAAAGCCATAAAAAAAAGTTAAAGTTATGCAGCATGTACCTTTGAAAGAATACGTTCCATCGTAGATCTCATGCATCGCTTTCCATAAGGTGAGATAGAGGTCAAGAGCAGACCCCTTAAAAAAAAAACAAATAATATGAACCATAACAGACTTATAAGAATACAAAATAAAGGCCTCGAGTTATTTAAAACAGTATAGCAAAAGCTCCAAATTAAGGGCACATTTATAGAAATGAGGAGTATAACATTTTGAGGAAAATACTGGAAGGCCAGATAGAGGGCAAGGAGCAGGGAAAAAGGAATTAACCTGGATTGATAACATCAAATGCTGGACCAATATCATCAACGATGTCAGTCTTTATAGACTGGCCGTGGGGTGGTCGCCGACATCCGCTGATGATATGGCGCAAGAAGAATGTAATGTAAAATTTACTCCTACTGGCTTCTTTTGAGGTTACTAATTTTAAAATTCTTTTTTTATTCGTGAAACTATATGGCGTCTATTCAGTGTTGCTTTAACTACGTATTTTTGCGTAGTTCTACGTAGGTTATTTTAGGCCTTTTTCACACATCTACGAACATAATTTATTGACGAGAGCTATTGTTGCTTTAGTGCAAGTTCTTTTGTGCTTGTGTGTTACCTCAACGTCCGCCAAAAGTGGCGAGCAAATTAGTACCATATTTAGTTTGAAGCCGTTTTCCTTTGAATTACCCTAAGTATTTTTATGCTCAACTATATAACGCTTGTATGCCTCGCAAGTTCGGCAAAGCTGTACTGTTTTACACCCACATTACTAATTACGTGCCATGTTATTGATGATGAGCCTATTGTCACCAATCGGGCCCAATTACATGCTCCAGGTCGCCATTTAGTTTAAACCTAGAAATCGAACCTAAGACCTCACGATAAATCACGAACGACCATTATCGATGTTGTTAATACCGCCCAATATTATTTTCTGCTAACGCTTCACAGAATCTAACACAAATAATTCTAGAATCAATAAAATCAGTATATTAGTAAGGGGCTCGTGGCTAAGTAACAGCCGCACAGATCGATCAATCGAGGTTAAGCTGCGCTTGCCGCGGTCGGTCTGTGGATGGGTGACCATCGTTTAATATCGAGACCCCTCCGTGCCTCGGAGAGCACGTTAAACCGTCGGTCCCGGTTGTCAAATTAAGATCTATGACAGCCGTTACGGGTAGTCAGAGGCCTGAAAGTCTGACAACCAGTCATACCACGAGATATCGTGTTACCCAGTTACTGGGTTGTGGAAGTCAGATAGGCAGTCGCTCCATGTAAAATACTGGTATTAAGCTGCATCCGGTTTGACTGGAAGCCGACCCCAATGTAATTGGGAAAAGGCTAGGCAGATATATATATATATATAGTAACCAAAACCAGTCAGCCGCAATTTGACATTGACAACACCTTTATGTTGTAGCAGTAAGAACGGTTTTCGTTAGTTTCGGCGTAGCATGGGTTGGAACCCGGGGCAGTTTTCTATGGAGCATCTCCAAAGTAAAACAACAAATAATTGCTATGCGACTAATTTAGAAAGTTCAAGACTTAAATGATACTTTCGGTCTTTCTAAGCGGAGGCCTTTACAAACTATCCAGATCAAACTACCATACTATTGTTTTAAGCTGTAGGACCATAGCTATTGGCTACTAAGCTGAGCGAGTGAGTTGTCACCACGTTGTCACCCCTTGGTGCTTGGCACCCGGGGCGAACTGCCGGTTGTCGTAGTACAAGTACCACTGACGTGTGGTTGACCTTACCAACAACGTCCTTAGGTATAAGTATAAATAAATAAATCAAACAATAAACGTTACCCACATCTCATTTGTATTTATTAATAACTTAGTTACTAAATATCAGATAACGCAGGATGTTTATAAACTCCTTAAAACCAAATTATGTGTACATTTGAGGATCATCTATTCATCGAGTCATCGCCGGGGCCCACCTCCACTGCGCCACTACGTAGCTGTATATTACCGAACCCTCCATCGTTATGTGCGTGATCTACAACGTCCACTACGGTTTCATCAGGACCACAACAGGAACAGCATAAGCCCATGTTTGGAACCTATAAAAAATGTTAATATTTTATGTTAACAGATAAAGTAATCATAGTCAATGAACACTATGTAATCATAATTATTGTTACGTCAAAAATATTGATGTTAGTAAATAGGCTCTATTCAATATAAAAAAATGGTTTGATGTTATAAAACATTATCGACCGATGCGTTTACGCTCAGTTTGAATTATGCACTTCAATGAGTCGGAAAACAATTTCGGAAAACTAATAGTTAAATACTTTTCTCGTGCTTATAGTTAAGATAGCTGAACATGTGTGGAAAATCTATCATGGACGCTATGCCGAACTACCGACTTAAAACCGCACGGTTCTCCACTTTAACTGGAGACCCGAGAATAAAGGTCCACCCCGACCTCGGCAAGATATTCATAGTTTCTGATTCGATTAATTACTTCGACTATGGTACTTTACATCCAATTAAATACCTATTTTATAATAAATATTACTGTTGCGAATCTTCATAAAATACATAGATACCTATTAAAATTTTTAATTAATATTTTATTTATTTTACAACATGAAAGTTGACACACACGATGAAAAGATTAAATCGAATGCACTTAATTAATAATTACGTCAAGATTTTGAGATAAGAAGAGAGCGATATAATAGGTAAAACAATTGCTTGTTGAAAATTACATCCACAATGGCCGTTGTCTACATAGTTTCCTGCGGGTGTTATAAGGACTTTTTTTGCCCAGTTGCTTTACTTTTGATACGGCACACGGCATTAGTTAACAAAAAGAAAATAATTGTAGGTGGCGGTTCAAAAGGCAATTGACTCGTTCTAAAAACATTTTAACTACTTCATAATACGATACAAAAGACAAAACCCATTACAATTCTGTATGTAATTCACAACTAAAATAGGCAATAGTTAAACATAGATACTTACTTTTTTATGTATATCCAATTGTTGAATTCACCTTAGAATCTCTACAAAATGTTTAATATTTTACCAAACGACTTATTATGTAGCCTACTAGCTGACTAAAGTGACGCCAGTATCTAATGAGATAAGATAATAGTATCGATAAATCTTTACCAAAATAAATTGGTTATTCGATTTCAATGAATCACCTAAGGCGTTTTTACGTTACTCGTATGTACAAACAGTACCTACGGAACAATATAATATTCAAACAAAATAGTATTAATTTAAGTAGAGTACGACTATGTTATCAAATCCTTAAAAAAAACTTGATATCTAATAATTATCTACAGAATTACAGTACCTACATCAAACTTCTAGATAATAATTTTGTAATCATCAGCCCCACCTAAGTTTTTGAACAAAAAGTTTAATATGAAAAGCCATAGCACTACTAAATAAGATAGAACTATCACTTCAATATATTTATAATGTGAGCTTATTTAACGCATGCATAAAACTGATGATGTGTCATGGGTTCTATTATAATTTCACCAGAGCCGTCTGTAGAATAAATTACGCAAGTGTCACTTAGCGGGTCTTGCATCCAATGTAACATGAAAAGGTATAGGGGTTGGTGTTGCAGTGCGTCAGGAAAACTCATCTCACGCACACAATACCGGGGCAGGCCGACCGGGGTGAGGCGAACCAGGTTGAATGGTGTTCAAGCGTATCCGCGCCAGCAGTTTATAGTAAAAAATACAGGCCACTGAAGAGAGCACAATGTAAAATGAAAAGGTATGGAGATTGGTGTTGCAGTGCGTCAGGAAAACGAATCTCACACAATACCGGTGCAGGCCGACCTAGATGGGGTGAGCCAGGTCCAAGCGTATCAGCGCCAGCAGTAACTAACTAGCTGTGCCAGCGACTTTGTCCGCGTGGATGTCGTAAATGAACACCAGCCCGCTGACGAGTGTCTCGCTCGGTGCACCCATGCGGTGGCTAAACCCGCATCACTTGTTACTCGAAGGTCGGTCCCAACGGAGACCTGAACTTGATAGCTGATAGCGTCATGTCCACTGCTGTGAGTTACATATAAGCCAATCGATTCTATTTTCTAGTGAGGAACTGACCAGAATATTATTAACAAGGTTGTGTGTAGTAATTTTATTAGATATAATACAAAACATAATTTTAATTATATTAGTCCAAAATCGCGGTATATAAATAGGCTATGAAATTAAGTGAATTTAACAGAAGTGTCAATATCAAGATTAAAGTTTATTTGTAACTGATATTAAGTTTATTTTCATTAATGAATTTTCAACAGCCGTGATGCCCTCCTGGCCCGTGATGGCCACCGCCGGTGAGGAGGTCCATGATGATGCGAAGAGCCATGGTGATGCGGAGGGCCATGGTGATGTGAAGGGCCATGGTCATGCGGAGGGCCATGGTGGTGTGGTGGTCCATGGTGGTGTGGTGGTCCATGGTGGTGTGGTGGTCCATGGAGATCTGGTGGTCCATGGTGATGCGGTGGTCCATGGTGGTGTGGTGGTCCATGGTGATGCGGTGGTCCATGGAGATCTGGTGGTCCATGATGATGCGGTGGTCCATGGTGATGCGGTGGTCCATGGTGGTGCGGTGGTCCATGGTGGTGCGGTGGTCCATGGTGGTGCGGTGGTCCATGGTGATGCGGTGGTTCATGGTGGTGCGGTGGTCCATGGTAGTGCGGTGGTCCATGGTCGTGAGATGACGAATGTGGGCTCCCCATTATCCTTGAAAAAAATACAAACCATGATAAGGTGAATGATAAAGATGGCTTTTTTTTATGGAATTTGGGGCAACCGCGCAGACGGCTCGCCTGATGGTAAGCGATTACTGCCACCCATGGACACCCGCAACCCCAGAGGAGTCGCAAGTGCGTTGCCGGCCTTTTAAAGGGTTTGCGCCTCCAGTACCCTCACTCACTCGGCGAAACATAAGGCAAGCGTTGTTTCACGTCGATTGTCTGTGAGGCCGTGTTATCAATCCGGTTTAGCTGGCCCATTCGTGCCGAAGCATGGCTCTGTTACGAACTAAGAAGCGCTTAAAAATATTAGCTGTTCCATTGAAATTTTCATACTTATTTGACCAAAATGTATGGAGCAGCTGATTACTTTTCGGGCTTTCGAAGTTAGTTCCATAGTAAAAGTTGTTCAAATACATGTGTACATTGACCCATCAAAGTACATCTACTCGTACCTACAAAGATCATGAAAAAATTTGACAGTGGTAGAATACTACTAGATTTTTTCAAGAATAAGATTCTATGCGCCATTTCAAGATGGCTGCATAATATGTATTATATTTTGTGGGGATAAATACAGGGAATGTATTGGTCCTTTCACTCCCTCAAACGCCTTCAGAAGTTCCTGCCATTTCAAACTAAAATTACTCTCGCACAATCTTCTTCCCCTTTTAGATTATGCTGATGTTTGCATTCTCGACGCAATAGAGGAACTGGTGAACAAACTGGAACGTCTGCAGAATTCGTGCACGCGTCATTTTTGGCCTTCGGATATACGACCATGTGTCTGAATTCCGAACAAAACTGAGGTGGTTGCTTATTCGGCAGCGTCGAGATGTTCTCGCCGATCAGATGTTTTCTTTTTTCTATTCTTCACAATCCTAATGCCCCAACAAACCTTCGTTAACGCTTTGAGTACCTTACTTTCGTACTTCTCGTCATAACTCAAGCTGTTACGATGGGTCATTCACTGTACGAGCTGTGCGGCTTTGGAACTTGCTCCCACATTCTTTACGTGATAGCCCTTCACTGGCCGTGTTCGGGAGGAGAATCAGGGAGCATAACCTTTCGACATAATTAAGTATGTATGTATATATGTTATAAGTATGTATGATATTGCTGTATATATGTACCTATATATATTTTAATAGGAATATGTATCTATCTGTGTATTTTTATGAATACTGCATTATTTTGTGTTGTACAATTCATACGGTCCTCATCTTTTTCTAATATTTCTATCGCTCTAAGCTTTGCTGGTAGAAAACTCATATATGGGTTAAGCTCACCTTTGTACATAAATTTTCAGTCCTATTTTTGTATTAACTATGTTTTGTGTGTACAATGAAGAATAATAAGAATAATTAACTTTGCTCGAGAGCACCAGGCCCAAAGTCGTACATTATAGGCATCTTCCTAGGCGACCATAATGCTCACTAGGCAAACGAATCTATGGGCAAAACGAATTTTCCATCATTTCATCTTGTAGGTGTCGTGGTGGCCGAGTGGTTACGGGCTCGCCTCCTGAGCCACAGGTTGTGGGTTCAAACCTGGCATGTACCAATGTGACTTTTTCAATGTCATATGTACTTTCTTAGTTCATCTAAGACATCACAGACATACGGTGAAGGAAAACATCGTGAGGAAACCTGGACTTGGTAGTCTAAAATCGCCAACCCGCAGTGAGCTAGCGTGGTGATTAAGCTCGTGCCTTCTTTGTATGAGAAGAGGCCCGCGCCCTGCAGTGGGACAGTTATGGGCTGGTTTATTTTATTTTATCATCTTGTAGGAACCTCGAGGATCAGGCCCTAACGGGAATATCACATCCGCCGAAAATGAGTCCCAAGCGATAAAAATATCAACGGATAATTAAAGAGGAAACTAGAAAAAATTTAAAGTGACGAAAGATTCGGAACTAATCGGCTCCTTTAGGTTAGTATGATCTGAGGTTAGAACTATCATCATTGTTCATATTACAACTTCTCAATAAATATGTCATGCGCAAAATACTACGTTACCTAAAATTTTCGCAGCCTTCTTTAGGGATACAGATAATCCTTTCAAACGCGTTATAGCATGCATAGTGACCTTTTAGTGATCGTTCCAGGCTAGGGTAATCGCATCTATACGACATAAAAATAACTACATAGTTATTCGTGTTGGTTCAGTTACTTATACAGCGACTGTTAGACTGAATAGATAGCGATTACGTCACCATAAAACGTTTAAAATGTGCATGAAGAATTCGGAGTAGTGAGCATAAGTAGAAGTGGCTTTGTTGGCAGTACACCTGGAGTATTTATCCGGGGGGCACAGGTTAAAATTATTCGTTAATGATGTCCGAGATATCCAGTAGAATTGGAAATTTAAGGCGGGAATAAAGAAATCCTATATAATTCAAGGTGGTTTCAGTGCCCCCGGTACTCCAAATTCCATTATGATGTTTATTTCAGTGTTTAGAATATTTGCTTGTGTTTTCCTTGTAATAATTCTGAAAAATCATTTGCATTTCGTGTAAATCCGTGATAAATGACTACGACAATAATTGATAAAACAATGATAGCCAGTTATCTACCTTAGAAAACACTATAAAGATGGAGAATGTATTCAAAAGTTTGTATTTATCGTAAACCTATGTCTGCCATTCGAATGCAAAAATTAATCAAAAACTTACCAAGGGATATTAAGGAAGTAGAGCAAAATAAACGTTTGATCTGCACAAAACAATACGTTTCAATTGCAACAAGGGACTGATAAGGATGCCAAGTGACTATTGATTATAAATATACATATCAATCCATTCGATTCTGAGTATGATGTCAATTTTAATTAAAGACCGCGTGAATAATATGTTAAGTGTGTGTTTTGATTTCCTTTTCCTGTAAAGTAGCGGAAAATCATTCCTTAATCACCGTTCATTACTCAACTTAGTTAGTTAGCCTAATTTTTTTTTATCACAAGATTTTTAGACTCAACAGTCATGACGTATCAACCTAGCCCTTTGTTCACTAATAAGCCTGTAGAGGGAATACATACTATCCATACTACATATTGGCAAGGATTGGCCTATGTCCTGGCTACTTTTTGTCACGCAGACGAAGTCGCGGGCACCAGCTAGTACTTTCAATATTTACGTAAAAAGTATTTTTTCTTATCTTTAGTATGATGATGGAGAAAATCGTTATGGCCTAAGTATAAAGCCAAAACCGGTAAAGATTAGTAGAGTACCATGAGTTATTAGTCATTAAGAGTGCGTTCATGTTTTTCCACAAATATAAACTACATCAGGGAAAAGGGCGGCACAGAGGTCACGTGCTACCGTCACGTCAGTGGCATAGGTATATATCCTTTTTATGTGTGAAAATCCATCATGGACGTTGTGCAGTAGGAGTACTGACTAAATCACAAGCTCCTTAGAAGAACTCCCGGAGGCTGTAAAAATTACCAATAAGCTTACCGCTTGCTCATACTCTCCTACTTCCAATCTTAGACTTTGCCGATGCCAGCTATCCTGATCTTGAGCGATTCCAAAACTTATGCATCAGATTCATGTTTGGTTTACACAAATAAGATTATGTTTCAGAATTTCGCACTAAGCTCATGTGGCTCCCTCTGGGCTCTCTATAACGTCTTCGCTGGAATGCCCATATTTTATATTTGCTTTACGATATTCTGTTTAATCCTACGACATGCCAATGACATGCACGATGCTTAAGATCATCCGAGAACTTGAGGCTTGAGATGCCAACGCATTCTATAAAGTTTTACGATCAATCTTTTACGGTTCAAGCTGTTCGTTTTTGAATTGCGTTGCCTGTAGCCATTAGAAGAGCTCAGACGCTCGATACTTAAAAAAACAGCTTATCTTGACCATTTGAGATCAATGGCAAAGAAGTTACCAACCATATTTTTTTTTTGTATATTGTATAAATATAACTGTATATTGATATATATTTCAGTTATTAAATTTATTTTATTATATATTCTACCAAACATAAAATTATTATAGTATACCACTGACCCATTTGCTCACCTTTGGACATTGTGCCGTACTTCTACTTACCGACTAAAAACCGCACGGTCGCATCGCAGAGGTGTCCGAGTTAAAAAAGGGCTCTCAAGAGCCTAGGGAAATCTCCTTCTATAATATAGGTACACGTCTACTATTTTCGAAAAACACATTATTTCAGCAATAAACTCTGTTTTAACGCAAATTATTGCATTTTAATCTACCTACTTTGAAATAAGCGCGGAAACGCTCATGGGTGTTAATGGCGCCGCCTATGATGAGCTTGACGTCACGCTTCGATAACACTTGACAAAACTTCAAGCAAAACCACGGCGGTGACTGACATTCAATTGAGGCGTGACGTCATTCGCTGTAATTGGCGTTTCAGTCAACATGGCCGATTGCAGTATTTTATACTAAAATTATAAAAATCGGACAAAAATATTTTATTAAAAATCTTAAAATATAAAAGTTTTTATTAAATTTAGGTAATTTATTAGAATATTGTGTACATATATTTTTCTGTAAAACCATTTATTCTTTGATTCTTTAATACTGTTATCATGCCTATTGTAAACGATTCTCTTTGTTACCGGGGCGTGAACAAATTTAGCATACATCTGATTTCTTAATGCATAATCAATACTTAAGTAAAATAATAATAAACATTATGATATAAGTTTAGAACATAATTAATTGTTAAGGTACGCACAAAGACATTCAAATGTTGGCCTACGTAAGAAAACTATTCAACCGCGACCCTGGGGTGCTACTCCGAAATCCGATCATCGGTAGTTAGGACCGAAACGTAATAACGCCGAAAACCGAACAAAACCCTACCCCCAAGTTTCTTCGGATCCGACTAGTAGTTACGTTCGGCTGTCGCTTTGAAATCAAAAACAAGCAATTGAATTAACCTATTGTGAAATATGATTATTGATTGAAGTAAGTATTGTCAAACATCGAAACCGATACGTCAGAAACCATTTCAGAATAACGTCAACGAATGCCAAAATGTCAAATCTCGAACTTCGATCATCAGATCCGAAACACTTCATGGTAGCAAAACGTCCAATCCGTCAGTCGAAGCTTCGATGATCGGATTTCGGAGTAGCACCCCTGCATTATGTAGGCTACAATGACAGATCAGCTTATATTGAAAATGTTTAGCATGATAATTTAGTTTTTTTTATAATATGTGTTGCTGCCTACTTGGTATAGTGGTCCCAAGCGCGACTGCTGAACATGAGGTCATAGGTTCGATTCCTAGGTCGGGCAAATTTGGAATTGTGCCCACCAATAGGCTACCATCTATTACATGGCACTTATTAACAGCATTGATGAAATGTGGGTGTAAAACTGTGTACACGTCTGCCTACCCCTTCCGAGAATACAGGCATGGTGCTTTGTTATGTAATGTTATTATTGTTGCACGGGTAGTGTGGCGCATCTTATGACATATTTATGAGCTGCAATAAAAAATTATGGGTACATTAATGGCGCTTTATTCTAAAATAAATACATAATATAATGGACACCCAGCTCACTAGGCTCCGTAGCGATCGAACACAAAAAATAATCATTCAAATTTTCCCTGTATCGATCCATCTACTCGTATTTTAAATACACTTAATGATACATACCTATATTGTTAAAGATAACAGTGTATAAATTACCACTTATATAGAATTAAACTTTTTTTTATTCACAATAGTCGAACAGATGAACGTCACATGCGCTTATTTTTATGTAATAAATTTTAATTAAACAAATGTAAGAAGTGAATGAGCGATGATGTCATTATGAAAGTTTCACGTATGATCTCTTTCTTTAGAATACCTACAAATACAAGCATAATGGTTTTTTTTTAACTCAAATTTTATATGAACTCTGTTCAGTGTATAATGTTTTAGTTAGTATATAGTTTCAGTGGTTGTATGAAAAATCTTCAATATAAATGAAAAATTAACAGAAAAACAAAATAAAATGTTAAAGTTACTTAAACGTTGATAGTTACGTAATATTTAATTGTATGATATATTTATTTACAACCGAGGTAAAACATGTAATTGAAATACCAATATTATCACAATCGATATCTCCTATCTCGACTTAAAACTTATGGAATTATAAAGAATTGCACAACAATAGACGTCACGTGCTCCAACACTAAATTAAAAGATAACAATAATATATTTTATTTTACATTGTAAATATGAACGAAGACAACAAGAATGATAATAAACGAACATACATGTGCAAGCCCTAGAACACTAATCGTGTAATTGGGTATTTTGTATAAAATACAATATTCATTTATACGTGTCCTCTAATTTTATAATACAATAAAATATCCGAATAAGACCAGATTGTTCATCAGCATTGGTGTTTCTTATGTTTAGACCATAAGAGCGAAATAGGTCGAATTGAGAGAACTAATTTTAGATGGTGACTAAAGGCACTAAAATTATAATGGTCATTGGTCACACTAAGAGTGTACGGATAAAGTCTAACATCCCTTAATTTGAAGTATCATAATTTATCTCATATTGGTTGGCAACAGTTACTTAAAACTTTTAGTAAAATATTGCAGTTCTCTAACTGATCTATACCTACTAAAATCGACACCATTGACTGTTGCATATATTATAAAGGGTGGTATTTAATACTTTAACTGTAAATCCCCTTTTTTCAATCAAAATATTCGAAATTACCACCAAAAATACTGAATTGCACACTAAATTTGCTCATCAAATAAATCAATTATACTATAGGTTTTTTATTATATAAGGTGCTTAAGATCAATGTTCCGACTTTATACAACAGACAGCTGCAAACCATATTTTTTACAACATAGAATTCTAACACTACCGTCAATATATATACTAGAGGTAGCACTATTTGTTAGAAATCATCCTTTATTATTCCCACGACTATCTGACACAGTATCTAGGAACCGCCGAGATAACAATAGGTTGAGACTACATGCGGCGAAGACAGAGATTATGAGAAAGAGTATTTTTTGCATGGGTCCTAAAATATTTAATAAATTGCCATCAGAACTCAAAACTTTAAATATATTGTTGTTCAAAAAAAGACTAAAAAGCATTCTAGTTAATAAATGTTATTATAATTTAAAAGACTTCATGGATGACTCATTCTAGACTTATTGACCTTATATTATGATGACCTATGCATGATGATGTATTTTTATTCTTGACATTTTAATTATTATTCTTTTTATTTATTTTTTAATTTAAATTTTTAATTGCTTTTATTATTTTTATTATTAATGGAGATTACTCATTTGTACACCTTTACAGGTAAAACATGTTGGACTATATAATTATTCATTGAACATCAAAAATACTTTGTAACATTGTATTATCACCCATGTTTGACACAAATAAAATGATTTGATTTGATTTTGATATACTGTTAGATCTTTAAAGCTTAACTGTTTTACTGAATGACTATCTGTTAACTAAAAGTAAATCTAATAATTCTTCGAGTGCAACAAAATATTTAAACATATTTTTTTTGGAATCCATCACCTATTAAACTTTTAAGAACATGGGTTATTCTAAATGAAACACCAGTTAATCAGTCATATTTATCTAATCAAAGTTCACAAAAAATCTGCAAAGTGTACGGGGCTCCTCTTTTTGTGTCCGTAAGGTTAGAAAAAACCTAAACACGAACGAAACCTAACCTGTGCGTGTCGGGATACACGAAACTCCCGAGCTCGCTTCGCTCGCTCATGGATCAATTTAATTTATTTTCTTTCATAATCCCGATATATTGTCGACTATTATAGTGGTTTAGTATTTACGTCATAAAAAAATATAATTTGTGTGCAAATCAGTATTTTTGTTTTACGGTGAGTAATATTGTTTCAAAATGCGTATATCTGTGGTTTCAGCTAGATTTTTGCTGTAAATTAGATAAAAAAGCCATCAGATTTTGATGAATTTTAAACATGTTTAGGTAATCAAGTAGTTAATTTGTAGTACAGTCATTTATTTGATATGCAGTAGGTTATTAGTGGATAAATTTTGTTTGCTTAAAATTCTAAATAGAGGTGCAGTTAAAAATTACCCTATTATAAATACATAGGGGAACATATTAACAATACTTGATCTGCCTTATTAATGAGTCGACATATTTTATTTTTACTAGTGATAATAATTAACATTAAATTAAATTTAAGTACTTACTGCTGCATACCCTGCTTAAAAAGTTAGTAAGGCAGACACAAGAAGAAAAGTTTCGTATAAAGTTGTATATAAATGAAAACTTATCAATTTATTATTTTTTGTAATAACATTAGATTTGGCATAGCTAAATATTGTCAATAATGACATCGTTGTGACATCTGTGAGTAGAGGAAGACCGAGGAAGGGATGGGTGGATTATGTTAAAGATGATATGCCAAGAAAAAGAGTGACTGACAATATGACCGCTAAAAGAGATTTATGGAAGAAGAATACATGCTGCGCCGACCCCAAATAAATTGGGATTAGGGCAGGAGGATGATGATGATGATGCTTATTTCGAATAAAAAAATGTAAGCTCTTAAAATAGATCAATTTGAAAGTTACGAAATAATAATCTATTGTAGCTGATTGTGTTTAGATGTTGAAGCCATTCTGAAATTAATTAAGTAACAGACCGAAGAAATTATTATGTGAGAGATATATTGAAAGATTATAAATAATGCACTGATGGCTGACAATGTAAAATGAAAAAGTACGGATGTAGAAATTAGAAACTTAGCTCATTTAAATAAAATTGTAACTATTTAGCTACATACGTACAAAATATAACCCTGCCTTTTTTATTGGGCAGTCGGCTAAAAAAGGCTACCGACCATATTTAGTACAAACATCTACTAAAAAAACCTATAGACACGAGGCTAATGATCTTAGCTTATATTATTTACAAAGCAAATAACATATCTACATCACACTCTTCGTAGTATAAAACTACTCCCCTGCTACGTGTTAGTCTATGCGAAGTTTTCTGTGTAACTACTGAACTGATTTACTTCGAATGTTTCAAAAGGAATATAATTTGTGGACATTTTCATGTAGATTTGTGAATATTATAAGTAATTTTCTAAACATATCGTGCTTTCAGGTAGTAGTATATGTATAACTTTGATATATAATATTTAACAATTAAACAGTTTAACACTTCTACTTCACTTCTTTTGAATTACTAAATTGTATTTGAAATAGTATAATTATTTTGAAGAGTTAACCTTGCGGTAGATGAATGAGAGAAAAGAAAGATAAAGAACAACATTTGTAACATAACTGAAGAAAAACGAGACTTTTAATATTATATTATACTTATTCTATTGACTATAGACAATAATTATGATAACTACTAACGTTTAACATTATAAAACGTTTTGCTGTTCAATCCCTGTGCGTATTTCATTGGTCTTATTTAATTCTAAGCTATAGAAGGACTTTAAAAATATAATTAGCTTCATCTGACTTATTAACATTTTGTGATTTTGTGTTTAGCCAAATATGGTGTGCTATTTATACGGTGGTGGTTGTTCCATATATGGTGCACTTGGTGCTCGAGCCGTGGGTTGTACGACGACGTGAGATACCACCACGCGACGCGGCGGAGGGTCACTGCAACATTCGCAGCAACAGCAGGGGATCAAGCAGCAGCAACACGGACGACATGAAATATTACAACCCATCCTGAAACGTAATGATGTGAGAATTAGTTTTATATTGACAAGAATTATTTTTGCTGAAGGAGTAAATCACATGATTATTGTGAAAGATTGTGGATGCCCGTGGTTTCATATGCGTGACTAAAGGTAGCCTTTAAATGTCCTTCTCTAGGATTCAATCTATCTTTATACCAAAGTCATCAAAATTGGTTCAGCGGTTTACGCGTGAAAACGTAACAAACAAACACAAAGTAACGTTCTCATCATCACTACATATTATAAAACAAAGTCCTCCGCCGCGTCTGTCTGTCTGTCTGTTCGCGTTATGTTATGTTATGTTATGTTCTCGAGGAAGGTTTTAGTATATAATTTGACAAGTTTTTGTATACATTGGCTAAAATATAATGATATTTGTTAGAGGTGTCGGAAAAAAATAAGCCGTCTGGGAGCTTGCAACGAAAACGCTGCCTAAACCCTTTGGGATATAACAAAATGATGTATGGTGGAATTGTGTATCTTATATAGGTCTACAGAAAAGTCCAAGATGGCATATGTCTATCTCTTAAGGATAACATACTATATCCATTTTAATACTTTTAAAAATGGAAAATTATAAAGCGGTAATTGCAAAGCAGGAACGGAATCTACTCGTAAATTTCATTACTTTTGGTCTCGATAACCGACATCCACGCGGGCGAAGCCGCGGGCATCAGCTAGTTTATAATATTTTAAGTAAATTTGAATTTTGATTCTACAGGTGATTGAGAGATTATGCAGCTTCGACATCGTGTATTTTGATCTTGAGGCCGACGCTACAACGCTCAATACATATTCATACTCTAATTGTTTTTGTTACTAAATACATTGCAGTTAATAGAAATACAGTAGTGTGCACGCTGTCGCAATGTGATGCTAATACGAAACGGGGATTTCCTAATGAGATTCTACGTTTAACTACCAATACCGCTTAATAGCAATTTCTTGTCTAACTAAAGTTATTTATTTTGTTTTTCTAAGAAAATCGTGCTATTCTGAAAGTACCTACTACAGTAGTTACTTTGAAGGTACGAGTAAATATTGGTGTAAATTAAATTAACAATACGTACTTTAACAGTACAGGATGCCCAACATAACTTGACAGTTCGTTGCGTCATTTGCACAGTCATATTAATCGTCATTTGACGTAAATGTCAGAAATATTTCAAATTACATTCATTCAAATTTAGTTTCCCATTTGGCCGCTGGTCATGATTATACTGGGTATTCTGCGTTATAAATATGGACATGTCAAAGTGGATTTACATGATAATGCTAAAATACATTGTGGGAACAGGTAAAAAATATTACCACACTACGTTTCGAATTCGTGTTAACTCTTCGAATGGGAGAAGTATAAAATTAGACTTTATACCAATAAAAATATATTGTGTCTGATAATTCGCGAGCCATAAGATCTTAGCTTACCTGTAGGTATAGATTTTGTAATTCGGAGAATTAATAAAATCTCTACCTTAAGATCTATCCACGTCATATACATTTTAAGGCCTTAGGCCTATCAGGTGGCTAGATGGACTACCTTTAGCAACTACAAAACCATTCACATAACATTTTAATATCCAGCATCAAAGTACCTATAAGGATATCAATATTTTATCAATAACTTAGGTACTAATAATATAATTTTAGCAGTCACATCCACATCCTAGTAGGTAGGCATATTGCTACATGAAGAGATACAAGTATGTAATCTACCAAAGCATAGAGGGATTAGTTAGCTAGTAAGTACTGAAAAAGGTCGTCCACTAGACTTACCTTAATTACAAGCTTTTCATCTGTACATAGGTTGAGGATCGGGGTATGGGTATCCTTGCTGGGGAGGGTATCCTGGGTAGCCGCCAGGTGGTGGGTATCCCCCGGGTGGTGGTGGGTACGGGTAGCCGGGTGCGGGTGGTGGTTGCTCGTAGACCACTGGTGGTTGCTGGACCACGGTCACGTGCTGAGGAGGTGGTTGTTGCTGCCCACACGCGTTCGGACACAGGCAGGGCACCAGGCAGCAGGCACTCAGCGCCAGACAACAAGGATTGCAGCAGACGTCACAGTCCCCACAGTCGAACGAAAAGCACAAACCCATCCTTGCGCACTGATGTTTTTAACTAAAATCGATATCAATCTATTATTTATACTCATTTACCACCTTCAAATATAACAGATAATAGCGCAATATTCAAAATAAGTATTTTGACTTCTAAATAAAGTGAGTTAAGTACCAGATTACTTATTGTTACATTACAAAATGGCGGAGTGCTATCATTGTTAAGTCTCTTATCATTCGATGTTATCTACAGATAGCAATAGTCAACCATTACTCACACTTGTTGCGAGCAAAATGACTGTCCATCTCCGAAATATAATAGGAAACATAGTATTAGTAATCATAAGTCGATATTTACAACATAGTCATGCGCCAAATAAGTTTATGAAGGGGGCAAATGCGACAAAATTAAATGAACTGAAAAAAGAGCCTATATAGAGAAATGGAACACAAGTTAGGTACCTACTTTTCAGAAACTAGGATATCTATCTACATACGTTACTACTATACTAGCTTGCTATACTCGAACTATTTATTATCACAGAAGATAGTACAATCGTCGTTGCATACTTCGAGAGACATTTTAAATAAGTACAGTTAATTAAGGTGAATGGGGAAGCAGATGGGTTATTTTTTCGAAATTTGTATTTCGTTGTAATAAATATTCCGTGTCGTTGCTTTAATTCAACGTAGACGTTGATATTGTAACAAAATGAATAAACGAGTAAATCAATGTTAAACACTTTATCTGTCCTAGCCCTGGATTCCTATTCCATTCACCCCTGAGGGCTTACTCTTGAAAATAATTCCGCTCGATTGACATTGGAAATATTTCAGTTCGTACTTTTAAATACCAAAATATTTAAAAAATAATTATAGGTTCGAGATAATATGAAGACAACATGCTTTAAAATTGAGGAAACTGTAATGTAGGTAAATTTATTTTAAAATTACGCGTTGTGTTAAAGTGTCTAGGTATTTAATATTGGAATTGGATTGAAATTGGTATTAGTTTCAAGAGTAACCCCACTGGATCCCTATTCACCCTATTAGACGGTAGTGAAACAGAGAGATGTAAAAGTAGGGGTGTGTGTGGGTGGGATTTACTCAGGGCATGGGTGTACGGATCAGCTGTCATCCTTGCAATGCATAGATGAAAAAAAAAAAACAAGTTCCAAAAAGATTTCGTGGATTTGGAAAAGGCCTACGACAGAATGATGATAGATGAACTGTGGGCTGCTTTCTATGCACGCCCAAATTTCTCTATGAGGTTTGCAGTGCTTGTATCAGTATTCAGGTAAACGAGGCTTATACTGAATAAGTAGTTCACCCTCTATAAGAGTGTTAAATGGGAGACTTGTGTGATGGTACTATGTATGTAGGCTTAATTATTTACGTTATATTTTTAAACACAAATAATAGTTAGTTACATACGTAAACATCTCTTTGTGAATTGTATTCACTAAGTAGTTCGTGCAAAACAAATGACAGGCATTAGTCCCACGACGTTTTCCTTAAAAAAATTACCAACACCACAAAATAGATATTAAGTAGTTGTACCGTTGGCACATTGTGTGCAAGCGGGAATATCAATGCTCGTTCCTTCTCGTTATGAGAAAATGTCTTTGTTTTAAGTACCTACTGTAGATCTAGGAAGTAGGTTATAATTCTGTTCACATTTATATATTTAATTAAACTGATGATATTATAAAATCATTGATATAAACACATTCGTTTTAAATTTAGCCTTAATATGTTGTACCTAATGATATGATTAGACCAGCAGAGTGATAAAAAGGTATTTCTTCCAATACCGGAATAAAATTTTTGATAACGTAAATGACTATAGATAAAAACATCTAGGTGTTGCCCTGTTGTTGTGAATAATACTCATACCAATTAAGCTAATTGTTAATACAGTAAAGTACCTACCTATAATAAAGTTTAATTGGCCTACAAAACGCTAGGAATACCCACCCGAAATACATAAGGTATACCTATGAATTTGGGTTACCGACCTTATATATTAGACCACCAGTAAGTTTAGTAAAAGGAGTCAAAGGATCTATGACTAGATTATGGGTACCTTTCGGCTCAGTAACGTACAGATCTGTACGTTGTAACAATAAAAATCTATTGTGTCTACTAATGACTGAGGCAACAGCATAAATGTACTTTAACAGGAACAAGTGATTTGTAGCTGTAACAGGAAAAAGTGACACTGTTCCATATTTCTTCTCTATTCTTACATACCATACTAAACAATTAACATTTGCATGATCTACAAAGGACTTTTCCGGGTGTATATGAAATTTTTTACGATGAATGTGAAAATGTTTATTTGGTAGTAGCGTGGGTATAGGTTATAATCTTATAAATGATAATTATGTTAAAAGAGACATTACTGGAGTGGAACAAGGTTTTCAATAAAAAAAACCTGCCAATCTCCCCATGGCCATATAAGTAATGTTATTACATAACATATATACATAACCAGCTCATAACTGTCCCACTACAGGGCAAGGGCGTCTTCTCCTACAGCGAAGGCAAGAGCATTGTTCACCACGCTAGCCCACTGTGGGTTGGCGATTTCAGACCATTAAGTCCAGGTTTCCTCACGATGTTTTCCTTCACCGTATGTCTGTGAAGTCTCAGATTTGCTAAGAAAGAAAATTTGACATAGAAAGTCACATTGGTACCTACACGCCAGATATGAACCCACAACCTGTAGCTCAAGAGGCGGGCCCTTAAACACCACGACACTACATTGTTAATTACTAAGTACAAATGCTAAGGATGGTCTCCTAGTTTTCCTGCTAGCTAGAACGGTTACGGTACCTAGCTGCTATTGCTGCCCCATCTCATAGTGCCTTTAACTTGTTTAAATGTAGATTGTCGAAATGATTTAGACAACTGGGTCATTCGAGAAAATACTGAAAAGAATATCCATTGTAATTTTGATCACTAGCTACCTACTTCTAGTTGTGCAATAATTTACAAATAAAGAGAAAGTAGGTAGATAGGTACTATTGTCATATAATTATGTAGATATTAATGATCATGTGATTAAACAAAATGTTACGTCACGGCTGCGTTTTATCGTTGACAATCAAATTAAAATACTTAGCTTTAACATTATATTTATTGTTTCCTACAGGTGTCTACTATGTCGTCAAAAATTATTCATGAATGAGAATGACCGAAATTAGTTAAATATAATATTATTATTTTCACACACAAAATCTGTAAATAAACAACACAGAAGTATTATCACATGACTTGAGTATCTGATAAAATGTTTATTTAAAAAGTTAGTGGACGACCCATGTTATAATTTTGTTAGTAAAGTAATACTACCCAAAATCCGCATATATATTCGTTAATATTATTATGACTATGTATTTAAAATCTTACCTGTTGATTTAATTTAATTTATTTTTGTAATAACACTTTCCCCTTATAACCTCCACGATACAAACACAACGTCAAAGAAACAAATGTGAATGAATCAGTTGGTCGTCGGTTGTGGTTCGTCATACTGCCGAAGGAAACATGCGATGACGCGAACGTTTGCGCACTACACTCTGAAGTAAATATAATTCTTTGTCTTTCTCCCGCTGACGTGAAAACAATATGAATAACGAAGACAAGAGACTGAAAACACCAACATTGATATCAGTAGTTGTGAAAATGAGAGCAATGTCATTTCAACCTTGCTATGTTGCACGTAGAGAAACCGAACCTACTATTTACGTGCAGGAAAATCCAAACGATGTATTTGTCATACAGAACGTATAAGCAGTAACTTACTTGGGTGCATTTCCCCTTTATTACGAGGCTGTTATAATAAAAACACGATTAGCCGCCTGGATCGATATGAGACTTAAAAATAATCCTTCGTGTGATACTGACCTTGCCTTTTTGTAACTAGTAACAGTATTTTAATTATTTTAACGGCTACTTAATTTAATTATTTTAACTGCTTCGTTGGTCTAGTGGTCCCAAGCGCTACAGCTGAACATGAGGTCCTGGGTTCGATTACCGGGTCGGGCAAAGTGTTATTGAGTTCTTCTGTCAGGAAATTCTCAGTAGCAGCCCGGTGTTTGGAATTGTGCCCAGTAGATGGCAATAGGCTCATAACTTGGGACTTAATAACATAACTAGTGAAATGTAGGAGTACAAATATGTACCTACACCTCTGCATACTCCTTCGGGGAATACAGGCGTGATGCTATGTTATGTTTTAACCGCTACTTTAATCAGTCCTAATTGTAGAAATATTTGTAAGAGAAGCATTATTTTTATATGTCCCCGTAAGTAGCGAAAGAATCGATTATTATATAGATCTTGAGAAACATTAAGTCTTTTCAAGAAAATGCGGTATGACACCAATCATAAATGACGATTGAAAGAGAGGACAACAAACATTGCAAACATTTTAGCTAAACATATTTGAAGCATGGTAAATTCGCCGCTCTTGCCGCTAGAACTTAGAAAAAAATAGGAAGAGATTTCACACAAGGACACTGAAAAAAAGAACTAAGAACATCCGATTCCCTTCTCACCTAGTGTGAGCTGTTAGCAGCGCACCTAGTGCCAAATAATTGTGACCTGACCGCTACTTAGTATAGCTTCGCTATTAGGACCGAGAACGGGTTACCGTGCCGAGGGTGGAAGACGCCAGTATCGTAAACATTATTTAACTTCATGCAACATGTGACGTTTTTTTAGTCCACCCCTTTATTTAGTAATAAATTAAAGCAATCAGTCCAATTTAAATAGTAGAGGTTATGTCTTATTAGAAGTACCCAGGTTCGTATATAATATATGTATATATTTGTATCTTCATTAAAATTTTACAAAATCTATGTGTTCCAAGACCATAGGGTCCATGATCAAGGCATAAATTGTAGGTACCTACCACCTAAATTCACATTATGGATTGTGTGTCACAAATGTATTAAGTAGGTACCTATCCCTGTTCAGATGATGCGGTTTTGTTCTTATGGTTTACCTGCCAATCATAGTGTAGGTAGGTATTCAGTAGGTAGAAATATTGTAAGCTATTAAGATATTCAGCTTGTGTTCCTAATGAAAACGGTCTATTTATGTTTTACATATAAAGTAAGCGGTAATTTATGTTTTTAACATACTGTCGCGATTCTAGCGTATTTGTATTTACCTTTACTTAAAAGGAGACCTGATTTTTTATTTTTTTTGTTGAATCTGCGTAGTATGAAAAACGTAAATAAGACATAATTATGTTTTAGTAAATAGTATTTATCAAGATGCAGTAGATGGATCACGTTTATAACAATTTCTGTTCTCGTGGCGGAAGAATTGAAGCCTCACGGTTACTAAACACAAGGTTACAGTTTTACTCAATTTTTTGTCGTGCATTGTGTTTTACAGGAATCATTTGGAGGACATCCACTGCCATTTTATAATGTTATCTGTGTGATAGACGTTGAAATTTTTTTTTTTATTAAATATACAAGTTTTGTTTACCTATAAGACTTTTCATAGGATTTTTTAAATGTATAGGTGCACAATCACTATAAACCTAAGTCACTGTAATCACAGTAATCTGGATATCTTATCATACGACTGCGTCACACTCAATCAATGCCAAAAATTTAGACGGGAGCTCACTCTAGTGTGATAAGCGAACAAAGTATATACAAAATGTGAAAAATAAACCAAGCCAGTGATGTCTGAAGAAGACATATCAGTAATCGCACCGGCGGAACCAACTAGGAAATATTCTAAATCAGTGAAAGTCGATGAAAACAAGCACAGGAGGTATATATATAGTAAACAAACGACTAAAGATGATAAAAGACAAACGAAAACTCTGTTGCGAAGATTGCCGAAGGTTCGAACAACGGTGATCCCCGCATTCGGCAGGTTTCGCAATAGCTTCCGAAAGTTAAATTGTTTTAAGAATCAGGAGGAAGAAGAGGTTCCAATGATGGAAGTACCACGACACAAGAGCATAGACATCAGTGTGGGACTGGCGCGACGTGTTTCTCTTTTCCTATTCACAAAGAGGACAGTGTGCGTGCATCCTTATCATCCATACACACCAGAGCAAACTACGAGGAAAATCTACGTTTTCAGTGAAGATAAATAAATATCTTTTCTTATTGAGTTGTAACTCACGATGTTATAGAGTAGTGATTGTCTATGACTATTTATTGTGATTGTCGTAGTAAGTTATCATTGTGTTCACTGAGACATCACGTTGTTGTTATCGCATGGAGCTTAAAATAAATATTTAACTAACGTTTCTAGCTATGTACGTTGTAATTTATTTATTACATAAGTGTATCACCTGCAGGTGTGTAGATATAGAAATATCTTTATAAAATAATTTGATATTAACATTGAACATTTATCAGCATTTAGGGACACGTAGAATGAGTTGTTCCTAACATAATATAATCAGTCTAACTGTACACAGTAGACCAAGATTCAAGTATTAGGTGAAACGGGGATTACAGGGAAGTACTTAGTTATGGGCTATGTATCATCCGTTCAGTAATTTCACCACGCTACGGTTGGCGGCTTCAGATTACTACATTTAGGTTGCTTCACTTAGTTTTTCTTCATAGTATGTCTGGGATGTTTCATATTAATTTAGAATATGTTATTGACAGTATTGAGGCCGCAAACTGTAACTATGCGCAGTATGTATACTAGGGACCGGTCTGTAAGTGAAACAGGGATTACCGGGAAGAGGTAGTGGCCCATTCATCAACCGCTAGGCATTTTCAACACGCTACGGTTGTCTCACGAAGTTTTTCTTCATAGTATGTCTGTGATGATGACTCATAGATTAAGTTACAAAATGTGATTACAAAATATATAAATGACAGTTTTGAGTCCGCAAACAATCTACTGGCGGTGTCTCAACCATAGGTTACTAATAAAAATAAAGTCGCGTTTGTGATAACTAATATGATAAAACTATGAAATCTAAAGAACTATATTACACCTACTCAAAGTATACATAAAGGTACTATTCATTTATTATTCATCGGTCATTAGGTACTCACACTCACGTATTTTTTTCGGGGTTGCAACTTGCCTGGCTTGTTTATAACTGTGTGAATAGAACAATTAACAAACGTCATTAAATATATATCTAGGTACTATTGTTCTATTGCAACTAAACTGGCCTGCATTAGGTACCTAGGTATGCTGTATACTTAGGACTTATGGTTATTTTCTTTTCCGGTTCAGTACCTACCTATTATTTTATTTACATTTCGACTTCAAATCAACTCCTATTTTTCTGAGAAAGACTGCCTCACTGCTCTAGTGGTCGCAAGAGCGGCTTGCTGAGCCTGAGGGAAGCAAACAATTTTATAATAAAAAAACCCAATAAAAGTACCCGGCCCGGGACTCGGACCCAGGACTTAGCAGTCACGTTTGGGACCACAAGATTAATGAGACAGTCACTTCTGGCAATACGGATCACGCACCTATAATAATTTTTACTTATATGTGACTCTGCATCGATAAATGTGGGTGTGTGTGCTATAACACTCTATCTTTGTTCTGTTTATGTTTATGCGAGAATCCAGCAGGTATACTTAATAAATAATCATTGCCTGCGTGAATCTCAACCCGCGACCTAGAAGCCGATCTCTGTACCACTGCGCAAACCGCACCATCATTGAAACTTTATAGTGAAACCTTTGGTTAAAAAAAGTACGAACCACTTAAAATCCAGCCGAAATATATTTTCAATCATGGTTTTAATGAACCTTCTTCACTTACACATTGACCAATTAAAGGGGTAGGTACCTATATCCTAATTAATTAAGACTTTGCATACATATAATTTATAACCAAAGCATATACCTAGGTATATAACCATCATAACAAGTTTCAAAGGAACATTATTTTTAATGCAATATGTGTTAGAAATTCTCACAATAGTTAAACGTAAGTAGGTATTGTGAAAACCATAAAACTGAGGTTAAAAATTACCGTCTTAGTAATTTGTGCGCAGCTACGCACTAAATTCTGAAACCAATAGGGTTTTTACCGTCAATAAGAATTTTCAAATTAAAGCAGTTTTTTTTTTCCTTTAGCAAGGGAATAAATAATTAATATATATAAGGCAACTCCAAAATGTCCTCTCACAAATTGAAAAACGTCGTGCGGGCTAAACTTCAACAGGTTTTGCCAATCAATTAGTCGTTTACCTCATCCATTTTATAAAAACAGAATATTGTTACCCTTGACACGTATTAATTGGATACTTCGCGTAATTCTTGAAGAGTTCAAGAACCGAAATGACGCGAGCCATTCCATTCATTTTCATTTTATATTTATTAACATACACTTCTAGTAGAACCTTGTCAGGGTGTGAATTGGTCGAGGAACTAAAGAGGCAAGGTTTTCCACATGATCAGCTAAGAAATTGTAAGTACATTTTTTTTAAGTTATGTTCTTGTATACCTACTCCTTAAAATTAAGTAGGAGAGCTGCTTGAAAAAGCATTCATACAGCAACGTCCATTCGTTCGATTCAAATATGCGCCTTCAACAAATTCAAATTGAATGCTGGCTGTTTTATCACAAAAATTATACACATAACGTTAATATTTCTATAGTGTCTGGTATTGGCGATAAAAAAGGTTACTTTTTAAGTATAAACACTGTCTTATACTGAGGTCTTACTTATATCGTAGAAAGATGATAAAAGAGGTTTCCGACATAGGCAAAACACCTCTTAAAATGATTCCTCGAAAAAGAAACTCTAATTTTTGGGTTTTTTTTTTGTTAGTTTTATGTTTCATGTTAGTCCTCTCTCAGAGAGTCATCATTGCGTACCCACTTACTTTTATTTGAAAAAATATACCTTTAAGTTGTATCAATGAATCATCTCTGTCGGCTCGCTAATTACCGGACACAATAGATTTTTATTGTTATGAAGTCCAATTTTATACTTCTCCCATTCGAAGTGTGAACTCTTACCCCAAATAAACCACAGACAATTTACCTATATCATTTGCTCAATCTTAGAGTGACTGAGTGATTGGCTTCTAACTTATTTTCACCTGGAGTATTTATCCGGGATGCGCAGGTTCGAATCCTGCTCAGGGCCGTACATTACTTTTTACAAAAAAAAAAAAAAAAACTTTTTCGTTCGCTACGCATGTATTAATATTTGACTGCTTCGTTGGTCTTGTGGTCGCAAGCGCGGCTGCTGAGCGTGAGGTCCTGGGTTCGATTCCCAGGTCGGGCAAAAAGTGTTATAGGGTTATTCTTTAGAAAATATTCAGTAGCAACCCGGAGTCAGGTAGTTGGTGGTGTGATACCCCCGAGCCTTGGAGAAATCGTAAAGCCGTCGCTCCTACGCCTGATCTCTCTCCGGTCGTGTCGTATTGCCGTCCCATCGGAATATGAAAGTGAAGGAAGAGGGAGTGCACCTGTCTGCGCGTACACTTGTGCACTATAATATCTCCTGCGTAATGCCCAAATCTCCGTGTGAGATAGGCCGCCGTGGCCGAAATACGGTCGGGAAGAGTATTAGTAAGTATTATTAGTATGTAAAAGAATTAACTGATCTTGTTTTCAATAAGGTACTGCAAATACGAAATACTTGTCACTTATTAGAGTAGGTACTTATTCAAAACATAGTAAGTATTTTACCTTGACTTGTAAGACCAAAAGTTTGCATCCCAGATGTGCTTGCACATGAGATTTGTATTTGGATACGTTGCCGTAATCAGTATGGCACCGAGCTAAGTGCTATCGGTAGCAGTAAGTAGTCAGGGGTCAGTCCAACTGCCCAAGCCATCAATTAGTAACAGCCGCCAAGATAACGCAGACCGGGGGTCGTCATTATTGTCATTATTTATTGATTTATTTATTTACTTTTGGAAAACCAATAGCATTCAAAACACATTAACAATAATTTTAAGTATCAAACAGTCAATTATCCGTTCATCTTCCTCTTATCGTGTGGTAGATGAGCAACCTAGTGTTATCCTAGATCATCGCTCAAGTATACTGGATTCCTTGCGATGTTTTCCTACACCGTTCATTGATAACTAATTTCTATTACGTACATGACTTCCAATTATCAGTGGTCCGTGGCTGGTTTCGAATTTGCGACCTTTGACTTGCCAGTCCAGCGGCAGTCGTGCCGTATAAGTTTTTAGATTAGCTAAATTTTAAACTTTCTTGCTTGAGTGTCATCGTTTTTCTAGTGGTCCCAAGCGCGACTGCTGAGCATGAGATCCTGGATTTGATTCCCGGGTACGGCAAAGTATTATTGGGTTTTTCTATTAGAAAATTCTCAATAGCAGCCCGGAGCATGGAAGCGTGGATGGCAATAGGCTACCTTATATTACACAGATCGTTTTGCACTGCGGTAATCGAACCTCAAACACGCGGCTCTGCAACCGAATTCTCGACCACCGCACTATGGAAAATATAGGTCAGTTTCGGATCAAAAATCTATAACTTCGTGAATTTTTATCATATCGTGATGAAATTCGGTACAAATATGCAGTAATGTATGTAGATTCAAATGATATAGATATTTATAGTGATATCTCATTATATGTTTAAATGTAAATAGCCTAAAGAGACAAAAATTGGGATAAGCACGAAAAAAGTGGTAAATTATTTATTTAAAGTGAAATACAAAGTAATAATTATTATAAATTATATTAATTTATATTAATAATATAAATTAAAACTAACATTAACCATAAAGAACAAGTCATGTCAATAAAAATAATAATAAAAACAATATCTTTAAATTTATCGCTTTCGTCTACTTCACTTATATTATTTAACTTATATTTTTTGACATCTACTCTATAATGTGGGTTATTTTTCACTTAACACATTTAATTTAAGAGTGAATGAATACACTGGAATAATAAAATCCTTATCTACTTAGGATCTATACACATTTCAGTTGCAAGTGGTGCCACTTTTAGCAGACTTAGTGCTTCTTCCTCAAGATCTTTTACATTATTTGCGTATGGTTTTCTTAAACTTGTTATATACGGATCGGACGTCTACAATAGAGTTTTAAAAACATCTTCATTTGTAGCTTTTCGGCTACATTTTCTGACATGATGTAGTCGCATGTTTCGGTAGTCTTTGTTGCGCGACTCTTGTGCGTCTTCCGATAGCTGTCCAAAAGGAAGCACTGTGAAATGTTTGATAATACTTTCTCCATGTATAAGTATTTTGTGTATAGATGATGGCATGTAATACCAATTGTATTTGCTCACGTAGACTCTTGCAGTTTCCATTGCGTATTCGCCAAATTTTTCGGGATCGATCATCATTCCTGAAGATAAAACTTGTAAAATGATGTAGAGGCGTTTAATTAAGGTTTCATCTACACCTGTTATTTCGGCAGAGCATGTGCTGTTATAGAAAAATCTTCTTGCGGTATTCCCATCGTTAGTATTCCCACTACCTTGCCGAGGTTTATCTACTATCAATCCTAACTCCTCCCTGAAACGATTTTGAACAAGTTCTTTCTTTTCCTTCTTCAATCTCTTTTTTTCTTCTCTTGTAGCAGACCAAGTTTTAAAATCAAGATTATAGGAAATGTGTAATAACATTTCCATACTGCGAATCCAGGCGTGTAAAGTGGAGAGTCCGTACTGGTAGGCACTTTCGTCTTCTGGTCTGGCACTAACTTTCGACAAATCATTCATTAGTCGAGGAGTAGCCCCAAATATCGTGCACGTGGAACCAGAAGGAGTATCTGTTAGTACTTGAGCCACCTTTCTATCTATCATTGTTAGAAAGAGTAAATGTTTCACTTGAATACCAACATTATCTTCATTAATCAATGATGGTTGTAAAGCTTCAATTTGCCTTCTAATTTCATCTACAACAGCCTTGGTTTTCTCTGGAGTTTCCTTACAAAACTCTATTGAAATGGGTCTACAAAAACGTACAGACGAAGGTACCGGATTTTCCCAAATAATAAAACCTGACTGCTCATCACTTAATCTGATGGGGATCATGGAAGTGATGAACAAATTGGCATCTGAAATTGTTTCCGACTCCTCTGGAAGTATTTGCTTATATTGGCTTTGACCAGATGAACCATCACATCCCCATTTACTGTAGAGGATTAATGTTTTATATTGTTTTTGGTAAACTGAAGCGATTTTCAAAATTCTAGCAACAGTGTGGTCCAATAAATCTTGGATATTAATTACTTTAGCTGAAGTATTGGTGATCTCCATTGTAGAATATGGTGGATAGCAAGATTTCTTTATTTCTTGTATTTTGTAGTAAGGCGGGACTATACAACATTTTCGTTCATTTGTTAAGTTCCTTAAGTACATATATTGTACTTTAGTTAAATCCAAATCAATAGAAGCACTCAATGCTTCCGGGTCCGAAAGCATTTATAACTGGTCTGAGTCATTTACGATACTTGAAATGTACAATTTCTTTTGATTGTCGGCGTTCCTTAATGATTCGACAAGATGTGCTTCTGTGTTTTCACCTATAGCCCGTAGTCCCTGCGCGTAGGCTTTATTGATGTGCTCAAAGCCATATTCTGCGAATAGAAGAGTATTTTTCCTCTTCTTGGTAGATTCTGAGGAGTCTAAATAAGCCACGCATGGTCTTCCTCGTTGGCCAGAAGTTGATGGTGTAGAATACTGATCAGAGTCCGGTAAATTCACCGAATACCCTGTGTCCAACCAAGTATTATTCTTCTCTAAAAATGTTTCTTTTTTCCGAGATGCCAGGGCCCAGCGCTTATTAAACGTTGGAAGAATGTGCCTTTGTATGTCACTTATTATAAAACATATGTCGATTTCAGAAACATTTAATTTTTCCAGTAAAACTTTGGATAATGATTCCACGGTACTACCTCCCTCGATATAGGGAAGTATGATATCTCGTTTGGTACAGTTGAAGGAAGACATTGTATGACTATAATACACAATCTGCGATAATTACCGCCGTAAATGAACTTTACTTCACTTGAAGTTACACTGAACTGAATGGCTGGAATAATAATTACCTCCCTTTATATACTATTTTGGCTTTATTGAATCGGTAACTACAAAATTATTATCTCTTATTTTCTCACGCGAAATGGGTGTAAATTTGATAAGACCCCTTTGTTATTACGAAATAATTTTAAAAAATAACAATAAAGCCCATACTGTTCGTGCGAACAGTCCCTGTGGTAAACCGCAAAAGATACCGAATTTCCTACTCCGACCTTTATCATATTTTTTCTCATATCTTCTAAAACCGCAAATATCCGCAACAGATTTTTTTTGTATCTTGTTTATGAATTGTTAGACTATGAACTAATACAAAAAGTAGTGGATGGGGAGACGTGGGTAACAGTCATAGCTTTCAATGAAAAAATGTTTTGTGAAAAATTTGGTAATGTTCCTTTTTAAGTACTTTCCCAAAATTCTCAAAATAAAATGAAAATTAAAAAGCTGTTTCGTAAAGTACATAAAATTACCTTCCTAAAAATGTAATACACTACATATCTGTCCTTAATATTTTTTTCACAATATTGTTTTGAAACATGAACACCCAAAGACTTGAGTTTGGCACCTCTATCTTCAATATACTTCTGACTATGAAAAATAATGTTGTTTTGCATATTAGGTAACAAAATCCTACTGAATATTATAACTTGACTATTTGAGTATCAATTTAAATCAAAATATCACCCAGATTATGATATTCGTAAAAACCATTTATGATATGCTCTTGTTCAACCATTTCCCATAGTGCACCGTGCCAACAGCCAACGCCACCACATTGCGCGTGAAATAAAACCAAGACCCGCTCTGCAGCCCCACTTGCGACCACTAGACCAATGAGGTAGCTTTTAACCCCCGACGAAAACAGAGTATCCATCTGTGTATCCGTCTATGTATCCGTCTATGGCATCGTGGCTCCCAAACGAATGAAACGATTTTAATTTAGTTACTTCTTAGGGTTCCGTACATAAAAAGGGAAAAAACGGAACACTTATAGGATCACTTTGTTTTTCGTCTGTCTGTCAAGACCCTTTATCTCGGGAATACCTCCCACGAGGGGAGGTATTGAGTTGAAATTTAAACCATATATTCAGATCTACAGTCTCTTGAAGCTGTGAAAATATGTGGTATCCTGTTACTTCAATGATATTGCAAGATCATGGTAACATTGATCTGACCATCTAGCATACCCAGCTTCTACTTACAGCTACTTCTACTGGAATGGTTTCAATGAATAGATTATACTTTTTAAAGTTTTTTTTTTGTGTCGGAGGGTTTTTTTATTGTTTTATTATAATGATTTAGCGGGATACATTATACGCTACAAAACGAAATTCTAATTTATTTTCGCAGGGGCGTGTCTAATTGATGCGGAGAGTTCAAGACGAACCGATGTGGTTGGTGAACTGAATACGGACGGGTCCCATGACTATGGATTATTTCAAATAAATGATCGTTACTGGTGCGACCATGATCATCCTGGCAAGGGCTGTAACGTACGCTGCAATGGTAAATTCATAAAATAATATTTATTCCAATTTGCCACAATAACCGATCATTGCTAAACATGTTTCGCAATGATTGTATGTATTTTACTAAAAATGCTAATGCAATAAGGTGGAGATATTAAATTGAAATTTATTTTTAAGAAACTAATGCCGCATAAGTTGTTCATTTACCAGCTGTTGGTGAAACAACCCAATTGTCAAGTACGTACCTATTCATACAATATCGATACTTCGGTTTAGCTCACATATTATGATATGACAGACCTTAGGAGATATACCTACTCGACTATAAGGGCCGACTGGGCAGGTTAGTAACCTATTATAATATTCAAGCTTGTTTTTTTTTTAGTCTTTACTTTTGTTTAGATCTCCTGTCGGACGACATCGGAATAGCATCACAGTGTGCCAAGACAATATTTGCTATCCATGGATTCAACGCATGGGTTGGATGGGTGAATAAATGTCAATGGAACCTACCAAACATCTGTTGACTATGCCTCCTTTATATTACAGTACAAGCGTAAATAAATTACTGTAAACATTAGTAAATTTTACATTTATTTCGTACTAGCTGGTGCCCGCGAATTCGTCTGCGTGACAAAAGGTATGCCTATGTCCTTCTCCGAGGTCCAATCTATCTCCTGGCCAAATTCAAAAAAAGATCCGTTCAGCCGTTTAGTCGTGAAAAGGTAACAAACATTACACTTAAATTTTATTTATTTGTAATATCTTATGTTTGCGCGATCACTACACATTATAATAAAACAACTTTTAACCGGATTAATCGCTCGGAGGACTCAGTACTCCTGCGACCACGAACGCTGCAAAGTGTTCGAAACGTCAGGAAAAACTAAAAACCAATAATACACGCGAGTAGTTGGTGGTAGTCGGAATTTTCACCGCTTGCGTACGTGCATATATTTGCGGGCGGGCGGGCGGTGCACAGGTAATGCATGACTACCCTCAATTTTGTGGAAGTAGCTAGATATTGTATTTATTTGCATCCATTGTAATGGACTTCCGCAAAGTAACGCCTGAATCTATTCAATACACGCGATTAATCCGGTTAAAAGTTGTTTTATTATAATTTCTTTATTTGTATTGATAGTGACATGCAGTCATACTTTGGCCTCTGTAAAAACTCATATTCATTGAATGCACCTCCTTTTACAAGCGTTTTATTAATAAAGTATTTACTAAGTGGCCCCAGCCGGCTTCGCACGAAAACGGTCTGTGTAGAAGACCCTTTTCCGACTTCATGATTTATTCAAATTAGCCATAGATCTACTTGAAAAAGTCCATGAATTCATAAATCTAAACCTTCCTATGGAATTAATTAAAAATTATGTACGGACAGACAGACGTATCAAAACTACACGCAGTATATTTAAGAGTGAGTAGTGGACAAACATTGAAATAAAATAACGCATTGTTATAATTAAGCTGTGTATTGCTGGTATACAGAATTACAGTAACAATCGACCTATTCTACATTGTGCTGAACCCATTGATCACACAACTGTCTAAAAGGGGTTAAAATTATCTATTATGTATAATGCCTTTTATTTAAATAGGACGATATGGGAAAGCCCTACAACTAAGAGAGCTTTTATAAAGATAACATTTTATAATGACACCAATTCACAACACTACTAGTTTACGTAGAACCATAACCTCGCCAATAATATATAGATTTGCAAAGAAGTTTTCTATAGCGTTTATATATTATTTTAGGTGTGCCCCATACTGCCTTAATTAAATAAAATACACCGCATAAATATGAAATACCTTAGCAATGTCAAACATTATAGTGAATAAAAAACTAAAAACAATACTTTAGGTATTTTGATCAGATCTATTTCAAACAAAACATGGCACTTGAAATCCTTATTTTATAAGGTTTAGTGCTGAGGTAACTAATAATACATATTTTAATAGCCGAGCACGCATCTTATTCTACTTGCGGCACTGTTCTAAGAAATCATAAGAACATACTAAAATCTCCAAAGATTCACAGTAAAGTAAACACTATTTCAAAAATAGTCGCGAATTAAAATTCAAAGAAGGATTCTTCATTAAAATTAAAATACCATGTCAAAAATACTAGTCAATAGTTTTTGTCCTTCCTGGCTTTTCATTACCTAAAGGCAAACTAAATAAAGCATTACAAAAAACAATTTGATTGTGTCTAAAGCGAGTATTGAACTGAGATTCAATTTAGTGAGATTGATGTCAAACATTCCTAAGCATTTTTAAATTATGATTACAGATTAAACCTGATTATTATTTACCAAGCTCCTTATTTCTTATAGTTGATGCTTCAATTGCGTTAATCAATGTTGCTCTGTAACAAAAGGTAAATAATTAGTATGTAAAACGTTTTTATTACCTAGTAGACTGGAGCAGAACAAATGACAACTATAATTCTGGTGATACGGCACTCTTCGAGGCAGTATTGACATTAATACAATAAATGAAGATTATAAATAAATGCAAAGTGAATATGGGCCCTAAAATTAATATGTGGTTGGCCCAAAGTAATATATAGATGCTCAATGCTTACAAAACAGCAATAATATGCACATAGTAATTTTGCTTATAATGGTTTAGTTAGTTTATAAGTTGTGGTTTGTGATTATGGGCAACAGCTAGGAAGATACAAGCAATATGGATAAAGTTTATTTCTTAACTTGCTTTGTCTATCTCTCATACCTTAGTTTACCATTCTCAAGTGCAGTAATTCCACATATAGTTGAACCACCAGGTGAACAAACTTCATCCTTTAATAATCCAGGGTGTTTTCCAGATTGCAACACCATTTGCCCACTGCCTACCACCATCTGTGCAGCGTGACGCATCGCTATTGCTCTTGGTACACCTTGCTTAACAGCTCCATCTGCCAATGCCTCAATCACCAAATACATCTGCAATTTTGAAATTATATCAGTAGAAAGAAAATAAAGCCTTGTAATAAGTGTAATTTTTAAGGAAATCTATAGCTCGCATCCTCTTTCCTATTTAACTGTGCTGTGCCCAACAGGGTTCATAATTTGATCTCATAGTTCTAAGCATACCACCTGTTCAAGACGACACTACTAGCGACATCTGTCTTTCGTAATGATAGTTTGCGCACTGGTGTGAACTAAGCAAGCTGTCAACTGTCATCGGATGGTTTCAGATGGGTGCGACAAGGGCAGCACATTCAACAAACTTCACTCCTCTCGACAAGCTCGTTACCTATGTCGGTTGTACGTTTTTATCTTGTTAACATTTTATTTAAAATAAACGTTGTTATTTCGTTAAACTTAATATAAACTTCATTGAAGACGACCCTGGCTGTATTTCCCGAAAAATCCGATCACAAGCTCAAACATTGGTCCTTCTGAGCCAAATATCGAGAACTACGTGGCCACGTGGAACGTCTGCGGAAAACTCGTTGAAAGAGGAACTAGAAGGGCAGGATCAGCGGCGAGTCACAAGCGGTCTGGTGATAAAACCCATTCTATCCTCTCCGGTTCCAATAATTTGCGTTAATCTGTATTATTTTTCGTGTTTTAGTCGTGTCGTGTTGCGCCGGGACTGGTGCTGAACAGAAAACTGTAAGTACTCTTGCCTTGTATAATCTGCCAAAATGAGTGACGATGAAGGGTTTCAGGTAGCCACGACTCAGGAACGTGTTAAAATTAAAGGTGATAGACCAAAATCTCCACGGTTAGATATAGGTACAAATTCAATTAAACGCCTCGTTGATTTAAAAAAGCAGCGAGGTATACTTAAAGGAAGACTAACGTTATTTGAGAAATACATGGCTAGATTTGAAAGCTTAGAATTAAATCCTGTTCTCAAAGCGGAATTAGATTTACGAATTCAGTCAAATACCGTTATATTTCAAAATTTTAATAATATACAAAGTGAAATTGAAAGCTTAGTTACAGACTCTGACCTCATGGCTCAATTAGATTACAGAGAAGTATTCGAGGAACAGTATTTTTCTCTTATGGCTTCTGCGAAGTGTATGTATGACCATAGTGAACAAAAGCAAGCTTTTTCTTGTGAAAGAGTAGGTGATCTTAGTCCTGTATCGATTAGGCTACCACAAATAAAACTACCTGCCTTTGACGGTTCATATGATCAATGGCTAGAATATAGAAACTCGTATGTAACCATGATTCATAACCGTAACGATCTTAATTGTATACAAAAATTTCATTATTTAAAATCTTCACTTAGTGGTTCCGCCTCTCATGTTATCAGTGCATTAGAGTTTACTGCTCCTAACTACTCTCACGCATGGGATTTACTTGAAAATAGATTTCATAATAATCGTTTATTAGTACAAAATCATGTAAAATCGTTGTTTGCCGCTCAGTCACTTCAAAACGAATCCTGTGCTCAAATTAGGAAGCTCATAGATTCGACATTACGTAATTTACGTGCACTCAAATCGTTGAATGAACCAACCGATTCATGGGATACGCTCATTGTTTATTTAGTCGTTTCAAAACTTGACCCATCCACGGAGCGCGAATGGGAGACGCATAAAGGCTCACTCGTGTCTAAACTAAGTGATTCGCATAACAATATTAAGTTAGATGATTTACTTGAATTTCTTCGAAACCGGGCCGATATGCTAGAAATGATAAATTCAAAAAACAGTAAAACCGTTAATTCGTCTAAACCAAGCACTAACGATTCCAACAGGTTTAATTGCAATCAAAATAAAAGGCAGTCTCTCTCGAAATCGAACCCGCAACCCCACATGCATTCATACGTTTCTACACAGAGTAAACAGAACTCGTTTATAAATAAAGAAAATATTGTTTGTGAGTTATGTGGTGCCAACCATTTCTTATATGCGTGTGCACGGTTTTTAAATATGTCAGTGCAAGATAGGCATACGATAATAAAAAATAAAAACCTTTGTCAAAATTGTATTCGTTGTAGTCATTCGCTAAATGAATGTTCATTTGGCCCATGTAAGTTGTGTCGTGAAAAGCATAACACGCTTCTTCATAATAACAATGTTTTAAATGAAAGTGTAGGTATGGTCGAGTCCACACCTAGTGCGCGATCAAACATCGTAAACAGATCAGCTGATGCGCAAGTACATTCCGAGCGAAACGTACTCATGTGCAATGCCGCGATACAACCGGTTTTGTTATCAACGGCACTGATTGATGTCCCTGATTCAAATCATGAATATCATACAGTTAAAGCACTTCTTGACAACGGGAGTCAAAATTGCTTAATAACTGAATCGTTATGTAATCGTTTACAATTACCAATTATACAGTCCACAGTTCATATCTCGGGGGTAGGACAACTCGTTTCAAAATGTTCTCACACCTGTAAAATAAACTTTCGTTCAAAAGTTAATGACTTTATCACGGAAATACAATGTTTGGTTCTCCCAAGAATTACGTCAAAGTTACCTTCGATAAACTTTGATTGCGAGTGTATACGTATACCTAAACATATTTCACTCGCAGATCCCACATTTAGTGTCCCGTCTGACATAGACGTTCTATTAGGCGCAGATATCTTCTGGGATCTATTAAATAAAAATAAAATAAGGCTCAGTTCTGGTCCGACCCTATACGATACGAAGATAGGGTGGATCATATCTGGCCCTATTCGTATGAAACGTTCGTATAAAATTGACAAAGTTCAGTGTAACTTAGTTCAAATTGATTCACAGTTACGAAAATTTTGGGAGTTGGAAGAATTATCTGACTTACCTACTTTGATGTCAAAAGATGATCGTTATTGTGAAGCGTTATTTATAGAGACTACTCAGCGTGATGAACACGGTAGGTTCTGTGTGCGCGTTCCTTTGAAGGAATCTGCGAATTCTTTAGGTGATTCGTACACTATAGCGAAAAATCGTTTTATTTCGCTCGAAAGAAAGTTAGATCGTTCGCCTCAGTATAAAAAACTATATTGCGATTTTATGCGGGAATATGAGGCACTTGGTCACATGTCCCCGGTGTCAAATGTTAAGGATTTAATGAGTCAACCACATTACATTTTACCGCATCACGGTGTTTATAGAGAGAATAGTGTCACAACAAAATTACGTGTTGTATTTGACGCAAGCGCAAAAACATCATCTAACATATCGTTAAATGATATACAATATATAGGGCCACCGTTACAAAATGATATTTTTTCAATATTACTTAGATTCAGGCAATACAAATACGCAGCATGCGCTGATGTTGAAAAAATGTACAGGCAAATCTTAATTGAAATAGATCAGCGTAATCTACAACTTATATTGTGGAGGGAACATCGAGATCTACCTTTGCAATTGTTTACGTTAAAAACTGTGACGTACGGCACTGCGTCAGCGCCTTACCTTAGCATGCGGTGCATAAAACAGTTAGCACAAGATTGCAATGATGATGTGGTTGCTAGGACAATTCACGACGACATGTACGTCGACGATTTGATTACTGGGAACGATGATCTGGACTCGTTATTATCTATATGTAATAAAATGGCTGCAGTATTGCGTAAAGGGTGTTTTCCGTTACACAAATGGACGTTCAGTCACAAAGTGTGCCCTGAGAGTACTAAAGATTTAAACATCGGTGAAAGTCATTTATCTAAAACGTTAGGGTTAGGCTGGAATACGGAAAGTGACGAATTACATTATACTACTGAATTCACGCAAAGTGAGTCAGCTGTAACAAAACGTATTATGTTATCAATAATCTCACAGGTGTATGACCCGTTAGGTTTGTTAGCACCTGTTGTAATCACAGCGAAAATGTTATTGCAAAACTTGTGGCTTCTTAAATTAGATTGGGATGAAGCAGTTCCAGTGAATATTGCAAATGAATGGTATAGGTTCGTTTCCAGTTTGCAATATTTACGTGATATAAAAATACCTCGTTACATTACAAATATAAAATCGAAATATAAAGATCTTCACATATTCACAGATTCGTCTCAACATGCCTACGGTGCATGTGCATATATTCGATCGTGTTATCAAAACTGCGAGAATTCTATACCTATATCTGTACATTTATTATGTGCAAAAAGTAAATTAGCACCGATAAAAACGGTGAGCATTCCTAGGCTCGAATTATGCGGAGCACTTGTAGGTGCAAAATTATACAATAAAATAAAAGGTTCCCTACGTTTAACTTTCGATAAAGTTTATTTTTGGACAGATTCGACAATAGTTCAAGGGTGGCTACGTATGTCTCCGCACTCACTCAAAACATTTGTCCAAAATCGTGTTGTACAAATAAATGAGTTAACTGACGATATAGTTTGGCGTCATGTACAGGGCATAGAGAACCCTGCTGACCTCATAACGAGAGGCGTGAGTATAGACTCCTTAAAATACGATAACAATCATCACTGGTGGTGCGGGCCTAAATTTTTACGAGAACCTAGCATTAATTGGTCTTATAATAATGTGGAACTAATATCTGTCGAATTGCCTGAAACTAAATCTCAGACAATCAATTTACTATCTAATCAATCAATTCAATTAATTGATGTTGACCGTTTTTCATCATTTATTCGTTTACAAAGGGTTTTTGCATATGTGTTGCGGTTTATAGATAACATGCAAGCGTTAACTCCCGGTGGCAGTCGAAGCCGTAAAACCGGTTTGTTATCTATAGATGAACTACAACATTCACTAATTGCTTTGACGCGTTTCGTACAGCTGCAATCGTTTAGTGATGAATATTACAATCTTATAAATAATTTGCCGTTCAAATCTATTACCAACAAATTAGTTTACAAAATAGCTGGTCTAAATATTTTTTTAGATAAATTGAATATAATTCGTGTGGGTGGTAGAATATGTAACGCTACCGACTTTAGCTATGATAAAAAGCACCCGATATTGTTAAGTGGTAAACATCGTTTTACGAGGTTATTGTGTGAATATGAACATAAACGATTACTTCACGCAGGACCTCAACTTCTGGTATATTCCATGCGTGATAAGTGGTGGATACTGGGAGCTCGAAATTTAGCCAGGCAGGTGGTACGCAATTGCGTTATATGTACACGCATGAAAGGGAAGACATTGACCCCGATTATGGGTAATTTACCATCCGAGAGGTTAGAACCAAGCTTTCCCTTCATGCACTGTGGTGTAGACTATGCAGGGCCATTGCTTATATTGGACCGTAAAGGCAGAGGTGCTAAGTTAATAAAAGCATATATTTGTTTGTTTATTTGTTTTGCAACTCGGGCTATACATTTAGAGTTGGTTGGTAGCTTGACCACACAGGATTATATCTTAGCTTTAAAACGTTTTATATCACGTCGTGGAAAGCCATCTCAGATATTTTCAGACAACGGGAAAAACTTCGTTGGTGCTGAAAAAGAACTATCCGTAATTTTCGAAAATTCTAATGATATTTCTGATTTTGTTAGTCATAATCAAATTCGTTTAACCTTTATACCTCCTTATAGTCCTCATTTTGGCGGGTTGTGGGAGGCGGGAGTCAAGTCCTGTAAGTACCACTTGCGGCGGGTACTGGGAGATGCGAAGCTGACGCGCGAGGAGTTTGAAACAGTATTAACGCAAATTGAATCTGTCCTCAACTCCCGTCCATTGTCCCCTCTGTCCTCAGACCCACAGGATTACCTTCCTCTGACTCCAGCTCACTTCCTGATCGGCCGACCGCTGACTGCGCCAGCTTACGAAGACTTGACGACCCTGACGCCTACAAGACTGGGACGCTACGAACGAGTGGAGCAACTCAGACAACATTTTTGGCAGCGTTGGTCCAAAGAGTACGTGTCAGAGCTTCAACGGCGTACTAAATGGAAGGTAGACAGTGAAGATATCACCCAGGACAGCCTAGTTCTTATCAAAGAAGATCATCTTCCGCCTTTGAAATGGAAACTGGGCCGAATTACGCGTGTGTTCCCTGGGAATGATGGAGTTTCACGCGTCGCTGAAATTCGTACAGCGGCCGGCATAATACGGCGGGCCTTTTCGAAGATTTGCCCGCTACCCGTGCAATAGTCGACTTATTGCACACCGACTTCTTCATGTTGGAAGCCTGGACCGTGATGCTTCCAAGGCGGCCGGCATGTTCAAGACGACACTACTAGCGACATCTGTCTTTCGTAATGATAGTTTGCGCACTGGTGTGAACTAAGCAAGCTGTCAACTGTCATCGGATGGTTTCAGATGGGTGCGACAAGGGCAGCACATTCAACAAACTTCACTCCTCTCGACAAGCTCGTTACCTATGTCGGTTGTACGTTTTTATCTTGTTAACATTTTATTTAAAATAAACGTTGTTATTTCGTTAAACTTAATATAAACTTCATTGAAGACGACCCTGGCTGTATTTCCCGAAAAATCCGATCACAAGCTCAAACACCACCTAAATCACATTATGGAATGCAATAAAGTATTTAGTAAGCTGTGAGTTAATTATTATTCTGATTAGATCCTCTTTTATGTGATTAGGCACCAACTTAATGTCACAGTTGTTAAATTTGTTTATAAGTCTCTCATTTCACTAAATTACTGCTATTCATTCACAAGAACTGGGATCAATGGTTTACCATTCCTCAAAAGCACAGATAAAATGCCCCTAGAGGTCAACAAATTTTCCCTCAATTTTGAGATGTAAGATCAAGCATACAGCTAATTACAACTTGTACAGTAACTTTAAACTAAAGTATGTCTTTTGAATCTATTTATACTTACATAAGCTGGTCCGCAAGCAGTCAAACTGCCCAGAGAATCCATTAAATATTCAGGGACTTTCTCACAAAGTGCAGAGCTGCTTAGAAGTTTTTCTAATACTGTACATTGCTGGTCTGTCACTTTGGAGTCTGGGGTATATAAGCAAATGCCAGCTCCAACAGTCATTGGAGTGTTTGGCATCACCCGTATCACACTCACATCAGCATTAGGCAAATGAGTTTTGATAGTCTGAAAATATAGAAAAAGACAATATATTGGTCTTTACTTTTAAAACTGTATATGTGATTATATCTTCAAGGTAATAATAATAATTTATAACAAAAATAATAATATAATATTATCTCTCATTTGGTAAAAGAGAGTAGGTGCCTACCATGGCTAAAAAGAAGCTAAGCCAGTCATGATATAGAAACAAATGCCTAGTCGTAGCAAATTATGCTTTAGCATACCATGAATCTAAACTAACTCATGCAATGATGAAATTCCTCAATAATTTTAAAATTGTATCTGAGAATTATTAAGAAGTCCCTCATTGGTCTCCTATTATTAATGCTGGCTATGACTTACTGTAATGAAGAGAGAATGTAACAATTTTAAATTATAATGAAAACAATAAATACTGAACACTATGTTAATGCTACAGGTGAAGAGTGCCTGCAGCAAATTCAGCTATGGCAATTTTTGATATTGGTATTGGTAAGGCGAGCTGGTTTCCGCAACTCCCTGCTCTTGGCGATTATTTTGCATCCAGGGTGGGAATGGATTATTCGACGCTACGCAGCTACGGCAATTCAGCTACAGTTTGAGTTTGAAAAAAAAACACACCATATGAAGTTTTTCTAATTGGATCCCAGCTAACATAGAGACAAACAACACTTGTTTTGTTGTTTTCTTTGCAGCAAGTTTAATACTTTTAAAAGCATCCTCCAATTTATTTACTTTGACTCCCAAGAATATCATATCACAGGTATCAAGTACGTCACCATTTTCGATTGTAACATGAGTTCCTAAATCACTCCAATGCTTAAGATTTTCTATATGGGGGCCAGATACCCAAATCTTTGATGCAGCATGGGCACCTGTAACAAGGTAAATAAGAAATAAGTATGGAACCAGCCAATGAGCATAATACAAGTTGATTTTTCCAATATAATTTTATGTAAAACAGGCAACACTACTCTGGTGGAATACTTTGGCCACAGCTGTTTACCACCCACCAGACGAAGACATGCCGTGTAGCAACCTAGTTGTGTTTTGTGATGTAGTCTGGTGCAACCATTGTGGAAGACAGGTCTGCTGTCAACAATTTTTCTCCCCTAATCTATTCACTCTAAAAGAAAAGGGAGAAAAATAGTTGGGAATTGATGCAAATGCCCAGACCTGCCTTCCACAACGGTTGCACTCCATCCCTCACCATAAGGCAAGTTGGTGGCCAAACGTAGAACCATTTTTTAATAAAAATATGTTTTTTTTTATCTGTTATTTACTTACGTCTCCAACCTTGTCAATAAAAGTGATCAGACGCAGAGTCAGATCTTCATGGATTTAATTAAAAGATCTTAAAAACCTATCAATCCTAAATATTTTGTATTATGTGTAATACTTACCACTTTTTAATATTCCTTTTACAATTGCTGTAGACATATTTCCTCCACCGATAAAACCTAAATTAAATTCCATTATATTATGAAATGTATTCTCTGAAGACTTTAATTATAATAAAATAAAACGCTTCGAGCGAAATTTATTGGTATAACACTAACACGTACGAAATATTAAAAAAAATAAAAATGAATCACGAAATTGCATTGAAATTGAACTAAAATAAATTTGAAATGTCAATTGAGTATTGACATTTGTCAAATAATAACAATTTCCGGAATCTGGTTGTCAATGTCATTGCTGTAGTGTTGCTCAGCTTTGATCATTGGCTTTGTGCAGTCTTAGTTGAATAGGAGACATTAGACATGCGCAAAATGTGTCAGTGAAAAGAAATGAATGAAGTATATCTTTTCGCTCAACGAAGTAGTCCAGTCATTTAGTTCAGTACTTCATTTAGTTCAGCAGATCAGAACGAGTCCATGAGATGAGATATCAAGCTCGCATAGAGTGATTTAGTTATGACAAATTATGCACTTCACTTAGTTCACTTTTTTATACATAAATCGATACTCCTTCATACTTTATACAGGCTTAGGCTTAGGACTGTCAACCATAAATATGAATGTAAGCAAAAAGTGTAGATCTGGTACCTAGTTTCGCCTAAGTTTGGTAGGTCATCATTGTGTATTAAGCTGGACGAGCCACGACATGACACGAATGTGTATGTGGAAGTGCGCTGGCCGCCGAACGCTGAGCAGTTGACGTATCGCGAGCGTAAAGAAAGACTGAACTACAACTGAACTAAATGAAGTAAAGACACATTCGAATGACTACTGAATGAGAGATATATTTATTTTGTGAAATGAAGTAGTCCATTTCCTTCAATCGTTCGCGCGAGACATGACTCTAGGAGGTGAGACACAGTAGTACATTTTTGTCCTCGAGAGTCTCAATATCCCGTGCAAAATAACGTTTAATTTAATACATAATAAAGAAGTCATGCAATATTGTAAGATAACATCGTATTTTATTATGTACGTCATGAATATTACAATATATATGTCGCAGATGGATTGTAGAATCCGGTGTTTTACATAAACGTACGTTATTAACAGTACTGTGTTGTAAATTAGCTAATTTTACAAAACAGTACTGTTATTAAAAACAAACGAATACTGTTATTAAAAAGAAATGAACGACGTTTAGCGGTTTTACATAATTACTAAACTATAACACGCAGAATTGTATGAAAGTTTTGCGTTTATCAATGCAGCGGGTCAACGATCAGAGAAAAAGTAAAACAGTGTGATATGAACTGTCAGATTGTTGATTTTAGTTCGAAATTTTGTCACATATGGCTCTGTGTGTCTTTTAACAACAATAACCTAACTTTATTTTACTTTTAAGTCAGTAGCAAAAAAAAAAGGATGAAAATTTTGAATGACGTAAATACTAAACCACTATAATAGTCGACAATATATCGGGATTAAGAAAGAAAATAAATTAAATTGATCAATGAGCGAACGAAGCGAGCTCGGAAGTTTCGTGTACCCCGACACGGACAGGTTAGGTACGAACCGAATGAGGGGGGCCAGTGAGCGAGGGTAGCGAGCAAACTACCCCTTTCATGCTCTTCGTGTTTAGGTTTTTTCTGATCTTAAAGACACAAAAATAGGAATCCGCGAAGCGCGGCTCCATCGCCCCAGCCACAGAAAGACAAATCAGAATACAGAATGTTTTCTTTTTACTTGAGTGGTGACTATCCATTTAATGTACCAATACAATTAAAAAAAACTGTCCCACTGTAGATATGTCATTCTGCACTACGTCTAAACGTGGGTAGCAGTTTTCTTAAACGTATTGCAATGACATTCCAGCTGAACGTTGTTTAGCTGTTTTAAAAAACAGTACTATTTTGTAAATCAGCTAGCAGTTTTGTAAAACAGCGGATTCTACTATCCATCGGCGACATATATATGGTTTGTCCTTGAAGTAAGATTTAAAATGGAGAAAACCCTACTTGAAGCCATTGCAAGTGGCATTCTATCTCCGATAAAATGCCCATTTTAGAAAGAGATAGGCAATATTCAATTTCGTTTTTTGCTGCCAGTAGTAATTCGTAGTTTTTCCTACTTACATTCGTAGTTTTTACTTCTCCACGTATATAATCCAACGAAGCTACTCACAAAAACTAATTTTTAGAACCATGTCCTACTAGTTAAGAAGAAAAAAAAGGAATCCGTTTTGTTTCTCATTATTATACATTACCATTAGTAATGTTTACGTTACCAGTATTAATATCGTTTTCGTTTTTAAGCCGAAGTAAGTGATTATTATCTATCTGGGGCTATTCAAGTAATAACTAATATATCTATAATATAATTATGACGTTGTTATCATGATAAATTAAGGAATAATTGTTATTTAGAATAAATTTGAAAGATAAGATACAAAATAAATTTTATACGTTTATGGGTACGCCTGTTCTTGCTACCCCTTACGTATTTTGTCTTAGTTTACAGAAGCTATGGTTTACGGATCGGATAAACTAGCAAGGAGTGACAAACAATTAATATTATTGAAAAGCCTAACGCACCTTATTCAGTGTCCGTTGAGCCGACTGTAAAACTTTTGTAAGATCGTGAAGTAGTGTGGCGCGCCGATGGAGAACCTGGAGAAACACCGTCTGACAGGGCAGGACCATACAGATACAGCACGATTCTGAAAGAGCATTTAGCATCCCTAGGTATTTATTAAATGTGTAGTGGTATGTAACCCACACATGCGTACACATAAAAGGTTGCGAGCTCAAATATCTATGGTGTAGTCGGATGCTATAACTTAGATATTATTGATATTGGTCATTTCGATACTTTCACGTAACGTAACATAACGAGTGACATCGAAAACGTCACTTGTTTCCAAAACCAGTGATTTGAGTTGCTCATGTCATTCGCGTCAAATGTCAATGTTTATTTAGGTACTATAATTTTAAATTGCATAAAAAGTATTTACTTTTAGTATAGTAACTTTATTTATTTAATAATCATTTACATAATTTTAAATGAACATTTATTTTCATCAAACTATAGAACCTTATACCACGTCCTAACGAATATTCTTGCATTCTAATTCTAAGGGTGTCCCGTACTGATTCCTTCAAGGGTGTCCCGCACAGTGAACGGGTTGTATAATACAAAAAATAATAATTTATAAACGCCATGCTATAGGTATTCAAAATGACCAGGAATATTTTCTGACGATACATAATTTTACTTCAGTTTTTTTGTCTCATGATCTCATGATGAGTGCTTTGATCTGACCGATCTGACTTGCAAATAATGTTACCACATAAAATATGAGGGCAGTAAAAGGAAGAAATCAAAGTTAATGGCAACTCTGACAGTTTGTGGCTTCATTTTGTAGGGTGAGGTGTAAGTTGTGTTTTTTGGATTATTTTGATATCGTTATCAATTTTACAATGCTGAAATAGTGTAATAATCTTAAAAGTGCTCAAATATGTGTCGTTATAGTGATTCATTCAATTATAATTTGTATGAAGTGTAGTGTCCAACATGTTTCGATGTATACCTTTGTTCAAATGTAATCGCCAAGTGGAATGTGTAGACAAGCGGCATTGCTCGTTGCCAACAATACCCGAAGACATTTTGCGATATTCCAGGAGCTTAGAGGAACTCTTTTTGGATGCCAACCATATAAGAGACCTGCCGAAAGTAAGTGAATTTGTAACCTAAATTTAATGATCGTCTCGTGGGCGTTTACCTTATCACTGAATAGGTGTAAATAATATCAAGGCGTCTTGTGTTGTTGGTACGTAATCAGCATAATTTCTCACGCTTTTTAAATAAATCGTGATTTAAGTGCAGTAAGAATCCATATAGATACTGTAATATAAATTATGATATTATAAATATAGTTATAAATACATACAGATGTTCGAGTTTTACAGATTCATAAACATTTGGTAGAGTTTCAGTATTACACATTAATTTGTGTTTCATGGGGCTTACAAATTCCTTTCATTATGTTTTAATAATAAATATAACATGTATGTTCTGTTTGAATTGTCTATTAATTATTATATATGTTCAAATAATAGAAATAATCTGTACAATCAGTCAATCATCTTTGCATCTCTTCCTATTTCAGATCATTGCATAACTAGAGCACTATTCTTATAATTTCTATAAAACCAATATTATTAAAATGTCTCAAAGTTATTCATATATTTATAGTATTAGACCTAATCAATTATTGTTTTGGGGGCATGTGATAATGGATGCAGTTTTCAAATTATCAAGATAATTATTCTTCTTATAAAGATAATGCAGTAAGCCATTTGTAAAATAAACCATTGGTTAGTAACAATAATGCTACCCATTCACAATGAAATTAAACAAATTAGGCATACACACATATTTAAAATGAACTTTTTCAAGCATGGGTCACTTAATTAGTGTGTAAGTAGTGAACTAAACTAAATTTAGAACATTCCTGTCTTTTACTAACACTGAGCAAGATGGAACAAATCAAGAGATCCAAATCAGAATACAAGCACTTCAACAAAAGATATCCAAGAATTTTTGGTAGGCTACATTTTTAGTAGACACTAAAATTAGAAACAAACAGAAAATAGTATGGAAATTTTGGTGGACATGATTAAAATTTAATTTGACATCACCCCATCTCACTCTTATAGTAATGGTAAGTAAAAAACAGCAATGATCTAAATTTAATTTAGTTTGCTACATTAAAATTGACATCAGTAACTACTAAGGATTAAAATTTGAGAGGGTAACCACACTACCTAATTTATAGTTCCTCCCAAAATCAAACTTTTATTTTCATCCATTAATATAATGTAAGTTCAAAACCTATTGTTAGGCCCATGATCTTTGGAGAGTTCATTGTGGAAGGTATGGCTTAATTATTATCAGAAAGTGGCAATGAAAGAACCATACATCATTTAAAGTGGGACATTGTACTGATTCATTACAAAAAAGTTGCTACTCATGACAACTGATTTTAGAAACATGATCTATTCATCACTACAGTGCTTGAGGCTCGAGATAGGTCCAGTGTAGCCCACCACTGACTTCCCACATATTAAAAATAGGATTCCCGTGGTGTTTTTTATAATTAGATAGTTACCAGTATCAATCTTTACCATCTCAAAATTCCTTTAGTTTTTAAGGGGATGTGAGTGATATGTTTCTAAGGCTTTTCTCTTATTACCAATAATATAATAAAATGAATAAACCATACCTTCTGTGAAAGAGTGACCCGAGGATTGAAAAAGATTGGCAGCATACTCTGTAATCTGATAACAACAAACTGCAATTGTCAGTACATCCACCAAACATGGTGACCACTTTGAGTTTGAGCTAATGGCCATACTTTGCAGAGGATGCCTTCACTTGAAAGTCTTGATTCTGTGGCAATTTTAATGAAAAGCCATTCCCGAAAAATATTGAATCAAAACTAAAACAATTTATATCATGAGAAAGAGACACACATTTTTTTTGCTTGTCATGTAGATTCAGTTATCTTCTGGGATTTCTTCACAGTAATACCTAGCTCATTGCAGGTTATCCAACTTCATAAATTTGTAACTATTTGACTGGTTAAGTGAGCACATAAAAATGATTTAAAGCATAGTATCTTCTCAGGATAACTGGTGATTTGATGTAAATCATATTGATTAGAAATATTGTAGTAGTAGAAAAAAAATTGGTAAATTTGTTCATTTTAAACTTTACCACACTGCAACATTAGCCATAATTATTTTGCATGTGTAACAGAGATGTGGAAAAAATCCACCAATAGTATGATGAGGCTAGGAAAAAGGATGTTCCTTACTCACTGCTCAGTTTTCTTCCACATCTCTGGTAGAAACACTGGTTAAATCTAGCACATACAAACAGCTAGCTATATGGACCGACTATTTGTAGATCATACAAAAATTATAGTCTTATACCTACTGTGTGGTAATTTTTTAAATCCATGACATTGAATTTATCATGCTGACAAATCAAAGAGTGTTAAACCAACAAAGCACCAATCCCATTAACAAATGACAGCATCCTTTGATTAGCTGCGCTTTCATCTCACACATTGTATAATTTTGTTACAGAATTTCTTCAGACTTCATAGACTAAGAAGATTAGGCCTCAGTGATAATGAAATCCACAAACTTCCAGCAGACATACAGAATTTTGAGAATTTAGTTGAGCTAGATGTATCTCGAAATGGTAAGTGTAAAAATAATTTATTTTATGAAATGCTAATATAACTACATAATATAAGAGTAGTGATAGCCTAGTGCTATGACCACTGGACTGACAAGTCAAAGGTCGCAAGTTCTAATCCAAGGCATGCACCACTGACTTTTCAAAGTCATGTGCGTATTATAAATTAATTATCACTTGCTTAAAACGGTGAAGGAAAAACATCACACCTGAGAGATTTCCTCGATGGTGTGTAAAGCCATGTCAGAGACCTACGTGTGGTTTAAACTCTGACACTAGGTTGTTCATCAACCACACGATAAGAAGAAGACTACATAATAGTGAATATGATGTATATATCTGAAAATTATTATGCTGAGATAGGCACCTTTTTTGGTCTCGTGCAGGTAGCATCTACATAGTATATAAGTTCTGTACTTTTTTATTTAAATCATATTTTTAATTTTATGATGCTCACATGTACCTTACAATAAGTACTGTTTTAGTTTAAGTTTACTCTGCACTGAGTCTAAAATAAATAATTTATTTCTTTCTATATGTTCTATAGTTTTATTTGGTAGCTCTAAAAACTGCTCGTTGAATGTTATTATAAATACTGATTTATTAATTAGGGTCTAAATTCATAAATATAAATAATAAATACACCTAATAAATTCTGCCCTGCATGGTTCTAGCTGTAAGGCAAGCAGTAGTAAATCATAATCATCATCCCCCTACCCTTAAATTAATTAATTTGGGGTTGGCGCAGTACCTATGTATTCTTTTTCCATACATCTATCAGCCGTCATATCGACAGTAATAATTCGTTTTCTTCCCATATCATCTTTAACATAATCTATCCATCGCTTCCTTGACCGTCCACAAATAGTCTTGAAAAAATATTACTAAAAATTACAATAAATATTCTCCATCTTCAAACAAAGTATTATTGAAAACTGACCATAATCTATAATATTAGTTATAAGTACATAAAAGGTAAAGAAAAAGTTGCCATGGACCAGACTTTGCATTGGTAAAGAGGTTTAATACTTTTGCACGAAAGAACATCACGTTTCTTATCAGGATATGGTTCAATTTACCTTTGAGAAAATGGAAACGGTTATGAGAAAGATCTCATTTGTTTGTTTACTATCCTACCTCGTAGATTCTTGAAACTTAAGTGCTTCGTTGGATAGACCAAATTCGAAAGTAATTCAAGTTTAGAACTAAAAGATCGCCAGCCAAAATAGCAGTCCAAGCTTGACCATTTAAGGTATTGTACCTCCTTAGGTATCAGTATGCATGTTGCGTACTTGTCCATCAAGCGCATAACTGCACGTACGACACAGGTGCGAAAATACTCGTGAACCAAATATCATAAAAAACAACTATTAATCTTATTGTGCTGCATACCAGCTAACTTGATGAGTCACGTTGATGCGAAATCGAGAGGAATAGACTTCCTGTCGAAATCACAAGTAACTTTGAACGTAACTATTTCAACAGCTGATGAAAATGATGTGAAACATCATGCCATTAGTAAAAGATATCATTACGTAATTTAAGATACATTACCAGAACTATCGCCGTCATGGTCGTTCAAGTAATAGGCAATTATGGTCTTGTTTAGCTAACATTAAGTTAAGTCGTGACGATTTAGGGGTAAGTTAAGTTTAATTAAGTTTACGAAATGAACTATACTAATGTATAGAACTGAGGTAGGATCGCTGGTTGAGCATATTCGCACTAGAAATAATTTTAAATGGGTTCATTTTAAATGTAAATCTATATGAATTCACGTCTGGTATTCTTAACTGATATATAACACTTCGATTTATAGTAATAGTTTATATAGTTTAAATCAAAATATTATTGATGATAGCAAATAACATTTACAGTTTGCTGCGACATGCTCACATGAGGTTTCCAATGACCTCGCCTTGCACAAATGCCGCGCGCGGCTGCAAATCTCCACTAAGCGTCTTTCCCTATTGTGTTTGCAATGGGAAAATATTTATTCTTATATTGTACGGTATCGGGTGGGAACTTGTTGTATTTGTAAATTATTCGCAACGAAGGTCATAAGTTAGCACGAATAAGCTGTAAACTTTATTGGGTTGTGTTTGTCTCTGTCTGGAGGTAAAATTAATCGTAGTTCATGTCAAACTATCGATATAACAGACAATATTTTTGGCGAACTAGGCGGTTTATGCTCCTTTTTACATGAGGAAGGTACAATCCTTTTCCATATTTTTAAGCCACGTTTTATTTTTAACAGAGATTGTTACCGGTTATGGTACCATTAATGTGTTATCACATGCGATAGTGTAATAAAAAAAGTCATATAGTGAAAGCAGATATTTCATTTTAGACTAGCTGCTGCCCACAGCTTAGCATAATAATTTGTGTCTTCCTAATATAACACTTTTTAAATAAAATTAGTTCTTGAAAAAACTGTGACCCACACTTGGGGTTTACTTGCGAGCCATAGAGCGTAGTATCTCAGGAGTCCGAGTACCAGACCGCATAAGGAACAGTATATTGCGCACCAATACTAAGACCGCCGATTTTTGGCAAAAAACTGTAAGCGCGAAATGGAACTGGGCTGATCAGATCTGCCGGATTTCGGACGAGCTGTGGGCAAAATTCACCACTGTGTGGAGCCCACACAACGTTAGAGGACGTCATGACAGGCTCAGAAGAATATGGCGGGATGAGCTTGACAGCTATTATAAGGATTGGCCGCAAAAAGCTTTAGGCCGAAAGGAGTGGAAGAAGGGTAGAAAGGCCTTTGCCCTGCAGTGGGACAATAATGGCTGAGTAATAATAAATTTAACCCGACCGCCAGTTAAAGAAATAATTTTCAAATAATATCAGAGCCATTTAGTGTTATTTTCCGTCTCAACTTTATTGGTTCTTCCGGTAAAATTAGGCAATATTTCAGGATAAGAAGTATCTTTTGTGTTTTCCGGGTAATGTTTAAGCGCTGTGCAAAATGTAGTTGAAATAATCGATTCAGTAGGTAAGGCATCAAGAGTTATAAAACATACACTTTCGGATCTATAATATTAGTAAGGATTCAGGAATTCGATAACTTTTTATTGTATTCAGCTTTTTCCGTATTCTGTACAATATCAGAAAACAAAACATTCACGATATTAAAATAATCACAACGAATTAAACAACTTCCCTAAGAAACATGAATAAATTCACACATACAAAAATTTCTTTCGCTACGATGTTTACATGTTAGGGGTACTCCATTTTTTGTCTAATGACCCACGCTATTTTGTGCAATCGAGCTTGTAGTTCCTCCATAAAATAATTCTACAATACATTTTGTATCTGTATAATGCATGTTCATGCGCGCCGTATCAACAATAGGTACTGCCAACAAACTATGCGACACCATTTGGTATGACGGACGGAGGTACGTAATAGGTCACTACCTCAAGACCTAGAATGTATGATAGGTGTCTGCATGACAAATCATTCAAATATTCTTCTGCTACGTACATTTTAAACATGGCTACTATGGGCCGTAGTAGTGATAATATAATAAAGAATAATAATAAACGAAGAAATGGCATTGTTCATTCAGTGCATTTACGACAAGAACGAGAATGTCTATTTTTATAGTTCCTTGCTAACTAACTTTTACTTTGTACCCATTACATTTGCATCAAATTGACCCCAATCTTGGATAAGTTATGGTGATGGGTAGAGCAAAGCTGTGCCATTATACCTAAAATGTTTACGGTACGTGTACCGTTTCAATGCTGACGGCGAGGTCGCTCGGAAGCGGCTGGTTTCTATGTACGTAATAATGCGCATAATTATTATGTTAATTAATCAAAAATAAAACTTAGCTGTCATACTGTTCACTAAAATTTCAAAACCCAACGTCTGGTCAAAATTTATCCAGTTTACCGAGTACTTTTGCGCTAGTTGGACTATGTCACGCAAAAGCTGTCCCAATTTACTGAAAAAGCGAAACAAAAACAAATCCATTATAAAATTGAATGTTGTATCTGTTCATTATGTCAAGTGCGTACCTATTTTCCATTTACCTAATCCATTGTTTAAATTATTTATCGTTAAAATAGAGAACCCATAACGTTATGTTCTTATCAGATACGTAAATAGAAATTGATAATCTAGTGCTAGTGATCATGGTTACTAATATTGCGAGTACCTAGTTGTTTACCTGTGTTATGAAAGTACTGGGTATCCTTATTGTTTTCCTCGTCGTTTGCAGTAATGACCATATATTTGAAAAACACTGTATTGCGTCTCATTATCATTTAGTAATCGGATTAAATATTGCTTTGAATTGTTAGTAAGGTTGCCCCACACTAGGAATTTCTTCCTGTGTCGTGGGTGAGTTTACAGACATATAATCTCACAAGCACACTAACACCCAGACCCGGAGCAATTATCCGTAGATCGTACAAATATTTGCTCCGTGCAGGAATCGAACCTGCGACACGCAGCGCAGCAGTCGGTCTCTCGACCACTGCGCCAACCGCGCTGTCAATTATTTGTCAATTAGATGTAGTTAAAGTAAAGTAATATTATAAATTCTCTATGTCTGCTCAAGCGTCTGCTTTCATATGCATACTTAATTTTACAATTAGTTTAATAGTATTTAAAATAAAAATAAAGATTATATCCCAAAAAAAAAAACAATATTCATTTAAAAATATAAAACAGTAGGCCACCGACATCGGGAACAAGGTTCAAGCTACCGGTGGTTAGGACTGAGAGACTCCTCACAATGAGTGCTGTTTCGAGGAGTACCACTTTTTGTATCAGTCCAGCCGCCTAGCGAAAGCCTTTTAAGATGTTGATCAAGGCTCTTCGCTATCAGTCCGTTGGTCGTCACTACTATCGGCACAGCGATGCTGAGTCCAAGATATTTGAGTTGTTTATCTTTCTCTGTTTTCACGAGGTTTTCGTCATGAGACAGATACCAAATCTCACTGTGCAGCAAACTAATCGATCCTAGTATAATGTGACATGACCTTTTTCGAGAACTGGGTCGGGCATATACCTGTGGTAAAGCAAGTTGCTGGTGTATGATCCTGGCTACTAGGTTGTGTCTGCAAGTATTCGCCGTTAGCAAGACGAGAACAACCAAAAATAATCCTTATGTCTAAGAGACTCCTGGATAGTGACATGCCCAACGTATGTCGACTGTCCTCCACAATATACTTCCGGTCGTTGTTCGTCATGATGAATTCGGCCATAATTGGGCAGATAAAATCTTCGGTTTTACCAAAGAGGTCACCGAACTGCAGCCAGGATACGAACGCTAGAAAATCTACGTCAGCACCGTGAAGTGCCCTATAAAAGCGTTCGTGTAGCTCCTTGGTTTGCCATAATTTATTTTAATCATGGGTACTAAGTACAGTAGGTTTGCGCCAGTTCTCTTTAGCCAGGGAGATCCGGGTGAGTCCTTTTTCCACCGCGAATACATTCCCGTGCATCTCCGTGTCGTTATGGAGTAAATACTCCCTGAGGCTGCACATCCCGCGATTGTGTACTCTACACTGTAGAGTCTTAGCACTTAGAAAGTCACAAGCTCCACACTTTCGCGGGATGTAGTCTTATTACCGATGATCTTGGATGACGCGTCCAGTTTGCATACTTAATTATTTATTATAATATTATTTTAGTAATATCTTAGGTTTGCGCGATCACTACACATTATAATAAAACAACTTTTAACCGGATTAATCGCGTGTATTATTGGTTTTTTGTTTTTCCTGGCGTTTCGAACACTTTGCAGTTGTTTTATTATAATATTATTTTAGATTAATCAAAATCCAGAGCCTAATCATAATTAGTTTTCCTGAGGTATTACGTACCAAAGACATTGCACACTGGCAGTGGTATTACTATTGCGTTAAGGTAAGAGTCAGTGTAAAAAATTATGAAAGATTTTGGTTTTAATGTTCCGTCGTTTTTGGATCAGTAGGTATATTCATTGTATAATTTACCAACTGCAATCGACCTTGTCCGCTCTACGTTACATTTTAAACCACATAGCTATTATTTTTACCGCTAACATGACGTCACCAAATATTGAGCCTTTGTTATTAAACAATTGCGTTCCCACATTAGATGAACACCAAGAATTTACCATTTGCAAATGAGTGCAGCAATATACATTTATTCATTTGATTTTATTTTACGTATTTTATAATGTATATTGTTGTTGCAGTTCAGTATTGTATTAATGTGTCTAAGGTATAAACCTATATTCTGGGTTAACTAGATTACATGAAGTGCTGATAATAATTGAACTGGGTATTATACTGCGATTACTTCCTTTGTAAACGATTCTAAATTTAGAATGAGGAGTAACATCAACCATTTAACATTGTTACGGGTCACTAGTCAGCTAACATGAACGTATAATCTTCTTAATCGTTGTTATGAATGTCATCAACGCTATTTACCTGTTCCAATCTAGTGAAGTTATTTCATACTGCTTGTACTAATATTTATGATCTATGTGATAAGCGCTTTTGTTAAATTTCAGAAGCGGTAGCAGTTCTCTCTTTCCGTCTCTTACTCATGAGTGACAGTTATCTTGACTGTCGACAAGATATTCCAATACGTACGTGTAAATTCAACACAACACAAACAGTATGAGAATTTAATAAAACTAGATTATACATATCGGAGATTGTGAAAATTAGGTTTTAGTAAATCATTACAGATGGGACCCTGATCCTAGGACAGTTTTCTACCTTGTTGCGATCTATGATACTTTTCGAAAACATAACTCAAGCTGATAAACCTTAATGTTTCTCTTCACTTGCCACAAGCAATATTTTGCCCTATATTTACCCGGTAGCGATTATCTAGTCGAATGTTGCCTTTGCTTATCACTTCATTAACTTGTTTGACAAGGGTTCCGTGCTCACCTCTTTATTCTGACATATTAGCACCACAGTTCAATCTTTTTTAGATTTTCTGAATATGAAAGTAATATTTGTATAAAGTAATACGTCTTAAGTATACGTCTAAAGTATATGTTTTGGTCTGAGATCTCAGTAGTTTGTAAGTTATGAATGTAATTCAAGAAATGTCTTTGAAAAAGCATTAACGCATGCTTAGCGAACTCTAAAGTTACAATATTAAATGGAAAAAGAATACGGTAGCGAACAGGATTCGAACCTGCGCCTCCCGGATAGATACTCCAGGCGCTCTGACCAACTAAGCCATCTCGACCTCTGCTCACCACCGCGAATTCTTCTTCCATATTTTAACACGTCTTATGGCGACGTCATTGCAATCAATTCAGTACTTACAAGTGACCGAACCGACACGACTAACTTTGCAGTTAATACAATGTCGTAAAGAATGCAATTACCTTAATAATTCAAGATATGTCTTTGAAAAAGCATTAACGCATGCTTAGCGAACTCTAAAGTTACAATATTAAATGGAAAAAGACTAAGGCTAAAAGGCTAAGCATGCGTTAATGCTTTTTCAAAGACATATCTTGAATTATTAAGGTAATTGCATTCTTTACGACATTGTATTAACTGCAAAGTTAGTTGTGTCGGTTCGGTCACTTGTAAGTACTGAATTGATTGCAATGACGTCGCCATAAGACGTGTTAAAATATGGAAGAAGAATTCGCGGTGGTGAGCAGAGGTCGAGATGGCTTAGTTGGTCAGAGCGCCTGGAGTATCTATCCGGGAGGCGCAGGTTCGAATCCTGTTCGCGACCGTATTCTTTTTCCATTTAATATTGTAACTTTATGAATGTAAATTAGTGAATCAGTGAGGGCCTTAACCTAACAGTTACGTCATGTTCTTTACAGTTTGTGTTCATACTTCTAACATGTACAATGTATATGTAGCAAGTTCGCGGTGGGTGATTCGAGTACGTTTCCAACGACCCGTGTAGATGAACTAGATTTCCTGTTAAACTCGCCATCAAGCGGTTACTGCTATGTTTTATACTAACCTCTGTGTATTATTATTCACAGCTAACGGCTGCGCTTAGAATTTAAAACAATGCAACGTAGTATTGCAACTTTATGCTGTAGGGAACCATATCAAAATGTTATAATATTATTAGCATCATGAATAGTTCGTAGATTCACTACATGTATTATTAGGCTTTCATTATCAATCTATTTGTAATTGCGAAGAGACCCGTGTTTGTTGATGTCATCGTGAATCTGGATACTTAATTAAGTCAATCCTGTCAGCTGTAATTAAATTGCCTTTGTAATAAATTACTTTAGCGAGGTGCTTAATTTCGAGTTTAATAATAAACCTGATGTTCCGCAGTTCGTCAGTGTAAACTCCAGCGAATATTCGTATAAATGTGATTAGGTATTGGGAAGTGTAGGTACTCTGTATTTAAAACTTTTTAAATTAAATATTTTTATATATGGACCTTCAGGTATCCGTATAATTAATGGGAACGGTTGTACTTATATTTTTCTTGGGTAGAAAAATGATGAAGCGGGAATTAATACTATTTTAAGAAAGCCCCGTGCTTATGGAGTTATTATACATGTATGTATCACTTCTGAAAAAGTCCCTTCTAAAATAAAATAATGAAGAAGCGCTAACGTTAATCGAAAAAAGCTGTGATGTGAAGCCTAAAATAATCCATTGTCAGAAATTAATTGAAAAAAATTGGTCCTTTAAACCGGATATGTCGCGAAGGGTAAAAATACATTGCTTGTATAATAAGGAATTATTAGATAATATCCTTTTATGTGATAGTCAAAGAATAAGTTATAAGAATTCATACAAACCATTTTTTCTTCTTCTAAATATTTAAGCCTTTAGAGGAGAAGTTTTCGACTTGCTAGCACTATGGTAATTACAAATAACTTAAGTGAATGTATTTGACTTATACGTATTAGAAGAAAGAAATAAAGAGAGAGAAATTATTTATTTTAGTCTCACAGCAGAAACCCCATTTAACCCCTAACAAAACATCTAATTAATTAGGACAAAATGGTTGGCAATAGAATCTGGGTTGAACTAAATTGTTTTATTTGAACAGTAGCTGTGCCCCGCGGTTTCACCCGCATATATAATTAGCCTAAGTTACTCCTTATATCGCTGCCCGAATTCAATAGTGGCAAAAGACAAAAGTTTACAATATGTGAAATTAATTTGTCTTGTGCCACTATTGAATTCAGCCAGCGATATAGTCAGCTACCTGCCTGTAAAATCTTATCAGAATCGGTCCAGCCGTTTCGAAGATTAGCCGGAATAAACAGACACAATTTAAAAACTGATCTTTAGGCATAGGTATCGTGCAAATAACTGTATGAGCTGAAAAAACTAATATTTTGACACTACAAACAGACACTTCAATTTTATTTATTTATATTGATGGGGGATGGTGCTATCCATGCTGGGCTTGTAAGAGATCACACAGACATGTAGATGATACTGGCTGGTTATTCTACAGCATTTAAGGATGAAGTTTAAAGGTCGTAGACGTACTATATTTGACTTTATTAACGAAATATGCAAATTAGTTTGAGTTATTTCTTCAAGTCTAGTCCACTTTGCATAAAATATGCCTTCCTGAATGCGGTTCCTCGCTTGCACTATCTTTATTCAATCTTAGCATGACTTAGTAACTACGTGACGTAGATGCTTCACTACGTTTTCTAGTAGAACTACATGGATAAACCTTTAATCTTAAGTTGTTGGAAACTCCTGACTACCGTGTTGGAATTCTCTTGACATGTGATGTATGTTTATATATTATTTTTTTATATGGACCACTAGCTTCTGCCCCCGACTTCGTCTGCGTGGACTTAGAATTAGGTCCAGCCGGCGTAAAAAGTATAAACTATCTATATGCCAAATTTCATCCAAATCAGTTCAGTAGTTATTGCGTGAAAGAGTAACAAACATCCATTCATCCATCCATCGTCACAAAGTTTGACATTTATAATATTAGTAAGATTAATAGGATATTATAATGCCTATAGTATAAAACTTCTGTATTAGTATGAAAATTATTCAACAACTATTATTGAATGATAGTCAGTGGTAGCAAGTACCTGCCTTGGCAATAATGATTAAGTGTAACCTCTTGGTTTTATCTAGCACAAATTTCATAATTATTTAAATATTTGAGACATGGTCACGTGTATAATCACGTGTGTTACCCATGATGGGTAATAATCAATTTTATCATCTTGTTCTTTCGTATGGTTACGAACCAACTTAGTGTCAAGACTTTTCAAGCCGGCCGTAGGTCTCTGACTGTGCCTAGGATTAACGATTACTATAATAAGAAACAGCAAGGACGGTTTAAAAAACTCGGTATAAAAATGCTCGTAACAGCTACCCATCTACAGACTGACTGCGGCAAGCGTTCTTCTTCTTAGCGTGTCGATAGCAAAAACACTCAAATTTTGTTTGCCCAGTATTCTGTAACACGCACTGCCCTCTCGGAAGCGGCAGACTCCTGGGCCATAGGTAAAGGTAACAGGGTATGGAGCGCAGGATATAAGGTGCGCTATTGTCTGCGGGAAGACACCGAACTCACAGTGTAGGTCTGAGTCGTCTGGTAAGCGTTTACTGACCAGAGGATAACGAGCTATGAGCGCTTCGTATATAATTGCAATAACCCCCTGATTAGAGAGCTTGGAATTTGCCTACAATGGCTGTCACTATAAATAATCTCGATTCCCAAGGGGTTCATTAACGTTGCTCATATTAAACCGATTACATTCGGTTTAAGTACTTAGAAAAATGATGAATTCCATTCTAATTGCCAATTAAATGTTCGGCTAAGGTCAAAAGAATGATGTGCAATTTATTTGAATTTATGTCCATTTGTTACTTAGTCGAATTTTTCGCTATTGATAAGGTGTCTTTGTATCAGTAATGCATGTAAATCCTTAGCAATTTACTGGTGAGATTCCGCTAAACTTTTACTTATCACATCGTATCTACGCAACGTTTGTTTTAATAGAGAGGGTCACAGACGTAGAGCCCGTGTTTCAATGACTGCTCATGGGGCTGTTGAACTGGCAGAGCGTGCTGCCGAACATAGTATTGTCCTCCACACTCCCACGCATCTTTACCGCCCGCCTCGCCCGCTTGTCTGCCCCAGGCCATAATAGTTACACATCCCATCGCTCTCCTATATCACAAATTCCAGTATCTAAAAAATAAAGGTAGTAAATAATGTATATCTGCAGATATCAATTATGAACCAAATGTACTCGTATGCTGCTTATCATACAAGGCAGGTTTTCGTTATTCAAGTATTGAATCACTATAGTGATGTCACTTTTTGAACCGGTTTGGTTACAAATTAACAATATGTTAAATACTGTACTATGATGAGAATTTTATGGATTCGATGGCGTTTTTGTTAAACAAACTATTAATAACGATGGATCAGAAACATGCATCAAAATATAATGTAAGTTTGATTTTATTATTGTATTCTTGGTAAAATATATTTCCTCAAAGATTCGAGTATTTACGACTATGTTGCCTCTAAACTGTCAAAAGTGATGATATTTTTGAGAGTTCAGTTGACGATGTCTTGGACCCTGGTTCTATTTATCACTTCTATACATTACGATACACTCAACAGAACAATTACGAATTCATTGTATGTGGTACATCGTTTACAAGTAATAAATAAATAAACTACTTCAAAAACGTAACATTACACTTGTTACATTCAATATTCAACTGTAGAGTAATAAAATCCAAGCGTCAGGAAATATCCAACTTGGGAGCAATGGCACGTTTACTGTCGCAGGTGTGACTAATTCTTGCGTGCGAGCGGGTACTCAGAACAAGATGTTTAATGTTAAGATACGTATAAAGTACTTGAATTGTGTATGTTCAATCCATACTATTATGAATATGTATGATGTAATTTGCGTAACATATTATTCATTGCCATGTTTGTATATCGCGAGGTCGATTGTTGGCGAAATCCAGCAGTTGTGTGTTCAGGAGCGAACCTCGTTTCAGAGGTTTTCAAGCTGCCCATAAGCCTGAACAACTGATATTTACCACACCCACTTAAGTACTTCACGTTCATAGAACACAGTTTGCAATGGACCATTTACAAGTTGTGAGCCCATTACATGGGTGAAATTAATTTGGTAAATAAAATAATTTGAGCGTAAATTTCAACCATTGTTATGGTTTAGTCCGGAAACAAAATACATAAATCATTTTGTTTTGTTTATAGGGGATGAGTGGTTAACATCTTTACCCAGTTTCAAATGATTCTCTCAGTATTTGCTTGCAAATGCTAGTTTATAATAAATAAATTTCATAAATATATTAATATTTAACTTGAAATTATAGTATATGCGTTAGGTTGCTCAAGCATTGCGAACGATCAATCGTCTGTGTTTGTTTATGCAAACTGCTTAGAACGTAACGATTCTTGTCTTACTTTTTAACCCGACCACGAAGCCAAGAAAATGCTATCTTTTGCGTTTGCATTAATATCTTAGTATACAACTTGCAAATTGAAACCAGTAAACCTTGCAAGTGAAAGTAACTGCACATTATGGTAGATCGGGAGAGTATGTTACCGTGGGATTGTGCTTAATATACCCGGGTCGGGATGATTGTAGTCGGTAAGAGGTGCCGTGGCGTATTCCACAGGGTTCAGTTCTGGGGCCGTCCCTGTAGAACATAGGTTAGTTACGACTGGGTGCTGCTTAGCGTTACTTGTTACGCCGATGACACGTGATAACTGCACGAGGAAAGTCGCCTCGGCAGGCTAGTATATTGGCAAAAGCGATTGCGTAAATCGTTGGGAGAATCCGGCTATTAGGTCTCGATGTTGCACTATATAAGTTTCACGGGCCTCGGAACAGGCTACCCCTGGGATCTAACAGGCGTAATTGTTTGTATGTAAAACTGCGAAACACACGACGAGGGTTCAAACTACCTTTTTATGTGAGTCGACATCTGTGCTAAAAATGTGTTGACTGAACGCTTACTGTTGGCCTAACGCTGGCCACTAGATGTTTTTCGAAATTTTATTTATCAACATTCTGAATATGTAGGTACTCAACATTTTCCTCGTAATATGGGACGTAGAAGTAACTGTCTATCTTTATTACAATATTAATTTCAGCGATAGACATATTCACTGGTGCGTGGTGCACATATTACAAATAGGATTTTTGCCCTCAGTGTCTATTGTGTCCCTTTGGTTGAACCCGACATCCATTATGGTGAGCGTTGGGTCGGTAAAGTCTACTCGTTCGTTGCTTTGTACAATGTACAACTCAATATCGTTCTAATGGGATTCCAGTGGTGGTAAGCCACGCGAGACCGCAACTCGACCGGCGGCGACTATAACTTTTACTGTTCATTTATCGAACCTGTATTGTTTATGCAGACTTCATGCGACCTATAAAACTAACACCCGTACACCGTATGTTTATTTTATTTTCTGACTCGTACAAAGTACTTTTGTGAGGTCAGCTGACATTATTCATAAGATGTGAATCAAACATCTGCTAACCAAACTATGCGGGATGAGAATCGGGCGCGTGCGAGACCCAATGGAAATCTGTGGTTGTCTGCCGAACACTTGTTACATCATCTCTTAAAAATAAATTGGTTGCTTCAATTAATATACTGGATCTTGTACGTATTTAACAGTCCGGAAGGTTAACGAGAATAATCACGTTGATTTTTGCCATCAACTAAACGTGTATTTTTCCAATAGGACCAAGTGTTTTAAATACCATAAACTGTATGCAGTGAACGATTACATTTAATTGAAGAGAAGTCATTAAGATAATGACGGATAAAGTTTGTCATGCGAATATCTTTGGAATTATTTAAATTTCATGGGCACCGCATGTTATGTTAAAAAAAAACATTGAACTGCTTACAATACATATATGCGGTGATATGTCGTTTTTTATTCTTTTCGAATAGCGTTATCTAATTGGTTACTTGTATCATAAGTTATTTTCTTTGCAAAAAGCTTTTAACATTTATTTTATAGGGTCCTCTAATAAATCGATTTTACGTGTTTCTACGCAGTGCTAGCTTTGTATACGGTAAGACAATCATAGCAATTGAGATTGCGCCGCAAGATGAAGATTAATTTCCTTCCAGCGTTCCTAGGTCCCCTATTCGATTCACCGTTGTTTTGTGCTCTATATGTTACTTGTGGGTCGGTACAAGTAATATCTGTCAATCATCTCTGTTTTGTGCTGTGCTGTATAGACCTATTAGTAAATACAAATTGATAAATAGTATATTAGGTAAGATATTAAAAAATTAATTACATTTTATGTATTAGGTCACCTCATATTTGAATTGCTTAATTTGTGTAGATATCTGTTTTTTGCCATCTTAAATTGGCTGGAACTTTATTACATTCATTACAATCACTACCTGAAAATTTAAATATATATTAAGTTGGTTTATTCAATTAAAAAGGGGTGATATTTTAAGATGGGGTGACATATATAATAAATAAAAGAAATTTAATAAAAAAAAATACGAAGAAAACGGGCTAATCTTCTTTCCGAATAAAATGATTCTTCTTTAATTATAAACATCACCACTTTATTAACCGTTCATTGTTTGTCTTGTTATACTTTCCGTTTGACCTACTCTTAGAATAGCAGCTAATTTAACTGTAGTCATAGTTTCAAATCGTTAAATGCGAACAATTTTGTATGAACGCATTCTTTGAACTTGCAGCAATTTGATTGAAGTAAAGTTTAAATTAATCAAGAGCATTAACATTCGGAAACACTCAAGAGCTAGTAGGTACCACATAAACATTTTAAGAACAATCTTCGAAGCACGGCGGAAGTGCTATTACCGTAGGTCTACATCGAGCATCTTCCCGCACCCTTCAGATAAACAAAGCGGCGCACTTAGAATCTACATAGTCATATGCCTTGCTCAAAATAGCTATACGCACACTAAAAAACCGACCAACTCTTCAGCCATCCCGTTAAAATGTTTAAATTAAACATACAATGAATGATTTATTACAGCATTGAACACCTGTTACGTAAATTTTTTTGTTTGGTCATGTAGCGGGTCATCCGCCTCAGTTTTATCGAATTCAACATCCGCAGCGGAAGACTTACTTTATACGGAATCTAAAATCTTGAAGTGGACAGCAGGAGATAGATAATATTTGACGGTACGAACTACCGGCAACAGTTTTTACAGATGTAGTACGGTGTCTCTATTTTATACAAAATAGGATCCTCGAATCAAATCTACCTAAAAAAACAATCAAGCGTATTAAAAGCTCTTACAAAGCATAGTTTATAGCTCTGACCATCGTGAACGTTCTGTAGGCTTTTGTCACAATAAAATATGGACGTAATTTATTCAGTATTAACATACAGTTTTCTGGATATATCTTACTGACCCGTGTTATCGTTAGAGTTCATCCATACAGTATTGCTCGTGGCTTGACAAATAATTGATGACGACACGCCCGTTGGAATGCCCGCCCGCAAACCGGAAACCGGGGCGCACTACCGTTAACATCGTGAAATTAGAAAACCAGTTAGGCAGTACCAAACTTCGTAATGGTGTTTATTTTGCTAAATAAAAATTTATTGTAATTGTTGGATTTATTAAATTTTTATTATCTTTCTTGTCTTCTGGTGCGATTGACTTAAAAACATTTCAAGTCGTGATCGATATGAGTTGGTTTCATACAGCACTTGAAGTGGTTTGTTAAACATTTTATTATGCAATGTTGATGTTGTTATAGAATTCATAGAAATGCTGGAATGTTACAGCTCTGTTATAAACTTGCGATATGCATATCAGTTATGCACGCTACTTGCTCTGCCTACATTAGTATCCGTCGGTCGATTAACTACGGGCTACGGGACTGTTACATTTTACCTGCTCTACTAAACACGTTTTGTAGATACTACGTTAAATGTAATAAGTACTATTAATAGTTCAACGTTGTTGATAATGTTTACATTCTGATTAAAAATGTTACTTTTTCTATCTTAGACACAAAGTATATTTACATATTTAGTTAGTCAATCTTAATCTTGAAAGTATATTAAGATTTGTAAAAAATATTTTGACGTAAAGCTTCAAATTATTTGTTTCAAATTTCTTGTGTATTCCTTCCTGGAATATTCATCCAACGGGCGCAGTATCAACTCCAACTACGACCGTATTCATTTATTATCAACACAAAAAATATAACTATTGTTTATAGTTTAGAAAGTTGAATTATTCTGACTTACGAAATTGTACTGGAGCAGAAAGCTATTTAAATCTAGTAACATCATTTAAAAAAACCGTTACTGGAAGTTTAAAGCAACAGATAATATTAATTAAAAGAAATTCGCCGCTAACATATAACAATCAAAGATTTAACACATGAGTGACGCACGTTTTGTCTAACAGTTTTATTTTTGTCTCCGACATGTTGCTTTCAATTGATACTAATAAAAATTAATCAGTTCGACCATTTTTTTATTATTAATATGTAGGTATCAACAGATTTCGTCCTGTTACATTTTGGATAAGAGCAATCTTTCATTACAGAAATTGATAATCCCCCATCAGAAGGTTTCACAATTCACGCGACAAGCTTTTTATAAATAAATAAATAATTGCCGCCTACATGGAAGGGTACAATTTAAAGTTTTTATAGCGAACTGTTAAAATAATATCGGCGCCTAACTGTAATCGCTAAAGTTGTTCAGTTAGCTTGTTTTATGTTACACAAGACTACCTGAAAGTGAAATCAAACAACTATTACATAATTCTATTATCCTATATTATTTGCCTTGTACCCTTTCTGATATTAAAATGAGCTAGGTTTTCTTTAGTTCGAGAACGATTTTGGTATCAGATAATGTTATAAACAGATAGTACAGATCATCGCTACAATTATATTCTTTTTGTATTCAAAATTCTTCTTGTTCGACCTTGCTTCACACGTTTACAATGTTGAACGTCTGGAAACGTGAAACAATCGCAAATTATTTTGATGACCGCAATGTTTATGTCCATGTGCCAATTACTCTCATGTCGACCTTCGACGGCCCTTAGCTTCACTGAATGCGTGGTATGCAATAGGTCCTTGTGTGGCGTTAACTGTGCCATATGCCGAAACTGCCACCCGACTCTACTGCCTTATTTGGTTGTTCAATGATGCAATCGCCTACATAAAGTGCTTTCTTGAAATGTTATAAACACATACAATATATTTATACGCTTGCCTTTTCGTAAATACTTTATACCACGTTAAAAGTGTAGTGACATTTAAAAGACAAAAATAATCAGAGATTTTAGTAAAAATCTACCTAATATCAATTGTATTAAGGTAATAATTTTTTTTTTTTATTATATTAGATAATTGTATTATTGTAATTTTGAATCCCGCTATACTTTTGATGCTGACTGTACTTTTTTTCTTGTTTTTTTCACGTGTGGAAAATCCATCATGAACGTTGTGCCGGACTCTTACCGACTAAAAACCACACCGGTCCTACTCTAACCTTTACCGGGGTCCCGGGATCGCGACTCTATTCACTGCAACCCCGGCTTAGGTTATGGCTCGTCACCCCATCGCCTGTATAGGTCGGCCACGGTTGTCCTGCTAATCATGGAGTTGTGCGCGCCAGATCGCGGCGCGCCGCCGTCTCGGGCCTATCACTGGTTGGGCAACGAAGTACCCAAGTTCATCACCCGCAGGCCACAGCTCACGGTGGCCGGAGATCATTAAGCGCCCTCCTACGCCTGGTGCGTCTTCTGCGGCAGGGGTGGGACGAATTCGCCTCTCTCTCCCTTTCCGCCGCCTCCTTCGCAAGCATCACCTCCTCACAAAAGGTGGCGACGGCTCTCCATGCGTTCTCACTCGCAACTATGTGTGTGATCACAGTCGGAAGAGAGATTGCCCCCCCCGACTGCCCCTATAAGGTCGTGGCGCTGCTGGGCCCAAGCCGGGCACACCTCTAGTGTGTGTTGCGCCGTGTCCTCGGGGCAGCTGTCACAGTGATGGCACCTCGATATCATCTGCGTCATCTGGAAGCTGAGGACGCCGTGTCTCCTCTCCAGCCATTCCGCCAGTACGGGCCTTTTACCGCCGCTATTACGGCGTGCCCTGCCCGCGGCCGCGCAAGCCGTTCCCTCCATTCCGCCACTAGGATCTGTCGGAGCTCGGACCGCTTAGTCACGAATTCCCGTGACAGCGGTCGAACACCCCGACCTAGCGCCTCGCTACGCCACCGGTACAGTGATGCGATGGTTCTCGCCTCAAGATCCCAGGGCGGTGATCCGGCTAAAAGGCTAGCTGCCTCGAAGGAGATCGTACGATATCCCCTGACCAGCCCGCCGGCCATCGTACGCTGGGGTTTTCGCAGCATTAGGCTGTTGCGGGCCGACAGGTCGTCCGCCCAAACTGGGGATGTTATTGAATCGTTTATTTTGTTGCATTCATATTTCTCACGTTTACGTGAGAGTTATGTTTTGTAATGTTATAAAGGAAAACAATGTTTGTGTGCTATTTTAGTTTACAGCAAACTTTGCCATCGTTTATCGTATCCAAAACAAACTAAATCATGTGTTGGTTGTTGGTTTCCATTTCATGCACAAATTATACACCAATACTACCTTACTTCTTTGAGTGCAATATTGTATTAATGATTGACGTAGTGGCTGTGTATTTAACACAGCTAATCGTTTGACCGGCTTTTGACGCTCCAACTAGAATAAACTAAATTGGGAAACAAATGAATCCTACAAAATGTGACCACTTAAGTCAATAAACCAGCGTGCAAACTGATTACAAATAAAACATGCGTATTTCACAGACATTCCCGACATCCCGGAGGATATCAAGAAACTGCGGGCGCTACAGATCGCGGACTTCAGCAGTAACCCCATCCCGCGGCTGCCGGCTGGTTTCAGCCAGCTGCGGGCGCTCACCGTGCTCGGCCTCAATGACATGTCACTCACTAGCCTGCCTAGCGACTTCGGCAGGTGAGATATAAATACATAATCAGCTTGTAATTGTCACACTGCCGGTAAAAGAAAGGATCTCTTCGCGATTCTCATACATCGTACAAGCATTTTCATTTAGCTCACTTGGTCACTATGTAGTTCGCTGCGGGTTGACGATGGCGATGTCGTTCGATATGATGGATAGAGTAACACTGGTACATTTTAGTTTTAAACCTATAAAGCTCGAGAAGCGAGCCCGTAACCTCAGCTTACTGTCACCAGTGAATTCGGTAGGTGACACAATCATAATATGTTCACGCACTGTAAAACAAAATATCGAGTGAGCGAATTTCTTGTCTGATGTTCAATTTACCGATATTTTCTTTGCATTGTCTACAGGACGTTTATAAATTCATAGCTCTTTTTTTTTTTTTTTTTTTGTTTTCGGGGGGAAACCTTCAAAAGGCGCCCGGTCTTTGGGGATAAAACCGGGGAGTGTGGGATTTTTACCTCACTAAAACCACCCCGGTGGTCACCATCCGCACTTGAAGGGGAGCTCCGGGTCCTCTTAAGAGACCAGCTCCGGAACCCCCCCGTGCAACGCCTGTTACGGCACCTCACTGGAGAGACTGTAAAATTCATAGCTCTATAATTTCTATGGATTATTCCATAACTTCTATCATTTTATATTCCTGGACACAAGTGTTTGGGGTGCTCAACATAATATTTAATTAAACTATTTAATTTTGAATATTAAAGTAATATTATTAGTTGATTTCCTTACTCATTAGTTCCAGTAACATTTTGCTGCGAGCAAAGCGACAAGGTTATTTACTATGTGATATGACTGAAGGTTTTTATTGAGTGAAAAATTATCTGATGTCACGATATGAAAACTTGTTATGTGCTTTCATTATAGAATCCGTTCTATGTAAAAATGTGTGCATGCATTAACTAGAACCTCGTAAAATTATTCCATTGTAGTTTTGCTACGTTTACCGTCCCTACTTACAATATAATTTTTGCCGATAGATTAAACTCTATGGTTTACTGTGTAGTCGCTACAATGTTATGAGTGTGGCTTTGATAAGAATAAAAATTCCTTTCGATATTTTTATCGGTTATCAGAGACAGTATTCGATTGGAGTACCTATAGCAAAGTAAATTTATACATATTATGGGTGTTATGGCCAAAAATGGGAAAGGTACTAGAATCCTACTAATATTATGACTGCGAAACTTTGTGATGATGGATGGATGTTTGTTTCTCTTTCATGCAATAACGACTGAACGGATTTGGATAAAATTTGGCGCACAAATAGTTTATAACCTGGAATAACACATAGGTAACGATACTTTGTATCCCGGCTAGACCCAATTCTGAGGTCCACACAGACGAAGTCGCGGTACAGTCAATGCTAATGTATATACTTAACTCATTAGCTCGCTCATTAGCAGACACAATAGATTTTTATTGTTATGAACTACGTATTTGTACGTGGGTGAGTCAGAGAACCTTTCGGCTCAGTAACGTACAGATCTGTACGTTGTAACAATAAAAATCTATTGTGTCTGCTAATGACTGACGCAACAGCTGATCTAGTTTTAGTTCCAGTTATTATTCGCGTTACTCGTTACGATATACGAAGTTACGTATCCTGCTAAATACGAAATCCAAGTCAAACCACATGTGATCACCTCCGGGAAGCTTTAAGAGTAACTGTTTCAAACATTCAAAAGGCAGCGAATGAACCGCTTAAAATATTCAGCAGATTTCCGCAGTCTCGTTCACTTCGCAAAAATTTACGAAGTACCTACATTATTGAATATTCTTGTCAGTTTCTCTTGGCAAATTCGATTATAATATTTATGTATTTTGTTTCAGTGTACTAACTTCTCATCAAGTTCCACATTGAGTACCAATATCAATCAAGTGGTTTTCTTTTCCTGTTTTTACTTAATTAATTGATATCGTAATTTTCTCACACGCTTCTCCATATCACCTCTGACATTGGCAGAATTGTCGTCATAATAGATGGCAGCTTGCCATATTGAAGAATTGAATTGAATTGAATTGAACTGTTTTTACATAACAAAATCATTCTTTTTAACAGGTTACATTTACATTCAGATCATAGATTACGTTCTTTAAATCATCAGTACTGTTGCAGTCGTGAAAGTTAATAAATTGATGGTAAAGTCACGAATCTAGCTGTACTAACAAATTGTATGACCAAGCTTTGTTTGAGCTCAAGGCGAAAGCGAAAGTTGAACTGGAAAGCTATGGTCGGCTCTTAGAATACCTCCTATTGACGTCTACACAAACAAATAATATGTTTGTTAAACGTGTTTCACATTCTTTTTGTCAGGAGTACTTTAGATTCTTTCCTTTCTCTATAAGTACCTTCTGTTGTGTAACGCTCGCCATTGTCTGGGATGACGAAGAGAAAAGCTTTACCGATTTAACTTTTTATTTATCGCATAATATTGCTTATTGAGTAAACACGGTTTGTAAGTTGAAACACATTGCTATCTCAAAGAAACAGTAGCCAGAGTGATAATCTATCTGAAAGAATCAGTAGTAGAGTGGTGATAATATGCCTACTAACTACTACTAGTTAGTAGACTAATAAACAACATTATAAAATATGTTCTCTAACATCTGTACTATAAATAATATGAAGTGCTTTGCAGCATGAAGTTCAACATCATACTTGTTCGCGTATGTAAGTTGACACCAACCAACCCTATTAGCTGAAGGATTTATAATATGATCGTCATTGTCCAGTGACTGTACCGTACGCGTGATGTTGGTGACTAATGCAGTTTCTTGACAGTCTCTACATGTGTGTATGCTATTAGCACGATGTATCAATTATGCCGACATCGGGTAACAAGTAACTTCAATTGATTGATATTCAATAACATCAATTAGTACGTAAGCCGTAAACAGTTATTTATGAACTTATAATTGAACGTTCAAATATATTTACCAGTCGCCCACTTTCATCAAAATTTATATTCGATGCGAAAAGTGAATTACCGACTTTATCAAAGGCCCAATTTTCCAGCGTTTGAGCTTGAATTATATGCTGTCATCGATTTATTTGATATTACTGAGTACTGGACTCAGAAAAATCGTTTGAATATGAAGTAAGTAGTCTCGTAAAGTGTTATAAGAACTAAGAAGCGCCACTTTGCTCTTTTCTACGGCTTACGCTCTACATTTCATGCAAGCGATTCCAGCGTTTGTGGGGGTCGACCGCCAACATTTTCGAATGTAAACATTTGTGCGCTAATTGTAATGTTACTAAACGGTATTATACAATTCAAAGTTTGGAATTCCTTATGGCATTACTGAAATATCTTATCAAATATTAAATCATATCAAGGTATCTACTAGACTTACAAGTCTACAAGAACTGAGTGGAAAGCACCGCTTATCTTTTATACACCCGAATACTAACATTCTTCGGGCAAGTTTCAATAGAGCGCCTTGTTGTACAGGGAAATGTTGAAGGAAAAAGATCTCGCGGTAGATCGCCAGAGCGCTAGTCTGATCAGATTAAAGCTGCAGTCATTAGCCCCCCTTCCATGAGTGCACCAGACGTGCATCAGGCAGAGGGTTGTAAAGCGAGCTACTAACCCTTAAACGACGACCACGACCACTCTGTCAAGAGTGTATATGAAGATCTAGAGCTGAGAGCGGCGTAAATGTGTTAAACTCAAAATGCCCATAAAATGTTGTACATGCACTTATGATTTATTCAACGTGAAAATTTACAACGTGTTAAACTAAGAATATGCCATTAAATATTCTGGCGTCGTTTAGATTTGCAGAGCCGTTAGAAGCGTGTAACGTGCGTTGTATGTTGTTACTATAGCCTGTTGCTTTATATCATATTGATAAATGTTTTCCTTTACAATTTAATTGACACATTAGGTCTTCTTTAGACAGTACCGATTCTCATGACGACTTGCTTTTAATATAATAATAAACCTCATTTTCAGACATCATAAAATATTTTTGTGATTATTGTGGTTTAACATGGCGTAATTAACAAGAATACAGCATTATTATCGTGCTATTTCAGGATTTGGGTCACGAACACCAAACCAATGTGATTACTGGAACACGTATATACGAGTAGGTGTGATGTTTTCGATATTCTAATTACTTGAGTACATAAGCGGACTTAGAGTGAGTCAGAGCACGATGGCTGTTGTTCAAAACCGACGCTAAGTACTTTGACATCGACTTCGGAATGCGGCCTCAAGGCTCTAAACAAACATGACGTATGTTCATGTATTATCAGTAAACAATAGGGCTTTTTCATAACACCATAAGACATCTTGCCTAATCTTATTCAATAGTTCAAGACTTGTAAATGAAGTTTTCTCATCTCATCCAGATATTGAATACTCAAGTACCTACGACGAAATTAAATTCTTATGATGCTGTTAATTTCCCAGAATGCTGTCGCGTCGGCGACGTCAACGCAGCAGTTTTCTGGAAATACACGACTAAACAGGCAAAATACCATTTAACATGTCAGTCATGTACGTCTTAATGTTCAGAACCATAATGCCTTGTGTCAAATGCAATGTTATAACGAGTTTATTCCAGAAAGTTGAGAACTTTTCTGTTCTTTTTATTTCTTAAGAAATTGTTGTGTATAATTTAACACAATGAAAAGATTAAATTTTAAATTCAATCTTTAATCCAGCAGCTACTGTTTAATCGAATGACGCTCCGCCCTGCAAAGGGACATTTCTATAAAGCGTAACGTTGTTTTTTTATAATTGTATAGTTACGTTCAATACCTGTTTACTTTGAAAATAAATACACGCCATATTGGTGCATTGAATGTAATTTAAAACCTGTTCCAAACTTTAATAACATGTCACTTCGCAAAAGGGTTGCTTCCACATTCCTAACAGGATAATTTTCCGCCGGTTGGCAAGACTTGAACTTAAAAACGTGCGTTAAATGCTATATAACCGGCTAGACTTATCTACTTAGCTCGTACGTGTCTAGTCAGTTACTCTGTCATGTGTTACGTGCCACCTATGATATGAATTCCATTTCTTTGGCTATCTTACGTGCAAGTCTCAGTTGTTTTTGCAACCAGCTTCATCTGCGTGGAGATGTTCTACCTACAAAATGTTCTAGGATACAGCTTTGTACTGTCTGCTTTTTATCTGCGAAATTATTTTGACAGAATTTATTTTCACAGACAGATTTCATCATTTTCAATTCCTGAATATTTTTTCTCAGAAGCCGTCGATGTCTTTTTGTCGCACGTATATTATAAAAATACATAAATAACTAAAACACAGCTAGAATGCATTTGTTGCATTTGCATGTATCAATTCTCATCTATAAAATCACACGTATACCTATGTAAAAGTACTTTCGGTACAGCTTGAATGAAATATAATATAAAGCTCTTTTCGAAAAAGAAAGAGCCAGAATAGGCCTTTATCTTTGTAATTCCAAGTTCTGTTTCGGACAAACATTCAGAGTCTTCATTTCATTATATTTTTATTGCGATTGCGACAACTTTTTCGTCGAGAACTCAATTTCGTTCTGTGACAACTCCTTGCACAGCCGGAAATCACAGAATACTTATTACTTCCTTACCGTAATTCCATTTTGCTATGAGAACAATTTTAGTTCATAAAATATATTTGTATTAGTACTAGCTTATTAGGTTTGTGCTGGATTCATTAATCACTATTCTGTCCTTGATGTCATCATTTGTCTTTATTAGAACCATATCATCATGTAACAAAATAACATTTTGGTTGTTTTATGATGATTAGGTTAGTTAATGCCAAAATATGCAATCCCTTTGACGCGATCCATATTATAGTAAAATTAACAAGCTAAGAGTACCTATTAATTTAAAAAGAATATGTTATTGAGAAACTCGGTATCTTTTTTATTCGTTCCGGCACCAAAACGAGTAAATCTGGAGATCTGGTTTCCAGTGCTTTTTAAAAGATAATATATTGGTGGTCAATTAACCTTGCAAACGATGCAGAGGCAGTTGTTGAGACGTTGTTACTGTGATAGTCGTTCTATTGTGTTTCCACGTCGCTGAATTATCTCATCAAATTATTATGTAACAATTGTTGGGTTGTGAAGGTTACTACTTACATGCTATTAGATTAATGACAAACTTTTCATTTGTTCTCCATAAATAAGCGTTTTGATATAAACCTTTTTATCTTTCCAGTTTGATATCACTGCAGTCGCTGGAGCTCAGAGAAAATTTACTAAAGTCTCTGCCAGAATCCTTGAAAAATCTTACCAGATTACAAAGGTTGGATCTTGGTGACAATGACATTGAGGAACTGGTGAGTTATTTTTCACCTCTTAGTTTGTTATACTAGTTTACAAATTTAATTAAACCTTGTTTCTGCTTCAGCCGGGTTTCATCGGTGAGCTGCCCGCGTTGGAAGAACTTTGGTTGGACCACAATAAACTCCAGTATTTGCCACCAGAAATAGGCAACTTAAAGGCACTAATATGTCTAGATGTGAGTGAGAATAAACTAGAGAAAATTCCTGAAGAAATCGGAGGCCTGTGCTCCTTAACCGACTTACATCTCTCTCAAAACATGCTGGAAACAGTACCTGATGGTATCGGAGATTTATCCAAGTTAGCTATACTGAAGTTGGACCAAAATAGATTACATACATTAAACGAAAATGTAGGAAGGTTAGTACATCGCACTGTTTAAGATATAATTCATTTTGTTAGTTTATCTTGAGCTATTTATAACGCTAATGATTCCGTATTCCTCTTCCAGGTGTACAAATCTACAAGAGCTTATATTAACGGAGAATTTTTTACTGGAGCTGCCTAAGTCGATAGGGAATCTCAATGAGCTGACTGTACTGAATGTAGATAGGAATACTTTGGCTGAAATACCGTTAGAGATCGGTAATATGACATTGCTTGGTGTGTTGTGCTTAAGAGATAATAAACTTACGAGATTACCAAACGAGCTGGGAAATTGTAAATCGCTACATGTTTTGGATGTCAGCGGAAATAGGTAAGTAGTACTATCACGGAGATAAAACATGAAGATCTTATTGATAAGCTAAGTACAGTTGTGGAGCAGTATCGTTAATTTTTTTTACAACATTTCCAAATATCTTGCGTTAATTATTTTCCCACTGCGACATTATCTTTAAATATTAACGACAATACTGTAAATTGCTACTACTATTACGCAAAAAAATCTGTTTTCGTGTCGATGAGTTTTATATTTTAACGATACTTAATATTTAACGATATAATACGCCAAGACTTAAAATAATATGTATCTTTTACTTTTCAGATTACAGTACTTACCATATACTTTAGTGAATTTGGAACTCAAAGCGGTGTGGTTATCGGAGAATCAGGCGCAACCGTTACTGAGCTTTCAAACAGACAGGGATGAGACTACAGGAGAGAATGTTCTTACTTGCTTCTTGTTACCTCAGCTTAGCTATACACAGCAGCCAGGTATGAATGTGTCCTTATATCATAGTACTGCTTTTGGTGTCCTGCTCGTAGAAATACCCTTAGCATTTAGACGGGTTATACAATCTTCATATTTGCCTATCAACACTGGTTATTTTCAATCATACGCTTAAAATGTATTTGTTCTGTTAGAAAGGCTGAAACTTGAAACTATTTATTTTGCACATTTGTTTATGTTTTTATTGAATACGTAACAACAGTATTTTTCATATTTATTGTTAACAGATTTTTTAAATGTTAATTTTATCGCAGTGACAAGATTTCATTGTTAAAGCATTGTCGAGTAAATGTAATATTATCACTATCAATATAGCATAGTAAAGAATATTACTGCCATTTTATGTTTGCTTTTATGTGAGCATTTTGGTACGTAAGTTAATGTCGTCTTTGCCTATGCTTTTCGTGCTTTTATTTAATTATGCAAAATCAGTGACAGTTCACCAAACTTTGCTCTACTGTTTATTATATTCTTTTGATACGAAATACGTTTGTTTTGGTATTTTGGTTGTCTGAATAATATTTTAGTGAGCCCTGAGTTAGTAGTTTCTGTTTGTTCCTAGACACCCAAGGTAAACAAACGTTTCAATAAACAATATGACAATGGACGTTATTATTTTCATGTATCATGTAGTCCATAAATACAAATTCAAAATTAGTTATCGATAACTATAATGTACCATTGTACCTACACAAAAAAGTGACTGAACATAAGAATGTGTAATGCAATACTAAAATATTCAATCGGACATCGAATTGCAGATATATTGCTTAATTATTAGCAGTAATAATATGATTCACGATTCCAATTTCAATTTCTCGTTAAAACCAACATAGCAAATCGTATCAGAAAGTATTGTGGACTGTCTCTGTGCTGTTCTTGTTTTGTTTTTGCTGTGTAAATATACTAAATGCACTTGTCACACACGAATAGAGCTGGAACACACGTCAGAGGTTGGCAGTGGACACTGGTACAGGGATCACAGATTTAATTCACAATCGCAAGAGCTAGATAGAAGAGGTAAGGTTCACACAAGTATCTGGTACTTTAGAATACGATTACACATGTTACGATACGAATCTGCTAAAAAAATCCACGTCCATTTGATGGTAAAATGTGAATTTGGATTTTAATACATACATACGGCTTTCCTTATTTTAGAGAGAAACTTAGTAATTTCGAAAACAACGGCATTTTCTTGATGGCGCAAATTCTATGTAAATATATCTGAGTAAAAACGAACATTGAATAAACAAATGTGTGTGTAAATAGACTTTACATGAAATCTCTATTCAAATAAATATCCGTGTTGACAGATGTTTATTGTACTGAATATAAGCATGCATAAAGGCTCACGGCATTTTTTACTATCAGATGGACGCGCGACTTTATCAAGGTTGTAATGAAGATACTTTATTATTATGACAATTTCGCACTGTTATTATTTTTACGACACAACGCATCTCATGGTCATCATGCTGTAGAACTGCACTCAATAGAACTGTAGTGTTATTTAGTACTTTATAACGTCCATTGTACATGATTCTAAATACAATTTTGGTTTTAGCAAGAATACCGTATTTACATCGATACAATCATTAATCAATCATTGATATGATGTAACATAACGTAGCGTATGATAATGTTATATCATTTTGGCTTTCAATGTTTGCTTTGTGACGTAGGTATCGCTGCTGTGTTGTTGATTGTCCTTTGTCATTTATGTTATGGAACTTTAATTCTATAGTATAGAACATTAGACTCTACATGGAAATTTTATGAAAATTCATTTAATATGTTGCTAATGATATATTTATCGTTCAGTTTTCATTTACCATTTTAGAATTATTTAATTATTCCAATAATATGGAACAATCCTTTCTTATTAAAATTTTTACTGGGTAGAAAAAATACATTACAAACAAATATAATTTGCACTTGGTATTGTAACCTTACCTTTTATGATCATGTGTTCTAGTATGTCGGCAAAAGAAGTTGAAATACCTTTTTCTGAGTAATTACGAGTACATTAGGCGCCATTCATTTATTACGTAAGACTATATTCGCTAGTTTTTGACCCCCTCCCACCCTATAAGAAAAATAAGAATAGGCCGGCCCTCTCCTTTACTATTGTTTAATATTTATTGCGTAAGAATGTAAAGGAAAAAATGAATATATGTTTGGTTTGTATTAAGTTTATTTTTCAAAGTAACAATTTTTCCGAGCGCACCTCGGCACTCACGCGGTTGCCCACTCTTTTTCAATGTATAATCTTAACTTTGCATATTTTTGTGGTCTTCCGTAAGAGTTCACAGGACTCCCTCCCACCCCCTTGTAAGAAAAAATTGGCCGTGGTCGACCCCCCTCCCAACAAATCGTCTTACGTAATAAATTTATGGCGCCTTATTTGGAAGTATTTGCTTTGTAACATTCCACTAACTGAATTGGTTCTACAGAATCGAGTATATCTCGCGACCGCGACTCAGACGACGAGAATTGGGAACAGAAGGAGAATTCACGCACGCACTCAGTCAAGTTTACCGAAGACATGCCAGAAATTAAAGAGGTGAGATCTTGCTGTTGTAACTTGTTCAACACTACTTGGGGACGGTATAAACATAAGAGAAAAGAAAACTATAGCACTCGGTACGCTTACAAACACTTGCAGTTTATTGTACCTAAATGCTTCCATAATGCTGGTTTCTCACTAAGGGAGAGATGGAGGAAAGTAGTCTCCTGGTTCCGAACACAAGGTCGTGATACCAGCTCAAGGCACAGAGCTTATCTAGCACTGAGTACAATTATTGTAGCTTTAGAATAATCTCGGTATCAAACGGAACACTATTACTTTTGATTATGTTATTAACGCTTATTGTATTTAGCGTGATTTTGTTATTTGTATAATACAAAAATGGCAATTTTCCATTTATTATATTGAGGTAGGACTATTCCTAAACAAAGGTTCGTGGCTATTAAAGATCTTGATTTATTATATTAGGTTGGCTTAATAAAATTCAGTATTATTTAGTATAAGCGGTTATGTTTATTTATTGCAATAAACTATTAATTTATGTTTATCTTTTATTTTTGTTTGTATGTTCTATTTTGTTACATCTTCGTCTGTTATTTTGAATAAAATAAGTAAGCGGCAAAGGTTGAATATAAAATAAATAACGTGTCAAGTTATTACGTTTATTTCCTATTATTAATTGCCTGTACATAGTTACAGACTGTATGTACTTTTTGTGGTTACATGTGGTTTTGTGTTTACATTCAATATCACATCACTTAAAATACCTATCATACCACCTGATCAGGTCTGTTGGTGGGTATATAGGTATTTAGATAGTATTTTTGTTGTATTAAAACTTTATACACAATTATAAACAATAATTGATATAGATATAATATTTTGATAAATGGATATCAGAGTATCTTTTGACTTCAGACGATAATAATTAATTATCCTTTCGACTTTATAACTCGTAGAACAACAGACGTAAAATTACAATCGACAGCTTGTCCTAGCTGTGAATTTAGAGTTGATTTTAATGAGTTTGAAGAGAGAACTATTTATCTTATTTAAATATTAGTAATGTAATATAATAAGAAAAGGATATACACTGTGTAAATGACTATTTTATTGTAGTGTGTTAAAATATATTTAATTGTTATCTAGGTATACATGAGTATGATGGAACATAAAACAACCACATAATAATAATATTATATATATATGTATTAACTGTACGTTGCTACTGTATGAAGCTGGTGAAGTGTTCCTGGAACAAAAATTTTAATTTTAAGGTTTCAACGATTCAGGAGGAAAGTGAGGACGTGATGCCTTCTGAGTCGTTCTTCGCACCACAGTCGATGCTTGCCTTCCGGCGGCCTATAAACGTAGTTCGCAAGCTAGTCACCACACAACGGAGGAGTTCCCTGCAACGATTCTCTTCCTCTATAACTAACCTCGCGGAGGTATGCGGCAAAGCGTCTCGCGGAGTGCATTCACAAATAACACTTTCAATCAAATACTTTATTATTTAGTGAAGTTATTCGAATAATTGATTACTAAGCCGAACATTAATTTTTTACACATTTATATTTATGGATACCGATGCTAAAATATATAACTTTTGGATATAGTAGGTATTGATGAATAATATAATAATGAAGATAATAAATTTAAAAGACAGTATTTGTCAATTTACTTTCACCGCCTTTTAATATTTAAGTATGAAAGTCATTTCATCGCATACTATATGTACCTATGTAATTAAACACACAGGTATTAATTACCGTCTTGTTGAAACCCGCAGTGGAACCTGCAACAAAAATACATACAAAATAGTAACAAATATTGTGAATGCACTACCATCGAGTTGAGTATGCGCTGTCCGCCACTAAGCCTCTTGCTCTATCAGTAATTAGATAATTAGTTTGTTTTCTTTGGAAGTAGACTAATGCATAGATAAATTAGTGTTGTTTTTACTTGCAAACGCATTGGTATTGTCTATTTTTTCAACGTTTTGGTAGTTACACACATGATAGAAATTTCAACACTATTACGTAACACTAATCACATCTGGCGTCCTAAAACAGAATGAAACTTATTTAGGCATATTTTTTATTACCGAACCACTCCCAGAGTCTTTGTTTTAAGTCCACGTCACAGTATATTAGAAACTATACTACCTGTTTTAAAATATTCCTCTAACTAATTCCACATTGCGCACAATATTTGAACAGCACTTACAGTAGATTAGCTTTATACCAGTACCAGACGTCGTAGTGTCACGAAGAAGAGACTACGTGTGATATCATATCCTGTGAATCATTTCGTTTCGTCTCACATATTGCGACATTATGCGGTTAATAGGTTAAGTGACAATTATAATGTTTTTGGTACCTCGGCAAGGTTTCTGAGTATAGCTGGGATAAACCTTTATGTATCTTCAAGTCTTGATAGATTCACATCATATGTATACTAAATCTTTTTGTAAATATAATTCATTTTTGCTCTGTTGTGTTATAGAAATATCTGTCACATTTAATTCGCTACAGTTTGATGCCAAAGATAATCTACACTATATTTTACCTATTTTAACACTTGCTTGCTTCTAAGACATGTTTTTTCTTTCATTGTCATTAGCACATTAATTCAAGCACTAGATTATTTTGAACTGTGCAAGTCTTAAAATAATATTTTACTACATTCTTTGTTTTCTTTTTCGAAAATATTTACAGTTATTAAAATAGTTTTGCTAATTGCAAGCATTAATTAAGGCTGTTTTTCTTTAATTTATATTCATTATTTTCTTATGATGAAGGATTACTGTGTTTAAATATAATCTTTTTATACGATTTCACTCGTTTTTTAATAATAAGCATGCGCATGTTTATTTGCTCAATATTTTAAATTTAAATGCTATTATGCAGTAAGTGATATTTGAAGAACGATACTCACTTGCGTAACATAGTCTAATATGTTGCAATTTTCACAGACTCCCTTTGTCCGTCAAAACACACCACATCCGAAGGACTTAAAGGCGAAGGCCCAGAAACTCCTTGCGGGACGGTCGCCAGAAGCTGCGATCCTACAGGCTGCAAAACAAGAGGCACCGACAACCAACGGGATATCCATGTCGCCACCTGAGCACATTCAAGTGCCAGTGGAAACTATTGAAGTAAGTAGATAAATTGATTATTTTAAATAAACACAAAGTGTTAGTGTAGTGCATTATATACGTCGGAGAAAGGCAGATAAAGCTTGCTATCCGTCGCTTCGGGCACGACCCAACTTACCTAGGTGAAGTTTAATTGTGACCGTCACCGTACCACTTACTGAGTTTGTTAGTAAGATCATAATCTATAAATGCTAGGAGCAATGAAAATGTTTAACTATTCTTGACATTGTAGACAAGTATGTTACACAATTAAGTAATACAGGAAGTGATACAATTTGGCAAACTTGTGTTATTTAACGGCAGCTAATCTATCTAATATCCTCTCTCTATATCCGTGTTACGGGCTCGTTAAGCCTGAAAGTCATGTATTACGATAAAGTAAGTGTTCTAGGCATACATTACTTGTTCTTAATTGCGACAGTTTATAACGGTTCCTCTGCGGAACAGAAATACGTAACCTGTTACTTCCAATTAATTACTTCCTCGGGATTACATGCAGCTTTTACAGTTTATGATTTTCTTACATTTATTACTTGTAAAGGTATAATATAATCCATGAGTAGCATTAATTTCCAATGTAACTTTCGCATGTTTAAAATTAATGGCCGGTAAAAGTTGCTTGCTATTACTGCTTTAGTCTGTTAATTTTTAAAAGGACCTACATCAGTACAATTACAAGTAAATAATGTTTTGTCACAAGTTGTCAATACGTCACCAAAAAAATAACTCAATGGATGTTAATGAATTGCACCGTAGGTATGATATTCCATTTCATTTTCATATTTGTTATTGTAGTATTTTTAAGTAGTGTCCCTCATTTCCAACTCGATACTTATTAAACAAAGTTATGTTTATACAAACTACCTACATGTACATATGCATATAACTTTCTTTTATTAAAGTAAGTTTTGTTTACAGCCAGTACACACACCGCAGCCAATTCCCGAATCAACAAAAGATGATGATAGCGACACCCAGACAGTTGCCGATCGAGAATCGTCTGAAGGTGAAAACGATGAGAACGACGATTCTGACGAACTAGAGGTAAGACTTTAAAATATATTCCTAGAATGGACCATATAACTGCCTACAGAGCTGGTCAATTTTGTAGTTTGACTTACGACAAATACCTCTTTTATTAAAATTATATTGCTCCAGGTTTGATTAGAATCGATCAAATTTGGAGGCACTTCTCTACACAAAATCCGATCTAAAAGTCTAAATCGAGAAGTGAAATTGCATAAGCAATAGCTTGTGTATTTTCATTATCCTATGTTACCTAATTTCTATGTTGAGGCTTGCACAGACTCTATCACTAAAAATCAAAATTTTACTGGGGAAAATATAAAACTATTCTGCTAAAGCTGCTTGGGATTAACAAGTTAAAAAGTAGACGTTAACTCATTTTTGCTTGTAATAAAAGTTTATGGCACTAATGGTCTAGAATTAACATTGGAAATGAAACTCAATATGTGTATTAACATTAAAAAAAAAAAAAACAATTTTTATTTTTTTGGGATTATGGTAGATATTGATTTTGAAACACCTCATATATTAAAAAAAATGTAAGTACTCGTAATGGAAATATGTGGAGTACAAATATTGTGATTTTATTATTTATACATATAACAAACAAATACATTTACGATTAATTAATTACGATTTTGTAAGCATATATTTTCATATCCCAACATATTTACACCGGAAAGGATATAGATATTAGTACAGTCATACCTCGAATAAACGCGACAGGCGAAATCCTTTCACAAAATGCGAAGTTTCATAGTCCAATATGGATTAAATCGAAAATACGATACTGATATCGCAATAGATAATTGGGACAATAATGGTAGTCCACGGTAGACATGTATTTTCAATTGTTATAATTGATCTTCAAGGTTTTATTCACTCAAGTGTCGATGTTATACGACTTGAAACGTATGGCTCTAGTATTGTAAGCCCTTGGAGTATCCGCTACGTGTGTCGTAATCCAAATGGTCTTTTCATCGGCCACATTTTATATTTGGCCTCTGAGAACTCGTGAGTGCTATAAGTGTTTTAAAATTGGCCTTGTCATTAAGGTCCTGATTTCAAGCTTCAGAATTTTCATAATCTTTATTTCCACCTGTCTGTCTATTCCTTAGTTTAAGAGGTTCGGGTCTGAAACAAGTCAAAATAGGTCCTACCATCGAAGGGGTGTATCCTAAAAATTTTTGTCCCCAACACCTATTGGCTACAATGAACAATCACTAGTTAGGCTTATTATTGAACAGATTTGCGTAGGTCGGTATTATACACCATCACGTAGCGCTGGGTATAATACCTTGGCGTAGCTCTGGATGTTAATTCACGTATCTCTGGGAATTACATCTTCGCGTAGCTTGGAGGATTATACCTTTCCGTTGCTCGGTGTAATATACCATCACGTAGCTCAGGGTTTAACACCTTGGTGTAGCTCGGGGTGTTATTTCACGTAGCTCGGGGTATTACATCTTCTCGTAGCTTGGGGCATTACACCTTAACGTAGCTCGGGTTATTACTTCGCCTAGCTTGGGGTATGACAGCTTCACGTATCTCGGGTTATGACTGTACGGTAAATGTATACATGGGTATGTGTCGGTGGTGGTGCGGGTAGCGTCCCCGACGGGTGGCATGGCGCGCTACTGTGGAGGAGCGAGGCGCCCCCGTGCAGGCGGGCCGACTTCACCGGCGCGACACTCCGCACCACCTCAAGAACAAACGCGTCAATCAGATCGACGCGAGACGTGCGCGAGACCTTATTGCGCAGGTGCTGCTACCGTCTTCCTAATGCATTGTGTGAATGTTACTTACAGCCTGTTTGTTAACTATATTTTAGTATTGCTTGTTGGTGGTGCTAGGTATTATTCTTGTTCTAGGCTCTTAGCCAAATATTTAATATAAATTAAAGGATGATTTTTATGTACGCAGTCTCTGTGTGGAAAGGTCATAATGGTACTTCAAAAATAGAAGTTGTGACCTTGTTGTCATTTAAAAATAATTTATCGATTATTACCTATACATTGTCCTTGTTTTTACTTAAAATCTTTATAACTTCAAGTCATGCGTTTGTTTTGGCTGTATAAATTATATCTATATAATTACGGTATACATTTTTATATCTATACTACCAACTAATTACACTTACATTGTTTTTGCATGATAATTAATTGAATCCCTCATCAACTTTTGGTTTGTCGGTTAATAAATCATGTAATGGAATTTTAATAAAATATTCTATTTACACTGTATATTTAATCATAATAACTTATTTCATATTATAATATGTAGTTTATTGTACTATGCCCTTAAGGTGGTGTTGTTGTTATTATTAGAACTTGCTTCATTTCGTAGTACTTGATGTTTGATCATGTTCGACCTTCATACTAATTAGATTTACAAATCTATGTAAATTCATTCATTCGTGCATGTTGTAAACTATATGTTTCAGTATAAACCATATTCGTCAATGCCGTATTTCATTTCGTCAGTTAACCTTTAATATCTTCCTGTGTCTTTTTATGAAAATAAATTAGCCAAAGGTTGTAACAGTTTTCTTAGGACTTATTGTAAAAATAAAATCTTTTTTAGATATTTTTATATTCAATATAATTTTTTTTTTTAAACTTATTTACCAGTAAACAAAACGGTTCAGTCGCAGAATGTACCTTTCGCAAAATGCACCCCGTACGCAAAACATACCATTCTCAAAATGCACCTTCCTCAAAATGTACCTTTCTCATAATGCACCTATCTCATTATGCACCTTTCAAAAAACTTACCTTTCTTTTTGTTTATTACCTGTAGCACTGTAAAAAAGTTAATGTAGAAAAAACGTACATTTTGCGAAATGTGCATTTTGAGAATTATGGTACGTTTTGAGAAAGGTGCATTTTGAGAATTTGAGAATTTGAAAAAAGTTTTACGTATGGGGTGTATTTTGCGAAAGGTACATTCTGAGAACCAACAAAACATTGTAAAAAACAGTATATTTTAACTTACATTATTAATGAAAGTCAGCAATATTATACTGCTAGAAATCAGAAGAAACTAAAATGATTAACTGTTCAAGTATTAGATTGTCTGGGATATAGAATGTGTTATAAAGATATAATGGCATTTTTCAACTATCACAATGTGATTTAAATGATATGTTTTTTTATTATGACGTTTTCGAAAATCCCTATAGACTATAAATCTCGTCGCCATGTATCATAAGGAAACATAAAATTATAGGAGAATATAAAAATAGTTCCAAGTCCCAATGAGTACTTTAAGCTAGGTTTATTATTGTACATTGCGAAGCTCTTTTAGTGCTTAAATAGCAAATGTAAAAGCTTAGATAAATATAAAAATACAAAACAACAACATTAAACATGTTGAGTATAGTTTCGTTCTAAATCTTCTGGTTAATCAATTATCTTCGCTACATTTAAATTAATCTGTTGGCATGTGATGACATTCTTTAAAGACGGTGTATCTTATACATCGTTCATCAATTAAATACAGTGCTATCGTGCAATCGTGCTGCGCATCACAATGGCATCTAAATTGCGGGCTATACAATAACGCGAAAGGGTAAAAGCTGACGCACGGTCCGCGTCGAAATTTCTTGTTCACCAGAGAATAGCAGAAACAATAGCATCGTGAGATCTCTGGCATCGCACCCGTACACTGTGAACATATTACCATAAAACGATCATCGGGGCGAGTATTCACACTTCATTCGCATTTAATACTCAATATTATTTTCTATAATTTTGTGTCATTATTTATTTTTAAATCTTATTAAAGAATTTGATAATATCGCAATAGGTGTGTAAATAAGTAACAAATCTGCCGGTGAATCGCTCTGTTTCTGTAAGCACGGCCCAACCGTGGGTAATTGTTGGAATACCGCGGCTGTTACGGGCTGATGCGCGCGGGCCCTCGACCACAACGCTCTCAGTAGACCCTCCGCGAGGCTCGCAGAAATGAGTGCCTTCCACTGCGCCGCTTACAACAATGCTTCGTGTACTGCGATTAATCGATAAGTGAAGTGCCGCTTTCTCAATACAAGTGTAGTGTTAAATAAATCACCAACAAAAATTGATATCGGTATATATTAAAATGAGGTGCTTGAAAGCGGCAGGAGGATGGCTCGCCCGGGTGAGATGCGTATGCAAGATAGAAAGACATTTAGCGAAAGATTTCAATTTAGATTCGACTGCATTTTATTTGGCTTGCTTCGCTTGTGTATTGTCGTGTCACGATCATACCATTTCATTGGCATGTAGTGTAATGTGACATTTATGTAACTTCCTTACTAGCTGTAATCAGTGTGGCTTACGTCTTTTCTTATTGCCTGTTTACCTTTTCCCGTAAAGGAATATATGTTTATTCTGGCGTATTAAGAATGAATTCTTTTACAGGCAATTAAAAAACGAGAGCAACAAGAAGAGCAGAAGACTGATGACGAAGAGACCGTTGAAGATACGCACGATGGTGAGTTGCACTAAAATTTCATTTTTATATTTACCAGTGAATTAAGGACTTCATTCACTTCGTTATTAGGGCGCTCAACTTAGGTGGTGCACGATCTTCCTGTGAGATATTCGATAGTTGCGACATTATTTCACACGTTCGTGACCATAGTCTGTCGTCTTGCGATCACGAATGTGAACCGAGCGGAGCCTGTCTGTCAATCTCGCGGCACACACAACGCACAGTCTCGCCTATAGTTTTATGTGGGAAACGCCTGTCTTATTACTTTCCACTTTTGAATACGTGTTCTTATTTATTGTCATTTAGTTCTAGAGTAATCATGCACCCATGTAGACTCAAAGCAAAACACTCTGCTTTGCCCGTAACTGTGTATTAACGACAATTGACATTAGGTACTTACAATAGACTTCTTAGCTCTTTACTTTTTATTGCTTTTCTTGTAAGTACAATGAATGAAGCAACATAGCTAAATACGCAATGTTAGCGTTGTATAAAATCAGTATCGCTACGTTATCAGCTTATCTCCTACACTCGGCGTGCCATTTCGTTCCGTTGAACGAAGCCCTGCAGTGTTTCGCTTACCTGTGCCGAGTTTGCCGCTAATTCCACCTCCTTCAGTGAAAATTAATAACAGTGTTCTAGTCGCGTGACACACTTCAAGCCAACGATACGGAATTTGTGATCTGTGCCGAATTTGTCTGATACCTGCATTAGGCAATGTATGACTCATACTCCGATTTGATGACACAGGCACGGAAAACTGTTTGTGTTGTCGCATATATTATGTCCACCTTGGTATCCCAGTTTCTTATGAAGTAGTATTTATTAAGTTATCCCAAGAATCAGTTCCGGGTTTCGTGTTTTGGTGATAACGTAATTGACAAAACTGTGTTCGTTAATGGTTCAAAATTATACAGTTATTGATTCGATCATGACTACTTATATATTATTATCTATTGTTATGCACGATATTCGTAGTATGTATGATATTCTAGAAACTAGTGTTCAAGCAATGTATGAAGGTCAAGCTCAGTTATTGTTACATCGTTACATATAAACGCGTCACTTACTCCGCGTTTCTGTGTTTTTGTTTCGAAAATACCACAATTTTGTATGGAACTTCGCGTTAATACGCTTTGCTCCATTTACTTCAAAATTGCGGGTTATACCCTACACTCACGTGCACAGTTGCACACGTACCTACTTTCCCTGTGTCATTCGCCAGTAAGCATACCACAATCCATATTACACTTCTCCCCTTAAGTCGCTAATTGAACCTGCTTAATATTTTCCACTCGTAATTATTGATCCCTTAATTTAGTGGTCCTAAGTAAACATGTAACAAGTTGTTGGCACACACTTGATAAACGCGGTCTGTTTGATTTACAAACAGTAACTTGTTTCCTAACACCTCGACCTGTGGCGTTTTGAAACGTTTGTATTATACGCTCATCTTATACGCTACACGCCAAATAAACTTTAGGGAGTTCTTTTACTATTAATCTCTATTTTCTTCAGAAACATGAAGCTTTCACTTTGTAACAATCTAAATAGTTTCTTTAATAAATACTTACGAGCCGACAATAACAAAATCGGTGCTAGCTGTATTTACGTTTTATTACTAGCGTTAAAGTAAAAACACTTGTGCGCTATGTTGCCAAAACAATTCGTAGTACTGTAACCTTGACCCACTACGTATTTTCCGTAACTACACTCAAGGCATATTTTCCTACCAGAAACCTAACAGGTTTCACGTGGCCGGCATAACAAGTTGATAAAAATACGTCTTACATTAGCAAACAATAACTTGGCTAAGGTTGCATAGAAGGTGTTATGTGCCTCTAGGGTAAAATATCTATACTTACATGTTTGTTGATACGAGTTATTGAACTGGCGACATTATCTTATCAGCTTTAATAAATTATTCGATCGAAACTCATTGTCAGTCGTAGCTGAACATTGCACTCAAGTAGAAGGAAGTAGTACATTGTGATACAACAATATTAATACTATTTTCTTTGTCCAAATCTCTTCCAATAAATAGTTGACAACATTTTTGTCTTAATTGGTTACGTTTCGTTAGTGTCTGTCTTATCGTGAAAAAACTTCTTGGAAAATATTAAACGGATTTACTCAGTGTGCACGGATATCGCATGTCAAGAAGTAATTTATCATTGTTGGTATATTTGATTTAGAAATTATTTATGTTTCCAATCGTGGTTTTATATTTTGTAAGAAGATTTTGTCTTTACTATCGGCACGGGAATAAACGTGTGGAAAAATTTATTAAATAGTCCCGTTTTTTTTTAGTTTCTTAAAATAATTATCTAGGTGTATTATTTTGTGACACAGAATAATATCAAATCGTCTAAAGGTCACCGGTGATTGATAGGGTAATTGTTAACTAATCGTTTAACTCATCTATGATTTCTTCTTTACATTTTTTATTGTTCTGGTCTGTACGTCATATTGCCTGCCATAGAATTGACAGTACCTTTGTCCGAAAGTCGTGTCGATGTTTCATCCAAACTATTTTAACCTCAATTAACTTTAACAACGGCGGTCTTGTTCTCGGACTTGTGGTCATTTACTTATACATCGACGATCATCATTACTCATCGTTCACGATGTAGGAACACCACCGTTGTAAATGCAATTTACTTTCTTCAGCGTGATATGTTACTTCGTTGTATAACACTACGCTATAATTAATTTGTTATTATGTCTGACAAGTTTCTAATTCGAACATATTAAGTTTCAAATTGTGATAGCGGAAGGGTTCCCACGAAAGTGTAAAAAGTTCACATTATGAAAGACAAAAAGAGACTGGAAGTGAAGTTAAGCGTTCGTGGTGACGGTTCACTGAGTCGAAACAATCTCAGGAGCAGTAACAGGAGTAACCGCAGCAATACAAGCAACAATAGCAGCGGATTGCCCGTGAGCGAGATATTCGCCACCGATCGTTACACCGCACCTTACAACAGATCCTTTGATATACTGGACAAGTACCGCAGGCAACCGAATCAATATGGATATCCAGCACAGAGTTTGCAAGCTTTAAATAATTACGAACAGTCTGGAAATAATGGATACGACATGAGGGAGAGAAATAACCCGTATATTGATTACCAAGATACGACGAAGCCGTATTACCACCAGTCACAACAGCTGCCTAACGTGGGTCAGTATGAGCCTGTTTATAATAATCCATCAATTCAACTACACGGAACGTTGCCACGATCAGTCAGACGGGAGAATCAACAAAGAAATAATCCGGAGTACAATGAGGAGTACTTTCGGTCAACGTTACCGCGGTCCGAGATTCGCCAAGATCAGCAAAGGGGCAATCCAAATTACAATCACGAGTCAACTCGAATGCATGGATCGTTACCACGATCAACAAGCCGTTTTGATGATCATAGGGGTAATTCGGTAAATTATGATGGATCTCCTCAACTGCATGGATCCTTGCCACGATCAGTAAGCCGTCAAGACCAAAGGGGCACACCGATGGATAATAGCGGATCTCCTCGACTGTCTGGATCGTTGCCACGATCAGCAAGCCGTCAAGATGATCAAAGGGGAAATCCGATGTATAATGACCCGGCAATTCGGTTGCATGGAACTTTGCCACGATCACTTAGCCGTCATAATCAGCCAAGGGACACACCAATTTATCCCAATAATCATTACACGTTGCCTGCGAAATACGGACCCAGACGCGTGCGGATAAGCGAACTGGAACCGATTGTACATGGATATGGTATGTATGTTTCAAGCATTGGCTTGTTATTTTATATTATATATTACTAGGGAATAGGGATCAGAAAAACCAGACACTCAATGCATATATCCTGAAATGCATAAATTGTGCTTTTGTTATGTTCACTGGGCTGTCGCGAGTCATGTTTCTATTAGAAGTATGCTGTAATTTTTTTTTTTTCTGTAGGTGTATTCAAAGACTAGAGTAGGGTGACATCAGCTTAATTGTTATAGTAAACTGGCGATTAATTAATTGGCGACGTGTGACTAAGTCAAATCATATACGAACATACATTGAGTGTTCAAAGTAAGTGTATTAAATTTTCTTTCTTCATAGAAAAATATTTCATGAAGATTTTTATTGGTACTTAGCTAAAATATACTTTGTACAGTAAGCTCTGGAGAGAAATCCACGGTAGAAAGTCGTTTTGAATAGAAACTAATCTAGTCGTTAACCTGCAATATATCACGTTGTATCAAGCTATAACTACCATAAAATATTCTGCTTTCAGCTTAACCACTGTAGTGTTTGAAAACTTAGTATCGATATTCTAACTACCCATTAAGGTTACTGCAAACCTGTTTCTCTTAACTAGTTGGCAACAATTAAATTCAGCGAGGTTATTTTTAACTTACTACAATTTCTTCTAAATCAAACGTTACGAAAATACGGCCAGCTTAAATATAATCGTATATCGATATTTGGGAGTTCAGTTTGGTTACAAATTTAATGCTAAAAACAAAATGTGATACTATGTATTCTCGACACTTCTTTAAATAAACAAAAGGTATAGTATGCGTGTGTGCGTAAATGGGACGACATCTGGGCCAACCCTCCCGAGGGACGGACAACAATAGCTGCAGCAGGGCACTCTCCCCGCGTTTACTGGTGCGCTCTAATGAGCCAGACCGTTGTGTTAGCTGCCTCTCTCAGTACTTCATATGCCTCTACGATAAGTACTCATATTAAAATTCAGTGGTGTTTAACTAAAGTATCTTTGTGATGGCGGTCACAAAGTCAACAGTTCGCGGCATTATGTGTTCCCTCATGGAGTTCACGTTTAAAGCAAGTAAGATGACCGCGTTGACTGAATTAAACATTTACAAGTTGGACTCACAATATTGCGGCCGTTTTCTAATAGTCTTATTAAAAATCTAATCCATAATTTTGATTAAATTACAGGACCCTAGAATGCCATTAATATTCATTCCTTACGTGTTATTAAGAGATTATGTTGAATACTGTTTACGGATTCATTTTAATCTTGATCACGTCGATAGAATAACAGCCGGTGCCGTTATGATTAGTATATTTTGATATTCGTGTGTCACCATTTTAGCTTTTGCACAAAAGGAGAACTGTCGGTTAGAAGGTCACAGGCTATTTATTGTATTTAATGGTTTACAAAAGTTATACCATATAGAGTTCTGGAGATGCGTTTCTAATTTTTATACAATATAAAAGAAGACATAAAGAACAAGATTAGTTGCTCACAAAGATTCATTTATGTTTTCAAAGTTTATGTAGGATAGCCTTATTTGAAAGTTTACGTTCTAGTCTTGGCGTTCTTTTTGTGTAGTTGATTTAGATACGGGTTTTATGTAATAGACAATTGCGGTATAAAACTTAATAACAAATGGTTCGTAAACCATAATCTATATCTCAGAATTGTGTAATGGTTGGCGATATCGGATAGAAAGTACAATACAGGCAGTGTATAAAGTTGCGAGGTTATTTGACCCTAACAAATAATAACGGATGAGCTTTCGTTGCGAAGCGAACACAGTAGAGGAGGCGGTGTGGTACCTGGCAGGGTGCGCGTGCCCGAACCGAGTTCGTGCACCGATGCCTGATAGAAAAGGAGACGAGCACGATTGACACTCGTGAACTCAAAGCTACACTCAAAGAACATCGTAGTCGAATATTACTGGTCTGCTTCGTACGGTTTATTAAATAAATAGAAATAGCATCATTGTATATTGATCGTTATATTGAAAATTCCATGACGTCTCTTATCACCAAAATAAAGAAAACAGTCACGTAACTATTAAAAGCGGCAGACATACCAAGTAAATGGTGAGTACCTAATGCTGACCTATGTTTGAACTGATACGGTAATTTGGATGTAATTGAGTAATATAGAAAATATGTTATTATTAAGCTAGGGATCTATCAGTCACGTCTAACGAACGCAAATTACCATGTTTTACTTTCGAAATTTAATAAATAAATGTCATAGATTGTAATTTGGTACATGTTATTATAATGTTAGATACAAAACACCTTTCTCTGTAGCAGTAATTACTATAGGGAGTGCACTCATATTTTTCATTTGCATTATCAATCTTCGTGCATCCGCGTGTTATTCAACGCCGTGAAAGTCCTTGTTATTGTGTATTCTGGCCCCGTGAACTTATTAATTGTTATTGTTGCTACAATGGAGTTTAGCAGCCATACATTACCCTACTCGATTTCTCTCACTATTAATCTCGTCCATGAACAGATGACGCTTGCCATAGCCACTTGACGTCGGAATTTTATCGGAGTACCAGTTCAATCTTATCTTTTTTGTATTTTAAGGACGTCTGTTTGAATGGATGTACACGTGAATATTTCTAAATGTATACTTGTTATCGTTTCTTTAATACAAAGTGTTTATATTATTAATTTGGCTATATTCTAAAAGAGGCGTGCAGGAGTACACCTAAATACGTATTCTCTCGCAGTCACTATCCCCGGTATTCACCACACAGATTTCGACGCAAAATAAAAAGTTTACGCAACCCAAATTTTATCTACATACATACATAAACTCACGCCTTTCTCCCATGGGGATAGACAGAAACTACAGAACGTGACCTGCTATGATCCTTACATACCTATGCCTTTTGCTACGTCCACGTTAAAAAACCTTGGGGCAATACCCGAATTTACCAGTTTTTAGAAATATACCCGGATACGATATTTTCACAAGATACCTCTTAGGCATAGAATTGACAATGCGCACAGGAAACCGTGCTTTGTAGTTTACATCCGCACTGCTGCGGGCAGACCTCGAAAGTGAACCTGTGAAATGAGTTATTGAAGCGCATCAATAACACGATACCCTGAGAACATAATCCCCTATCATTAATATATTTTTCCTTTTACTTGTTTTCCCTTGCAGTGGAGATATTGCTACTTAATTATCTACTATACATCGTCTTTCGTCTTTCGTGATGACTTTCATCGTGAAAACGTGAAGCGTGCAAAATATAATTAAGTTAGCTAATTTAATAAACTATAGAGATTTTGATCAATTTGATGAAATCTTAAAACTGATTTATTTAAACGATAAAATTTTATGGTTTGAAGAACATGTTAGTGCAAACTTTTCACGGATTTGACACGGTTTATCGTCAAATCCACCTACAGAGAAACAGTATCAAATTCTTACAGAGCTATGTCACCATTGCCGTTACTCGAAATGTAGGCATAAACGTTTGAGCGAGAAAAGTGTCCTTTCGAGAACGAGTTTGTTAGTGCTATATTAAGTGGGTCTGACTGAACGTCCATTACATTTGTGACGCGTGCCGTATCTAATTGGCATCCTTGCATACATTAATCACTCTGCAAGGTGTGCATTGCCTGTATGTAGATCACCGGTTGGACTGCTTTTCGAAAGCTGAAGTCCTGTTCAATAATCTACGGTAACTGAAAGCCATATCCCGGCTGCTACGCGATTTCTAATTTTCTCCGATAGCTGGTAATATTATATCGTTTCGTAGTTTAATTAACTGTCATCTGAACAGTTTATGCAATTAAATTAATATCAGCAGCTAAATTTAAATACCCATGATGCTTAGTTTAAATACCCGTGATGCTAATTATATTCTTCACCTTCATTTTGCAATTCCATGACAAATTGATTTCCCGTTTTTTTTGTATTATATGTTTTATACTATAATGTGAAAGAATCACGAGTATTTGTTCTAAGCGTGTGTGTCTTTTTCTGTTTCGCTTTTAAATTTTAATTATATTTTTTGTTTTATCTTCAACCTTTAATAATTTTACTGAAGTCTATATGAACACTACCACCAACATTATATCTTGTTGGCTTATTTTTAGTTGAAGATACGGTTTTATTCTCATGTACTTAATATTAAGTCTTAGCCTTACTTGAGTAACTTTGAAGTCGAAATTCATTGACGACATTCTAAATACAGAAGTGATTATACTAATATTAAATGGATAATCGATCCCATCAATATACTCATAAAGAATTGAAAGTGTCGGTAACGAGATCGAATGTAGATGCGATCGATTGGTGCAGATAATGGGTAGGTAACGCTAGGGTAAAAATAAAGGAATCGGTATGCGCCAGGTTGAGACTTTCTATTTTTAATCGGGCGGAGAGGTCGCGGGCGCGGGCGCCGGCGCCACAGCCTCCGCCACATCTTGTGGTGGTTGTGCGCGCGCATTCCGTCACCGCATGCGCCCCGGGCTGCGCGCACTATACGCGTATTATACTCAGTTTGGTGATCACGATTTGTTTGTTTTGATTTGCCGTACCAAATCCATAACAGGTTGTACTTATTGCATCCATAAATAACATTTGATTCAAATTTAAGATTAACTTAACAGCTCATAAAATTATGGTCAATTTATTTTATAATCAAATTGGACAATGACCTAGTCGGAATGTATTAGGGCGAATAGCCGGCCGGTGCTTCGGGTTGATTGACGTACGATACTAACCAGATAGTATCGTAACGAGAGCCGGTAAATCAACCTCCGCCTACAGACAACCGCCCCTACTCAGGAAGTATCTCAGGACTAGTTTGACTCTAGGAAATGGGAGTGATCAGGAGGAAAAAGCGTAAGTTTACTTTCCCTTTGATTACGTAACTTAAACGTTTTAAACGCTTCATAAAAATATTATAATTATCTTCCGTATCCTTATGTACAATAGGTTGTTATAGTTATTTTTAATATTTAATTTTGCAATTACTATTCTACTTCCGATTACACAATATGCATCGTACTTGGATCTGGTGACTGTTTTTTTTTTATTTGCACACCTTACAATGGAACCGGTGTTGTAATGCAACCAAATTTACATTTTGTGTTGTTGAATGTTATATTTTGAACAAAAATAATAGACGATAGCAAAATTCTATAGACTGTTAGTTTTGTTATGGTTATGGAAATACTGTTGGGGAACGGATATCGTGCTCTCTGTTATATTCTACGACAATCGAGTCAAGGTTCAATATTGTTTTCTAGAAAATAACGTTCATATTTTTGAGAATACTACAGTTTTAAACACCTATCTACAAAATTTCACAAAAGGTTCACGCAGGTAGTAATTACGTTTACATTAATTAATTAATTACTTTAGAAGTATTTTATGTGAGAGGTGAATAATATTGAGTTTTCAATACGTTAGTAAGTAGATGAAGTAAAGTGTAGTGAAGCTTACTAACTTTACTTAAAGGGGTAGTAGGTCTTGCTATATTGGTTCAAGTCATGTTTATCTAACACACAGCTCCAGTAAAGGCATAATACGTCGGTTTATTTTGTGCAAACAGTAATCTAACCAATTATTGTTTTATTAATATGTGAATTAGAACGTATCTAAAATATTGTTACATCTAAATCAGATTTTAATGAGATCCGCCACGGCAAGTAATTGTATAGGAAGTTTACACGCATTTTATACGTAATCTATAGAAAACAATGCAGAAGTTGCAGTGCTAAAATTTTACGGCATGTTTCTTTTAGATTTATGTTTTGTAACAGTTGATTTCTAATGTTTTCTTCGCATACGATATTGTTTTATTTAAATTCCGTCACGAATAGGTAATAGCTATTAATAAAATGGCATTGATAGCAGTAAAACTAATTCTAATCTATGCAAAATGTTCATCTTCACTTGATGGCTCTATACAAAATAGACACATGATCCTAGTCGTTACAAACCGCAAAACAATGCGCATATTATTACAGCGCACTTGCACTCAATAACATTTAATCGCCGCTTCTGTTCAATAGGCCATACGTAACATATTTTACGTGCTTCGTAAATACCCTGGTGTGAAGGTGACACAGTACCTAATGGTTACGTTATGCGGTCATCGCTCACGTATTCGGGTGGGTCCTACTCCCAAGTTATACTTCATACTTGTCATTGTACCTACCTGTATTTCGTAAGTAAAGCGTAGTAAGAGTCATGTTTATGTGTCTAAGCTCTCGTCATTGTTTTACTTTGTGAACGTCGCCCTTTACACAAATGACCTTTAAATTTGTCATCTTCGAAATTAGTGTTTTATGAAGGTTCAGGTAACTTGTTCCTAATCTATTTTAGTTTACGCGGTACCAAACATACTCTTGCCATTACTTTCATAAAGCTTTTACACCATAATTATGTGTTTTTCGTGTAAATTGCTAGCCTCCGTTGAAATTATCTTTCATAACTGTGATTAGTGCTTGCAGCCTGTTCTTGAAACGTGCAAGGAGTACCGTATAGTCTGCACAAAGAAAACAGCTTTCAAAACCAGATCACCTTTACTATTGCCATTCCCTTGATTTTTGAAAACAATAACATCATGTTTTTTGTGAACGTAGAAATCTGTAAATGTAGGGAAGAATAATTGAATGACTCTGTTTATTTACATTGTCGAGTGTCGTCAGATTAGTGCAACAAAATTTTACTCTTTGTACAATACATAATTTTCTACCTGTAAAAGAAACGGATTAAATGAATAGGTACAGATTTTTGAAAAATATTGAGAGGATGATTTCCCGGTCTTATTAAAAAGTCAAAGTTAACCTTATATGTGATTAGTCGCGGCAATATTCAGGTTCGCTGTAGATTATTCTGCCAAATGAAAATTTAACTGACTTTCTTTGTTCCCTTAGAAAGCACCTCGGACACACTCGAAGCCATAAAAATACATGCACGGTGTCATAAGCATATTTATAATAGTATAATTAGGTAAACGTTAAATATGGTATTCTATCTGCATAAATGCATTATACTACAATGGATATTAAAATTATAAGGACAGTGCTTATCCATATATGTTTCTGTCTATAGATATACTTAACATAATAGTGCTATACCGTTGTTTATGATGAATGTATGAAGTCATACGTTTAGTAGATTTGCGGCGTAATCATCTCGAGGCCGCACGGTGGCTCAGGCAGCAGACACTATACATGTTTGCACCCATTACGCGAACATAGCCCACTACGCCATTAAATCAAATTGCTTCTCTTAATTTAACATTAACGGTCCACTATCAAGCTCAGGATTTATTCCTGTCATCAAAGCTGCAATTCCTTACATTACTTCAAAGTTTTTACTCTAAGTTAACGCGCACTTGAGAACAAAAAACTCCATTCGCTACATTACACATGATGAAAATTGCTTACATACTTTTAGCTATATAAATGACTTTCATAAAGTATCAGCAGCAATTATTTATTAGTTACATGCTTTTTCGTTAAATTACTTACAGAATAATTTCACGACATAGACTTTCACCTGTCCGTTACATTTAGATTGGAACTAAATTACCATCATTCCTAGAAAAGAGCATTTTCCAATAAGACTACTGTAAAATGAGAGTCACGAATCCCTCTGTAAACTATCACGACTTGTTCTGGGGTACAACAGTTGTGTAGTTATTCTATTAAGCTTATCCGGGGGTGAAAGTATCGCAACTGATTGGCTATTGTAATGCACAAGACAGGACGCGCGCCCGACCATTCTGGATCATGATTTCACTGTGGTCCATTCATTCGTCTCGACATGTTGATTGTCGTGCGAACGTTACAGTCTGACGCGCGATCATTTGTTATTCAATTCCATACTGTTTGCATTGAAGATCTGTGGAATTAGAAATCCGGTTGCGTAGAAACGTATCATCAATAGTTGTCTCTGCGTGTCGTTTGTTACTCTGATCTTAGGAACAAAGCATTTCTCCTAGCGGTATACGGCTTGACATTTTGTAACTGATAGTGAACAATTGTGCCGACCGCAAGCGCAGGTGATACAACATACTCGTAATGTCTGTATCGTGACGGTTTATTTTTGTGCGTCTGATCGTTATAGTGACCTTGCGAACATATGCACTATATTCCATGCAGCGCATTGTCCTTATTCTCAGGAGGGTCAATAATTAGTTCAGTGTCGGTACTTTTAAACGCTCATTATCCTATTAGCTCAAAGAAGACCTTGTTAGAACAAATTGTTGTTTGTGTCAGTAGACGGAAGCCTCGTACTCATTATTGCTCTAAATTATTACTGTAACCTATCAAGTAGCTTTAATTAGTCTATTATGCATAGACGGGGAATTATTCTCACAAATATCCGTTTTCATATTTATGCTTGACCTTACACTTGTTGACAATAGATACTCGTGCATGTGAGGATTGCGCAAGTGGTGGAACTCAGTAGTCCGAAACAATACACATTACATAATGAATAGGTCTCGATTAAAGCCTTATATTTAGTCAGCATGGATTCATTAATGTTGAATAATATTTGTCATCGAGTTGAATGTTCCAAATGCTTATCGTGTCCGAATTCAGCACTGACAAAAGTGATAAACGAAATAAAAGTTTGAAGAATGATAAGAATGGGTCTGATGCGGATGATATAATGAATACATTTTTAACGATTATTTTGTAAACATTATCGACTGAATCAATAATAATCTATAAAACCTTGAAAAAATAGTATAAGTAATAGGGTGCGGTGAGAGCGAGTTTTACTAGTAGCACCTGTGCTCTGATGACGTCACCTACGATCACCATTGACTGTTTTTTTTTTCATAATTCGTTTACCTAAGCAGTTAATAGGGCTAGCACATGTTTAGCACGCATGATAAGGATAATAACTTAACATTATTTTCTATTTTATCACAGGCGAGTCCGTATCCGAACGTGCAGAGAGTGAGGCACGTGTGGTGAGCGATCAACGATGTATCGAGGTCCGTATAGCACGCACCGCTGGCGGTCTGGGGCTGAGCATAGCAGGAGGACGCGGTTCCACACCGTACGTCGGCGATGATGATGGCATATTCATATCACGGGTTACTCAAAATGGACCTGCTTATATGGCTGGCCTTCGGGTAAGTGGTATATTTATCGACAAACTTATGATACAGGACGAATATAAACTTTCGTTGAATGTCAACAATATTCAGGATGGCATTTCATATAAGAAAACGGCTACTTACATTTTTAGGTAGAAAATGTTAGAAACTCGCCTCAAGTCCTTTTAAAATTAGATTGGTTAGAATAAAATACAGAACAAATGCTGCGCCGACCCAAAATAAATTAGGGTATAGGATGGGGATGATACTGAATGATTGTTAGATTAAAATACCTATATTGACGAGGCGACCCATGTTTCTTACGGAAAGTGGTTCAGTTTTATTGGTATTGTATGATTTAACCTACGTGTCGTTATAATCAACACTATGAGTGTTTGTAATTATATGAATAATTGCAGCGCGTAACTATTAATATTAGCAATAGATTGTTATTTTTTCAGTGGTTACCTAAGTGTACATGTGTATCTTATTTCCTTGTATTCTGATTAGTTAAAATCGTATTTTCTCGTGGATGCGGTTACAGACATATCAAATCTCACATGCATGCTCACAAAAACCCTAAATATTTATCTGTAAGTCATATGAATAACTGTTCTGTATGGGAATTGAACTTGAGACCCCCGCGCAGTAGCCGTTGTCTCGACCTTTACGCCAACCGTGCAGTCATGCGTGATTATAATTATGGAAAACTAGATGGCAATCCATGAACTAACTGTATCAAGTAGCAATTGCTATAAAATATATTGTCATTATTAGATAAAGCTTTCAAACGCAATAACGCATGCAAGCGAACTCTAAAGTGATCCATTTTTGTGGAAAAAACGACTTGATTATTCTTCTTCCATATTTTAACACGTCTTATGGCGACGTCATTGCAATCAATTCAGTATATACAAGTGACCGAACCGACACGACTAACTTTGCAGTTAATACAATGTCGTAAAGAATGCAATTACCTTAATAATTCAAGATATGTCTTTGAAAAAGCATTAACGCATGCTTAGCGAACTCTAAAGTTACAATATTAAATGATAATATCAATTCAGTACCTATACATATGTCGGTTCGGTCACTTGTATAGGTACTGAATTGATTGCAATGACGTCGCCATAAGACGTGTTAAAATATGGAAGAAGAATTCGCGGTGGTGAGCAGAGGTCGAGATGGCTTAGTGGTCAGAGCGCCTGGAGTATCAATCCGGGAGGCGCAGGTTCGAATCCTGTTCGCGACCGTATTCTTTTTCCATTTAATATTGTAACTTTAGAGTTCGCTAAGCATGCGTTAATGCTTTTTCAAAGACATATCTTGATTATTCTTTCCACAAAAATGTATATTTTTTACTGCAAAGTTAGTTATGTCGCTTCAGTCACCTGTATAGAGACTGAATATATAGTAATGACGTCACCTTAAGACGTATTGAAATGTGGAAGATGAATTCAGATAGCGAGCTAAGGTCGGGTTGGCTTAGTTGGTATAGCGCCTGGAGTATTTATCCGGGACGCGCAGGTTCCAATCCAGCTCCCGACCGTATTTTTATTACTATAAAAAATTATAACTTCTAATATTGTCATTGTTTTAGGTTGGTGACAAGGTGCTCTCAGTGAACGGAACGTCAGTGGTAGAAGTGGATCATTATTATGCAGTAGAAGTACTTAAAGCAAGCGGGCCGACGCTCACACTTGTCGTGACCAGAGATTCACCCAATTCGACCAGGTAAGTGCCGTTTGCTCTTATCTTAATGTTTCATCACCGCTGCTGCAATACTGTTTGCGAGAACCTAAATTATTTAGAACATGTTATGGAAGTTTGAGTTTTGTTACTGTATTCTGTCAAATGTTCAGAGAATAAATTAAGAGTTCTTATTTTATTAGATTTTATAACTTATGACAAGCGACCATATAAGCTATGTGCTAAAAAAATATGAACATGGAAATCGTTCACCTCCCGCGTAAGCTTGGATAGCAAGAGCGATTGTATGTGTACCTAATCAGAAGGTCTTTGGTTTGAGTTCCACTCGCGGCTTATTTATGTTTATCACTCAATATAACTCCAGGTTGCGTATTCAGAGTGAAGTTTAAAAAATCCCATCAGCGAACTGTTGGTGTAAATCTGATGCATTACATCTCAGTCAGCCCCTTCGTGAAAAACAAGATTAATAATAATTAATAAATAATGTTATGCAGGACACACAGCCGAGCACCGAGCGGAGCAAGCCATCATTCCATATCAAGCACTACCGATACAGTATCCACATTAGAAAACGGACAGGTAACATCTCATTCAATATTCACAACATTGTATCTATTATGTAAATTACAGCACAAGTATACGCAATGTAGTTGGTAATGCTTTTAATGCAGCAACTGTATAAAGCTAGAATATAACTATTAGACCGAAGGGACGCATATATCTAAGATATCTCACACATACATCAGTATTAAAAATGAAGTGCCTTTCAAAATATTTCAAAAACATTTGATGAAATTCGATGTTATGTTAATAATGCACCTTAATGAGATTGTATTAGGGTCAATGCTAAGATACGTTTGAAACGCAACCGTACGATAATTATCGCACCCGTACGATATCTACGGACGGTGTACGATATCATTATTATCGTACGCAGATGGTACTATAATTTTCATTATGCTATATATTAATTAATTATAGTGATTAAGAGTACGTGAATTTTTCTCCATGTAATTAATTTAAGAATACGCACAAATATTGATATCACATTTAATACGATTTATTTAGCTCCATGTACGATAATTCTACGGTATCTGTACGATAGTTGTCTTGCTTGTAGCTGTGAGCACTGGAGTAGGCATAGGGGTGAAACTGTTACCACGACCCGTACGTTGTGTTACGTCATGTATCGTGTATGTATGTAATGTAGGTCTAAAAAAATACTTACCATATAAAATGTATGAGCTTCGTAGAGCCAAGCAGGCGTATTCGCTAACACCATTGACATCGAAATCACAGTCACTCATTGCGTAGTATATAATGGTTAGATCGAGCTAAAATAATGGTTGTTTAAATCAGAAATAGTATCTGTGCGGTTGTATCGGATTGTCGTCCCATCGGCCTATGAGGGCGCAGGAAGAGGGAGTGTAATTGTGTTTGCACACTGGCACACCTCAAAAGAACTACCTAAATGCAACCCATATCACAGTTTACTATATCTATAATTCTTTTGAGGTAGGCACTGCTTATTTGCTTATATAAAATGCACGCCACTGTTTGCAAATATAAAATTGTACACTATAATATCTCCTGCGTACTCGGCTAATATCCTTGCAGGTACGCCGCCGTGACCGATAATTGGGTTGATAGTATTTTAGAGCTGAAATATAATAAAACATAATACGTAATGATTTACAAAGCGCTCATAATTTCGATGTCAACCAAGATAGCCGTGCACGTGTGCCTAATGTAGATCTTGCTCAAAGAATCGAGTCATTTTTGGAACAGGTTCCGACCGGTCGCGGTATACCGACGAAACCGCTTATCATCAGCAACCAGTACGCGCAAGAGTTCGAACCGGAGTATAAGGAGCAAGTGAACCAGGTGGTGCCGACGGTGGTTACTTCTGTTACGAGCTATAGCCCATCTCCTACTGGTCAGGTTACTACGGATACTTATCAGCGGCTGCAAGCTTCGCCACCGCCACCGGCCACTGAGCCTTACATACCACCCGGTAAGTAAAAAAATATATTAAACCTTTCACTGTCCAATGAACCACATGTCGTACACTGCGATTGTTTAACTATTGCGTTTGCTTCGTGGACAGGGAACATGTTAATTTGCTTTATCTTTTCTACTTTATATCTATCAAATTGTCTCAAAAGACCAGTTGACACAGTGCGCCGACCCCAAATAGGATAACGGCACGGGTATGATGATGGACCCGTTAACACAAGTATAACTACTAAGTGTGAGGTTCTGGGTTCGACTTTGATTCCTAGGTTGGGCAGTGTTAGTTTTCTTTGCTGTTAGGAAATTTTCAGTAGCAAACCGGAATTTGAAATTGTGCTCGGTAGATGGCTTACCTCATATTACATATTTACATGGGACTTAACATCGAAATCTGTAAAATGTTCCTGTATGGGTACAACTCATCTTTACCCTTCAGGAAATTCAGGCGTGATGATATTTGTTTTATGTCTAACAATAAAAGATTTTACAATTTACTATCTCTGTCTTACCACTCTATAATTAAATTAATTCTTGGCTGACTGGTCAACACGCAGAGACATCGGCATAAAGCGCAAATTTTCAATGGATAGATCAGGGTTCAGTAATTGGGTTTCATAACAGGAAGTTTGCAGTGCCTCAGAGCACATTTCCTGATGTCATACAAATTACCATGAAAGTCGAGACATTCGAAAACCCCAATAAAATCTGATTACCTGTGTAACCTTTAGATACTGGTATTTCTACACCAGGGTGGCAGAGGTCACATGTCAGTTGCTCCATCTAAAATACAGATTTTACTTTATCTAGTTAGACTGGATGCCGAACCCAATGTGCGAGGGAAAGGGCAGGCTTAGGTATTTACATAGAGTTCAATATTATGTAAATAAGGAAGATCAAAGTTGTTTTGCGCTTTCGATTTTGTGAGAAGTGGATGTCGCCGTAGTTATAAGGTGTGAGATTACAATATAAACATAACATAGCATCACGATTGTATTTCCCGAATATAGTTGTACACAGTTGTACAACCGCATTTCGCCAATGCTGCTGTTAAGTCCCATGTAATAGGTAGTGAGCCTATTATTATCTACCGACCCGGACCTCATGGTCAGCAGTTAAAACTAGTTCAAGAATAAAGTTTTTATTAAGTTCTATTACACAATTCTTAGTTACTCTACGGTTTGATCCCTGAAAATTTGAACCTCCTAACGCAGCTACTTTCAACTGATTGCTTGGGAATCGTATACATCGTAGTATGGCTTAAAAGTCTCGAAAATAACAAATAACTAACTTATCTTGTCAGCTAGTAATACCGCTCAAGTCACTAAGACTCATTTTACAAGAGAGCAATAAAGCAGTGTTCGCAGAGAAACCGAGTTGAGTCACAATTTTTTTGAATACTGGCTCCTTATAGCTTCAAAGTGTAACGTGTTAGGTAGTTTGAAGTATGATATATAGCTTGAACCAATGACATTCAAAAGTAAAATCGTTTGGACTTTCTTTCCTTCATTATGGCTCTAATTTAATTAGTAATGATTACAATCTAAGCTTCAAGACAAATATTATTTCCAAAGATGTGCCTGGCAGTTTTTTAGCGTATCTTAAGGCGAAAGTTATTCATGTGTTCTTAGTTTACTATCACATTTGAATGTAGACATGAGCAAGTTTTCAGCTACAGCGATATTATAAGATAAGCTACCATATCCAAAAACTATACTTTAAATATTTCCTATTCATAGGCAAGAATATATATACAACATATTTTTTCCTCTGCATTCTAGTGTATCAACAGAAGGTGCTAGTCCACACAACGCTGATTCGCGACGGCGCGGGTCTTGGGTTCAGTATAGCCGGCGGCAAGGGGTCTCCGCCGTACCGAGATGACAGTGACGCTATATACATCTCGCGCATCTCCCCGCAAGGTGCTGCTGCTAAGGATGGCAAGATGCTGGTTGGAGATAAAGTTGTCTCTGTAAGTTGATATTCGCAATCACTCTTTAATTGTTCCACTGCAGGAAAGCCATCCTTATATAGAAAGTGACAAGCATTGATTACGAAGTTAACTCAAGCAACAAGCAACTCTGCAAGTGAACGATTTCACATGGTTATCCTCTTGAGGGACAAACGGCGGCTATAGCCGTCATAACAATATAAACTATATTGTGTCTCAACATATATTATGTCCTTCAAGGATATGTCCTGTGTACTTAAGGGGTGTCTTTATCCGCAAGTATGTATGTGTGATTGATTTTGTAAAAGTCACACGTTCACAAAGCTACTCCGGAGAAGTTCTGTTCTGTGAATTGTTCATTAGAAATTAGATGTAGGACAGTAGTCGTGAGAACCACTTCTACACCGTGGTTTACGGATTCGGTTTATGAACTGTGCAAATATTTGTATAACCTACAGACAATTAACCCGTTACGAGTCTTAAAATTAGTCCAAACGAGATTTGTGTCTGAAAATGCTCTCAAGAAAATGTGTCACGTTTTTTTAGACTTCGTTTTGAAGAAAATATTATAAGCCTACAAAAATATAAATACACAAAAAAAATACTAAACTTTATTTTCACTATGGGGAAGAAACACGTAGTGTATTATGCGAAAATAGCGCGCGCATCATAAACCGAACGTCATAAACACAAACATAATATTTAAAACAAACTGGATACGTAATGGCTATAACATGCGACACCATTTCCATAATGACGTCGCTATAGTTTCAGACTTAGCATTATATTACCCAGCTACTCGACTAGAGAAATCTATGAATATAATCTGAAAGTCACCGTGTTAAAGCACCATCAAGAAAACACAGTGGCTATAAACTGTTTTACAAGAGAGAGGAATTTATGAACATTAATTATCACTACATCGTACACATTTCACTACGAAAGCCACTAACTAACCGTAGTGAAAGACTTAATATAGATTTATTGGTTCAGATTAACGGCGTAGATATGGAGAGCGCTCCTCACGAAGCAGCCGTATCCCTTCTCACCGGACACGAGAGATTCGTAAGGCTAGTTCTACAGAGGACCATCACTACGGAACAAGGTAAAAAAAAAGTTCTTTAACATTATATTACGTAGGCTCCCTTGTAAGCTTGCCCTAATATAGCTTTCGCATTGGCAATTTCAATTTCTTTTGCCCAGTAAAAGAAGGAATGTTGCTACTCAATCATTTGTACGTTTCTGAAATTATATCTGTCATATTTTAATGACCATAAGATAGAAAACAGCTTGGCTTAATTCTCGTTCATTAAAACCTTTTCTCTCATATAGGCGAGTTGACGCAGCGGAAGTCGACATCAGACGAAGTGAGAGAACACAAGACGAGCCTGCAGAATGTGAACGTCACTCCGACACAGAAACCCACCATGAATCACATAAGCACTCCTATTGGCAACCACACCAACACACACACAGCACCGCGCGTGTCCGCACAGGTCGCACCCACACACATACAGGCGCCGTCGCCGCAGCCACACGTACATAAGCAAGCCACTTTCGCACCAACAACCACCGTCCCACCGCAACCTGCACCGCGAAAACTGAGTCAACCCAACGGACAGGTGAGGCTTAGTTGTCGCTTTCTATGGACTTTTTGGATTATTGGAAACATAGGATTAATATAGTCGTAGTTTAGTTTAATTCATTTTACTTCCATTTCGCACATTAGTTTTGCAATTTTAACATTTAGATGGAATTTTAAATGCTGTTGTTTGATTTGGAGTACTAACAATATGCAAATTTTAAAATAATAATGCTTCAAAAAAATTTTGTCAATTAGCTTTTCGTTCTCACATTAGAGTCCCAAATAAATTCAAAATTAAACCTCGTTCACTCCAGGCAAAACCGACCACTAACAGTACGAGTACGCCCCTAACACCCGGCGCCAATAATGTGCACGGATCTAACGACGATGTCTTCGATGATATTCAGGTAAGATACACAAGTTATTCATTAATTAACCTACCCAGATTCGCAGGTGATGGTATTATATGGTTGTTTAACACGTTCACATCCGAGCTTTTACGTCATAGCTTTACCACAATTGTGTGCGACGCCTTATCTGTTTCACCTCACTATGTAGATTAATTAGTTGAAAGTTAGCGATGACATTAAGCCCCAATAGTTGTGAAAGGTATTATGTCGAATGCATTCTGAAATATAGAGCTCATATTTTGTGATGTTTGGATGTTATATCGGTCACAACTATTTATTTTTGGTTGAATGTTATCTCCATACTTTCATTGACATTTAACTGCTTCAATATCCTCTAATATTTTCAACATTCCAGTCCTTAGATACCGTCATTAAAACTAAATGGGTAAATGTAAAATTCATGTCTATTAAAACCTGGTTGAATTATTGTAAGTACAAAAATACATGCTAACGTATCATTACATTTATCGTAAAGTCGTATACGGTTTATTAATATCATTATGTATTGTAGTAAAGAGGCACTTTATATAATTATTCAATTGTATTCACTAGTTTGAGCATTATTTGAAAGCTTCAGCTTTATCTTGTATAATTGCACTATCGCTAATAAACATATTGACGCAACATTGTTTATAACTTTGCCATATTACACAATTATTAATTATTTATGTTATAAAATATAAGACATCAATATGAAAATATTTATGTAAGACCTATATATATAATATATTTAGAATTTCACAGATAAAAACAAATGTATGTATGTATCCCGAAAATAAAACAGATATGGTATTTGGAAAGTATTTTGAGCCACCAATTTAGTAATTAGTGAATTAAGGCAGGTAGCTTGGTCATACATCTCTAAAGGCATTATTTTTTAATTTTTCAGATGTTTAAAGCTGGAAAGCTACGGGGGCTATAATATTTAAAGTTAACATGATGTGAATATTTTATTTCGGTACACATTGTAAAGTTATTTTGTTATTCATAATCTGAACTGAATATTTATTGATATCAGCTATGAATGAATGCTGAAGAATGTTTATATTATTAGGTTTGTTGAGGCAAAGCCAGCAAAGTTACAGACTGACTGACGTTGTGCACGTTATCAAGTCGGTACAGTTGAGAAAATTTTTAAAAAATAATAATGATCACCCGAACTTCTATTTCGTTTTGGCATTGTAATCCTTCCAAATAAGATTAGAACAATCTTAAATGCAGCTATATCAATGAATTGGAAGAGATTTTATTAACTATGGCAAAGTCAAAAACAAAAATTTTGTTTTTGTGTCATTTTTCCATTTCCTCGACCCTACTCGGAAATTATAAGTAGTGGCCTTATATAGGCAACTTGATTTCCAAATATTTATCCATGCACCGTTCTACCTTTTAATAATAAGAAAAAAAAACTATTAAGTATCTAACCTAACTATTATTAAAACTAAAACTATTGTAATAATAAAAAAAAACAAAACCGTTCTACCTAAATTTGAATTTGCAGAGAAAATGAGAAAATTTATATGCCAATAATTTTAACAAATTTTTTGACTGTAGAAATGGGCATAATTAAAAAATAGAGAAGAAAAGTATAGAAACCGTACTTGAAGAAGAAAATTCTATGTATAAAATATATATACATGATTTTGACAAAAACAGTATACCAGTTAGTAGTGGTTAGTAACTTACAGATATTTTCTTAGTTGGGTTCGAGCTACACTGAATGTCTTGTTTGCCTGAACTTTTCGGAAACTACAGATTTCGGATACTTTCCGAAATTTCTATAGGTATAATATAATGATAAAAATACTATCATCTAGCTGCTATGTGAGACAACAGGATATTTGGTTTGAACATATTTTCGTGTAATTACGATATAAATGTATTGGGTTTCAAAATCACTAGGAAAACGCTCAGTATAACGTTGGTCACGCATTCATCTTCAAAAACTTATGAAGACTTGTAAACTAGTCTGCTAATAATGATACGCTACCATGGTAGAGTGAACAATAGGTCGCCCTCTTTCCGCACTAATATATTTAGACTGATTCGATGTGAACGTGTTAAACGCGCAGCCATCGCGGCCGATTACCAACGAGGAGTTCCAAGCGATGATCCCGGCGCACTTCCTGGGAGGTGCGCGGGCGCGGCCGAACTCCGAGCCTCCCGAGCGCGGGGTGCGCGTCACCGTGGAGCGGGCGCCCGCGGTAGTCCTGCCGCCCCCGCCCGCCGCCCTCGGCCGTGTCACCGAAACCATCACCAAGTCCACCTTCACCGAGACTACGGTCACCAGAATCACCGACAACCAACTCGTCGAGCCTCTCATCATCGAAGTAAGAACGCCGACCGACGACGTTTGAACTCCTAAACTTCTACACAAATTATATAAGGCTACGGTTTCGCAATATTATTTATAAATAATACCCCTACTATCGAGGTTTTGCGAAGTCGATGATCTCGTGAAAAGTGGTGGCGAGCACCAACACTTTTCATTTAAAGTATCAAGTATTTTTAGAAACAGGTGAAAGGTAATATGCACGTTTTCTAGCATCAAATGGATACCGCATTCAGTTGGTTTAATAAAAATAAAAAAAAGTGTGGGACTAACCTAATTACTTTTACTACTAGAAAAGGTATTTTCCAAAACTATGCAAAACTTCTAGTATCAACATAACTATCGGTCCTTTACCAATCAGTTTTTGGTGTAAGTATCTCGATAAGCGCCTGTGCATTTTTCAAAATTCGTTCCTAGTTCATAAAGCGCGTCATCATCATATTGTATTTTATCTGTAAAAGGGAATACGCCTGTATTATGTTTGATGTAGTTTTCTGTTACTATATCTTTTTATTTTGTGCCGAGGGCATTTTGGATATTCACGTCGTCGAAGGCAAATTGAACTTGTAATGGAGCTGGTTCGTATAGGTATATCAAGGACTAGCTGTGCCCCGCGGTTTCACTGGCGTTAATTTGAGTAAAACGCCTACTAAAATATATTCCACCAGCGCCCTCCACCTCATGCCTTGCACATCACGAATGCGCACGTGGTACTTGATCATTATTTTGTTGGGACGTTATTTTATAACCGTGACATCTCAATCATCATCAAGGGCACTTTTGTTCAAAATTAAATACTTGTAACGAATAACGTATTTATTTGGATAAGTACTAATATCATGTTTATAAAACACATCTGCAAATAAGGCATTATTTAATAACAAATTTGACTACCATAAAAAAGGTTATAGTGAGTCAAGAAAGATGACTTGAAAGATAGACAACTTTTTCAACTTTTACAGGGGAAAAATTTCGTCATACATCCTTTTGCATAACTTTAACCGTCTACCCAGCGCCACGCAACGGAAGCTCTCAAAAAGAATAACTTTTCCCGTTATTGCAACATTTTTCATTGATGCTCCGCTCCTATTGGTCGTAGCGTGATGTTATATAGCCTATAGCCGTCCTCGAGAAATAGACTATCCAACACAAAAGGAAATAATTAAAAAGTAGATCTTTTCAATTTTAACTAGTAGTTCCTGAGATTAGCGCGTTCAACCAACCAAACAAACAAACTCTTCAGCTTTATAATATTAGTATAGATTCTATATTTGTAATTTTTTAAGTAATATAAATATAATGAAATTTATAAATTAACGATATTCGATTTTCAATAATAAAAATAGTTCCAAAGTCATATTTAATGAGTAAGGAATAAATTAGGCTTACGTGATTTACTAGAAATATTATATATTTAAGAAAATAGCAAATTGAACCTCGTATACTTGCGTATTCCCTTATAACACGGAAAGTATGTAAGATTTTGTAAGTTTAAAATTCAAAATTGAACAACCACTGCATGGTCATTGCATACCACCTTTCAATATCTGTAGTTAGAACTCAATAACGCAGTACTGCATAAAACTATCATTTTCCAAATTTCGTCTTTATCCATACTACGCAAATCATAGACATGAAATGGCTATGTAAACTCAAAAATAATATGATACTCTAATTCAAATATAACTTCTCGGATAGAGAGCTACTACCCGGCGAAGTTATTTTGTAATATACAAATTATATCACATGTTTAAACCTGTGGGCCAAATCAACCAATGGTCCTAAAACAACCAGTTATTAATAAAAATATTGGTTGCAACTGAATAAAAAAGCATTAAAATTTGAATTCTTCTTGTTACAGGACGTCGTTTTAGTCAAAGAAGGAGGTTCCCTTGGTTTCAGTATCATCGGTGGCACCGATCATTCTTGCGTGCCCTTCGGTGGAAAAGAACCCGGAATATTCATATCGCATGTAAGTTTTGCTCTTAAAAGACCCAATTAGTTATTCTATTTTAGGAACTAGTTCAGACCTCTAAACTTCGGGTCACGATCGACCGAGATCAGGATAAGCTGAGGAAGAGGGTCGCCGGTCCCTTTAATCTTTAATGAATGGTGGGCGTTTTGGGGGACTGTCTTATTGTTATGTATGACGTTCAAAAAGTACCATTTCTAATGGTCTAATTTGAATAAAGATATTTTTGATTTTGATTTTTGATTTTAATAATAACCACGTCAAAGTCACGGAAATTATAATACAGAACTAAAAATACATTACTGATCTGAAGTTCATTAAAATATCGTGTAGGGTTTATTATTTAAACGTAAAGTTTGCCAGGATCTTTCTTTCTAGTTTGTTACAGAAAAGTGTATACTAACCATTTCATTGTCCCTTGAGTCACAAATGATACAATGCTATTGTTTAACTATTGTGTCTGAAACTTCGTAGACACGGAAGTTGTTAATTTAAACCTCTAAAACAGGTGGTGCCTGGCGGAGTTGCAGCTCGTTCAGGCAAATTGCGTATGGGCGACCGTTTACTAAAAGTTAACGGCGTTGAACTGACTGGTGCAACACATCGCGATGCAGTGCAACTGTTACTGCAACCCGGCGCTACGCTTACACTCACTGTGCGACATGATCCACTACCGAACGGCTTCCAGGTTTGTGACGTCACCACACTATACACAGCACATTGTGACATGGGATTGAGTAGTTATGATTGGTCTTATAATGTCATAAATGTTAAGATTACGAACCTTATCCTTATATGGAACATGATAATTAGCATAATAATCAATGTACTCATGTTGAAAAGAAATTTAGTACGTCTGAGACGTATTATATAATTTATTTCCCAAAGTGTTAGGCAGAGATCTACTTTTGTACACCAGGTTTTGTCCCATTCACAAATTGGTCTTAAGTGTAATATGTAATTATGTGTTGAATTTTATAATCAGCTCGGTATAATTTGTAATCGAATGATTGAAAATTTCATGTACAATCCTGTGTCACACAACATTTGAAATGAAATACTTCTAATTGGTGATTAAATGCTTTTAATTTGACAAAATACAGTCCCCAACATTGGGTATGTCTTGCAATGAATTTTCGTGATCTGTGTGTACATACACATACGCGCAATGTTTTGCATGTTATGCAAGTAACCGAATTTGTGGATTATCATGGTGAGAAGTTGAAAGCATAATGTGAAGTCACAAGTAGAATGATTTGAGTAATGTCGCTTACAGTAGTCATTTGGCGGTATAAATTAATAAAAAAGTATGCATAACGCTTATGCATTGATGCACATGATTGTTCAACATTTATACTGACAAAAGCAATTAGTATCTCTTTGCTGCGAATTCTGTCGCTTACTTACTACAGTATTTCTTGTTCAATAACAGTGTTTTTGAATTTTGAACATCACATTGTGAAGAATTTGAATTATTTTGTCGTTATAAAACGCAACAAATTGTTTTGTTCCACACTTCGCAACACGGCCACCGCCACACGTTCAGGGTCTCATACAAGTTGAGATTGTTGATGCAACTGTAAGTGTGAACGTCGCTCGGCGATCTCAAACTTATGTGTGTTACTTTACCAAATATATATGTCAGTCTCCAACCCCTCATCCAGTCAGTCCGTGTGCCCAGCTATCGACGTATTCGGAATGGTTATTTCGTAATACAGCTTTTCCTTAGAACGCGACTTTTCATCTTAAATAAGAAACCTTTTTGCTTATAGCTCTTTCTACTGTCATGCCAATAACACCGAAACTTACACCCTTTACAATTTTGTCTGTCATGTGCTAGGTTTTTTATTATCTGGAATGTTTTTGTAAATATTTAGTATGAAAGCTTCTGTATCCTTGAATGCATGAGTATTGTGCTGTGGCTTTGCATGCAACAAGTCTTTGTGAATGTATTTATTGAAGATATCAGATTTATAAAGTAAACTTTCCGTATCAGGTACCCTACTTTTATCTGTTATAGTGAAAATAAAATGTCATTAGCATTTTTTATTTAAGTTTCCGCGGTTACATTTATTTATTATTCTCCAGGATCTAACAATAATCAAACAAGAGGGTGAGAAACTAGGAATGCACATAAAGGGTGGTTTGAACGGTCAGCGTGGCAACCCTAACGATCCAAATGACGAAGGAGTCTTCATATCGAAGATTAATAGTGGTGGCGCCGCCAGGAGAGACGCCAGACTGAAAGTGAGTGCTAGAAATTTTAACCAGGATATTTAACCAAACCTTATAATGAGGTTTGTAACCTTTTGCAATGTTAGGTCAGTTAACGATTCTTGAGCTTTGTTCTCCTGACGCATTCTGCCTGTTGATGGGTAGCTGGCAGCTATAATACGTGCAGACTTGGTTTAGTTGCCAGTATCCAAAAAATAACCTGTCATCATTTCGTTTTTCATTTTTGTCAATTAAATATATCCTCTATGTTAGAACCATTATTACTGTATGCGTGTCTGTTCTATAAAGAACACAATAATACATCGTGCATCGGTCCCGGTTGTTGTAAACATATGGCAGCCTAGTTAGTTTCAAGTCAACATAAATTGGGCATGCATGAAAAAAATAAGGTATTTATTTTATATATTTTTTCGAATGTTTATCTAATTATGAGAAACTAATTTGGCTATTTTTTTACCATTTTTTTTTTTATATTTGCCCAAATGACGTAATGTGTTCAAAAATTTTTAACACAGCTAGTTTAAACTAATTAAAACAAACAGGTGTCAGTTTCATGTCAGTTGATAATGTCAAATGAAGGTCATAAACGTCAAACCGACAAGTGTTGCCAGCTCTAGTATTAAAATTTTGATGTTTATTAATATAAAACGTATGTTTTTTAAGTTTTTGGGCATAGATCTATTTTGATATACTTTTAGAAATGTACATAGTAATCTTAGTTCAAAAAATAAAATACATTCGTATCATGAAATGCTATTTTATTTAAAATAGCTTCACTATAAAAATGCCAGAAAACATTTCCTTCTAGTACTCTGGCATCACTAAGAATGACAAATGACCTTTACCAGTCCACAGATTATATAAAATATGAACATCTGACGTCACTGCAAGTGACTACAGGTCAAAGAGTGGAAATTAACAAAATATAGCTTAAAATCAAAAAATATCCAAATGGTTTTTCCGTTAGCACGTCTTACGAAAAATCAGGCATGCCCAATTTCAACTTAGTTTTGAATTCGAACGGAGCTCTTAGTCGTCTCGGTTTTGTCACTTTATAGAGATTTAATATGTAAATGAGCATTTGGGGTACTTCAGATGCGGGTTCTTACTCCGCTCACAATCCTATACTCACAAAAACAAAATTAAAGGGTTTATATCATCCAATGCATTAAGAATTCAGTCTGTTCTAATTAAAAATAAAACATATTTTCCCGTGACAGGTTGGCATGCGTCTATTAGAAGTGAACGGTGTGTCGCTACTTGGAGCGACGCATAATGAAGCTGTGAACGCATTGCGCTCAGCCACAAACGCGCCGCTACACCTAGTCGTGTGCTACGGATACACAAGATCAGAGAAGATCACTGTAAGTTGCTTAAATAAGGATTTTTTTGGGAAATTTGTCTCGATGGAAATGTATGAGGACTTTTTTTATCGGGTTTTGGTAATATACTGTGGTGAGAGTATAGAAACCTATAGAATACGTACATAGCTTTATTGAAAAAACAGAAGTAGTACGAGGTTAACATATATTTCCACTGAGTTTTATAAACTAGTCTTCATCTTCAGCAAAAATATATATATATATAAGAGAAGACGACACCTCCTAAAATACAGATGCCCTATTTTTAATCTTCCATTGACTTCACTAGGCTTTTTATAATTTCACATTTTATAATTAAAGTTATGATCACTGTCATATGCATTGGACACGCTTTTGAGTGCGTTTTACTTTTTACACATATTTTCATAATTTGAGCTCATTTGGCAAATGCTTGTTAGAAAGACATAGCGACAAAGACAATGTTTACACAGACTGGTAGCGAGAGCGGGACGGCGGATACAGGCGGCTCTCTGTCTCACTCAACGTCAAGCCTGGACAGGGATGAACCGTTGCACCAACAGCAACAGGTCAGTATAACTTAGCTTGAAATTGTCGATATTTATATTAAGCTTGCATGTTTTACTTATTTTATTTTTTCTACTTGAATATTATTAGCATTCACCCTGAGCTTTGTAACACGTACACAATATATCTTGTTAAAAAACAACTTGTTTGTAAAAAGATAAACAAAATAATGTTAAATTTGTTGACTACAGGAGCAACAGTACCAACAGGAGCTTGTTGAGTTTGAACATGAGAAACAAGTCGCAGAAATGAGGGAGAAATCTACGCCCGAAAAGGTAAAATAATATTTTTCCTGTAAGATAAGGTAAACATAAGTTACTTTTAGGTATGTTACACTACCTATTTGATCAAATCATTTAGTTTGTTCGGGGCTAAACAACCCATATCTGTGGACTTCAGCAGTGGGTCCAGCCGGGATAAAAAGTACACCATATATTAATCCAGGTTATAAAATATTTGTGTGCCAAATTTCATCCAAATCCGTGCAGTAGTTATTGCGTGAAAGAGTAACAAACATCCATCCATCCTCATGAACTTTCACATTTATAATATTAGTAGGATTTTGCAATCTCGATGATTTGATCGTAACTGCCTCGTTGGTCTAGTGGTCCCAAGCGCGACTGCTGACCATGAGGTCTCGGGTTCGATTCCCGGGTCGGGCAGTGTTATTGAGTTTTTCTGTTAGAAAATTCTCAGTAGCAGCCCGGAGTTTGGAATTGTGCCCGGTAGATGGCAATAGGTTCAGCACCTATTACATGGGACTTAATAACAGCATTGGTGAAATGTAGGTGTACAACCGTGTACACCTCTGCCTACCCCCTCGGGGAATACAGGCGTGATGCTATGTTATGTTATATGTTATGATGATTCGATTCACTTCAATAATTATTTATTTAATCTTTAAATAGAACGGCTAAAGCCAAGAACACTATTACATGAATTATTATATATTTTTTATAATTATAAAATTATTTTCTAGGTGCTAGATATCGTTCACGCCGTAGAGAGCATGGCTCTGGAGCCCGCGCCACCGATATCGCCCGAACTGCAACACAAGACGACCACCGTCGTAATGTCCAAACATACACTTCAACCTCAGGTTAGTGCGTAACTGTACATATTTAGAAATAACAACTTGCTCTTTTGAATAAAAGCTATAACATCAAAGACTGCTAAAAAATTTTGATGATTTGCTCTATTCCGAAAACAAAAGTAAACATTTTAAAAAGTCAATGTTTAAATATTACAGTGGCTTTATAGTTGTACTAATATGCTCTTTAGTAATGATGCGACTAAGATGTAAAACATTTGTGTTTCTTGATGGTTTTACTGGTAAAAAATATAAAAACAATGTTTTACAATTTAGTCACATTAGTTTTAGAAAATCCCCTAAGTGCAAGAAATCCTCACAGCAGGGCACAGAATAAATTAAGCAGTCGAATAAGTGAAATTATATAAAAAAAACATTCCTTATGTGTAAAGAAATTGATTCTGCGTCCATCTGTACATAATTTTTAATTAGTATGCATGTAGTTCCATATTTTCCAATTTGATATTAACAATACCTTATTATTATGAATTTTAAGCTTTATATATCGATATAATTGGAACGTTTATATTACAGCATGATAAAATGAAAATATAGCTTTGTATTATACTTATGATTAACTTTATCGTATTATAAAGGCCGAAACAACTTTGCTGCATACCTTTTGCACGGTTGGCATCTTCCTGACTCTGATATTGATAGCATGCACTATGTATATTTTGTAGTATAAATATTGCTTGCATGAAAATATACGTACGTATTGAGTACTTTAAGTATACTATCGTATGTTTAACTCCTTGTCTTCCAAAATAAATGTTGTTTAGTATATCTACATGAGCCTTTTATATGTAGCTGGTTTGTGATGAAATGGAAGGGTGGCACTTTGCAGAAAACTTCAGTACACCAATCTCTTTATGGCGAACTATCTGTCTTATGTCTGTAAATGTAATATCTATTACAGCATTGGTATTGACTACTCAGGACTGTTTGCATGTATCCTCAATTTCCTTAAGTTCTTTCTGTTGGGACGTCTACATAATAATTGAAATGTTATAGAACTTCTAAATGTACCCTACTAGTACTATTAGTATAAACCTTATAGTAAGACGATGTTGTTCAGTTCTTATTTTAATTTAATGTAGCTTAGCTCAATGTCGTCATGTGTTAGCTTGTATATGGGTTCTGCCTAGTGGGCAACCCTGACTGGTGTAGTTATAAATTAAATTAATGACAAAGCGTATTACGTCCATTGCAGAATGCAAACCCAGAGGAAAAGGAGGAAAACACATAGTACGGCCATGTTAACTACTGTCCAAATAATTTGTAAATAGTTCATGTTCAATAAACTTAACGGATACATATAACATGTCCATTAATATTACTTATCTAAGTCGAGCTATAACAATTACTGACCGAAAGGATCTATATGAAATATAATAATAATGCATTAATTATTTCTGCTGACCGATTTAATGAGTGTTATGAAATAAATAAATGTTTTTAATCCGGAATAGATGTATGTACCAATGCAATGCCATTAAGTCGTATTGATGTTTGTTTATGTCCGTGGTTTCACAATAGTGTTTTATGTGTAGGTATCCAAACGTACTTTCCTTAAATGTCTTTACACCTTCACACTGTTTAATATTTTAGTAAATCAATTACATGTGAAATATAAAAATGTTCATTATACATATTAAATGTTATATAAAATGAACTGGTAAATGTATATAATAGTAAAAATTGTATTTAGAAGTAAGGAGAAGGGTATGTAGTTATGATAACATGATATGTGTCAAACAATAATTTTGTTTGAACTTCTGCAGTAGCATTTTCTTTATTCAAGTATAACCTACACCAAGTGAATGTTCCTGAAATACTGAGTATCGTTATGTTTAAATAGTGAGGTATACCTATTTGTCGCATTTATAATATTATCAAATCATTCAACCTACCCCTTGAATCCAAGTAAGTGTTCTTCTTCATATAATACGGTCTAGAAAGTACCTCTATTTAATGTATTGATGTTACAATAAAATAATATTTTTTATTATCTGATACGACCAATTAATATCATATGATGTAGTAAATATTTAGTCTACAACTACAATCTATAGCTTGAACCTAAATAACGGTATATATTTGTATCACATTGTATTCTATGTATCTTTGACCCAAAAGACCAATTTTATATACCTGTTTATTCCTGTTTGTCTATAACAATTCTATATACATAAGCCATATTATATAGACACGACAAGTTACGTCGACATACACTTTTGAAATGTTTATACCTACTTCGCTTCCAACTTTTTAACAGGGTTTATAAATATTTTTACGTTGTAAATGGTACCTTTGTTGAGTACTTTACATATGTTGCAATAAATTCAATTGTTTTAAATTATATAAGACTTATCATTAAGATGTTTGGCCAAATTACTATTCTCAACTGCCAATTATTTTACATTTGATAGAAACTATTGTGCGTATTACTTTATTTACTTTTTAATGTACAAAATTATTCTAATTGACTTTATGTTTAGTGTTGCATTAAAATACATGATGTTTCAGATGACGTTTTCTTTCGTATTTATGTTAGCATGTTTTCAACGACATTTATTTTGGAAGATTTTTTTCGCCGCTGGTCAAAGCTTTTGGGTTTTATGCCATTCATGATTTTCTTATTCATATTTCCGTGCAAGTAGCTTCGCTATTGTTCGATGTATGAGATAGCGTCAATTTGTGATTACGGTTATTATAACTATGTTCGGCTCAAATTGTGATTACGTTCGAGTAATTAGCACTTTGTTTTGGTCTTTCTTTTAGCGGTATTTAGCCAAAGTAATGAGTTGCGTAAGTACCGAGTGGTACAGTATATTTTGTTGGTTTGGTTAGTCGTCTAGTTCGCAAGCAGCGCCCCCCTCGCCGCTCGCGGTGTTCACGCAGCAGAAGGCGAGGACGCCGCCCCCCTCCGCACCGACCCCCCCGCCCACGCCCGCCGACCCGCCGCCGCTGCAGCGCCCCAACAGACCGCCACCCGCGCCCCCCGTGCCAGAACCGCCGGCCGCGCCTTCTTCCAAACAAAAACCTCAAGTGCCTCGCAAACCGCACACGAAGCGAGTTAGTTTCATACAAGAACCGATGGATGAACCCGAACACTACTACCCTTTGTCGACGAACGATACGAATACGCTATTGCGACCTTCATTGCATGGCGAGCATGATGACGAACAAACGGGGCCTATGATCATTGACACTAACGATGCATGCGAGGGGTTTAGCTCCTTACTAATCCGAAACCAAACGTCTACCGAATTGGAAGTCTCGAGACCGGTCCCTAAAGCGAGTCGAGTACTTCACGCCGATCTCATCATTCCTCCTCCGCCTTTGTTCGACACTTACGTAAGTGATAGTGAATTAATTGACGATGAAGATACAGAGGCAAGCTTGCCACCTATCACTGTCATTCCTGAGCGGATTGTGCTGCCTGAGCCTGCGGTGGCTGAAACATCCATGCAGTCCTCAAACTCTACCAATTCTCCTGAAACCGAAATCCCTCCGCTTGTAAATTACGACGCCTACCCTCATTTGTTCTCGGGGCCGGTCGTTCCTGACGCACCGTTTCTCTCGGTTATAATATCAGCAGTCCCTCCACATCAGGTCTTCCGTACACCAGAGCTTCCTGTGCCCAATGATGGATATTACAATGAGCTCTCTGTGAGTCCTAGTGGAGAACCCGATTCTCCTGCACTCCTACACGCACAATATAAAACTCTACCTACTGTGTCACATGTCCCTAATTCTCCATGTAGTTTACATCCAGATCAAACTTACATTGATGAACGAACAATTCATGTGCCCGTACACCATTCGTTACGTGATTTGAGGACAGATAATTTGACATCGGGTATGGTTCATTCTAACACGTACCCTTCAATTAATCCTTATCCATCTTTAACGACTGTAGCTGGAACTTACAATCCATACACCTGCACAGTCCCTGTATGTTCTTCTAATCAATCTGGTTATTTAAATTACAAATCACAGACCGCTCTAGTCAGTACTTTAGGACAAGATATAAACGCAAACATCACTTCTTCTGTCCCCACTAATAACAATGATGCGCCTAAAAGTGTTCAGTCAGAGAGAAGAGTTCGTTTCGGTGAGGTGACTACAGTGCCCGAAACCGATAGAATATCGAACAGTTCGGATCCCTTGAGGGAAGGGAGCCCTACGCCCGCATCTGCCTTGAAACCCGCATGGAGCAGCAAAATCAAAGCCTTTGCCATCGGCGAGGTAAACATCAATGTACGGCATCTTATCCTCGCACACACACTCAGCTTCTTTTGATTGTGTTCGTCGACAACCCAACCTGGATTCTTGACTAAAACCCACATAGTCTTTCATCCCTCCATATCCCATTTTGTTACTTACCCCCATTGAATATTGTTTTTTACTTGCAATTACTTATATTTTGCATGTTTAATTTACTAACCGCAATAATTTTATTTTATTATTTTTATTAAAACATTGACTGCATGGGTGTGAAGCCTGGAGAAGGGATTTTCATAGCTTGTAAATATCATAAGCTTTTTAACTCATTGTTGATTTAATGTGCACGTGGCATTGGTAGTAACTTTATCTAATCAAATTGAATGTCCTCAGGCTTCCCCACCTCATTCTGGTAATTTTGTGAAAGCGTCTGTCAGCGACAAGAAGAAGTTTTTCGAAAATGCTATGGAAGAAAGTCACAAACCTTCGCCCAAGCCAGGTGAATATATTAATTTTATATTACAAACTTTAAATATCCATATTTCTTTTGATGTTTTATCTTTCTTATGATATACAGTTATTTCCACAACCTAAAGTGAAAGTTTAATCTATGTATAATCCCCTTCACGTCGTCGGATTCGCCTTACTCGAAATTTAGCACTTCTTATCTCTACGTGCTTTCAATAACCGGATCGTCTCATTTCATATAAAGTTATTATTTCGTATTAATAATTTCGTTTCAATCACGTTCACAGGACATAATAAACATCGGATATACCAAACTCTTGATATAATTTCATTACATTTAACAAACATTAACTCTTAAACTTGTTTCATATAACAGCATTGTATATAAAGTTCATTTGTTTGAAAATCATTTACTATAATAATCAGTTTTTCTAATCTCTTTGAAGTATTAGTAATTAAATTGATATCTACTATCAGCATCAACACCCCGACTTGGTTAGGTTAGAAGGTTAACCTTCGTGGTTATTTTTTATTAAAGAGTCCCGCGATGTGGGGCTCCGTCGAACTATATAGGCGTTTTTTTTATTAGACGAAATATACTTTATACCTTTGGAGTGATATATCAAACGATATTATTTTAAATGTATATTATATATATAAAAAATCGTTCTGTTATATTTATATTGTAATTATAAGAAATCATTGTTATAACAAACAAAATTATAGATTCAGTTGTTATGTCTTCATCGTTATATCAAATATATAATACCTAATATTCCAGAAAAAGTTTTCACATTCCTGTCAGCGGATGAGGTGGAGAAATTGAAGCAAGAAGAGGAAAGGAAGATGGCGTCTCTGTCGCGATCAGAGCTCGGCTCGTGGTCCCCCGGCGAGGACCGACAGAGTGGATATAGCTCGCATTCCGACGACGAACCTTATGAGAATGGCCATAGGTACGACAGTTTTTGAATATCTTATATATTCTATGTATCATTAACCTGCGTAAAACAGGGTCAATACATAAGCTTTAAAGCCGCGTCAGATTTTTAAGACGATAGATCTCGTGCGGGAGATAGACCTAGAACCGACTAGCTTACGACCAATACTAATGTCAGACTCGCTGCCTCCGGGGCAATAAAATGTGGAAACAGGATGCCGCCTGTTGCGCTCTCGGTCTTACTTACGGGCCTTACGAGAGGCATAGTGATAGTAATATGAAAAAGTAAAAATTGTATAATAAAAATAAAACTGTTCAATAATTATTATTTGCCATAATAACATATTATTACAAAAATAATAAAAAAATTAAAATACATAAACTGATCGATACTTATAAATACAGTGGCGATTACAAAAATAGATACATATACAAACAGGTATTTATACCCTCTAAACTTCATTAATAAATTACCCTGGTGAAGTAATTATTAAATTACCCGCACTTATTAATAAACTACCACGCGCCAGTGCTACATTCTTTTAGAAGTTGATATACAGTTATCAATTAGTGACACACCACAGGCGCCTGTCCATAGCACACCGATAATTTATGACACCGCGGACAGCGAGTGTTTGACATTAGTATAGTAATTTATCCTTTTTATAAACCCACTAAGACTTCCACTTTTATTTACGCTGCCAGTAACAGCGACGCGGATGAATTTATCGGTACCTTGTAATATTTATAAAGTAAAGCAATAGGGAATATGCATGTGATTAAAATTTAGGTCAAATATTTTTATTATTAATCTTTATTGCCGTAGAATAACATTTATTCAATTGCTTTATTAATTAATCGCGTTTTAACTATTAAATAATAAAGTTAATTAGTGAGAATCATGCGAGCGAAATTTTAAATGTCAAAACGATCGCTATTGGTTGGAGTGAAACGTGACGTCACTCTGCGCGATGACAATATCTCGAGTATATTATTACTTGGTCTTTATCATGTTTTGTGGTTCTTTATGAGTTTTATCGTTATTCATTAAAGAAAATCCCTTAAAATTTATAATTCGTTAATAAAACACTCCATACTATACAAGATATCTTTTAAGATGTGAACTCTGACGTCAGAGAAAGCGCGCCAAGATGGCGGCGTTTCAAATGCCCGAAACTGATTGCAGGTTTGTTTGATAATTTTAATACTCAATAATCAAATTTTTACAAGTGTTATATTTTTTCGCCGTAATGTATCAACGTATACAATCGAATAAAAAAAATACATGCATATACCCAATTGCGCGTAGTGTGATAAATTAATTTCTTAGTTTAAATGAACATTTAGTGTCGATACAAATTAAATAGAAACACTTCCAATATAAATAAAATCAATAATCATACTTTTAGTATGTCTGGAGGCGTTAGTCCATCTGCGAAGTCTCAACGTAGACGCGCGGGTCGTGACGGTGAAGTAGAGGACGCGGCGACACGTGCCGCGAGACGCGCCGCCTGGCGGGCAGCTAGGCTGCGCTCGCTTGAACAGGTTAGGCTCCAACAAAAACTGCTATTTATACGAGTATATTATTTGTTTATTTATTATCACTTCCACTAGTACGGTTTACAAAAAAACCTGACACTGCAAAAAATAAACTATCGATACTTATAAAGTTATACATTTTTGTCGAGAGCAGGATTCGAATCTGCGCCTCCCAGATAAAGACCAGGCGCTTTGACCACTAAGACTTCTCGACCCTAAATTTATAAATTTGTTGTTCGCTACGCCTGCGTTAATGCGTTTGAAAGATTTATCTGTAAGTCTTGAACACAAAAAAAATATTTTTTGCTTTTTAAAAATCTAATTGTGCAAACGTTGCGACGCATTGTATAGAAAATGTAATCATCTACTTCCATACTATGACATGCTGTACGACATCTTGGCCTAGTAGCTTCAGTGCAGCCAAAATATGCATGTAAGTCAATACATACCAACAAAAACTAAAATATTGTATGCTAGTCTAAACAGGGTTTATAGAAAAGAATTGCTAGAAAAGTGACGCACGTAGTGCTACAGCTGTTTTCCTTCTATCGCCAGACGAAACACAAACGAAGGTGTAAAGGACTTGTACTGTTCTCAGCAGAGGGAAATGACTGAAGTCCTTACATAAGCTAGTAATAAATATCGAATTGTGCTCCAATTAGAATGAATAGCAAGTAGTAAGTCTGAATTTAACATTAATTTGGTTTATCTAGGAGGCGCTTGAATCACAGAAAGTAATAAAAAGCATGGTGGGACCAGCGAGCGATATTTTAGAAGATCCACCGAGGGAAAATTCTCCGTCCGAGGTAATTATTGGAATGGAAATTTATCTTGTTGATGTCTTGATAACTAAGTTGAATGTTGCCCCATAAAAATACTAAAGCAACCAATTCTAGAAATAGAAAAAAGATACGAAACTGTGCCGTAATAATCTATTTATGTGCAACATACAATCTTTTTCATTCAAAGTCAAATCAGAGAGCCAATGTCGTCTTTTTTCTATTTCAGATTTAGAATGTTTTGTGATAATCCAATAATATTACTTCTATTAATTTGTTTGTTTGTAACTGTTAACATTGTGATTAACACTGATAGAATAATTTCTTTGTCCAGTAAGTAATTGATCAAATCTATCCTAGCCCCTGTCTTTATTAAATTTGAATACTTAAATTGATATCTTTGATGTCTTGTTGCAAGTATCTGTAACAGTGGTTTAACTTAAACTAACAAATTGTGGATAATGACTTAAGAGGGGTGGGATCAATGTCGCTTGGCATATGATTTACATCACATTGGGCTGCGAATGTCAAAATTGGCTTTACAAATTATAGAAATGGCCACTACCACGTATCGCGTTACGTACAAAACCGGGCCCTATACTGGCCGTCAAGGAGAAAGAAAAATTGTTAGACGAGCGCATTACCCTCCGCACCGAGGAGTTCGTGTGCCCGGCCACCGGCGAGACTAAAGTGCGAACCGTCGAGTACATTGAGAAAGTCATTGAAAAAGAGGTACGCGTATAACGCCGCGACTTGTACATTGTGCTACGTAAGACGCTGTACACAAGCAATGCCGTATAGTGTGTGGTTTTTATTATCTCTTTGTATATCTATAAAAGTACCGCTTAGCTTTCAACGTGCAACTATTATGACGGACAACAGCGATGAAGACATTACTGTAGACTGACGAAATTTACGAATTTGTACTTCGTTTAACAATGAAACGATCGACACTGACAAAGATCCAACTACGTGTATAAACACTAAAATAACTTAACGGGGCCTATATAAGTGCACTTAACGAAATACACTATTTAGCACAACACAAACGTGAATCACAATAATTGCAATAGAGTTATCGTAGGAAAATTTAAAAATCAGTTATGATACCAATTTAGTAGTTATTTTATAAAATTCGACAAAATGAAATAAAATCTTTGACATTATCAGTATTTTGAGAAGTTATTTACACATTATATTGGTGAATTCATAAAAAAACATACATGGATGATGTACCTATATTTTATTTTTCTTCTAAAGATTAACGATGTAGATTCACGGAGTACGGATTATTTAATCATAAACTTGAGATATAATATTAAAAAGTTTTATCAGTTTTCCGACTAGAAATATAAATCCTATCACAATCGAATTTGAGGTAATAACTATAAATATAGTAGAATAACTGATTATACTATTTTTCTGTGACAGGTATAAAATGTAGATAATCACATAGTCACACTCACGTATATGTAGAACTAAAATTGACGTGGCAATAACAAGATTTTAACTTATGAAATATCTATTTTTATAACCCGTGTTGTATACAATTTATTTGCCTCTTTTGACAATATCCCAAATCCCAAGGTTTCCCCTTTTATTTCTTCTTATCTATTTAATGTTTTCACGAGTGTTGCATGATATTTTGGCATGGCATGCTAACTTAATTTATTGTGTAATTTGTCAGACGATACCTGGATTCTAGACACGGCAAGCTTCAACGAAAACAATGGTTTGTTGCGTTTTTTACTCTTCCGAAACATATATACTAAAGCTTATTTCATTGCTTTAGCAGCAGAAGCGAAACTAATACACTAACGCCTGTTTATTATTATAATAACATAGTATTTAGTGCATGTCAGTTTCCATAGGTAACCAACATTACATTAATACACGTGTATATAATTTATCAACAGGTGCTCAAAACTGTGACACTATTTGTAGTGTAGTGGGTGGTTTTTGTATTGTAAAGTTGTTTCAATTTTCTTGTCCCGGCTTTGAGCACTTCGCAAACATATTTTAAAATTGTTTATCATCGTAAAATCTTAGGTTCATACGATCCCGTTCTGAAACAAATACATGAAGAACATCATGCATTTTTTTAGAACTAATTAATTTCAGAAACCAGTAAGTAGATTCACAGCATTATATTCAAGTTCAGAATTCAGATTGGAAGCCATGGCATTTCTCATTTTTTTATTAAACAAGGCCCCTGATATTGTTGTTAATCTTATTTAATCTATACAGGTAGAAACGACGCAAGAAAAAATTATATCTCTGGAATTAACGACTAGCCCGAGTAGCGAAACAGCGCCTACCGACCTCGAGGAGGCCAGTATTAGCTTGGGAGAGGGAGAGACAGAGACAGAGGGCGGCGACCACTCGCTGCAACCGGACATAGTGCAGGTCGTCAACCCTCTGCTGGACGGCGGCGCTGGCCGCGTCACCGCCATCCCCGTGGGGCCAACGCACCGCGTCACTGCCTACACCGAACAACACCATTAGACCACACACTCACTTTAGATCTCTACCCCACGCCTCAATCTCCGCTTCCTTACCTTAACTACCTGAAAGATCCCATGACAAAACATCGGCTATAAACACAGTTCTAATAGACACGACTCGACACCTGTCGAGAATCGAACTCGATTGTAGATTTCTTCAACAAAACGTACGTTCGTGAAACGAGTTTCCATCTTAATTTTGTATTGTAACTGTGATAATAAATTTAGAATCCACCGACTTGTTATGTTACTTAAAGGCGATTGAAGAAATCCACTAGCGAGGTGCGTTTTGTGGCATTTTATTTTGATCACAATTTTTATTTTTTTATTTTAGTTTTGTGACGGAGATTTTAGATTAATGATAGGTGTTACTATATATTTTTGGAAATATTAATAGTTATTATTCTTGGAATACTTTACGTATTTAATTTTAAATAATTTTCATTCCGGCAAGGTTTTATTTTTGACTGAATGTTGATGCTGTTAAGTGCCCTGCTAAAGAATGTGACTGGTTAATAAATCAAAATATGAATGTGGGCCGAATGTAAGATGATATTAGAGGTGGTAATGGAATGTGTAAGTGTACGAAATTTGCATCACATTTGTCGATATAACATAATTATATCCATTTATACTTGCATTATACAATTACTTAGTTTATTGCGAATTGTTGTTTCATTCAGTATTCTGAGTTTGCTGATGTATTAATATTTTAATTTAATTTAATATTTTAATTATATGTGGTGCCTTGATTTAATGAAATCAATTTTATATAATTAAACAATTTTATTATTCAGATTCAAACTTCTATAATTTTATTATTCTTGTAATTTTGTTTTGAAAAATTATGTTACATTAGGTTATGATATAATTATAAAGAATGTAATGCTACGAAAGGTGATGAATTCTGCATTTGTATCAGTATGACCATAGTGTTTATTATTAAGATTTGCTGTAAATGTCCGATGTATTTGAAATAATAAAGTGTACATCTGCAAATGTACGAAATGTATTATTTGAGTTTGAAATAAATATGTATCACAGTATATAAATTAGTGTTGAATGGAAGAATGTGTGTCCTTTATACCTTTCTAGTGATATGTGCATTGTAAACTATTGAAAACATTGTATGTTTGTCCCAATTAAATGTTTTAATATATATTTTAATAAAATTAACATTTTGTTTATTGCAAAACACTATTATCCTTTCCAGGGAGATACTGGTTTTGGCTCTCAGCTCAGGTCATGTTCCATTAAATAAGTTTTATCATATAATTTTTATAGTCCTCCCGACCGTATTTCGGTCACGGCGGCCTATCTCGACGGAGAGTAGCCAATTACGCAGGAAAAATAGTGCACAAGTGTAAGCGCAAACACGTTCACTCCCTTTTCCTGCACTCTCATAGTCCGATGGGACGGCAATCCAACAAGACCGGAGAGAGATCAGGCGTAGAAACGACGTCTTTACGTGCTCTCCGAAGCATGGGGGTGCCACACGACCACCTTCCTAACTCCGGGCTGCTACTGAGAATTTCCTAACAGAATAAAACCCAATAAAACTGCCCAGTCTGAGAATCGAACCCAGGACTTTATGCTTAGCAGCCGCACTTGCGGCCAGTAGACCAACTAGGCAGTCCATCATATTTATTATACTTATTAGGTGAGAAACGTCGCCCATGTGTTATTATTATAAAATTAATTATTAATAAACAAAAAATCCGACTGCACTAAAAAGGGGGAAACAAGATGAAAATAAAGAATCGAATATCTCTTATAATTAAAATTAATAATCTCTTTTCAGTGTAGTCGAGTTTTTTTTTTACCCTTTTTGTTTCAACGTAAGTTAAACATACTTTCTTATAGTTTATGTTAAAATAGTAGCGTTATTGTCATATATTTAAATATGGCGTCTACAAATACTAAATTTTGTTATAGTCTTACACTTCTGTAATTGAGACGAATCTAATGACGAATCCATCAAGCCCTTAAGGCTGTAGGGCGTGCCCAAGAAACATACATACACTCAAAAAATCAACCCTCCTTCTGTTTTAGTCCGGTAAAAATGGCGTAAGCCACGGTGTTCATCATTCATGATTGTGATCAATATCCTGACTTCAGAAAGACTGTTTATAAAAAGTACTAGCGGATACCCGGCGTGTGCTAGGTACTTTTTTTTTCATTAATTCAGTGGTCTAAAATCTTCTTCGCATTATTGCCTTTTATGAAACCGGTGTTTTAACTATATTAGGTTTAATTTTCACAACAGCGAACCAACTTACTTTTAAGCCAGCCTTTAAGTTCTGAGGAATACCATTGGTCTAGTGGTCGCATGGGCGACTGCCGACCGATTAGGTCTTGGATTGGGTCGGGCAGTGCTAGTTATTTCTGTTAGAAAAATCTCAGTAGCAGCCCGGAGTTTGAAAGTGTACCTAGTTTCTGGAAATAGGCTTACATCTATTTCATGGGTCTTAATAACTTCATCGGTAAAATGTGGGTGACAACAGACTGTATACCTACACCTCTGCCTACCCCCTCGTGGAATTCAGGCGTGATGCTATTAAAATACTAGTTGGTGCCCTAAAGATAGCCTATGCTCTCCAAGGACCAGTTTTATCTCTATACCAAAATTAATCAAAATTGGTTCAGCGGTTTAGACGTGAAAACGTAACGAACAAATGGACTTTCGCATTTAGTAATTACTTACTTAATATTACATTTAAAAAGTTTCGTTTTTCATTTCTGTTCGTTTGGAAACAGAAATAAAAATGTGACAATGTTAAAAGGGCAGGGCCACGAAAAAAAAAATTAGAAGTTTATTTAGTCTTTATAATATATGAAAAACACAATTTAACCATCTATTAACTAGTAAGAACAAGAAAAACATCTTATAAATAACTAACAAGTTAAACACTTCTACTTCTTCGGTGCGATAATACCTTCCAGTTGAGCCTGTAATAAGATGATTGGGTTAAAGGAATTGCAAACACGTACTCAGGTTTATAAGATTGTCTTCTGCGACTTTGGAATCCAGTCCCTTACATGGCAATAGGTTCACCAGGTATATTCGCGACTTAATAACGGCATTGGTCAAATTATGACGTATGTAGTAAAAGTTCTCTATAGAGTATCAGAAAATACGCAAACATGGGCATACCCAGCTTCTGGCCCAGGAGGGGCAAATCAGAAATTTCTATTGTTTTGCCTTACTACACTAAGACACGTACACGAAATATTAGACGTAGATGAGCATAAATCCATCATGGACATTGTGCCTACCGACTAAAACCCTCACGTACAACTCTAACCTTTACCAAGGTCCCCGATGCGCTGCAGCAATCACTGCGACCCCGGCAAGATATTGTTTGTTAAAAAGAGTCAACAGACACTCCGGGATTTGTGTAGGCTGGCCACAGTTAGTCAGACACTTCAGTATGGCGCACATGTCTCGGGCATGGCGCTGGTCGGGCAGTGAACCACACATGTTCGCCCAAGGCGATAATCCGGCTAAAAGACATCGTACGATTTTGCAGAATGACTGGCTGTCCTCCCAAACTGGGGCCCCGTATAGGGCCATGGACCATACGACACCCATGTACAGACTTTGGCACGTTTTAGGCCCACCCAGATTCGACAGCAGCCGCGCAAGCACTGCCGCATGAACCGTGAGTTTTTGAGTGAGCCGCCGCAAGTGCTCCTCGAAGTTCCACTGGCTGTCGGAGACGAGTCGTAGGTTCGACTTCATCGTCGAATCGACGCAAATGGTGGTACCTCCCACTACGATGTTGGATCACAGGGATTGCCCATTCCGAGTCCCGTGGAATCAAATAGCCTCGAATGTATGGAGCGCCACCTCAAGATCCAACTGCCGGATCTTTCCAACGACCTCACTCGTAGGAAATCCTATATATATAGGCAGTCAAATAAATACAAATAGGTACACATTTATTTAAATTAAAATTATTTAAATAAAGAGGATATTCAGCCAAACGGTTTATAACGTCTTCCGTGAGAGAATCGCCCATACTGTATAATTATTTATTGTACACCAACATATTCTACATAAATCTCGTGGAAAGATTTGACGAGGCTCAGATTTTCAGAGATTTTAGGTGGACACCCAATGCTCTTCAATGCAGAGTACAAACCTTGCATGCTGACCGTGTCGAAGGCTTTATTAAGGTCAACGAACGAAAGAAACGGGAGTTTTCTGCTCTCTACACTTCTCCTGAAGCGTAAAAATCATGTCTACTGTACCGCTGGGGACGGAAGCCACATTCAGACTCGGGATACACACGTTCTGCAAGCTTTTGGAGTCTAGATAAGAGAATTCTACCGAAAAGCTTTCCCACTATACTCAAGAGAGAAATGCCACGGTAGCAGTTACAGTCACCGCGGACACCTTTGCCTTTGTATAGCGTGACGATGTTAGAGGATTGGTCTCACGCACTGGAGCTTAATTAATTCGGCATGGGTGCCGTTACCACCAGCACTTTTAACACGTTTTAGCTGGTTGACAGCCGTGATGAACTCCTCTACAGACGGTAAGTCATCTAGCTCGGTCCATACATCTAGTTCGGACAGACTTTATTCTTCCTCCGGTTGTATGGATACAGGACGGGAGTAGAGACCGGTGTAGTGTTCGACACCGCGGACGAGTTGCTTTTACTATTTTTTGTACACTTAAGTTGTAATATGACTTTATCGACAACAGTAGGTACCTAAGCATACAATATCTTTAGACAGAACAAAAAAATATATTATACAATTTCTGACAAAGCAGTCAGAATATAAATAAACAGTTCTCACCTTGAGTTGAGCGTTGGTCTTCTTCAAAGCGAGTAGCTCTTCCTGGTGGCGTTTCTCTTCCGCGGCACGAAGCTCAGCCGCGCGCCGTTCCAGTTGCTCAGTCTTCTGTTTCAACTCCATACACTGTTTCTCCAAAGCGGAACGTTCTGTTTCCAGCTTTGCTACTTGGTCCATCAAGTCGGATTTACCCTGCTCTGACTGAGAATTAAAAAATGTTCGTAAATAGCGTCTGTTTCGTTACAGAAGAATAGAAAGAACGTAATTCAAGAACTACAAAGCATGGCAGGATCATTCTTAGTTGTTGTTTCCAAATTCCAGAAAATATTTCCATCATAATTTTTTTTAGGATTCCAAATTACTAATTTACATCTTGTTATATTAATAATAATAATTGGATCCTGTTCCCGATGCCGATGGCCAGATAATTTTAAATGTATATTTATATTTTAGTTATATATTCACAAAAATGTGTTTAGTATGCTTATGAAATGAATCAACTATTTAAATAATTATTTGTATTTTATAAGATGTATAGGTATTCATTTTAACTACCGGATAAAACACACCTGTAAAGCTTTCCTCATACCGAAAGCGATGGAACTACAGTAAAGCGTTTGATAAGCTTCCATCGTGATCCTTGCTTCATCGCGCACCCGCAATAATAAAAGACCTCGCTCGCCGCAGTTTATTGTTACCTATAGAAATCGTAATTTCAATTTCTGTTCAGTCAATGGGACCTGCAGGCGTATTGGCTATCTCAATTCACAAATAATTTATGGTGGCACTTGGCTAAATGGCAATATTTTTGCTCGGAATTAACAAGCTATATCTAACGTACTACGCCATGTCAACAAAGTGACTATCATTTTGATGACAACCGAGTTAGCGAATACACTGGTGCAAACAAATAAAATAAACTATGCGAGCTGCGGTCACCTTCGTAGCAAATTTTGTTTGGCTGATTAAGGGCCCACAGATTTTCACCGCGATACCTCGTAGGCTCACACCTTAGTAGGTACCTATTACTAAGAATGGTACTGTTGAGTTTCCGCTGTAATGGAGGTTTGTTGATCAACATAATATGGTTTTATCATTTAATTTTGCAAGAAGCAAGGTCTTACAACACAGATAAAAGAAAAACTCCGAAAATCGTTATTTTACCCTACTCTACTGTATCACAATTTTTTTTTGTACGGTACCCTCAGTGCGGCTTTCGACTCATAGTCACACCTGGCCGTATTTTTCTACGTTTGGAAGGAAGGCTGGTTTCATGTGTGTAATGTAGGCAACGTTACCTATTCTTCGCGTGGTTTGGATCAATCTTAAATTTTTGAACCTGTCGTATGAGTTCGTCGAAGCACTGGGTGTAAAGCTGTCTGCGAACAGGACAAATACCAGTTTCCCTGGCTTGCCTTTGTTGTAAGCGCGTGTCAAGCATTTCTTGAAGATTTATTACATCCAGTCGAGTGGCAGGAGTAGATGATATCTGAACATAAAAATAAAGGTATAATGCTTGCTCAAATAGGTATCTCCATGATAAAATTGGCTAAAATACGAGATATTACAAACCACTTTCTTTTTATTTCTTTTTGTATCTTTTATTTATAAGTTTTAGTCTCTTATGATTATGAAATTAAAATCATTTTAAAAATGTCATGCATGCCTATAATCTGTGCTATTACTGTCTTAATTACGCTTTGAAAATGTTAATGTTAATTTTATAAGGTAATTGTACTGTTGGTGTGCTGAATAAATAAATAAATAAATATCACAACACAAACTTTGCAAAGGCATTAAATCGTGACTTTTTACATCATAGCAAACAAATAGATATATTTTAGGTACTTGAAGAAAGAACTCCACATTATGACTAGTCTGAAATTGAGCAATAGTTTAAAAAAGCACCTTTTGTGTCCATATTTGGCCATCTTCTTCCCACTCCTTGGGTGGTAGAATGGCATTTAGAATCTCTTCCGTCTCCTTTTTGGCTTCCGTTGGCACACATGGTTGTACGGAAGAGCCAGCTAAAGGAGCTATCTGGAATCAGCAGCAAAGTCCAAGCATGACAGTCTTGAATATTTTGACACATTGATTAATTCATGAAACAACGCCACTTACGATTTTTTCGGGCTTTTTAGTGACTAGAACAGGATTGTCATAACGAACTAAGGTTTCTTCTGCAGACACAGGAGCTCTCTCAGCCATTTTTAAAATTACCTATTTATTTAGCGGACTAGAAATATCAATGACATGCAACGACAAGTCGTGTATTGTACACAAAGTGTCGTCTCCATGGTGACTGCCTGTTGCATAGCAATTCTTTTTGCAAAAGCTATACCAATTGCAAAACAAACCTTAGCAATATCATGGTATAATAATGGGTGTATCTTCTTATTATACCATGAGCAATAATTATGAGGCCTGGGTAAATTATATATTACTTCAATTTGTTACTTAATTTATTATATTAAACAGAATATAACACTGCTGTTTTCATTTATGATTATTCATAGCTGGTGACCTTACAGCAATAATAATATGAAGAGATCAGTACTAATCCCGGATATTTAATTAATGCCTTAGAATTTACATAGATTATACCAGGCACTCGTGTAGCTTATCTCTAACCTGTATTATTGCCACTACAAATAAAACAGTTAATTAATTAAGATAATGGGTGAGTTCTATTTTAATCAGCAAGAAATTTCTAACATAATAGTACATACAAATTAAAGTTAATCTAAAACAGTCTTTTGATCTGATATTGCCGAGTAGAACAAAAAATATTCTTCACAGTTCTCTCCACATAACTGTCTCAACATAAAACTTCATTTATTTATCAGATGTTTGGTTGTGTTGATAACACATTTTCTTCCTTATTCATTGGGAGTCACTGCTTGAACTCGAACTGGAATCTGTAGACATAACTTCAACATCTTCCTGGTTGGGTGCGTCTTTGCCGCGGCCGTCAATAGCAACGGAGTTGCCGCCACCAACCGACATGTGGAGCTCGCCAGATGGGTGCCAAGTGAATTGGTTGGTTGCTGATGCTGGCACTAAAATACCAATGAAACATAGTTTAACGAAATAATATACTTATTTATTGATTTGAAATTTCAATCTATCTTAAAGACATGTCTCAGGGAAATCATCTTTTAAAATTGACTTCTTTTTAGATATACAGTTGAAACCACATATAACAACATTGTTTATAACTATGGATCGGTAATTACAACTTAAATGGTAAGGTCCATTTAGTTGTATATATATAAGTAAACATAACGTCTTTTACAACATTGGATAAAGGGACAAATCGTTTTAAAACGACGAAAATATTGAAATTCATTGTCTATAATGACTAACCGTCATACTTGTTCCAGCAAAACAAAACAGTATTTCCAATCTTATTCTAATCTATGAAGGATTATTTCGACTTTTTACTACATATTTATTAGTAACTATATTTTTCAACCGTTTGGGGTTGAAACACTTGGGTTGTGGGGTCTGAGCACTTGCATTCTCTATAAAGAGATTGCAAGGCGATTGGTCGACACTTTACGTGACCCAAAGGCACACTGCACTGTGACTCCATATTGCACAAAGAATTAGTATTGCTATTCCACGTGGCAATGCTGCCAGCCGTTTGTGTTCCCAATTGATAGCGACACATTGTTCTTTTCAAAATAGTTTTTAGTTGAATTTATGTAAAATTAAATACATATCTATCTATGTATATACATAGAAATTTAAATTATATATTGAATTGTGTTATATTGCTTATAACAACTATCAGATATGCCATCCATACTTACATCTTACATGGTCCCTTCAATGTCATTATATCCCATTTCGACTGTACTCTATTTACATGTCAAAGATTTTATGATTCTATTTTCTTATAATTGATGATGTAACAAGGAAGTACACACTTACGATAGAATGAGCCACAAAGCTTATTCAGGCAATGGAAATACCCATGATCACTTTATAGAAACTTTTAATATAATGACGATTTAATGAAATTCTAAGGAATATTAATATGACTAACCTCCACCAGTGGTCATTCTGTGTAGTTCATTAAGTGTGGAAGGTGTGTGGCCATTCAGTGGCAGGTCACATAGTCGGCCAAGCATACCCAACCTCATCTCAAGGTCTGTGGGGTATGGTCGGCGAGGATCTCCAGGCTGCCACGAAAGAGGTGCACTGACAGCATTTGAAGCACTGATCCTGTGGATATATTAATTTCATCATCAAAACACTACACAAACAATAACAGTAAGTATTTGATACTAGATTTATTATTTTCAGTTTTAACCTTAACGAATATTGACTTGCCTGTGTGCAAACTTGATCAGTTCTTCTGATGGTACTGGGCGCTTCCTGGACTTAACTATTGATGCAAGTTTCTGTCTTGCCTGATATAATGAAGTCGCCAGTATTTGCTCAGCATCTTTGAGTTGTCTTTGTAAATGAAAGATGTCTTGATCCTACGCAAATAAAAATATTGAGGTCAGTTTGTGTGAGAAAATATTACATTAGGAAAATTGAATTCCCACATAGTATTATAATGCACCTTATTTTCGACTTCAGCTTTCAAGTCGTTCATTTTTTGTTGTATCTTAGCTTGCTCATCGGCTAATTCCAATGTTTTCTTCAATTCTGAATCTTTTGAGAGCAGTAAATCTGTGAGTTGAGCGTGATCTGCCGCAGAGAGTTTCTGTGGTTTTGGTGCTATTGATACTTCTATCATTTCTCTGTAATAAGAAGTAAACAATAAGCTTTCTATCGCATAGTTTGTATACATTACGAATAATCTTTTGAGGTAGGTAGGTACTCACTTTGAAATTAACTCGATGTCGTCAATCAGTGCTAGTAAGCGGTCTTTAGTACTCAAATGGGATGCCATGTTAATTACCTATTTAAATAGCTTTGTTTAGACGCAGGTTTCCATTTTCCAAGTTCTACAAACAGAATGAATGAGAAGAAATTAGAATCCAGAATTGACACAAACATGACAAATGACAGCTGGTGCAGTGTTGCGACTTTGTCGAGTGTTGTCGTTAATCAAAATTAAAAGTCGCTAGCCTGTGGTGCGTGCATGGTTTTTTTGTGACGACACGTACTTAAGTGGATTTTAAACGTCTTTGATTTGACATAAAGTGGTGATAAAACTATAAAATTAAATACATACTTTTATCGAGTCGACAAGTATGGCGAAAAGATCCGCGCTCGGACGCCAGTATTCCTTGCATGATGCTTTTAGGAAGAGAGTTGTCAAACTGATTATGTTAATTACCTTTTTTCTTATGAATTATCCACAAATAAAACAAAACATAGTTTTAAATCAAAGTAAAAACATAGATATGTACCGTCTTAAATATAAAATAACAATGTCCGTTTTTTGATCTTGACAATACCTATCTATTTGTTGATCATTTGACGGCCGGAAGTCGAGCTTAAAAGTGCATTAGTTAATTATTTATTAATTTGTGTAAAACAAAATATTGGGTACCTAAAAATATTGTTATTGTTTTTTCTTGCTTAACTATTTGGGCAGATGGGGAGATTCAATTAGATATTAAAATAAATCTTAAACTAAAATTTATAACATAACATAACATAGCATCACGCCTGTATTCCCCGAAGGGGTAGGCAGAGGTGTACACAATTGTACACCCACATTTCACCAATGCTGTTATTATGTCCCATGTAATAGGTGGTGAGCCTATTGCCATCAACCGGGCATAAAATTTATATCTTTATGGAAAGTCATTTTAAGAATTTATGGATATCTTTTATAATTATTTATTAACTTATGGCATCTATAATTCCGTTCCAGTTCCATACAATACATCAAAACTACAGCAGCAAGTTATGTTCGTGTAGAGAACGAGTAATAACTAAGAAATGTCCAACTAAAATGTATATATTGACAGCGCGGTTAGCGCAGTGGTCGACAGACCGACTGCTGCGCTGCGATTCCTGCACGGAGCAAATATTTGTACGATCTACGGATATTTGCTCCGGGTGTGGGTGTTAGTGAGCTTGTGAGATTATATGTCTGTAAACGCACCCACGACACAGGAAGAAATTCCTAGTGTGGGGCAACGTTTAAAAATATATATATATGTATATATATATATATGAATGGAAATTCATTCTAAGAATTTGTTGGATATCTCATAAAATAATTATTTATTAACTTAAGACTTTATGACATATTTAATTTCGTTCTAGTTACTTATAATACATCAACATTTTAGCAGTCAGTCATGTTCGTGTAGAGAACGAATAATCAGTGTCGCCAACACTTGAAATTTTATCCCCTTACGAGTAAATTCAAAAACCCCTAAAACCTCTTAACTGACAATTTAAAAAATGTAAGTTCTTAACTAATATTAGATAAAAGGTTTATTTTTTAATTTTGTAATAATAACACGTAGCGTAAAAATACTTATTTATGGTTATTATTATAATAATTACAATTATTTATAACCATTTAATAATATAGGTTATAATAGGTTCACCACTAGATGTCATAAAATGATATTTAAACATATAAAAGATATGATTTTTCCAAGTCTATAAACGAAATTTTATAAACCCATAAATAACAATTATTTTTTCCCCTAAATTTGGGGGGGAAACCGCTGTGTTTGCTACACTGCGAGTAATAAATAACTAATATCTAATACCTACCTTGACTTGTTTGTATTCAACTTACTTACACAGTCATACTGTGCTTCACGCGAACCGGCTTTTGTGCACGCGGTGTCTGCGTGATCAGCTGATGGCGAGGGGAATGTGGGCACCGGGGTGGGATGGGGGGTATAAGGGGGAGAGGAGCGCGACCACGCTTTGAACATGCGCACACCACGTGCTCTTGAGACTTTATTACTGTGCATCATGATGAATAAATACAAATATTTATAATTATTAACCACGTGGTTTTTTAATAACTAATATCTTTCATGTCAAAACTATGAGTCACCCAAGACATGTTGTATAGAAAAATTATTATATTATCGTATTTCAAGCGCGAATAATAGACTCTATTCTTTAGAAATATGATTTAAACTATGAGTAGTAATTTGTTTAATAACTTTCGTAAGGCATATTCACATTAATTATTGTTCACCGGTTACTACTCACGTACATTCGTCAACGTAATTAATATGAGTAGTAATGTTGGAGAATTTCTTTTGTTACACTAAGAGTTTTATTTGTTGGATTTAAGTGTTCGCTGGCTGTCATTTCTTGAAAGTAACCGACATTTTTGATTACATAAAGTTTAATTCGAAAGTTGAGTATTTTATTTCTCGCCTGATCGAAAGAGCGATTTACTTGATACCGAGTCTTTGTATGTGGGTACTATAATAAGATTTAATTAATAAATATATCTAACGCACGCTAATAAAGGCCGTAATACCACAGCGTAGCTAAATGAGTAGGCCAAAGCGCTAGGATTGTTATATTTTTAATTTTAGCTCACAAATAAATGTGATATGAAGTTATTATGATGGTTTTTGATATTTATTTACTAATGTGCTTTCAAAATATTCGATATATCTTAATTTAGAGTATCTACTCTCTATTCAACTGCTTTTAATAACTGATAACATGCAAGTAATTATTTAGGCTATGGCGAAGGTTTCTTTTATGACATAAACACTGCAGGGGCGAGGGGGAGGGGTTAACATTTGTTGATTCGATCGGACGCCCGGCTGCGAGTTTACCAGTTCCAGTGTGAGCTTGGCAGTAGAGGTGAAATTGGCTTCTCTGCCAATCTAATGGAAAATCGCTCTTTTGAGAAAGTGTCATCTGCAATCGTGTTAAACAAATCAAACATTCGACATAAGCGCGACACTTGTCGAAAGCAACAAATCCTGCTGCTACTATTATGTTGTTTAAACGGATCATTGAAAGAAAGTCCATGTTGAACGCCGATGCCAAGAATATTTCGCCCGAGAAATGTTCTAGAAGGAGGTCGGAATGCGATGGATGTAGTGAACATTCTACGTAAGTCAAGATCCTAGTTACTCCTAACTTCTACTAGTATTAAGTAGGTACTTAATAACTAGTTTTAATTAACTGTCTCGTATCTGGTAATGGATCTTTAATACCTATGTATTGTGTCGAGGTACCACAACTTATTGATAGTTAACGCTAACCAATAATTTGCAAAACCAAAAAGGAAAATTAATATACTAAGCAAGGTTTATTTTTAACGCCAGTTAACAACAATGCCATGAATGTGCATTCTCGACCGACTTTGCGAGTACTAACTGTGCGAGTTAAACGGTGCGGTCAAATAATACGAAAAATGTTGTAAGTATGTTTGTCTACATACAAATTATTGGCGGTCAAAAAAGGGTCATTAGCACCCAGTATGGGTATAGTTGTAGAGATCAATGATCTTATACCGAAACATTTGTTAGGTTAGCGGTTAAGGGTAGCGGTTAATATATGGTAACTGTAAGCTAATGATTGATAAAAATTACAAAATAAATTGGTATGTTTTTAAAAGGCTATTTAATTTAAATCAATGCCAGGTAAATCAATATGGGGTACTTAAATACGTGAAAACATATGTTTTCCTTAACATAGTTTTGGTATCGTTCGTTGAGGTAGGTAAGTATCGTGTGATATTTTATATACTTTTTTAGGCTGATAATCTAACTTAAATAAAAACACTGGGCAACACTGACTTAAAACTAACAATTAAGTATTATAGGTGCGCCGCCATAACATTTTTATTCGAATTTAGAAGTTTACGACGGTGAACAAATAAAAGTTAAATTAAAAGCAGATATGAGATAATAATTAGGCTTTATGATAAAGATTAACTGTAATTTTTTAATAAAAAAAATATATTTAAAATTAAATCTCTGGTGGGAGGCTTCGGCCGCGTAATTACCACCTACCGGACGAAGCCATGCCGTGAAGCTTCCTAGTCGTGTTTCAGGATGTAGTCCGGTGCAACCGTTGTGGGAGATGGGTCTGGGCAGTTGCATCGATTCCCCTCCAAGTAGAGTGGATAGATTTGGGGATAACAATAACCCCAAATCTATCCACTTTACTTGGAGTGAATAGATTTTTTCTGGGTCTACGTGCTCCATCCTCGGCCACATCATCGCTTAGCATCAGGCCAGTTGGCGGTCAAATGTAGATCCATTTGTCATAAAATAAGAAGCACTTCTCTAAGGAAAATTGTATTGATGAAAAATTTGAGTGGTTAGAATATTTCAAGCACTGTTTAACGTAACTATGTTAGAGCAAATACAATCGAGACTATATTTCTTATGGAGATTAGGTACTTGATATTCCATTATGCAGAATCGCTACGAAGGGACAGTAATTGAGAGTAAGTAATAGTTCGATAGGATCTGATGGGACCACTTTTTTATTTAGACGACAATTTTTATTTACACTAATTTTCGTTCGTCAAATTGCCGTTATTTGTCGAAGATCCTAGTATAAAAATATAGCAGCCACGATGATGAAACGATATTGGGCTTCATAGAGGATTGTTATTGTGATAAGAGACCTATGATCTCTTTTTATAAAATGCTATTTATTGGAAGGAACTTATTGAAATATCATCGTTGCGGTCAGAGCGACCCACTGACCGAAAATGGCCAAAATGACAACAGAATCAAGGTCGATTTTGGTAATCTTTCAATTTTTATTATGGTTAGGACTAAGAGCCAACCTGTTGTTCCAGCCACCATCCGTAGCGGGTAGGCTTTTGACTTGACTTACCCGGTACCTACCGTTCAGCGTGCCTACCAAAGAACAGAGACACCTAAATCAAAAATTCTCTTAGCCAACCTGTATTATATCAAACGTGACTTAACACATCATTTGACGGCGCGGTTGGCGCAATGGTCGAGAGATCTGCACCGCTCTGGCTCGATTCCCGCACGTCGGTGAACGTTTAAAACATTACAACGGGTTATGAGTGACTCCAATTTACAATATTTTCCTTTATAGAAGAACAAAGTTAAGTTTACAAATATTGCAGCCATGATGACGATAGTTACTCATGTTTTTTATTATGCTTTCTAGATTATACCTATTGTAAAGTATAATACGATCTAAAAGTTCTCCTTTTTATAAATGACACAATTTAGTTGTTAGATTTTTAAGGAACTTATAACATATATAGAGAGATAGTTATAAAAATATTACGTACTAGTACCACAGATTACATACTAGTACAGTCGGGATTTCCTGTCCTTATTTTGAATTATAAATCTCTCTCTTATCGTTTAACTTTGGGAAGGCCTACAAGGACTTCACACGTCATGATAATATTTTAAATTTATCCTTTTACAAGGTATTCTGCATATTTTACGCCATGAGCCCTTGACCAATGTTTTCCTATTTAAGATAGTTGGATAGGCAATTCTTTCGTGATTTCATTTTGCTCCCGACATAATTAGGGATATTTTAGTAAAAAATATAAATATGTAATTATGTACCTATTTCCATGTGTACCTACTACAAAAGATATACCTAACACAAGTAGGTACATAATGGGACGTCAATGTCAAATCTGCAGTAGCTACCTAAGTACCTCAGTTTGATTAGGTCTCTAAATGTGAAAAATATTTACCTACCGTTTTTCTGCTGTGCCCTTTGTAAGACGGTGTCAATAACACTAGACAATACTGATAATATTATTTCTTATGTAGTTATAGCCCACCTTATTTAAAGTTAAATCAACGTCAAAATTTGAGTATTCAATTTTCACAACTACCCGACTATACACTTGTTACTACTTTGCTCTTACAATAGGTTATAAGCAGTGTAAATAATATAAACTAATAATTAATTAATATTTCTGTATAATTGGTATGTGGTAATCTAATAGAAACACAAATACAGTATTTTGATTAGTATACAAACATTATTCAAGACATAACAGTAATTCGTCACTTGTTGATGTCTCATAACGCGGATTCTCTGAAATAGAAATACTTGGTAGGTACAATTAATTATAATTATTATTGAATTAATTATAAATAACACCTAATTAAGTCTGTCTTTAACCGGAACTGTTTACTTAATAATGAAAGATGCTTTTAATCTGTTAGTTCAGGGGGCTCGCCCATTTAATTAATTCTTGCTAAAAATTTAAGATAACAGTGACGAAACATACATATATATATCAATACTATATACAGGGTCAGGTTATGTTATCAGAGGTCTTCAATGATACCCTTCTCGTAAATAGGTCTCCATAAAAGTGTTTATCCACCAGTATGTTGACCAGTTGGTCTTCAAGCGTCTCAGATATAAGAGTGAAGTATGTTAATAGTTAAAATTTATCATCGGTTGGTCTCATGAAATTTAAATAAGTTTACTTATTATTCATATGGTGACGCAGTGACACAATTGTTCGTGTTCCTTTGTTACAGTATATTGGAAGAAATGATGAAGATGGTGTTACTTGGTGTGGTGCTCTGGGCGGGAGTCACCTTTGGGAGCCACGTTGCTCCTTATCCCCTAAATCTAATATTCACAACGGGTAAGCCTCTAATATTTAAACATGTTTGTGTTGCTATTGTGTGTAGTAAACAAACCCTCTAACCATTTGCTACTTTCGCAGATATAACGCATCCACCACCTATGTACGATTTCCCATTTCCGAGTGCTGAAATGTTGAAGAGGTTGCCGCCTGTCACGACACTGCACACGAACAGGTCGATTCAAATCAGCAAGCTAGAAGTATCGATGTTAGAACGATTGGAAATTAACCTGCAATCAGCTGGGATTACACCTAAAAGCGGATCAGCTGCTCGTGGGCTCGTGATTGACGGTTACGTCTCTGATAATGCTATGCACTACGAGAAGTCTTCAATGACCATCACGAAGGCGTCCCAAAATCTAGTCTACACTAGGTGCCGCAGGTATGTAGCCAAATGATTTTTTCCTTAATGAAAGTCCTAGGGGTATATAGGTTAGTAGTTTAATAGCTGTTCTGTTTGTCCACATTCAGATATGGTTTGCCTAATGATGAGTGTGCAAGTTTCATCAGCACGTTGACTTTCCGTGCGAGCGAGTTTGGTGGGGAGTGTGCGGCTCTTGAGCGTTTTACGTGTCGAACGAATAAGATGTCCTCAAAGTATCGTACTTTTGATGGTTCCTGCAACAACCCCGTCCGTTCTTCTTGGGGCCAGGCTCTTACTGGCTACAAACGTCTTCTGCATCCCAGATACGCTGATGGCATCGAAGAGGTTGGTTTTACAGCATCGCGGCTCTCGTTCTTGTTTATATTCATCATCAAACTTTGTATTATACGTGAACCTATTTCAAACTTAATATTTATTACCTACGTAGGTACATAACTGGATTCCATTAAAGGATTGTGAGATATCAATATTTATTCAGTGACAGTTTTCGTTATAACGTAAAGATTCTTGTTTGGGACATTATGATATGATTATGTTTATTACTTGCAGCCCCGACGTGCTCTGAGTCACAAGGCACTACCTTCAGCTCGTGCTGTAAGCACAAAACTTACCAACAATCTGGATTTGCCTAATAACGATAAAACGATTGCTTTGGCTGTCTGGAGTCAGTTTGTTTATCATGACCTGGTTCATACTCCTATTAGGAAAACAAGTAAGTTTCGTATTATTTTACCAATTTATTAATAACACATCAGGTCTGTCTGTATGTTTTTCAAAGACAGGCTCATTGATAATTACAGAATATATTGATATTCTTCTCTTTACAGATTTTCACTTCTTACCTATAGTAAATGTCCACGGATAAGATAACTTATATCTTACAAATGCTCCATCAAAACTTCCTAATGTTAATAGGTATTGCAGTAAATAACCTGTTTTTTAATTCAACAGTCCATACAGACCAACCCATCCGGTGCTGCGAAAGTGATGGTTTTCCCCTGACGCCGAGGTACATTCACCCGAGCTGTATGCCCATCACCGTGCCTCATGATGACCCATTCTTCAAGGAGCAGTACGTCACCTGCATGGAATACACTCGTTCTGTAACCACGTATAGAGGAGACTGCAGTTTTGGAGCTTCGGAACAGGTAAGAGGGCTTTTTAGATTATTTTGTAATGTTTATTCAATCTCTTTCGATTTCTCATTAACTTGGCAAGATTAAGACGAGAGTGACGAGTTGATGACAACGATGCAATAACACCACTCTTGGGAAAGCCTATAATTATCAGTTTACTGGGATATCATCATCATCCCCCTGCCCTTATCTCAATATATTTGGGGTCGGCGCAGCATGTATTCTTCTTCCATACATACTCTCTACTTGTACTGGAATGCTGCTAAAGTTTTGGCTATGTTTTATGACTGGCCGCCTTCCTGACGTCAACCCTCATTGTGAATGCTGTTGTTGGTGGTAACCGTCACCAATACGGTCTCCTATCTAGTTATGTCACACAAAATGTTATCCATGCGCCAGGTTCTGATGTTATCCTATTATGGTACTCCGCTAACCGGGCTAATCTGTTTACTGGGATATGCAGTTCCTTAACACGTAGTTTCCATACTTCATAACATGGTTGATTTTAATTATAGGTAGGTACATGTCTTTTTTGACAACTGGAATAATTTCGTGATCTGGAATCATCGTGATGAGAAGGCGTGATTTTTTCAACACATTGTTGTCTGGAACTTTGTCAATATTCTAGTGAGGGAACAACAATATCTACTGAGTCCCTTGAACTCTTATAAGTTATAATACAGAGAGTCCAGAGTAATTTCATATCAGGTCAAGCAAAATAAATTCTCTCATATGTCTAAAGACTTTGTTTGTGCCTACAACGCTGCGTCACCGATCATGCGTCGACGTCGTGCTATGACTTAATAACAAGTAGATAGGTAGTACTTTAAACAATTCGGTGTCTTTGTGTTTATCAATAGCTATAACGTAATTCGAGATATTGTTTCCTTAACACACTTGCGTTTGAACGTTTCTCTGAATCATGATTGGAACGAGCCTTGTTGTTTGTTTTGGAGAAAGTGGTTTGGGTTTTCTTAATAACCAAAAAGAATACCAGCAAGTAAAGAGGTATGTAAAGTCAAGCACATATTATTATGTAGTTCAAGATGAATATTTGCTGATTTGAAATAAGAACTTTTACGCATATTATTATCTGCGACAAGAAAAATATTTAAACATACTTAACAATTTATAGATTGCAAAACATAATATTATTATTACATAATTTATGTTTATAATTTAAGCAGCTTGACGTCAAACGTCAGCTGCTTAAATTAAAAACATAAAATAAATAATGATTTTATTACAAAATTCTATACCATCGATAATATTGGCCTTAGATTGTTATGTTAGGTAATTTCCTTTTTAGGGGTCAATGTGTAAGTGATAAGGACTCATTTAAGCCATAATTCAAATTTTGACAACAATTTATTTTTTTCTTAATGTTCGCCGTTCAAGGAGCAGTTTTCGTCTTGCTAGTACTATGGTTATTACAAATAATTTGTCATTTCCATTTAATTCTTAGCTTAAGTCAATGTATTTGACTTATATATTAATCCTTTTAAAGGAAATTACCTAATATATTAGGACCTTATATATTATAATAACGATAACAAACAACTTTGCTGTTCGCCTATTATCATTTATAGTAGGCACATTACTCGAACGCTATTTTGAAACGGCGTATTTTTTACAATAAAATAACAAATCAATTCTATTTAAATATTTTAATAGGTGTCACACTTAGGTCCAAGAGTCCATTTATTTGCAATGCTAATAGATTCGTCTTATCGATTTGTACTTCAATAGGTTCTAAGTGGGTTCAATTGATAGTAATTACCAATGAGCACGAGCCACGTAGTGGAGTTAAGCTATTAATAGTCCAGTCTAGGTGCTTCTATTGACAACGGACTGTTATATAAGGGAACGAAGTATTTGCGTAATGCACTTGTGTCATGAACTCATGAATACTCTACGTAATATCCGGATTATAGATCTCAGGGACAGACGTGCAGTTCATAACAACTGACGTTGCAACATACAATAACATGTTTTTGTACTGCCTACAGATGTATTGAAATGTGGTATGATTTGCAACTGAACGATAATGAATAATTACAGTTCATTCGCCTTGTATTGTGACCCTGATAAAATAATAACATGCAGTTTTCCTGATGATTGCGTTTAACAATCTAGGTTTATTTTTGCAGTTTTAGTAGAATGTTTTTATTAATATAGCGAAACATATATAAGTACCTAGCAGATTTTTTGTTAGATGTGAAGTTATTTTAAGTCAAGTACTAATAGTGTTCTCGCAATTCACGAAAAGTAACTTATGAGTAATTTGCCTGCAAACTGCAAACTTAAATAACATGCCTCTTCATCCTTTGAATAATATCACAAACAGGAGTACCTACATATTAATAAAAATGTTTTAGAATGACTAATATTATATTCCATATCGGGCTGGATGCATTATGTACAGTTTTGCCATAAAAATCCCTTTGAACGGTTCGCGCAACTTTGCACGTCATGCGATGCGTTTGATGCAACCGAAGATAGCGTTCGTAGAGTTCGACCGCCAACATTTTCAGCTGTATTTATTTTAATATTCAATAAGCGTTTAAGATGCTTCTGTCCCTACAGTATGATAAGGTCGATATTTTATTATAATAATAAAGTACAAGGCTGTAAGTTATTTACATTAATGAATACTTTAAACGTAGCGAAGGTCTCCAATAACAGACATACGGTAGTTTTAAACAAACCTATGAGTACATGACTTAATAACACTATTTATCGGATTATAAGTTGTGGAAAAAACTCACAGAAGAAAGTACATGCATAATGCATGCATTGTTTTATATAAACTGTGGTATATTTTCACGCCATAATCCAAGTGTACACACTCTACTTGCGTTTATTTTCATTTACCGGATGTAAACTGACACTGGCCTCGTTGTAATTCAGTTGTTACAAGAATATTGGTTTTATTGTAGGTTTTGTTATTACTGTGTATGGTAACATTGTTAACTGAAATAGCCATGAGTATTTACGTAGTGTCGACCTTCTTTAGACCGGTTTGGTTATTTAATAAACTTTACAGTAGCCATCGTCATGTAACCTGTTATTTCCTGAATATTTTATGTACATAGGTAATACGTATCGATCAGTTATTTGCTTTTGGATAAAAATTGTTACAACATTTTCGCTTGAAGTAAGGACGGAGTTTCACTATAATTAAAAATATCTTGTGTAGCAACTAGAAATGATAATAAAAGGTTAATAGCTGTTATATTCATCTATTAAAATACTTTTTATCTTCATTAAAAAATATTGCAAATATCGTTATAAGTTAAAACAAACAAACCAAGCACATCTGCTGAGTGAAGAATGTAAAAATGACACCACCCGTTCATTTGAATTCTATTGTCAAGGATGTTTTAAACGTTTATATCTAAAAAAATACGTTTATAGAACACCATAACAGTTATATTTTTTATTCCACCGGTTTTTTTTATTTTTAGCTTTTAATGAGTAATATTTAACGTTTAGTCACATCGCTAGTAGCAACTTACATGGAGGGGTTAACAGTAACATTTATATTATGTATATGTCGCAGATGGATAGTAGAATCCGCTGTTTTACAATTTTGCTTGTTATAGTTCAGTAATTATGTAAAACCGCTAAACGTCGTTCAGCTGTTTTTCATAACTTGTTTTGTAAATCAGCTAACAGTTTTGTAAAAAAGCAGATTCTACAATCCATCTGCGACATACATATTTTCATTGCGGTTGGACCAATATAAACATACAATTCAATAGAACTCAGAGCATTGTCTGTTGTGAATTATTAGTTAGAATATTGTTGTACAATATTAAGAATATAGGCCAATAGATCAAAATGTGATAAGGTTTTTATATAAATCACAGGGCATTCCTAAATAAAATATATAATTATTATAATTTATAAAATAGACAACTGGAACGGTGTACCTAAAAATGTTGTAGGCTTCGTGTTAGATTATCTTTATAGGGGCAGTCGTGGCTCCTGCGTACCTATTCGCTATCTCGGTTGCCAACCGAATTGATGGACACTTTGTAGTACATTGCGTCGTGTGTTACAGCTTGTCTATGATGAGCAACAATAGTAAGAACTTACGACGCAATGTACTACAAAGTATCCATCAATTCGTTTGGCAACCGAGATAGCGAATAGGTACGCAGGTCACTGTCGCTGGAGTACGAGCAGCGTCAGGAAACGATGGTCATGATGACATTTTGCACTCGATATCGTTACCTTAGGTTAACTTTAACACAAATATACTTACTTATTGTATTATGTAGGTATTTAAAAATAATCACAGGATGTCTAATTTGTAGAGGCAAGTTTATAGAATTCAGATCAATCATTCAAACGCATCAATGCATGCGTAGCGAACTCTAAAGTAATATTTTGTGGAAAGAAAAATACGGTCGTGAGCAGGATATGAGTGGCTCCGATAATTATTAAGTTTATAGAAGCTATTGCAAATTATTAGAAGGCAATGTACAATTAGACTTCTGATTTGACACTAATGCGTTGACCTTTTTTCCTCAGATGAACCAAGCGACTCACTTCCTTGACGGATCCAACATCTATGGTTCCAACAGCAGGGATGCGGCAGCTCTACGCGAGAAGACTGGAGGCCTACTGAAGACTTCCAACATTGAAGACGAAGAACACATGTCCTTGGCTGCCAATCCTACTGAGAAATGCCTTGTTGACAGCAGCTCTGCTACTTGCTTTAATGCGGGTAAGTCACACAAAAATATTTTTAGGATAGTATAAAATAATAAAATGAGGTAGGTGCTTATCTTTACCTATATGACTTACTTACTTAATGTCCTATGTCCCCTTGACGGGGCAGAGGGCATCCTCAGCGATCCTCCATCGCGTTCGGTCTTATATATCTACTATACATATACATATCTCTACGTACGTTTGTTGTTATTTAATATTGTTGCGTTGATATTTATTGTTTTGTCGCAGATATGGAAAGAAACGAATACAGATAAATCTTCCAAATGCATTAACGCATGCGTAGTGTAAAAAAATTATAGACAGAAAAATGCAGTCGCGAGCAGGATTCAAATCTCCTCCCGGATAAATACTCCAGGCACTTTGCCAACTACGCCATCCTGACCTCTGCTCACATTCATATTTTATTAACAGCAAAGTTTAGTCGTGTTGGTTCAGTCATCTGTTTATGGATTAAATAGAAAGCGATCGAGATGATTTAGTTGGCAGAGGGCCTGGATAAAAATTGATGGAATTTATAATTTGATGATGTAAAAAAAAACAAAATGTATAAGCTATTAGAAATATTTGGCTATCTATAAAATCAGCAAAAAGTCTTATTTAATCCAATAAGACAGATACATGATCTCATCGAAATATAAAATAATTTAACTCCTGTTCGCAAATGGAACAGGTAAACAAAAAGTCACTAATAAATGCATTTCACACATATAGATTCTGATTTAGATCTAACTCATATTTCCTGTTAAATATCGAAATGTTAATTGAAGGTGTTTTATTTAAATAAACAAGAGAAATAGAGGTATGACCATTTATTTACAAAATTCATACATACCTACAATGTGGAAATACAATGACAAAGATAAAGGTAGAGATAGCGAAGATAACAAAATTTTGTTATTAAGATATCAGTCTATTTGATGCTTGTGTCATCAGATAAGATAAGTAATAGGTTTGTAGTTATCTAATTAATTCCATCACGTATAAATGAGACAAAAGTGTTTTGAATCTAATGGTGAATATATTACAGCATTCTCCCAGCCAGTAGCATAGCAAGATATTTAAAGATGTTCTATAGAATTTCAGGATACAATTATCTGGTATTAATTATCTAGTTTAAGTCCTCTTTAGTTGCCTAGTAGGTACTTATTATAATTTCAATTTTGTTGATGAATACTTTACATACTTACGCAATTGTAGCAATTTAAATCACAATGACCTAGTTATAGAGTTCATTCATCAATGTGTTCAATCCAAGGGCACTTTGTCCACGTTTAGAATTGAAGATAGCATAAACATTCATTAAATAATTTCGTTGGATAGTATTATCAATTTAGGTTTCATTGACCTCTTTACTAGATTTAAAATAGAATCTATGATTAGCTTTTCGCTCAATATTATGTAAGTCGCACATTACGAAGTAGGTGCGTCATCAGCCGTCAGAAATGATCTAGTCCTTTCTAGAAAATTCTTAATTTTATGGTCATATTTGTATCATCACTGTTGAATATTGAATGATTATGATGCCAGTTGGATGCATATGTCAAATTGTTTAAAAGAAGTTCATGATAATTAATATAATGTAATTAAGATGCATGTTTACTGGTAGTTTAACAGCAAAACATTTACATTATTCTCTTTCATGGACTTTTTCTTTTGGCTTAGAGTTTTCTCGATGGATCTTCAAAATACGATCATCCTCTTTATCTTTACTTCCTCTTCACTTTTCTAAATAAAAAGTAAAAAAAACTCTCTATATTCGTAGTTTAGAACCTATTAAATTTTAACATTCTAATATCGCAATATTTTGTCATTAGGCGATGCTCGTGCCAATACTCACCCCTGGATTGCCAGCATGTATTCGTTATGGACAAGGGAGCATAACCGTGTGGCGCGAACTTTAGCAGCTCTGAACCCTGGCTGGAACTCCGATCGTCTGTACCACGAGGCTAGAAGGATTGTAGTAGCTGAATTGCAGCATATAACTTTCAAGAACTGGCTGCCTGCGTTGACTGGTAAGGCTTATTCATTTACTTCGTAAGACAAAAACATACTTTGATAATAAAACTACTGTAAATAATTTTATTAGATACCTAGTTCAAGTGTACTTATTGTGTATACATAATACTTACCTATAGGCACATGTATGTAGGTATCCTATACATAATTCAAGTGTTTTATGTATAGACTAAGGCCAAGTGTATTATCTGTATAATATAATACATGTCCAAGTGTATTACATTACACAAATAATACACTTGGACATTCTTTCATCATTATATTGTATCTATAAAACAATAATTGAATCCCACAATAACAACACAAAAAAAGTTATAGAAAAGTAGCTACAATTCTCTCTGTATAATGTTTTTTTTTTGTATAGAACAATGAAGTTTGTAGTCCTCTACTACGCAATAGATCACATGCGTAGAGGCGTTCATAACCGGATGCAACCTCCGGCTGCTAAACATTTGTTAAGGTTAAGCAAACCTTGGCACAGTCAATCTGAAGATTGATGACCGGTTCATCCGAATGTCTCCGAATTTCGGAGGGTCGTAAACTGTTGGTCCCGGAACAGTCCCTTAGCTAAGTCAGAGGGCTGGCTTGATATGTGCGTAGGTTGGCTTCTAAAAAACCAAATAAAAAGACTAAACAATTTTATAAACGATTTCTGAATATATATTTCACGACTTGCTAAAAAAGGAGTGTTATGATTTTAGGGTTATGTGGTATGTTTGTGAGTTTCTTTATTCCTCCATAACTTCCAAATGCCTGAACCGATTTAGATATACATATATAGATTTTATAGGCAAGTAAAATTAATGAGAAAATGTTTCACAGTACCGTCCCCCGACTGCGATGAAAAGTCTTCACTTACCTTATTTTTCACATTTGACTCATGACAGACGTGCTTTTTAATTTTGTTATCTATCGACTCGATTATTATCACACAAAATAGAAATATTCATGTTATCAAGTACAATTTTGTACTTTTGCGAGTAACTATACTAATTATTTATTTTCAACAGGAAAGTCATTTGCCGAACTCACCGATAGCTATGACGCCGGATACAACTCTGATATTGACCCCACAATCACTAACTCCTTCGCGACCGCTGGCTTCCACTTCGTTAACAGTCTGTTAGACCAAGACATCGAACTGGTCGACAAGAGCAACAATGTGACGTCACACAGGCTTATGCACAACTACTTCAAGCCAGAGATCGTCTCGCAGAAGGGAGGATTGGAAAAGATCTTGAGAGGAATGGTCAGCCAAAAGAGCCAAGAAATGGACTTTAATTACGATGATGACGTAAGTTTTATGTAAAATATAAGTAGATACTAGAAATAGAATGTAGGTAAAAGAGAGAGGTAGGTACTTGATTAATAATTCAATAAAAAAATACAGTTCCGGTTCAGAGCGCCTATAGTTAAAGTACCTCTGAATTATGAATGAAGAAATTTTTAATGAAGTTGCATATAATAATATCGAGGGCAAATAGTACGTCGTTGTGACGTAACAGTCGATAAATAATCGATAGGTTGAAGTAATTATAGGTGTCAAATAACACCTCAATGTCGACATATCATTTTGATACTCTGACCGGTCAATATACTTAATTAGTAGCGTCTAAGAACCGTCACAATGTCTTTTTCACCCTCGACATTGGCAAAATCATCGACTAACGATGGAAACATAAGGAAATAAAAAAAAAAAAACATACTCTACATCTACACGTACATTTCCAGAACTAAGTCAAAACAGTGCATAGTATATGTTTGAAGATGTACAGTTCGCAGGTTTATGTTAATATTACTTGCACTTAACCATCTCACCGACCGAAAATGTTTACTTTTCCTAATCACTGCAATCACTCACCTTGAAAAGGTACATAAAGCATAATGATGAAGTTTTAAAACCGTACTTAGGCAAACGTACTTCCTTATAACTGAATGGGCACAACGATGATAAAAAATCAATTTAGTGTTTGGAAACTCGCATGAAATGACTTCCTGCGTATGAGTCAAATGTCGCTGAGAGTAATAACAAAACCAGAAAGAATTGTTATGGATTTTTAACGAACGTTTGTTCTTGCCTTGAACAATGGTTGAATGTCACATTGAACGTGTTTACCTTAGCGTACATGTGTATAAATGCAGACACTGATTTATTTACATCATGTGATGTGACTGCGTGTAGAATTATTTACATATTATTAGTGCTTTAGTACCAAGAGTTATAATAATAAAACTTTAGATGAAACGAGGTTTTAATTTTTTTTTAATTCTTTACACAAACTGATCGTAACGATTCAAGTCCAATTGACTTTACTTATAAGGAAGACAATTCTGTTTGCTGATGCTATTTCCGATTTTAGCTGGCGGTAAAATATAAGGAACTGAATAAGATAATTTTATGAAATGTAATAGTCCAACTTTTTTGTAGTTTTTACGGTTACCTCATTATTGTTTAGGAGTCCTTACTTCTTACTATAATATGCATATATGATATAGGTTTTGATTACTCAGTCATACTAATGAGGTCCATTGGTCCTTGCTTTTGTTTAAGTACATAATAAAAGGCTTAGTGGCATTGACTGTACTGCTAGGAATAATTATAATTTCTTGTAAACCTGTTTGAATCGGATATACTGGTAGTTTGTACTAATAATAAATGTCTTATCTCTTTGCGACTCGTTGGTTATCAGCATGAATAAATTATGTTTACACGCGAATCGAGTCTGTAGAATCAATAATAGCATTCTATGGATTATTCATGTCATTTCAGGCTGTATTTTTAGCTGCATTAGCTAAATCTAGTTAGTTCTGCAGTAAAATTGTAATAACGGACTATATAAGTACTAATTAATTTGTTACAGTGCATTCGATTTCAAGTTATATTACTTACATGCAAAAGTTTATTTTTCTTTAACAGCTGTCTACACTCTTCATTCATATAATGCAGTTGCCTCATAGTACTGAGCGTAATCTCAGAAAGACGTAGGAACCCATGCTATACTACTCAAATTTGTGTTTGGTTTTAATACTAATAAAGTCTAATTTCCTTCGATAGCTTCGTCAGCATTGGTTGGGTGGACTAGATGTTCTAGCAATTGATGTTCAACGTGGTCGTGACCATGGTCTTCCTGGATACACTCAGTACCGTTCTCTTTGCGGCATGCCTGCTGCCACCACCTTCCATCAGCTGGCCGATGTTATCCCAGACGAGGTATGTAGCTATTCCACTATTAATATATATATATATATATTCCAAGACTTAAAATAATGATTGGTGTACCTACAGTATAACATATTTGTATTTCTAAGAGGAGTAATTTTTTTCATGGTTACTTCATAAATGGCATAAAGCTATATAAATAAATTTGCTGAGCATTCTAAGTTAAAGACAACTAAACCCCGCACAAAGCCAAGAATCAGGAGAGGATTTATTTTTATTTTTATTGAAATTACGCTAATATACTTACCCAAGTATTGTTGAAAAATAAAAGAAAAATCTAACCATAAGCGAGGTAATAAAAGTCAACGAAAATGTTAACAAATTCCTATTATTTCTTTACAGACTGTTGACAAACTATCGAAGCTGTACGAGCAGCCAGGCGATATCGATTTGGTGATTGGGTTGATGGCCGAGAGGCCCGTCCCCGGCTCATTGCTTGGACCCACTACTATTTGTCTCTTAAGTGAGTATCTTGTGTAGATTTCTAAAAGAATAATTGTTTCTTTGCATTTTCCGCTTCACTATTTCTCCTTTCGCAGCTCTGTTGTAAATAAATCTTTTAGAAATAGTACCTTTGTACTCAGGTTGTGTTTGCTATTTTTTTCTTGTACAACGTGTGTGCATAAGTTATAAAATAAATAAATTACAGCACATTTAAATTTAATCCATTGTAAAAAATCGGTATCTTCCAAGTTTCACGTACTTCAAGTACCTTATTTTCTTGGAATCTTTAATTTATTTTAAACTAATCTTCTTATACTTCTCCAACAGAGGAACAACTATGGCGCACAAAGGCAGGCGACAGGTACTTCTACAGCCACCAGGACGAAGCCGGCAGATTTACCAAGAGACAGCTCGTGGAACTGAGGCGTGCATCACTGGCCAGACTAGTTTGTGATAACACTCCCTTCGACAGAATACAGAAGGACGTTTTCCAACCAGCTTCTGACAGGTACATTTAAGTTTTATATTACCCTCATCATTATGACTTTAGCACAACGATATCTCAGCTTACAAAATCAAACGTTAAAGTTTATTTTTGATTGAAAGCAAAAAGGCCTGTCTGCGAGCCATGTCAGAATACATAAAGAGGGGTGCTTGCCTAGCCTTTTCCCATTTACATTGGGGTCGGCTTCCAGTCAAACCGGATGCAGCTTAATACCAGTATTTTACATGGAGCGACTGCCTATCTGACCTCCACAACCCAGTAACTGGGTAACACGATATCTCGTGGTATGACTGGTTGTCAGACTGTCAGGCCTCTGACTACCCGTTACGGCTGTCATAGATCTTAATTTGACAACTGGGACTGACGGCTTAACGTGCTCTCCGAGGCACGGAGGGGTATCGGTATGAAATGATGGTCACCCATCCACAGACCGACCGTGGCAAGCGCAGCTTAACCTCGATCGACCAATCTCTGCGGCAGTTACTTAGCCACGAGCCCCTCCATACATAAAGAGGGATGCCGTAAAGTATTATATTAGGGTTCAATACTGTTATAAGACTAAGGAAATGTATAACCTACTCTTAAAGTACATTATTTTTTATGTTTCATGAAATTCGTTCGGTTTGCTCCTAGTTAACATAAACTAAAAGTAACTGAGTTTTAGTTTTACTATTCTAGCCCTGGCGGAAAGAAGTGTGCAGATTTATTATTACGGAAGCTATCGATACCATCCTCAAAATGCTTCCTACTTGCACACGTTGACTATGATTTTCATTCCCATTGTTGCTTTTGCTGTCATAAATTATTGTTTGTTTCAATTTGTTAACTCATTCTGTTTTATCTTTGCAGCAATCCTATTGTTCCATGCGAAGAAATCAAGAAGGTGAACCTTGAAGCGTGGCAGGACCCAGCAGAACAACCTGATATTTTGACCCGGACAAACAAGTGGCTGAAGAATAAAGTCAGCAGTTCCGGAAACTCCACCAAGTAGACACCAGCACTTAGTATAAGTATCTGTATGTTTTTTTAATCTGTGGTGCAAGTTAGGCCAATGTAATTAGTTTTTAGTGTTAGGCGTTTATGTAATTTGACCATCGAGTACTTAAATAAATATCTCGATGTTTGGAACCAACCCAAGTTAGAAACTGAATATCATCGTAGTTACGGTTATTATAGAGAATGTATTAAGACTGTTCCAGCTTGCACTGTAGACGTTAAGTAAAATGTAGTCGAGCGATTCAGTATTTTGGTTGATTGTGACAGTGTGCTTATTTAGTTAGTCGTAGTAAAAACCACGTTCCTCGATGCGAAAGCAAAAGAGAACTTTTAAGTCATACGACTATAGTGTGTAGACCATTCGAACGTCTTCTAAAATTTGAGATTCCTCTTATTTATTATGAAGACAGGCTTGGTCATTTGCCTGTCGTGTGATTGTACCGTGTCGTACAGTGGCTGTGATATGTGGACTGTGACGTCCGCTGCATAGAGAAAAAAGTCTCGAATTCGGGACGTGAGTTTAACTCTTGAGATCCATATGTTAAAAGATCCAAGAGTTGTATATAGTAACAAAAAAAGGACATCAAAATAACATGTGTTGGAGAAAGTCAATGCGAATTTAATATTACGTACTTATTCTGATAATCTGGCCAAGGAAATTTTTAAATCATTGAATAAAGTGTACCCTGGCAAAAGGTTGTGGTTACGTTACGGCAACACAGTTCTAATTATTATTATGCGTGTTAAAAATATCGTTTGGCTTGTCAACATGACTGATGAAGTAATGCTGGGTGAGGGTGACAAGAGATTTCTTTTGCGTGATGCACGATGCGATCCAATTACGGATTCTGGCTTTTGGTGCCATTTCGAGGCTAACCAGTTTTCACTGAGATTTATGATATCTTGAGCCTTATCATTATTTTGATCGCTGTCGTGTACTTATGGTGCATTCGAGTGAGTTCTGTCTACAAACTCAATATTTTGAACCCAGTATTTTTTTACATCTCAACGCTTATTTTCTATTGTTTCCCGTTATTTCGTCTTGTTTTCGAGTTCTTTCTTTTCTCTTATGAATTAATTATGGTGATAGTTTTAAGTTTTCGGGCATACATTGTTTAATACCTTCTTTTATTTACAACGAAGATTAATTGCGATGGCATTAAATTGTGTGCCATCAATGCCAAAGACTGGAATGGAACTGATAGCGGCTATCAAATTAAAATTTGTTATTTAGTTGAAATTATCTCAATTTTTACACATGTGAATTTTAGCTACATTTACAACAATTTTATAACTGTTAAAGTTTAAGAAAATGAAAAGATGTCAATAAGCGTTAAATTGTTCATAGTATATAATTCTACTAATGTCTTGATTATTTCTCGAAAACATGCCCTCGACTTTTATTAGAAACATTGAACTTAATGTACTTACCTATATTGTTCTTTCTATAAAATGGCACAATTGTTTTGTTTATTAATAAAGTTTGGATCAGGATATAAAAGGTAGATAAGTATGATACCTTACACGTATTGTTTTTGTCACAAAGTTGCACTAGGTATTATATTTGTGTACTTATACTATTCTATTTTATAATTGTAGTATCTGTTGTCTTCCTTTGCGAACAAAATGATTTTAACTGAAATTAATTGAATGTTTAGATTGAAATGAACTTACTCTTTCTTATCCTTAAGCGCTTTTTTACGTTAATAAATTTATTTACTATGTATTTTTGTATTTTCACTTGGTGGTCCTACATCAAATACTTCAAAATGAGGGTAGGTAAAGGGATTAAAGCTGTTGCCTCAGTCATTAGCAGACACAATAGATTTTTATTGTTACAACGTACAGATCTGTACGTTACTGAGCCGAAAGGTTAGAACCAAATGTCCTTATTTCAGGATTCAGGAGTCAACTCTGCGGTTAGAAAACTGCTTAAGTGATGTTTTTAGTCATAAATTTGATACCTGGAGGAAGGAGCCTACCCTATAACTCGGAAATTAGTTAACATATGAAGTTGATATCTTAGATATATGAGTATTGAATGTTGTATATTTCACCGTACAATTGTAAATACCGTTAGATTATAATAATTCTCGCGATATTGTAAACTGACGAAAAATTGTGAACTGCAACCAACCATTTACAATTTGAAGTATTATTTCTCGGAAGTTCTATCAATGTCAAATCGTCAAATTGTATTCTTTCCGGTTTTATCACCCGTAAAATTGTGAACCTTGTGTCGCAGATGTATTGTAGAATCCGCTGTTTTACAAATTTGCTATCTGAATTACAAAACAGATCCGTTTTATACAACAGCTAAACGTTCTGTATTGCCATTGCGCCACGTTTAACAAAACTGCTACCCACGTTTAGACGGAATGCAGAATGACATATTTACAGTCAGACTGATTTATTTATTGTATATGTAAATTAAACGGACAGTCACCACTTAAGTTAATGAATTATCTTATAAAAATATCTTATATTAAGTATTCTGATTTATCTTTACGTAGCTGGGTCGACGGGATCTATTTTTATTTCTGTAAGATCAGGAAAAACCTAAACACGTTTCGCTCTTTGAACCTAATCTTTTCGTGTCGGGGTACACTGAACTGACTGACCTGTTGGTCTAGTGGTTAGTAGCCCTGACTGCTATGCCGGAGGTCGTGGGTTCGATTCCCACCCAGGACAAATGTTTGTGTGATGAGCACGATCATTTGTTCTGTGTCTGGGTGTAATTTATCTATAATATGTATGTAAGTATGTTTATCAGTTGTCTAGTACTCATAACACAAGCTCTGCTTAGCTTGAGACTAGACGGCGTTGTGTGATAGTTGTGGAATATTATTATTATTATATTATTAACTCTCGAGCTCACTCCGCTCGCTCATGCATCAATTTGATTTATTTAATAGCACTGTTTTATAAACAGCTGATTTTACAATCCATCTGCGACATGGATACAGAATGAGCTACCTACCGCCAAGGCTGACCAATCGGCGTCAGTTTACAATTTTACGAGTGATAAAATCGGATAGATTGATAACCCCGTCGGTTGGTTCACAATTTGACGGTTTGACATGGATAGATTAATAAACTATCGAAAATTAATGGTAAGTAGTATGGTACTGTTCACAATTTATCGAAAGTTTACAATCTCTCGAGATAGATTATTTATAAATTAACGGTGTTCGCAATCATACGGTCACGTATACAATTATTAAAATACATAGAAGGGATAAATAGGTATTACCCCAGGGCTCAGAAAATATGAAGCTGCTCGCCCTATATGCTACAAAAACATGCTACAAAATGCTTTACATGCTACAAAATTAACTTTTACATTTTAGTAGGTATACTGTAAGGTGTATACAACTGTGGGATATTTCATACAGTTAGCATAGTTTTTTAAACTTTTACCATTTTTTTTGTATTTATATAAATGCGTGGCGGCGGATAGCTTGCGCGGCTACCGCTTTTGATATCGCGGTGATATCCCATCAATGATATATCTATAATTTTGTATGTGACACATACAATTCCTGTTGATCAAATTAAATAAATTTATATATTATTAACGAATTAGTACAGTTACTTACTATATACTTACATATTATCAATCTCAATAAAAAAACGTAAAACTTACGTATTTTTAAATGTTTTTATTTTATTTTCATTATACTACTAAATTGTTACTACTACTAAATTGTATAATATAATATAAAACACCTCCCATAATTTTTTTCACACCACAAGTTTCGTGTTACTTTGCCACATATGTGGAACAAAGTGGCGTTGAACAAAAAATAGGGTGTGTGCTAACACACCCTATATTATTCAATTCTGAGAATACTGTGGGTCAAATGGGACGAGATAACAATGTTTAAGTTTGGTCCTAATACTTATTGAATTATGTACAGCTGCTGTAAGTATTTAGTTTAATATACAGATTTTAAACATATTTTTACCTTAACTTGGAGATTGGTAAAATTTGTTGATAAAATATAAATATAAATTGAAAATCTTTAATTTTAAAATTATTTCTACAAGTTGAATTATACAACAAAGGCATGTCGCCTAACAAAATTACTAAATAAGTCAACAAAAAATATGTCAAGGAGCGCTATGAAAGTTTAAAATAAGGAATATGAGTGCTGTCACACTTGCATTTTCTTAAGTAAAGTTTGAACATTAAATGTGTTTATAATAAATGTAGGTACCTAACTAAGCACATAATGAAGTAATGAAATTAGATTGTTTATATTGTGTAAACCAGTATTTTAACCGCCTTGATGATTATAAATAAAAAAGCCGATCTTATAATGTTATACGCACGACACGCAGTGGATTACTTAGCTTTGGCGCAGTCCACTGTGGGACATAAGCATCTCCTAACTCTCGCCACTATAAAAACTCCGCTTTTGGGCATATGCCTCTCACAAGTCTCGCCACTTTATTTAATTCAGCCTATCGTAGTCCACTGCTGCTTCTGGTTGTTTGTACAAGGAAATAAGATATATTACGTAAAATATAAAAGTTTGTATATACCTACTTGGGTAGTATAATAGTTAAGTATGTTCAGAAAGGAAACAAGGGGACATACAAAGAGCCTTGTCACAACCGACACAGTATGTTTGCACCCGTTTCTTGCAGTTATGACAGACGCGCCTCAACCGGCCGCTATGCCCAGGTAGAAACGGGTACTCCAACAGGTGATGATGTTTAACGTCAAAAAACTTGTGCTTTAAAATTACAGGTACAACAAGGGAAACGGAAGAGTGTTTTTTAAGAATCGATTTTACTAATGATGTTCTGAAATCGCGATGATTGATAGAAGAAGAAGATTGTTTTACTAAAATGAATGCATTTAAAAAAAAACACACTCGTTGAGGAGTCTACGGAAAAGCTTTTTGTACCAAACCTTTGTTCTTTTTCTTTCGAAGGGGTACATTGCCAGCATCTGGTCCTTTTTGTCCACCCCACCCATCATGACGTTATGGTCCCATATCAGGGTGGGTTTGGATCGGCCATTAACACGACCAACTGTGTTGCCATGGTATGTAGAGATCATCGCAACTCTGTTCAGATCCTTCCTTACAATTAAGTCAACATCACCTGACGTGAAGCCAGTGACCTGGCCTGGATTCATGTTTGCTTTGCTTAGACTGTTTAGGGCCTCGGGCACAAACAGCCGATTGGTCCTTAAGGTCCCGACGCAGTCAAACCCTAAGGTCTTTAATTTTCGGGCAAGAGCTGGCGAATTGTAAAAATTATCCATCCACAGCGTGTGACCCTTGTTCTCAAGACCTTGTATTAGTCTTAAAACAATTCTCGGCGTAATTGCATCTGACGGATCCTGATGAGACTGCTGCTGCGGCAACCTTTTATGGGCGTGAACCTCAAACCACCACAAATAACCGGTTTTTGAGATTCACAAATCTCATATGTTTTAATTCCTACTGTGGCGATTTTATTTCGAATGAATTGGTTGATCTCCAACCAACCTTTCCATTGCAAAGGAGATTCATCCCATCAAGGCGATATTTTGGCCCATGTTATACATAGCTTGAAATTTTTTGTTCAAGTGTGACAGCAAAGGTTGAATTTTAAATAATTTTGCCTCGGAAGCGTCCAGTTCTAGTACACAAAGGTCCTGAAATGAAAACACTTATTTAACAATTGAAATCTCTTCAGAGTCATCTATGCACTAAAACCAGGGGTATAAAATATGTCATGAGCGGCACTCCAGTACTCCAGCAAATTGCTCTTAACCACAATACCCATCGCGAGAACCATGGCAAAATAAGCATACAGTTCGTCTGGCGAAGTATCACGCCAGTCGCAGATACGACTAGTAGGGCGGAGAGTGTGGTTGAGAATTTTCTGTTGTGCCAAGCCCTGAGCGTACCTATTCGTTTCCGTGGCAATGTGTTCCATAAATTGCCGATCCCAAATGGCAATGTAAGTGTCATAAGGGTCGACACATGGAGTTGTTGGACCTAGATTGCTCTTGGAAAACGTTTCCCTTCTCAATGCTGGTGGAACTGGGGGGTCTGGAAACGATGTCCACTCGAAATCATTTAAATCGTAGTGCTGTTCTGCTTCCACGGTAGTTGGAGAAGTGCTGGCAGTGGGACTTGTCAGATAGTGATGAAATGAAAGTTAATTTTCAAACAGTTAAATAGTTGTTAATTTGGATGATAAATTGAGCTTCCATTTCGATATGGATACATATATACCATCAATCATTTTCTTAAATGATTCTCAGATTGCGATGAAAATTCTTTAGTACCTACATAGTTTTCATTCAACACTAAAACAACTAGTTTTTCACTTTTTAGTCCAGATATGGCAGGCGTGCTTTTTAATTAATTATTTCTTTACAAGTAGCGGTATTAAGCATGCTATTAGTAAAATAATTAAAACAAATAATAAATAGGTAATATCGTAAAATTATTTAATTAAGTAACAATTATTTCCATGCCTAGTGAACTCCATGACAAATGTCTGTAGTTTCCTAGCTCTATATTATAACTCGCCAAAGCGAACTTCAGTCGATACTGACTGAGTTTGTTAACAGAGTACGATGCGTCGACTTGACGCGATGGCGAGAGCGATAAGCGGCGCGGGGTCAGGAGGGGAGGGCACATTCTGTCCGAGTGTCCGCTCAGATTTCAAATTAAGTTGTCGAGACGCACACATGTAGTTGAATTGAAAAAATAGAAATCTATATGGCTACCTACTATGTGAGACATCTCATAGTAGACATATATATTTAATTTTTCACACTACTCAATACCTGCCTACTCCCATTTAAGAAGAGTCTAGTTAGTTAATTTTATTTTGTTTTACATTACATAGGTTTACCTAAAGTGTAGGTAGGTCTAACACATTGATATACTAATTAGAGAGCCAATGGCCGTATACCGGGCATAATTCCGGGCCGCTACTGAAAATTCAATAATTGCTTGCTCGACCCGGGATTCAAGCCCCGGATCTCATGGTCAGCAGCCGCGCTTGCAGACACTAGACTACTGAAGCGATAATTCAGTTTTACATTTTAATGTATACTACATTTTGTTGTACGTTACATTACATTTTGCTAAGCCGGTGCGGTAACAAACGACACAGGTTTAACTCTCGAGAGCTTGCGGCACACTGACCTACCTCAGAACAATAATATATGACATAAATAAGTACCTAACACACTGGTCAATGACAGTCCAAAAATACATACATTGTAATTTGACACTGACTCCCCGATTCTAGCTACTCTGCGGAAAATCTTAGTTACAGCCCGGAGTTTGGAGTTGTGCCCGGTAGATGGCAACGGGCTCACCACCTATTACATGAAATGTGGGTGTACAACTGTGCAGGTATCTACACCTCTACCTACCCTTTCGGGGAATACAGGCGTGGTGATATGTATGTATAAAATATCCACTAGTGTCAGTCGCAAAATAAAGTACTTGAACCTCAAGAGGAACTTATTGTTTATATTTACAGCAAACATTTCCCTAATTAATAAATAATTGACATCACGCGATTTGAATACAACTACGTTCATTAACGTTGCAAACACAGATAATTTAGCTATATGATTGAACAGCTTGTCGCGAGATATATCTGTGTAAATAAACCAAAATACAATAATTATGTAACTTGAAGTTGACACAAGTAATTATAAGAAAAAAAAATGTATTTTATAAAATAACACAGGTAATACTCGCGACAAGCTTTTATATCTTTTAAATTGTTTAATGTAGGTAATAAATTGGGTTTGAATTTAAAGCTTATTTTCCTCTTTTTAGAATATAGGTACCTAATTATCTGCTCACAGCTCAAATTTAAAATAAGAATCAACGACATTCATGACTTTAATTATGGGAACGAACTGAATAAATTAATTGCAGTAGTAATTTAAATGTGTAGTGTTGAAATTTAATATATACTATACTTGGGTAGACAGGATTTACCTTATCGTGTCATAAATCCGCTTCGTAAATATATTAAAACTACAGTCCTATCACAATATAACATCTTATGTATCATTCGGACTGGCCAAGAAAAAGGAAACGTTGTTTATTTGCTGTCAGTTCAGGGTCTATTTTTTGCAGAATTACCAATTTATTCTGTGGAATTACCTAATTGCTTCAAGTAGTTATTTGATAAAATACTACCTGTTTAAATGTAGATATTATTCCAACAAGTTGGGAGGTTATCTACTTCAGTTTCACTTCTTCAATTATCTTTGTTATGTTCGAAGCTGCATTCTGGGACTATCGTTCTCTTATATAATTTCCTTTACTTCTCTTGAACTGAGAACAGTATAACATACTTCAATATTCCTTCTTCTTCTTCTTATCGTGTGGTTGATGAACAACTTAGTGTCAGAGTTTAAACCACCCGTAGGTCTCTGACATGGCTTTGCTAGTTAGTGTGCTGGTTTCCTCACAATGTTTTCCTTCATCGTTTTAAGCAAGTGATAACTAATTAGTTTATAATACACACATGACTTCAAAAAGACAGTGGTGCGTGCCTGGGATTCGAACTTGCGACCTTTAACTTGTCAGTTCAACAGTCATACCACTAGGCTATCACTGCTCGATTCAATATTCCAAAACTAAAGAAGCGGACGCGTTATTGATAAACTCCATATAGGGAAAATGTCATCTCGTCAGTCACTGTTGACTCGCTAATTGTCAGGCACAATAGAAATATCATTGTTATCAAGTACAATTTTGTACTTTAGCGAGTATAACAAATAAGTATCGACTCTAACGCCAACTGAATAGTCTTATTGATTGTGTGAGAATGATTTGTCTAATGTTGATGGTTTAAAATTATCAGGTAGTGATTTTGAACCACCACAGAACGGGTCCCATAAAAGCCGCGAACGAAAAAGTCTATATATGATTAGAATTTAGGATTTATTGAGGTACAGGATTACACGAATTCGTTTAGACTGAAGTCACTCAAAAGTGCTACTTTACTTTCGCCTGTGGGATTTTATCTTATTTTTCTACGACTGATTGTCGTAGAAAAATAAGTTCTTATAACATTTAAATCACATATTAACAATACCAACAACTCCAGACAAGGGTAATTTGTAATGAATGCTGTAAATAAATATATAATTTCGTCATATTGGAAATTTCAAAAATGACCTTGACGCTACTTATTTTTTAAACTGCCCAAGTGCGAGTCGGATTCGCTCATTTAGGTAAGGTTCCGTACTATTAACCAGCCCAAATTTGACCGGTTTTTTGTATTACCGTTAATAAGATAGAGCAGAAGTAAAAAAACACCTAATGCATATTTTTGTAGGTTTCTTGTAAGCCTACTTGGGTTTTGATTTTTTATTTGTTCCACTATTTCCCATGACAAAGCTCAAAAAATTAAACAAAAAAAAAACATTATTTGGAAATTTTTGCTGGCTACACCTAAAAAGACACAGCACTTTGACACACACACAGACTTATAGCGTGGGATTCCATTGGGAACCTTTGGGTGCGGTATTCTAAAAATTACAAGGCAGGAACCAAAGCCATACGAGTTTTTCTGTTACTTTTATAGGTATAAATATATTTTTGGAGGATATTTTTTTTTCTTGCCGTGTATAATATAATTTCAGCAGTGTTTCTTTGTTATGTCAAAAATACTTATAACTTTCAATAATAGAGATTCCGTTTATTTAAGAAGAAGATTTTGTACCTGATTCTTCTATAAAAAACGTGTTTTAAAGACCTGTGGCTTAAAACAGTCACCCATAAGTCAGATATTTGTTAAAATAGCACACTTACTATCATTATTTCTCGTATTAATTTATTTATCCTTATAGATATGAAAAACCTACCCGTATCGGGAACAGGGTTCATGTCCCTTATTATTCGATACATCTAGTATTAGGTACCTATGGGGTGCCATGAAAAAAGGCCATTGCCGCTGCCTCATTGCCGCAGGTGGAAGTTATTTTGTTAATAAATACTCATTAGGAGCCCGGAGCCAATATTCATAATTTCTAATTATGTTTGGTAGTAATAATTACGCTGAACAGTTCACCACCATCTCGTATATAACGACACTTACACGCTTCTGGGTAACCCTACGAGAGGTAGAGGCGTGAAAGAAATAATAAATAAAAATGTGTATCTTTGTAAAATGTGTATATATAATTATTATTGATGCTCTTAAAAATGTGTAAGTAGGTATACATATATTTTATTAATGCTAAACTCTGATTCAATGTGTGAATATGTGTTGAATACATATATAATTGATGCTAACCTCTTATTCAATGTGTATGTATTGATGCTAATATTAGAAATCTTATAATATGCGCAAGTTATGATCCAGCTCTAAGTAAACAAAGTGCCACAGTGAGGTTGTCCATGAACACAACAAAAACTAAATTGTTAACCAATTCTGACAAAGTAACATTAATGGTGGATTCAAAATCACTCGAGTATGTAGATGAATACACATATCTAGGCCAAATACTATTACTTAAGGATCAAACCAGCAAATATATTAACACAAGAATAGCTAGTGGCTGGAGAAAATATTGGTTATTAAAAGAGTAAAATGGGCACTCACAAAACAACATAGAAACAAATTACAGTACTGCCAAAGATCTAGGGAAGGAAGCATACAGGTATACGTACACAAGGTAGACCATGTAAGAAATGACCAATTAAGAGCAAAGACTGGGCATTAGACATCTTGACAAGAATTGACCAACAAAAAATGGTGATGGACACGACATATGATGAAAGAAAATAAAGAGAAATGGTGCAAAAGAATAACAGATTCGTATCCAAGGAACAGGAAACGAAGCAAGGAGAAACAATTAAGAAGATGGGAGGACGAACTTGAACAAACAGTGGGCACTAACTGGAGGAGAGTGGCTCGTGACAGAACTCAATAGAAACAGCTAGAGGAGGCCTTTGCCAAAAGGCAGACTGAATTGAGGGATATATTATAACAACACCCACTAAAACAACAACAATTCAGAATAAAGAGCATTATTATAATATGCGCACGTGAAGAGGCGAAGTGAAAGGATTTTCGGTAAGGACGATCGAAACGTTCTTTCTTATACTCTGTGTGTACTCGGTATTAAAATATAGGCTTAAACGAGTTCGTATATGCTTCAAGATATTTCTTTGAAAAAGCATTAACGCATGCTTAGCGAACTCTAAAGTTACAATATTAAATGGAAAAAGAATACGGTCGCGAACAGGATTCGAACCTGCGCCTTCTGTCACTTGCATAGGTACTGAATTGATTGCAATGACGTCGCCATAAGACGTGTTAAAATATGGAAGAAGAATTCGCGGTGGTGAGCAGAGGTCAAGATGGCTTAGTGGTCAGAGCGCCTGGAGTATCTATCCGGGAGGCGCAGGTTCGAATCCTGTTCGCGACCGTATTCTTTTTCCATTTAATATCGTATATGCTTCTTTAAGATATTGTTATTATGACGGGAACAGAAGGCCACGGGCGGTTCGCGGTCGTGTGCGAGACCGTTCCCACGTCCCGCCCTCAAGCACCTGTGGAGGTACACTGTCGAGTTTTAGAGGGTTCGGGTCGCACATAACCGCTCTGTCAGATGTAGCCCCGTGTAAGAGCGTTTTTCCACATAAAAAAAGGGAGCAATATATAGATAGGTGAGCGTCCCAATATATCTTTTAAATTTTATTTTGAAAACGTTGTTCCACTTTTGGGTTTTTTACTTGTATCCTGCGTGCGTTTACAGACATAAATCACACACAGACAATCTGTCACCTAGACCAACATCTATCCTATCTATAGGACTACAAATAATTGTTTCGTGCGGGAATGCAGCAAACGAACCCGCTACTCGTAGCGCGCCGTCAGAGTATGGGCATTACATGTCCGTTAACTTGTATAAAATATCATGTAATTATTATGATCAGTCGTCTATTTATAAACTCCGCGTCATGTGAAACCAAGCCAGTTATCCAAGAAGAATATTATTTCAGTGCCTGATTTCCGATATTGAATTTATTGGAAATCGGATTAGATTGTAATTGATAGGTGTCTTAAGAGTGAGAACAACTATTACATAAAAACTGTGTGTATTTCGGTATTCCTAATGCTGTTCTGGTTTGTCGCTATTTCACACAATAAATAGTAAGTAAATTAAAATAATAACATTATAGTACAGCTATGTGTGAAGGGACGCTTGAAGCGAAAATAATGAACTCACTGATTCTGATTTTGTATTGTACATACGTATCATAATAAATTGATTCAACTCATATGCAAAGTGAGCACGTAAAACCAAATGCAATATCAATTTAGTAATCAAACACCCATTGACCAAACGGTGTTGCGTTTGGTCGAATATTTGGTATCAATAGGGGAGCGCAAAGCGAATCAAGATGACCACTTATTTTCGGATTTCACAAAACAGCACTACATTTAATTACTAAAGAGTTACGAAATTATGTATCCCACAACATTTTTGGTATGTTAACCTACGCACTTGTTCCAATAAATTGGTTTACTTACGCAACTTAAGTCCAAGGTAAAACTCGCCCCCCGATCCAATACACGAAGTGTTCAAGGCAAGCATTTATGGCCTGCCAAAATGTACCGAAACAAAAGAATTTACTTATAACAATCGCCATGGAGCTGGGTATTATATTAAGGCACTTCTCCCACCGCTGGCGATTAGCGAGTAGCGAGTGAGAAATGAACTGGCAAGCAGCGAGTAAATAGTTTTCTCCTTGGAATATGAGCGATCATGTTCTTGTACCAAGCGAGTGTCGTCAAGCGAGTGTTCAGGCGTCCGAGCACGGATCTTTTTGTCAAATTTGTCGACTCGATAAAAGTTTTTATGTATTGAATTTTATCGTTTTATCAACACGTTATGTCAAATTTGACGTTTAAGATCGACAAACGTGTCGACAAAAAGAACCGTGCTCGCGCCGCAGGAGCGTTAAGAAGGCATCGCTGAGCGAGATTTGGCGCTGCGACGGACTACTAGACGAGTGTTCTTGTGGCGATGTCAACAGTCAACTATGAACTGATAAAAGTAATATGTGATAACTATTTCCAACAATCATAATTGGGCATGCATGAAAAAAATAAGGTATTTTTGTTTATTTTTTTTCGAATGTTTATCTAATTATGAGAAACTAATTTGACTATTTTATTTTTTAGAACATAGGCTTGTTTTCTGAAGATTTAATTATTTAAACTACTAGCTTCTGCTCACGACTTCGTTTGTGTGGACTTCAGAATTGTGTCTATCCGGGATAAAAAGTATCCTATGTCTTAATCCAGGGTATAAACTACCTCCCCCCCAGGGGTTCCACCTTGTCGTGGTGGGGGGGCTCTAGTAGCCGTGGCTTGGTCACCCACGGTGAAGCTAACGGAACCCGAGGAGGGCCGCTCCTCAGGGCTTTGCCTTCAAGCCCATGTTGGAGCGGCGCCGGCGTAGGTTGCGGGCCTTATGGGGGGTGCCGCAACTGAGGTGGACTGCGGCGTCGTATGGGCGGCACCGCAGCTGAGGGATGGGGGCCGCGGTGGGAGAGGAGTGCCGGTATCTCGATGCGCCGCTCTCCTTACTTGCCGCGGCCTTGACGGGGCCGCCACCGTTGGATGGCGGACGCGGTGGGGCCGCAGGGGAAGAGGAGTGCCGGTATTGCGAGGCGCCGCTCTCCCTATCCTCTGCGGCCGTAGTGGCAGGCGGCGGGGCCACAGACCTGACCCGTCGCAGGGGACCTTGGGCGTCCAGACACGGGGTCGTCCTGCGCCCATTGCATATGGTCTCCGAGGTGGTTGCGGCACGCCATTAGTTTGGTGTGCCGTAGCGGGGGGGTGCAATACCCAACCCCGTGAAGGAGTCCGGCAACGGACGGCTGCGGGCGGGTTCGCGGTTGTGTGCGAGAGCGTTCCCGCGTCCCGCCCTCAAGAAAAAAGGTATAAACTACCTATGTACCAAATTTAATCCAAATCCGTATAGTAGTTAATGCGTGCAAGAATAACAAACACCCATTCATCCATCTATCTATCTTCTCAAACTTTCGCGTTTATTATATTAGTAGGATAATTTTCCTACATGTCAATTTTAGTTACACGGAATAACATGGCAACTGTACGTTTTTTGAGGGACAACAGTCGATAGCCAGTCGCCTACCAGCTGCCGGTGGGACCGGTCCCTAAGTATGTTACGGCATGACTTCCGATCCTATTGGTTTAGTTATGTTATGACATGAGTGTATCATTGAACTGAATTAATTGAGGTAACATTGTTAGAGATTTGTTCCTGTAATCAATCAATTCGGCCTATCGCGATATCGAAGATTGATATGCGTAATGTTTTGACCATGTTAATAATAGGTCTATTTTACTGCAAGAGTTTTAAATTGGAGGTTGCGAGTAAGAATTACTCTCAGATCGAATTATAGTCTCATTGAAATCTTTTTGAATACGTATTTATTCATCTTTGTTTATAGCGGAGTTAGTAGCCAGGCTTTTACGAAAATAATGGCTCAATAGCACCAACTTAACCTTAACCAACGGAAACACGTGATATGTTTAGTGATTAGATATGTAATTTTTTTTTATCAAAATGATTCTACGTGTGGCCACAAACTCGCCTGACGGTAAGCGACGGTGTGACCGAGATTGTATTGATTGTATTTCTAACGAAACACGGAAGGCGCCAGGAACTTCCATTCATGGGCAGTACGTATCACGTATCATGAATGTGGATCATAATAGTTTAGTACGAATTTTCGGAATTTCCAAAAGGTCCTCCAAATAGGTCAGGTGCATAGTAGTCACAACCGGCGCCGTCGTGATCGTGGACTAAGCAGAAGGCATATGTAAGGATTTTAGCAGTTAGCGTTCTGTAGTTTCTGCCTACGCCCATTAAAGAAAAGCCTGAGTTTATGTCATATGTAATTAATGTAACAATTAAACTATAAATGTACATGCACAGCTGTTTCGATGGCTGATGACGTTATGATAATGATTGGAATAACTATTTTGCAGGATTAAAGTTTATTTAGATGGTTTCACTGTCAAAATTGTGGCATGTGGAAATGATAGTATGGTAACCAATGGGAAACAGATGTGATTGTATGTAGGTATTAATGAACAGTTTGTTCACATGACGCATGTTAGCTTTTATTCTCATTTTCTATAATAAAATATTTTAGATATAAATACAAGTATTATAAGAGAAGAAACCTTCATAAATGTATCCTATCCTACTACGAGTAATATTATAAATGCAAGATTTTTTGAGGGTGGATGAATGTTTGTTATCGTTCACGCAATAACTTGGATCTATGTGCTTCTCCCTTGGCCACATGGCGACCTGCCCGAACTAGGTTTAGTGAAACCTGTGTTTCAGGCCATCACTTTACACCGCGATTTAAATGGGCGAGCAGTGAGCACAACAATATGTGTCCAGGGAAAAAATTCAATTGAACAACTACAGATATGAGTTAATAGGCATCTTCTGGGAACGCTCGTTCCGTCCCATTAGAGATCTTATTCATTGCACATCTCACGCTCTACCACGTCTGAAATCCTGCTCATAACCGTAATAGCTGCGATGCTTTTTCTCCTTCTTCCTTACTATATGGAGCTAATTAGTATCTATAAATAGAAATAAAGCCAATATTATCGTCGTTTTAAAGGACAGCAACAAAAAATTATAACTTTGCAATTAATTATATTGTATGTCACGGTACTAAATGAATTGACCATGTCGGTTAATTGCCCATTTTTTTAATTATCTGCGTCATGGTCAGCCAACCACAGGATGGACAGTATCCAGGTGACGTCATCTTTGGGTAAATTGGCTGTTGTGTATTTTTAACCGACTTCCAAAAAAGGAGGAGGTTTCTCAATTCGACCGTATTTTTTTTATTTTTTTTGTGTGTGTTCGTGAATAACTTCGTCGTTTGTGAACCGATTTTGATAATCATTTTTTTGTTTGAAAGAAGATATCCCAGCGGTGGTACCATGATAATGAAACCAGGATCTGATGATGGAATCCCCGAGAAATCGAGGGAAACCTTCGAAAATCGTAGGGGCGCTAGTGCGTTTGTAAATTTTTTCATTAAGTATTTTTAAGCACTACTATTTAATGAAGGTGGAGTCGATCTGATGATGGAGCCGAAAGACGATCTAGGGAACTCTTTAACGATTTACAGCAATTACATGGTGTTTGGGCTTGATTAATTTGTATTGATGAGAACTTTACACCTAGATGGGTTGTGAGTGTCATTAGGGGTCTAATGATGAAGACGAAGGACAGTCAAGGGAACTCCTCAACGTTTTACAGTAGCTACCTTGTTAATGTATGTATGTCCGTCGATATATTTGTTTGAAAGAGTAGTCCCCAGAAATGGTTCCATTTCAATTTAGTGAAGATCTGATGAAGATCTTCGAAGTTAGACAATGGAACTCTTCAATAAATCACAGCAAATCACTCGCAATTTCTGTAATCGCATATCCATGTATAGTTCATGCCACTCAATACATACATAGCACCATGCCTGTATTGCCCGATGGGGTAGGCAGAAGTGTCCACTGTTGTACACAAACATTTCACCGATGCAGTTATTTAGTCCTAGCGGCTTTCGAAGGCATACCCATTTTATTAAATTACTAAATTAACTTATTTATGAAGTATACAAACTTATATATGACCTATACAATATATATATTAGACTTAAAACTAAAAAGACTAAAATAAATTAATTTTAAACAAAAAATAAAAACCGCCTTCAAAAATCTACTACACTAAAAAGTTCAAATTAATATCAAAATTTGCTTATAAGTAATAAAATAATTTTAAAATGACAATATATAATAATAATCTGTTAATTTTGGAGTCGGTGCCTGATGTATGTGGGGTTTACAACCAGATACAAAGGCCGGTAACATAACGACAGCACAACGAACATAAGTGACTAACAAGAGGAAAACAATAACCCTCCTCCAGTACAGGCACCGACTCCAAAATTAACAGATTATTATTATATATTGTTATTTTAAAATTATTTTATTATAAGCAAATTTTGATATTATTTTGAACTTTTTAGTGTAGTAGATTTTTGAAGGCGGTTTTTATTTTTGTTTAAAATTATTTTTCCTTTCCTTACGCCTTCTCGTGACCTCTTGTATGTTACTTACATAACATGATTAAGAAGAAGGCAACACTTAAAGAATACTTAATGCTTATGACGTTTTTAAAGGAAAATATTATAATTTTCGCAATAAAGACATCTTTATGCTCTCATATGTAGACTTAAATAAAATACCTTACTGTTGGTATATAAAAATGTTACTGTTTTCACCATGTTGGTCTAGTGGTCGCAAGACGCGACTGCTGAACGTGAGATCCTGTATTTGAGTCCATATGTTATTTGGTTTTTCTGTTAGGAAATTCTCAGAAGACCTCCGGAATTTTGAATTGTGCCCGGTAGATGACAATAGACTCATCAGTTATTGGGATTTAATAACAGCATCAGTGAAATGTGAGTGTAGAACACTGTTAGTGTCAGCCTTCCCCTTCGTGGACTACAGGCATGATACTATATTGAGTAAATTCTCGGAAGTTAGTTTTGTACTAGTAGGAATCTCTTCGTGTATCCTGGGTGCATTTACAGACATAATCTTATCAATTATCTGTAGATCGTACAAATTTTTGCTTCGTGCATCGAACCTGCGACACGCGGCGCAGCAGCCAGTCTCTCGGCCACTGCGCCAACCGCGCCGTCCAATTATCAAAGTCTTACGACCTTACTGCGGTCCATTTTCTTTTGTAACCCGAAATTTTATTTGGGAAACAAACAGATACAATTACTTGTGTTAAGGTTACTTTTTAACAGGACAGTTACATAGACAATTTAATTATCACCAACGCACAATTCCGTCTGAGAGGCCATTTATCTTGCTACGAATGTGTTTGTCTTGTCTAGACATTATTTGCAGTACTAATCTCATGTTGCATTAAGAACAATTGCGAGCATACCATTACTCTTTGACTGATATATGAATGTTTAGTACTTAATGTCAGTCGGTAATTAGTATCATGTCTTAGGTTACGTTATTGTGTAGAGGGTATACGCTGGGAGAGCATATTGCTTCACTAGTGTCGCCGTATTAGCACTTAGCAGATATTAGGTCTTCTACTCATCGTGTGGTTAATGGACAACTTAGGTGTCAGAGTTTAAGCTCCCGTTGGCTTTATACACCATCGAGAACATCTCTCAGGTATGCTGGTTTTCTTCACTGTTATAAGCAAGTGATAAATAACTATTTATCACTTGCTTTTTTAGAAACTTCTAATACGCACATGTCTTCGAAAAGTCAGTGGTACGTGCAGTATATTAGAACTGAGGAGTATCGAGGAGCTGTCTTCTGATTCTTCACTTCTTTGTTATTGTAGTGTAGACTTCTATCGCCATACATAAATACTACATGTACTACACGCCATACATAATCACAAATCCTGCATCGTATCAGCCGAGTTTCTACGGTGAATAATAAATATAGGCATGAGAACTACCGAGAGGAGTGGAAACACTATGAAATAACAGAGTTATTTTTTTATTTAGAGTAATAAATCGCTTGACGTGCCTCCGACGTTGGTTAGTAGCGGGCGGCCCAACAGACAGTATCACCCACCTGGGAGGAGACGATTCCGTTTTTCAATAGAGGAACATTACACCACATTCCTATGCATTTGTAGCATTTTTTTACATATGTGGAGTCTCGTTGGTCTAGTGGTCCAAAGCGCGACTGCTGCGCATGAGGTCTCGGGTTCGATTTCCAGGTTGGGCAAAGGGTTATTGAGTTCTCAGTAGCAGCCCGGAGTTTGCAATTCTAACCGTGAGATGGCAATAGGCTCACCACCTATTACATGGGATTTAATAACAGTATTGTTCATAACAACAAACTTTTAATTTCTTCAATTCTAAGAGCACACCAAACACATGCTGTGCACATTGACTCTGCAGAAAGGAATATTATTTTGCAGTGGAAACCGTTGCACCAGGTAATATAAAAATAACTATTTTTATTCTAAGTGTTATACCTGTGATAATGAAATGTCAAATAATGTGCTATATAGATTACTATTAGACTTTATTTGCAATACTAATGATCTATTTTTTTATTGTTTAGAACAAGTCTGAATGGCTTGTTGGCTGAGAGCTTCCCGAGCCATGCACAGAAACAGGCAACAGGATGTTATCAGGGATATGGAAATACAGCCAATGGATGTTCAACACAGCAGTAACATCCCACAACCACCTCTTATGCCTATGACTGTTACTCCTGCTATTTACAAAGCAGTACCAACAATTAATATGTCTAATAACAAGCGTGCTACTTCTACTTCTGCTTAGCTGGATAATTTTCCTCAACTGAATTCTATTTGCAAGAATTTATCAAGTCAAACAATCTCATTTATATGGTGAGCATGTCAGGGCTTCTGGACAATACAAAATATATATAGGTATACTGGCCAAACTCATGGACAGGTTCATGAATTTGGTTCAAATAATTATCTTCTATGAAGTAGGATACAATCAAGGCAACCAAGTAGAAAACTTATTATATGATTATATTTATATACTAGTTGACACCACCCCATCAGTTTCTAAACCAGCTCATGCTGGATACTATTGTAATTGTTTAGTGGGCAAACGCACCATCGGCTGCTGTGCATGTGTGATCTGTTGTGTGGTTTTTATCTTGGGCACGGCATCAAGGTGAAGTCGAGCCACCTGCATCTTTAATAGATGAAATATTGATATTAAGAGATGACTTTGTAAATGATGATGATTAACAGTAATAAATATATACTTTTTGTTACATATATAATGGTTTTTTTTTCGTATTAATTTACGGACTGACCGCAGCAAGCCCAGCTTAACCATGACTGATCATTCCGTGTAATCAATCAATGTAATGTAAATATTATAAAACGAAGTTCCACAGCACATCTCTCTGTATGAGTGAAGTGAGGAAGGCGTTGTATATATAGCATAAACAAATATTTCTATACATACAACGCCTTCCTCACTTCTAATTTACTATTTGCTGAGCCCATCAGGGTCCACGATTGCTACCATGATATTTATATTACCATCTTATCTTTACATTGTGGATTTGCAATAAAGAATATGATATGATCATATGGATATGACCGTAATGTCCTCAGGATCTGCCGAAAGTACTTTAATGCAGTTTTCACGATTAAACCGATTGATTCACGAGGAACATTTTCATGTATAATCAATGGCCAGAAGAAGCCGCGCTATTTCGAAATTAATTATACACCAAATACATTTTCGTGAATCGGTCTTTAAAATCTTGAAAATAGCATCTAAATCAAGCAAGTAGTACAGACGTGACTTTGTTTCATACTATTTATTATTAAATAATGCACCATTTTAATTTAAAATACCAGTGAGGCCTATCAACTCATTAGACAAACGCTCTTGTGATATTTTAGATTATTGTGAGAGTCATGTTTTCATTGGCGTATTGCGCAGTATTCCGGTTACATACAGTTTTGCTAATATTACCACTGCAATCTAGAGATTATAAGGATTAAACCAACATGCATTTCATTACTATACGCCACAATTTGTGGAGGGCCTATTCTCCAAACAAAAGAAATTGACTCCTTTCACGTAGAATTGTATTTTGCGTTTTTAAAGTCTCTGCGGAAAACAAGAAGTGGAAGTGGAACAGGAAACTTTGTAAATGAGTGATGATTATACTATCTATATTAGGTTTAGTTTTGTTTAATTATCAGCGTCCTTACCTTCTAGAATGTGTAAACAATATCAACACAGCATATATAATGATATTTTGTATACCTACGTGTTAAGGCCATGTACTGCTTTTATTAATTAAAATTAATATAAAGAATTTTTATTGAAAAATAACTGATTTTCACGGGGCTCTAACCCTCCTCCTTATGACGAATACAAGGGAGTTTTAAATTTAATAGTAGCGAACAGGCGACAAGATAGCTCGCAGATAATATTTCGTAAAGCCGTCGGTCCTGCGCCTAATCTCTCTTCGGTTGTGTCGGATTGCCGTCCTATCAGACTATGAGATTGAAGAAGGAGTGCACCTGTGTTTGCGCATACACTTGTGCACTATTATATCTCCTGCGTACTTGGCTAATCTCCTCGGAGATAGGCCGCCGTGACCGAAATACGGTCTGGAGGAGTATTAATATTTCTACTGTGTAATTAGCGAGTCAACAGATTATATAGGCATTACATGACCTTAGCATGTAGGTACCTATACAAATTTTGTATAATTAATTATCATTAAACATGCCATGTTTATGTTTGTTGAAAACCGAGTAAAGGACACATTCTCGAAGGTAAGGACGCTGATAACTAAACTAGCTGCAACCTCTAAACATGTAGGTAGGTACTATAATCATCATGTTTATTTGACATATTTTAACTAATTCAACTAATACCTATTCAGCAAAGAGTTTCAGCCAGAACTCTTTGCTAAGATTTAAAATAAATGTAAAGGAGCCGCGCGGCTTTTATTTAGATTATCGATAGATATCGAACTAGTGAGGTAATGTAAATAAGCTGCATTATGATACTAATAGCGGTGCAATTACTGCCATTCTTCGAGTCGGAGAAGTACAAAATTATACTTGATAACAATAAAAATCTATTGTGTCTGTAATTAATGAGTTAACCGACTAAGAGCAAATGTGATGAAAGACAAATTGTAGTCTTCTATTCATTCAAACATCGCACTTTATATCTTAAAGGCATGAGTTTTGTATTTATATTATACCTAACTATAAAATTTGAATAATAACTATACTCTAAAATATCTCGTACCAAAAAGCTTTAGTGTAAAAGTTTCAGGTAAATTGTAAATAATACACGTTAAGACTTTCTAATAGCGCGAGTTCGTCAGATTTTATGGCCAGAAAACTTTTGTTATTGGACATGCAAAGAGAAAACTTCACTAAGGAGTATATACATTATACATAAAATAGCATACCTACTTCTCCAGCCTAGCCTATCTGAGTTGAGATGAGTTTCATTTCAGTTTTTACTACCTAAGTACCCTTCTTTCTAATGAGTACTGATCATATTTAGGAAGTTAACAGACAGTTCACGTTAAACTTTTATTTATGTAGTTAACTATTTTATTTCTTACTGCTTCGTTGGCTATGGTCGCAAGTGCGGCAGCTGAGCGTTCCTGGGTTCGAACCCAGACGGGTTTTTTTATTGAGATTATGTTAGGAAATTCACATATTAATACAACGGGTTTGTCGGGTCGAATAAAGAGTTTTAAAGGTTATTTTCTTATTTTGCATACATAGTTTATTAAATAGGAAATTTATTAAGTATTATTGTCAGCAGTGCATACTTAGGTATTTAATAAGGTAGTTTAAAATATAATCTGTTATACAGTCAGAGAAATTAATTGTGTATCAAAATATTACTGTATCTAATAATTACTATTTTCCTGACTTCAACGTCAACAAAAACATGTAAAAAAAAAATTTAGTTTTTTGTAACGTTTTCAAGATTAAATATTTATTTTATGTAACGTTTCTAAATGTATTTAAATAAAATTTTGTGTAGGATTTTTTTTGGCCCATGTGCATACATTATAACAATCAGAATATTTTGTACGGAACCCATAACGGTATCTAAACTTGTTTGAGATTATTGTTTGAGATATCTGAATTTTTTTGTTCTTCTATTTAAAGATAAAATTATAAATTTTTTTGTACCAAATTTTTGTCGCAATTAGTTGTTTGTTTTTTATGTTTTTCTAAAAAAAAAAAAAAAAAACGGTGGAGGTGTAGTGTGTGACGCGCCTCTTCCCTATATATTGATAAGTTAGCTTGTAAGTGACAACATTATATTACACGGTTCGAACCCATTTACACGTGTTTGATTAGCTCCACTACCTCACACATTACAGTAGCAGCCCGGAGTTTTGTTCTGCCGGGCTTTGGTGAAATGTGGGTGTCCAAATACACCTCTATCTAACCCTCTTGTGAATACAGGCGTCATGATATGTTATGTTTTATATTTTCTTACGATTATTTATTCAGCTATATATATATAGTTACGCACATCAGCGTGCGTAATTAATTTATTATATTATTATACGATGTACAATTAACTGACATTTAACTTATAATACAAAAGCTATATATAGAAATGTAGCAAACAGTGGCACTTAGGTACCTATATCTATATCTATTTACTGTAATGCATTTGTTATTTTATTTCTAGACGGTCCATTTCGCATACTTCCATAGTATTATGTCCTTCGGCATTGTACGGGGGATCAGATGCTGATATAGAGAGCATTTTTATATTACAAAAAAGAGCAGTCCGAGCTAGTTATAACTATAGTTGCCGTGAGTCACTCTGTGAATGATTGAAGAAAATTAATATACTCACCTTGACAATTTGGTATGCAAATTTACATATCGATTATCTGACTGCTAGTATCGAATCCTACTAGTTTTAATTTTACATTATCATTTCTTTATGAATTTCCATAATATATATACCTTTGTAAAATGTGTGCATCATGTGGAAAGTAATGTTAGTTTTAATCTCATATTACATATACACTGGTCAGGCATGATGAGTTTGTCATGCTCGCCAAAATGATGCTGATTGATGAATGACGTTGTACATCGGGTCGTCGAGTTCCCTAAAATGGTTGAGCTAAGCGAGGCTGATGTGCGCGTCATGCTCGTGAACGGGTGCTGTCTGTCAGGACTGGTCAGCTCCTAACTGCTTTGGCAATCATCTTAAATGGCTATATAAGTTATTATTTCTAGCGATTTCCTTTATTATTTTGCTCATTAGCAATTTATTTTTAAAAAAAGTCTCTGGGGTTTCTTGCCAACTCTTCTCCATAAGATCAACGCCTTGGAACCGTACATCTTGCTTTGACTTTTCATAAGTGCATGTAGTATTTGAAATAAAAAAAAAGGTTTTGCAAAATAAAAAAACGTACAATAATGTGTGTGAAATTATTTTGGATAACCGTACTCGGTTTAAAATATACACAGACTAATGAAAGACTGATGATGTAGGCTCTTTAGACATGACCTACAAAATATTATCAATCAGTTAGCCTAGTTTAGTGATATATAACAATAGCTTTAACAATATTTGCAATGATTTTGACTTTAGGAAGCTATGCATTTATTGATTTTCTAAGCGAAAACTGATGTTACTTCAGCATGTAACTCGGTAATCCAAAAAATATGATTCGCCTTACAGAAGTCCTTTTTTAAATTGCTAGAGGTAATGAACTTATTCAAGAAAGAAGCCCATTGGTAAGTTGACCTTTTTTTGTTTCTGGTGTTTCTCAGAAAAAGAAATGGTCAACTTGCCTCTACACATCATTTACATACATGAATCGAAGGTTTAATACTACACTAATCAATTAAATATATTTTATTTTTATGCAAATTCATTACTACTTAAATATGATATGACATTTAAGAATAATACTGGCTAAAAAGTCGATGACAAGGTGGAGACTGCTCTACCATCATAACAACTCCACTTTCATAGAGGGGTCATGTGAACTGAAAGTAATACGTAGCAGTTCTCATGCCAGCCCATGACCTTTCTCAACATTACCTCATATTTACTTAGAAGTAATGTCACTCTATTTACATAACATCGTTTTAGAGATTTCGTACTGTCGTCATTATAATCCTCGGAAACGACGAAAATCTTTGATTCGAGATACCTATTCCGATAATTAGTTATAGTTCAGCTTCATTTGTAGCGAATTCTAAAGCAAGAAGTTATATTTCATAATTATTAAGTTAAATATATATATGTTTACATTGTTCAAATGTTTAATGCTTGCTTAAACAACTTTTCAATTGCTATAAATACTATCGAATTTGTATGTTTAAAGAAATTGAATTCTTTTATCGGTACAGAAATAGAGACACAAAATAGACGTTAAATGAAAAAATAAAAATGTTGGAACAGGAAAATTAAATGGTGCTTGAAACGAAGACAATGTATATACAATCATGTAATGATTGAAGTAAGTATAGCTGAAAACCTTGTAAGTATTATTGAAGATTATCGACTGGTGGCAGCTTTGCAAATACGAATTCAAATTCAAATAATTTATTCTGTAAATAGGTTTTTTTGGAACTCTTTTACATGTCAAATTAAAAACTAGAAGGCGCCGGCTTTTCCTGTCTGAATAACTCTGAGAAGAAAAGCCGAAACAAACTCAGAGGTCACAGTCTCTGTTAAAGTCCATACATCAGTATATAAGGCTATGTGAGCGTAATCACGTCGGGCGTCTGGAGTGGCCTTTTGAAGAAAGAGTCATAGCAGTTTCAAATTGACCTGTCCTTACTGACGGCATGTATACATCAGTCATCGTGTAGCGCGACCATAATTAAGGGAACTCAACGACCCGTCACAAGACGATACCAGATCGGCGGGACATTTGCGTAGGCCAGCTAAAATACTCAAAACCACCAGACCAGTTACGAATCATGATATAAAAGTACTTATCCTATATGATGCTCACATTTACAATGAATTATTCACAAAATGTCAAATAGAATGTCAGAAATATTCACAATTGTTAACAAAATGTCATTAGGATGTCAATAAAATACATTAAATATGTTACAATATTAAATGGAAAAAGAATACGGTCGCGAACAGGATTCGAACCTGCGCCTCCCGGATAAATACTCCAGGCGCTCTGACCACTAAGCAGGTTCGAATCCTGTTCGCGACCGTATTCTTTTTCCATTTAATATTGTGACTTTAGAGTGCGCTAAGCATGCGTTAATGCTTTTCAAAGATTTATCTTGAATCATTAAATATGTATTTTCCATGTCAAGAATTTTTTGCACAGTGCACTCAGTCCCATGCATTTTTGTCGTTTTGGTAATCTGAGATTGTGTAATAGCCTTTTTTACATAGTTTGGATTTTATAAGTTTTTTAAATTTATTGTAGGTTAAATTTCTAATATCAATGGGCAGCTTATTATGAAAGCGTATACAGTGACCCATGAACGAGTTGCCTACTCTGTGGAGTCGAGTGGCATGTACAGAAAAGTTGTGTTTTTTTTGTAGTACCTATTAAAATTATGAACATCAGAAAGTTTCGTAAAATTTGAAATATTTTTATACACATACAATTAATTTTCATATATATGTCGCAGATGGATTGTAGAATAAGCTGTTTTACAAAACTGCTAGCTGATTTACAAAACAGTACTGTTATGAAAAACAGCTGAACGACGTTTAGCGGTTTTACAGAATTACTGAACTATAACACGCAGAATTGAATGAACGTTTTGCGTTTATCAATGCAGCGGGTCAACGATCAGAGATTGTGTAAAACAGTGTGAAATGAACTGTCATATTGTTGATTTTAGTTGGAAATTTTGTCGCATATGGCTCTGTATGTCTTAACAATAATAACCTAACTTTATTTTACTTGTCAATAGCAAAAAAATATGAAAATTTTGAATAACGTAAATACTAAACCACTATAATAGTCGACAATATATCGGGATTATGAAAATTATTAAACGAAATTGATCCATGAGCGAGCGAAGCGAGCTCGGGAGTTTCGTGTATCCCGACACGGACAGGTTAGGTTCGAAGAGGATGACGGGGGCCAGTGAGCGAGCGTAGCGAGCGAACTACCCCCGTCATCCTCTTCGTGTTTTGGTTTTTTCTAACCTTACAGACACAAAAATAGGAGCCCCGCCTAGCGGGGCTCCGTCGGCCCAGCCACGGAAAGTCAAATCAGAATACAGTATCTTTTTTTTACTTGAGTGGTGACTATCCATATAATATACCTATACAATAAACCAACCTGTCCCACAGTAGATATGTTATTCTGCATTACGTCTAAAGGTGGGTAGCTGTTTTGTTAAACGTATCGCAATGGCAATCCAGCTGAACGTTGTTCAGCTGTTTTATAAAACAGTACTGTTTTCTAAATCAGCTAGCAGTCTTGTAAAACAGCGGATTCTACAATCCATCTGCGACATATATATTGTGAAGGAACAGTTAGAATATTTATTTCTTTGAAGGACGGGAAACTTTGTTATATTTTGCATGGAGCAACTGCTCTGTCCTCCACAACCCAGTTAGTGGGTAATATGATATCTCGCGGTATATTTGGTTGTCAGACTTTCAGGCCTCTGAATACCCGTAATGGCTGTCATAGATCTTAATTTGACAACCAAGACCGACTGCTTAACGTACTCTCCGAGGCACGGAGGGGTCTGAGTATGAAATGATGGTCACCCATCCACAGACCGACCGTGGCAAACGCAGCTTAACCCCGATCGATCGATATGTACGGCTGTTACTTGGCCACGAGCCTCTCTGTATAAGTATCTTTGTCTCTGTGATAAACTTACACAATATGTAGAAAGAACAATACGGTTATGAGCAGAATTTGAACTTAGTCCCTCCTGGAATATTCTAGGCGTTCTACCAACTAAGCTGTCACGATATTTCTAATTTTTATGCCACAGTGTTGTAGTATGTATTAGGTTCTGGAACTCGCCGGCTAAGATTCGTGATAGTGAAACCATTTCTTAGTTTTGTCTGGCCATTTTTTGTATTTTGTCTGTAAATTAGTAGGTAAAGAAATAGATCTACCTAGCACCTATCTATAGTATGTATCTATCAGGACATTATACGGAAGCATTTCGAAGTACCTACCTTACGAAGACTTTCTAATAAGTATTTTTTCATATAAAACCACGACTTACGTCAACGTTCACAAATTATTATCAGAATTGTGTTATGCCGCGTACCTATATATTTTGATTAGATTCATAGGTTTTTTTTTACAACAGCTATTCGACAGTCTGTGTACGTAATAGTAATTATTTATTTGTTGTAAGTATGCATTTTTACACCTTTTTTAATAAGGCATATTTTAGCCAGAAGGCGTTCTGATAGACATAATATTAGATTTTGATTAAAAATTCTGTGCCGCCACTGTTACGTAAAATGATTATTATTATTTTGCATAATTTCAAACTTTATGTTTTATTTTGGTCATCAATGATATTTCACAATATTGTTTAATAATGAAGTGACATACTTCCTTCCAATTACTTTAAAAACTTAGCATAACGCTTGTATTCCCCGAAGGGATATGCAGAGGTGTACACAGTTGTTCACCCACATTTCACCAATGCTGTTATTAATAGGTCCCATGTACTAGGTCGTGAGCCTATTACTATCTACCGGGCACAGTACCAAACTCTGGGCTGCTACTGAGAATTTTCTAACAGAAAAACTCAATAACACTTTGCCCGACCCGGGGATTGAACCCGAGACCTCACGCTCAGCAGTTGCGCTAGGGACCACTAGACCAATGAGACAGTTACTTTAAAAATACTGTTCCATAGTTAACCTTTACAACTGTATTACATATTGTAATGAAAGTACAATTTTTTTAAGATTTCTGTACGATTT